>OU026147.1:58334479-59652812 GCA_907269125.1 Eristalis pertinax | reverse complement strand
AGACGCGCCAACTGACGAAAGCAAGTCACATCTTAAGAGCGCATTGTAAACCTACCCCCCACCCCGGCGGCGATCAACATTTTCACAGCAATTAACGGTCGTTAGTTTACACCAGCACCCTGCGCACAAGCGCGTTAAAAATAAATGGACACGTCATTCAGGCCCGTCGACATCGGAGAAGAGAAGAAAAAAAATACGAAACAAATGAAAACCCATTAAACTACGCCTTCCTGTTTAGACTTAATTCTATTGAAAGCCACCACCCCCTGCCCCGTCCCCCGCACGCGGCTTAGACAATGCCATATGGGTGCTCGGTGATGCACACGCAACGGTCGGAGCCTCGGCGAGCTTCAGCGTAGCATGAAACCACCATAAATAGCCTCAAAGCTTCGTACAGTCGTCGAACGAAGCGATGATCGCCCCGTCATCGGCGCGATGATGAAGTCGTGTGCTGTATCGTGCAGTGCGATGGCAATGACACAGTCGCTCACTGTTCTCCGCACTTTTCGAGCCCCAACCGATTCGAGTATCCCCAACAGCAGCAGCCCAGTATGGGGGAGCTTCTGCAGCCAACACACATCCGGTCGCGTTCTTTGCGCGTTTTGTAAACAAATATTCATTCATGAAAACCGAACTCAGATACGATTGCAGAGAGCACAGGGAACTCGTGACGATGACGGCGACAGCGCGACATGCGAGCACGATCCGAACCGACTCCCAACTGATCCCATCGAACGGGGCTCGATCGCAATTGATCTGCACTCCGGGCGCTGGCTATATCTGGCGGTGGCCAGGTTCTGGAGGTCATCGGACGTTGTTTGGATCTCCATTTCGGTTCCTTGCGATACTTTGCCGTTTCTGGGTCAGCGGTGTGCGCGACGCTGTGGAGTGGATGATCGGCAAATCGACGTTCGTGGTGGATCGGTCATATTTGCTGCTCATTGGTGCCGCTGACTAATCCCCCGCTGATGGTGGTGTCGGCGCGACGGAGAGAGGCGTATTTTTGGCGCAAACCCATATCAAATTTCTGCCGATCGATTGGATGCGTGTAAGGTTTTGTTTACACGACGACTGGCTCCGAGAACTGATTGTTGACTCGCGGACTGCTGTGGCTGCGGAACGGTCGATTGTCAACACCGGATACGATAAAAATCACAAGTGGGTTTCCTGCTGGAAGTTTACGATCGTTTTCGGAGAAAAACTGGGTGGTGGCCGCAGATGGAACTGCATATCAGTGACATCCCCTCCCGTTCGGTGTCTGGGCGGGCGTGGCAAAAGAGGGTCTCCTTGAGCATTGTGTGTGGGTAAAGTTTCTGGCTGCCTTTGACCATCGAGGAGATGGGCAATTATTTCCGGGGCACTGCCAAGAGTCTTCATTTTTTTAAGTTTTTCGGCGGTCACGGTATTTGCAGCGTCTACAATTGCTGACATGTCTATTTTGAATTCATACACATTCTTTGACAAAATGTCCGGAAATAAGAATGAATTTATAGACAGGAGTGTCCAGAACCTAAAGTAGCATACAGCATCGAAGAAGACGATTCGTCGTCGATGGGAGACTCAAGCCGGCTTATTTTGCGGTTGGATTTGGGCCTACATTCGCATAAGATTGTGCTGACCCAAGTACTGAAGCCGGATGAGCATAGACAAAGCTGTGAGTTCGCAAATTAGGCGCTATCCGGACTTTGGTCCAACAATCATCTCGGATGAGGCCCATTTTTGTCTCAGCGGCTGTGTCAACAAGCAAAATTGCCGCCATTAGACCGAACAAAAGCCACAAGTGTTCGAACAACCATCAACGCGTCCACAAAAACTGTCTGTTTGGAGCGTTTTACGGCAATGCTGCATCGTTGAACCTTATTTCCATCGAAATGAGCAAGGAAACACCGTTATCGTCAATGGACTCCGGTTTAGAGTGATGTTAAGCGCCTTTCTGTGCCCAGAGTTCAACAACAACGGTATATCCGTGCTGTGGTTCCAACAAGAAAGCACTACACGCCATACAAGCGACGCAACGCTATATGCTTTGAAGGAGGGATTTGGCGACTGGATCATCATGGCGAACGTTCTGTTGGCCGTCGTGATCTTCTTCTTGTTCGTCTTTGTTTGGCGCTACAATTCGGGGGTGGACCTGACCATCAATCAACAAGCCGATCTTTCGCACACCAAGTTGGTTGAGGTCCTCCTCCACTTGTGTGCGCCATCTCGATCGAAGACGTCCTCTGTTGCATTGTCCTAATGGCTCAGATTCGAAGGCTCTTCGGGACGGGGTTGTGTTGTCCATACGCTCTACATGACTTCACCAGCTTAAGCTTTCGATCCGAAGACGCTTAACTAGGTGCATGCCGCTGTACAGCCCGTACAGTTCGTGGTTGAATCTTCTCCTTCAGACGCCATCAACGCAAACAGGACCAAAGATCGCACGCAGAACTTTACACTCAAATCGACCAAGAGCTTCTTCACCCGCTTTCAATGGCGTCCGTGTCTCTGCGCCATAGAGCAGGACAGGGATGATCAGCGGGTTGTATAAAGTCAGCTTGGTGTTTCGAGAGATGGCTCTGTTACTCAATTGCATCTTGAGCCCAAGGAAACAGCGATTGGCAAGAGTAATTTTGCGCTTGATCTCGGTACTGTCTTGTCCCTGTTTACTGCATAGCCGAGGTAGACGAAACCCTTGTGGAACCTCAAAGTGTCTGCTGCCCATTTTGACTCTCTTTCGGGGACGTCGATGTTGTGCGTCCTTCCGTGATGACAGCATGTAGCTTGTTTTGCCCTGATTTACTGCCAGACCCATTTTAGCCGCTTCCGCTTCGATGCCAGCAAACGCCTCATTGACGGCTCGCTGTGTTCGTCCAATCACGTCAATGTCGTCCGTGAAAGCAAGCAATTGGACGGACTTTTGGAAGATCGTGCCTCTAGTGTTGACGCTTGAGTTTCGCACGATCTTCTCAAAGATGATGTTGAAGAAATCACATGTGTCGTCTTGTCTAAAGCCTTTGTTGACATTGGAGGTCTCGGTGAGTTAGTTACCGACCTTGATGGCGCAGCGCGACTTGCCCATCGTCATCCACCGCAACCTGACACGTTTGGCGGGAATGTCAAGACTAGACATGGCGCTGTATAGCTCGTCTCTATGCGGCCTTGAAATCGACGTGGATGCCGATCTGCATCTCCTGAGTCTTTTCCAGGATCTGCCGTGAAGATTTGGTCGATGGTGGACTTTCCCGGCCTGAAACCGCTCTGATGAGGACCTATCAGGTTATTGACGAATGGTTTCAGCCGTTCACACAAAACGGCAGAGAGGATCTTGTAAGTTATGTTAGGGCATGACTGATCCCTCGATAGTTGGCTCAGGCAAATGAGTCCCCTTTCTTGTGGGTCTTAATGTAGCCCCGATCTTCTCTAGGGCTAGGGTAAGTCCACCATCACTTTGGAGGAGGCTCGAGGCCAATATTCGAAACGGACAGAGTCATCAAAGATTGGACAGACGGCTTGACGCACTACTGAACTGAAGACACCGAAGCGCTCTTTTTGGAAGACAAGCAGGAGAATAAAGGCTGAATCGTCGAATGACTTACTAGCGTTAAGGAACAGAATGCTAAATAGTGCGCTTCTTGCCCTTTCGTTGGGAAAAGCCTGTCAGACGGCACCTCTTCGAGCACCAGTCTGTGACGTCGGACTTTTGATTGAATGCCTGGACCCGGCTTCTACAACAACCACCCCTGTTGTGCTGAGGGAAGCCTACACTTTGGTGCCCACTCCGAATATTGCGATGTCTGAACGGGGTTTTCTAGACAGCTGCACGCTCTAAGTATTGTCACTGTCCCCAGAGATGAAGACGGAGTGCCGATAAACACCCTGCCAGAACCATAGTCAAAGGCAACCGACCCCTTCTACTAAAGCCCACCACCTTCAGAGCCTTCCCATAACCGAGCTCCATCCATCACACCAAAGTCAAAGACCTCTCCCATCAAACGGCCATGAATTGCCAAAGTAGGCCGTCCACCTTGTGTACCCACATATCGGTGAGCAATTCCATTGGAATTCTGAAGAATTTCACACGAACCCGCTGAATTTTGATGATGATTCAGACGCCGCCACATGCCTCGAATCCAATCCCGTCTCATTGATGACACTCTGAACCTCACGCACGCGCCCCGAGTTAGTCCTCAATCGGCCGCACATGTGTGCCTCGACCGGGGCGCATCTAATTTATTTCTCACTTCTGCGGAAATCTCAACACAAATCCATTAATCAAAGATTGACTCACACTCCAATCTAGACGGTGACATACTCCCGTCGCGGCCCATAAAACCGAAACCGAAACCGAAGCCGAAGCTCATCACTTGCCCAGAAAAACTGTTTAGATCATGCTAATTTAATTCCATGCCAAGCCGAAGGAGAAGAACACTCTTCTTCCATCCAGCGGCGGCGGTGATTAACCGCACCATCGGCCGGCCCCCACATGCCACGGGATGACAAAACAAAGCCATAAAACTGCACATAAATTCGTGACATAACCTCAAGCATCGCCGGACCGAGGGCGCGGTGGCGACGGGTAGCACGAAGATGGAATCAAAGAGATGTCCCCAAACCGACCTCCCCCCCCCCCCCCCCGGGGTCCGGCGCAAACAGCCTTGATGTAAATGTAACCGACCGAGGCGTGAACGTGTGTCCTGGCCACTCTGCTGCACAATCCACCGCTCGCAGCCAGAGAGACGCACGTACCCCTTGGCCAATAAATGCGGCACGTGTTGGATTTGTTTAGTCAAGTGTTCCATATTTGAATTTCAATAAACGTCCGAACGCGGCGTTGTCCCGCCTCCCCGCCCATCGGCGCATGCATTTAATAGTTCAGTCAATAGACGGACGACGACGCGTGGAGCCTAGCCCCCGATGGATATCCAGTCGCGAATTCGCATTTCGTATTCGATTGCAAACATCTCGCGCGATCGCTAATCGCTGATTTTGGGCAAAACAGAGAAGAAGCACACAAAAAAAAAGCCACAAAAACAAACGCAAATAAAAACAAAACCAAAATCAGCGACGATCCGTGATGTTTATTCCTAAAAATACCGAGCAATTTCTATTTTTAGCCGCCCCTCCCCGCCATCCCCGTCGACAAGCCACTGGCCGCTCAGTTGCGCTGTAATAGAGCGAACCATGCGTCGACGTCGACGTCGCTGGTGCTGCTGCTGTCATTGCCGCTGTCGCGCTGTGGTTGCCTATTTTTAGTGCTAGTTGGTGGCGAGCGAGTGCAGAATTTATTCGTTTCACGTGCACCTTGCGAGTGGGATTAACGATGGGCGTGTTGGATTCATTAGGTTCGCACCCGAGGTGCTGGTGGGGCCGGATGGATGAGCTAGAGTTCGAGTTAGACCGAGATCTACTTCCACCACCGTCGCCGAACGGTGTGTGTGGGAACCATGTGAATGTTTGTTGGTTTAATCAGTCGCGTCGCGGTCGTGGCGAATGCGAATCGGAATTGGAATCTCATGCTTTATGGTCATTGGACGTGTCACGTGTTGTGATAAAGAAATTAAGATCACATTACTCGTGTTGGCCGTCCTTGTGATTAGGCGCGAGCTTCGCCCCGCATTCGATTGACTGAGATTTGCTTTGGCTGCGCTGTGGAATGTGCGATGTGGAATGTTGGCGATGTAGTTCATGGAATCCGCGTCAGGTGGAGGATGGGGGCATTGGTCGCTGGTGTGAGGCTGTGGCGGTGTGAAGCTTGGACCTGAGAAGACATGGGGAAAGCTGATTACTGCCGCCGTGATGGGACAGTCGATTGTTTTGGCTTTCGCTCGTTTTTGGGTGGATTTAGACGGCGGCTTAGGAAATGCTTACATGGATCCAGTCATTCACTGCGGTGCGGCAAGAATTCTGTGTTGGAGCCTTGAGCTGGATCACTTCACTGCGGGTGGAGTTCTCTGATTGTTGATCTTCTCCGACTCGCCCTTGAAGGGGAGACCTTCGTCGTTGCTGTTAAGTGCAATCGTTATTTACTGGCTCCTCGGACAAGACGGAATCTCCATTCGGAGGCCGTTTCTGCTCGTTCTTCACATCGACTGCACTTGAATTGTACGCTGACCTTGTCATGAACTAACGTTGGTTAATAAGTGGACCCAAGATTAATCCAAATAAGACGGAGTTGCTGCTCCTTAACCAAGAAGGGAGTTATTCCTGAGATCCAAGGCCCAAATATAAATGCAGTTGAAGTCGAACTCTCGAGGAGACCAACAAATATTGGTGCTACACTTGATTGCAAGCTAATTTCCAAGCTCATTTCCAAGCATATTTCCAAGCTGATGATGTTTGAACACCGATTGCGGGTGCTGGGAGGTTCGGAATATTTGATTTAAGTCCCTCCAGGTGAGCCTCCTTGTGCCCCCCAAACTGTGGTGTAGCATAGGAGGATGTACATTTATGTCGTAATTGTGAGATATTGTCTTTTGATGCCCAGCAACATGATCAATTAGATTCCATAAGTGAGAGGCAGATTGGGAGCCATTAGAAGCATCCTCCATCATATTTAAAAAATGGCGCCCAGCGGTGGAATTTGCGACAAAGGCTGAATGTTCAAGGAGAAATACATCGAAACAGGGGGCGTCTGTCAGTCGACGTACCTACATCATTCTCAGACCATCCCTCAACGGAGGATCGAGCCTGAGCTAAAGCTGCCTTGAACAACTTTAACCTTGAACACATACATTTTTGTTCCCCAGCAACTACTTTAAGGACGTAAAGACGACGTACGTGGCGTTCTACATGGAAACGTGCCTCCGGTAACACATGAGGTCTTAAACCCCGGATGGTACTCCGGCTATTAGAGTTAGGATATGTTGCGATTTTGTATTAACAGGTATAACTGTGATTGCGATTTTCAAATCACAGTGATTTTAAACTGCGATCTCAAGTTGCGAATTCAAACTTTTTATGTTGTTCTATATAACCTATGAATACGTAAATTCACAGGGTAGAAGTAAAGGGTGATTTTTTAAAAGCTATAGGAAAGTTTTTTCCAAAAAGAACACCTAAAATTCAGAAAAATGCATGAAATCTTTATTTGAATCGATGGTACGGTCCATATAATTTAATGTTTGAAGATTATTTCATGCAAATGTTGACCTTGACTGCGCCTCAAATGGTCCATTCGCTTAGTCCAATTTTGGCATACTCTTTCCAACATTTCGGCCGGTATCTCACGAATAAATTCTTCAATGTTGCCTTCCAATGCGTCAATTGAAGCGGGCTTGTCTGTATAGACATGGGCTTTAACATAGCCCCACAAAAAATAGTCTAAAGGCGTTAAATCGCGCGATCTAGGCGGCCAATTGACTGGTCCCGAACGTGAAATAAAATGTTCACCGAATCGGCCCCTCAATAGGTCCATTGTTGCGCGTGCTGTGTGGCATGTGGCACCGTCTTGTTGAAACCACATGTCATGCAAGTCAAGCTCTTGCATTTTTCTGCTTATTTACGTACCCATTGAGCCAAAAATGAGCTTCGTCGCTGAACCCAATTTGGAAATGGAAAATGAAAGAAGCGCGAGATTCGTTCGTTTGTAAGACGATTCATGGTTAAATGATAGACCAAACTGAAGATGTTTGACAGTGAAACAAAACACGAAACGTGCGTCAGCTGTTTAAACTAGTGTTGCCAAAAAGATAATAGCTAAAAAATCACCCTTTATATACTCCAAATATCGCTCTTTCAAGCCAATTAATTAAAGTACTCTTCATGACGTTAAACATGACATCGTTTGTTTGAATCAATATGCGAATTGGGTTGGGAAAAATAACGAGCTAGGGCCTATATATGATTTCAAGGCGCGGTTTGTGATTATGAAAAAGAAGCAACTGAATCGCAATCGCAGTTTAAATCACAGTCGATCGCAGACAGCGATTGCGATTATTCAATCAGTGTGAAAAAAACACAGTTAGTGATTTTTTAACCAACTCTACTGGCTACACACCAAGATTTGACTCTCGGGTCTGGTGGAAAGTTCTGGAGAAGGAATATCTCCTAAGGCAACTTACAAAAGTCCTAACACCGGCTTGCCTAGGTATTACAGGTAGTCTCAGATCAACACCGACGGCAGCGCTCGGGGTTATCCTAATACTCCCTCCAATCGATCTATTCCGTAGCAAGAGTGCAGCCGCATCGGCTCTTAAGCTTTAGGGAGGCGGGACTCGCGGGTCACGCTTCCATATTAAAAGGTTGAACAGCTGATGAGTACAACAGTCAATCGGACTACCTACGATCAACCCTAGGCCCGAAGAAGAAATTCCACTCAGGTTGTCCAGACCGGAGACAATTGCAAGAACAACTGATAGTAGCCGAAGGGGAATGCCCCAGCACACTGACGGCTCAAAAACGAGTGCGAATGCAGTCTTCTGTGACCTCCTCGAAAATACCCTGGCACTTAGTGACGACAGCAGCGTCTTTCAAGCCAAAGTGGCTGCGATACACAAGTCGTCACTCGCTTTGAGAGACCACATCTTTAACCGACAAATCGATCAGCATAGTAACTGATAGCCAAGCGGCAATAAAGGCCATAGAATCAGACATTTTGAGATCGAAGCTGGTTAGGTTGTGTAGACAGAGCATCAGTGAGGTGTCCTTGGTGAACACGGTGACTCTCAGCTGGAGCATTGACGTCCAAGGAAACGAAAAAGCCTCGCGATGAATGGATCTGAGCTGGGAGAATCTCGGGAAGTCCCCTAGACATTCACGCCACTTAGCTCTGTAAGGAAAAACTAGAAAATGAAGCCCTGGACATAGTCAGAACTCGATGACTTGGTCTAGAAATTGGAGCAACGCCTAGGGCCCTGGTGCCGAATCTGAGCAAAAAAAGATCACCTTCACCGAACAGCTTTAGGAAGTGCGCATGCTAATAGGAGTCTTTACGTGGAACTGCGTCATATGCATTGCGTCTGAAGATACCGCATAACGATTGCAGAGATCAAGAGGCAACAAAACCTATCCAACATCTGCTCTGCGATTGCCCAGCGCTAGCAAAGAAGGCAGGGAAACCACTACTTCGTAGAGCTGGAGGCCTTGAGCGGAGTAGAATTGAATAACCTCTCAAGATTCATGTGTGGGTCTGCTTGGTTTTAAGACTGCAGTAGGTGTCTGTCGGTAGTCACCCGTTTCCAAACAAGGGCGCAATGTACCCATCGTGTCGGTTTAAGTGAGTGAGTTGTTCTAACAGCCGCGAGAGCATCCATATACCCACCTAACAGATTAGACTGGCTTAGGGGTGGACTGGGTGGACAGGGCCAAGCGTCGGTCGAGAGTTGGGATAAATGGCTCCTTGTACAGTGAAGCCTGTCTAAGTTGGCCATCCGCTATCCACACTTCTCTGATTAATTTATGGGCCACCTTCCAAATTGTAAGGGTGTACTTTTTGTAAAAAAAAAAAGTTAAGTTGTTAAATAAAAACCATTTTTTTCAATATTTTTTTATATTCAGCCCAACTTGATCGGATGGGCAACTTCCCAGGCTTCACTGTCCAAGGAGCCATTTATCCCAACTTTCGACCGACGCTTGGCCCTGTCCACCCGGGGTCCACCCATAAACCAATCTAAACTGTCCTCAAGAAATCATGGCAAAGTCCACTCAGCTCATGCGACTCACCGCTGACTAACGTGAATGAAAAGTTCCTCACGGCTCTCAGTAATTAGTCACAGACAGATTCACGTTCTTAAATAGAACGTCGAACGCATGATCAAAAATTCAAAACTTGTCAACACTTTCGCCTTGGACCACCGGAATGCTTCTTCGGCCATCTGCACGAGAGAGGTTTTTCCTTGAATGTGTCCGCCTTTGCCGACCGAAATTTATCAGAATAAATCGCCGAAACAATTATTCAAATGAGCATCATCGCGTCGATTAAGGAAAACAAAACATTTGCGAGAAGACATTTCGGTAGTGACTAGCTTTCTTCATTCATCGAGCTCACTCGGCGTACACTTGAAGGCAGCTGGGTGCGGGAACACGTATCAGTTGCCGGTTGACTCTGGGAAAATGTTCACTTTCCTTGAATTTGGCAGCACTTTTTATACTTTTATCACAGTCGAACATAGGTGCACTCATTCTCTTGAACATAGGTTGTAAAATCCGCCTCCTGAAGCAGAAAGGCCATCACTCATCAGACATTTTGTTCAGTACCGACAACGCCGCTTCAGTAAGCCAGTCAACAGTTCAATGAAATCCCTAAGAAGGGACGATATCCTCGCAGTTGGTTCCTCATTTCTGTTCAAGATTATCGTCACATTTTCGGGGCATCCCTAGACGTTCGTTATGAGCCTCTTTTAGCGTTTCACCTGATGTCCCACAAGGTAGGCACCTTGGACCTTTTTTTTTTCTGACGGTCAACGGTGTACCGATTTTTCAATCTTGCTCAAGTAAAATTATATCTTTGTGGAAAGCGTTGGCGAGGTTCAGGGTGGTTGTCTCTGAACTATTTCTTTTTGAACGTGGTGAGGGACTTAAGCTCACGCTCAACCCGAAACTGCACGGCCAGGCCCCTTTCATTGCCCCTCGATGGGTCCGGATGCCTCGCTCATGCCACGAACACCACCGTTGAGGCAAAGAAGCCCCGCCCTGGCCTTGGAAGAAACATTTAGACCTGAGCTTTAAATAGCCAGAGTAGTTCTAGAAGGAATGCGCCCCAAGTAGCCCCTGCAGACTGGACCACCGACCAGACGCCGTTGCTCAATCTGTTGATCAGCTCCTCCGTCACCATCCGTAAGCACGCATGACACTCTGGTACATACCCACATACTTCATTTCCAAGGATAAGGAAGTCCAGACCTCAATCCAGTGGCTTCTGCTATGTGACACCCAAATATTGAATCTTTGAAGCACGCGCTTATCCGAAAAGCGGATAGTCTTCCGATGAGTCTGTTGTGTACTGCAGATCGACTGCACTGTTTGTGGAAGGTAAGTGGATGACATTTCGAACACAATGCCGCTCACTTCTCTTATCGTAGACTTCAACCAACTTAGTGACCGAACTTAGCAGATTGAGTGCTTGACCCCTTAAGACTCCAGCGATCGCATGAGCATTCTTCGATGGGAAGAAGCTATCAATTCTGTTTGAATTGCGAGTTGCTGCTACCTACCCCGTCTCTATCCGCCAACATTTGTTATTCACACAATTCGTCGCCTTTCGGCAACCTTTGTGCCGCCACCCGATCACCGGGGTCACAGTCCATGCGACACTTCCTGAGATCATCACACCCAGCCAGGAATGTTGTTTTGACTCGAATGATTAGCGAAGCGCTTATCGCAATTATTTGTGGAATCCGAAGTATTTTCGTTTTGCTTCGCTTCTCAACGAGGGCCGCTCCGTCTTGCATGACGGCATGCGAGGCTCTCGCATTGTTTTTGCGTTTCTTTTTTGCCCGCAATTGTCGTCAAAGCACAAAGAAAACGCACAAAACACGGGATCGCACCGATAACACAGCGTACAGCGAAAGGGTCCTAATCGAATTGCGGGTTAAAGGTAGTCTTCAGATACTGGCGCGGCGGCGTTGATTAGATAAAGGCGGCGCGCCCCGCCGAAGTGCGCAGACTGGGCGGTGGACGTGGGACTGGGCGCAGACTGGTGCTCTCGCCCAGATGTAAACAGAGAGCTTTTCGCCGAGACTAATTACAGCAATCAATTAGCTTGACAATCGAAAGGTTCGTCGCGTCGGAGAGGTTCATTCGAACTTCAGACACTTGAGTCAGTGCGCGATGTGTGATTCAGCGGCTAATTCGATTGCTGCCCGCACGGTCGGACGGAGGAGTCTTATCTGCTTGCTTAGGGTGTCGGGATGCGGACACATTAAGTTGCCCGTACGCGACGAGGGACTTAGCAGGTCTGCGTTGTGTCCGATCGCGTTTGTTTTTCGTGGAATTCCTGAGGGTTGCCGAAGCAGAGGTCGTCGCTAGGTTGAGCATGTGGCTGGGCATTGTCTGCGTAGTTGGGGTGACGTTCCGACAAAAATGTTGGTGAGTCCACCATCCACCAACGTCCTGTCATTCCGGCGACAAGTCTAGAATTTGACAAAAAACCCTAAGCACTTGGGAAAGGACAAGATTGAGATTGAGACTGAGATTTGAACGAAATCGTGGACAAATCGACAATTACTAGGAACAATTAGCAGCAAGGAGGCATCAGGGAACAGTGGAGCTACCGCGAGCTAGCTTGTCGATGTGTTCAGAGACTCCCTTCAATTAAAGAGCTCGTGTGGGTACGAAGTTTTCCAGCTCAAACTCGGAAAAAGGAACGAGTTGATGCAGAAAAAAGCTCAAGGACCGCATTCCCATCTACGAATCGCTGCTGAGGCACAGCATAATCGACTCATTTCAGATGCGAATGGTAACTGGTGAGGAAAAAGTGGATCACTGACAACAACTTCAAGCGAAAATGGTCGTGCGCGCATCCCATGAGATGGCGGAAATGGTGGCCAAGCTAAGATCGACAGCAAGGCAGGTGGGATCGGCAGGACAAAACTATCAATTCGGACGTGTACTGTCAACAATTGGATCGTCTGAAGCAAGGGATCCGCCAGGAGTGGCTACCTTTGACCACATCATAGCTTCGGGAGCTTCGTTATGACTCCACTTTATAGTCCGAAAAGGGCACCAAGTGATTTGCTGGTAAAAAATAATTCGACCTTAGAGAGACTTGTGAAAGGCGACTGAAACAGTTTTTTTTTTTTTTTGCAATAACGACAGGGGCTTCTATCAGAGGGTCATAAGCGACATCAACCTTCAAAATGACAAGTTATTGAAAAATATCGCCTTTTTGGCCTAAATCAGCTCACTCTAACTAGACCAAAGAAAACCTTCAACTTCATGCAAAAATAATGGATTTTGTTTTAGGCTAGGTTAGGTCAGTTAGGGTAGGCGCGCCAAAGCACGTCTTACTTAGGTCCTAGTGGACCCATTGTCTTTACACCTTTCTTGCTCTCGCTGCTCATCCGTTCATTGTGCAACCGTCCTGATATACCTGAAAGTTTGGAGTTTAATGGGACATTGGTTAGTTCCTGCAGGTCCTGGATGAAGTGCTCTCACAGAGTTCCGTGACTCAACTGGCAGAGACTGGGGCAGTGACAGATGGTGCCTGAGGAGTCTCCTCTTTTTCCTCCGGTTCGTCGCCGGCTCCGCATATAAGGTCGTTGGTAAATAAAACAAATACTATGTTCACTGAATTCAAGGACTCCCTTATTCTCTTATCGCTGCGATCGCGCTGGCGATGACTGAAACACAACAGGCTGTGATGCAGCTGTGCATCTGATGCGCTACATCTCGGCTATTCTACCACTGATTACGACCTCGAGATCGAAACCTTCTCCCTCGATGCTCTCCTTATCCAGGCCTTTGTCAGGGAGCTCGCACCAGCGCTTCATCAACCATTTGTGCTATTATGGTATTTACCCTCCGCTGGTTTCGCTGCATATGGGGGTTATCTTCCACCAGAGCCCCGGTACCTTGGTTACAGCTTCCGTGACTCGCCAGTGGTCGCTGGCTCCTTCTCGATCAGCACGAGGTCCCCTGGCTAGTACACCGTTGGCTTGTTCGTTTTTTGCGCTATTCATCTGGCCATAGCATCTGAGCACTGGCACAGCGAGGTCCTTCGACCGGTGAATTGACACTCTGACGGGTTTGATGTGATTAGAGAGATCCACCTTTTATTCGCTTCTTCTATGACCGGATTCATGTATAAGATTGCCTGGGATAGGTAGGTTTCGGTCCATTTACTGACAAGTTCGACTGCTGCCTCATTGCCGGTTATGTCTCTGTGACCCGGAACCCAACACAGTGCAATCGAGTGCTGCGTACTGAACACCTTGACCTCGTCGCAGCAGCATTCGACAAACTTAGACATAATTTCTGTTGCCGAAGTTGCTTAAATGGCCACAGGACTGCCAACTGGAACGGTAATATCAACCGACGGTATCTCCAACATTGATATCATTATGGCCGCTTCCTTGACTGCCAGGACCTCCGCTTGAAGAACACTGCCGTAATCACGGCTACTGATGGAGCATCTTTAACAATTCGGAGAAAATGCCCGCGCCTGTGCTTTTAATCATCTTCGATCCAACCGTTTAGACGTGAATGGTCAAGTTGTTGATGGGTTCATTGGGTTCCACACCTCCCTTGTGGGGAAATAAAACGGAAAGGGTAGGAAAAAAGTCAAGGAATCGCAGAGAATGGAATTTGGTCTTACTACACATCATCCTTCCTAGAAAATGTTCAGCCCAGTGCAGACTTCTGTGGCGTATACGTAACATTTTTTTTTATATCTGATCTCTGGATATGACTGGGTAGATATTCTATGAAAGCTCAGTTCATGGCGTGTTCATTAAATACAACCTGCTGTGCTTTAAGGCGAGGAATAGAGATCAGGGAAGAACTGTCGAGCAATTCAGAGACTCTCGCCGAAGAGAAATCGTGGAAAAGGGAATGAAAACGAACCGAACGGACGGTGTGGTCTTGAAGTAATTTTATCCATGTTCGACGGTTTATGGCTAGTGCCCAAATTTACCTTCCTCGTGTCCATCGAAGACCCAACAGCCAAGCAATTTCCACACCGGCTTGGAGCCTTGGATCCTTTTCTGGTTAGGTTGGAGTGGATGACTGCACACTTACTGCACACAGTTCGGGCAAGTTGTTGAAATAGTAGGCTTCTAAGTGACTTCTTCGAGAAGAGATAGAGCTGCAATTACAAAGAAGATCAAAAACAGTCTCTTCCTCCTCCTCGTCTCTGTGGTTCCTGCAGAAGTCATTGTACGGCAGGCGTCAGTTCCAATGGCGCGATGACTGACCAGGGTCTCCTTAGGAGATCATTTGATAGATAGACTGTCCTCGTCACTATAGGTGCAGCACAGTTCGTTAAACTAGACCGTCTTAGGTCAGCCGACTTTAGGCAATCCGCTGCAATTCTTGCCTTGACAAAAGCAAAAAGAATATGCACCTCCATCGCATTAGAAATCCCTGCCTAGCTAGTTCATCATCCTGGAACGGTGCTAGGTTAGGTTGGACAAAAGTGGCTGGCTCTAGATAGGCCCATTGTGATACCACGCGGATTGACTAACTTTTACGAGTATGCCTAGAACCAAGACGGTTTAGATTTCTGCTGATATCGTTCAGTTCCCGAATGGAATTGAAAAGTAGACCGCTAAGTGTGTCCTCCTACGGTTAGCCATAGCACCACAAGACATGTCATATCCTCCTTCTCTTCACCCACGGAGCTTCTGCAGAAATCATTATAAGGCGAGGGACCCCTATCCTGCGCGTTATCGTGCCAATTGCACAGTGCCCTGTGACCGACAGGGTGGCCGCTTCTGATGGAGTGGTGGCCATATTTCCTTTGCTTTCAGGCGCTGGTGCTTCCTAGCCATTTGAGGTTCGTTGTTTTTATTGCACGATTCTTAGGAAGTTGATAGGATGCAGCTAGAGGCATAGAGGGTGGGTGGACACCCACCAGAGATATCTGGTTGTACCTGCCAAGTTCATTGGCTTTGCAATTCCCCGGTTCGTGGCAGTCTCTCGGTATCCGCACGAGGTCCATACAACAATGCACAGGCCATAGTTAAGACATGTTTTTGAGTGAAAGCTGACATTGTCGCGAGACTTGATTGCAGCCTGCCTCTGTCCGTGACGTTCTTTTTTGGATATCATATTGATTTTGAGCCAGGAGTTCTTCCTTCTCTATCGCTGTGGTTTCTTTTTGGAAGACGCTATAGTAATTGGAAAGGTTGCAAGGACAGGGCAATGTTGAGATCTTTGGAGTCGACGCTCACATGCACGCCTTCATCCGTCTGAGGATCGTCCAGCGTCTGACTGTGAGACTTCCTATCCAATCTGGACGAAATGCTGGTGTGGTCGAAATTTGTCTCTAAGGTGTCTTGGCGTAGCAGGCGATCTGTGTCGTTTGGAAGCATTGAATTCGTTGAGTGTCCTATGCTGAGTTGGGACCACAGTCGATGTGTCTTGAGTCTTAATCACTGCTTCCTGTCTGCCAGATATGTCCAGAGGTGGGAGGTGGAGATGTATGTTCACTACAGCAGTTGGAGTGATTCTTAAAGCTCATCTGATACCCATGCAGGCCCGCCGTTGCCTTGGGTTGAGTTGGTTACAGTTGACAGCTTTCTTTATGGCTGTCCACCAACTTGGTACACATTTTGGTATGTCTGACTGCCGTGGAGACTATCCAGTAAACTATGCAACCAGCTCATCCCTCAATTCATTGACTAGCTTCAAGGCAGTGGTGTGAAAGTACAATGTCGTAAATGGCAACTTGGCTGTCAACGTAAGTAGCTGTGATCTGGCTCTGCTTTGTGGTCGGATGTAGGTTTGTTGGACAACAGGCATCAGGTTTCGTCAGAATTTTCTCCTGGGAAGAGCTATAGGCAGGATAAACTGGAAGTCTGTAAGCCATACCCTCCCATGTCGTCCTTGAACGAACACTTGTTACTTCTTGCACAGGAGAACTCGTCGAATCATCATCACTTCCCTCAGGTGACATGTAAGCTCATGAAGCTGCGCCTCTTTTCCGACGTCAATGCGAGTTTCTACTCAATGCTCCCACCTCAGCCTTGCTTGGATCCCTTAATCAATACCCTACCTTCCGGCTTCGTGTACCACCCAGACCGGAAGTCATCCTCTCCGGCCCCGGGTTCACTGTCCTCTACTTCCAATTAAATCAAATATGAATTCCCTCTCGAAATCCTCTTTTTTTTCGCCAACGTCAACGATCTCGATTCGAAGCGAAGGTCTCGGTTTGGGGCATTTGCATAATTTCTGGTCACCTCTGAAGTACGTGAACAGCTTCACAATTCGCCTGGCTCGTCGAACTCACTCGCAACACGGCTGGCAGGCGTTCTTTGACACGTGAGAAGATCAAGGTCTCCTGCCGCGTTGACGCTATCCATCACGCTGCTTCGTTAGAGCCGCCGTTGCAGGTGGTCCTTCCAGGCCTTTGTCTAGATCTCGTTTATCACTCGAACCCATCTTCGGCGTTTCGCTGCCTGTGCTCGATGAGTTCCGATGAAAGAGTCTTTGTCCTCGTTGATTTCGTTTATTTCATCTCATCGGCGCGTGTTGGTGTAGATCGGCTGATGAATAGTTCGACTTGACCGAAGTGGCGCCCGGTCAAAGCATGTCCGTGCTTCGCACCAAAAGCGCCCACAAACTCGCCAGAAACATAGCAAGAACCGAATGATTCTGCACCCGCGACAGAGCGCAGAACAGAATCAAAGTAAAACGGTTTTTATGTCACTGAATGGGTCAAGGTTATGGCAACTTTTTGTTCTGTTTTGCTCTCAACTGCGCACGAGTGTGTTATCGACGTGTCGTTGGTATTATCTGTCAGTGTGCTGCCGCCAACGGGGGCGGGGAGGCCACGGACAAGTGCCCCATCGCATCGACGAGTCTGTCGTGTGTGTGTTTTTGGGGCGATAAGCGGCGAACAACTGATATGCACGAGCACAAGACGCACACACTCTGCCATCCATCGGGCCGTGGTATGGGTATCTATCATGAAATGGTGGTGCGCCGTATCTGGAGTGTGCATCGGAACCGCAAGGTGGTCGATGCTCGGGGGAGATACGCTTGCAAACTCGTGCTAATTGAAGTATGTGTTGGATCTGTTGGAATTTCTGCCTGTCTGCCGATCAAAGCTCGCCGCTTGCTGGTGTTGCTGGTGTTGATGTCATACGCTCGCTATCGTGAGCTCTTTGTAACCAGATTCTCAGAAGTCTATCGGTGACAGGTTGGCGGAAGTTGTTCGTACATTCGTGCGAACGACATGTCTCGTTCAATCGCCGTGCTGGCTTACATCTTCAAAAGTTGTGACACGCGAAGTGACATTTGATTGACGATAGCGGTTGGCGTCTGGGAATGAATTCAAAGATCTTGAAGGAAATTTGGTCACGTAGCGATAATGGTGGACAGTCAGGAATGTGGTGTCGCAAGCAGCTGTGAGCTTGATTGTCACACTTTTGTTTCTTCAAACAAAACATATTGCTGATTGAATGATGATTTTTGGAAACGGGAGGCGGACGCAGTCGGTGGTCCTCAGATAATCAACATCGGGCTGTGTGTGGTCGCGCTGGGCAAGGGAAGTGTAAGCCAGAACTTCCTCATTCCAGTAGTGTCCATCTAGGAAAATATGGAAGAGCGTGAAATTTAGACGATGCTGGTCGTTTTTTGAGCTGTAAAGCACACGATTCTCAACGTTGGAGCATGCATCCACTACGCCATGGCTGCCAAAGTCAGTGAACGACTGGTCCCCGCCATCGTTGATAATCCCGGACAGTTATTGAGATCAAGCTGTCTTACGTTAAAGTTAAGGTCAAGCTTCATTATCAGAATCGAACGAAAAGTAGCCAGAAGCATCATAAGAATTCAATGAGAGATAATTGCTTTCTGAAATAGAGGGCGCAGATAGAGATTGATTCAACTCCCACTGAAACAGGCAATAGTGTACGAGTCTTAACGGAACTTAACGAAACTCAACTCAAGGAATAGAAGTTACGTTCTAACACCAATTGCCATCTACGTAATTAGAGAATGATTGATTCAACTCCCACTGAAATAAGCGACAGTAAACGAGTCTTAACACGAAACTTAACGAAACTCAACGAAACTTAACGAAACTGAGCTAAATGCTTTTTATGATTACAGCGTTTCATTTATGTGTGTTTCCACGATTGTTTAAGTTGGCTTACGTATGCAGTCCGAATCGTGAACATCAGTTACGTTATAAAATCAGGTTCCGTCCCTCCCATTACTTGTGCGCTGCGGACCAAGGACCATTTCCAGCTGGATCCGAATATGGGAGATGGAGCTCCGTCTTTAAAGTGGACATTTGGGATAGACAAATACCACGAGGCTGGTGCTTATCCCTCATCGAACTGCAATAGGAACCATTTGATGGTAGTTCATCAGACTTCGTGCGCCCAACTGAGAGAAGCTTGATAGGAAACGTGGTACCTGGAGAGACTAGTTGGTTGAGGATAATATACACCGCCACTTTGGCGCCACACAAACGTAAGAGTCACAAGGAATCAGCAAAGTGACACATTAAACCATGGGAAGAGACAACTTGTGATGATTGCGTGGCCAATCCCCTGGACTACTGCGTCGCTTAGATCCTAATGTTGCTCAAAATTTGGCTCGAACCTTCAATAGCCCATCACAAGGTATCAGTTCAACTAAACTATAAACACAAACATCAGTTGACACGCAATAGCGGCGATAAAAAGGCCAACACCCTCAGTGGCCATGCCCTTGAAAACCACTCATTCGGTTTGTTATTGTAAACAACTCCCCGCTCCCCCTCCCCCTCCACGTCCAATCCACCCCCTTCCAAACAAAACACAAACTACGCGACTTTCAAGGACTCCCCTTATCGGCAAGAATTTACGAAAAAAAAAAACAAATTCCCAATCTCACGACGCACCAAAGTGATCGTAAAAATCGCAGCGTTATCCTCTCACTAATCGTTGGCCATACACTCGTAAATCCTATCGCAAGACGTTCCTAATCGCCCGAAGATACATCTAATCTGTGCCGCCACCGTGGGGCTCTCGCTATCATTATCAATCAAAGCATGTCGTCGCTCGTCCTTCGACAAATCTGTGAGCAACGCACTACAAATTCGAAGTACACAGCAAGTTGTTGGCCAATTTGGTCTCATTACAGATTGCCACTGCTACACATCGTATCTCTGATTAACGTGTAATCTCCCGCCGAACGCCTCTGATAATCGGGCTAAGTGATCGTGCCCGCTTTACAGACCGTAGTTGTGTACCACAGCAGTGAGTTGGCAGAAACCCCAAAGGCCTCCCCCTCCCCCCGGCCTGCCTTCGGTGTTGACTTAGCACAATTTCCAGTAAACACATGACGCAACAGATGACTAGCGCTTGCCGAGTGATTCTGCGAGTCTGCTCAAGCCGCCGACGACGACGACTACGACGACGACGCACGTCGCGGTCGTCTCGGTCCTTTGAACGAGTTTGCTGGCAAATATTTGCATACAATGTGCGAGATCAGCAAGTGCGTCAGTTCGTATGTACACACTTGTACGGCAATCAGGCGGCAGGCGGCTGGCGGATGAGTGTCACACAATCATTAATTCCGCCCACCCCCGGCCCCGCTCAAACAATCAGCCGCACCGAACCGCACAGCACCGTACCGCACGACCGTCTATTGTTCGATTGTGAAAAAGTATCTTCTGATCACTCATGATGCACGGGACCTTTTTTGCGTATCGGTGGCTACCTTCGTGTCGACTTCAATTGGGTGTCTCGGCGACATGCGACCGACGGCGCGGCGCGGTGTGGCGTATCTCATGAGTGATAAGCAATTACGATAGGCTATTGTGGCGGGAGGAAAAAAAAGTGCGCATCATCGTTGGATCCCTCCACTCGTGGCACTTGTGGGTCGGCTGCAATCGCGACAAGTGGCGCTCATCAAGTGCTTGGGATACATCTGCCCGAAGACCATTCAATCAGCGAGCGGTGTCAATTAAACCCAACGGCGCACGGCGGCGGCGTACTGCGCAGTTTGTGTGAATCTGCTGCGTTTAGGCGGGGTGCCGCCGCGCCGCCGAGGGCAGGTGATAATTGCAAACGCATTTCCATTCGGCTTGTGCCCAATTAGACTTTGATCGTCTGGGACGGTGGATTTACACTATCGGTACGCTTTTTTCCCCGTGTAATGGCCCGCCGAGGGTGTTCACATGCAATCGTGCATGCGCTCGAGTGGATTGGGTAATGTTCGAAGCCCCTTATGCTGGGGCGGCTTATCGGAGCGGAGATTTATGGAGGCCATGCGAAGAGCGCGCATTGTTATCTGTTGGCTTTGCTTTTGGTTTAGGTAATCCCCGGATCAGAGGGCTTTCAATCTTGTTCAGATACGGCTTCGCTTGTCACAAGACATTGCAAGACACACACCAGTACACAATCCTCACAGAGCGCGTTGATAACGAATTGATGTTTTGGATGAAATCCAGGTCAACGCGAGACGGCATTCGGGGGCGAACTCTGACTGAGGCGTGGAAATATTCCACTCAAGTTTTGAGTGTAAGAATGACAGCTGCCAAGTGACAACAATCACAAGAGAGTCCGAATGACGCTGTGAAGTTCAATAGAGGAAAACGAGCATAAAAAGGGGAGATTACGACTGAGAGGCATCATGTATTTGAAGATTTCTTCTCGAACTGCTTACAGAATCTAAGGCCCAAGCATAATAAACTTAACGAGACTTTAGCCAAAGTCAGAAATTGAGCAAAAACTCTAAAATGATACGCTGTGACAATAGCAAGCACTTCAGTCAGTTTCGTTAAGTTTCGTTAAGTTTCGTTAAGTTCTGTCTCTGTTTCGTTTCACTATTGCTAGCTTCAGTGGGAGCAAAATCAATCGCTCTCCACTTAGATAAATGGCATTTGATGTCGGAAATGTGCTTGATTTTTCTACAACTTGGCTTCTCGGTCAGTTTTGACAAGGTGTCACTGCCTTGGAATAAAATCACCTTGTCAGAACCGCCCGAGAAGTCAAGTAGCTAAGTTAATTCATTTTGTCACACTCTTGAGCGCCGTTCATGGATCCTATTTGATTCAAACGCTCCTACGTTGACACACCCTCTCACTCCCCCGTTCACTTGTGTATCCTTCGATATGCCTTCACCACGTCGTGGGTGCCTTCATGCCCCCACAGTCGGCATGTCAATAGCTCTCCATATGTCGTCTTCAAATAGAGCTGATGCCCTTTCTACCCGATGCCAGACATTGTTAGAGTGTAACCTTGCCGCTGCGCCATTATTGCATCGCGTAGAGAGGGTCTTAGCGGTCGCCAAATTAACATGCACCGCTCGCCTTCGCATGCCATCGCCAATGTGAAAGCTGCATCATCGTCAGTTCAAGGAATACGTTCATCGGCCATGATTCGTCCACATGCCGCCGTTAAATTCCGCTAAACTCGTCCACGTGAACCCATTCGACGGAGGTCTTCTCTCGAAAACTCGCCCAAAACCCTGAGAAAGTGTCACTCACTCAGCCTTCAATAAATTTCCGTTCACATTTTCACAATCAATTACTGTTTTTTTTTTCACAAAAGGCGGCCGCGCCACCAAACCGATAAAGAACCACAGTGGAAGTCATAAACTCAGAAGGACACGCCGCCATCAAGAAACGCCCAAACTCAGCGAGTTCAGAGAACGGACACCACCTCACCTCGAAGCTAATCGCGGTTGAGCAAAGGCCGCCAAAAGCCACTACCTGCCACGCGCAGTTCTACATCACACCCGGCAGCCGTCCCTCGCCGGCCATCGCCCATAAGTCACAAGTTCGCTCTAATCAGCCAGCGATGTGTATCGGAGGAAAGTCACCTGAAAGCATGCACAACTCATGTGAATCAGATCCCCCAACGATGACCGAATCGCAGAGAATTTCGCGGTGATTCCCAAGCAACGGCGTCGGTGGCGGCGGTGACGGCGGCTGCGGCACCTGTTCACCGCGCGCTGCGCTCTTGTGTATATCAATCAGCGGTAAGCCGAGTGAATTCCTTTGGCATTGCGTTCGTCTGTCCATATCGGTGGCATGCCGTCAGAATGCTAGAATTCGTAAAAATAACCATTTCGCCGAATGTCCATGGAATTCGCCGGAAATCAGAACCACCAATTGCCACACACGCACACATGCACACGACGGGCTACACGCGCAGGAGTCTCACGTCTTATCACGTTGCGTTTGCTGATTGCCGTTTGGCGTCAGCCAGAAGACTCCGCTGCGGCGTGGCGGCGCGGCGGCGGCAATACCTGACGCAAGGCGGGGGTACCTGGGGTAGTTTCATATCTGCGCTGGCTCTAGTTTGGGCGGAATTTCACATGAAACTGCGCTTATCTCTAGAACGCAATCAGTGTCGCACAACCTTAGGTTCTGCACGTGACCACGTTCAAGTTCAGTTCGCCTTTTCGCTGCTCTGCGACGCGACACACGAGGGTGCGAGCGACTGTCTGCCTCACCTTGTCGCACTTGCGGAGCGGCATCGGAGCGATTCTGGGTTTCTGGAGCGTCCTCGTTTCGCTCGGCGCGGCGCAGAGCCTCTCGCTTGGGCACGATTGACGTTCGTGCCCGATTGATGTACTCACGTCTGTTACAAGGTGTCAGAGTGACAGCTTGCCGTTGGATATCAGCCCCCGGAATGGCGCCAGCTAGGGGGCTCTGCTTTCGTGCTTCGGTGTCTGTGTTTACAATCCGACTAGGGGCGTGACTAGACGAGCCGAGGGAGTTGCGTCACAAGCGAATTTCTTGATGTTACGAAATAGGCGGGTTATAATTAGGCAATGAGGTTGCAGATATTGATGTTGTGTTGTCGTTGTTGCTTCCGTTGTCTGTGTGGCCTGTGCGGTGAACTACATGCGTCGAGTGGAAGAATTAGCGAGCTCCCGTTGCGATTAGGCCGGTTGTCGGCGAAGCGAATCGCCGGCGGACCTCGACGAACGCCGATGACTTGCTGTCTTGCAGGCGACCGAGAGAAGCTTGCGCTGTAACTCGACGGGGAGATGTTGTTGGAGTGCTGCAATTAGCGACCGGGTGAGATGTGCTGATGCGTCTTAATGAATGACGGCCGATGGGGGTGTTAATCGATACACGATTTTACGAATGGATTGTTTCTGTTTATTTTTTCTGCTTTTTGCCAGCACGCAGCTGAGAAACGTGTTTCGGGGGGGAAATTAACGGAGGACAGACATTTTTTGGCGATGCATTGGCGGAGTGGATTGGGATTTCAGGGAAGTTGGTTATATTCAGGAAAGGTGATGAGAAGACATCATCATACGAGTGAAAGGACTGAGAGACTAGACACGTTTGTTGAAGAGTTGTGCTGGAGCTTTGCAAAACAACGATCTTTCTGGCCAAGACCCTCACTACTGGCAGCCCCACGACTGAGGCACCGTCTTCGAAGAGGATGTAATTTTTTTAAGTAGACGCCGCCATGTGTTTTTCTTTTGATTTAATTTTTGTTTCATTTTTTAATTCATTTAACTCTTGCTAGACAGAAACTACTTGAAACTAGCTTCACTATCGTAACAAACGTTCTTACAGCTAACCTACTGAACCTATACGGGTACTCTAAACTATTCTGAACAAAATTTATGTGTGCCGTTCGGATTAGACGGTTTTTTTGTTTCTGTCTGAATGGACAATCTGGCTTTGTTTGCTTTTTTTGGTCAAGAAAACTGGTAAGAAGCTTGGCTTTATTTATCTTAACCTATCTTAAACTAACTTAACCTACCATAAAAACTATTTTAACAATATCCGTAACTGTACGGGCGCATCAGGGCTTACATGTTATGTACAATATATGCCTAACAAATTTGTTTGGACTTTTAATTAGATTTTGTTTGCCTAAAAACTACCTTAAACATATGTAAATTGGCCATCATGGTCAACTATCACGTCATTTCGAAAAGCCAGCTTGGTGTAACCTCCAGGATAATTTCCGTTATTTTGCAGACTCCTTCCTGTCTCCAGCCGAGATCGCTCTACTGAACCGAAGGAGATCATCGTGACTGCGAGCGACATTCCGTTCGTATTGGAGTCGGCTATCCATTATTCGACGTACGACATGGAATATGACAGGACATCCTTGTGGATCCTGTATTAGGCCAATTGTGTCGCGAGAGAGGAATGCTACGGGGGAGGAATAAAGCCGGTCAGGCGCACTCTCTCATGGTACATAACATTGGGGTAGTAAACCCCGAAGATCAGGATGTTGGAAGATGTCATAGCTCGTGTCGTATGCCTTCTGATCAGCTTAATGATGAGATTATCACCACTGCTCCCTGTTGCAGACCGTTGCGGATTTTTGAAGTAAAAGACTGTGGTAGAAGTTGCGTCTTCACAATATCATGTCATGGATCATGTACAGCTATGGTTTACTCATGCCGAGCCTGACCAGCTTGAGGAAGAGACCCTCCAACCGAACGGCGTCGAACACCTTCTCCAAGTCAAACGGCCAGGCATTCGTGAATTGTTTTTTTTTCTTTATTCGCAGAATATGTATGGTTTCATGCACCGCCCTGAATCCGAACTGGTTGCCCGGTATGATTTTATTTTCCTCAACCGATTGTTTCAGAACTCGAATGACCATCTTCCCAAAAACGACTGGATCCACCATAGTCATCCATGTCCTATTCGGTGATTGCCAGGCCTCATATGAACTCACTCGGAAACGCAAGAGCAACAATCTTCCAGAAGTCCTCACAATTGATGGCAAAAGCGGACGACATTGATGTGATTGGTCCAACACAGCGAGTGGGCAATGAAGCGTCGTTTGTTGGCATTGAATCGGAGGCGGCCAAAATGGGTTTGGATGTGATAATGAGGGCAAAACAATGCGTCTTCAAGGAAATCGACGACATGGCCAGAGCATCACCATATGGAGATATACTTTCGAAGTAGTCAAGGACTTCGTCTCACACGTAAACAGTACGAATGCCACCGATATCGAGATTAATCGCAGAATAAGCTCAATATACTATTGAATAGTAGAACCCACTCTTGAAGGACCAAGCTAGCAATATATAACACCTTGGCCATCCCTGTCCTGCTCTGTGATGCGGAAGCATGTACAACCTCAAGAGTAGATGAAGAAGCCTTTAGTATTTTCGGGAATCTTTGGCTCTTTGGAGTTGGAGAAGAAGATACAACCACGCGCTGCGTGGGCTGCACAACGACATGAGACTAACCAGGCGTCAAGAGATTTGACGCCTCATATGTCTGGATCATGTAGAGCGCGTGGACAACACTGCTTCAGCCCAAAGTGTCTTCAACGCCGAACCAATGGGACAACGAAATTGACGACGCCCATGAAACCAATGGCCACACAAGTGGAGAAGGACCTCGACCAACTTGGCGTGTAAAATTGGTTGCAGCTGGCCAAAAATCGTGCCAGCTGAAGAGCCTTGTTGGGTGATTGGGCCTCTTGTGAGGTCAAGATTGAAGCTGCAGAGAAGTCAATTTCGTCAAGGAACCTTCATCAAGCCAGAGATCAAGCTAAATCCACGCTAAGAGCAGTTCGAAGCAATAAACAGCAATTTGCACATGTGACAGGTTGCTCTGAGCTGACAGTGAATGAAAGGCGACGTCTTAAGGAAAGACAGTTGATACAATTCGCCGCCATCTCCCTCTAAACTGGCTTGACAGAGGGCTGCCCCCCTACTCCATCGCACTCACATCTCAAGTCTTAAGTGGAGTTCCTCATCAAAACCACCGTTTTGCCAATTCGTTATGAAATATGAGACGAAATGCTAAAGCCGTCCCCCATCCTCTTTCAAATAAGCAAACAATCTCCTTCGAGGTATTTCGAAAGCAACTGTTTACCAGTCGGTGTCGCTGGCGCCTAGGATTATTGAATCGAATTCTCAAGTCGCCCCTTATTCACGACGATGTCCGCAATTCGACAATCGCCTGCGTGCCACTTCAAAGTAAACATTCGCCATTCGATTCCGAGAAGCCGCAAGGAACCCCTATCTGTTTGACTATCCCCCTCGAGCAGGCCGATTGTGTGATTCCTGTTAAGTCTATCATTTTTTGAGAATCCTCCACCTTACGTCATTCGGGGCACGGTCATCGCATTCGTCACGAGTCCAAATCAATTGTGGCTTCCCCGAGACACCCCCAAAATAATCCACGGGACAGAGGGGGCTGATGGGACGGTCTAAAATTGGAAGTTTCCAATTACACAACATTTGATAATTTGTTCCCTTGTAGCTCAAGTTCGACTGGGGCGAAATAATAAATAAATAAAAAATTGACCGCCATTATCAGCCGGCGAGAGAGAGAGAGGGGGATGGCGAGGGGAGCGACTAACTGAGTGAGTGAGGGGAATGCTTGAGCGTCAAGTGTTTACGCGGCTCTCGGAATATTCCACTCAATAACAAATCATTTAATAGGGGTTGCGTGAGTAACGTAAACAAAAGCACTCCCATCCGTAGTGCGACTAAGGAGGGAGCTGGGAGCATTCACATTCGACGGTGAAGCTGCCTGGGGGCTTTGTGCGCCGCTGAAGCGGCACATGATAGGTTATCGCGGAATACGCACCTTAATCGGTGGAAGACTCGATTGTAAACAGAAACACACAAAGTTGGTGCATAAACAAGCGTCTAGCGAGTGGAATGCATTTCAACTGGACGAGGAATGTGGAGGAGGTGGAGAAGGGAGGGGTTGACATCTCTGCCTCGAGGGGTCCATGGTTCGATCCCCGATCACGGCTTTAGAATGGATGAGAACTACGCGGAAATATGACGCAGAAGTTGATGCAAAAAATTATCTGACGTCCCACAAGGGTACATTCTAAGTCCCCTACTATAACATTCTAGATCCTCTGCAGTTTATGGTTGTACCTCAGACGGTACTCCTGTCGATTTGAAGTCACATGTAAAGTTTGTTGACAAGGTTCGATCGCGTATACACCAACTTTCACGTCAGCACTTCTTTCGAGTCAAACTTCGGCATTTCGAGTCCGTATTCATCAGAAATGGGGACACACGTTTCGCAGGTCGTCTCTAACGACCGATGAATGTCGATGAGTGCATCTTGAAGGAGGGCCGTCGGCTCTATATGTTCTTTTTCCAAGTACACCGGGACAACACCCAACCTGATGACACTAGCCACATTACTGAAAGTGGGAACGGGTCATACATTGACTTTCTTAGCTGCTGGTGCTGTAGGGGTATGATAATCTGATCTAGAGGGTTTTCGCACATGCTAGGGCCTTTTCCCTCTGTCTTCTTTCAGCAGAGTTGAACTTGACGAAACCCGGAAATCAGGTAAAAGCCGTAGCTCGTCTAGTCTCTTTCCAGTGTAAGAGCATCGAGACTATGCTACACGTGTCCATAAGAGTGGATGGGTTATCCGCTTCCTCTGAATTGGCATTGTTAGCAGGTAGGGATTGGGCCCACGCTCATTCCTTGTCGACTGCTTGTTTTCGAGCCGATCAGTTGTTACCAGAGATGGAGTGGCCGTCGGAACCTTTGTAGCAAGGCGACTGCTTGGTCTTCAGCATGAGCAGGGGTTGGTGTAGGGAAAAGTCGATCACCCTAGGCTGAGCCCGATATACCCATGGGCTCACCCCTCACGTCGCTTACTTTAGCCGAATGCTTACAAGACCCAAGGTCGTGCATCGTGGAAAGGCGCAAGAAAACAAAAGCTTAAAATGTTGAACATATTATCTCGCTGAAGCATTCGTTGCTCGGTGGTCGCCCCATGGAGGCAGTAAGTCTTCTAGCACCGTTTGCTCGATAGGGATCGTACATACAACTTAGCCCTACTAGTCCGGACTTGACCATCCCTGACCTAAGTGAACACAGGCTTGTGTTAGAACAGAATAAAAAGTAGCGAGAAGCATCGTTCAATTTCAATGTGACCACAATGGCTACTGGACCGGATGGTGGCTAAAACCGACCACCAACTATCATTTACGTACGTGGAATGTGATCGATTTCTCCTCCCCTTATGTAATCAAAATTTAACGAAACCTAACGAAACTTAACGAAACTGAACGAAGTGGTTATTATGGTCACAGTGCATTTCCCAAGTCACCTAAGCCTAGTTAAGTTGATTATGGTTAGACATTTACTCTAGCTCCATTACAAATTTACAACAACCACCACAAGGGATGAAGTTCTTACAAATATCGGTAATTTCATGGGGATGTGCTGATGTTTTTTTTTATTTCGCGACCCATTTGTTTTTACCATTCTGAACATTCAGCTTTCAGTTTAAGGGATGCCCTCACTTGTGTAATCTCACGAGCGAACTGACTTCCAGATCACACGCACTCCACAAAATTGATTCAAACCTATGTGTGACACAAGCCTCTGACGTACGCCTTCACCTTGACAGGTAAACAAAAACTGACTCACAACTCGTCGGCTAGTGTACCCTTCCCTCCAACCATCTTCAGTGTCATCATCCAATAAATCATAACAAAACCCTCATCGCCTCGCTGACAGTTATCGCTAGTCGCAGGCAATGTCAAAAGTCTCGTTAACAATGCCTGCACCTGACACCGAAAGCAAAACGAAAAACGTTGTCTTGTTTCAGCCTCTGCGCCCCGCTCTCCAACCGCAACGACAAGAGAGAGAAAAAATTCCCCAAAAACCCATCAACAACATCAACAATAACAACGGAATTGATTCAAAACCACATAATAATAAAAATTCCAAGAAAAATGACGCACGCACCCACAAATAAGTCCCAAGTCCGCCATGATACCAATCGCAGACGCCATTTAAATCCAACCAGCAATTACCACCGTCCACCGACCGCCGAGCCGACAGATCAGATCGTGTCAAATTTTTTATGTCTACAGCTCCGCCGGAATGAAGGTCAAGTGCGTTGTTTGGTCGTCCGCCTCCAGCCCGTCAGCCTTCGGCGTCGAATTCATGCGAAATTGCACACAGTACGCGTGCCTCATGCCGCAACGGTAATTGCAATCATCGACGTCGAGAGATTGATTCGAATTTCGTCTCGAAACTTCCTCCAATTTGTGGGAGAAACGAACAACAATTTGATTAGTCGGTCAATCATCGATGACACGGACGCTAAATGTTTGCTTAAGAGCGACCGTTTCACAGAAAATCCATTGCGCCCAACGAGACGCTAACGACACAGTACTTACATCTGTCGCGCCTGGTGGGTTATCTTGCTGGCGAATTCCGAGAAAACTTTCGCAGAAATCCCCCGTGACAGTTCGTCAATTGACGTCAAACAGTGCGCGATCGCACCTTTGATTTCCAGAAGAGCAAAAAAAACGAATGTACAACCGCACACCATGTCTCCGTGTTAATTGACTAATCCGGACGCGTGCAGGGTTGGTTGGGGTACCCTCGTTCATGCAGTCACATGGGTATCACGGGAACACGGCGCGATGACACATGAATTTTGCAAGAAAAAAAAATAAACACAGGAAAGCAGAAAAACAAACTCTTGGAAGGCAACCGCGTTCTTTCCGGCGCCTTTCAGACGTTTCAGCGCAACAATTACTGTTTGGATTGTCAGCAGAAACTTGTCAATAAAATCGCGATAACTTGACATTGCTGCGAAATTCCCCGTTATGTGGGGAGACAACGATCAACACCGTGTTTATGACACCGGCTAATTTGAGGGAAATGGGTGTGTTCGCAAGCTCAGTTTGTTGACAGACGCATGCCGTTCCCGCATTGGGATGATGTGAAGAATGGAAAGTCGAAAATTAAGCAAAACTTAACGAAACATCTTGGTAATGACATGTGTCACCGGCAACTGAAGTTAGAAGTTGTTGTTTGAAGAAAGCGATAAAACATGTCTTGAAGAACGGCATAAGGAGTTGAAGTTGAAATTAAACGAATGTGAACGAAACATATCGAAGATGACGGGCACGACGATAATGATGGCCCATAAACTTATACATCGCAACTTTGTTCAGATACATAATTCGACATAAGACTTAATCTCCAATTCAAACTGAAAAGATCTGTCGTGGGCTCTTCGTCAAGTTTTCTTAATTAGTGTAGAATTCTGACTTAAAGTCCAACCACAAGTAGATTTATGTAAGTCATTCTAGGCAAGCGAGCGGAAATGATACACTGTGACAAATTCGATGTTTCGTTCAGTTTCGTTCACTTTTACTTACTAAAGTAGGAGCGAAATTAATCGCTGCTATGACGCACTGTGACCGTTGCAACCAATTCGCTGTTTCGTTAAGTTTCGTTCACTTTTACTTACTAAAGTAGGAGCGAAATTAATCACCTATATGTGACTTACTGTGACCGGAGCATCCAACTTGCTATTTCGTTAAGTTTCGTTCACTTTTACTTACTAAAGGAGGAGCGAAATTAATCACTTATATGATGCACTGTGACCGTAGCATCCAACTTGCTATTTCGTTAGGTTTCGTTCACTTTTACTTACTAAAGTAGGAGCAAAATGAATACCTGTCTATGAACGGAAATGACAGTTGGTGCTGATATGTCGCTTAAGCATACAATTGTTCTAGTTGGGGCGCTGTGATGAGCTACGTCGAATCTCGCCAAGCAGCTACGATCATTTTGTTCAAAGAAGATGAGCCCTTCTCCGCCACTTCGATGACTACCTCTACGATGAGTGCTCCTCATGATCACCCATTCTCGGTGAAATCCCGTTTGTATTCGCTCGCCTTATGGGAAGTGAAGCGCACAGGGCCTTTCATCTTGAAAATGAACTGCGAACAGGTCGTAGGAATTTTAACGATTTCTTGCAAATGATGATAGAACAAACTGACGAATGTTGCCACAAAGACCTCGTCAGACACAGGAGGAGCCCATTGACCCGATTCGAAACACCCTCAACTCTAGAACAATCCCTCACCTTCTTGCCCCACCAGCTCTGAGTTGAATATATCGGCGCAAAAACAACGAAACTGTCAACAGACGTGTTTCCCCGAATTCGAATTAATCGAATCCGGTCGCTCGAACCCACGAAGAGTGACATTCACCTGCGCCTACGCGCCAACCGATAAGTCATCGGTTTGAATATTCAAAAACATGCCTACGGGTGCAGCAGTGCCGTGCCAGCGGAAGCTGATGTCATGCTCGTTTGAATTTCCGAGTGCAATGAATCCTCCTTGTTGTTTGCCACATTTGTTCGTCATTGATGGTGGTGCCTGCACTTTGTCATAAATTCCGTCAAAATATTGCCTTTAGCCAGAATCGATAAGTAAGAAATCGCACGTCTCTGATTCACTTAGCGCACACTGTGCCACGGGATCCGACGGACAGCACAGTGCTGCTGGGTCAGTTGAGGCTGTTTTGATGTTATTGGGTTTTTGCAATGTGTTCAATTTCAGGAAAGTGAGTGACTGTCGCGGAACAAGAATCGAAAGAGATGCTGGGCGTCGTTGACTTGAGCGTTTCTAGGTATCGCCGCGGGAATGAACAAACACTAGAAGCATCATCCATAGATGCATCACAGATTTGACAACGCGTGCAAACTAGCTCACGCAACAAAGCCAGAAACAGACAATCAACGCTTTATCCAAGGACGTGACTACAAGTCATCACACATTCAATGGGCTTTGATTGGGAACGCAAGCAAAATTATCTCCGCGCTGTTGTGAGAGACATCAGCTAAACTTGAGGAAAAACTGACAAAATGGTTGAAAAACTTGCGCGTTTTCCTCTGAAGTGTGGATAACAGCGTTGATTGTGAAGGACGCACCTTAATTTGATCGGCGGGCAAGCACTGGATCACGGGAAATGAGATCGCCGATGAACTTGCTAGACAAGGATCAGAGGAGGCGCCCTTAGGACCCAAGCCTGCGTTGGGACTACCCGCGTCGATGGTTAGGGCCTCCATCGACGGTTGGGCATCTGGAGAGCATAGCCGCAGGTGGCAAGACTCGCCAGGATGTAGGCAAACCAAGGGAATGCTCCCTGACGACGAGAAAATTCTCGGCATTTTTGTTATCTCTTGACAGAAAAGACTGAATACGACTTGCACCTTCGCCAAACACCTAAATGAGCTTGGCCTAAGCGATGAACCCTTCTGCGACGTGGGTGGAGAAGACGATGACACGGCAGAGCACTTTCTTTCCCACTGTCCTGCCTTTGCTCGGATCAGGTGGCAGCTATTCGGTGTTAATGAGATGAGAGCTAATGATGTAGTGTATAGTGTATTCCTCCGGAAGACGCAGCATTTCTAGAAAATGTAGGTTGCTGTCATCATCATCATTATCTTCTGACCCGCATGATTCACTAAAGGGGTCGCGGGGGTAAACCACGCACGAGAGATCTATAGGCAACTCGATCCTCCGCCATCGACTCTAACTCATCAGGAGCTATGCCCAAGCGTAACCAGGCGAGTTTTTGGACTTGGTCCAACCACCTCGTCTTGGGTCTGCCAAGCGGTCGCCTACCTGATGGAATCTCATTCAACGCCCGCCTCGGAAGTCGTGATGATGGGGACATTCGTGCCACGAGACCATGAAACCACCGAAGCATAGCCCTTTCCATTCGAAGAAGCAGCTGCTCAATGTTGAGTTCCTCTCGCACTGCCGTGTTTCTCACCCTATCCCGGCGAGTAATTCCCACAACAGCACGAAGAAATCCCATCTCAGCAGCTTGCACTCGCGATCTTATTCTTTCGGTCATTACCCAAATTTCATGACCATAGATGAGAGTTGGAACAAATACTGAGTTGAAAACCGCTAACTTGGCTTTGACACCAAGCTCGGCCTTTCTGATTACAGAACTACCAAGATGTGTCAAAACTGACCCAGCTTGACCAATCCTACCGGAAAACTCAGCATTACTCCTTCCATCACTCGTGAAAAAGACCCCGAGATACTTAAACTTCTCCACCTGCTTCAATGGGACTCCACTAACATGCAGAGTGCATTGAACAGGCGTTCTGGAAATGATCATAACCTCCGATTTGTCCACGTTCACCTTCATCCCAGCATCTGCTCTGCACATATGGCCACAAGCCTATCGAGTGCGCGCTGAAGTTCCGTCTGGGAGGATGTGAGGATAACTGTCTAGTAGTAGAATATATTATTTTTCTGTTTGAGTCTGAGTGCTCCAGCGTAGTGTTAAGAACCTTAAAAATCAACTTCACGTGCCACGACTGACAACCATGGCCCACTGCGACCATCGACATGTCTTCAATCCAAGTGAGTGCCAAATGTCCTATGCTTGCAAAGAACAATGTCCATGCGTCCACTGTGGGGCACCGCAACAGGGGACACCCGCGTCTAAGAAGGTGCACACAAAAAGGATCACAATGAAGTTGACGTTCGCAATTGGATGCACCTAGCCAGAGTATGCAATAATATCTGTCTGTCAATAGTAAGCTTTCTTGACTTCCTGCTAATGGATGAAAAGCACCCTGTCTGGGTGATCCACCGGCTCTTTCGATGCATGGAGTGCCCAAACACCAGGGATCCATCATAGAGTGAGCTCAGGTCGCCTGAGTACCTATGTACAGGATGATCTATTTGCCGTCTGTCTAGCAGTCTCTTGAATTGCATTAAGGTGCGCTTAAAATACTTTGCGACGGCTAGCTAGTTGAAGGCAAATAGTTGAAATGACAAGAACTCCAATGCCAGTCCCTCTGTCCGACTTGCAACCATTAGTGTATATCTTCAAGGAAGTGATTATGTTAGCTGCTAACTGCCAAGTAATACATAACTTGGATAAAGTGCTAATTTCGAAATCCTCGGAGGGGGCTGTGTGCTCAGTTTACTTCGGGGTTTCCACTGCCGCAGAGAATTTCTGTATGTCCTTTGCTGAATGCATAATCGGTTGCGCTCTTTAAGTCAACTGCCGGATTGGAAGTTGACGGTTGTTGCTCGATGGTGTCTCCTGAAAACGTACATATATAAGAGTGCTCCCGTAACGCATGTGCATGTAGATCTCTGGCTTTTGCTTAGTAGCACTGTAACTCCGTGGGCATCCACTGTCTAATCGTTGGCAGTTCGATTGGAATCCCCGGTTAGTTCCTAAGGCTTTCCTACAGACGTACGTTGCCAACGTTGCCTTCCCAATATGATGTCCACGAGGTCGGTACATTCAGTAAAGTGAAAGAATCCTTTCTTCAACCTCGACAGATTGATAGGAATTGTCTTCCATTTTCTAGAGAAGAGAGCCAGCTCCCCCTTTGATGAGTAAACATTTAACCCGATGTTGTTTGTCCATTTTGCTAGGCTTTCAGAGGACTGAGACGACTCCATGACTTGCCTGTGCCAGCAGTTGACTTCCCTCGGACTTAAGTATATCACAGCAGAGGAGACAGCACTCTTCCTGTCGGGGGCCTTTGTCGACTTCTCTTGACGTGCTGTGGCTTTCTAGTCCGGATACCACTACAAAACGTCCATTATTCATTTTCGAATCATGTTATTTACGCCGAACCTGAACGAGGTACTGTCTATCGTCTCGAATTTGATGTTCTGGATTCATTCGCAAGGAGCAGCTTCTATCTCAGAAAAGGCGACCATTATGAACTGATTTCAGAATGAAGCGGAGATTCCATCGATAGTCCCACAAGGTCTGCGTGCTGGGATGGGGTGGAAGATCAAAGTCTCATATAAAGTTGGGTGGATCCTTCGAGAGACGGCTCTATTACTCCAATGCCGCTTGAGCCCGAAGAAAATGATGTTGTTAGTACAGTTGACTGCGGAAATGAGTTAGATGAGTGGTAGAGTCCCGGTCTACCTCGAACTTATGTGTGATGCTCTGTCCAAGACGTCGATGTTGTATGTCCTTTCTTGAGAACAGCATATGCTTCATTTTCCCCTCGTTCATCACCAGATCTGCAGGCTAGCTGTGTGCTACCATCAATTCAAGTGCCAGCAGTTTTACGGACTTTTGGACGATCGTGCCTCTTGTATTGACGAGTGAGACCTGCACGATCTTCATCAAAATGACTGTCATATGCGGCTTTCCAATCGGCGAATAGGAGGTGGGTGTCGATTTGCATTTCTTGGTTCCTTTCCAGGACTTGCATGACGTAATATGAAGATCTATTCTATTATAGATTCCCTGGTCTGAGCATCCATCGGATTGTTCATAAACGGCTTCGCACGAACACACAATAAGGCAGAGATGAAGTTGTTCGCCATGGGATACTTATCTTGGGCTCCCTATATTTGGTTTACTCAAATTGGTCCACATTCTTGTGGGTCAGGCAAACTGTACTGAGATTCCACAGAAGAGCTGGAGCATGCGACATCTCCAGCTGTTTAAAAAATTTCAGGAGGTAAACTGTCCCAACATTGTTATCTTGATATTCTTTAGATTGAGCTAACTGAATTCGAGTCTATCATCGTTTAGATTGAGTGGAACGTTCTGCCTGACAGCTGGATTCTCATCCCTGTTTAATATTCTGATGAAATGAATCCTCAAAACTACTCTGTGATCATAATACCCACTTCGTTCAGTTTTTGAACTCTCATCGTTGTTTAACATTCTCTTGAAATGAATCCTCAAAACTACTCTGTGATCATAATATCCACTTCGTTCAGTTTCGTTAAGTTTCGTTGAGTTTCGTTGAGTTTCGTTGAGTTCGTTGAGTTTCGTCACCTCAACTTTCTTCAGTAGAGCTCTCTACGTACGTAAATGATACATTTTGTGTAACTTACCATAAACAATTATGGTCGCTTTTTTAACGATGATTCTGTTTAGCATTCGTTCAATTCTGAGACAAACTTATCTTCATTAATGCAAGTGAAGAAGAAATCAGTGGTGATCGGTTGAAATCGTCCGAATATGTTGCGTGGGTGTCCTTAGATCTAGTTTAGGAGCGTCATGGAGTTCACTAAGCTGTTTTTGAATAGCTCGATAGAAGAGGCTTATTTTGAACTTGTTGGATTGTCGGTTGTCCGGTATATGACGACAGGCTTCTTTTATTGAAAGGGATTCGGATTGGAATATACCATCTTATCCGGCATTCCGTAGTCTTTGTAGACGTTGAGCGACTTAATGCTTTTGCCATCTGGTGCACTCACAGGATCACCAATTCTGTCATGTTCGTCGTTCCCTTAGGCATCAGCGTTTTATGTAGGGACAAAGAAATTCAATCTTTCCCGGGGTTTTCCCGGGACCCCAGTCTGTCACTTCCGTAAAGGACGCATCAATAAAAGTTTCAGCAAGAGTTCCAACAAACAGCGATCACCTGCAAACGGATCTTCAAGCGTCCGCCCAAAAAAGCCCCATCACTCGTTTCGCATTCGAAATGCTGTCTATTTTTAAAAACAAACAATCAAGCAGTATGCCCTCGCGCTCGCGAGGGGAAATACCAAGTCGATTCGTCGACCCTCTATCGGATGCACAAACTACTCGCTTTGCAACGTACATTAATGGCTCTGTTTACATTCGCTGTCATCGCTGCAGCCGTCGTCGCCGTCGCCGTCGCCGTCATTGCACCGCATCGCTCATAGAGCGGCAATCCATCAAGTGAACCTCATCGATGCTCTCCCCCTCCGATTGACTTCCTACTAATTGTACACTCATTTGTTATTTAATATCGCTGCTATTTTTATCCGCGCAATCACACGCCGCCGAGCGCGGAGCCGTACAAACAATCGCGAAAATATCTAAAATGACTCAGATACGTACTCGAATGGCACTTACCGCAGGTAGTTCCACACATCGGCTCTTGCTGTTGTTACATTGTTCGTGTCATCTGAACGGCAAAAAGGCCCGGGGAGTGTGTACCCACAGGTTCTTGCTAAATGCAGATAGTTCCCATCAAAATGTGGGGATGGCCCTCCCCACTCCCCACTCCCCACTCACCACTCACCACTCATACACATCCAGTCGCACAGGGCCAAACGAACACCAGATACACGTGTGTGCACTTACAATGTAGCGCAACTATGCCAAGGCACTTGTGACTTGTGCTGTCGGCGGGCGGGGGGATGCGGCCGAGCCATGTGTAGTACTAGTACTCAGGGCGAAGCGAGATAAATACCAAAATATGACTCAATGGGAAAAAACGGAATGGAACGTACGGATATGAGTACACACTTCATGAATGAAAACGGTACCCGATGGGGAGCCGTGCTGTGGAGGATCGGGGGTTAGGACGGTGGTGGGGGGAGGGACGGGGGGGGGGGGGAGAGTGGGAATGGAATGTACTCGAATGTATCCCGTTGCTGCCGCTGGGCGCAATCGTTTGAATGTGGTTTGTCTAGGGCGGTGGCCGTTTGGTGTTACACACTTGGTTGGAGGCGTTTTGTCAAATATTTCCGAACTGAGTGGTCAGTGTACAATGGATGCAAGGCTATGCCTAGAGAGCTGGAGTCATACGCGGTGATTCGAAGGGAGCCGCTTTCATAACCTGTCAGGGGAGCTGAATGCAATTGTCTTCAGTTCAAGCACGGATGTCCTTTGGTTGGAGGTGGAAAAATCTCGCTCGACAAAGTAGTTCTCGATCTAGTTGGTCGATTTCAGAGGAAGGTGTGGTTCCCTTGTCTGACCCATACTCCGAAAAGTGGAAGAGTCGCGTGTGTATTGGGCCAGAATAGATATCCGGAACGGGGAGGTGTATATCCGAACTCATTTCAAAATGTCTGGGTATCCAGAGAGTACTCCGAAAGGAATGTACTCTTACCTTTCACATGGATTCGCTCCTAAAAAGGACGTATGACCCAAGAACAGGAAGAAACTAGATTGATAAGTAATTCGGAGTAACTCCGAAATATGTATATTGCTTCAAAACGTCTAAACAAACGCTTTTTCACTATTGGATCAGATGGAACTAAGGGATTTTATCAGCATCTTCAAGAAAAACTCACATCGCTGGATTTTGACGAAGCAATTTGAGAAGCTCGTAGTCACTCCGAAATTTGTTTACAACTTTAAGACATTTAAAATATGATTTCTACTACTGTCTAGAATGACGGTAAGATATTTTCAAAATACTTCAGATCGCAGGATTTTTACCAACTCCGAAAATATGGGTTCCTACGTGGGACACCGCACACATGAATAGAACAAATACGAAACAGAAAGACAAGAAACTAAGTAAGTTTGCCGCAGAAAATTCATGACTCCGAAATTTCGGAGTGAACTCCGAAAACTGAAAACAACATTCTATGTCGACATTTACCCTCATTCCATATCAGATCAGTGAGAATTCTTCAAATTCAAATTCCCATATTTTACGATATCTCAGAAGTCCCCCCGCCCCCAAAGAGTCCACACATCCGTGAGAACGTCATCGCCCCAAGCATGACATCAATTTCCGATTCGATTCGCTTATGCAGAGATCACATCAAACACTCAGCTGTGCCTTACATGCGTCCACCATCTGACTACATGACGTCTACACGGCACCCCCTCCAGGCAGCGGCGAAAAATGTCGCCACATGCTTGCCGTAAAATTGCCAGGCCCAATTAACATTAAAACACAAATATTTGTGTCACACTGGCGTGTATCCAAACGAAATTCAGTTCGATTCCCGCCGTGCCGCGTCGCCCCAAACGGCCAGGTGGAACCGAACACACTCCCAATCAGCCATTCATAGAGGAGTAGCGAGATAGAAAACTGCAATCAAATCAATTAAGAGCGAAGAATGTCGTTCGCTTCAAGGTTTCCGGTTTCTTTTGTTTCGTCGCCTTGTCTTTGCGGCCGACCAGCGAACGAACGAGCGATTCGATTCCAAGAAAGAAACACTCGCGAGTACATGACACAAAATCACAATTTCCTGTTGCACCGACTTCGCTCGCGAAAAAGAGATACAGCAACCATCCCCACGCGCCGAGCCACGAAACTTGGGCTCGGGCGCTCCATCACCCCCAAGACCGAAGCCGCGTTTACTTCCTCGATAGTGCCAGAAATAGAAATTCGATTCTATTGTGTTTGGACCGTTCGCGTTCTCCGGCAGCGGAGGCGGCGGCGGCGGCGGCGGCGGCACCGGTTCTTCAGCGAGTCGAGAGTTGGATCTATTTTTAGACGAGCGCTTACCTTGCCGCTGCACTAGCGAGCGGCGAAGTTGTTTCTTATTTTGTTCGGTGGTAGTTCCGTGTCATCTGAAACCACAATAAAATCAGAAAAGTACAAACAATGGATGGCATCATCGCTGGCGGTGGGATGGCGCAGTGTGTACCGCCTGCGAGGTGTTGTCAGCGAAAAGGCGCTCGGCGATAAGGTGGAAATCAATTGATCCGGCGAAGTGGTTGCGACGAAGTTTGGTAGCATAACAACCTGTTTCGTTGCAGTTTCCGCAAGCCCGCGTGTAGATAAAGGGGGAACAAGTAGGTCGGATGATGTCGGGGACGCGCATAAGACAGAGGCAGTCGCCGATAGGCAGCCGGAAGCAGATATCTACGAACAACTAGATGGGGCAGGCGTTCGAATTGAATTTGGGCTGAAGAGTCTCGCGCAAGGGACTGATTTATTCAATTCGGAGTGTACTCCGAAAGCATTTTTGAGACTAACCACGTGAATTTGTGATCAGAGAAAATCGAACATTACATTAGGCAATCATTTTGCGGAAGGAGGTTGAATCAGAAGTGTTCTGAAATGGGTGAAATCATTTTCGGAAATAACTCCGAAAGTTGGCAGGTCGTTGGACAGATGCAAGAACTGTGGATTCAATGAAAAAATGTATGCCTTCTTTAAATACAATTAAAATTTTGCAAAACGTGGGCGTAACTTTGGGTCATTTTGGACTCCGAAAAAATTTAAACAGATTTTAATTGAATTTTTTTATTTCAAATGAGTATATGTATATGTATGAATGAATATGTATATGGTGAAAAAGAAAGGCAGGCGAAATGATCATCTTTGTCTCTGAAAAGTATCTAGATACATACACATGTCCTAAGTAAAAAAGTATCTAGATAGTTTCAATGAAGATTGGAATTCAGATCTCGAGAAAACTAAGTCCTCCAAGTCATGAATGAATCCATAAGTTTTCCCAGTCAAACTTCACTCCGAAAAGTGTTCATGTGTTTCTGAACATTCAAATCATAGATATCTGTATTTGGACTGCATTGGGTATGCAACAACATTCATTCCAGCTGTTTACCACAACTCCGAATTTTTCTCCGAATTACTCCGAAAATCTATTTAAGCACACGTTTCAACCTCACTGTCCTTGCATTTATGTTTCCTTCCATTTCCAACTCTCGACCCTGCAAAATGTCATTGAATTTAAGCACTTCCCAATGCTTCCTAATTGCATTTCGTCACAGATGCAAACAATTCCAAACCACTGACGATGAAAGAAACACAAAACACAAGTACCCGCTCCCCACACGAGGACATCCAACATTCACTCACAGATACCCGCAAAGAGCAATCATCAGCAACGTGGCCCATCAACCCCCGGACAGTGTTCAGAGCGCACCTTGCACACCAAGTGCAGGTGAAGCCCGCCCACCTACACGTGCCTGCCATTTCGGGGTGAATCTTATTACCAAAGTCTGGTTCCTCGTGCACCCCACCATCAGCGCAGAGGGGATGAGTCGAACCACGGCCACGTGTGTTAGTCATGCTCGTATCTCTCACACCGCGCATTGCGAAAGTGCATTCGAATTATATTTTGGCTCTCGACCGGGACGTTGTGGCGCCGGCGTTTCAGTTAATTACCGAAACGCTAGCATTCTCAAACGGAAGTTTGCTCAGCAATTTGCATATTTTCGCAATTAAGGTTGGGATAGGTTCTGTCGTTTCTTTCGAACGAAACAGCCGAACGGGGAAGGGGTGCCCCATTAGGCTATCGCCGACGTCAAGGTCTGGGTGGTCGTCAGGTGGAGGGGGCGCGCGCTTGATTTGCACGCCGTCTTGACGTGCTCTGCGGTGATTGGCACGTCAAATCTTGCATTCAGGCCGAAGTGTGTCAAAGTGGCACTTAAAGGAGGCGGGCGAGCTATTTGGCGGGTTGCGTCGAAGGACCACGAAAGACCGAGACGACATTAAGTGTCACTTCGCATGGACCCAGCTGCGAATGGCTTCTGCCCACTGCCATCGTGCATCGATGGCAATGGCGACACTTGGGGCACCAGACGACCACGACGCCCACGGCCGATACAACGGATTGCATGGCAATTCGCCTTGCAAATTTCTCCAATGGAATTCCAATTATTTTCCCATGGGCATCGTTGCTGGAGACGAACAGCGATGGTGCCAATAGAATACCCACCCACACAGGCAGGCAGCCTCGGACCCACGAGGAGGCCATGCTCCATTACCGCCCACACAGCACAAACGCCCTCGTCGTGCCGCACGACTCGATGCCCAAGGGGATGCTTATCGCCATCCATTTGCCACTACACTGACATGTCATCGGATCGGATTGGATTATCCGTTGCGGAAACCTACGCATCCGAATGATCAACAGAACCGCATTTCTGAATGACATGCAGATTGCAAAGGTCTTCCCGACCAGTTTCGCTCCGGCTGGCCGCCGTCCCTCTGCGGCACACTCGAGTCCAGTTCATCGACATCCATGGCCAGAGTCGGCACCGAGTCGAGATCCCGTGCTGGGAAAAATTTCCTGAAACCATTAATCACTGGTATGCTAATCGTTCGTGGAGTGAATCGCTCGGCGTTGTTTTTGCCTCCTCCGTCCAGCGCCTCGGCCGAAGTATGTTAATTACATGCGAATGCGAGTAGTTGTTGAGAGCTGCTAGTTTGCGGCTTTTCCGCTCCGGTTCGTCTGAAGATACAGCTAGACGGGGCATCTGTGTTTGGCGGGCGCGATGCAATTCTGGGAAGCGTGCGACGGGTCGATGTGAGCTAATCAGTCGGCAAGTTAATGCGATGTTGATGATTCTCATGCGATGTGATGGGGAGGAGTAAATGAGTTGTTTTTCGTTTTCAGCGTTCACGTGATTTTGCTTTTGAAAGGATAATCCCCGATTGCTTGAAGGTTCTCTACGCAGACCTTGAACATTTGCACTATCGACGGTTGCTTTGTTCGCGATCAGGGAGTTGTTGGTGAATCAGTGTCCACTGATGGCTATCTGAGACATGCAAGGGCTGACGGGTGCCAGTAGCTTGGCGCAGATAATGCAGCTGCAGAGGAAGCACTTAGGCTGAAGGCGCTTCCTGACGAGAGTTTAGAGGAGATTTTATGGGTCAGAGTGAGGAACTACTCTTGTTCATCTTAATTTGAACATCATTGAGAAGAGATTTGGAATGCGTGTTAATCGAGCAAGACGAGAATTAATGAATGTGAAAACTATGAATTAAATGGTGATCCATTCGGTCTTATGTACCAACCACAATAAACGTGGCGAGACTTAAAGAAACTTCAATAATCTAGCGAACACATATGAATCAAATGCTGTGACCATAACAACCACTTTGCTCAGTTTCGTTAAGTTTCGTTAAGTTTCGTTAAGTTTTGTTAAGTTTCGTTAATTTTTGACTAATTACGCGGTACCAAATTCAATTGCTCTCCGCGTTGATAGATGGTGATAGAATGTTTCCTAAGTTCCCAGAAGCAAATGAGGGCACTTTGAAATCTAACGACGCTTTTTTGGGTGCTCTTCATTCAGTTTTGACATAAGCTTAGGTTTACTTAAGTGGCTATGCATTTTGATTGATGTGAACTGCAATTGATTCAAAGTCACAAGAGCTCTTGACTCGAAAGATAAGACATTCTAGTCCTTTTCGATATCCGGCGAGTAGAGAAATAAAGTTCTGACGAGCTTTCGTCTAATAGCCACTAAAGTCGTTTAAGTCTAGGCTTGAAGGTATTTGCTGTACGCGTCCATTAGAAATAATGGCCAAAAAACCTCTCTAATCTTCCTTTTTTGGTTGGCCCTACAGTCCGTTGTCCACATGGGCCGCAGTCAACATGTCTCTCCATCGAGACCGTAGTCTTGTGCTTATTCTTCTTGTTGCGATAGAATCCGGGGTGGACCTGGGCATCACGTAACAAGTCTGTGCAGCTGTGACGACCTCAACCAAGTTGACGTGCGAAATTGGAGGTAGCTTAAACCTCCAATCTCGCACGTCAACTTGGTTGATGTCCTTCTTCACTCGTGGGCGCCATAGGTTTCGTGGACGCCCTACTTGTTCGGAGTCGAATACGCCTGAAAGCTCCTTCAATTTCTTACGCCCTGAGATCCTCTTTCAGCTTGGCATGACCCTGGAGGGTGGAGGCGAGGTCTGTCCTTACTGCGTTGTCCCCTGGGGTTGCAGTCGAAGACCTTCAAACCGGAGTTTTAGTATCCATCGACGAGATGCCCAAATTCGTTAAATAAGGTTGATGTTACTTTATATCCCACAAAGTCCGTCGTTCAGTCTTCTCCTCCGGACACTCCAAACTGTCCGTATGGAACCGAGCATAATCCGAACCACTTTCTCTCGGGGATTCTCTATAAACTCCAGTATAGTAATCAACTGCAGCGCATCTCTTAACGAGATATCCGAACAGTTCAACAGTCGCCTGTGCTGGGCGCCAGGCCATAGGGACATCCCGAAAAACTGCAGAGCTGATGAACTCGCTAAACGCGCCACTAGACTGCCAGTTGACGGATTCTCTTATAACATAGGTGCCCATATAGCTACCTTCAAGTTTCAGCTCAAAATCAATGCCAGATGGTTGACAGGCATCACTTGTCGAATCTCAAAACAAATCTGGCCAAAGCTCGATACAAAATGAGTGATCTCCCTAAAGACATCCAAAATTAGGACTGCAGTGGGAATAATTACCAGGCCTACTAGGCCTTCGCGCAAAAAGACTAGGCCTATTCTCCAACGACTTCTGTAGGAGCTGCCTAGACGAAGAGGTGGAGGAAAGCACCGAGCACCTCTTCTGCAAATGTCCTGCTCTTGCCTCAACTAGGACAGCTACCACAGATTCCTTCTTCTACGACAGTCCAAACAATGTCAGCTAATTACCGGTCAACGGACTAATAAAATTTGTTGGTAATACGGACGGCAACCCTCTTTAATTTGAAACAACCACGTGGAGGCACAATGGGTCTACTATGGCATAAGTGCATTAGTGCCACTACCTATCTACCTACCTTCTCTCGGTGATCCCCTGCTTGTCACATAAGTTGGATGCCAACAAAATGGTCACCTCGTTGAGAGTGAAGTAACTACCGCACTCGCCAAGTCATCCAGGCTTTTCCCCAATCAACTGTCATTCCCTTATGTGGTCGATCGCGTTAGTTGCATTGAATCAATAGGGCTTCTTTGGAAACACCAGAGTTCTACATTCCGGATCGATGATGAATTTCATTTACAGAAATTTGCACGAACGTAAGCAAGACCTAAGGTTTCTGGACGAGAACTTGTCAACAAAGTTGATGAAGCGGTCATAGCACACCACTGCGCCATAGGTTTCGCCCGGACCGTGTGCAGCCTAAATAAACAACTTCATACAACGCACCAGATGACGCCCTTGTGACTCACGGAAGCTGAGGGTGATCTCAACCATCTCTAGGCTCTTGCCGGGACGGGTGCTGTTAAGTGAGACATCAGCACTGCAGGGCAAAGGAATGTTACGGTCTTGTCGAGGAAAGAAAAGATTGACAGAGAGTGACAGAGGAAAGCAGAAACGAAAAAAAACCCACTGAGTCTTGATGGAATTCCCATCGAACGCGGTCACTGGTTCAGATTATCTTACTCAGGCGATGGAATTCGAGAAAAACAACGTCTGAAAAATGACTGCGTCTAGATGATGTAAGTCTTTTACAGACATTTTTATCAACGTGGAGCGTTGTTTCGGTTTCTCAGACCAGACATTGTGGCTATTCAAACGACATCATTTGCGAACGAAGTGGAGCTGCACTATGTTGCGAATTTATACTCACAAGTGCAACTGTGACTGCGATTTCCTAATCACAGTGATTTTCGCTAAGCAAAACCGCAGAGCTGATTCTTGGTACCTTCGAAAGAAAAATTCTACGTCGGATATATGGTCACGTCTGCGAGGCGGAGAAGACATAACCGCGAACTCTACGAGCTGTACCAGGATGTGGATGTAGTCCGGAAGGGAAAAATCCGTCGACTGCACTGACTCGGCCACATCGAGCGCATGGACAACAATGCTCCAGCAAAGAAGGTCTTTGAAACGGAGACTACTGGTTCGAGAAGACCAACTAATCGGGGATGCAGGTGGCCCGTGGCGTTGTGGGTATGTGCGTCGACTCCTACGCACTTGAACTTACCTGTCTAGGTTCGATTCCTGGTACGATAAGAAATACTTTTCACGGCCCCACCTCTTTCGAGTCACAGACAATGCTCAAAGAGTACAACTGTCTAGAAAAAGCTTCTCAAAAATTGGCCGTTCGGAGTCGGCATAAAACTGTAGGTCCCTTCCACTCGTGAAAGAACAATAGCACGCACAACACGAGTGGTTGCTGAGAAGCTAGGCCCTGGCCCTCTACGGCCTGTAGCGCCACCCTTATTATATTATTATTATCATAATCGCGGATGCAAGGCAGGTTGGTCTTGATGACTGGAAGCAGCGTGCCCAGGACCGTCAACGGTGGAAGGCAGCAATTTCTCAGGCTCGGACCCTCCATTGGTCGCCGGCCTGATGAGTAAGTAATCAAAGTGATTTTAAAATGATCACATTTAAGAATACCACGGGCAATCCTAGGCATAGCATACTCAGATTTTGTACGCACACACTTCCTGACGTTGAGCTTGTGTGAAACAAGATGCATTCGCGGTTGTGAAAAATTGCAGCTAAGGCGTATGTATTTCAAGCCGGTAGCGCTGTTGCGATTGTGAAAAAAGTAGCAATTAAATCGCAATCGCAGTTTAAGTCACATTCGCAGTTTAGGAAACGCAATTAGTGATTTTTTGCTTAGTTATAGAACGGAGCAACATAGAAGTATTTCACCTCACTGACGAATCGGTCGTGACATCTGTCAGTTGACGTGACGTGCTGGAAAAATATTAAATATAGCGGTTTTTTATCAAAATAACCAACAGACTTTCAACTCTCTACATTGGTGACTCCGAAAAGAACTCATCGTAACCTGGCCTACCCATCTTTCGAGATGAACAGCAAGGCGGAAGGAATGGAACTAGCGAAGTCACCAGTCCAGTGACCGGACCCCAAGGCACTTGCGACACAGCCACAACTCCAGGAAAGGGAAATGCCCAGGTCACTGGGCTGTGAGCAGGGTGGGCCATCTAATGGTTGTTTTTTTAATCACAGGTTATTTTGACACTGACAGCTGTTTCCCACTCGAAATCTTGACAGAAAGTCAGTATCATACCTCCGTAAAGCGAAATGGGTGGCTTTACGCTTGAAGAACGTTGGAAAATATTGTACAGTTATTTCCAAAGTGAGTGCTGTGTAGCCAAAGCAGTGCGTTTTTTCAAAAGAAGTTTTTACCGAAATGACCGCGACTGCTGTACGCAAGTTTGTGCAAAAATGTCATGCAACTGGTGTGCTAGTGGACAACACTCATGGTCCCCGTCGTCTTACGGTGGGTACAGATGAGAATGTGACTGCTGTGACCGAGAGTGTGAGACTCAATTCACGAACATCAACTCGCCATCGATCTCAACAGCTCAACACTTCAGGCACCAGCCTGTGGAGAATTCTGCACAAAGATCTCGGACAATTTGCTTACAAGGTCCAATTGACTCAGCAATAGAAGGCGCGCGACCATTCGCTTCGTTATAGATTCGCAGTTTGGGCCTTAAAGCAGCTTTAGTTGGACAACGATTTTAGAGGATTCTGACGAGGCGCATTTTCATCTAGGCGGCTACGTGAACAAACGAAGTTTCCGCATATGAGACTCGGACAACCCGCACGTTATTGTCTAGAAGCAAATGCATCCACAGAGGGTGACAGTTTGGTGCGGATTGTGGACTGGTGGCATAATTGGACCATTTTTCTTCGAAAATGAGGCTGGGAACAACATTTCGGTGAGGCGCTACGGAGAACGGCGAGCGTTGCAGAGCCATGTTAACAGACCTTTTTTTTCTAAAATTGAAGACATGAATTTGGACAACCTCTGGTTCATGCAGGATGGCACGTCATGCCAGCGTCGGTACAGCAGCCCGTGCCACAATCGATTTTTTGCGCACCAAATTCACAAATCGTGTTATCAGCCACCTTGGCCTCGGAACTGCGATTTGAACCCATTTTGTGGGGAAACATGGAGGACCTATGTTATGACAACAATCCGGAAACGATTCAAGTACTTAAGGCCAATATCATCCAAGCAATCAGTGAGCGGAGCCCGAAACCATCAAGAAGGTCTTGGAAAATGATGGTGACAGAATGCGCTACTTCGAAGCCAGCCGAAGCAGCTACTTGAACGCCGTTGTATTTCATAATTAATAGGAATGTTTTTTCTTACTAATAAAGCCATAATACAGGGGAAAAAATCAGATTTTGTTCATTTTATTGCATTTTTAAAAAGAAACTTGTATTTGGCCCACGTTGCCTTGTACTTGACAGCAGCCCGAAGAGGCCTCGATTCCGAGCCAGTGGGACAACGCAGTAAAGGACACACGTGTCTTTAGTGGCTCACACAATTGGGGAGGACATCACAGCCTGCTAGAAATGCAGGGAATAAGAGCTGCTTGAAGAGTAACAGCACCAGAGGAACAATTAGAAACGCCGGAGTTGCATAAACTGCTTGCCAGTCCCGCAAGGCCAATACCTAGCAGCAGTTCCGCAAGTAGAGTGGGAGAAGAATGTAGGTAGGCCTGTCCCTGGGATCGAGTGTTTAGGCTTACGAATCGAGCTTGCTGATTTAGAACCTTTGAAGGACGCTTCCTGGTCTTCAACCAACAAGCCCCTCCAGAAGCGCGATCTCTGGCTGGCTGCTTTCAGTTTCGGACGCCAAGTTAGTTGAGCTCCTTCTCGACTTGGGTGCGCCACACAAGCGTCCTCCGCCGCACAGACTTTGGGGCACCAAATTAAAGAGATGCTCGTTGGTAAATGCCCTGGAACAGCTCAGATGGCGCTGCAATCAGATCTTTTTCCACGTGTGTCGCAGAAGAAGTAAATGCTGACAAAACGAGCGAAACGCCATCCCTTCCTTAACAAATCCTCGTCACACGTGAACGCCGCTAACAAGCCGAAGCAGAACCCATAATTCGCCGTCATTACAGCGAACCACTGCAGTGCTGACATGTCACTTCACAGCCCGTCGTGCATACGTCCTCCTCGGACGTTTCGTGCGCCGGTATGCATATGAAGTTGTAACTCCTTTCCGGGCATTTATCCGCAATTTTTTGACATTCCTTTCGCCAGCAATTAGAGTCCACTTCAGTCGCATGCAGCAGGTCACGCTGATGACATCCTCCATCAGCCACCACCGCCAACGAAGTGATCGCGTCCGACAGTCGCACTCCGGTCGGCCGGAGGCATGTCCTTTTTGGCAGCGCATGCTATGTGTACATTTGCAAAACGGATCTCGAAGCACGCTGCTGCACTTACACGTTCTATTGGCAATTATTCCGTCGTCGTCGTCGTTGGTCGCATGTTACAACGTGTGTGACTGCAGCCCAAAAGGAGCTGACTGCCGCGCCGTGGAACTTTATCTTGCAACACTTTTCGGTTGGCATCCTGTTTATGTGGCCCTTTCAACGGCCGTGTTGTGCGATACTTTAGACGGGTGTGTGTGAGGGGGGAGGGGGCGCATGGAGAGTTGGGGCCAGCAGGCAATTTTATTGCGATAATAATCGAGGACATTAGTGCCGTAGGCTATAAAAGTTGTCGCCAATAAATTTGTTTTTTTTTCCTCTCCTTCTCCTTCTTCGTGCTATTTTTTGTTGATTCTCTCCTCCCTGTGGCTCCAGATCCGTTGTGTATGTGAAATTCTTGCGATACACGAGAGATCCGGACTTGGCCGCCTGCTGCAGGGGGGCTGGTGGGCAGAGGCAGGGACACCTTGGAGGGACATTATCGAATCGTAGCAAGGCAATAAACAGGGTGTCCTCCTTGAATTGTCGTCATCATCGTTCGCAGCATCGTCGTCCGTCTCATCCTCACAGCAGACATTTGTTGCGACAAATTGCATTCAAAAAGCTGGTTCCTCCCTCCCCCCCACACACACGCATTCGAGGGAGGCCAGGATTTATTATCTTTTGCTCACCCAATTGAGGGGAATAATTCAGAAGTTTATTTTTATAGGTTTTCACTTGATTACTGTTGTTGTTTGGCCGAGTTTGAGGCCAATGGCGCGTGGAGTGCCGGTGGTCAGGTTTGCACGTCGTAATTCGTTGAGCAAATGCGCCCCAAGTCGTCCCTGCTGGCTAATGTTGAATACAATGTGTGCTGTGAACATGTGTTCCTTCCCCTTCTGATGGAATACTATTAAGTTGGATTTTGTCTGCGGGGAGAAGGAGGAGCGGAGAGGGAAAGAAAAAGGTTTGCGAACGCCCCCCCCGCTCATTTTATTGGCGCGGGTGCATTTTTATGTGGCGGCCGAATGGCTGGGCGCCTTCGCATTGAATGGGATCTGCACTGGCGCTGGCAATTTGTGTAATCTGTTTCCTTTTCTCCGAAGGGTTATCCGGGGGCACTGTCGAATGAGGATTTTATGAAAATGATTGCAGATTATACGAGTGTGCCGCCGCTGCTGCTGCTGCTGCTGGTGGTGGTGGTAGTACATTATTTCGTAATTTACGAGCGCGGCAAGTTGGTTCATTGAAAATAATTTATGAAATGTGGCATGCAGTTGATTCTGGACAAATGATATGTGTTCTTGAAAGAGAGAGAGAGAGAGACAGAGAGAGAGAGGGCTTATAGCATGACAAGATAAATTGAGTTGAGTTGGGTTGGGTTGTGCTCTTGTAGTGTCTGAGTCATTCTCGGACTAGGGTGTGGACTTTTTAGAGAGCCCTGCAGTCCTGTGTGGGACGCGGGAATAGCCAAGAGATCTTAATCGTTATTTTGCAACAAAACATGCGGCCGCTTCCTTTGAATGGAGTGACATTTCGGGGAGGTGGAGGTTGTGCATGCTTGCCCGAGGACGCAGAGCAACTGGCTGATGGCGAATTGAAAGTCAGTGACAACTTCGAACCTTACCAAATTTGTGCCTCAAACATTATGAGCATTTGAAGACGCCAAAGAAGGCGAGCACCAAATTTAGAAAGGAAAGTCCACATAAAGGGTGTTTTTTTTAGAGGTATAGAACTTTGAAATGGAATAAAACAAAGATGACATCAAATCTACCCAGTTCGATAGATGATTTTTGGCACATGACCGCCATGGCCGGCTCGAACGTAGTCTAATCTGGAGGTCCAATTTTCGATGACTTTTTCCAACATTTGTCTTTCTTTTTTTTCCGTGTGTGGGTGGGGACACCTTCAACAAGACGCTATGGCGAACGTTCGACCATAGAAGTGTGAGATTTTCACTCACTAAAACCACCTCCCTTTAAATGTTATGTTCGACTACAACTGAGTGAAGCACTTATCCAGTAGTTTCTATTTCTTGATTTAGATACGTTTGACAGGTAACTCTCCAATAAATGTTCCTGCTAAGTCGGCGCAAGACTTTAGTTTCCTCAAGCATCGAATAAACTGCAGAGTTTGTATGCTCTTCCAGGCGGCACTTATGTTTGTAAGCGATTTTCTTGATATCATCTTGAACTGGTAGAATTTCAACATCTCTGTGGATATCGCCGTTTCTGATATACCATGGTTTACAATTTACTATAGTTCTAAGCTCCTTGTTTTGAAAAGTCTGTATATTATTCATATTGCTTGCTTTGGTACAACCCCAAAGTTGCTCCAAGCTGATTTTAGGATTTGCTTGCATACAAGCAATTTGTTGTCAATACTTAGCTTGGAGTGCTTACCAATAAGCCAGTACATATCTTTGTATTTTTTGTCAAGTTCTGCACGTTTAGTTTTTTTTCCACTTGAGTTTTACGTCAAGAGTCATCCCGAGGTATTTCGTTTCATTACCGAAAGGTATTTGGACACGATTTAGAAAGACTGGCAATTTATCAACGTGCCTATAAGTAAAATTGATATGAACAGATTTGCCTTCGTTAGGGACAATTCGCCAGAAGCTCATCCATTCCTGTATCTGATCTAGTGCGCGTTATTTTGATGTAGACTCTTCTACCGTTTTGGCTGTTACGAAAATGGCGGTGTCGTCAGCAAATGTGCCTAGAACAGTGTGTTCTTCTTGTGATAAATCACTCGTATGCAGCAGGTATAGCAGAGGACACATCCTTGCGGTACACCTGCATTTTTATTTTTAAAGGCATGTCCATGTTTTACTCGGAAGAGTCTATCAGATAGATAGTTCGCTAGAATACTAAAAAGTTTCCCCGGTAGGGATCGGTTAAGTTTATATTTCTGGCCTTCGTGCCAAACTTTGTCAAAGGCGTGGGAAACATCAAGAAATGCGGCTGAACAAACGAGCTTTTGTTCAAATGCCTTTTCTACTACATCAGTTATACGATGTACTTGGTCAATAGTTGAGTGTTTACTTCTAAACCAAATTGGTGATTTGGAATAAGCTGTTTTTCTTCCACAATTAAGGTTAAACGTCTAAGTAGAATTTTTTCAAAAACCTTAGACATGTGGAGATGTGAAATTGGTCTATATGACTTTTTATCCGTTGGCAGTTTCCCGGGTTTTAGTACCATCATAACTTTTGCCACTTTCCATTGACTGGGGACATGTTCTAGTCTAAGGGCGACATGAATTATGTAGAGTAGCTTAAGAAGGGTTTTCTTGGGTAACTTTTTAAGAATTTCTCCTGTAATTAAATCATAACCAGGAGCTTTTTTCGGTTAGACCACATTTGTGGTCGTACATGTATATCAGGAATAACGCGGCGAATGTTGTCCTCCAAGTGGTCAATTGTTTTCGGTAGACCAGCGACTTCACATATACCCTCAGAAAATAGTCAAGCGGCGTTAAATCGCACGGTCCTGGGGGCCATTTCAGGGGTCCGTAATGTAAGCCTTTGCGGTTACCAAACGTTTCCTTCAATAAATCAATTGTGGCACGGGCTGTGTGACATGTTACGCCGTCTTGTTGAATCCAAAGCTCCTCTACATTATGGTTGTTCAATTGATGAACGAAAAAGTTAAAGCAGAAAAACCACGTACTCCACCAACCCACAAAGCAAACCAAACAGTCAGTTTTTGCGAATGTAACGGTGTCTCAACTATGCCCTATCCACAAAAAAGGCGATCTTACCTCTTGCAACAACTATAGAGGTATATCCCTGCTCAACGTCTAAAGCCGTTTTGCACCGCACTAATCGGCACGTACCAGTGCGGCTTCCGGCCCGGCAAATCGACTATAGACCAAATCTTCACACTAAGACAAATCCTTGAGAAGACCAGGTAGTTTCAAATCGATACGCACCACCTTTTCATCGATTTCAAAGCCGCATACGACAGCATTCATAGCAAGGAGCTATTCGATGCGATGGCCGAATTCGGGATTCCGGGAAAACTGATCCGGTTGTGTCGCACCACGCTAACACATGCTCTGTGCAGTTCGGCTCAAGGATTTCTGAGCCGTTTGAAACTTGCCCTGGATTTCGGCAAGGAGATGCGCTGTCGTGTGACTTCTTCAATCTGGTACTGGAGAAGATAGTGCGGAGGGCAGCTGTAAATACGGAAGACACTGTTTTCTACAAGTCCGTCCAACTGTTGGGGTACGCAGATGACATCGACATGCAAAGAGGATCTTTAAATCCGAGCCTACTGGTTCGAGAAGGAGAGTAAGACCGAATCTCCGAATCTCTCAGAATTCAATACACCTATGGTCGGAGATGGGCGAATGAGTGGCCGCAGATGTCAATTCTAAGGATCTAAGTATTCAACCATCATTCCGTCTACCAAATCTCTGGTGCGTCTTTCACGCAGAGACTATGTCGGTAAAGGAAGCTCAGTCTTGGTTAAAAAACAATGTAAGTTCGGGCATAGATATTGTCATCTGTTCGGCCTCTCAGGCAGCAATCAAATCTCTAAGTGCGTTCTCATTCAACTCAAAGACTTCCCTTAAGTGCCACCTTAACGGGCATCCAACTTATGTGGATGCCGGGACACTCTGATATTCTAGAGAATTGCCAAGCAGACGAATTCGCTGGAAAGAGTACAAGTTCTTTACTCTTTCCGGGTGGAGGTTTGGCATTTATGCTAATCGTCACATCTCCTGAAGCCTCATACAAATCATAGACGGTCTACTGCCACAGGATGCCTCACTTGATCCAAAACGCTCACGTATCAGACCTCGTATCGGCGGTATAAGTGGACACTGCGCCATTGGAACTCTGCTGTCAAACGGCAGTCCCACCAACTGTCAAGCACAGACGCCAATGTGACGCCCCAATATCATTGGAAAGCACTTGTCGTCCATCATCTTTTTGCATTACTTCACGGCACCGCAATCGACTCCGCCAAACGAGCTGAAGGCGATAAATACAGCATTCCGTCGGTCGGTAAAATTCACCGTAAAAAACCAGGCTGACAAATCGAACACTAATTTCGGACCCCAAAATTCGAATAATTCGTCACAGCACACAGCGCCCGGCCAACTAGGTCGTGCACTTTTCAATTCCACGTGGCCCATAAAAAAATCCCCGATTGATTGACTCCTTAAAACAGCCGAACCAACCGAAAGAAAATAAACCGCTAACCATCATCACTTCTGGCATTTCGCTCCCGGAAGCCCTAAACTCTGCCGAAGAACATCAACCGGGAATACACTTTCCCAAGGCCTCCAAGGGCTCCCCTCCTCTCACATAGCCCGTCGCTCCCACAACTCCTTCCGGAAAAAGGACACTCACCAGTGTGTGTGTGCGGGTGTGTGTGTGAGCGAGTGTGCTTTAAGTTGATTGACACACATAAGTGTCTTTTAAACGGCACGTGTCGAAACCTTTTTACGATCTACCGAACGGCGAACGGAAGTTTTTAACGACATCTCGCACAGCGTTGTCGACAGTGGCGGCTGCATGTGTCATATTTGACATGCGACACTGTCCTGAATACCATCTCCACTTAACCCGTGTGAAGAGCGTTGAATCATAAGCGCTCCGGAATGACAATAAATTAAGCTTCGTCTCACATCAAACGAACTTCCCATCGTCGTCGTCGTCGTCGTTCGTCGTTTAACAGCCGCAACGTCAACGGCAGCGAGTGTCGAACGTCAAGCGAGGCGGCAAACGCCAACTCCAAATAGCTGACTTAATGGATAATTAAAGCCATCTGTCACTTTGTCAAATATTGCACCACTAACATCGACATAACTCAATTATCCACTTTTCGGTGGTGTGTGCCGCCGCAACCGACACCGTCACCGTCACCGCCACCGCCACCGCTACCGCTACCGCTACAGCCACCGGCCACCGCCCCACACTCCATGCTTAATTAACGAGCAGTAACAGCGGCGACGCGTCGGTGCCTCCTCGAGAAGCTCTCTGGTCGGGGCTTATTTGCAATTCTTTGCGGATTTTAGGCCGCCTTCAGTCAAGGTGGCAGTCTGCAGCTCGCTTGCAGAACTCTTGCACACACCACGTCGTGTGCATGCGCGTGGGCAAGCACACAGATACCAGGTCGTCGTCGTCGTCGTCGTCGTTGCCAGTGCCACCAGCGAAAGACATGACACAAGGCGGTCGCTTCAAGAGGCGCAGGAGAGCACATTTCGCGCACGAGTACTCGCAATCGGCTGGCGTATCTTTTGTCTTGCGATACCCGCTCGGACAGCGCCATTGGATTGAATTACCCACTCACACGCCGCGCCGCTGTGGTGGCGCATTGCCTCCTGGAGAGGAGAGGACAGGCAAGCGGCCCGAGAAAGGGCACATCTCTCGCACCAGCCCCAGCACCAGCACTGTAAAGGCACACAGCGAAAGGCAAAAGTAATCGCTGCTGCTCTCGTAAATTACGAAGTGCGGTCGGATATGGTTGACACTTTTATTGAGTCCACCTTTATGGGTATCTTTGTGGAGTCAATAATTTTTCCAGAAGGAAAAGAGCGTGTGTACGCGGGCACCACCGCCGCCGACGCCTCCTCAGCACGGTCGTGCCGTGAGGAGGCACTGAGAAGAACAGTGCGCAACGATGACGCCGCGACGCCAACGTCGACAGCTACGACGACGACGCCCTAAATTGTTACGAGGCTACGCCGCGCCGTGTACGAGTGTGCCTTTAAATTAGTCCAACTTAATGGTGCTAGTGATGGCAAACGACCGTGTGATGGTGGCTGGCGGTGCTGGAGAGCCAACTGCGGAGCAGTGGGCAGCGCACACTTTGAGTGCGTACTCGTCGCCTTTTTCGTTGTCGGTGTGGGGAGGTGGCATGGGATTCGTACGTTACCATTTGGCAGGTGAGTGTGAACGTTCTGCGCCGCGAGGGCTGGAGAGGCGCCAGCCGCAGCGCGGCGAAAGGAAGTGGAGAGATATTTAATTACTCTGCGTACTATCGTGAGGTCCGGAAGGCACCTACATAAAATGCAATAAAAATGAGGGCGGCCTGTGAAACTGGAGCTGGAGGGCTGGCGAACACTGCTGCGGTGTATGAGTGCCGTGTTGTGTTGTGACTTCTGAGTAGGAAGTTCTACTAGCGCGAGACGTTTTGTGGTGACTGCTGGTGGGAGGGGGTGCTTAGAGTCGGGGCGGAGATAGATATGTAATTGCAAATAAATTCAAATCGAAATCACTTGGGCGGAAGAAACTGAATAATTCCATATGCCACGGCTGAGATCTTGGGTGGTCTTGGTGGCCGTGGTGGTTGCGGTGTTGTGGAATGCTTGACAAGTGAAATTTATTCAAATTGCTCACGTTGCCAGCAACTGGACTGGATATGGTGTGGGGTGGCGTGAACTGAGCATGCAAATGGCTGCGAAGAACAGTGGACAGCTGGCGCTCTTAGGCGAACATCATTTACAACCAGGACATTCGGTGGAAATTCGTTTGTTTGGGTGGAAGTCCTCTTCAATTATTGTGTCCCAATTATAGGCCCAACCATAATCGACTTGTATAAGGAAACGCCAGCTTATGTAAGAACCTAATGAAAAGTAGCCAGAAGCATCGTCAAATTTGCAGAAATTTTGAGAAAATTCCAACACCAACTGTTATTTTCGTTAGTAGAGAGAACTTTATTTCACCTTCACTTAAGGAATCAAAAGTGATGCAGTTTAAGGAAACTTAACGAAACATAACGAAGCTTAACGAAACTTAACGAAAGCTATCTGAAGTGGTGAGCTATCTTTTCCTTGCATTGCAAAGAATTTCAAGAATTAATTATTTGACTATCGCCAAAAATGGCGTTGGTGAGTCCTTAGTGAGTCTCTTACGAAGCCCCAGAGTCTTTGATCGAATTAATGCCAACCATATTTTTGATGAATTCATGCCATGCTCCTTTTCCCGAAGTTGAGGACTTCTTCGTCTGCAATGAGCATCATTGGCGTCGATGGTTCCGTATGGCGCTTAGTCTGTTAGTCCTCAAACCTGTTGCTTAATGGGAAATGTTTCCTTTTGACTTTTACGGGAACTTCTACCTCTTCTCGAATGGAGCTTCCGTCGACAGAACTTGCTGTCAACTTGTATGTGCCGTCGCATCACTGTCGGAAAAATCCCTCATGGAAGGTACGTGGTTTTCCTCTGTGGACAAGCAAACATCTTCCGCCACCAACCACGCGAAAGTCGTCGGTGTCATCGAACAGGATTTAAACGACGACCCAGATGCAGTGTCCGTCAATAAAACGCATCCTCTCCTCCGTACAACGCACAAAACTTTCGCCTTAACGAGCAATCAAGGACACTTACAACCAGTTGTGTCTCAAGTCTGCTTTTCGGATCTCCAAGCAGGCACGGCTGTTGAATGTCTTTTGCGCCCTTCGCCTCTCGCACCAGCTGTCACAAAAGATTCATAACCACAATTCTCATCCCGCTCCCCGCCCCCAGTCCACAGTCCAGTCGAACCAGCATCATTGGCATACCGTGGCGGCTTTGCAAACGGACTGAAGAGGTCCTTAAACTTTTTCCATTAAAATTCTCGACAATATGTCTAGACGACGGGCGTGTTCCTGTTTTCCCCTTCATCGCCCGATCCCCCTGGATGAATTGACAAATAGATGTCGCAATTAGGTCTCCATGCGAAGCGCTACATCCCGTCCCAGTGTTACCAAAATTCTTGTAATTACTTCAAATTTCGTTCCGCTCACAACTGGAATCTACTTAAAATTCTTCGTCGAAACGGTTACTTCAAGATGATGACTTGTACACACACACACGCACGCTGGTGGGGAGAAACACCCTCGGCCCACGAGAGGAAGCAGCCTTCACCCGCAGTCCCTTTCTGGGTGCGCGATGCGCGTCATTGTAGTCGCTGGCTTGCCGCTGACGCAGAGGCGATGATGCCAGAGTTGAACTCATTTAAATTATAAAACGCGACGGACGAGGACTGGATGGAAGGCCAAAGGATGAAGGATGATCGGATGTTGGGGGAGCTCTCCCCAAGGAGTATCTCATTATTTTTTCCAACGTTCTGTTGCCCTGTTGCCCCCCATCTCGAGCACATTGTTCACACTTTGTGAATAATTGCGACGAGTAATGCGGTACCGCACTGTGAACGGCGGGATTATTATGCGTTCTTCACGCGCTCCTTCGCTTTCCGCCCCCGCCGCCGCCTCCTCCTCCTCCTCCTCCTCCTCCTCCTCCTCCTCCTCCTCCTCCTCCTCCTCCTCCTCCTCTTCAGTCAGTTGAGGTTTGTGTGAGTGTGCGGTCGCGGTGGGCGTTGGCAGAGCAGCAGGAAATGCAGCAACTTGACGCAGTTCTTCTGCGGATTAATGCGAGTATACCACGGGAACGTTCAAGAGACACGGCTATCCCCGATGGATTAATGCAAATCCAAAGGGGGTGCAATGATTACATCACCATCCTCATCATCGGGGCGCACACACACTCGCCGCACGGCTTAAGGAAGGTGTGGAGCAGCACAATGGTTGGCATACGTAAATTGCGGCAATAAGCCACCACCACAGCCGCAGACGACGACGACGACGCGCGGGAGGGTCTGGCAAATTACTCACATTACGGATATTAAGAAAAGTGCCACTGCAAGCGAGCAGGCAACTTGGGGTCATGCTAAAGTAGGACATGGAAATGTGAGTGGTGGCGGCGACGGCGACGGCGGCGGCCAACCTCTAGCAGCGAACGTAGGTAACAACGTAATTGGCGGAACGGCATTGTAAACAATGTTTTTCTTTTGTGGCAGAGAGCTGTGATAATTGAGCCTTGGGCTGAGTTAGTCATCGAAAGATGATGATGCGACATGTAATAGAGCGTTGGAGCTCAGGACCACGGAAAAGGGAGGAAGCGCTCGACTGGTTTACACCACCACACCAGAATAGGTGCGAATGCTTCCAACTCCCTCAAGGAGAGAGTCGCTTTCGATAACTTCAAGTCAGATAAGGTAAGCTGTTCCAATGAGTGATTATCCTGACTGAAGAGGCTGTGAAGAATATAGCCGTTCGATTTTCAATCAATTTATAGCTGTTGCGATTGTGTGAAGATCCATCTATAGTGGACGTATGAAGGCTTCTGATTATGTCAACCCAAACGAAGCGTAAGCAGAGGCATCATCAGCAAATCTCAAAGTGCTAGAAACTTATATGAAGTTCCACCACCAATTGTAAATAGATAACTACTCATTTCGCTTGAGTACGCAAACTTAACGAAACTTAACGACACTTAACGAAACTTAACGAAAGTGTTTTTTTTTTTTTTGTTTGTGAGCTGGTGGAACCAGCGGTAGAATTAACAACTTTAAAGGAACTCGGAAATATGTTTTGCTGTTCAAAGGTGTGTGGACAGACCTTGTTGTTTGAAAAAGTTCCATCTGAACGAAGAGAGTTTGTTGCTCAAAGGTGTGTCGACAGACACTGTTGTTTGAAAAAGTTCCATCTGGACGAAGAAGTAAATGTAAAACCAAAATCGAATGACACTTGATTTTCAGCGATGTTCCATTAAAATCTGAAAGATTATCAACATAATCCACACCGGAACAGAATATGAACCGAAGCAGAAGAGGAAGAATCCTCTAGATGGGGATCTCTGTTCCCACAGAAGAGACGAACACAATGTCGCGCAGCTACAATAAGACACTCATGAGCAAAATCTCACATCTTGACGGCAAGTCAAATCGCAACCTCAACGGAAGCAGCAATTTCCCTTGCGTCCAAATCAGTTGGTGGGACTCGAAGTCCCACTCTCAGAAATTCAAAATCCAACCACTCACGACGCAAAACAATCCCCCAAACCACACTGCAAACACGGGCCACACACACAAGCAATGCATGAGAGTCGAACAGATGTGACGTTTCATAACCGACGGCTCGCAGTCATAATTCAATCTGAATTAACCCATCAAACGTATCTGTCGTCTGACGGCGACACAAGATAGAAGCCAATTTCAGACCACCGTCGCCGCCGCACCAATTGACGATCACTTTCCCACGGTCCCCCCACACACACACACATCCACAGGCATTCAGAAATACCGTTCCACAATCCGAATTCCAGCATCCACCCACTCGGTTCAGCAATAACCTACCTAAATACCGTTCCCAGTGGGAGTGCACAGTGCACACACATCCACAGAGCCCGACCGACGACTACGACGACGACGTGACTCACTCGGCATGCGGAGCCGTGTGTGCAGCGGAGAGCGAGATCTCGTCGATGGGACCCCCCTCGTGTCATGTGGTTGCAATTAAAAGTCATTGACGCCAGCCTCCAGCCCCGGACGGCAAACGACGAACGTCGAACCAACCACCAACGCCGGCAGTGGCACTCAGTCAAACGGTGATTACTGCAAGTGGTGGCGTCACCGGGGCGTAGGTGTTGCATGAAATCGCCGGAAAGCAGCATCGACGACTCTGCTGTGTGTGAATCGCAGCGAGCCCCAGCGGTCCATCCATCATCGCACCGCTGATGGATATGTCAATGCGGAGCCGTGTTTGCCCGCTTAAACGAGACGCAGATGGATCCCGCGCCGCCGAGTGGCCCTATCTGGGACGACGGGACGTGGCCGACGATGAGAAATGACATTGTGGGCGCCCCCCCGATGCTGCTTCCGGCGAATGGCAGCCGTACGTGCAGCAACCTACGCGCGTGCAACAAGCAAAGAAGCCAAGGCACATTCACGGAAATCGGATATCTTCCGTGGGGGTGGCACGAAGGGGTGCCTCTAGTCGCCCTCTGCAGCAGCAGCCATCTCCGAGCTAATCAATAGTTCATGCGAAGAGTGGCCTCCTCTCGTCCCAGTCGCAGCAGCAGCAGCAGCAGCAGCAGCAGCAGCAGTCGCAGTCCAAGTCCGGAGTCTGTGCCGTGGTGCAAGTGAAAAATGTCGCAACGTTGTGAAATCCCCCAGCATCCACTGCGTAGTTTGTACTTTGGGCCATGGTACACTTTTTCGGGTCGATACCGGCACCGGAGTGGGTAGGCTCTCTTGAAATCTGGCCGAGTGTTGCGCAGTTGTTGCACCTACACGAGGGGCTAGCTACAGACAGCGCGGGGCGCCTCTGCTCGATGATTCATCGAGCTGTAGGTGCATCTCGCCGCACAAGCCTTTCGCAGTCCAAATCACAGCCAGCCACGGGTGGGGAGGGGAGACGAATGTTCTGGAAGCAATGCAACGCGATGGTCGCCACGTGCATCGAACAACAACACTAGTCGGCACGTGGCAATCGAATTCAGGGCACAATGCGACTGGAACTGGAACTGGAACTGGAACTGGAACTGGAACTGGGGGAGGTGCCCACTCATCTTCTGCTGCGCCATCGACTATCGTCAGTTACTGGCGGAGGAGCTGGCCGTAGGGAGGTGGGCAATTGAGATATGTGTGCTCGGGAATATCTAATGAAGCTCTCGGGTGGTCTTCTCGCTCTTTTGGCACGAACGATGGAAAATCGATGGAAGCGTCGTCGCCTTTAAGTAGTTTCATGGGAAATTTCCTCAAACGGCTGATGAGTATGGTGTGTTCAATTGTTGGGAATTTTTTTGTTTGCTTTTTGGAACGGAGAGTGGAGGTGGCTGTAGTGCTGGTGGTGGTAACTTTGAAGGTTCAAGTTCAAGCAGCAAATTGTTGATAGGCGTTTTGTTTTGTGGGTGTTTTTCATTCTCACGCGGTAGGTGCACAGTCTCTCTCTCTACGCGTGGGGAGGAGCTTTTTCTAGTTTGACTCTTTTTCAGCTTTCTTTGTAGTCACCTTATGCGCCCTCTGGACGTCTGTGTGTCAGATTTGATTGGTTTACGATGTCCTGTCTGTCCCTCGTTAAGTTTTTTGCCTCTGGCTAGAGAATGTCGGCATCGTCCTACTTCCCAGTCGACTGGTCAGCGTGGAGTGGACAAATTCGAATCGACCGATTTTGAGATCAATCAGTGAAATGGCGAGAACATCGCTGCTGTCCGTTAGAGCCTGCAGAAGAGCCCAAGGCGGTCCGTTCCGCGTCGCCCACAAGATCACGGCATTTCGTAGACATCAACCTTTTGCTTCAGCTTCAGTCCATGGCATCGGATCTTGAACCTACATCTGAACACATCTCAAATGACTCAGGAGGGAAGGAACCATTGACAGAGCCGTATGTTCAGCATCGAGGCTCAATTTTGGTTGAACAACTGCTTCCACAAACAAAATTGATCAATCCACAAGAGGTCCACCCAGTGTCACGTTGCTGGAGAATAACTACCCGATTCCCCGACTAGTTTGAAGTCTTGACTATCATTTCACCGACGTTTCTTCATATCGACTGCCACTAGAGTCGTTACATTTTCAATAACCTCACTTCCCTCGGTACAGTCTTCCAACAGTCCTTCTGTTGGACTGATGCCAGATGAAAGTAATTTGTGTGGTTTTGACAGTCATCCTACCTGAAATTGATCTCTGCCTTTAAAGAGCACTTATTCACCAGCGTTTCGTCTCAAATTCGGTGGCTATTACGAGTGTAAACATATTGCATGCCCACCGCGGCGTTGAGGGTAAGTGCGGCGACTCCTACTCAGGGTGTCTTCATTATTCACGGATCCACCTCTATCAAGTCGTTGACAATGCTCAGAGATCGCTCTTCAGAATCGCCATCAAAACTGCAGGTCCTCGCCAATCGAGTTGGAGGAAAATCACACAAAACATGCTGCATACACTTTACTCAGATTCAACGATATAACTAAAGGGTGGTTAAATTTTAAGGGCCGATGTTGATTTTGAATAAAACACAAATTATTAAGGAAATTATTGTCATTCTTTTTATTATGATAATATTGGTATGGTTCAATTATGTATGGAATAAAATAAAAAATGGCCGCCGCGACCTCGGCGGCACACCTCCATCCGATGGTCCAAATTTTCGATGACGCTGAAGCATAATTGAGGTTCTATGCGGTTAATGTGCCGAATTATCTCATCCTTTAGCTCTTGAATTGTTGCTGCCTTATCGACGTACACCTTTTCTTTCAAATAACCCCAAAGAAAAAAATCCAACGGTGTCAAATCACATGATCTTGGCGGCCAATTGACATCGCCTGGTGGCGTGAGATAACACGGCAATTGAATTTGACGCGCAAAAGAGCCATTGTTTCGTTAGCTATGTGGCAAGTGGCACCGTCCTGTTAATACCACAAATCGTCCACATTCATATCTTCCAATTTGGGCCATAAAAAGTTCGTTATCATTTCACGATAGCGAACACCATTCACAGTAACTGCCTGACCGGCCTCATTTTGGGAAAAAATACGGCCCGATGATGCCGCCAGCCCATAAGCCGCACTCCAAACAGTCACTCTTTGTGGGTGCATTGGTTTTTCGACAATCACTCTTGTCATCTTATCATTTGCCCAAATGCGGCAAGTCTGCCGAATCCACTGAGGTGAAAATGTGCCTCATCACTGAAGATGATTTTCTTCGAAAGTTGATCATCCACTGTTGCCATTTCTTGCCACCATTCTGCCCATTGATCTTTCCACGGTTCAAATTGAATTAGTCTGAAATTGAGAAATGTCAAATGAATTTCAGAAAAAAATTTATTATTATCTGGTTGTAGATGAACACTTTCAAAAAACACATCAAATCACGCTGAATTCAAACGGAACCAAGCTTCTAACCGTTGGTGTCATGGAGTGTCTTCTCTCCAAGTCATCTGATACAGAAGCCCGTCTGATGCACGCTTTGAATACAGAGCAGACACCTAGGTACTTCTCTACGAAAATACTAACCATTTCGGTTGTGAACCTGTGCCTCATTCTCCACCAGAGAAGCGCATGGTGTTCCGTGCACCGAAATGCTCCGTCATTCAGTTTTGACAAGTCACCTATTGTCGAATTGGAGGTGTTATCTCTCGAAGTGACTATACCCAAGTTGTCCAAGAATGATCATCTTGTCGTAATTTGAATCTTCGTTTAGGTTAGAGTGGCTGACTGCCGGCAAGCAGTAGTCACACTTACGTCAGAGTAAGCCCATTATGTTACCACGAGAATCTGTCTTTGCTGGTACCAGAATGCTTCATGAGAAGGTGTAGTCAGGTTACCCATAAACCTACCTACCTTCCCTAACCGAGCGTTACTGCCCAAACAAAAAATCTTGCTGGAATGCGAATTGTTATATGGCGTCCTCTTCAATGCGCGCCTACGTTCCAACGAACTAAGGTCCGCTTTAAAACAGGCGATCACTCCAAATGTTGATTCTTGATATGTCACCTACAGTCCTGCCAGAAGTTCATAAGCGACATTCCCCATACTGTCTGACGTTGACTTGAACCTTGCTTCTACCGCAACCACTCGCGCTGTGGCTGTGGCTACGCTGCTTGCAGAAAGTGAAGTGTGACAAGTACAACGTGTCTCGACATGAGTAGCAATTCTCGAGTCTCATCAGACATTCCACAAGAAGCTTCTAAACCATCCTCCACTTGTGACGGAATAATGAGACGCACATTGTAGAAACAAGGCCCAGGTCCACCCCGAACTGTGGTTCCAACCACACTATTATTCTCGCCAATCCCGCTCACAGTTAAGTCCCTGTCAACCGTTGCTGTGTCACAAAATCGCAGCTAACTGTTCTCCTTTGATGATACAGCTGTCAGGGAAACCTTCTCCAACCAAGTCAATGCACTACAATTACCCCAAACCGAACCGGAAAGGCAATCAAAAGACCCGCCCGCTTTTTGCGTCACAATTAACGTCCACAGGGCTTAACTTCAACGCGCCCACACGTCTCCCTGTGAAATTAAGACCAACAAATTGTCGGCCACCCTTTGAAGAGTCTTTAAGTTCTGCTTCCTGGATTTCCAGCTGAGTTTAATTCAAATTCCAAAAAGTGCCCCGAGCCATATGCTCTCGGCTTTAATAAATATTAACTCTTATCCAGCCATCACCTAGTCAACTTGGCATTTGTCCCATCTTCGGGTCCCACGCAAACCGATTCACAATCTCCGCCGCCGACGGCAGACGCCGGATCGCATTTCCACATTCGAACGAACTTTGACATTTCGCTGCGCCCTCATCCCGTTGGAGCGGCGACCTCGTCTCGCATTATGCCTCGTCATTTGTGAAATTTCCGTATCTAATGCGTCGCACTAGTCAATCACAGCCCGCCGAAGAGCACATTCACCGCCGGAGCACGTCATCGAGGGCCACAGATGCTGGCCACAGCGTCACAGGCCATAGTCGAACATATGGACGGCAACGCGTACTCCTCGAATCGAATCATTGGATGAGTCCTTCCGCCCTGCGGCCCCTGTCGCAATCCATTCCGCTCTATTAGTTAATTGAATATCTGCACCCACTTACCCGAGTGCTAACTGCGTACTGTGTTCTCTGCTCGTCCACCCTGCCACCCGCCGGTGTGTGCTGGCTCGTAAAGTGTCCACCCCCGGCACAGGCACATCCTCTCCGTCAAGTAGGCTCACATGTCCCCTATCCCAACACGTTGTCGTCGCACACACGCTGCATCCGTGCGATACGACGCAATTCCGAAAGCCCTACACGCGCGTGTAGCCTACGTACGAGCGAGTCCACCACCAGCATTGCGTTGTCGTATGTCATAGTTGTCATCGGCGCCGTCGTCTGCGTCGTTCGCCGTTAACTTTCAATTACAACCACTCAATCTCGTAACAAAAAACCGTGGCCAATCCAGTAGTAGGGGATGCAACCTCATGCTGCCGCCCTCAGGTATGACGTAATACAGCGCCAGCCCACCCCCGCCCACTAGATACACACGCGCCCGTCACAGTATACCAACATTTGTTCCAGTTAAAACTTCAGAAACAATGACGTCACTGACGTGATACCGTGCCATGCGCGCTGTGACCACAGCTGCAGAGGTTCTACATCCCAGCCATCGTACTACTACCACCTGATGGTGGCCTCTTGTGTGTTATGTGCTTTTGACCTGCTTACGACATAGAGTCTGCCCCTCCGCCCTCTCCCCCACTTCGGCAGCCGCCAACAAGAGCAACACGAGCCGGAACTGCAAAAGGAAAAAATCGGAAAACCCACCGAACGACGAGAAACAGCTGCAAAATGACAGAATGGAAGCGCACAACTGACGAAAAGTCAGAAGGATTTAGATATTGATGGGGTGGGGTAGAGAGGGAGACGGAGGAGGAGGCAGAGGAGGAGGTGGTGAGGCTCCTTTTCATTTCAGGGAGGACTTTAGTGGGTTTGTAGTACAATCTCGTAGATTCTCGTTAGTTATCACCGACTGCACTGGTTGGCCTCGTCTGCGCGGGGACGAGGTGGGGTGTGCAAGTACATATACGGCACGTGTACAGAGGTCGCCGACGGTATTGCCAGATGGGAAAATGTTGAGGATTTTCGATGAATTCACTTCTTTTGCGGTTTTCATTTGGAAATGGCTGGCTGATGGAAGGTTAAGTTTGACACGATTTTAGAGGGCACTTGCACTCGGTGAGATACCGTTTCAATGCGATTGATCATTTGGATGTACGGCACCGCAGGTGGGCTTAAACTTGTGGGAAGTCCCTAGAGTGTGTTGAATGAGAGCGAGTGTGGAGAAGGACCTCAACCAACTCTGCTCTGGAGAGGCTAGCAGCAAGACACACTGAAAGCAAAAGAAGTCAATCAATCCAACAGTCCCTGACTAAGTTTCAAATAGTGTACGAGAGTTTGTTGAGGAGGGTAGTACTACGCAGCGGGATGCAAATTAAACTATTGATGTTCCCTGTTGTCGATTTTATGCCGACAGTTGGCACTACATAAGTTTTGTGCCTAGATGGACAGAGGTCGCACCTAGCACTCGATGACTGTGCGAAAGTTCTTGTACCTTCAAGGTGAGGATCCTTTCAATGACAAACGGCAGTCCCGAGGAGCCCGGGTGTCTTCGCCAAACGACAAGAAGTAATTACCTAACGCAGCTCGAATTCTCGGGTAGTGTGAGGTAGAGGAAAGATTGGACAGCATTCAGGAGCGGATCTTCGCAAGGATTTTCATCATTAGCGTGGATGATCCTTTCCAATTAAGTCCCTTATTCAGTAGCAAACCTCCAGTATTAGGAAAGACCTTGGTTTTACGCGTTAACTCTTAAGACCACGACTGATTTAAGTAAGCTCAAGCTTATGTCAACAACCGAAGTAGCCAGAAGAAGCGTCAAACTTCGAAGTGTCTGCAGTTACTACTTTGAACTCACGCCATCAATGCCATTGAACAGTGTACGTTGAGAATGCCTGATTTCGCTTAGGTAGGCAAAAATTAACGAAACTTAGAGAAACTGTAATTCTGGTCACAGTGTATCATTTCTGTGTATTGGCTTGATTGCTTCAGTTGGCTATCTCCAAGCTCCATACCAACAGCAATTTGTTTGTTTAAGCAAGCAAAAGAGAACGAAACTCAACGAAGCTAAGAGAAACTAAAGTCACTCTATTGCTTCACTTGGTTAGTCTCCTTACTCACAGCGATTAATTTAGCTTAGGTAAAAAAAGTGAACGAAACTTAACGAAGCTAAGAGAAACTAAAGTCAACCGATTGCTTAAATTGGTTAGTTGCCCTATCAGTAGCGACTAATTTTGTTTAGGTAAAAAATTGAACGAAACTTAACGAAACTCAGAGAAACTATATTCGCTCGACTGCTTCAGTTGTTTAGTCTTCATACCCACAGCGATTAATTTAGCTTAAGTAAAAAAAGTTAACGAAACTTAACGAAACTTGACGAAGCGTTTATTGTGGCCACAGTGTCCCATAAAATTTGCGTGAGTCCAATACGCTTGAGCATATAGTTCAGTGTGCAGAGCTAACCAGTCATCGAGCTCACATATTTCGGTCACATGTCGTGAGCTACTTATCGAGATAATTGCAAATCGATCTGCGAACTGAAGTCCATAAAATAATATAGTGTTCAACAAATAATTCCGCACCCAAAATTAAGTCATAGATAGGGAGATGAATAACAAGCGCTCAAGCACCCCATTTTTGCTCGCCCCATGGACCGTCTTTCGACTTGCGAAACCCTCTTAATTTTACATTTTGACATGATTAGCCCTGAAATGCTGTTCCCTCTGGCAGTTCTGGCATCTCTGGCAACGCCGTTCAGTTTCCAGAATGATGACTTTTTGCTTGCATCCAATACGCTCCAGCTCTTCCTTTTTTTCCCCAGCTCTCTTTTAATTTCCGTTTGTTCTCGAGTTCTTTCGACCCGAACCGATGTAAGCAATCCATCTCCTCTTTCAACATCAGCTTCATTTCATTTCCCATCAATCCCCCTCGCCCAGTCCGACACACTCACTGCATACGTCACTGTCACGCCAAAGTACTACGTTCCAATTTACCCACACTAGCACCGCACACAGTGCACACACCCCTACTATGCACTCGCATCTCCTCAACGGGGTTGTACTCGTATTCTACAACTACTACTACTACTACTACTACTATCATCCACTTCACCCTTGACGTTCGTTCTCGTTCTCGTTCTACAATCTCTACACCACACCGTCCCATCCCCAGCCAGCAGAGAACGAGAGAAGGGAAACAAAAACTATCAAGTCGAACTATATTTTGTGGAACGAAAAATGTGCATTTTCATATTTAAATTGTTGTTCCACGGGCAAGAGCTTCACACCGCAACAAGCTCCGCAACATTGTACTTGTGCAACGCGATACGGTTCGTAACTGGTTGGGTCGTCGCGTACGCGTGCTCCAAGTGCTCTTGAACTTGAACGGGATTCTCAATCAATTCAGTCTCATCGTCGTTGCATACGCAATTGCACTTCGATTGTAAACAAATTTGTGCGCGAAGTCCGCAGGTCTCGCCGCAGGACAAGTGCTTCGAATATACACACCTCACTGGGGCGTATGAGTGATATTTTTTAATTTTTTTTTTTTGTTTCCTGTTCATCTCTCGCGAGAGTTGTGGGAACCTGTGAAGTGACCCGATTTCACACTCAACCCCAGCAAGTGGGTTAACTTGAGGAGAGTGTGTCCCTCGATCGGTTCAGCTGTTCGCACGGGAGTGACACGCGCCCCAGCATGTGCAGCTCGGTGTGAACGACTGTTGGCGAGACAGACGAACACACACACACACAGTCGCTCGACTCGACTCGTGTGGACAGTGCGGCCGAAAAGTGGAGTCCTTCATGAAGAAGAAGCTAAGCCGTTTTATCAGAATGGTAAGAGACGAGTATGTGTGCGTGCGCGTGCGAGAGTGACCTTTGAAATCGATTCGTGCACGAGGCGCGATGTGGTGCATGTGCATTTCAGTTGCAACCTATAAATAGTGCCTCCCGTATACAGAGAACAACAAAAAAGACAGAAAATCAATACGAGGAAGGACAGCTGTTTGTTTGTTATTATTTCATCGGTGTGCAGTGTGCTGCAATGTGCCGTCGTGTTCGAGTAACCTTTTTGCTAATTATACTCTCTCTCTCGCATGTGTGTGTTTGTGTGAGTGCCTATGTCGCAGAATATGTGATGTGCCTCGCTGTGGCGACATTGACTGCGTAAAAATCAAGAAAAAATCAATTGTGATGAGGAGAGATGCTCTCGCAATTACTGTGTGTGCCTCCATTTCCTCCAGAGTGACACACATTCGATGCGCAGTGGGGGGCGGGGATAGATGAGGAGCAACACACACTGCGTCGTAGAATGCGTTCAGGTGTTTCAGGCGAAATGTACTGCACCTGCTGACTGCACAGGAAGGTCAACGCTGAGGTCTAGAATGCGCGCGGGCAATTTAATGCGTAGATTTTCGAGAATACAACGCTGCTCTGCTATCAAGTCGGAGTTCCCCGACGCAATGTTATGCGAGCATGGACTTTATCAGTTTGCCTCGTTTTTTCCGGCCGACCGAGATGAGAGGGCACTTATGGGGCTTTCCCCGACGTACCCACATACACTGCCAACGCGTGACCACATGAATTCCGATGTGGTTTTTCGAGATTTGCAAATTGTTTACTTCTTGTGAAATTGTTGCTATAAGTTGGATGCTTTTCAAGGGACAACTGTCACTGGCTTGGAGCTGCGATATTTTCGACCGTGGAAGCAGGTCCCCGAAATGCACCCACTGGCACTGGTTTCAAGAAACAATCATCTCCATTTTTATAAATGATCTGTCGGCTGCTTGTAGACTAGTTCAGTCCTTCGTCGATGACTCCCCTCTTAACCCTACCCATCGGGCATCGAGCTGCCTTCCATCGCTGATGGTCCTGGACACGCTGCTGCCAGTCATTAAGACCAAGCTGCCTTGCATCCGCGATGGCTTGCTCCTTAAACCTCTCCTTCTCGAACCATGAGACTCGCAATCGAAGATCCTCTTTGCTGGAGCGTTGTTGTCCATGTGTTGTTATCCATGGCCGAACCAGTGCAGTCGTTGGATATCTGGTTTCTGGGCTACATCCATATCTTTGTACTGCTCGTACAGTTCGAGGTTGTATATTCTTCTCCATTCACCTTCCTTGCAGACGGGACCATATATTCGACGTAGATGTTTCTTTTTGAAGCACTCTAAGTAGCCGATGCTGAATGCGCCCCTTAATAATCATTCATAATCTGTGAATAATGCTTGTTTCGAAGCTGAACGACCTTCCACCGTCGGTACGGTATACAGCCATTCGGGCACGATTGCTTGAAGTTGTCAGAAATCATCCACCAAGATTTTATTGCGATTCAGCAGCAGGTGGATAATGAGTACAAGAGGTTTTCTTGTGTTAACTCGTGTGACATACGTTTCGGAGTCTCATCCGACAAGCAGCGTCGGAACTTCGACTGCATAGTCTGATAAAAGCCATCTTATTTGGCGCCATTTGCAGAGAGCGGCGTTTAGGTATTGAAAGGGATAGAAGATACTGAGTGCGTTTAAAGCACATGCACTGCGATTTAGAAGATCTAAACGGTGGTTAAATTTTAAGGCCCGATGTTGATTTTGAATAAAACACAAATTATTTAGGAAATTATTGTCATTCTTTTTATTATGATAGAATTGGTATGGTCAATTATGTATGGTACAAAATATCGGCCAAATGGCCGCCGTGACCTCGGCGGCACACCTCCATCCGATGGTCCAAATTTTCGATGACGCTGAAGCATAATTGAGATTCTATGCCGTTAATGTGCCGAATTATCTCATCCTTTAGCTCTTGAATTGTTGCTGCCTTATCGACGTACACCTTTTCTTTCAAATAACCCCAAAAAAATCCAACGGTGTCAAAACACATGATCTTGGCGGCCAATTGACATCGCCTGGTGGCGTGAGATAACACGGCCATTGAATTTGTCGCGCAAAAGAGCCATTGTTTCGTTAGCTGTGTGGCAAGTGGCACCGTCCTGTTGAAACCACATATCGTCCACATTCATATCTTCCAATTCGGGCCATAAAAAGTTCGTTATCATTTCACGATAGCGAACACCATTCACAGTAAATGCCTGACCGGAATCATTTTGGAAAAAATACGGCCCGATGTTGCCGCCAGCCCATAATGCGCACCAAACAGTCACTCTTTGTGGGTGCATTGGTTTTTCGACAATCATTCTTGGATTATCATTCGCCCAAATGCGGCAATTCTGCTTGTTAACGATAAAAATGTGGCTACATTTGGTCGATTATGCTGACCGAAAAAATCACGAAGTCCACGATATGCATTTTGATTTGAACGCCCATTTTCATAATAAGCCTGAATAACCTTAACGCGTTGCTCGAGTGTATGGTTCAAATTGAGTTAGTCTGAAATTGAGAAATGTCAAATGAAATGCAGAAAAAAACTTGACGTTTAGGTGTGGTTTACATTCAACATCGGCCCTTCAAATTTAACCACCCTTTAGAAATAATGTCTCTGAATGGTATGCCTTGGAAATCAGACCCCATTTAGTACTTTGAGTCTGGTAAGTTCTAAGGCTGCACATTTTTCGCAAGATGTGAATTAAATAGGAAACACTTGTTTATACTTTAGATTGTTATTTTAGATTGAAATGAAGTGCTTAGATAAGCGAGCGAGTGTCAAACCAGAGCCTAATTGGATATAGGATTGTTCGAATGATTCCACTAGAAGACGAAACTTTTCTTCTTCCTTCTTCCTTCTTCCTCCTTTTCTGTACAAGCATTGAACCCGGTATGTGACACTGAGTTCTCCTGCGATCAAGAAATCAGTTGAAATCATGTTGAAACGCTGTCGGTATCTTGAGCTGAACCAGAAGTCACGCGGTGATCAATCCGGCTGGTTGTAGATCGATTTGGGAGGAGTTCTCTCGCAATGCTCTAGAAGAACCAAAACAGTGCGAAGTGCTGCGTTATCGGTGTACAAATCCCAAATGTTGACTGTCTATAACTTTGCCCATAATGCCCTGGACTGTTCCACATGAAATGTCAACAATATCAGCGAGGGCTGTAGTTGTCACTGATTTTTGAGGACCTTGACGTGTCGTTCCTCAGTTGATGTTGATGGCCGCCCAGGACGACGTTTGTCTTCGTAGTTTTCTCATTTTATGTATATTCTCATGACATAGCCTGGTGAAGGCCGTTTAAAACGTAATAATTAATGATCTAAATGTTTGATCATTTTTAAAGTTATTGACGCCGAGGGGAACTTCTTCATTCTCCCGTTCCTCGGCGGTTGGTTATCTCATCGGCGGAATGTGTTCTCCTCCAAAATTTAACCACGACTAGGTGAGAGATGGAGATCGTTGACAGAGGCTAAATCCAGACGGCTGCCGATTTGAAATCCTCTTTTTTTTCATTTACTTACGAATTCCATTTAAACCGTCATTAATTTCGCCTAACTCATGAGCGAACATCAGCCGTGAAACGTCAGATTCATACTAATAATTGAGAGTTTAACAAAAAAACACCATTTTAAGTGAGGAAATTAAAACCTTCAGCAGATGATGGATTCCTGCAACTTGCAGGAAAGGAAATCCTTCTTCATCTAGCCTATCACCAGTCAAAACTTCCAACAGTCAACAAAGCCAGACAGGAACCACGTGTTTTCATCTGCAAGACAGACTAGAGCAAGTCAGAGGGCCTTCAGATTAAAGTGATGCACACAAATTGAAAAATGCCTCAGACTTTAAAACAAACGAAAAGAATGAGACCGGCTGGATGAGACCCAATTTACCGCCAGAATCTGTTGGAAGGAGAACTCATTCAAGGTTTAGGCATCGCAATGAGCCATCAGGGGCTGAGCGCTTGAACAGCGGTCGACTGGGTGACGAGCGATAAGTGACTGAACAGCGAGCGCTTGAGCCATCGACATAACTTGAAGCATATGAATAGTGGCCGCGTGAAAATTCAGTGATGATCGATGTTCCCATACGATGAAACGTCAGTCAGCAATGAATTGTTTTTTTTAGCTTATCGCTTGGCGATATTCAATGTGAGTATGTGGATGTGGACCAAAAATAAAACAGTCATTCGCAGATCGAATCTTAGAAGCGATGGCGGCCAACAACATATCATTCATCGCCATGACATTGTGGGTAGATGCAACGACCGAAGTGAAGTAAGCAAGTAATAATCAAATCAATGACAAGTGGATACAAATCACTACACACTTATGGAATAACACATCGGAGAAATTGCCCCCAATGCTCTTCTGGCACAGATGCAATCTTTCGTCGAAGTTTTGCATGACCATTCTGCAGAAAATGTGGCTGAATTTCGTTGAGGCAGCGTTTAGATTCCTCCTGTTGTGGGCTTGGTGACAGAGACCTCTGGCTTTAAATAAGCCCCTCAAAAGAAATCGAATCAAATCACACGACCTAGGCAGCGAATTCTGATCAACGATGCGAGTGAGTACACTACCACTAAATGCCTCATGCAGTAATTGAATTGTTTCACGGGCTGCAGGGCATGTGGGACCATCTTGTCGAAACTATATATTGGCCAAATCAATATCGTTCAATATCGGTAGAAAGGCCTGTTGTATCGTGCACCAGTAACAGGCACTGATGGGCCAGACTCTTTTTTAAAAAAAAGTGTGTTCCAATGTTGCTTCCGCACTTCTACCCACATTCCTATCCTATCCTATGCCTCCAGCCCAAAATTCGCATCAAACAGTGACACGCATCTGGGTTCTCTGACCAACTCCGTCTCAAAATGATCCAGTCGCCCTGAGCTTTGCAGTTAATCTCTTCACAGTTGACGAAGTTAAAACAGAATTCCGATTTCCGGCAACATTTTGTATACAATTTTCCAACTGCGGCCGCCAACCTTTCATTATTTTTGAGATGTTGTTCAATAATTCAATCAAGTTGTGGTACATATCGTGCGACGTTCCCTTTTTACTAACCCCAAACTACCAGCTGTCAAATGGTTTCTCTATTCCAGTGTTGCCAACAATTCACTGCGCAAAAGACGGCAAATTCCAATCTGGCGTTAATTTTCGGCCACCCTTTACAGTCACCGCTAATGCGTGGGCTGCCGACAAATCATCACGCCTTATTGACCAAACTCAAAAACTGTCATACACCTCCACGAAGTGTTATAAAATTCTCACAGCTTCAACTTAGACAAGATTTATGGTAGCTGACTGTTGTTCAAGAAAAAAATCATCTCTCTTACGGTAATGTATTGAGAAACTCCGCGCAGAGTTCACCACCAGTCCCCCGCACCGTCGAATGTATGTAAATTCCACCGCTAATTAAAAACCCAGAAAAAAAAAGCTTAAAAATTTCATGTAATCCAATTAAAATGCTTCATGGGAAATATTCCCACACCCTACTACCTCTTCAGAAGAAGCCGCAAATTAAGCGATTTCCTGCTTAACGGTCATTTCCATATGTACACAGCGACGGCGCATGCTTACCGACTAATGACCGTGTCCCGTGCGTTGTCGCTTCTTCACGAGATGTAACACAAATCACGCAAAATGAAAAATTATTTATTATTATTAGGTGTTGGGTCAGATTATGCAAATCGGCCGCCAGCACTTTAGTAAACAAACTGAACGCAGAAACAAAAAAAAAAAACAAACCTTAACTCGTTGAAACACATTTCCGATGAACTGTTTTGTTATACGGTGTTTCAGTGTTTCACTCTCGACGACGCAGTGGATACCAAATAGTTGCGACAGCTTTCGGATGAAAAAAGTGCTTTTCCCATGGCAGCCGAAGTTGACAAGAATAATGAGAAATGTTTTGATTCGAACATATTCGAAATATGCAAGAAATAGCGGTTGTCAGTTGGGAAAAAAAAACAGGGTGCGCAAGATTTATTATGCAGTCTTACTTGGAACACTGTTTTGAGAGAAATCTGAACTGCAACCTTGGGCAACCTTTTCACAGATCATTTAAATACGTGTTGTTTGTTTTTCATGCGGACTGTCAGAGTGCGAAGTTCTTCCCCGAAAAAGTAAACAGTTTTGATTGACGTACATTTGGCATGTTGCACTAATCTTTTCGGTAAGTTATCTAATCTGCAGTTGTATCGAAACGTTCGTTTCTTGGAAAACGATAGCCATCGATGTCTCTTCCTTCTTTCGCCTTTGAGTCGCCTTGATTTCGATGAAAACTGAGTCGGAATTCGGGGAATCGTGTCATATCAGGAGTGTCTTTGGCGCCACAAAGTGAAATTGACAGCTCGATAAAGAAAAGTTTGTCACAAGAAGATCTGATCAGATTTTGAAACTAAAATTAATTTCTCTGAAGTTGAAGTCCCCTGATGAGAAGCCCCCTTGTCCCTCGACGAATTTCAGACTTTTTGACAGCTGTTCACAAATTTCCCACGGTTATTCATGAAAGGGCATTCTCCGTTTGGTCCGTTGAGGTGAGAAACCGTCAAAACATCTCAAGGGGCAAGAGAGGTCGAAGTCGGATATATCTATACTACTTTATTTCTGGTTGCTTGCTTAGAGCTGGTTTGGACTATTGGACTTCGGCTTCAATAAATTCGAGATATAAATTTACGATATTCGCCAAGTGACTGCCGCCAATGTTGATACACTTTAGTGCCCGTTTTATCGCATTTTCCATGACTTTCTGCAAGATTTCCGGTGATGTTCGCATTTCTGTCGAATATTCTCATTAAGGACTGCGATTATCTGAGCATTGTTGGCATAAGCCCGCAACTTCAAGTAGCCTCAAAGAAAGTAGTCTGGGATGGTTAAATCGGGCGATCTTGCTGACCATGCCAAATCGCCAAAACGGGAGATGTGGCGACCAGGAAATGCTTTCATTCCACAATATCCATTGTGACTCGTGTTGTTGCACTGTCTTGTTGAAAGCACATGTTCACCCAGCTCCGCTCATCCAATTCCGGCAGTAATAAATCGTTTATCATGGCCCTGTAGCGTTCGCCAGGAACAAGTGACAGTATGGCCGATGGCGTCCTCAAAAAAATACGGCCCAGCACTCCTCCCGCGTGAAAGCCGCATCGCACGGTGGCTTTGAGTGGTTATAATGGCTCTTCGTGCATCACACACGGATTTTCAGTGTCCGAGAAACTAACTTATTGACTTATTGACGTACAAATAATATGAAAGGCGCTGCAGCCCGTAGAGGACCAGGGCCTGGCTTCTCAACAACCACCAGTGTTGTGCGTGCTATTGTTCTATGTCGACGCACAGACACACAACGCCACGGCCGTCACTTCACGTAACCGCTTAAGTGGCAATGCGCCTCGTCGCCCATGATGATTTTCGCCACAAAATCGTCCTCTTCGCTGTTAAGGTGATTATACTCTTGCTGATTATACTCCATTGCTTGTCTGTTTGTATTACTGCAGCTGTCAAGTTCACAAATGTCAAATATGATTGTCATATGACGCCATTTGCAAAAATGATAACATCTTCCGATGAGATGATAAATTATAATGATCCTTCATAGACCTTTTCATTTGCTTTTTGTTGATGATGTCTACATTTAAGTTTACTTAAGGCAATAATTGTTGGACCTTAAAAAAGTAGCCTGCGAGGCGTAGACGGATGGTGAGTCGACTCTGTCGAGTCCTGTCTAGAAAAATCATATCAAGCTTCCCCGTTTGTTCCCCGTTTGTCCCATTGTTCATGATCGAACAATAGCTTGCACAACTCGAGTGAGTGCTGTGGAAGCTAAGCTAAGTCCCACCATTGACTGTCGCGTCAACCATATTATTGTATTATAAATGTAAGCTCATATTAGAGCTAAACGAAAAGTAGAAAAAAGCATCATAAAATCTCAAAGTGCTCGTAATTTCAAAACCAACTGTCATTTACGTATGTAGACAGTGATAGATTTCGTCCCCTTAAGTAATCAAAATTGAACGAAACTTAACGAAACTTAACGAAACTTAACGAAACTTAACGAAACTGAACGGTAAGGTTATTCTATATGATTTCTGTGTATTTGCTCTATTATTTCGACCAGCCCATTATGATCAGGACCTCAGTCCAAACTTATTAAGACCTTTATGCTCTTCTGGTCGTCTTTCGTTTATTCGAGGTACGTTTATTCGACATTGTCATCGTCATTCATTGTCTTGCGTGTTGAAAGATGAATGAAATCAAATTCAATGAACCGGGTTAACTTTGGTATAGAAAGGCCTTAACTACCTCAAAGTTGCTGTTATGTATAATGTCTTCTTGTCAAGATGAAAGGGTTTTGTTGCAAAAACGCAAATAAAGGATTTGAACAGCAACCGGTAAGACGAGAGCGCAATCAGAAATTATTTCCCTTGTCTACTTTTTTGTGCGTCACCACTGACCGAGTGGACAGTCCTACTGATGTCCTAGGACTAAACCAGCCTCTCCAGCTGACACGGTCTCTGGCTAGCTCCCTCAAGTTGCGCACACCAAGTAGGCTACCAAACTAGTCTTTCTCCACTTAGGTGCGCCACCTTAGACGCTGCCGTTCACTGCTGCATTGTCCCAAAGGTTCCTTAGGCTTTCAAGTCCTTTACAAGTCCAGCTACCTTAGGATCCATCGATCCACGCATACAGTTCGCTGATGGTCCTAACGTCTCCTCCAAATGCCCTCAACGCAAACAGGACCAAAGATCGCACGCGGAATTGTTCACTCGGTAAGGCCAAGTACTTGTCCATGCCACTGCGCCATAGAACAAAGCTCTGTATGTGAACATTATAAAGGCAGCTGGATCTTCGAGAGCGGGCTCAGTTACTGAATTGTGCCTAGCTCAAAGAAACATCAGTTGACATGAGTTATTCTCCGCTTGATCTCACTACAGATCTTTTTACGTCTCTCAGCTCCTGAGCCAGGGTAGATGAACTCCATGATTAGCTCGAAGTTATAGCTGCCCATTGCGACGCTGTGTCGAAGAAGTGGATGTTGAACGTCCCAGCTAGATGGCGCAGTTGCTTGAGTCTTTGCCCTTGGTTAGAGGGGGTCCCCGGTTCGAATCTCAGTGAAAAACCAAAGTTAATACGCTTTATCTGGTCCAGTCACCATTTGCAGTTGGGATCAAATTAACGGCACCGTCACTGGAGTTGGGGATCAGTGGTAGTAGTCTGACTTTGGGTATCACAATCGACCAACATGGTCTAAGTGTGCTGTAGATTTTGCTGGCAGCCCAATTACCTACGTCCTTTCCTGAGGACAGGATATACTTTTTAGTACCAAACCCATTCTAGGTGCTTCCGCCACAATGCTTACAAACGTCTTATGAAGAGCTCGCTGCGTTTACTCAATCAACTCAATGTTATCCGCGTACGCTAACAGCTGAACGGACTTCTGGAAGATCGTGCACTTAGTGCTGGCTTGTAAGTTTTGCATAATCTTCTCAAGAACGATGTTGAAGAAGTCACATCACAGCTCGTAGCCTTGCTTAAAACTTTTTTGACTCATTTTTGACATCGAAACCGAGTTCGTTACCAACATTGATGGATTTGCTAGATTTCTGTATAGTTATTCTTAACAACGTAACGAGTTTGGCAGATTAACAGGTCAAGTCTAGACAGGGCGATACACAGCTCGACTCTATGAACGCCGTCAGATGCAGCTTTGAAATCGACGAATAGGTAGTGGGTGTCGATCGGCGCTTCAAATCGACGTTAAGGGGAACCATCGCTCGATAGCTGACATAGTTAAGGAGGTCTTCTTCTGCACAGACCCACGAGTTTGTCAGGAGTGCCAAAGCTAGACTTGCCGTTGTATAGCTCAACCAAGATCGGTGGGACGGACTTTTCGTCTATTATGGTCCAGATTGAGTGGACTTATTCAATTATAGTCACTACTTGAGTCCTCGTCGCCGTTGAACCGTCTGCAAAAGTGATTCTTCCTAATTCTCAGTTTCAACTACGACACAACCAGTTCTCCCGTTCTCTGATCCCGACTATCAGCTGTCCGAACGTTAGATTCATTGGATAATTTGTTTACTCTTTGACAAAACTTTGGGACGTCCATTTTGTTATGACACATAGTTTTTCTTCCGAAAAGACGGGCCACATCCCTTCGTTTCTGTTCGTAGATCTCGGTCTAGTAGTTCGTTGCTGCGTTGCCAGCCTCCCAGCTTCGCTCCATGTCCCTGCCTGCACTCATTGTCAAACTAGGCGCTTGTCTTCGATACCGTCGCAAATGGAGGATAAGCAGTCGCTTCGTGGCAATCGTAATGCACTCCAGCTAAAAAGGGAATTACTGGGAAATCAGTTGACCTTTTACAGGCAGAAACAAACTGAATAATGGATGAAAATGATAAAGGATAGGAGATGCAACACATTTTTACTTTATTTTACTTGTCACATCAGGAGTCTTGTCACCGCCCCTCCAATTGCAGCGCTTACTTCAGAACAACTCGCAGAACGTCCTTCCAAAGCTCCGCTTCGAAGAAACTCAAAACGCAAGTGATCCAAAACATCAGAGTCGCATTTCACAACGAATACCAGACGAGTAAACAAACGCCATTTAAATGGCAACCAGTGACAGTGAAGTGACGTACGGACGCAGGGTTATGGCAGCGAATTAAATTTTTATGAGAAAGTGAAATCAATTCCCAGCTTAAACAAGCAATTAAAAAGTGAAATGAATGCAATAAAGTGGATGCGATTATTGAATTGTTAAGCGAACCGGGTTTTGTTCACGTGATTAGGTGACCGCTAGATTTACTCGTTATTCATCGTATCACTCGTTAAAGGCGACGGAATGCCGCTCGCTGAAGAATTCGTGTCAAATGCCTGTCTGTCAGGAGTGCAGGCAATGTCACAGCAGACAGCCAGTCGAATCTAACGGAAATGCAAACATCGGTAGCGCCACGAAAGGACAGACAACAGTACATTCTTCAGAACATGTAATCAGCTTCAGGGTTTCGCCTCGTGTGGATGGAGAGCGAACATGTTTCTCCGGATAAGCAATTAATTAATTTTCGGATGGAATTTTGAAAGTGATACGATTGGCCGGGTCGTCAAACTTGCCACGGTACTGTATCGCTTACGTCAATAAAGCACACATTCACAGTGGCCACCAAGAGAACCGGTCCATTAGCATTTTTTTTCTTTTTTTTTTTGTAATGACCTCGAATTCCAGTCGTTATTTGGTCAAACACAAGCCCGAAAAGCAAAATCATTCCATCGAGTCCATTGGATTGGGCTCCGCATTAGAAAGCACACACAATCGGAGACCACGCGAGACACGGAGGAAGCTTGGCGTGGTCGCTGCTTTGGCAGCGCAGCTTGCGGATTAGGCACCCAAAAACTCAATGGAATACCGTCCACTTTGTAGCGTTGGCATCGCATTCTTGGGAGACAATCAGGCTTCGCCGAAACCGCTTTCTCCCCTCTCCAGCAGCGAGACGCCGCCCAAATGTCAAGTGAACAAGCAGCGACGTGTAGTCAGACTGTCTGCGGAATCTGTGAATCTGTCGAAGCGGCTAAGTAGGGGCCACACAGCGGATGGTCGCTAGGGCGATGATGAGCCGATCCATTGAAACACCGCGCCGCCAAGCCACAGTGGGCCCCGGGGGCCAACCAGTTTGTGTGCGTTGTTTGAACCGACAGAGCCGACACGACAGTCTCCTGTTCTAGGCTAATATTAGCTCGCGTCTTTTCTCAGAATTCGAGAGAGTCGTTGGTCTTGGACGCTGTCATTGACAACTCCGTGAATGAATGGTCGGCCGGTGCGCCAATCGCACGTGCCGGGTTCTCGATGATTAATGTTCTGCTTTCGAACGACCTTCCGTCGGCGGATACTGATTTACTGAAGCGGATTGCATCAGACGACCGCCAGAGATGCCAACTAAACTATACTTGCAACGACAATGTGCTATAAAAGGCTGACAGGACTGTCACTGTCACCGCCAGCGTCGTGTGTCACTTCAGCGCTTCACTTTTGCCCTTTCGCACGAGCGCTCGGCTTCTGATGATGTTCGTGTTTATGAATAAAAACTGAAGACAGTTACCTTTCGCTCCGATGAATATGCATTTGGGATTGGATCGGGAAATCGGGTTTTTTGCGGTATCCAAAAATGATATTTTACCCATTCATAGATGGCAGCTATATGGGGCCATAGATTGCCGCTGACACATCAGATCGGTGTGCTGTGCTGTCTTGTGCTGGGGAACGGCAACCTGTTGTGTGGGAAACGGAACTGTGCGCTCCGAGCTGTGAACCAAATTGACATGCATTGACGTAGGCTGAGCGTTTTAACGACTGCGTATTGACGTAAGCCGCCAAATGTTTTCGAAAGCGATCGGCCGCGCTTGACTAGACTAGTCAAAAATTAATATTAACGCTTCTAAAGGGTTAAGGTTAGCTGACAGAAGAGGTACGCGTGCCCAGGCGAGTTGGCAATAAAAACGAGTTGATTTCACTTGCATTATTCAGGCAGGAGTTGGCAACGCGCTGAATTGCCGATTGACAGATTGCTGATTTCTTATTTACGAGCTGTTTTGCTTTGACACTTGTACTGACAGCCGTCAAGGCTGCACAATAATAGATCAACTTCTGTGGTTGCTTCGCTGTGACTGGACTGCGTTCATTCATTATTTCGGAACAAGCTGCCTTGCAATTCGGCTGCTGGACATCCGTGATCTTGTGGATAGTGGCACAGAGTTCTGGTTATCGATGGAAGCGTGTGTCACTTTTTTATGGATTGCTTTGAGGAATGCGGTCTTGCGATTTGCGTCAACTTGATGCAATAACTTGGCGCGTGTAGTAAGCACCGAGTGCGGATGATCTGGTGAACACGGAGATTTCATGTCAAGTGTTTGTGTTCAATTGCTGGTGAGATTGACTTGGATTGCCTGAGATTGGGGTAGCATTGAACACCGTGTTGTTTTAGGTGACCTCTGAAATTGCGGAATGGTCTTGCGAACCGCTAGGGATCGCTCTTCGATTTATGATGTTGTTGACCGTCAAAAATGTTGCAAAATTTTGGTGCGGAATTCAGGTCTTTATCATCAGCATTCAAGGACTTATTCGGACGGCTTCAAGAACATGGTTGAGTGGCACTTCCTGACTTGTATTAAATGGCGCCCAACGTGAGTCTTTGGCGCATAATGTGTAGCAGATCATCATTTGTTTCAAGTCCGAGCAAGATGGAAAACTTCTCAGGGATCCAAGGAATAGATGAGTTACTGGGTCGATTTCGTGATACTATATAGCCGAGCATTGGCGTCCCATTCCGTTGCGAATAAACGTATTTTTTCCTTTAGACCGTCACTGAATTTGATCATTTGGACTAAAATTTCTTGTTGAATAACGATTAAGATTCCTGCAAATTATTCCTGAGTCTCACAGGGGTTTTTATCAAGTCAAGCATGAAATTCTTCGGCTTCAAACCGTTTTGCTGCACATAAATGTGATGCGTTCTCATGTCATTTTCTCACAGTTCACAACGATCGATCCACAAACTGTACGGGCTATACAGCGACATGAGTCGAGCCAGGCATCAGTGAAGCCAACGCCTAAGGTGGCTGGGTTAGGTGGGGCGCTTGGAATAGTTGGCCTCGGCCTGAAGTGTCTTCGAATCCGTAGCTTGTATGACAGCGAAAGAGTCCCTTAAGAGTGGCTCACGCAATTCGAGGTTTGTTTAATTAAGCTGTTTGGCAGCTGACCAGAGATCAAGTCACCGCCGTGACGTTGTGGGTTGGTGCTTCGATTTCTACGCTGGAGGTTCGATCGCCGAATTTCGCAACTTTCAAAATCGAAAGATGCTCAAAGAGTATACCTATCGAGCAAAAGGCTTCTCAAGCTACGCCGTTCAGAGTCGACACAATACTGTAGGTGCTCCTACCGGCGAAAGAACAATAGCACGGACAACGTGTGGTTGCTGTAGAAGATAGGCCCAGCTCCATCGCAGACTGTCGCTCATCACAAAGAAGAAGAAAGCGATCACTGACGTTCTCACGACTAGTACTGGAGTGGATGTTGATATGTTTTCGGATCCCATTAAAATCATCCAGTATTACCGAATCATTGCGGTTTTTTTTTAAGCCGCTAGATGACTAATGATCAGATCGATATCCGGGTTGAACATCGGCATTTTAAATGATAATCAGTCAGCAATTAAAGCACTTGAAAGCCTGTAGAGAACCTAAATGGGTAAATTATTGTCGTAAGTCTTTAAATGAGGTGCGGAGTAAATAGAATTTCGAGTTGTGTTGGGCTTCTGGAAATGGTGATGTCCTGGGCAGTAAAACAAATGTAACTTTGGAAAAGTTAAGACTAAAATCTCTAAGCAGGTCCTTATAACGAGCTATTCATCGGGACCTGGTTTTTAAATTTTAAATAAAACACATAAAATGATTTTCGATGGGGGAGTCATTACTATGCCATTAAAGTACCTCATCTAACATTTAGTTTTCGAATATAATTTCATGTAAACTGCTATTCTGCTATACGAGGTCCAATTCTGAAGCAGTGCTTCTAGAGTTGCGACCGATATTTGTAATGTTGGCAAATTCTGATTCAAAGCTGGCCTAAGGAAAAAGTCTTTATCGTGTAATAATCTAGGTGATAAGTTAGCAGCCCGAAACGTGAAATTAGCTGTCCAATTGATCAAAGTGCGCGAAAAACAGAACGCTGCTTTTAATGCCGGTTAATTTGGAGATGTAGGGTGTTTTCATAAACGTCGGAAACCTGCGCTAGTACTATCGCCTTTCTTTTCTCATGCGTTTTCGAACACACGCACGGTGCACAATGTCTGCAGTCTTGCCTAAGTACAAAATATTGTTCTTCCAATCGACCATATTTGCAGTAAACAATTAATGACTGCACAATCTGCCCGACAACGATGAGCTATTGACGTTTATGAACAGTAGGAACTGCAGTTCATCTAAGCTAGTATGATCGTATATCTGCATTAATGAACATGAATAACGCAGTCCTTCACATCACACGATAAAAACAGTTATCCCCGCCGTTTAAAAAAAAAACGAATACCACGGTATGTAGGTACATACATCCGGTTTGCTTTGAAAAAAAAACAGTGAAGATAACTTGTTCCAGCACGAGGCTAATTTCATCAAAACTATACCCTCGTCGAAGAGAAGCAATACTCAGGATGGGAAGAAGTGACATTGGGAACCTTAATGTAGCTACTACGCGATGGCCAGTGCGCTCCGGGAGCTCATGTTGCAGCCTGCAGGATTGGGGCTTACTGAATTCTGTGGTAGATGTAGATGAACAAAGTGGAAGAGGAAAATGTCACACACTTGTTCCAGCATTGCAAGAAACCACTTTTCCGATGTCTTCGACATCCAAAGCCATTCGGTCACGCTGAAATACTAAAAAAGTTCTACAGCAGCACAAAATATAAGACAAACAGACTACTTGGCACCAACCCTAGCCCCAGTGACGAGCCTTTATCAACGATTTCCGGACCGAAAGCAATGACAGCAACAAGTATTAATACCAGAGGGGGAGATCGCCCTATACACTGACGGTTCAAAGACGAACGCGGGGGTCTTCTGTGACTTCCTCGAAGACTCTCTGGCACTAAGGGACGATTGCAGCGTTTTTCAAGCCGAAGCGGCTGCGATACACGGGGCGGCAATCGCGGTAAGAGACCTAAATGTAACTGGCGAATCGATCACCATTTTCTCTGATGGGCGAGTGGGAATGAAGGCCATAGCATCAGATATTCGACGTCGAAGCTGGTTAGGTTGTGCAGACAGAGGACCAGTGAGATATTCTGGGTGAATTCGGAAACCCTCTGGCATCAAAGAAAACGAAAAACGAAAAACGGAAAAAAAACTAGAAGACGTAGCCCTGGGTAGAGCCAGAAATTTATAGCTTGGTCTGAGTATTGGCGCAACAGCAAGGGTTCTATGGCCGACGCTGAACTAGAGGAGATCAGCATCACTGATCGGGCTTAGTCGAAAGTATGCACGCATGCTAATAGGAGTCCCTTCCGGACACTATGCCATAGGTACACATGCAATGCCAGTGAACATACCGCATAACGATTTTTGTAGAAGCTGTAGAGCTCATAGAAGAAACATAATCTATCCAACAACTGCTTTGCGATTGCCCATCCCCACCCCCAGTCCAGGCAGGACGACTTAGATGGATATATACTGAGAACAGTGTCAGATTCAAATGTGTATCTGGCTTGTTTTAACACTACTGTAGGTCTCACGGTGGTATAATGGCAACAAGGCTCATGTACTCCAAAATTATTGAATAAAAGGCTGATAGCGCAGCCAATTACCTACCTCCCTGTACGTATGTCTCACACATGGACATTAGGACAATCTGCAGATTTTCTTACCAAAGTGGTAACGTTCATCAGTCGCTTCCAGTGGCGACACGGTGAACCTTCTAGCCAAAGTGATACAATTTCCAATTAAATTACAGAGGTTCTTCTGCGTCGCAAGACCTACAGCCTGTCAAAGCGCATGTAGATCACTCAGAAGACTGCGCTTCAAGTTCGAATGCGGGCACACAAAACGCACGTGTCCCCCTCTGCCGAAGGTAGCCCACTTCGCTCTGATTCAAATGCAAATTCTAACTCATTCAAAGCTGTCACCAGCTGTCAACTATTTCGCGACATTTTCATTCATTCCCGCACAAAGCCTTCACGATCATAGAGAACCTCATCCACGAGTGCGCTCGTTGCGTGCGGGAAACTCCGTTTGATCTGACGCGCATGAATATTCTCTCTCCAATCGCAGCCACAGTCAAGACCACACGCGGCATGAATATGTATACGCGCGAGGTGCTTTGTTGCGTCGTCGGACATTCGTCTCAAAAATATGTTGAATCGCAAAAAAAAATGTTTTAATTACATTTTTTTTCTTGTTTTGTTTTCCTTTTCGGTTTTGTTTTCTTCTCTCGTTTTTGGCTTTTTATTTCGCCTTAGTCCATTTCTCATTGCCTATCACAGTGTTTGACGTATTAATTGAAAATTTGCATAATCGTTTGTCAACAGCAGCAAAAAAAAAAACATCAAAAAAGCAAAAAAAAAAAAATAAATGAATAAATAAAAAAAACACATTCACGATCGTAAAACGCTTTAAAATGTTCATTTAATATTTCTCTGTGTGATTTGTGTTTTTCTTTTTCGGGTGCTTTTCAACGGTTTTACTGTGTCACTTGACAAAAAGTTATGTTTAATTATTTGCAATTTATTGACGTGTGTTCATAAACGTGACAGCTGCATTTTGCTAACGCAGAGGGGGCTGGTGCAATAAATTCAGACAGTGTGTGTGTATGGATTCAAGAATGCAGAAGACAGTGTTGTTAATTTGTGGAACGACAGTCCTTGAGAGTGAACTTTCTTCAATAAGGAACAAAACGTTGAAATAACTTGACAGATCATGTGGGTGGTTGAGATGTTTGGAGGTGGACAGCGAAAGAAACACATTTTTGAAATTTCTCCATCGTATGACGGATGAGTTGGCACAGAGCAATGGCGAAGAGCGCTCAAGAGATGTTCATTCGAATGACATATGCAATGACAATGATCGGTTCAGTTGACATTTCGGTGACCATGACCAGAAATCAGGTAATAGAGAGATGGGCGACTTCACAGCTGAATAACTCCTTGTCCATCGACGAATTTGAGGGACTTTTTGGCAGTTCTTCACGAATTTTTGACGGTTATTCACAAGAATAAATGTCAGTTGAACGGACAGAAGAGGTAGAATGTACTTTTTTTTTGTCCATGATGTAAAATCTGATCACTATAATCTGACTGATCAAACTTCACAAATTACTCCTTGGAAAAATTTGACAGATAATCACACATTTTTTGGCAGTTGGTCACTCATTGTTTGACTGTTTATCAAGGACCACTGTGAATAAAGGTTAGGTTGAAGTGGCTGACTGCTGGTTGATGAGCAGCAGTCACTGGCGATAAAACACCAAGGATATATCCAACTTCGGCCGGAATCACCCATTTTGCACGACCACGAGTAGAGTAGTAGAATTCCATTGTATTTCAAAAAGTTTTACAAAATCCACTTTCCCGGTTGGAGACGGGTTTCAGCTGTTCACAGCATTTCACACGTATTCACAGACACGTCGTATAAAAACCGCTGTCAGATGAAATCTAGTGGAAAAAGAGGTAGAAGTTGGATATCTCATTGCCTCTTATTTTTGGCAGTCACACTTAGACAAGAGTAGGCCAATTGTCTGACCACGCGTTTCTGACTTACCAATTAGCGCTTTTCATAAAAGAAAGGAGTTGACTGATGCTAAAGCTATTTAATCCCGTCAGGTTGTTAAAATAGTGAGCGTCTAAGCGACGTTTTCTACTGAAGGAGAGAAAACTCCAGTTGCAGAGAAGGTGGGCAATAGTTTCTTCCTTCTCTTCGTCTCGGCAGTTTCGGCAAAAGTCGGGTGTTTCTATAAGACTTGCTTTTAACATGACGTCTAGTGTCGCTTGTGTCATATTTTGTCATTGAATGAATCAGTCAGACTTTTGACAGCTGTCCGACGGGAAGAATTGAAGGATTGTACTAAAAGTTTAGATTCAGTTCTAAGGCTCTCTCATTTGTGGATGGCTTTTCGTGGCGGGAGGGCTTAAGTGTCACAGATCCTCGGTTTCGAAGATTCCAGGTGAGACGTCGAATCACAATACAGAAACGCCTCGACTTGGACATTAAAAAAATCAAAAATTAATATGGCGGGAAAACGAATGACTTTGAATACTCCAAGTGGTACTCGTGATAGCGAAAATCGACTCTCTACTGCATCTGGCGCAAGGGTTATGGAGGCCCTACCCATCATACTCACCACTCCCCGAAGACGTCTGCCACTCACTCTACGACACGTTTGGTAATTTGAGCTGGAAATATAGAGAAGTAGCGTAGCCTCTCCGCCTGTTACGCTTAATCTCTAAGCACATGGACAGGTGTCTGATCAGAGCTTTGCACTTAATAGGCATGACTCGGGAAAGCGAAAAGGTGGAACGAACTCCAAACGAGGCGGTCTCTGACTAAGAGACAACTAAAAAGGAGAAGAAGGCGAGCGGCAATCATACGGCGCAAAGACACTCCGAAATAAGTCGAAGACATTGAAGCTGATGTTAGTGCGGAGTCCGTAGAATTCTCTAAAGCAGCTGGAGATGATCTAGTGGGGCCCATGCACCATCATGATCGTCTACCGGATCTACAAGAAAGGAGATCTATTTGACTGACTCGTCTCTTTAATGTCGCGTAAAAAATCTTCTCTACCGTAGTATGTGCTCGCCTGAAGCATTTTATGAACAATCTGATAGATCCTCAAGACAGGCAAGTCTTCACACTATGCCAGGTCCTGCAAAAGACCCAAGCCATGTAGATCAATAGCCACCAACCATTCGACGACTTCAAGGCCTCATATGACGACGTGAATAGGGAAGGACTGCACACCATCGTGCCTAGTTTCGACCTGGTGATCAAAGTCGTCACGTCGCACAGTGTGTTATTTTCGAACTAACTGAACTTTATTGCTGTTGCGCTTGGTGTAGCTAAACTACGGATTTTCCTATTCGGTGAAGGAAAAAAACTAATTCTATCAAGTTTTTAAAACAAATAGCTATATGTGGTCACCGATAGGGGGCGTATAGCCCACGCCATCCATCCTCCATAAACCTCATGGATACAAACGTCTCTAACTAAAAGACCACTGAACCGATTTTGTTCAAATTTTCACCAATGTGTTCAGAAAAGACAGTGGAAACTTCTTTTACTGATATTTTGATGAAACTAACACATTATAGTCCATTGACTTGAAGTTAGTCGTTCTCATCATCGTCTTCATCGGAACTGCTACTTGGTGGTGCTACTCGTACTTCGGGCGCCTTTAACAGGGCAACACATTCTTGAGGTAGTGGGCGCTGTACTACGACTCGAAAGATATGGATCTGATGATATTAAAAACCTGTTTAATACATCTCTATTCGTATTTTTTCTGGAAGATTTCCGGCTAAAATGTTCTCGAAATCGTTTGTATTCCGTATTGCTCGCTTCTTGGGCCTCCTCGGACAACTGACCAAGTGGCAGTATGCAGGCTTGAATTATCTCTTTTGAATGTATCAGAAGTTTATGTATGCTTGCAGGCATGTGGTACCATGCGTAGTGCGCTAGATATATATTTTTTGTTTCATTCGCATAGTTTGCAAACTTGTCTGCATCAATTTCATATTCACTCGATATTACTTCGAGTAAAATTCGGAAATGGTAGATCAGATCAATGCTGATGTCTGTTACATCCATACTCATCTCAACGTTTCTAAAAAATGTTCGCACTGTGCTACCATCATTCGTATTGCCTGCTACTTGCATTGGCATGTCAACTAGCAGTCCCATTTCATCCCGAAATCGTTGTTGAATATGGCTTTTCCTGTTCGCAACTAAACTTCTTCACGCGATCTTTCTTGCCGTATCTTAATGTCTAACTTGTAAAAAATGTGTAATAGACATTCAAATCATCGAATCCAAGAATACAAGGGAGAAATCCCAAAGTTGTACATTTTTCTTCTTTAGAACAGCCGAGTTGTATTTTTTTTTTTCTTCTTTTCCGTCACAGAGTACACAAAACACTACGTTCTCTAAGCGTTAACTCTCAGTATCGCTTTACACAGCAGATTTTGCTGCGCGACTAAGAATCATCTACCGATTTTGCATCTTACATCAAATAAACAGTATTAATTATAGCATAGTGCATGGATCAATTTTTTAAACTCCAATCGAGACAAGCTAAAATCAATTTCGTTGCAAAGTTCATTAAAAGTGTTTATACACCTTGTAATAGGTTCATTACAACCATAGTTGGTTCTATGCCTCTTCTCATATAGTAAATTTCTCATCCGAAGAGATCTTTGGGGAGCATATATATTCATGAGAAAAAGTAAGTCTGGTGAATTTACACGGCAATTAATAATATCGCGGATGAACATGGCTGACGCTGCCTTACGCCTGAGACTTAAGGTTTGCAAGCCTATTATTTTACATCTATCGTCATATTTAGGGAGTTCTTCGAAGGAATACAATTTACGGACAGCACATCTCGTGAAATTTTTTTGTACTCTTTCGAATCTGAGTTGTGTATCATATGGCGAATCCCAAATGATGGAAGAATATTCTAAATACGGTCTGACTAACGAACAATAGATGGACTTAAGACTAGTTATATCCCGAAAATCTCTACTATTTCTTTTCAGAAAACCTAACATAGCATTAGACTTCGCAATTGTATAATCATAATGTGATGCAAAATTTAAGTTATTATCAAAAATTACACCCAGATCTTTAACCTCTTCTATGCGACTAAGTCTATGATCATTTATGAAATAATCATAGACAATCGGGGATGTAATTCGATATGCCGTAAAGATATTACATTTTTGAATATTCAGCTCTAGTCCCTTGTGCATGCACCATTCCACTAGTGCATGGATATCCAATTGGAAATTATTACAATCAGTTAAACTATTTATAGATAAATACAATTTAAAGTCGTCTGCGAATGTTAGGATTTTACAATATTTGAAAATTTCGTGAACATCGTTTATAAAAAATAGAAAGAGTAATGGCCCCATATGGCTACCTTGTGGAACGCCCGATGTAACTTTTATTACTCGAGATCTAAAACTATCGATCATTACCAATTGCTTCCTGTCCTTTAAGTAATTGGAAAACCACTCTAACATTGACAAATGGAATCCCAAAGACTTTAGTTTGTTTAAAAGCAAAGTGTGATGTACTTTATCGAAGGCTTTCGAGAAATCGGTGTAAAGTACATCAACTTGTAATTGATTTTCTAAATTTCTATAAATGTTATTTGAAAATAATGATAAATTAGTTGTACCAGACCTGCCTTGCATAAAGCCATGCTGGTTATTAGAAATAATTTCCCATTTACCATGAAATATAATTTTTCTTTTACAATACTTTCAAATAACTTTGGTATCGATGAAAGCTTGGATATTGGTCGATAGTTTTCTACTTTTTGCCTTAAACCGCTTTTATATATAGGCGTCAGAAAAGAATACTTCCATTCATTTAAAAATTCACCCATTTTTAGGGATTGATTAAAGATAATTCTTAGTGGACGATAAAGCGAATTCCAACTTTTTTTTAAAATACCAGCCGGGACCCCATCGGGGCCTGGGCTGTAATTTACTTTAAGATTAGTGAAGGCATTTATTACATCCTGATCCGTAAATTCCAATACGCCTATATCCAGAACCTCGGGTATATTAGAGTAATGGTTCATCGTTGTCTGGACCGGAGACCCATTATAGGCAAATAGGTCACAGGTTTCATCCGAGTTTGTTGAAGTTACGTTACCAAATTCCATTATCTTGGGCAAGCTCAAGGAATTTCTTCTTGAATTAACGTAATTCCAAAATCATGCACCATTGTTCCTTACCGAAGTTTCTACGGACAAGTTGTATTGTTCATATAAAAATATATTATTGGTACATAGATAAATTAATCGTTAATTAATTGAGTGATTTTAACACACAAAAAAAATTGTATGGAGTGCGCAAAATGTCTCAACGGATTCTGGAAGTATATAGTCCGGAGAAGGTAATAAATAACATCTCGAGGCGGCAACACGCGAATGCATTTTGAAAACTCTGCACAAAGTTAGAATATAAAAAAAAAAACGTATAATTCTAAGGCCTTCAAGCAAATCGGTAATTACTACCATTTGCTGAGGTCGTACAAGGTTCAAACTTTCCAAAAAGATTCCTTAGATAACAGAAACAAAATTAGAAAGATAGCGTTGCTACTTACTTCACACGAACACGATGAATTTGAGTCACATAATGCAACTATGTAATGTTTTACATTTCTCTTGCTCAAAAATGATTGCTGTTTGCGATGTCACACAACGGTAAATATCGAACGTTAATACCTTGGTTTATATCTGTCGTTTGATACCAAACTTTTGTCATTCGGACGACTTTGATTTTTGAATTAAGTTCCGCTAGATTCGCAAAATTACACACTGTGCCTCGGTGTTCCTTAAAGCCTACGTTGTGGTTCAGCGCGCCGCACAATCTAAACTTCCATGAGTACTTTTTTTAAACCACGACACGCACGATCGCACGCCCTTTAAGGTAATCTCATAAAACATCAGTAGGCATCTCGTCATTGACCATTGTCGAGTGCCCCTGCAGTACAGCAGGAAACAACACGGATCTAGGGCAGGAATCAAAAATCTGTTTAGGTTTTCTGGACCCCAGGCTAGTAACAGTGTTCTCCAGGGACGGGTAGGGTTTAAGGGTTAATATACTGTCAACTTAACACTTAAAATTGTCCACCATTAATTGAGTATTATGTTGAGCTACAACTGTCCTACAAAAGTCACCTCAATTAAAGCCTACACAATCGCTCAATTCAATACTTGTCCACTTGCCAACGTCAACACTCATTGGAACCGAAAATATTACATTTTTAAAGGCATCGTTGAATCCGTTGCGTGTGTTGCGTCATGTCAAAAAATGTACAACACAGACAGACAGCAAATGCGGCCCACAAGTGGAATGCATAACGACGGATGATATTGGTCCATTTTTAACTTGCTCATACTTTGACAGTTCCTTTCTCACATAAATCAGCTGTTGTCGTAGTGTGGTTGTATGGAATGTCGGACGCAACGTGCGTATTCATTGGGACCTCTTGGCAATCCGTCAAATACGATTTTTGTGGATTATATAATCAACGGATTCTATGGATTTGGGCCTTAATTATTTTCATTTTTTTTACTTCAAAGCTTTACACAAATCCCTTTTCCCACAATGAAGTGTCAAAATTCCGTAAGAGTCAATTAGTACCGCAAACATCCGCCAGAGGTGTCCTCCCAGCAGTGATTAAGTTCACTGACATTAATGCCCATTTTAGAACGGTGCGTTGTTGCGTCGCCTCATTTTCCAAACAACACAATACAATGGTTCCATGACATTCACTGCGTCGTGATACGTTTTGACATTTTTGACGGCGAGAACAACGTAATCTCACTTAAGCGAAGTACACTCTCACCAAAATGTTTTGAACATTCGTGCCTTTAGACATTTCGCTGTGTTAACTGAACATATTCATTGGGTGCGAAAAAAAAGTAGATGATGGTGACATATTCATCCTTCAAAGCAACTCGTAACCAGCACGTGGTCGAAGCAGCAAGGCAACAAGCGAAATGGGCATAAATGACATATTTTTGACATTTCTCCATCGTGTGACAGTAGAAGAAGACATATTCAATGACAGTGATCTGTGGTCACATTTGACATTTCCACTACAATGACATCAAATCAGATCAAAAAAATGATGATGATAATAAATTTTAAAACGAATCCATTTGACAGCTCAAGCAAATTTGTCTTACAAAAGTTTAAACCTTCCAATCATCGACGACGGACTTCGCCAAAGCCACCGTGTAAGTACGTGTCACGTTTCAAATAGTCCGCAAAGCGGGCAAGCATACGCCAATCAAAGACACTGTTGTTGTGACTTGTTTGGCAAGTTCCGCGATATATGTACACATTTCTTTGATCTTGTCTGCGATTATCGTTGAGACTGAAATATTGCCGCCCAAAATTCGCCGATTTAGGATAATGTATTTTCGGGAACGCGGCGATTGTTCCAATTAAGTCGCAGGCCATATCTGTTCAGACATTTGTTTTATTTTATAAGTGTATGTCGTTTCTTTGCTGGGTTGTTGAACTGAATTGGATTTGAAAAATTCGCCAACCTTGGCGAGTTTGCTGAACTGGCCGGTGACACGGTGATTTAGTTGTTTCTTGCATTGATCTGGTCACAATGAAAATTTATGTGTTTCTTGCAAGGAAACGATGTGAACATGAATGGGATTGGAATTGAAATTGAATTTTAGTCGACGATTTTTGTTGGCTTGTTGGGTGTAGGTGTTGGTGTAGCCGGCAGTTGGACTATGACGAATGGCCACCCGAGTGAGGAGCAACAATTAATTGCGGCAGTGTGGCCGTGAGGTGTTATTTTTTGATCTTGAACTGTTTTGTTGTGTGAACAAGATTAGGTGGGCATGCGGGGTTGCGAATGTACCAGGAAGAGAGCACTCAACAATCGTGCGCAACGTTGAAGTAGGAAAACGTAGTGTGCTTAGCTAAGCTATAAGGCCGTCATCCACCAAAGGGGTCGCGTGGATCGCATTACAGATCTCCAGGTCACTCGATCTTACGGCATCAACTCCAATTCATTGGGAGTTATACCCAGGGGCGACCAGGCGGGTTTTTAGACTTGGTCCAACTACCTCGTCGTGGGCCTGCCAAGCGCAATATAAGGGAAACAAGTTTGGAGTTTACGAATTTATTTTCATACAACCCAAACCTGGCTAACGAAGCGCAGGTAGGCCTAGGATACAGCCTACCCTGGTGTGCCAGGGCTCCATTTTAAGCCAGTTGTGGTGGCCGGTCTGTCCCACTCGAAGAACGTACGAGCAATGTCAGGAAAGGGAAGTCACGCCATGCACAAATGCATCGACTTGGTCTAAGCAATAAGGTCGTTTCATACAAAAGTTCGTCAAAATCCTACAAAAAATCTATCTTTGAACATCAGTTACGGGCAAATATTTCGAATTAAGTCATAAAACATAGTCCCCCCAAAAGCAAAACCTTGGATAATGACCTAACTAGACAGGCTTTCCAATCCGTGACATATTCAGTCCTCGCACTTGCTCTCCACTACTGGACCACAGCAGCATATTCGAAGCAGAAGGAGATGTTTTTCAAGGTGACCATTCTATTGTCGAATGACCTCCGTTCTGGACTCTGCGTCATCCTCGACAGATTTAGATCCATACATAGAGACACCGATCTGCTGCTATCTAAGCTCTCTCCGAGCAAAATTTCTCATTCAATAGCCCCTCTAAATGCCACTGCTGGTGGTCTGGTCTAACTACCAGCGCTCGATGGTCCTCTGCAAATTTTCACAGATGGATCGAAGATGAGCGAAGACGTGGGTGCGGGCGGTTTACTCCTAAGATCTGAGTATTAGATTTTCGATTCGATTGCTGAAGCATTGTGGTCATTCCCTGGCGAAAAAGAAGCTTTGTCTTGGCTCGAGAACAATGTGATGTCAAAGCGAGATATCGGCATATGCTGTGACAGCCAGGTGGCGAGCATCTGGACACTTACTAACCTACTTATCAGACCTGCGAAGCATGTAGCTGTTTGCCATCATTGACGGACGTTTCGGATGTGCTGGTTGATTCGAGAAGTCCAGTCTTGGGTCAGCGATGATTCGCGGTTTCGGCTTCCCTCTCCTTCTCGGAAAGTGAGGCTTGGATTCGAAGACCCTTGGCATTCCAGAAAATTGCAAAGTTGTCAGAAAGGGTATTACCTCATCGCCAAGCAGTGACCTGCCACTCAGGTGGCTCAAAAAGTGGATTTTCGAAAACTTGGCCGAACTTAGCACTGATCTTGGAACTGGCTTACAGAGGATCGACTAGATCATAGATGGATAGATAGTGCCAACCGAACTGCAAGCAAACTGCACGCTGCCCTGCACATACAGCTGTGTTCAAGAAAATAGTAGTGCACTTTTAATTTGCATATCCCAAGCAATTCCATGCCAAATTTTTATATTCTCCCTTCATATCCCGAGCAATTGCAAGCAAATTTTGTTATATTTTCCCTGAATGAAGGCTGCAAAAAATGTATAACGGTAATTGACAAAACAAATACTGATCATATTTTCCACTGCATGTCGGTTGTAGTATCAGTCAGTCGTTAAAGGTTTGGCGAAGTGCTTACACAGCTGTTCAAAAAAAAATAGTAGCGTTCTAATTAAATGACTTAAAATTTGATAAGAAATTAAATTTAAAGGTAGAAAAATAAAAGTAAGAAGAAATAAATATGTTTTAGTTTAGATTATAGTAAAATCTTGAATAAAATAGAAAATAAATCTTGAAACGCAATAAGAATTGCACAGAGCAGGAGAGAAAATTAGTTTTAAAATTAAGAGCAGATGGAAAAACGTATTAAGAAATTCAAGAAATCATAGGATGCACAGCCCCAATGATTGCTAACGCAATAAAGCACCATCCTAAGCCCGAATCCCGTGGACGAAAAAAAAACAAACATCAGCATTGGAGGACAGGCGAATTGTAAGATATAGCAAGACGCGACCCTCTGCACCTTCAAATGTCATCCAAAAAGGGGTGGGGCTAAGTATTCGTGCTGTCACAATCCGCAGGCTATATGCTCGGAGTCCCCGCAAGGTAACATTACTCTCTAAAAAGCACATAGCAGCTCGGATAGCTTTAGCCAAAGAACGCATCACCTGGCCTGTGGAAAAATGGCGCAATATATTATGGACTGATGAGAGCAAAATTGTTCTTTTTGGGGCATGTGGGTCCCGTCAATATGTTCGCCGGCCTCCAAACACGGAATATCGCCCTCAATACACTTTAAAGACCATAAAACACGGCGATTCAAAAATAATGGTTTCGGGCTGCTTTTCCTACCAAGGTGTTGAGCCTATCCATCTTATTTCTGGGATCATGGACCATGAGATCATGGAATATGAAATGCCTTTAATCTGGGTCTTTCAGCAAGATAATGACCCGAAACATACCAGCAAAAAAGCCAAGGAATGGTTCTAGTCAATGGGGTTAATGTTATGGCGAAAGTTCTCAATTGTTGGGCGTCACGGGCAACCACTGGCGCAAAGGACTGTAGTCAGATACCTGGGGATCTGGCTAGATCAATATCTATATTTTAACAAACATGTAGATGCTGCTCTAGCCCGAGCCCGAGGCGCTTTCGCTCTTACAAAGAGACTGTTTTACAACAGCCAATTCGATGCGAGGGTGAAGGTAATCTGCTACATGGCCCTCATCCGGCCAATGCTCACCTATGGTTGTCCCGTGTGGTTCAACGTGAGTGCAAGCTTGATGCAAAAGATTCGGGTGTTTGAGAGCGCTTGTCTTAGGGCTTGCCATCGCCTTTACAGAACACCAGAGTCCCAGTACAGAAAATTCTACTCCAACGAGGTATTATACAACGGGGCGAACCTGATACGAGTGGACAATTTCCTGGTGAAGATGATTCGAAGTCATACTGCCAGAGCGATGAACTCGATCAATAACTTGATCTCAGGGGCTTACTATCCCAATCCTCAGTAGCACGAAAGGGTACGTCATAACGGCTTCGTCCCCCCAGAAGCATTCCTCCATTTTGATAAGCACGGTCTGATACAAGACAAGAATGCGGTACCGCTTCTCTTTCACATCGCCCGTTCAACTGTGGATGGGCGACTCAACTACGACCGTTCCGTCGCACGACGAGCTGAGGAGGGTCTCCTCCGCTTCAGTACGGCGGTATTAAGGCGAGATGTTCGGGATGTTGGATTGCAACATCAAAAATTCTGGTGGAGTGAGGGAACTCCCTCGTCGAACCCTTTAGACCCGGGATAGAGAAAGGGTGGTACAGATCCCCTTATGGGATGCAGTCGGTCTCTGTCTTGCAGCGAATTGATTGAAATCTATCTGCCGCAACCTACGGCCGACCTACATACTTAGCTTAGGGTAGTTTAAGGTAGAATAAGTTTACAAAAAATATAATGATTTAAAAAGGTATTTATGTCTATATACATGTTATACCACTGTATATAGATTATATAGATGCATATATGTACATGATTTTGTATAGCTGTTTATACAAGACGTATGTTTAAATATGTAGTGTAGGTAATAAGTTAGTTTGTAAGTCTAGTTAAGTTTTATTTAGTTAGTATAATTTTCACACAAATGTTCAGTTAATAAGTTTTTTCAATTTTTCTTATTACATATTTTTTAAATATAATAATTTTCTTTAAATATTATAAACAATATTTGTTAGGTTAAGTCGAAAGACATAGTTTAAGATTAAGTTTAGCTTAGAGTGCCCGCCGAGGGCCAGTAAGTTAAAATATAATATCACTGTTCGTCCCAGCTAGTTTTAAGCATTTTTGTCTAGTAGTTAAGTTTGTTATGAATTATAAAAATAAAAATGAAATTAAAAAAAAAAGGGGATTAATGTTATGGTGTGACCCGCACAGTCAGCAGACCTTAACGCCATAGAAAACTTGTGGTGTGACTTAAAGAAAGCAGTGGCGAACGCAAAGCCAGCCAATAATAGAGAACTTTGGCAAGTAGTACAAAGCGCGTGGCAGAATATTACAACCAAGAGATGCAACGATTTGGTGGACTCCATGCCACGTCGGTGCAAATCAGTCCTAGAGAATGTTGGGTTTACAACCAAGTATTAAGGTTATCTTTTGTTTAAGACCCATTTTTTTTTTTTTTTATTTTCAATCAACACTACTATTATTTTGAACAGAGAAATTCCGTTCGTAGTTTTTTGTTGCTTTATATTTTTAATTTCCAAACTATAAATGTTGTCAATTAAGAATGAATTATTTTGTTAAAAATACACCTTTTATATCTACAATTAAGAATAAAAACTTTGTATCTACATGAAATTCAAAAATAAGTTGTTGTCATTCGACAAATAGCCAATATAACTAGGCGCACTACTATTATTTTGAACACAACTGTATTTTAACATAGTGCGTTACAGCCGACAATCGCATTGAATAATTCCTTACGTTGGGTTCTATCATATGCGACTTTTCACTTGGTGCTATGTCCGGACTATAAGGTGGATGCATATGGACCTCCCAACCAAGATCCTGGAGCTTCTGGCGAGTCGGTATCGACCTGTGTGGCATGACGTTGTCCTGATGGAACACAATTTCTCTCCTATGGGCCGCTTCTGAGCGATTGCTTCCTTCAGACGGTGCAATTGTTGACAATACATTTCCGAACTGAGAGTTTTGCCGTAGCGGATCAGCTCATAGTAGATGATACCCTGGCAATCCCACCAAACACACAGCAACACACCTACCTCGTTGTCAATCCTGGCTTGGCCACCATTTGCGCCGACTCACCGCGTTTCGACGAAGACAGTTTTCGCTTGATGTTGTCGTAAGTGATCCACTTTTCATCACCAGACGCTTAAAATATGAGTCGATGTTGTTGCGATTCAGCAGTGATTCGAAGATGGAAGTTCGGTCCATGTGGTTCTTTGTCGTCAACTCGTGTGATACCCATACATCGAGCTTCTTTTTGTATCCAGCTTTGTTCAAATGGTTCCAAATGATTTTTTTTTTGCAATGTTCACTTCCTGGTAAACTTCGAAACAGTGCTTACATACATGGCGGTCAGTGGTGGTAGTGGGGGCAACACCCCCAATTTATTAAGCTCAATACAAGCGGATAACTTAAACAATCTAAACTTAAAAACTAAAGCTTAACCTAGATGGTAGAGAAAGAAAGGGAGGACTAGCGCAGGAAAGAATGGGACTGGAGGTGGTTTCGAAGTGAGGTGTATTGCTAAGGTGGAACTCGAAAGAGTATGCCATAGTGTTAGCCAGGCTTAACATCCTTGATACCGGTGAGTTTAAGCCGTAATTAGTCCGATTTGGTCTAATGTGGAAGAGGGCTGCAGACCTTAGATTGTAGGGGTTGACGCTAAGAGACACAAATTCAAGAAGTGCGGGGCAGTCTGTATTACCAGTAATCAGTTGGTGGAGGAAGAGCAGATCGGCAGTTTTGCGACGGTTTTCGAGGGACTCGAGGCGAATTAGTTCAAGCCGATCAGAGTAAGGAGGTATGTTGGTTCTGTCAGTCAAGGCAAGATCACGTAGAGCGAAACGTAGAAACCTACGCTGGACAGCTTCGATACGACGAATGTGGACCGCGTAAGGAGGTGACCATCCTTGGCTGGCATATTCGAGAATGGGTCTGACTAAGGTGAGATTTTGTGACACAGGGATTCGAAAATTCTTTTGACCAGTGTTTGATAAAGCCAAGCGTAGAATTTGCTCTCAATTATAAAATTGTCAATATGGGAACGAAAGTTGAGCTCACGATCACAGATTACGCCTACTTCGCGTAATGATGATACTGAAGGGACTAGTTCATTGCTGAGGAAATAGTTTCTATGTGGATGCGGTGGAAGTTTGCGGGAGTATGTAATGGATTGTCATTTATTGATGTTAAGTTGGAGATCGGTTTTTTGACACCAAATAGAGAAACTATTTAGGTCATCTTGAAGAGAGTAGGAGTCCGAGGGGGAGGAAATGAACGAATAGATTTTCATGTCATCGGCGTAAACAGATCAATGAGAGTTCATAATAATACGATCGTTGATGGTAAGTACGAATATTAGTGGACCGAGGTGGCTACCTTGAGGTACGCCAGAAGTGGCTTGATGGGCTTGGCGACAGACGATCTGAAGGTAACTGCGTATTCTCTGCTTTTCAAATAGGATTTGATCCATTTGATGAAGTGAGGTTGAAAACCTAGAGCTGTCAGTTTTAATATAATGACAGTATCATACTTCCTTTATGTAAGCTATGGACCACGAAACGTTTCGTCACACACCACCTGGGACAAAACATCACGAAAGACAGCAACAATTTTGAGATCAAGCTGAAACCGAAGCGGGTTTCAGGGGCTTTCCTGATCACTCGTGGCACCAGACTGGTCAAGCTAAAAGTAGGATGCCATCCCAGAACTGGCCGCCATTGTGTTATAGTCGTTTCGTAATGCAATGAACTGTCCATTGGTATATTCCTTTGCTTGTGAGCTTATAACCGTCATATTAACGAGCACTGGAGTAGTACAGTAGGATGTATCCTAAGTCAGCTGCTCTCAGCTAAGGATTTTAGTGGCCTCTTAAGACTCTCTACCCTACCCGAAGTGGGAGGTACTCAGCACAGGTGATGCTTATTCAACCATCTCCTCTAAAAATGAGCAACAGTCGGATGCACCTTCCATTTCACCTCCTATCGATGCCACAGCCTTGGCAGCAGCTTGGCTATCTATTAATCTCACGAACTGACAAAAAATTCCAAATCAATGCCATAACTTCACCCTGAACCACTGTGCAATCAGGGAGAGTCTAGAGTTTCTTTTTACCACAAAACCTCAGCTCCTCCTCTTGGTCAAAGCTCTAACGAAATGAAAGTGATAGATTCCGACTGGAAAATAATCAAAACTTGTGAAGTCCGATTGATGAACGGAATACAAATCTTGCCCTTAAGACACAAGCGCCTCCCAGACCCCTCCGTTGCCTCATTTTCATCAACATCCATCAGGACATGACCTTCGTTTAAATTTTGCAAAAGAGTACACTCCCCGCCCTCGTCCACTTCCTTTCTCCATGCATTTACGAAACCAACAGAAAAGAAAGAAAAAAAAACCACTGTTTATCGAATTTACGACGAACATCTCACTCTCAGATCACTCGTCGTCGTGGTATCTTCGTCATCCGTATCCATGCCTCAGCCAGTATGGCGCCATCTCAACAGCAAAACAACTTTCCGAGTCAAAGTCCAAGACGGAGATTTCTCTCATTTTTTTTTCTCCCCCCCCCCCATATCCATACATTCATTGTGTGTGAATTCAGAATATTGTTGTGCCATGGACTGGAGTGGAAGCAGTAAATGAGGAAAATAAAAAATTATTTAAATTTTCCCACACACAACACCCGCACAGGCCAACACATCCATTCGCTTGATCTCGTCCCCCAGCGTGTCTGACATCTCTCTGCCCCGACACATGATCATAAAAATTATATAATTTCACAAAAATTCCAACAAACAATCCACATTCACTAAATGCACTCGAACGGCCACAAACCAACGGGCAAACCGAACAGAAAACCCCAACCCATCACCGTCGTCATACCACGCCAGGCATTTCATGCACACACGCAACAGTGAGAGCAGTCGACCTCAATCTGTAAAAAAAAAAAAAAAGGAAAGACAACAACAACAGAAGACGAAAAACAAAACAAAAACATAAACAGCAACAGCAACAACAAAAAATGGCAAACTATGCAATTCAACAACAATAACAACGTCAGCGCTAAGCAGCAGCAGCACCAGCAGCAACACACTACCTCTACGCTCTACCACCATCCATCCAGCTTGCTGTGTGCTGTGTACTGTGTGCGCGGCGCGCAACCAACCAACGGTATTTCACTCAAATTCTTTGCTCCCAAAGATAGAGAGAGGGAAAAACCAAAAAAAAAAAAAGCAACAACACTGAAACAAAATAGAAGAACTCTGCAAAAGGTGAAGAAACACACTAGCAACAACAAAATTATAATAAGGTCCAACTCTGTGTCTGTCCACAAACGAGCAGCCAACAGCAGCAGCCATCAGCCAGCCAGCGAGCAGCAGCAGCAGGCACCAGGCAGCAGTTACAAAGATTATTATTTATTTTGTTTTGTTTTGTTCGGGGGTTTTCTTCATTTTCTTGTTTACACCTTCTTCGCGACAATTCGTATTGTTGTTGCTTGTTTTTCTTCGTTTTTGTTTTGGCTGTGTTCACTGTTTTTTTTTGAGTTGTCGTCTATCTGTTTCCTTGAATGTACCTTGGATTTTCTCCTCTCTGTCAGAGAGTCTCCCTCTCTTGTTTTTTCTTTTTCGTTGTCTTATCATCTGGTAAACATTGCGAAATAGGCGCGGGGAGGGGGATGAACGAATGAACGGTGGACGGTAACTTTTGTAGTAATCTGATTTCGTTTCAATGCCCTCTTCCAGGCGGGGAAACCAGACAGCCACAACAATCGCACGGATTAACACTTGCCCCACTTCCAGTGGCTCAACGGTCGTAACTCGACGGTCATCCACGATAAGAGGGCAAACGCTCGCTCAGTGGTGCTCGCGAGAGGAGAACCCACAGCAATGAACTGTGGACTGTGGATGTTGTTCCTTATTTTTTATGCTTATTTTGAAACCGTTTCAATTGAATGAAATCAATTCATTCATGAAAAAAACTACATTTTTTCGTTTTTTTTCTGTCACTTCACTTTTGGTGCCACCACAAACTACTGCAGTGACGAGACGAAACAAATGGGAAGCATGCCCCCACACACGCGCACTCTGTGCGAGGGAGAAGGAGAACGCGACGTTTGTCCAGATCAGAGTGGGAGAGAGTTACTGTGTTCATTCCATTCTGTTCCCTATACACAAATCAATTTGCCTCAAAACAAAAACAAACACACATCAAAACATCACAGCGGAGAGCGAAGAGATTTTTCACTTCCCTCTCCAATCGTCACTCTCTCTGTCACTCATTCTTTCTCACTTCCATTCCAACATTCATTCGACACAGACGCACGCACACAGTGGAACACAAAAAAGAGAGAGGGAAATAGAAACGTAACAGCAAAACAGAAAATCCGATGGGGGAATTTTCCAAATTGTAAAATATACTTGTGTTCAAATTTCAAATCCTCACAGTTTATTCGTAGACTTTGGCCGTCGTGGACGTAAAGACGGATGCACTCTTTATTTTTCTGACAACACAACAACACACTACTCTCTGGTGTTATTCATTTTTTGTGTTCTTCGCTTGAAAAGAAAAATATCCATAAATTCCATACACAACAAAAAAAAAAAAAAATTAAATTAATTTTAAATTCAAGGAATTATTCGCGTATTTTTTGATTTGATTCGTCTCGCGTCGCCTTTTTGTGCTGCAACCCCCACAAGGGAAGAAAGTAAATATTTTGAAAACTCCCTGCGTTCGGTTCGAACATCAAGCAATTTTTTTTGCGGGCTTTTTGTGAAAAGAAAAAAAAGTGAGTGCAAGTGAAATAAAAAAATTTATATGAAATATTAAACAACTGTGAAAGGAAAAAGGGAAGTGTTTATCCTGTGAGTGAAAAGAAAAAAAAAAAACCAAAACAGATTGCGTTTGTGATGCAGATGCAGCATCAATACGAAAAGTGCACAAAATAAAATTCGAGGAATTTTATAACAATTTATTTTATTTTTTTTTCATTGTGCGAACTGGAGAATCATAAGGCCTCCTAATGAAATGTAAAAAATGGTTAACTAATATCAACAGTTTTGTTGTCCGGAACGTGAAATTAATTAAGGTAAGGATACATCGCTTGGTTCACTTGGGTGTGGGGGAGGTTTTAAATGGGGACTCTGAATTCGGTTGCAGTTGCAGAGGATGCAATTGTGCAGGACTGCACTTTATGCTTTCTCTTGTTTTGCTAAAATGCTCTTCTGATCACTTCTGTGGTGCATCGCAAGCAGTGCATTTTTTCAAACAGAAAATCAAAACAATTTCCTCATCAACCCCTTTGACTGTTGAGGGCGCTTGTTTTCGTGGATTTATCAAATGTGTGTTGCCTTCTTTTCCTGCCTTTGGCTTGAGAGGGTGGTTTTGCTACGGACGATGAGTACGGTGACAAGCATTATTTGGGTTGCTTGCATTTTTTTGCAAGTTCCTCCGTTCTAATGCAGTTCAAAAACCGTGTCGCAACCTACGAAGAGAGGAGATTGTTTACAACATCCTCAAAAATTACAACAATAAAGAAAATGTGTCCTCGGACAAGGCTTTTTGTGCCGAAAAATCTGAGTTTTGACTGACTTTGTGTTTTGTAAAAGATAGAGCTTGGCTATGTGTGACTTAGCAAGGAGGCTTGAGTTTTTCAAAGCCTCACAAGTCGGAAGTCTGACTGTAAACCTCATTTCGGTTGTTTTGGTGGGACTTCGATTTTTTTTTTTAAGTTTCTCCATTTCTCGTCCAACCCCCAATATGATGCTTGTTTCATTTTTTTCTGGTTCAAAACAGTCTCCATCACCCAATAAGGGGGAAAAATATTCTTCGACATGATTTTTGTAAATTTAGCCTGCATCCTTTCCGGTGGGTAACTCTAGAAACCATACAAAAAAAAAATACACCACTGCTCTTGGAAATGTGCAATATTGTTACCTTTCCCTCCCCTGCTCCTCCTCGGACATTTCTCGTCCTCTAATGCAAAACCAAAATTCAAACTAACCATCAGTTGCATAAAATTGCTCTCAACTGATTTGAAAAAAAAAAAACAACATTTTTCCATGTCCTCTCATTCTTCGCACATCATCACACCTCTTACGGTCTCTCCAAAAACTAACTGTACAGAAGGGAAAAAAAAAACAAGAAATAATAAATCTCTAACCAATCGACAAAAAACAGAAGAAAAATACCTTTCACTTGTAATGTTTTGGCTTTTTTCTTTCCATGTTGCTTTGTAACGTCTGAAAGTAAAAATTCCATCTATCCGTGTTTTTGTTTTTCTTCCATATTTCCTCCAAATCACACTATTTCCCTCGCCATCGGTAGTTTGCAGCGCGATTCAGTCCACAGACGACATTCTGTGCTCTCTGGTTTACCAGAGAATTCATCCATTCTCTTTTCGGGGTTTTGTTCGCACGCTCTCTCATTGGAAGATCCATAAATTGAATGAATTTTTTTCAAAGTCCACAAACATTTCTCCAATCTCGAGCTGAAGCCCCCCCGTTTTTCGCTCACTCGATGAACGGTGGGAATTAAAGTCGAATCGAGAGAGAGAGAGCGAAAACCGTGTGCGTGTGTGGGGCTTTATTTCTTTCTTTTTTCTTAAATTAAGTCCAACCACCAAAAAAGCACGATGAGAAAATAAAAATGAATTTAGTCGAACAGTTCCCCCTTTTCAAACACATGTACTCGCGAGAAGGAACCCCAGTTCAACGAAAAAAATAATAAATTTAAATTTTCTGTTTTCTTTTTTTCCGAAATTCCTTGTTATTTTACGAATTTTTTCTTGCTTTTTTTCGAGTGTGAAAATCCGAAATTCGAAGTGTGTTGATCGCGACTCTGAAAACGTTCGCCGACCAAACGAGAGAAGGGGGGGAAACGGATAGAGAAAAAATGTCCCCGTCGAAGGACATTTGAAGCTGTGAAGTTTTCGAAAAATTTTGTTTGAAAAAAATCCAACGAAAGCGAAGAAAAAATACGAAAAAAAAAAAAGAAGAATTGTATCCAATTTTTTTTCCTTCTCTCAACCATACCGTGGGAGAGTGACAAAGAAAACAGAGGAAAAAAAAAAGTGAATTCCACAAAATCTCCTCTTGTCTCGTTCATACTCGTTATTATTATCATTTCTTGTTGTTTTGTATTCCTTGCTCCCCTATCTGCACACGAACATCAAAGTTTTCTAACCATCTTTCGTGGCATTGTCGTCGTTGTCGGTGGGGTGTGTGTGTTCATACAGAGTTCTGAGTGTGGCCGATGTTTCCACGTGTGTATGCGTGTTGGTGTTTGTGTTTTAATGCTGAAAAGGAGGAGAGTGTCCTACACTTGTGGATTTTACCGCGCACTTGCAAGCAAAAAATATGTTGTTTTGATAGGACGACGAGAAGAAAAGAAAATCAATCTAAGCACACGATTGTAAATAAATAATTAAGATCATACGGAAAACTACCGATAGATGAAGCAACATTGTTGCCCGTTAGTAAATTGTAAGTTAATTCACTTATTTCTTCTTCTGTCTTTTCCCTTCTTCTTGTTTTTTTCGCACTCTCATCCGCTTGTGTGTCACAGAGGACAGAGGAGAAGAAACAAAACACAAAAAAAAAAAATCAAGTTTTCTATGCAAATGGCTCTGCGGATGGCATTGAAAAAACCCAACACACAACATTTTTGAAATCAGACGAAACTGAACGAAGAAATGTAGTTTTATTTTTGAATTTGTGTATTTATTTATTTATGCTTTTCCCTCTGGCCGGCCATGTATTTAGTTTCCAAGAACATGAATGAAACAAGACAAAACGCGTCCCGTGCGCCGCCACAGACCGAGGATAAGTTCATTATTCAAAAGAAGCTTCTAAGCACACTGGGCACAGACACCCGCACACAGCACAGCACAGCGCGGCGCAGCGCGGCGGTGTGTAGATACCCACATAGATAGACAGATACATCTTGTTGTTTACATAACAACCGCTGTGAACAAGACTAGAAAACTATTTATAGATTATTTAACAAATTTAAATAAATCGACTTCGATATTATAGTGTTGTGAAGTCATTAAGGTTAGGAGAGTAGATCTCTCGCTGTTCTGGGGGCGGGGTGGCGGTGTTCTGTTCTGTTTTCCGAAAGAGAAAAGTGACAGTGAAACAACGGTGTATGGATACGGAGCGACGTGCGGCGACGACACGAAGCGCACGGCCATCACCATCATCATCAGCATCAGCGTTGAAGGACTTCTCATTTTTTTTTTTTTTTTTTCGGTGAACGGGAATTATTTTCGTTTTGTTTGTTTTATTTTTACAAATATTATAAAATATTTCGTCTAGACAGACGTGTTTGTTTTTTTTTTTTTTTGCCCCTCGCCTCGTAATTTATTTATTTATAAATTTTCTGGTTCTTTTTCGAGAGCGAAAGTTTCTTGTGTGGCTTCACACAGTGATGACATTTTTTTTTCTCTTTTTTTTATTTTTGATGTCCCACTCGCATGACGGCGGGTGGTGGTGGTTTATCGAGTGTGTTTTGTAGATCGGAGTGGGGAGGTGGCACAAGTTTTTTTTTTTATAAATTGTTCCTCATAGCGGTCGCGTCGATAATTTATTTCCAAAGCATTTCTAATTGCATTCATTTATTTTTGATAACCTCAAAAAAACCAAAAAAAAAAAAAAAAAAAAGCAACCAAAACAAGAACTGTATCAATAAAATATTCAAAGAGGAGCACAAATCATACAAGACCGGTAAACCAGTAAAATGAAATTTACATTCTTTAAATATGCATAAACGATCGGTTTATTTATTTCTGTTTGTTTATACCCCCATTTCGAGGCACCACAAAAAAAAAAAAAAAAAAACAGAAAAAAATGATTCTTTGGAAATTTTCCGTGATCCAAAATTAGGAGGAGAGAGAACAGAACAAGAAACCGAACGATTGTTGGGTGTATAAATTTATTTATTTATTTTTTTTTCGCTTAGTTTTTGTGTAGTGCAATTGAATGAATTTATTCGATGTTCTTTATTTCTGTGAAACCTGTCAGATTTATTTAATTTTTTTTTTCTTCTGTTGTTTTCGTGTCTCAACAGTCAGCGCGATCAGATTTAAATCAAAGGATTAAATGAGACAATTATTGAATGTGAGATATGCGAATAAATTTGTCGTCTCTTTTGTAGATTCTCGACGAGGTGGTGGTTGGTTGGTTGGGCTGGTGGGCGTTTTTGTCAAGCACTTTGATCTTTCATTCTTAATTGTTTAAATCGTGAGCATAAGGAATTTGCCTGCTGCTGCTGCTGCCACTGCCCACCGGCCAGCATAATTTTGGCGCTTCGGCAAAATGCATATCATGTTTCGAAATTGCTTTTTGAATGCAAAACAAAATGAACTTGTATTCGTGCGACGACCTATGTTTAGAACTTGAAAAGATAGGTGTAACATTTCAGCGCACATTGTGGTAGACGCAGCATATATTTTTATAGACTGCGTGGCGCAGGCTGCTTCACAGTTGTTCTGATCGCGTTTGGTGGGTAAGTCGGGGTGTGTTTGACGTGCGAAGTGCGGCTGACGGAAGTTTGTTACATTCTCTGAAGGGGACACCCCATGGATCGCAACTGATTTGTGCAAATTTTTAGTGTCTTTAGACAATGAACTCATGTAAGTTTGACCATTTGATGATTTTTGTTGTCTAAATTGCTTTTGAGGCGCTTTCTAGACGATGCATCTAGGCAGGGTGATGTGAGACATGATAGGCGTGCTTGGGTATCTGTGAGCTTTTGCTCAGCCTAATTGGGGTCGGCGTCGACTTCTACTCGTGCTTAGGAGTCTGAGTACTCTTGCCCATCGTAATTGGTGTCTCAGTACCCTTGTGCCAAGAAGACGTAGCCTGTTTGGTGCCTGCGTCGACTTCTACTCTTGCTAACCGCGCTAGGAGTCTGTGTACTTTTACTGAGCCTAATCGGTGTCGCGGGGACTCCTATTCGTCCTAAGCGTGCTTAGGTGTCTGAGTACTTTTGTCCATCCTCATTGGTGTCTGCGTCGACTTCTACCCGTGCTAGGCGTGCTTATGTCAGAGAACTTTTGCCTCATGCGCCGTGAAGAGCCTATCCGATGTCTGCGTTGATTTCTATTCGTCCTAAGCGTGCTTATGTGTCTGAGACTTCTACTTGTGCTAGGCGTGCTTATGTCTCAGAAAACTTTTGCCCCATGCGCCGTGAAGAGACTAGTTGATGCCTGCGTCGACTCCTATTCATAGTAAGTGTGCTTAGGTGTCTTAGTACTCTTCTCCATCCTCATTGGTGTCTGCGTCGACTCCTACCCGTGCTAGATGTGCTATGTGTCTCAGTGCCCTTGCCACATGCGCCGTGGAGAGAGAGCCTATTTGAGGTCAGCGTCGACTCCTTCTCGTGCTTAGATGTCTAAGTAGTCATGTGCCGTGAAGGGACACTCGAATTGGTGTTTACGACGACTCCTGGTCTGGGGTGTCCAGGTAAAACCTCAAAATTCACGCTTTCCCCCCTCTTTTGGGTCACCGACTCTGGTCAGAAACCATGCCATAGAGCGTCTCAAACTTCTCCGTTCGGAGTCGGCATAATTGAGCTTGTGACTTAAGAAAGAAGTCTAGTCCCACTCCTGATGTCCAGATGTCGAGAATGGTTAACTTCTAGTCTCTTATTAGTCCTCACTCCATGATCAGTCCAAATGTCGAGGATGAGCAGCTTCAGGTCTCTAGTTAGCCCTCACTCCTGATGTCCAGAGGCCGAAAATGACCAATTTCTAGTCTCTTGTTAGTCCTCAAGAACGAACGCCAGATGACAGAATTGAGTTGTGACTCGCCTTCTCTTTGACAAAGGACAGCGCTTCCCTTCTTAATTACCCCGAAACACTCCATGCGTCCTCTTTGCCACGCTTCCAGCAGCAACAGAAACTGTGTGAATACCCCTAATTAAGAATTAAATTCGATATATTCACCGATCTACACCGAATCACGGTCACAACACACCCCTCAAAGGTTCTCCCTCGATTCCCGACACCCGTATGCGTCGGATAAGCGCAACCACCACCATCTATCGCAAGATCACAGATCTACTTCTGTTCCCTAAATTCCCACCAATCTCTCTCTCTCTCGCGCGCCACCATATGACGCCGCACAAAACTTCAATTAGAACCTTTTTTCCGTTCCTTTCCTAATCGCTAAATTCGAAAATTAAAGTAATTGCCCGCATGGCTGATTGACGCCCGACTGAATGTGATAATAAAATTAACAAAAAAAAAAAAAAAAACAGAATCAACTCGAAATCACGCGACAACACAATCCTCGTGATAGTTTTATTTTTGTGTGCAATACTTTTTTATTTTTAACTTCCTCTTTACCTGATTAACAAAAAAAAAAAAGTTACCCCAAAAACCCAGCCACACTCTGAGAATACACGAAAAATCGCAAACATTTGAGAGAGAAAAATGAGAAGAAAAAAATAACGCTATCGCCTAAAATCAAGGAGGAGAGGGAGGGTGGAAGAGAAAAGAGAAGAAATAAAGAAAACCTGATACTCTTGAGAAACTCATTAATTATTAACAATTAACTCGTGTGTGATGAAAAACGTTTATTGAACTTAAACTAGACTAGAAGAAGAAATCCATCAATAGCCACAAAAAAAAAAAAAAAAATCCACTTCGCGTGTTATCCCCCCCTGCCCCGCGCACACTCGTACGTACACATCGAAGACGAATTATGAATCCACACACATTCCACAGTCGAAATATAATTGAAAACCAATCACTTGTGTGGCGATTTTGATTTCTTCTTCTCTTCAACTTCAGATCAAGCTTTCGGCGTGGATTTTTCTTTCGGTTTTCGTTTTTTTTCCCTCTCTCTCTCTCTCTCTCTCTCTTTCATCGTTCTTGTCATGCTATATAGATCTCTAATGAGCTTAAGGAGGCATGTTAGCTGTAGGTGGAAGAGGAGGCGTGCGGAGAGCATCCATTAAGTGATTGTGTAGAGGTACACTTGATCAATAAAAATATTTTTGGTCTATTAGGTCATTGGCATTCCAAAGCACTAAAGAATTCTCTCTTTTTATTTTTCTTCTTGGTTTATTATAAACCAAACATCTAACCATCCACGACGCGACGAGGCGAACAGCACTTGAGAGGAGAAGGTGTGTACATATATCCTCCATCACGTTAAATGTGTGAAACTCGCAAACGACTGCGTGTGTTTGTGCATAGTTTCGAAGAGTTAATGACCCACTAGGGTTGGAAGCAGGATCCTTGAACCCCATTTATCGAGTTCATTAGTTGTGTGGTGGTTTTGTGTTTATTCAATGACTGGCCAAAAAAGCAACAAAAAAAGCAGAAGCAAACGAGCTAAGGTGTCGTCTTAGCGTGACGATTTCATTTAAATAACATTTTTGCATAAAATTACATTAGAATGTTTGTTTAATTTCGTTCTCTCTCTCTCTCTCTCTTCCTCTCTTTAACAGATAAACGGTCAACAGCAAGTTTTAAGTAACACAATGCCAGCAATGCCAAAAGAAAAATCCATACCCGTATCGTTGAATGAAAGTAATTTATCAGAAATTGAAAAAATGCGTGACGATTATGTGATGTCATCGTATGGACATCCGGTTGTAACAAAATCAAATACAACAAATCAAAATAAATACGGCGGCGGCGGTGGCGGTGGTCATCACCATCATCATCAGCAGCAGCAGCAGCAGCAAACAACAGCGCATCATCGTAATAGCGTTTGCGGGTGTGGCGCTGCATCGGCAACCGTTGATCCAATGATTCGTGTACCCTCAATGTTGACAACGGCCACAACAGTGACATCAACAAATGGTAAGAATTTTCAAAATCGCGTCATCATCTTCTCCTTAAACACACACACACACACACAGCGAATGAGAGTGCGAACCACGCCTAGTGCCAGAGAGGGATTAAAGACCTGTCACAAGAGAATCACAAGTTTATTCAACAGGTTCTTTCAAACAGTCACATCATGTGCAAAACATTCAAATGAACCGACCACCAGCCAACAAGAGTTGGCGTCGTCGTCCCCCCTCGAGCGATTATGAATGTCAGTATTAACTGATTCCGACACCTGACACGTTCGTTAAACTTTCTAATCAGCCTCTTAACCAACCAGTAGCGCAGTCTCCTTTCGGGGGTTATCGCTTGCATGCCAAGAGACAATTCTAATTTTACTTATAGCTAAATACAATTTCACAGCAAATCTCAAGCACTGAGCTAGAGCACACTCTGATAATAGTGACAAAGTTTCGTATGTGACGAGAATAGCTTGGGCACGCTTACATCGCTCTCCTCCCCAGTTTCCAGTTTTAAATTATCTCCTTCTTCACTCTCATCTCACCCTCCCGCGCTCGATGCTTGATCGCACCGCCCTTGTTTCGTTCGTTGTTGTTTTTTTTTTTTCCGTTGTGTTAATCAATGCGGTTGACTACTGGGGAAATAATTATAAAAGAAAACACGTTATTTCTCAATGAACACAGAAGAAGAAGTGTGTGCGCGGTTGCAAGAGGAAAACAATTCCAAGCAAAAGATGATTACATCTTGTTGTTTTTGCATCAGTCGGCAAAAATTCACAAGAAAAATGTTCAATTTAACATAAGCGATTGGTTGGACAAATAAACGATCACGATCGTTCGTCGTGTTGTGTCGTGTGTCATCTGGGATGTTGTTCAATTTCCTTGCTCTTATTTTGTTTGTAAGAATTTCAGTTCATAAATTGACGAATTTTTTTTTTTCGTTGTTTTCTTGTTTTTAGGAACAACATCATGCTCGTCAACAATTAACACAGCAACAGCTACAACGACTTGTTCGAGAAGCAAACAACTTCAACAACAACCACAGCAACAAAGTGGAAAAACAAATCTCACAACAGACTCCAATAAATTATCATCAACATCATCAACAGCAACAACAGCAGCATCAACAACAACAACAACATTATCATCAACAATACCAGTAGAAACAAATAAAACATCAACAACAACAACAACAAGTACATCATCATCAGCATCATCAACAACAGCATCTTCAGTACCATCCTCATCGACACCACCAACAACAGCAGCAATGACACCACCAAAGAAATCCCCAAATGACTTTTACTTTGGCAAAGTTATTGGCGAGGGCAGTTTCAGTACAGTCTTCTTGGCAAGAGATGTAAACACAAAAAAGGAATATGCAAGTAAGTGAATTTAATTTGTTTTCATTTCCAATCTACACATATTTATTATTGGTTGGTTGGTTGGTTTATATATGATTAGAAAACGGTCATACGGCACTCGCTGATCACACTGTGTGTGCGAGAATAATACGTGTGTTGTTGTTGACAGTGTGTGTCTCAAGAAAAACAAGTTGTTATTTTGAGAAAAAAAAAAAAAAAAAATGAGACACAGCGAGTGAGTGGGGGGTGTGGGGAGAGAGAACAGCTACATTAGTCAATAATCTTTGCACAAAGATAGGAGTCGAAGGACCACAGCTGATCACAATATTTATGCGTTAAGTAAAACACGATCGCACCTCATGGCTGGTGGCGGTGTGTGCTGTGCTGTGGTGTATAGCTTGTTATTTTCGTACGGTGGGGGGAGGGGGGAGACTCAGAAAAGACTTATTATCTCGGTGTTTATCAATTATTTATAGGAAGGGGGATGTGGAAACACAAAATCGGTTGTTTATGAAGTAAATGATTGCGATGCGCTGCTGGGGCTGCGACTGATCATGGTTTCGTTTTCGATGCCTTTTTCGGTTTCGTTTTTGTTCTGTCATTCGGTGGGAAAATCACGGTAAACAAATTATAAAATAATTCAATGACAGAGAACGGAGAAACAAAACAACAAATCTATTAAATCTAATCAACTGATTCGTCATCATTTAATCGAACCAGAAACTCATTCATCTATCACGTTTCAAGCGTGACATCTCTCTCTTTCAATGCACACACTGTGTGCGTGGAGTGGAGACTGATGGGGATTTCTATCTAATGATGATGATGATGATGTTAATGTGATGTAGTGTCTCGAGTCTTATCGTGAGTCGGAGGTGAAGAATATGAGGAAGATTACCGTCTATGGAATGTAAATTACTATTACGGTATTTGAGAGGGAGGGGGGGGAGCAAGAAAAACCGACGAAAACAAAAGCTTCTTGTGGAATTTGTATTTTGTTCGATTTCACTCGCGCGCTCGCGTTCACTCACTTATTGTTTCTTTTCACTTCGACGCGATTGACTTAAACGATTGTTCACGAAACGTACAGAACACGCCACAAATTCATTAAATTGAAGTTTTTCATTTTATCAGTCCACCGCTACCACCCTCTGTCATCTCTGGTCGGCCTCTCGCTCGCCCTCTCTCTCTCACTCCCTATCAATGGCCCCAAAAAAAAAAAAAAGAAAAACAAAGTGTGTAGCGCAATGACACTTCAGACACAACAATTCGTTTTCGAATTTCATTTCTGGATTGTTGTTAGTTTGTTTTATGTGCTCTGTCTCTCCCTCTCCCTCTCCCTCTCCCTCTGACACTCTTTCATACCTTGACGAATCATCGACACGTGTAAGCGCGTTATTGAAGAAGCAACTCTTATAGTGTTACTCTGGAATTTAATTCTTTTATCCACAAAACTGTTGCTTTACACAATGAACAGCGCACATTCCTGTTGGCCAGACCCTCTGGTTACACAGAATAATGGTATTCCCTTGCGTTTCACTTTGACGAACAGTGGTACGTGTGTATGTAGCCATTACGCATGTTGAAATGCTTGTGAAAACTTTTTTTTTTGTTTTGTAAAGAATAGTGAACACGCGCACACGTGAATGTACTTGATATAATCTATGAAACGAATAAAAAAAAAAATAAAAAAAAAGCAGCGACATGCCATTGCGCAGAGGTTGTCTTCATTTTCTTTTCTTCGTCTTTGGCTGTTTCGTCAATGACTACAAGTTCGGCGAATGATATAAGGAGGGGAAAAAAATGAAATAAAATCATTGAAAAACGTAAAACGAAGAAATAAAAACGCCAAAGAATGTACGAAATCAGTAGAAGCGGTCCTCTATCACTCATTCATTCATTCATCAGAGTATTTCCTGACTCTTCTTTCGTTTGTTTTCCGTCTCGAACAATCCGAGCATAGCATTGATAAGATGGGACGACAATGGGAGGAGAGAAGAACTACCTACTCAACGTGGTGACAATGGATTCGATGTGTGACACACACACACGAACCGAATCTAATTGCACCTAATGAATGCTTAGCTTCGGCGCGCAGTGCTACTACACCTGCATCACAATTAGCGTGCATAAATATTTATAATTGTGTCAGATTCCGTCCGGAGGTGGGGGGGGGGAGGGGAAGGGGAGACGTCCAGAAGGCCGCTGGGAACACGCTACAGATGTTCCTTAATCCCATATTTCTGTCTGTTCGTATGTGGCTGGCCAGTGTGTGTTTGAGTACCTGATGTTTGCGCCACAGCAAAGCACGTGCGTGCTGCTCCGCCTCTTTGAAGGAAACATCTGCTCATTGACAACGTCGTACGAGCATTGAAGGAGAATAAACCAGAAATTGTTGTCGTATCCTTAACACCTTGTCGACATGACCTCGGGCTAGCAACAGCAGCAGCAACGTCTACTTAATCCCTCAAAAAAGGCCCAAAATCAGCATTAGATGCAAAACGGGTCGTCGTGGAGAGGACAACGAAGATGATTCACTCAGCTTGATGTTATCGCTGATATTGAAAAGACCGATCTCCTCCTTGTTGGATAAAGATCCACACGAATGTCTGTTGACATCATCAACTTTGAAAGATAAATATTATGATTTGATCATGCAAACACAGCGCTGAGATAGATTAGCTTGTCTGATGCTCTGTTGATCCCCGCTAATCATTGTCGAGTGATATTTTATTGCAAACATAAAACCACACACACACACGATTCTCGGATGATTCAGTGTGAGATTTAGGCTTAAATTTTGATAAATAGCCAGTCGCACCGTGTGTCATTGATCCAAATGCTCTGTCGATCGTTGATCTTCACTTTCAAGGTGTGTTCTCCCTCCCTGGCTCCAATTAGTGAGCATGTCCGATGCAGTGGCCGGGGGGGGCACGTCACAATGTAAACACGACAAGGATACAAACGAGAAAAGAAATGTGCTAGGTCGCACCAGGTGATGGATGCATATTCCAGGAGCAGATGCATTTCTTTTTTTTTTCTCTTCTGGTGGAGTGGGGAGAGGAAGGAAAGTAAGTCAGGGCATCGGCATTTACAGCAGAAGACGAACAAAAAAAAAAAAAAAACACGCATCTGCCGTTTGAGGAAGGAGCTGCTCTCTCGCGTCGTCGTCGTTAAACAAGCCACATAAGGAGAGGAACCAAAGCCAATTATGTTGACTCAGAAATTCGATAGTCAAGAACAAAGAACAGAATTGGTCTCTCTCAGACTACACACAAAATTGCCAGCGTGTGTCAATAACCTCCCAACATATTTCTGCAGACACAACAAACAGTGAAACGAAGAAGGACACACGGTGCATCAAGGGAAGGGCACGCTTACAAGACACCTGGAGTCGATTGTTTTCGATCGTTTTTCGAGCTCACCTGCACACATGCTGATGACGATTCTCGATGCAGATGTTCCTTAGAAGTTTAGAAAATATGCGTTTGTTTCTGCCTGTAAATTAATGGCATATGGCTGGGGGTCATGGTCGCGTCCGAGAGGTCGTTAAACTTCAGACAAGCCTCAAGCATATCCTTTCAGAAGAAAAAAAAGAGGAACAGACGCGTCGAAAGAAAAGAAACGAGGTGAGGATTTGTGTGGACTGGACGCACATTGACCTTTCAGTCAACGCGTGGCGTGTGTAGGTTTGCGTTCTTGTTTTGCTCACATTGTGTGTGCGAGGAATAAATCTGCATACAAGACGAGAGGACGAGATAATAAAATAAGTTTAAGAGTGTCCAGCATTTATCAATATATGCCCACACACAATTTATACGACATTCTGCGTTTGCGATGCGCGGCTCTTGTTCGGCTGTTTGTCGCGTGTCATCCGTACCTGAGCTGTGTGCGGCGCTCCCCTGAATTGAATTCGGAGTTAAATGTGTTGCCTACGCCTACTTAAAGCGACATTATCGCGCGCGGGGGTTCATGCAAATGAATTCAATTCTCGTTGTGACGTGTCAATTTTCGTCAACTTCCCGCTGCCGCCAACTGACATTATCACGATCCAGGATGCTGTTGTCACGGGAAAATGTTAAACATGGGCGGCCGACACACATTTGATTGAACAATAAAAATACCGAGAAACATTGTCACAAAAAAAAAACCAACAGAAAAAAAAAGAAAAAAAAAAAGAGTGCAATAAAGAAAGTAATTAAACAACTTTATTGGAGAAACAAAAGCAAGAGAAACGATTTTTCTAATGTCATTGATCCTTTTATTTGTGTCTCACCTTCATTTGCGCGCATTCTCTTCTCTTTCAACAAAAACAAAACAACAGCAACAACAACAACCAAGACGACAGTCGACACACCATTCCCAAGCCCCATCGGATTGTGTGTGATCTCTCTTTTCCAAACCACTATATAATTCAACATTCTTTTATCGTTTTCCTGTCGTTATTTTTCTTCCTTTTATTGGTTGTATGTTGCTCGTTGTTGTTGTTTTTTTTTTTTTTTTTGCTTTTGTTTTATTTCTTTGTGTATGTTGTTTATATCTTGTTTTGGATTTGTACACGTTGCTCTCTGTTTCCTCTCGGTTCCTGTGTGGCTCTCTCTCTTTCTGTTCATTTGGCGGTAAAAAACAAATCTGTCTTTCGTTTCTCTCTCGGCTCTCTCTCTCTCTGTCTCTGTATCGTCGTCCTGTCTTTGAACTTTCTCATGTGGTTTAGCACTGGTTGCAGTTAGCATGCGCACGTTGATCAAATGTGAATAGTTCAAGAACCCCTTCTTCTTCTTCTTTTTTTTCCCCCTCAAAGCAGAGAACCTTCATCAAGAAGGCCTGCTTCGCCTTCCGACACAGTTCTGTTGCATCTTTCGCATCGCATTGGAATGCAATTGGTTAGGATTTATGGCAAGGAATGCCGCGACCAGTGTGGAACGACTTTTCCGTGCCAAAAGTGTGCAGCGTTTCCGTCTGAAAGAGGACGCGAATGGTGGGTCGGTCGTCTGAGGTCAATCGACTGGTTTTGAATGGAATGTGATTTTTGAGCGGTGGTTCTACATATTTGCCAGTCAACGGGATCAAGTGACTGTCACACACACACACATCGTGGTGATGGACACGACCAAGAGAGCAAATGTTCATCGCACGACCCGAGCGCACACCTTCCTTCTCGGTGCTTTTGTTGTGGCAAGATTCACCTCTGTGGAATGTAATTATTCCAGATTTGTTTGTAGTTAAAAATAGAATTTTCCTGTTTTCCCACTCAAAGCGGATGGAATGCTGCTTTTTCTTTTTTTCTTCTTGAATGAAGGCAACAACAAGTCACAGACCAGCGGCAGCAGCAGCAGCAAATCAACAGCACAAAACAAACGCGCCGTGTAGCTGTGCATCACAGCGTAAGGGGTCTGTACACAAAATCAAAACAGAGCAACACATCAAGATATCTCCTAAGGTCACAGACCAAAGTCTATTTGTTGCGAGACGACAACGCGTATCAAATGTACGTACACACTCGTACAACACTGCATTCCACACAAGTTGAAGCAACAACTGTGCACCATCATCATCATCATCATCAGTGGCAGTGGTGGCAGCAGCGGTAGTAGCATTTTTCGAGCTCTCAGTGTGCTTGTGCTTGTTGACTTCTCTCGTGTGTTGCTCTTTCTCCTCAACCATGCAACAGTCACAGAAGAGGCCTTGTGCCTAATAAGACATCTTTTTCCACCTCTTTCATTGCTGCTGCTGCTCCTTCTTCTTCATCGTCGCTTCATCTGTTTGTGCCCGCTGTTTACTCATCTCTCTCTCTCTCGTCTCTTCTCATGAGGCAATGCCTTTGGTTGCATTTTGTTCTCCACTTATGTGACAGCACACACACAGTGGGCGGCAAAAGAGGAGTTTCGTTCGAGGAAGGAGACAAGGGGCCAGCCAACAGGCTCTCTATGCAATTTCTGTTTCCACATTCCACACTCTTGACACACGGCGTAGAGAACAACAACTTGTTTGGAATTCTTTTTTTCTTTCTGGAATTTCTACTGTGCGCTTAACCGCATTTTCATTCAAATGCAACACACACAACATGCTACAGCACTTTATATGCAATCAACAGACAGCCAGATAGACACACTGCATGCAGTACTCTCTTGGACAAACAAATAAATTCCATTCCTTCGGCGTCGGCCCCGCCGTGCTGCCCCCCAAAAGTCTCGCTGTGTGGTATCTGTGATGAAAAATAACCCAAAAAAAAAAATCGAGTACACAATTTTATTTCGTTTTATTCTTGCGTTGTTTGTTGTTTTCCATTCTCTCGACTGGTTTGCTGGTGCTGGTGCTGGTGCTGCTGCCCACCTTAAATTATTTCAATGATCCGCTTTTAATGCCTGAACATTGATCACGTACCCATCAGTTGAGGGTAATATATTTTAAAATTGTAATTACAATTACTGTCGTTCACAAATCAGTCAGCAGGACGACACACAATCAAATCGAATGAAATAAGAACACAATTTGTCGTCGGAGGGAAACCGAAAGTGGGTCGTAAAGTTGTTGATTTGTATTCATCAAAATTTTAGAAGAAAAAAAATAAATAAAATGAAACTATAACAACGTACGAGGGGAGAGAGAGAGGGGGGAAGAACAAAAAATTAAGCCTTACGTGAGGCGTCAGAAAGTCGAAAAATTAAAGTCCAGAAGGGGGTTGCTTGCGTCAATCAGCTGAGTTTGCGAAGCTAAGCGTAGGGGCCTACACTCTTCTCGATCGTAAATATATACATACGTACGTATGTATATAATGTATTCTCATTTCGCGTCCCGCTCTCTTCGCATCAACTGCGGTTTTGTTTGCGTAAGTTTTCGGACACCCAAGGTCATTCTTTTCAAGCAAAGTATTTCATTTCGTTTATATGGTCTCTTGGCTGTGGCGCGTTCATGATGTGTGTGCGCGGGGTGGCGACTTTGGGTTTTGTCGATGGCTCAGCGCCGGACTGTGGGAAGAGAAGTGTGTGTGTGTGTGTGTATTTGTAACGCACTGTATTTTTCCATGGCTTTTTGTCGTCTCTCAATGTTGTGTCTCCTCTTCGACCAACGTGTGTGTGCGTGTGTGGGTCTGTTGAGGGGGCGAAACAGGGTTTACACTTTTTTTTCTCAAAAACTGGGAATCGGGTTTGGAGATGTGACTTGGAAGTGGAGGGGGATGAGGCTTAGGTGGGATTTAGAGCCTGGTTCAAAGTTTACACCTAGTTCAGAATATTTGTCAAACGATTCTCTGTCAAACTGTTCAAGCTGTCAAAACTGTCAAACTGTCCAAATGTCAAACTGTCCAAATGTCTAAATGTCCAAATGTCAAACTGTCAAGCTATCAAACTTTCACTGTCAAAACTGACAAAAACGGTCAAACTGACAAAATGTGTCGAAAATGTCAAGTTGTCCATATGTCAAACTGTCCAAATATCAAACTCTCAAGCTGTCCAAATTGTCCAAACTGTCCAAACTGTCAAACGTTCAAACTGTCCAAATGTCAAACTGTCACTGTCAAAACTGTCAAGCTGTTCGATCTGTCAAACTGTCTCAATCCAAAGAGGGGGTTCTTTAAAGCCGTCGACAGTGACCTGAGGACATTTTTCGAAGGGCACCACACGACTTCAGGCAGATTTCTGTAACAAAACGCTGTTGAAACCAGAACATGCGGACTGACACTAAAAATGACGACTTTTCCTCCTTTTGGATTCACTAGCTTTGGAAACCACTACAAGCCTTCGTGTGGGCTCATTTCAAAGCCCTGCCATAGAGACGCACTGAACGCATTTCAAACCCCTTCCATAGAGGCACACTGAACTCGTCTCAAAGCTCTCCCATCTAGGCGCGTTTAAACTCATTTCAAAGCCGTACCACCGAGACGAAGTAAAATTCTTTTGAAAGCCCTACCATCGATCCGTGCTTGACACCAGCTTCGTCAGCACCCACTCCCATTGCGGACTTGTCAGCAGTCACAAATGAAAAACGTGGGTACCCCCTCATATTCAAAAACCTTAAATTTTTCTTTTCAAAATGAGTGAGCATGGTAACCCTCTGTCTCGCGTTCGTTCACTGGCAGCATTAAGTTCAAGGCTAGTACACCAGTAATCTGTTCTCACACTACATAGCGCCAGTCCGTTCAGACATTCTATATTCCCAGCCCGAATCAGGCCAACCAACGAGCACATAGCACATTTTAGCTATTCCCACTGTGTCTCTCTCATTCTCCTTCCTTCTGCCAACCGTTTGCTTGAGACTTGCTTAGTTCCTGTGCTTTTTTTTTTTTCTTTTTTGGTGTGTGTTAGTCGCCAAGTGGCTAATTCACTTTGTTTATAAAAAATCACCTTTTAGCTGGTTGACTGGCGATGAAATCTCCTCTTTCTTCCTCCTGAGAAACGTACAGGGGGAAGACGAAGAAGAGGAACGAAAAAATGATTGTTTACTTGGTACGGAGCTTTGGTTGGCTGTTAACCTTGTTCTTTGGGTCTCTCCTATTCAAGTCGACTGCAACTTGTGTAGTCGTCGTTCACAGAAAACTAGCCAGAAGTCCTCTCCGCGTCACCGCGCCGCTGAACCAACAGATTACCAGCGCCAGCAGCTGTCTTATCACCTCTCGCTCCCTTAGCCGTAATAACAATTATCTATAAATTGTTACCGCAGACACAAAAAAAGAAAAACGAACGAAGTGAACACAACATCAGAACCGAACGAATGAAAAAAAAAAAACAAGGTGATTACCCAGGGGAAATCGAAAACAATTTCTTAATATATCTGGTTCTCGGTTTATTTTTCGTTGTTTTTCTCTGTTTTTGTTGATTGCCACATCTTAAAAGCGAGCCCCCCATCGAAAGATCTATTTTATTTTCCCTCAAATGTGTTTCGTTTGTTTGTTTCGGAATATTCAAAAGCACCAGCGGAGAGGGAGAGAGAGAGAACGCATAAAACAAAACGAAAAAATACTAGAAAAACAAATCAAAGTTTAAGGCGATAAAAAAAGCGAATTAATTGTTATGAAATCAACACCAGCACCAAGCGGCAACAATAACAACAACAGCAGCCACCACATCAATGGTCGGTGGTTTTTATCAGTCGCCGCAGCGCACAATACACAAAAAGAAACTTCCTGTGTGTGTGTGTGTGTGTGTGTGTGTGTAGTCAGACAGAGTATATCCAAAGGCAACAACAATTCGCGGATTACGACTACGGATGGTGGTGGATCCCATTTCAAAGGGGAGGGGGCGACGACAAAGCAAAATATATACCTAATCACTTCGTTTTTTCCCATCCCTCCATGGCATCCGTCCCCGTCTCCACCCCCCGTTTGTTGTGGCCAGTCGGTGGTGCGCTGATGGCGTTTATTTTGTTGCTCCAAATATTGTCTCACTTTTCATAGGCAATCAGCCATACCAATCGTAATTCATGGCATATCTCTAAGTTCTCTCCCCTCACTCTAGTCAACTGTAAAGTCTAGTCGAAGTTCCCGCGAGAAGGATGGACGGAGGGGGAGAGAACAAATCGGATGGATGGCGTTTTTTTTTTTTTCTTCATTTTTTTTTTTGTTGTTTCTTGTCTGAGCCGCCGCCCGCCGCCTTATACAATTTATAATTTGATTGCCAAAAGTGTACACGGCAACAGCCAAAGTAAAGATCTAAAGAGAGTGTGCCACACAAGACCGAAAAAAACAGCACAGAAGAGAAGAAACGAAAAGAAATTGATAAAACAATTCTTTTGCGCGCGCTTAATTTATTGCTGACCGACGACCATCGGGACACACGGCCGGCCTCTGTGTTAACTGTGCACGCTAGAACGATGAGATTCCTTCGCAAAAAAAAAATAGAGAAAAATAATCACCACACATTTGATCGACTGATAGTGGGGGAAAGATTCGCAAAGAGGGTGGGCAGGGGGACAATTTAAAGAAGTGTGAATTTGATATCAAGCAACCAATTTGACCAAGCAGCAACGGCAAAACTAGATAAGTCCGATTCCGATTGGGATGAGGCCGGTATTCTGCTGGTGCTCTGCCCTCCATTTCACTTCCATCAACCTCGCTGCCACCGGCTGGATGATAAACATCAAGCGCACTGTACATGCTGACGTGTATACATTGTTTGTCAAAATATTTGCGAGGCTATTTGTATGCATTTCGGGATTGAATGGCGCCAAATAATCGCCACAGACTGATAATGCCAAGTGATGGTGGGGCTCTTATCTGTTACCCGTGTCCGTTGTCAGACATTTCTTGATGTGGCGGGGGTTTGACTTTGCAACAAACAACAAACTTGATAAACTTCACCAATTTTCACAATCGCTTCGAAATCCATAAATTCTATAGTAAATCACAATATTTTTAGACTTTATCTAATCAAAACATCACACTCTTCTTCTCTTTTCAGTTAAAGTCTGCGAGAAATTGCACATAATTCGTGAACGTAAACAGGAGTACATACGTCGCGAGCGAGAAGTGATGAACGTCATGACCAATGTGCCCGGCTTTGTGAATCTCTCGTGTACGTTCCAAGACAATCGTTCGCTGTATTTCGTGATGACCATTGCCAAGAATGGTGATCTCCTGCCGTACATCAATAAAGTTGGTTCCTTCGATTTGGATTGCACCCGTCATTATGCTGCCGAATTAGTATTAGCCTGTGAGAATATGCACCGACGAAATATTGTGCATCGCGATCTGAAGCCAGAGAATATTCTGCTGGACGAGAATATGCACACGTTGATAGCTGATTTTGGTTCGGCAAAGATTCTCGGCAATGAATCGGAAACCGCAGCAATGAGTGGTTCGACGACAGCAGCAAATCAGACACAAACATCGCCCGCATCACGTTCGCCGACAGCCGATAATAATCAGTCGGCACCGCGTCGGAGAAAAAATAGCTTCGTCGGTACCGCCCAGTATGTATCACCTGAAGTGCTTCAGAGTCTTCCCATCCGCCGGACAGCCGATCTGTGGGCGCTTGGTTGCATCATCTATCAAATGATCTCTGGTCTGCCACCATTCCGTGGCACAAACGAGTTCATGATATTCAAGGAGATCCTCAGCTGTAACTTGGAATTCCCCGAGGGCTTCGATAAGAATGCCGAAGATCTAGTCAGGAAGCTGTTGAAATTGAATCCAAATGATCGCATTGGGGCCGACGATAAGATCGGACGCTACGAGAGCATACGATCGCATCCATTCTTTCAAGGTGTCGACTTCGATACAATTCGTGAGCAGACACCGCCAGCGATATATCCATACCTGCCAGGAGTCTCTAAGGATGGAGATTTCCGTAGTCACTATCGTGTACCGGAGGACTTGGAGCCCGGCCTAGGTGCCCGTCAGTTGACGCGCTTGCTTGGCCTCGAATTGGGTACATCAATGGATAGTTTTGAATTAGAGCAAAAGACTGTTAGAAAAAGTGAGTAAAATCAATTGCATTGCCGTGCGGGAGCTTTTGTCTTATTTGTGAATTTTTCCCTTCGCAGATATATTCGATTTGTCCGATGCGGAGAAACAAAGACGACTCGAACAACAAAAGTCTGATAAATGGCATCCATTTGCCAAAGGTGAAGTTATCCTAAAAAAAGGTTTCGTTAACAAGCGAAAGGGACTGTTTTCGCGGCGAAGAATGCTGTTGCTTACCACTGGGCCACGACTGATCTACATCGATCCCGTGCAGATGGTCGAGAAGGGAGAGATCCCCTGGAGTTCACAGCTGAGAGTTGAACCGAAGAATTTCAAAATTTTCTTTGTGCACACGGTGAGTCTTGAAAAAACAAAATGAAATATCCTCTCTCCCTCCAACCATACCCCCCACCCTCCCTGCGTCTACCCCTGTAGCGAATTTAAAGATCAATGGATGGATCGCGTCCGCCACTTGCTCTGTGGAGTGTGCTTCGGAAAACCAGCAAAACAACATTTCACTTTCCACTGACCCACGCAACATGCATGCAAAACACAAAACAAGAAAACAAAAAACGAAAATAACGAAAATAACGACGCGCTATATCCCCTCCATTAGCATAACCTATCAAACGGCAATCTCACATTTATTATTTTTTTCTCTTCTTAATTTTTATTGCGAAACGAAATATTTCCTTCAAATTTTGCACCGTTATCAGTTGTTTATAGATTAATGTATCGCGTTGTTTATGATGTGTGCTTAAGCCAGAACAAAAGTTGCAAGCTGAATAATAAAATCAAAAATGAGAGAACGACCACACAGACACCATCATCGAATTCATTCATTTACCCATTCTCCAGTTGTTTGGTGGGTTTGGGGAGTGCTGCCGCTGTTGCTGGCTGTGTTATATTGACCACTTTGGTGGCTGGTTGCTAATCAAAATGTACGTTTGTGCACAGCACCGCGCTTATGGCAGGCGAATAAAAATTAAAAAGCAATTTAAATGCGAATGCAAGCAAAAAGCCACAGCACAACACACACCAAAGCACGAACAGCAAAAGAACCAAGATTTTGTCATACATTGTCGGGTTGGTCCGTTGATTTTTGTTATAGTTTAATAATGAAGCGATCAACGGAATCGCGTGCAACTTTAACATTTGTTCTTGGGCGAATTTTTGCTGATTTTTCTCGAGCCGCACATAGATTGGGTGTGAATCAGGTTTTGTGTTGGCCATTCATTTTGATTTGTTGTTTAAATTGATTTTGATTGCGAGAGAGTTCGGTGAACTGTGATCCACTAACCGTTGTGTACACGTCCTCATGTCGCCGGCACAGTTTTAGGTTACGCGGACTTCCATGGAATCGTATCAAAATTCAGCGAGGAGAGACATGTGCACAAAAATGAAAGAGAAAGCAAACAAACTGGATGAAGTAGTTTTTGAGTTGCCGGAACAAGCTTTCGTAAGCTTGACACGTGTGACGCCAAACATCAGTTTCCAGCACAGCACACCCTCGCAAGAATATTGCAATTCCCTCCCCACCCCCTCCACCCATTTCATATCAATTCCATCCTTATATCCGTCTATTCGTCCTACTGTCATCGAGCCACCATTTCTCTCATACACTCACTCGTTGAAATAGAAAAAGAAAAAAAAAAACGAGAACACTTTAACCAGTTCAACAGCGGCGACAGTGAGTGTGGCACGTGTAGCAATGTTGACATTGAACTAGGCTACAGTGGGTTGATGATGTTGGGGGGGGGGGGGGGGAATGATGTGTGTGCACCGCACTCGGTGGGATACAGACATAAGTTCGTGTGAGCCCGACATAAGAACTATTACCTAATAAACATTTTTTTGCACTATGCAATAGCAGGCGGCAAGGCAACTAAAGCTGCACGCGCGCTCCTACACTCGGGTCATAAATATAAAAGTATGTCTGTACACGAGGAGTCCCATGAGTAAAAGCAAAAATCTATAAAAAAAAAAAAAGAAAATGCCGAGAAGAAAAGAACAAAAATAACAAATAAAATTGTAAAAATAACCTGGCGGCGGCTACACAACATTACTACGAGACGGCGACGACGAGCGACAATGACAACGACGACTTTTGCTATGGCGACAGCAGCACCGTCGTCGTCGTCGTCTATTACATGGCAGCGCAAGCAATGCAGTAACGATTTGTCGCGACTGTAAGGTGTGTTGTTAGTTCGATTTGAATCTACGTAAACCCAGTCTTACAATAAGCACCCAGTCACTGTGGCAGTGCATAAATTGGTCGTTGCCATTGTCAAGAATAGAATCTAAACCAATGATACACCAGCTCGTCCCCCGTCCTCTGGTCTTGCGTGTGCATTTTTCCGAACACGTTCCGACTCTCAAATCGTCTTGATCTCTCCTCTCTGTTTCGGTTTCGGCAGTCGCCTCTCGTTTCGATTTAAATCCAATCAATTTGGCATTTCCTCTCAGCGAAAAGGGTAAATGTTGTGTTGCTCACCGCGCAAAAAAGGACCCCGACCCGACCATCTGGTTTAGGGGTGTAAAAATAGCCTCAAAACAAATTGAATCTTCGGTGTTGTATTTCACCTTGCTCTGCGCCCATAAGATCGGCACACGATGATGTTTGTTGATGGTGATGAATCAGTTTTGTAATATAAAGAGGTAACTAGACGTCGTAAGTGACAACCGCAAATGTTTATTATGGCTAATAAATTAGCACACGCTTGCCACCACCGAGCCGCTCTCTCTCTCTCTCTGTGTGCTGTTGCATATTGTTTCGCCAACTAAAGCGGAAAAAAATAAAACAACACTGCGCTGAGAATTAAAAATGACACGAGGAAACATTTATTACATAGCATAGCGGGCAGAGCACCACAATAAGTGTGTACACGAGCTAGTGCAGTAAAAAATATTATTTAGTGGTTATGGCAAAATGTGAAATTATGTCGTTCATGTAGTAGCCGCGCATTCACTTTCAACGGTGCGGTGAAGGTTGAAGAACTAGTAAAACCGTCACGTGTGCGGGCATGGCCCCCCTCCCAACTATCGTATATGTCCGGATTTTCCTCGCACAGGGTTATGTTTTACGATTGCGAATGTTGCGAGTTTATTGCACTACCCTTGGATAAAGTTCAAAGAGAGACCCCATATTTTCGCTGGACTTTGAAGATGTCGTCTTCTCGGTAACGTTATCAAATGACCGGATATCTAATAGACCTGCTTGAAATCATACGATCTGCTAATGTATTCATAGAGACGCGAGGATTTACGATAGAAAAGTTCATAGCCGCTATGAAGTTTTGTTTTATTGCAATTGAGGTTAGTTTAGATATGACTCTCTCCCCGTCCTCCATGTTTGCAATTGAGGTTAGTTTAGATCTGACTCTCTCCCCTTCCTCCATGTTTAACACAAAATATTTTCCAAATGACCCAAGTATGCAATAAAAGTCTAATAAAAGTATTCCCTTTTCTTCATCTCTCATTTCAGCCCGATCGAACATATTATCTTGACGACCCCGAGGGCTATTCCCTTGAATGGGTGAATGCCATTGAAAACGTTCGAGCACTAACCTATAACGAACATCAAGACTCAAATACAAACGCATCGTCGTAAGTTTAGAAACAGAAAAAGCCTAAACTTACAATTGAGACAACAAATCTAACTGGAAACAGGATGAACTCTAATACCGGCATTTGTGACGTACCATTGCATGCGTACATTTTTTGTGCACGCAACAGATGCGATCTTCAAACATGAACATTGCCAATAAATTCTAATAACAACAAAATGATACAAAGAGAGAATAACAAAACTACGATAAAGGAAATTCAAAAGAAAAAAAAAAAAAAAAAAAAAACAACAAAATAAGAAGAAAACAAATCTTAACATCTGCTATTTAAGTTTAAACAAAATATACTAAATAAATTATTTAGGTTATACATATATATTGTAGGTAGTCACAATTTAATAAATTATATTTACCCTTCCCTCTTATCCGCTAAAACGAAAAAAAAAAAAAACAACAACAACCCCAAATCACAACAAAAATCTCTCCTCCGCTCAAAGATGAGCCAAACCTTTCCAAAAATCGCTCCAAAATAATGCGCCCGCTTCCCAATCTCCCTCTCCCCCACCCCATTCGAACCACAAGATCGCGGTTTTGGTGTAAATAAGAAAAGAAATAATTTAACGTTAGAGAAGAAAAATACACTAAATCACTATATACGCATCCACATGTACATAAAATGGAAAAACAAAACAGAAAAAAAAAAAAAAATATGAATGAATAGTAATTAAATTATAAAACAAGTTTGCCCTACATAGAAACAAATAAGACTTTAAAGAAAATATTAAAACATTAAATAAATGAAGAAAGAAAAGAAAGAGAGGAAGAATTTCAACATTATTAGTTTCTAAGTAATTTAAATGTAAACTTAAAAAGGAAACAAATGTGTAAAACAAAACAGACTTTAGTTGAATTTCATTGCAACAAGCAAAAGCACTCCCCCTGCCCCCTCTCCTGACCTCCCCTCTTCCCTCTTATTTTCCTGATTTATGATCATTTTTTTTTTTTTTTTTGTTGTTCTTTTATGTTGTTCTTCTTACACAAGCATCTCATTCTCTTTTTTTCCTTGTTTCTTGCGTTCATTTAGAGAAGAAAAAAAATATAGAAACAATGAAAAGCTGATCAAAAAGAAACTAGAGACAAACATAAACATAATTTAATGAAAAGAGAGGAAACAAAAATAAAAACAAAAAAAAACTAGAACAAATCATAAAATAGATTAAAATTGATTCAATCTTCAATCACTTTTTGGATTGTCGATGGGAACCAGGAGAGGAATGTAAACAAAAACAAAACAAAACAAAAAAAAAATATTATGCGTAGGAAGTGTGTGTGAATAGACAGCAGTTGTGTATAGGAAAAATCATAAAATGTGTTCAAAACCGTTTAATAGATGTGTAAATTTTCAACTCAACTTTAGTTTATAATCGAAACTCAAAATACCTGTTCATGTTCATAGGTATGTTTTGTTCATCTTTTGTTTTTTTGTTATTTTTCTCATTCTTTTGTTCGTCGCCCTGTGGTGTGACATTTCAAAGCAGACTTTGTTTGAGCGTTATTTTGGAGAGTTTATGAATTTTAGTTTTAGTTTTCTTCTTTGTGTTTGTGCGTGTGTGTCAAAGAGATTTGTATTCAGTTTCGATAGGGATTTAGGGCAAAAGTGGTAGCAGCTAAAAACGAAATGAATGATCCCGAGTGGTGGATAGGCAAGATTTTGACTGAAACTCTTCATAGAACCATAGCCAAACCAACTTCATTTGTTGCTGTTGAACTTTGTGTTCCTCTATCATTGAAACAGTGAGAGTGTTTAGATTGCAGTCAAGCGGTGAGTGCGTGTTCGCCTGAAATTTAACAAGAAGCAATAAGTGCCTTGAGTTCGCTCACGCAATTACGAACAAAATTTGACACGTTTTTTTGCTGGAAATCTGATAGGAAAGAGCGAAGACTGCAATCAGGCCTTTGAATAAAAAGTCAAAGCAAATTCTAACATCTCCCAAACTTCATTTCACGTTACTTTAAGTTGAAAACAAAAAAAAAAAAAAACGTATTATAGAACATGTTAGGAAATATATGTGTGCACACAACAGAATCTAGGGCAAATGTACAAGGATACAGGAATAAATAAATAAATGAAAAACAAAAAAACAATACATTACAGGTGTGTAGATCAAAGATACAAAATATGAATAAAAATTGTTTCGTTAGAACAAAAAAATGAGAGTGAATGTAGTCTAAAAGAGAGAAAGAGAACGAGAGATTGTGTTGCAAAATGAAACAAAAAAACTAAACAAAAAAAATGTGTTTGTGTAGCTAAATTAGCAAAAGAAAGAAATGAAAACAAAAAAAAAAACTTAATAAATATTTAAATGGTAAGCAAAATTTAGTGGAAAAGAAATAAACAAAAAAAAAAAACTGTAGCACTGAAAAGAGAATGCATAGCAAACGAAAAACAAAAGAAGCGATAGATTAATGATTTAAATACCAAACTAGAAAAAAAAAATGAAGAAGAACCCGCATTTCTCACGAACATTGATGTGTTTTTAAAATGAATATTCTCAGTTGAAGTTATGAATGTTTTCTTTCCTATAAAAAACAAAAAAAAAACAACGCCCTTATTGTTCATTACAGAAATAATGATTATTTATAACTAAAATACATGTTAGACGAATTCTTTTTTGTTTAAATTATTTCTTCAGTCTTATTTCTTACTTATTATTTTTTTTTTTGTTTTTTCCTTGTAGTCTTAGATTATAAAATGTAATTGTATATCCTAATGTAGCAAAAGCAAAAAAAAAGCAAAAGCGGAGATCGAGAGAGTGAATGTGTGAATCGAGGGCGGGGTGGATAAGGACACGCGCAAAGATGCCGACCGATGGACGGTGGTGTTCCGAATTGAAAGAGAGAAATAGGAAAATTTGATTGCACCATCATAGAATATAATATATTCCAATTGAAACCTCGCTCATTATTTTTTTTTTTTTTTGTTTATTTAAGAAAGAAAAAAAAGATAATATATAATTTTTACAAGCAAGACGATTTCTCATAATTTCTCACAAAAAAATAAATAAATACAAAACACTTTCTTTGCCACAACAACACTGTCCATCGTCCTCACTGTGCCGTGCCGTGTCTCACTGGGCTCGTCACAAAGCCGAATCATCTCTCTCGAATGTGTATTATTCTAATGATTATTTAAACGAGAACTCTTCTGTATACTAAATTAAATTAATTTTGTTTCGTTTGTTTTCCCCCCTCATAAACTGTACATATATACATATCCTAAATGATAAAGAAAACAAAACTAAACGAATAATTATATGTAAACAAAGAAAGATGAATATGAATGATTTTCCTTATTTCAATGAATGAAACAAAACAAAGAGAAACAAACAAAAAAAAACTATTATTTATGTAAAACAAAAAATTGTTCAATATCAGAGATTCATTTGTATGTTTAAAACATTTACCCCCTGCCCCTCCTCCCCGCCCCTCCCTCTTCCTGTTATTTTTTTTAAGTTTGTCCCTTGTCTAGTTTAGTTTATTATAATTATTAGTTATTTTTCTTTTCCTTTTTTTTTTAATTGTAAACAAAAAAAAAACAAATATTTGTCATTAATTAAATTAATTTATATTAATACTTGAATGAGAGAAAATTAATTATTATATACGATTTACAATATGATACAAAAAATGAAAAAAAGCAATTTACCAATTGCCAAAATATAATTAATTTAAAAACAAAACAGAAACAGAAAACCGAAAAAAAAAAACATACAAAAATGATTGAATAAAAACAAAATTTATTAATTCATTAAAAAAAAAAAAAACAAACATTTTTTTACTTATTTACTTTTTCGTTCCCATTTTCTCTTCATTCGATTTTCAGTTCGTCTCTTGGGTTGTTTTCGTTGATTTTCTTCTCCATTTTTTTGATTTGTAGACCTCTTGTTGGCTGATATTTGCTCCCGGCTTTTGTTTCGTAATTTCCTTTGACGTTTCCCTAGCCGATGTTTTGATTTTTGATTTATTTTCATTCAGTTTTCCTGTCACATGAGCTCTCTCATCGATCTTGACATTGAATTTGAGCGTCATTTTATGACGATGTTATGTCCAGCACAAGGTCGCCGATGAGACGTTATTGACTAGCGACCTTGGGAATATTTTCACATTTCCACTGCAAAAGCTAGCCTCTGATCATTTTTCTATGGATATTAATGACGGTAATGCTCTTAAGGCATTTATGAAGGCATCTTAAGTGTTTGCTAATTGAGAGTCGTGAGAAAATAATTGTTGGACGACCTTGATGGGTAATTGACGCAGTTGCAAAAGCATTGAGATGAAGGCCAATTTCTAATGATTCTAGTCTCCAGTGTTGCCTCTCAGACAAATGGCTCTCTTAATTGCTTTCATGGGCAAACAGCTTGGCTATTGCCACTATTGATGCATTCGATTATACAATCCGATCGAAGGGTTTTCGAGTACGTCATGTCTATGCTCGGTTATGCTTGGGCGCTGTTGCAAGACGAAGACTCAGATTCTGAGAAGTCTTGTGGCATTGTTGTCCTATTTTGCATAATAATATGGATGACGTTGGAGCCCGTAATCGATCTGGGTATGGTTCTAGATTAGCTCAAGATATGTTATTTCAGCTTTTGTTCAGCATCCATGCGAGCAACCATAATCAGTGATTTCTGTGGAAGCACCTTAAAATTCGGAAAGGAATTGTTAGCTTGGACGTTTAGTAATGTAGTTCTAAAGTACTTACTACGTCTAGCTCACTTGACAATCTGTTTCCCGACTGTTAGCATCAAGTTCGATTAGCAGACAGAAAGCAGCCATGCGGCTGAACTTTCGCAAGTGACTGCAAACCCAACCTCTATTGGCCAACTAACATTCCTCGACTTTACAAGGACCTTGAGTCGCAGAACATGATCATTAAAAGCTTGGCTGAACTTTCGCAAATGACTGCAAACGTAACCTCTATTGGCCAACTAACATTCTTCGACTTTACAAGGACCTCGAGTGGTACGCAGAACGTGCTCATTAAAAGCCTGACTATAATGGCCCTAAAGATTTAAGCTAATAATCAGAATACACAGAAATGATACCCAATGGCCATAGTAACCACTGCGTAAGTGGGAGCGAAATCAATCGTTGTCTACGTACGTAAATGACGGTTGGTGTTGGAATTCTGCGTAAACTCCCAGAAGCAATTTTGGTCAGTTTGAAATTTGACGTCGCTTCTGGCAGCTTTACTTAAGTCAATTCTGGTTGGGCGTTCAATGGGACCTCCAGAATGACCAGGCAGGAACTAGATCTAAAAGAAACTTTAAACGTTTGATTTCTCTCAAAATTGTCATCACTGAAATCATAGGATTCAGAAGACTTGTTCAACTTGTCGCACGAAAGGCGGACAATGCTCTTCACCTTCTACCTACCTCTCCGGTGGTGACGTTTGCCAGGCAAATGCACTTGAAAAAGTCCCTACAGCTTCACGGAAGGTCTAAATGGATTATATTGGTGACGATGACCGACTTTAGTCTAAGGGACCACTGCCAATATATCCTTCTCTTCTACATGCCTAATGAACATCTTCCTCTCTGATCCTCAGCCAACATGCCTCTCCATCTAGCACGGTTTTTGCGCTAGTTGCTTCCAGCTACGCACGTTCAGCTGATTGAGGTCATTTTCCAGCGGCGTATGCCGCCGGAGGCTTGGTTTTTCTTTACCGCGTTGTCCCTCGGTGTTGGAGTCGAAGACTTGACCAGTTTACTGAGGTCACACCATCGTTTTAGGTACGGTCTTCAAGGGAAACATCCGTGGTGCTATCAGAACATCTCTAATGCGATAACTTGGTTGCGATCAGGGTCTAGCCTGAGCTAAAGCTGCTTTCTATCGTTGATAGTGTTGTGCACGCTGCTTTGAGTCTAACATCCGCCATCATTGGCCTTTATGACGGGTTTCCTCCCCTTCTCTAACCAGAAGGGTAGGAATCGAAGATCTCGCTGGAACATTGGTGCCTCGATGTGCCCATTGTTGCCGAGCGTCGACGGATCTTTTTCTCCTGTCCTACCGCCACCGATTTGCACATCTCATACAGTTCGCTAGAATCTCTTCTCGTTCATCTTCACCAAGAATCAGCACTGCTCTTTTGCTTAAAACCCAGCTCTTGGCTCCATGTAGCAAGAATGGCAATAATGGGCTTTCGTAGAGCATGATTTTGGTCCTTCGAGATTTGAGTTGTTTGCAAACTGAGGTAGCAATGGTTGCCAAGGGCGATTCCATGTCGAAATAATGACTTTCGTGGAGATCACATCTGTTTCGAGGCAAACTTCAAGCCGGCTCACACTTAAGAGCTGTCGATCGTACTGCCTTGTCCTAGCCGGTATGTGACTGACCGATTTTCGCTCGATGGCAGATCAATTTTGTTGTCCCTTTTGACCTTAAGACTGGCTCGTTTCGCCAGTTCTTCAATCGCCGTGAAAGCTTCTATTACGACACGTTGGGAGCATGCGTTGGTGTCGATGCCATCTGCATAACCCAACAGTTGGACTGATTTGCATATAAACCATCGTTCCAAGCAACGTTAACTCACATTAATTCAATTAATTGCATTAAATTAATTAATTTTTTAAACAATTTACTTGTTCCTTAATGTTTGTTGCTTCCTATTGGGTACACATCTTCAATCGTTTCTTGAAGCTTCAAGTCCAAGTTTGACGATTGTATGCATGGCGACGCATTTCCTTTACTGACCACACTCTTACAGTCAGTTTCTTAACAGTTTCTCGTCAATTTCTTGACAGATTGGCAACTTCGCAATGGATTCCCAGTCACAGGCCCAGTCATTGCCGTAAATGTCAACATTATACCACAAGGTCAAAGTAGTGTCGATCAGGGAAAAGGAAACGTATTGAATTCAACCTCCTATTGCCGTCTATTGCAGTTAAGCACAGAGTGCGAGTCAGAGTGTTGCTCAAAAATGCAGATAACTGCGTTTCAGCGGCATTAATTTTGAAAGTTGGCAGTATTTGTGGGCGGATCTGCTGCTGAAGGTTTGAACAGCAGTAAAAAAGCTATTGAAGTTCAAAAATTCAGATTCCTTTTGGAAAATTTTGTACTGTGCAGCAGGAGCAGCTAAAAATATACATATCAGCGGCAGCAGTGCAAACTTCCGTTCAAATATTCAAACAGATGCCGCAGCACTGTGGCACATATATTTTTTGGCAGCTTCAGCTGCACAATACAATACTCAAGAAGGAGGTCTTCAACACAACGACCGCAGAGCCAGCACATTCTTGAAAGCACTCTAAAAACACTGAACTTGCTGGTTGTGGTGTTGAGGGTGACAGCGTCGACTCCCAAGTTTGTTGGCTATATTCTGTTCACGAACGACTTTTCACTGCTTAACCTCCATTGAAACATTTGCAATGCTCAGAGTTTATATCAGAGATGAAGTAGTAAAGAGATGTCCAACTCAGGTTTGGGTCTTTACTAAAAAAACCCCTCGCCTAGCTCTGATTTGCTCTAAAGGCACGCATACTACTTTATTTTCACGCACACTTCTTAAGGCATTAGAGCAGCCTGCAGTTGCTCTCTTATGAATCGTATTCACAATCACTGTCTGTGAACATTTTATAAAAAACGCTGTCAGATGAAATCAAGGGGCAAGAGAGGTAGAAGTTGACTATCTCTTTAATACTTCATCTCTGGTTTATATCCATCTGTATATGAAAAAGCCTGTCAAACTCCCCTGTTCAGGGTCGGCATAGAAGCATAGGTTCACATACCCTCGCGACACCAGTGGTTGCTGTAGATGCTAGGGTCCATTTCGAGCGGTTTGTAAAGGTCCCCAAAGAGTTCCTGTCCGTCTTGAAATTCTGACACAACAGTCCCCAGAGCCACGCAAGTGTTTTGGTCATCTCGATCCCATTTAACGAATATGTGCCACATCGAAGCGTGACAGGGTACAGCTGGTATTACTATAAATGGTCTTTGTTATCGACAAATGCCATTTGTCTGCCTTTTCTTCAGATCAGAAGTCGATTGAGAAGGAGCCACTATTACGACTCCAATCGATCTCCAAAATGGCTCACACGTAGTTTTTCTCCATTCGCAATCTTCTCCGACTTCCCCTAATAGAAAAATTTAGTTTATTTCAAAAATAGACTCTCATCCGTCATCCCATCAATCGGTTTGACATGACAATTCCCCCATTTACCGCCTGATGTCAACTATTTTGTTAGGCCGGAGTTCCCCAAGATATTCGTTGCATCATCCATTCGAATAAAATCTGATCCAGAAGATCAAAACAAGACATGACAATTCTTCAGAATAGAATACCATAAGATGAGTCAACACCTCCAATGGCATACTTCTATTTTGAACAATCCACCTACATACTTGCCCCATCTAATGGAGGACAAGAAAGAAAAAACAGAAATAAAAGAAGAAAAAGTGACGCACGCATCCACTGACACTTTCGTTCGGTTTGTTTTTTATGTCTCCTCCTCATTAGAAGTGAAAGAATCACGAATAAACTTTCCCGACGGACGCCTTCGCATTGCTTCACCATCCACAAAATTTATTGGCATTTTTATCGCAATAATTAATTGAGTTCCACTTGCGAAGTGTTAATTTGTTTGTCTTTAGAATATTCCTTATGATTTATCTTCAGTTTCAGTTCATTCATTAATCCTTCCTTCCTTCTCAACCGCAGATGTATAGGTGCTTACATATATATATTTTTTGTATTATGTTTTATGTGTAAATAGCTTATATAAATTTGAAAAGAAAACAAAAGTTAATTAAGTAAATAATAAAGTAACCAGCGCTTTTGACGTATTGTGTTCAGTAACAGAGAATGATACAAGAGAAACAAATGAAGAAGAAAACCAAAGAATAATAAAACAATTCGCGACGAATTCGCTAAGTTATTTATTTTTTTTTATTTATTTAAACACAGAAACAAGTAAAGATATGAATTTTTAATTCTATGGGGCAGTAGACTGAATTTAATGAATTCGCAAATGATGATCTAGACACTTAGCGAACATAGAATTAGTTTACAAGCAAACCAGATATCTAAGATGTAAATTCAGAATAAACACACACACACACACCCATTGTACATGCAATAAGCGATAGGTTAAGTGAGTAAATTAAATGACAACGGTGGCGGTACATTCACTTGATTCTTTGTTGTTGTTCATAACCGATAAGGGATTACCAATAGATTTTAACGATAATGGTGGATAATAGGCTTAAGTTAACTTACCATCTACTGTACATTTAAAAAAAAAAAAAAAAAACAATATGTATCGCGGGAGCGGTGGAAATTCAAGGAAAATTGAAGGAAAATTCAAGAAAAATTCAAGAAAAATTCCCGGAAACAAATTTAAGGTTGAACGACTAGACGTATATTGTATAGAATACATTTTAAACCTCAAGTTGGCTAAGCAGCAACCACACGTTGTACATATGCCACGCCACAAGTGTGTGGGTTTGGGCCCGCAACTCCCGTGGCCCTTGGATCTATTATAAGTTGAAGATTTTATTGTGAAACATTAACCGAAATATACAATGCAACCGACAGACACAGGTGAACTTAAATTTAAGCTCATTCCCAGCAGCAACACACGTCATGAAATATTGCAAAAAATATATAAAATATTTAAGAGTTAAGAGAACATTGTTTGTTTTTTTTTTTTTTTTTTGTGTGAATAAACGAGTGGAAGCGAAACAAAATGTGTAGAAAATGAAAAAAAAATGAAAAAAAAAAGAAAATGTAACCAGAGAATCTTGAAACAGAAAATGTGAAAATTGACGATGAATGTGGAGAAGAAAAATAGGGAAAAGCAAAGAAAATAATAAATGTTCGAAACAAAGTGACAAACAAAAAAAAAAATATATTTGGAGATGGAAAGCAAAACAGAAACCAGTTGTTTTTTTCTTTCTTTCTTTTCTCTGTGGACTTAAAGTTTATTTATTGTTACCCTTTTGAACAGGGGGTCGTCAAAAAGGGCGCCTTTATTTTTTGCCACGTTTCTCTTAGGTCCTATTGGATCCATTGTGATGGCCATGAATATAACCTCATAACTCCTACGTCGTGCTTGTCAAGTTGTCGCTACGGTGTTGTTCAGCAATCCAGATATCCTTACAAAGCTGAAGCTGAAGCTGAAGCTGAAGCTGAAGCTGAAGCTGAAGATTTCAGAGGCATATTTATTTGATTTTGAAGGTCCTCGGAGAAATGTTCGCCCAGTGTTCTATGTCTCAACCAGAAATCATGTACACCGAGATAGTCGACTTTCGAGTGGAAAACCCCTTGCCCATCGCGTTTTACCCGGAATTTTGCTCTAAACGCACGCATACTACTTTATTTTCACGCCCTCTTCTTAAGGCTTTAGAGCAGCGTGCAGTTGCTCTCTGATCAATCGTATTCACAAACATTGTCTGTGAACATTTTATAAAAAAACGCTGTCAGATGAAATCAAGGGGCAAGAGAGGTAGAAGTTGACTATCTCTTTAATACTTCATCTGTGGCCTCAACTGACAGAGACTGAGACAATCACCGCTATCACGAATTCCATCGTAATCGAAAACGTGCTACGAACTCCGAAAAAGCGATCACAGAATTCATTCTTAGAAGAATCGTAGTGAAAAATCTGCTACAATTTCGTGAAAATTTGGTATCACTAAATACAAATGAGATGGAAATTTGTTCTTTCTCTACGACAAGTTATTTGCGTCGGAGATTGTGACTCCGTTCGGATTGTGTGATAGCATTTTTTTCGTTTCTGTGATAGTCCCATTTGTCTCATGAATATGCCGTCTGACGCAAGGACACCAGCAATCCAGCTGCGACGGACATACAAAGTCGACTTTCCCTGCACTCAGAGCTGGCTCTGGTCAGAATCTGAGCCAGGGAAAGAATGTAGTCGAATCTTCACGAATGGCTCCAAGACCAATGGAAGGTCTGGCGCTGGCGCCTTTGTGGAGAGCGACAACATTAGACTGCACACTTTCCAAGCGGAAACCTATGCGATCCTAATGGCTACGAACTATATTATGAAGAACAGGTGGAAGAGGCGAAGGCATTCTTCTTATCTCCTAACAGAAAAGACTGCAGACGACTTAGCGGCGTACTAACGGGCCACTACACCTTCGCCATACACATAAATGTACTTGGTCTAAGCGATGAAACCCTCTGCAACGCCTGTGGAGAAGACGACGACACTGCAGAGCACTTCCTATGCCATCGTCCCGCCTTTGCTCGGATCAGGTGGCAGTTATTTGGTGCCGATGAGGTGAGAGCTGATGATGTAGGCCCCTCATCACAGAAGCGCCTGCTGTAGGTTGCTGACTGGTAGTGCAGTGGACCAGTTTTTGAGTCTGATTGCTTCAGCGTTCAAAAACCTCCGACAAAATAAAGGTCCCATTTACATGGTACTTCAGATGATTATGGGCAGTAAGCGCTTCAAATACCATCGATAGCAACTTTTAGTCGCATCGGTGCAGTTTGACGGTTATATATATGTATTATACGCTATAGCATCCGCGCTCACAACCAACAAATCATACTGATAATCACAACAATTTTATCAACATATATGCAGTCGACGCAAAACAGAAGAGAAGAATGTACAACAACTCCGGTACAACCGTCATCGATTTACGCAACATACACGGAGTGCTTCAGCATACCAGATGGATGAAGTAGCTTTCATTGAAATCAATTGAAATCAACGCCATCTAGAAAACAGTCAAAAGTCTTATGGTTCATACTGATATCTCCCATATAAATATCTTTGTAGATAGCCAAGCAGTACAAAAACATCAGAACCGAGATCAAGAGCGCAGAATAACTCCTGCTACCCGCTGTTCTATTGGGCTCAAGACTAATTAGTGCAATGGAGAAGATTTAACTATAAACTGCGCACAGCGACATGAGCCTAGCGAGGCAACGAGGGATCCAACGCCTAAGGTGGTTGGTAGAGCGTAGCTCCGGCCCGAAGAGTCTTCGACTCCAAACCCGTGGAACAACGCAACATGGTATGTCCGCGTACAAAGAGGCGAAAGTGGGGAAGGACCTCAAATAACACGGTCGCGTGCTGGCTTGTAGGGACTTGTTGGTTGAGGCCGGGGTTCATGCCGTATTGCAGCGTCACACAAAGAATAAGATGAAGAAAACCAAGCTGCGGTAAAGACTCAGCAAAGTCGCACGTGCGTCATAAATAAAAAAACAATTCTAAGTTGTCCCTCCCTGCAGGAGGTTAGCCGTAGCAACGCAGTCTGCTTCTACTGGGTCTCTGTATACAAAGCTATTCAAGGGAATGAAATAGGCTAAGCTAGAAGTACCCTAACCAACTAACGACAAAGCCTGACAACATACCACTGTCAATTAAGGACTATTTTCCTGCAAAATAACCAAACTATTCTCACCTAACTATAATATCATGAAAACGAAATAGGTTATCTAACTAGCCATGCGTCATGTAACCTCTTATTCGGCATCACAACTGGACCGCTAGAGTCTAGAGTTGGTCGCGTCTAGTCCAGCATTGGAAGACATCGAAACACTGGACCACATCCACCTTTGCAACTGTCCAGTATAGGAAAGTATTTATTTACAACACAAGAACAAAGACATTTGGTATCTACTTCCTCGATTCTCTCAAGGATGTGATAAATCTTAACCTACCTAAGGCTTCAAAGTCAGGCCAAAAAAACTCAAAGTTTCTGTTTTCAGAGAGTTCGTGGTGACACTATGGGCCTTTGCTTGTGAGTCTATAGCCGCCACTCTAACCTATTACACAGAAATGATACACTGTGACCATAATGATCACTTCGCTGAGTTTCGTTAAGTTTCGTTAAGTTTCGTTAAGTTTCATTAAGTTTCGTTGCCTTTTGCTTACCTCAGGAAGAGCGAAACGAATCATTCTCTGGGTACATAAAAGGGAATTTTGCTTAAATTGCCGGAAGTGTAGATAATGAAACGAAATTTAATTTATCACGCGATCGCGGCAATCCCTTCAAGCTTACCACTGGTCGTGGACAGGATATCCGCTGATGGGAAGTAAGAGTAGCAGTTAGGCAACTATCGCTTGGGCAGCATGCTAAGTTAGTTTGTTAGCCGGAATACCCCTATGGCAGTCGATGTCATCCAGGTATAATTCCATCGTGCAGTGCCCTGTTAACTGAATGGCATCAGTATAAGCCAGCTACGCCGCCTCGTCACAAGCACTAACTGGGTACTACTGGGTCAAGTCAAACCGCGTTTTGCCACAATGAGCTGCACATCCTAATGGCCACGAACTATATTGTGAAGAACAGGTGGTAGGAGCGAAGTCTTTGTGTCTGTTGCGACAGTCAAGCTGTGCTCAAGGCCCTACTCAACCCTTTAACCACTTCCAGGATAGTCCAAGAATGTAAGTCTTCTCTGAATTGGATCGGCAGGTTCATTCATCCCGGGTCACCACGGAGTCACGGGAAATCAGATCGCCGATGAACTTGCTAGACAAGGATCAGAGGAGATACTCCCAGGATCCGAACCTGCGTTGGGACTACCCACATCCTCGGTTAGGGCTTCCATCGATGACTGGGCTTCTCACAACCAGAGGTGGCATGACTCTGCAGGATGTAGACAAAGCAAGCGCATGCATTTCCCTAACGAAATAAAATCTGGACAGAAAAGACTGCAGACGACTTACCGGCGTACTAACGGGCCACTACACCTCAGCCGAACACCTAAATGTGCTTGGCCTAAGCGACGAAACCCTCTGCGACGCCTGTGGAGAAGACGACGACACTGCAGAGCACTTCCTCCGCCACTGTCCCGCCTTTGTTCGGATCAGGTGGCAGTTATTTGATGCTGATGAGGTGTGAGTTGATGATGTAGGCTCCTCATCACTGAAGTATCAGCTGGTATTCCTCCTGCCTGGTAGTACAATAAATCAGTTTTTCTGAGTGCTCCTATTTAAAAGCTTCCGACAAAAGAAAAAGAAAACAATTGGCCTACACTGGCAGGCTATAGCAGACAGCCACTCTGGGCATTGGATGTGGAAAAAAATTGAGGCGGCTGGCGGAGAGTATCTCAGGCTCGGACCCTCCATGGGTCGCCGGCGTGATAAGTTAGTGCGGAGAGTTACTGATAAAATCGGAAAAAAGGATAACAAACAGAAAAATAATTGCTTTCTATCACAAAATAAACTACAACTATTTGGTTTACTACTTTTATTTAGTGGCTATGAACTGTACAGCGTTTAAGCTCGGCTTGTGCTGCACGTATTTAGAAGTTGATAAGTTAACTACAAAATATATCTCACTCCCTATGTTTCTATGTGTTGTTGAAATGAAGAATGAAACTCATTGCTGAACATTTGACTTATGATGCAATGCATGACTTTTATCTTCAACTCTGGCTAATGGTTTAATTTATAGCCACTGTTGAAGTTATGGCAAGGCATTGCCCCGAGCTGTTGCATTATATGGCTCTTTAAGACTGTAAAGTTATTTTAACTCCATGTTTTATGAGGCACGTGTAGTGTTTTACTGGCTCTATTATTGGTTAGATAATTTAAATTGTCTGCTACAAAGTTATGTTAGCACAAATTGTTGATCGATGCAATTTTTATGTATTTCTCTTTACAATGTTGTTAACATTTTCATAAAAAGGGTGTCTTGTTTGCTTTTGCAACAATTTGTGTGGACAAGTGCGGTGTCGATGGGAGTTTTTTCTCAGATGGAAAAGATGAGGAAGCTATTGAGGCAACAGCTTTGGATTTGTCTCCAGCTGCATCGTACTCCTGTGACTGAGTAGAAGAAGTACTGTCCTTATGAGTGCTGTGCAGCCTATTTGTTCGTCCTTTAAATGGAAGTTTATAATTTCAACATATTTGTAAAAAACTGGTACCTCCTATCCTGTCATCCATCTCTTAGGTAAGGTTACGTTAGGTTTCGGTTTCGGGAGGGGAGTGTGATGGTTGAATATAACTTCTACTCGTAGTCTTTAGAGCCCATTGTGAATCCCGTCATTTGTGGTTTTTACAAATTCTATCAACCAATCCTGTCGCTTGATGGTTTAAACCACAGCGTGCTCTTTACGAATCTTAAGAGATCCGACAGATCCGCAGTCTCTGAGAAGAACCCTTGGCCCAGCGAAGCTAGGAGACCTGGCCAGTGGCGCAGCAGATGTTGTATCGTCTCGGTCTCTCAATCGTCGCCGCAGCTCCGGCGGAGATCACTGGGTTCCGCGTTCCATTTCCGAAGCATTGCTCCGATGGGGCTGTGTTCTGTGATCACTCCGACGAGCACACGGATTGAGTTACGGTCCACCGCCAGAAGCTTCTTTGTTTTACCGTTATGAAGCTCTGGTCACGTTGATCTTGTTGTGTGACAGTCATTTCTTGCGAGCCAAGACGAGTTGGCTTCTTTTTAACTCGATCTCTTGCCAGCTGTCTTCAGTTGGGCAAGTCACAGATGCCGGGATGTTCGAGCTATACGAGCAAACATTGAACTCAAGCATTTTCTTACGAAGGATTAGCATTTTTGCTCAATAACTATACTGACAAGCAAATTGACTTAAGTAAACGTAAGGCCTTTGGAGGAGAAGCTTCCACCAACGACTTGAGCGTAGTCAGGCGTCGGATTCATACCAACACCTAAGGTGGCTGGATCATGTAGAGCGTATGTGGAACCTATCACCAGGCCGAAGAGTCTTCGACTCCGAACAAGTGAGACAACGCAACAGAGGACGACCGCGTTTAAAGTGCGGAACCGAATGGAAAAAGACTTCAACCAACTTTGTGCGCGTAACTGGAGGCGGCTGGCCAGACATCGTGCTAGCTGGAGAGGGTTTTTGGTGGAGTCCACCCCGGACTGTAGCGCCAAATAAAGACGAAGAAGAAGGATATGGCAACAAGCTGCAGTGTGACTACTTCAACATTGCTCTTAGCAGCGTTTAATAATATAATAATAATAATATGGGGGCTCTACAGCCTACACTCTACAGCGTAGAGGTCTAGGGCCTAGCTTCTCAGCAACCACTCGTGTTGTGCGTGCTATTGTTCTATCACGAGTGGTAGGGACCTACAGTTTTATGCCGACTCCGAACGGCCAAAGTTAAGAAGCTTTTTCTGGACAGTTATACTCTTTGAGTATTTTCAGTGACTCGAAAGAGATGGGGCCGTGAAAAGTATTTCTTGTCGTACCAGAAATCGAACCTAGACAGGTAGGTCCAAGGCGACGCAGATACCCACAACGCCACGGGCCACCACAGTGTTTACACTCAAGAATGTGTGTAAACACTGTGTGTGCTCTTGAGAAGTTTGTTCAAAAGCTGGGTCAGACATTGACGTATGTGGTCGAACACAGTCAGGTGCCAATAAGGCGTGAGACGAAAGAGGCTTAAATGAGTTAAGACCAACACGACTTGGACAGAATGTCACAACGAACAGCTCCGTCTACCTCGGCTGCGTGGTACAAGCAGTAGAAACACGTCAATTCCAGGATCGAACCGAGAACAACTCTTATCAATCGCTGATTCATTGCGGTCAGGAGGCAACTGGGTGAAGGTGCCCTTTCACGAAGGATCAAGACACTAATAACCGCAATACTGCTCTACGACGCAGTGGAATGAACAATGTTGATTGCGGGTGAAGAAGTCTTCGGAATCTGCGAGAGAAAAATGACATCGATTGCGATTGTTGATTCAGTCTGCGTTAAGGGCATCGGAAGGAGAATATTTGACAACGAACTCATCGGGCTATACAGCGTCGGGAAACTAGCCAGGCGTCTACGGATCCATGAGGCGACGACAACGTACAAACACTCTTCAACTCCGAACCTTTGGGACAACGGATCAGAGGACGCTCGTGTTTAGTGAGACGCACATAAAATTAATTCTGAAGAACCTCAGCCAAATTCTTGTGCGAAACGAGGAATAAGGAAAACTGGAGAGGCTTGTTGGTCGAGGCCAAAATCCACAACGGACTGCAAGGAAGATAAATCGTAAGCTTATGTCGGAATCAAACGAAAACTATCGAATCTACTAATCGGCTAATTTTGAAGTGGCTATAATTGCTTCTGGACTTGACATTCTCTTACGTAGTGAGCCATTAATTTCGCAGGGATGCAATGTTGCTGTGTGCGTTTCGATATATGTTGGCGCACTTAACTCGAGCACTACTTTCAGAGATGTTCTTCTGTACTGGTGTGTGAAAGCTCAATCATCGATATCCTCCATTGGTTTATTTAAGAAGTTCGATGCCCATGATTTCTAGCCTGGAGCTGCATTGTCCCGGCCAAGTTGCCTAAGGACCTTGCAGTGTAGGATCCCAAGTCCTGCTCTCGATCAATTTGGCACTTCTTTTGCACACTATTGTCATATTTTCTGTAGGTAGTGCATTTCGATGATGGATAGGTCATAAGACGTTTGTAACAGAGCCAGTCTCTTCGAAGATGGTGTACATTTGTTCCTTTATCCGCTCAAAATGACCTACTCCACTTGACTTACAGTTCGAATAATCTAGTGTTACTAATGTTGTCTGATTTATCTGAAATATAATATTCTAAAAATTGTGGCAATAGTATGATCAATGTGGACAGGACTAGTCAAGACTACAGACAGTTTACCCAGATTATGTGTAAATCAAGCATTTCATGTCATTTTCTATGTTCTCTGTGGATGAAAGGGACTCCTTTCAATCATGTAGCACGGATATCCAGTATTTGCCGTCTCTTTCGAACAGTGTTCTAGTTCGAGATTTCAAATCACTTCATTCTTGAGCTGTTAATCTGCAAAAAGCTTGAACTTGGTGAAGAAGCCAATCGCTGGAGATTATTACCCCAATCTGAAGGACTTACCACAGCGCCAAAGAGGTCTTATCCTTCAGGAGCACCAATTTATTTAAATTAAAACCGGTTTTACATATCTTCCACATCGCCTGTTCACCTCTCAGTTGCGTATGATGGCATTGTGGACATATAGAGCCCAAAATCAATCGATCGCCAACTTGTTCATTGACGGCTGCTGCACGAAACAGTTTTGATTCAATTCGATTACAGAAGATTCGTCAGATGTAATGGATTTAAGACCATTTAATTTTTTTTGCAGGATGCTGCAGAGATGCGGTAGAAACAGAATCTATTTAACATCTGCTCTGCGATTGCCTGGTTCAAGGAAAAAAAAGGACGCAGTTCCTAGGAAAGCACTTCTTCGAAGATCTGGAGGACTCAAGCCGTGTTGAGATTCATATGTGGATCTGACTGGTTTTCGGACTACAGTAGGCCTCATGGCAATACTTTTTTTTTTTGTCGGAGGTTTTTGAACACTGCTCTGGAGCGCTTAGACTCAAAAAACTGGTCCATTATACTACCAGTCAGCAACCTACATTTGCTGAAATTTCTTGGTGGTCTTCCGGAGGAAGCCTACATCATCAGCACCAAATAACTGCCACCTGATCCGAGCAAAGGCGGGACAGTGGCAGAGGAAGTGCTCTGCAGTGTCGTCGTCTTCTCTACAGGCGTTGCGCTTAGTCTAATCACATTTAGGAGTAGTGGCCCGTTAGTACGCCGGTAAGTTGTCTGTAGTCCTTTCTGTCAAGGGAAAACAAGAATACCGCGGATTTCTTACAGACGTCGAGAAGCCCAGCTATCGACGCAAGCCCTAACCGAGGACGTGGGTAGTCCATCTAGTTCGTGGCCATTAGGATCGCATAGGCTTCCGGTCGGAAAGTCTGCAGTCTAATGTTGTCACTCTCCACAAAGGCGGTCTTGGAGCCATTCGTGAAGAATCGACTACATTCTTCTTCTGGCTCATATTCTGGCCAGGGCCAGTCCTGAGTGCAGGGAAAGTCGACTTTGTATGTGCGTCGCAGCTGGATTTCTGGTTTCCTTGCATCAGAAGGCATATCCATGAGTATGTGGTCAAAAGAAATACGATGCGCCTTGCGAGTTTCTTTTTAAACGGCAGATGGCCTTGGTGCAAGATGGTGCACCCCATGATGTGGATATCAAGGGGGGGGGGGAGATTCAGAAGTGCATCAAGAGCAGAGCCAGGCGTGCTAGGGAAGGCCCCTATGCACCCGAGACAAGCCGTTCTTTGAAGCTTAGTGAAAGCAGCAGTTATGTATTTACGCGAAAGCTTATTCCACCAAACGACCGATGCATATGATAGAAGAGGCCTCACCATAGCCATGTAGATCCAAAAGGATCTTTTTGGTGATAGACCCCAAGATTTGCCAAAAATTCCCTTACACTGCCAGAAAACTGACAGCACCTTTTTTTTTCTTCGTTTTTGTTTTATTTTATAATTCATTTTTCTTACATGCTAGACAAAAATAACTAAAACTAGCTTAACTAACTTAACAATCGTTCTTACATCTAACCTACTGACCCTATACGGGTACTCTAAGCTATTCTGAACTAAATTTAATTGTGCCTTTCGGCTTAAACTATGGTTTTTTTTTTTTTTTTATTTTGTCTGAATGTACTTTCTGATTAGTTTGGCAAAGAAAACTGGTAAAAAACTTGACATTATATATCTATCTTAACCTATCTTAAACTTACTTAACATAATATAAAAACTTATAAGCTAACTTAACTATGTCCGTAACAGTACGGCACGTGCACCAGGGCGTATATGTTATGTATATGCCTAACATATAAAATTTATACGCCGTGGTGCACCTTTTGTGCACCTACCCTAAGATCTATGTAAGTTGGCCACTATGGTCAACTACCGCGTCATTTTGAAAATCCAGCGGCGGCGGGGGCTGGTTTTGGTGTAACCACCAGTAAAATTGCCGTTCTTTGGCAGACTCTCTCCTGTCTCGAGCAGAGATCGCTCTACTGAACCGGAGGAGATCCTCGTGCATGCGAGCGACATCCTGTTCGTATTGGAGTCGCCTGTCCACTGTTCGGCGTACGACGTGGAAGATGACAGGACATCCTTGTGGATCCTGTATTAGGCCAATTGTGTCGAGATAGAGGAACGCTTCAGGAGGAATAAAGCCGGTGAGGCGCACTCTCTCATGGTACATAACATTGGGGTAGTAAGCCCCAAAGATCAGACTGTTGGAAGAAGTCATAGCTCGTGCAATATGCCTTCTGATCAGTTTAATAATAAAATTATCTATCCTGTTCAAGTTTGCCTCGTTGTACAGGACCTGAAAAGGATAGTTTCACACTTCAGGAAGTTGATAATCAACTTCCAGTCGTCGCAAAATCGCTGAATTTGTTCGAAGTCACATTGCAACAAGTTATTTATTACTTCGACCTTGGGACCTGATCTGTACGCTACTAGATCGTCGGCGTACGCAATTAAGTGCGGCATGGAACCTATAAGATCTGCAGTGAATATTGAGAACAAGATCGGCGAACCAACAGCTCCCTGTTGCAGACCATTTTTGATGTCAAAGACCATGGTAGAAGTTACGTCGCCACTTTTCACGACGAACTTTCTGCCTATTATCATGTCATAGCTGACAGCTCCTTGGTGGATTTCGATTCAATGTGTTGTTTCCAGAGAAGTTTACTATCCAAGATGGTGACACCTTTTAGTACTAGTTGAGTCCGAGCAGTCAACTTTCTCCTCCTCGTGAAGAGAACAACCTCTGTTTTAAGAGGGTTAACTGAAAGTACATTCCTAGTACACCAGTTGTCGATCACGTCTAGAGCCGCCTGCGCTTTTGAACGCACAGCCGCTAGGCATGATCCGACATACAGTACGGCTACATCATCTGCAAATGCCTGGGCGTAGACATTAGAGCTATTAAGGGCGTCAAGCAGAGAGTCAACCAGCATGCACCATAGCAGAGGAGATAGGAAAGCACGGCAATGCAGTTCCTGGAAGGGCCATTGGCATGTTTTTTCTAAGTGAGCCACGGTCATAAGGCCGACAGGGCACCCAATAACCTACCTAAGACCATTTATTTCATCTTTCTTCGATGACTTGTTGCCAATGATTGAAAGTGGCAATAATTTAGCCTAAGGATATGCAATAAATCATCATTTTTAAAAGAAGCCAAAGTCACTCCATTTTTTCTTGCAAGCACAGCGTATGCAATGGTTTCCTTTTGAGGAGTGTAGTCTTGGATATCTTGTACAGAACTTTAAATCTGTTGCAGATCTACAGGAGTTGAGATTCATTGAAACTCAAATCGAAGTGTTTTTGCTGGGAGTCCATCATCGCTTCCGTTTATAGATTTGGACGAAATCAAGAACTCAAGAGTCGTATCCAATTTGTAGGTTCTTTTGTATTGTACAATAGCATCGCATCGAGGTAGCATTGGCCAGAGCGGATACAAAAAGGAACCTGCACTGATGCGGTAAGAAAGTCTACAAGACAGTTGCAATTAGTGGTTTGGCTACAGATCTTAAGGCGTATCAATCAATTGTGTTCGCTCAATCTGCAATCAATTGGTCCACGTGACTAAACGAGGAAGCCAAGGCCAGATAAAGAAATCTATCCATCCAGGAATGGAATCAGAAGAAAAAAATCAACGACAATACTTGGTCGTAGTCATTCCAAGGAAACTTAGCTTAGACTCCGTAGTAAACTGAAAACGAACACAAAATTGGAATAAAATCTAGACAATTTAGGGCCCAGATTGAATGAGGAATGAAGGCATACAGTCTGAGCAATACCCGAAAATCAAGTAGAGCTGTTGAACCTCTCAAATAATGACTCACTTTTACACCGCCACAATTTGAGGACTAATCAAACGTTAATAACGAATTTTCAACACCTGCTTATTTTTCAAATCTCTCCTTTCCTTTGTAGTCAAAAACGCGAGCCATAACTTAACAAACATCTCTTGCGAAAGTGTAGTCACACCACAAGAAAATCGAATGTGACACACCCATTAGTTCACCATGTCCGAACCGAATACTCACCTCACTCACAAAACACACACAGAATGTGTTCAGTGAACGCTCGCCACCGCCATGTTTATTCCGAAAAATTTGACATTTCATTGTAGCTGAAGAATTTTGTTGTTTGATGTCAAACTGCCGTGGAACAAGAGTGCGTGAAGTTTTGTGTCTCTCGCTTCGGTCCGACAATTGTTATCCTTACCTTGCCAGCGACGGGAATCCTTTGAAAAACCTCCAGAACCGTCCGCAAAGCATCCAGCCGCGGTGTTATCCCCCAAATCGCATCAGGGGGGCCAGCACACACAGTAAATTTGCCCCTCGAACGCATCGATTTGCAAAATGTTTTCGCAACAAAAGTGAAGAAGTAAAGTGCAAAGCAGAAGAAAAACGACGGAGAAGAAAAAAAGATTCCATTCGCACAAACCGTGTGTGATTGTTGTTGTTGTCCGCGCCGTGACGCAAAGTGTCAAAGCCAGTGTCTCGGGGAAAAAGTGTCAAAAAAAAAAAGTGAAAATAAAGTCGCAAATCCTGTGCTGTCTGGTGCTGCGACAAAGTTTAGGTTTTTATTTTTGTTTATTTCTTATTGCGTGGGAGGGTGTGGGCGCCGTCGTCACAACCAAGTGAGAAGACGCTCCAGCGTCTAGAGCGTTCTTTCTCTCCTTTTTTTTTTTTGTTCGCTTCATTCTTTTCTGTTTCTCGATTTTATTTGGATTCCTGTGAGTGAAAATCAAAACAAACATCGGTGGAGTCGGAAGGGCAGCCGCCAGCGGAAGATCAAGACCAAGGTAAATACGCAAAAACTGGAATGAATGAATTGTCTGGTGATTTCTCATAAAAATGCCTTATCTCTCGGGGTGTCGATTCGTTGAATGGGGCCGCCGAGGGGTTACGAAACAGAGAACATGTGTTGTGCTATTGGTGGGTGGCTCTAGTCGATTGCGAAACGACACGCCAGCACTTGGGGAATGTGCGTTGCGAACAGCAGGCGGGTGGGAATAAATAGTTGGGAAGCAAAACAGCGAAACAAATCGCTGTGAAAACAGATAAATGAGAAAAAACAACATTTGTGCTGTTGCGAGACACTGACACTGGCAGTGGAGCGATACAGACCGAGTCTATGTAGCACACACCGTTGTCGCCCGTCTGGCGCTGTGTTGGTACACTTGATGGAGGTGCTGCTGTGCTGCTGTCCATCAGCTGCATCCTACGCACGCACTCAATGGTTGTACTCGCAACGTAGTAGCATCTGGGTGGTACAGTAACGTGCAAAATGTTTCAAACACCACATCGCTGCTGGCATGTGGTTCGTTTGCTTTTCAGCGCAACTGGGTGATGGATGATTTGTAGTTTTACTTGAATAAGAAGTCTTTGATGTCTGAACAAGGTCGGGTGCACTTGTCCATCGGCCGAGATCATGTACGCACTTGTGGTTTTGTGGTTGGTCAGTGGACATTCTCACTTCCAGGCGAAGAATGCAATGAAACGAGTTCCTTTGCGTTGCCCCATCTTAGAGTTGGCCATTAAATGCTAATGGGATGCGGTCGATCTATGGGCGAGAACCAGATGTAATGAGATCAGTCGCAGTCATGCACCTTAAGTGACCGTGACCAATGGCATTGGTTTAGGTACCTACTTTGGATGCCTCGGTGAGTTGCACTGAGTGTGTCTGAAGTTGGATTCTAGGCGTACAACTTGTAATTGTGCGCAAAAATAATGCCACCAGCTCGAGGGCGTTGATCTTAGATGAATCCTGCGGAATTCGCTTCGTTGCCCATGGTTTTCTGCTTGTCGCCTGCGAATTCTTGTGATTTCGTGGTCGATTGTGGTGTGCCTCGACATGGAAAAGTTAGTCAAGTCTGAGAGTGGTCCGATGTCAGCACTGACAGCAGTGCAAAGTGACTCGCAGTCAATTAGCCCAATTAGTACGACTCGTTCTGGACAACGCGAAGTGGGGAATCAAACAGCTTCTCCATGGAATGACATCCCTTTTGCAAATTCTACACCTCACGTCACGTTCAGTGCTCCCCACCGACAAAAGCACGCCTGTCACAGGGCACTTCAAACTTTCGGGGCCTTCTCTCCCAACTCCGACGTCACTCGTCGGAGGAGGGTCACATACATTTTTCTGAGCAATTTCAGCAATTTGGTGACTCCAAATTCCTTCCATGCAAGAGCTGCAGACATCATTAACATAGTTTGTACGGTTTAGGGCTGATGTCATCGACCGTTTCACTGTGTGGCATTTTTCGCCAAGCTGAGTTCCAAAAGAATGTGTGGTTCGTCATTCTGTGACCAGAGGAACAGAGGAAAACTCTCATCTAGGCAGAAACTAGGACACGTCGCGTGGAGTGCGGCAACTTTTAATGTCCCTTGGGGATGTGCGTCGGAGCACTGATTCCTCGGTGGCCCCCCAGAGTTTAAGTGTTGCCTCTTGCAATTGTTTTTACAGTTCGTTGTGGGTATGGAACGACATCAAAGCTCAATTTACTGGGAAAATTTATAATTGGTTGTTTTCAGTTATTTTTTTGGGTTATTCCCACGGCTTGTTGATCGTCCTCAAGTTCATTCTTTGTTTGGTTTGAAATTTGATGAGAATCGGATGGTCGCGCTGTTGTGAGCTTAGTCTGTGTTGTCCAGTTGGGCTGTCCTTTGGCGAATCTCTTCAAATCTGCAATGATGGAGTGAGCGGTCGGCAGTCTCTACAAACATGCTGACGAGTGGTCTTATCAGGGCACCACTGGTTCATGGTCTCCCCCGGTTCGCGTGAGTTTTGCCTTGGGCCGCTTAGCCAAATAGACGCCAGTAGAGCCGCCTTGACGTAGACGCCAGTAGAGCGCGACTTGTTCTGAAGCAATCTTTTGCTTGTGTTGGTCAATCTCATGTTTCGGCGTGGTCCACTGCTCTTGTTGAGCTCGTCTCCGTCCAGTTTGACTGTCTTCCATTGCATGAGGCTCTACGAGTTATAAAGGGCGACTCAGATTTAAGCACAGACTGAGTTGTAATAGAAGGCCTTTCATTAAGAGCTTCCCATCTTTAAATTCAAATAAAACAAAGTGTGCGTGAGCCATCATGGGAATTTATTATTCGTGTTAAAGGCCAATCGATGCCATTATGTAGGGAATACAACATCGTTCAAAGGTCCGCCGCAGCTTCTCTGGATAGCTCGTATCAGAAATGTCCAATTTTCGCGCATAAATCGGGCTGAATTTGGCCGATGGCACGGGTTATGTTGGCTTTGAGGGTCACTGTGGGCTGTCGCTTACTCGCTTAGACCTGCGACTTCAGAAAACTGCGACTTCGCACCAGAAATGTCTAGGGATTTCGATTTCGATGGCCGTTTCTTTTTCCTCGTGAGATGACAATGCCCTCGACACGCTCGTGCAGAAGTTCCAATGTGGTGTGAGCGTCCGTCCTTTTCAAACCACATGTCGTTGGTGTCCATATCATCCAATTCAGGCCAAAAGATGTTGGTAATCATCGACGACGTTGACGATGATGGTCTTGCCAACGGAGTCGATGACCCCGCCAGCCCAAAATCCACACCAAACCGCGTCAATTTCGGACTGAAGTGAGATCTCTTGGATCTCATGTGGATAGTTATCGTCCGAAATTCGACAATCGTGGACGATAGACGTTTGTTGACCGCAAAATGGGTGATGCGCGCGGATTGTTCTCCGATCAGAACGTTCATTTGCACGTGTGCTTGAGCGTCATTTTCGACCGTGATGAATTGGCAAACGTAGACTGAATAAATTACAGCCAGTTTGACAGATCTAGCTTCAACATTATGGCGGCTATAAACTGTCACAGCCAATTCGTCTTGGCTCGCAAGAAATGACTGTCATACGACAAGATCAACGTGGCCAGAGCTTAATAACGGCAAAACAAAGAAACTTCTGGCGATGGACCGTAACTCGATCTGTGTGCTCGTCGGAGAGATCACAGGATACTGCCCCATCGGAGCAATGCTTCGGAATTGGAACGCGAAATCCAGCGGTCTCTGCCGGAGTTGCGGCGACGATTGAAAGACGATCTAACATCTGCTGTGTTACTGGCCAGCGCCTGGCTTCGCTGGGCCATGGATTCTTCACAGAAACTGCGGACTTAGCGAATGTAGACATATCGGATCTCTTAAGATTCGTAAAGAACACGGGGTGGTTTAAGCCATCACGCGACAGGATAGGTTGACAGCATGTGTACTCCACAAATGAGGGGATTCACAATGTGTCTGTCCTAAGGCCTCCGAGTGGAAGTGATGTTGAACCATCGACATCCCCTTCCGAAACCTAAACTCTTAACTTAACTGTTAAAGTTCGGAAATTCCCTATTGGAAGACGTTTTATATTCTCCTGAAAGAATATTGTATGAAGACAATGTTCCTTTTCCAGACGACACAGCAATTCATCCTGTTTCGCAACCTCAATCGCCAATTAGCTCTATTGGGTGAGGCACCTTGCTTCCTTGAATGATGTTCCATTTCATTCGATTGAGCGAATTTCTGTTCATCGACATCTGCCCCAGAGCATCACTAGATTAACTGAGTGAAGCAATTAAGCGATACGTCATTGTTTGGCGATCCAGTTAGGTACGCACTCATTCAAGTAGCTTCGACAGACGCATTCCCGTTCTTTTGGTGCTCCAAATGGAGGCAAAAACGCACCAGTCTCCTTGAATTACCTCTAAAATTGGAATGAACAGCAATTCTGTATTCGGAATCGATGTCCTTAAACCCATCAACAGTAAGCTAACCCTCGAGGTATTCAACTATTTGCAAACCTCTTTGACGATACTCCTACTTCCTAGAATATAACTTAGTTTGTTTCATCCCCCTTTTTACTTCATGTCTCATTTTTGTCCTTCTTTTCCTTAGCGGTAAGTGCTTAACTCAGGTGTAGCTTTGCTTTTCCAAATCAAGGAAATTTTACCGGAAGTCTTACGGACTTGATGAACATTCCCATCATGCCAAGGATCTTCAAAAACCTCACGTATTTGACGAACATCGTCCAATGTTCAGTCTTTGTTGCCTCATCGATCAATTTTAACACTCAATGACAACAATGTTGTATGCCTTGATAATCTGCTACTATTAAACAGACGTGTAGAAGCCCCAGCTTAATCGACGTCAGTAAACTTAAGCTTATGTCAGAACCGAACGAAGAGTAACCAGAAGCATCGTCGAATGTCAAAGTTCCCACAATTGCCTCTAGAACCTCATGCATAATTCCAACATTAACCGCCATTTACGTACGTAGAGACCGTTTCATTTTGCTCCAACTCAAGCAATCTACAGTTAACGAAGCTTGACGAAACCGAGTTAAGCCGTTTGTATGTTCACACAATTGCTTTCAGGAGGAATTCCAACATCAACCGACATTTCCGCACGTAGAGACTGATTCGTTTTGCTCCCACTTGAGCAATCTAAAGTTAACGAAAGTTGACGAAAGCGAGTTAAGTCGTTTGCACGTTCCCACAATTGATTTCAGGAGTTTAACCGATATTTACGCACGTAGATACCGATTTATTTTGCTCCACCGCAAGCAAGCAAAAGTTAACGAAATTTGACGAAAGCGAGTTAAGTCGTTTGTACGTTCTCACAATTGCTTCTAGGCGCTTATGCAGAATTCCAAAATCAAGCGCCATTTACGCACGTCGACACTTTTTTGCTCCAACTCAAGCAATCTAAAGTTAACGAAACTTGACGAAAGCGAGTTTTTACGTTCCCACAATTGCTTTCAGGAGCTTATGCAGAATTCCAACATTAACTGACATTACCGCACGTAAAGACCCATTCATTTTTCTCCCACTTAAGCAAGCAAAAGTTAACGAAACTTGACCAAACTGAGAGATGTGGTTAGCACGATGTGGCACAATGGACCCAGCACGTTGGTCTAAGTGTGCCACGGCTACAAGACCCAATTACGTACCTAGTACTCCCTCAGTGTACTCTTTCTGTGTATTCGCTCGATTGCTTTAGTTGACTTATGTCTCTTTAAGTCTACTGTAGTCAATCTTTAAGTCCTAAATGAATATAATTCGGGGCGAATCGTGACTCATTCTCTGTGTCCAGCCACGTAAGTACGAGCCAGGCACTAAAAATTGGCATTTTTTCACAACAATTCGACGAAATTTTTTTGACGGAATATGAGTGTACACCCACTTCAACTGTAAACCCCCTTTTAACCACAACTTTTGTGAAAACAAATCATTTATTGACTGGAACCTCCTCAGGAAAGTTCCCGCCGTTGACTTCAACTCCACAAAATCCACTGTGAGCCCTTTCCCCAGCCAAAGATGGAGGATGTCGCCGCGAATGACATGCAATTAGAAACAAAAAACAGTCAAGCTCCCCGATCCTCAGAGGCAACCCTTCACACAAAACGTCAGCTACACACTGTGAAGTAATAGGGGCACGCCAAGACACAAACCATACATCAAACGACCGCCTTTTTGGCATAAAATGACAAGAGACACGCCACCGAAGCGTCCCGCGCCGTCACATCTCAAGGGGGAACGGTTTGTACTCATTTAAAATGCATATCCCCGTTCTCGATGAGGACACATTTGCATGTCAAAGCGCATTTATGAAGATTAAATATAAATTCAAGTCGGCTCCAACGGAAAAGTCGACAATCCGCGTCAATCCAATGAAAGCACATCCACCGTGCGGACCATCACAGGCTGTGGCTCCGATTTAAGCTCTTTTGACCTTCCTTCCGAGCTTCTCCTCCCCCCCCCGCTTGGTTCCCATCGCCACAGCGTCAGTCGTTCATAGTCGTCGACTCGGCCGTCCCAGCAGCAGCAGCAGCAGCACCAGCAGCAGTGGCAGCAGAGAATACAACCATCGCCGAGTGCCTATTTACAATTTTCAATTCAATTAGCCGTCTCAAGTGTAAGAACAACTTTTCTCCGCGACTCAGTCCGTGCTTCCACGCGGTGTCCACCGAGACCGTGCCGTGATGTGCCTCCCCCTCCCCAACTTCTCAGCGAAAACCAATGAAGTATGCATTTCCTGTAACCTAGAGAAAAGGGTGGCACCACCGAGCCATAATAACTGTACCACCGACTAGCAGGTTCTCTCCCCCGCCACGAGACCCATTCAGATATATATTTTTTTCCACTTTTCGTTCCTCTTTGTGCGTCGGAGTGGGCGACGAGCAGCATCGCTAGGAGTCATCAAAATACCTTCTCACTGTCATGGGAGACCGGTGCCGGGGGGGAAGAGGAGGAATAAAATTTAAATATGCATTCCATTAGAGAAGACGATGCGATACGGTTAATCGTGCATACCGCTGGTTCCCTGGGAATCGATGGGAATCGTTGGAATCGATTTTTTTTTCCAATTTCTTCTTCTTTGAGTTTGTGCGATGCGACGAGTGTAGCGCGCAGCGCACACACAGCGAGTCTCGGTCGGACGCATGCAGAGCGGGCGACACTGCTCCTCTGGCACATAATTCAATGAATCCGAATCAAGGAATGAGAGAGATTTCTTAATTGCAGAAGGAATCCCATCGCGGGAGCGTTGGGGACAAATATGTGTGCGCTGCGCTTGCTTTCGTTGCTTTCTCTGATGGGATGGGGATGTATAAATAATTTCGTTTGATTTCGAGTGAGACTCTTAGCACGGAACACGAGTGGTGCATGTACATTTCATTAGAATGGAATCCCGGGATGAAATGGAAAGTTTCGAATTGTTTTTCTGTTGTTGCGGGATGTCGGCTCGGGTCCTCGGGGATTTTGGGATGCGTGCCAGAGTGGAGGATGTCAACATGGAAGTGCCATGTAATGCGGATACACGAGAACAACCACTTTGGAGTGGCAGGCAAATGTGGAATGTAATGTCAATGGACATGGGGCAATGGTTGGGGCGCTTTGAAGGAAGATCATCCACTCGTCGTTGCCCGTTGAAGCTGTAGGTGTTTAGCTAGGCCGGTAATGTGCACTTTAATGACCGTTAAATGCTCTTGAATGAACTCAAATTTTGATGAGATAAAAGGCTTGTCTTCCAAATTGGAGGCAACCTTCACCGCTCCAGTCTCTGGAACAGAAGAGGGAGTAGATGTGTGTTTGCTCAGTTGAATACTTACCCCGTTCATTGCGAAGGTACGCCTCCTTAGTCGTGATTCTGTCCAAGAAGGGTTTATCCTTGTCCCATCTACACATTGATCCCAAATCGATCTCATTTCCGGTTGAGTGTCCATAAATCGTTATTTGTTAAATAAATATATAGTTTAGAGTCAAAATACATTTCGACGCATTTGACACTTGACCAACAGAGAAACAATTGACGGTTGACTCCGACTCGACGACGATATTCCAGCTGGAAATGGCTGGAAGCCTTAATAGGTGATACGCCTTGTTCGCTATCGACATTGAGAATTGGTAAACAATATTCGTGTGCGTAATACGGCGGATAATTTAATTTAAGAGAAAAGGAAATCATTTATTAAACGCTTCATAACAGCGGTGTATAGTATATAAAAAGTGTTTTCCAATAGAGACTTCCGAACTTTGACAGTTGATAGCGTCCATATTGTTGAGGTGACATCAGTCAGATTCGCTGGGAAATGTTCAGTCTGTTTCGCCAAATCACCATCGACGCATATAGCGTTCAACAACACGTGGAAACGATAAAATTGTTTTATCAAAAGGGTTTTTCTGGTCGGGCGCCATTTTACGATCGGCATAAGATGATGCCCATTTCTGGAGGTATGCGTACGTCAACAAACAAAATTGTCGAATACCAATCCCCACGAGATCCAAGAGCCTCCAATGAATCCCGAAAAAGTCATGCTTTGGTGTTGGGGGTTTGGTCTGACGGCGTCACCGACTCAATGTGTCTTTGAGAACGACGGTGGCCAGGTCATCACCGGTAATGGCCACACAGCTCACGTCACATTTCGAATGTACCATCAACATCAGGCACCATCGGGCTCTTTGGGAATCTCGCCTAGTACTGAGCTAGATAGGTTTAAGATAGTTGTGGTTTAGTTTAAGTTTATATATAAGGTTCGGTGGGCCAGCTTTTAGTAATGAGATTTTTTTGGTTTGAAAATGGGACAGGACAAAATTGAATGAGCGATGCTCAGTCGGTTAATCGCGATCTGAACTTTATCAGACACTTCTTCTTTGTGTATTATCGGTCTCTGGTATCCAAGCCAGGCGAATGCTCTTATAGACAAAACTAAAGCTGTGAGGAAGTAGATAGTCTTATTATTAATTTGTGGATGCGTTCCGGGAAATAGACAATATGACAGAGCCCACAAGATCTTGTGACGCTTAGAAACAAGATACGTTTCTCAACATTCCTCAAGATATGTGCGAGTCATTCCCCGATATTTGCCCAAAAAGTCATCGGATATTGTAAAGGGTGATTTTTTAAAAGCTATATGAAAGTTTTTCAAAAAAAAAAAAACATAAAATTCAGAAAAATGCATGAAACCTTTATTTGAATCGATAGTACGGTCCATATAATTTAATGTTTGAAGATTATTTCATGCAAATGTTGACCTTGACTGCGCCTCAAATGGTCCATTCGCTTAGGCATACTCTTTCCAACATTTCGACCGGTATGTCACGAATAAATGCTTCAATGTTGTCTTCCAATGCGTCAATTGAAGCGGGCTTGTCTGTATAGACATGAGCTTTAACATAGCTCCGCAAAAAATAGTCTAAAGGCGTTAAATCGCACGATCTAGGCGGCCAATTGACCGGTCCCGAACGTGAAATAAAATGTTCACCGAACTCGCCCCTCAATAAGTCCATTGTTGCGCGTGCTGTGTGGCATGTGGCACCGTCTTGTTGAAACCACATGTCATGCAAGTCAAGCTCTTGCATTTTGCGCAAAAGAAAGTTGGATATCCTCTCCTCTGAAGAAGTACGGTCCAATGATGCCACCAGCCCATAAACCGCACCAAACTGTGACTTTTTCTGGATGCATTGGTAGCTCTTGCAATGCTTCTGGCTGATATTCACTCCAAAATCGACAATTCTGCTCATTTACGTACCCATTGAGACAAAAATGAGCTTCGTCGCTGAACACAATTTTTCTTTCCAAGAGCCCATTCACATTCATACAATTCAACAATTTGCAAGCGTTGTTCGTTTGTAAGACGATTCATGGTTAAATTATAGACCAAACTGAAGATGTTTGACAGTGAAACAGAACACGAAACGTGCGTCAGCTGTTTAAACCAGTGTTGCCAAAAAGATAATAGCTAAAAAATCACCCTTTATAACCATCATAAATTGCACCATGCTCGTTATTGAATCATGGAGCATTCAAAATGGAAATCGATGTTTGGAGACGCTTGCTTCTCTGAGTGCTTTGTTGGATCGATCGTATGCAGGGACATCCTGGAGAGAGATGTGCTCCATTATGCAGAGTAGAAATGCATCTGAAACGCAAGCCAAAGGCAATATCCGGGAGCATTTTGCGAAAAGGGCTGAAGTGTGAGTCCAAGAAGATTGATGTTATCCAACTCGAAGTAACAATTGTGAATTATAGAATTCATCAAAGTTGTAAATGGTAGCGTTCGTTGAAAGTGGGCGCAATCAGGCAAAACGCATGGAGAGTAGGGAAAGCAATGGGACAACTGTTAAGCTCTTAGATTTAAATCTGAAGTCTACCATGTGGCCAATCGTCAGAGGACATCTTTTGGGCTCAGATTCAACACAGAGAGGTGGTCAGAGAATCAGCAAAGAAAAGCAAGGGTCTATCCCTTGGAAGAAGGCTTTAGATAAGGACAATACACATATACAGTAGAAGTCCACCTGATTTTGATAACCCGTGAAAACTCGACTTAGGGGAGTCCACTGTACGTGACCAACTTTCATTAATTCATTTTATTTCTTAATCGCTTGCTTTGCTCAACTTCTCATTATTGACTACCTGCCAGGTTCGTGATAAGCGCCAAATCAATATGTTGGCATACGCCCGCTAAACATTGAAAACGGTTGAACATGGTGGTGGGTGCTGTTTTGGTGTGGGCTGTCTGCTCTTTGCTTGGCGTAGGCTCGATTGTAAAAGTAGACGCAATTATCGGTCAGCATCAGTGTAGGAGGATATTAGAACTGAACATGGAGCAGGTTGCTGACGATAAACTTGCCATTGACGTGGCTGTTTATGCGTGAGAATGGCCTAAAGTCCGGCTCGTAGGACGTGAGTTGTGGACCAAAAATGTCATGAAATAAATCCAACCGAGAACTTCTGAAACGACGTGGTGTATCAAATTAGATTAATTAGTTTCTCTGTACGCAACGATCATGCTTTTTAAATCGCTCAAGAGGATAGCTTGCTTCGACTTTATGCAAGGTTAGGTTAGGCTTCGATGAGGACTGCTTCATAGGACTTGTTCACGTCAATCGTTTCCTTTCATTTTACAGACTTTTCCACGTGTTCCTTTGTGTCTGGATTCCATTCCACTAGACTCTGTATCTGTCTCATGCTGCCAGTTACAAAGACAGGTTACGTTGAGTCGCCCCCACGGATTACATCACCATGGCCCAGTTGGAACCTGATTCGATAGATGTCTCATCTCCTTCGGATGATTCTCGCTTCCTAACCCATGACTAGTCAGACCCTGGACTGGGTTGGTGACGGACGAGGGTGGTTGTTCTAGAGTTTCTCATTGCAGTGTCCATTTGCGTTTGAAGATGCTTCACAGAGTCCAGGTTTTGTGGTCCACTCGTGGCTTAGATGATTCCCCCGACGATTCAACCAGAAACCCGGACAATACCTCTGATTGCACATTTCAACCAGCCAGCTCGTCTTTTCTGTAAACTCCGCGTCATGCGGAGTCATGCGTCCTCGCAGCGTCATTAAGCCTGCCACCTTCAGGAAGACCGACAGTGTCACTCTAACAAATTGTCTCTGACTTCTTCCCACGAAGACAGCTTAATGTCTGCTGCAGAAAGTGCTTCAAAATGTCGATAAAAGCTGAATTCCATTTCTCGGACGGAGCTCCTGTCATTCTCTCTCTCAAAAAGCACCAATGCCCCGCCAATGAACCTTTGAGTCGATGCCAACTCCTACGTGGTCCAGACCCGCCAACACCTCATCACCCAGCTCCGCAGGGAGTTAACAGCTCACACATACAGACAGCAAAGCCCGAGCCCACGTCATTACCCCGGGGGCGCCCACTCCCTGGAAAAACCGATGTAGATCCAATTTCGATTGGGTAATCTCCACACCCAGCGTTTATCTCCGAGATAATCCAGCAGTCTTTCATTAAAATCTCATTACTGTGGCTTCTCACACCAGCACCTCCGCAGCACCGCCGCACCCCCGAGGAGGCACTCGCGCTCGGATCGCCTCCTCCGTGCTTCGGTCGTGTCGAGGGATGCACTTTTATGTTTTACTTTAAACACCCCTGGCTTCCGAGAGTCTAAAAATATCATCAGCCTCTCCTGCCCGCAATCAATGGGCGAACGCCAACTCACGTAGTTAATCCATCGAATACAGTAGCGCGCCCTCGTAATGTACATTTCCATCGGCAGGCATTTCGGATGTTTATTTACCTGCTCGTCGATCACGGGCTCATGTTTGCAACGCGCTGAAATGCTGAAACATACCGACCACCCGGCCAGTGGGGTGCTTGAAATTCTGAAATAAATACTTAATTTCCATTCCATTCAGCAGCGGCAGCAACCAATCCAGATGCCGGACGACGACGACGACGACGACGACGATGACGATGATGATGATGGCGGAGATGAAGACGACGACGACGACTACGGCGACTTGAAGGAGAAGCCGTACCCTCTTCAAGTCCTGCTGAGTGCGCATTACGTGCCACCGGGGGGGGGAGAGAGAGGTTGGTCGGAAGACCACTGTGCATCCAGCGAATCAGCCCTCTCAGCTGTCGATTGATAGATTTCCAGCTGCAATAACATCTGGAGTGGTGCTGCACACTGCGCACAGCGAGGCTATTAAGAGTCACAAGTTCACTCGCTGGATTAGCTGTGTTGAGGTTTATTGTTTCGTCGCCTACTGAGCTGGGCAGAGCCAACCCTTCGCAGCGCGTTCCAATTTCGTGTGTTTGCCTGTGTGTGCGAACAAGCACGCCATTCGGTGGGGAGATGCGGATTGACTTTTATGCCTTGTTGGACGGGCCTTGGCATGAAGTACACCCACGCTCTCTGGCTGGGCTTGTGGATAAACAAAAGGATATGGGCTTACATCTGCAAACAGCCCACGGTCCCTGTCGTAATTAAGGTGAAGGTGAATCCTTAAGCCACAATCTCTTTGCGGCGGAAATCCTTTTCTCTCTCTCTCTCTGTCCTTCTTCCCACAGCCATTGAGTGCGGCGCACTCAGGGTTACCCCGCCCTACCTGCCTGGATGTCAATAGTTTACGGTGTCAGTTCCAAAAAAAGAATGAAGCGAGGGCAGAAGGAAAAGAAACGATTCCTCGTCCTCATCCTTATCCCAGCCTGTCAGAGTGCCTCGGATAATGTTTTGTTAAAGATTTGTTGACGACCTGTTTGGTGTGCGGGTCCCGTTCCCTTTGCGCTTACCTTTCCGACTGCGACCCGTCCCTCCCGGTGACCTGTTGTCCTGTGAAATCCTTTCTTTTCGGTTCTTCTTTGGATGAAATTTCCTTGCATGTCCATCTGAATTGGGCATTGTACTGCGATAATGGACGGGCAGAGGTGAGTTGGCCCGTCTGGCGGTCTAAATATTTTTATGGATTACATAAACATCTGGACCGTCGGGGGAGGGGGGAAGGCCATTATCCGAGAGGCGACTTGCCAACGCTGGTGACGGATTAGGGTGGTCGTGGGAGAGTTTCTCATTGTTTATTTATTTCCACTCAGCGTCTGCCTGCATGTGAAGGTGCTTGCTTTGCAGCGTCCACGTTTTGTGGTCCACTCGTGCTTGAGGTGATTTTGATTTCTGTTCTGTGTCTCGTCGGGGGTTGGCTTTGTCTCCTGGGGTGTGTGCTATCCTTGCCAAGAAGTATTCAATGAAAAAAAAGTGCCCTTTTCTTCTCCCCCTCCACGTCTGGCGGGGACTCATAAATTGTTCGATTGACATGTAGAGGGGACCCACGTCAATGTTGGCACAGTTCTTGGGTTTGAATTGCCAACAATTGCGGGATTCGGTGGCTCAGGGATGTGTCTCAGTCCCAGACGTATGAATGGCAATGACTTTTAAAAGATTCGGACGGCTGGACATTGAGTTGGGCAGTGTCCAGACGGTCGTAGATGTGGCAAGTAGCTCGGGTTGGTGTTGATGGCAGGAACGTGGGGCGACAAGTGTGTATGTTTTTTTTTGATGTTCTGGACTTGTGTCGTGGCGATCTGTTATTTTCGTTATGTAGCAACCGCTAGCGACAGTGTGAATGAGAGGATTTCGGGTTGTTTGACTGCCGCTTTCGTTGAAGAGCGATTCTTTGGAGAAACCTTCGAAACAAGTACCTGACGTACAACGACTTCTGGCTCAGCAGACTACGATAGTGTGTAATGTAGATTTCCTCACAAAAGAATTCATACAGCAAACTGGAGAGAAAGTGCTCATTGATGCAAGAGATTCGTCAAAAACTTCCTCTTAGCAACGATTTGAGAACGCAGCGCCGACCAACGACGTATACCAAAAAATGAGGCATACCCAAAGGCGCACCAACGACAAATCAGACCAGTCCAAGAGACGATCGGGATAGGATGATGAAAGGCTGATACTTCTTAAAGGAAATGTTTCTAGCATTCTACCATTCACCTCAGGGCTCGTCTAGAGACAAACAGAAAACACAACTTCGACGTCAGGCATTAAGGCTGGGCTATAAGCTTATGTCAGAACCGCGCGAAAAGTAGCCATAAGCTGGGTAGCCAGAAGTCTGGGAACTCAAAAAAAATCCCAACTGTGAGTTACGTGCGTAGACAGCGATTGATTTCGCTCCAACCTCCAAGTAGGCAAAAATGAACGAAACTTAACGAAGCTAAGCAAAGTGGTTGTTTATGTGTATTCGCTCAATTGCTTGAGTTGACTTATGTACGTCTTCGTTATGGTTGGGTTTTTAGGAAAGTTGGGTCATGGATGCAATCGATATGGAGAGGAAGACAGAACAGTCGGTATAAGGACCAAGTGATCTCAAACGCAAGACAAGAAGTGCGTACGGGACGGTTCAATATGGAAAGCGACCTTAGCCTAGCTTCTGGAAATCCATCGGTCTTCTTAAAATCGTATACAAGATCCTCTCGGCAGTTTTGTGTGAACGCCTGAAACTGCTCGACAACGATCTGATAGGATAGGAAAGTCCACCATCGATTAAATCTTCACACTTCGGCAGATCCTGGAAAAGACTCGAGAGATGCAGATCGACACCCACCACCTATTCGTCGATTTAAAGGCCGCATATGACAGCGTGCATAGAGACGAGCTATACAACGCCATGTCTAGTTTTAACATTCCTGCCAAACTCGTCAGATTGTGCAGGATGACGATGGAGAACTCTCGCTGCTCCATCAAGGTCGGTATCGAACTCATCGAGACCATGTGCCATGTGATTTCTTCAACATCATACTTGAAAAGATCGTGCGAGACTCAAACGTCGTCCAAAAGCCCGTTCAACTGCTTGCTTACACGGAAGACATTGGCGTGATTGGACGAACACAGCGAGCCGTCAATGAGGCGTAGGATTGAAGCGGAAGCGGCTAAAATGGGTTTAGCGGTGAACGAGGGTAAAACAAAGTATTTGCTGTCATCACGGAAGGACGTACAATATCGTCGTCTCGGATAGAGCGTCATAATGGGCAGCAGAAACTTGGGGATAGTCAAGGACTTCGTCTATCTCTGCTCTGCAGTAAACAGGTACAATAACACCAGTACCGAGATCAAGCGCAGAATTTCTCTTGTCAATTGCCCTTTAATTGGGCTCACTAAGAAATAGAGTCACAGAGCCATCTCTCGAAAGACCAAGCTGACTTTATACAATACTCTGATCATCCCTGTTCTGCTCCATACAGCAGAGACATGGACGCTATTGAAAGCGGATGAAGATGCTCTTGGTCGTTTTGAGAGAAAAGTTCTATGTGCGATCTTTGGTCCTGTTTGCGTTGCTGCGGTCTGGCGGAGAAGATTCAACCACGAACTGTACGGGCTGTAGAGCGGCATGCACCTAGTTAAGCGTCTTCGGATCCAACGCTTAAGATGGCTAGGTCATGTAGAGTGGATGGACCCCACAGCTCCGGTCTTCGATTCCGAGCCATTGGGACAACGCAACAGAGGACGTCCTCGAACGAGAAAGACCTCAACCAACTTGGCGTGCGCGATTGGTTGCAGCTGGCGAAAGATCGTGTTGGCTGGAGAGGCTTGTTGGTTGAGGCCCAGGTCCACCCCGGACTGTAGCGCCTCCTACGAGTACCGAGGGAACTGCACTAGTAGAGGGAGTGATGTTTCTTCCTTCTTATCTACACAGAGTCTGTAGAAATCATTGCATGGGATGCCCGTCCTGCGAGCATGCGTGCCAATCGTGCAGTGCCCTAAGTTGGTTGAGCTGGCCTATTAAGTCTGATCAGACAAAAAGTGAACGTGCCTTGCGCTGGTGTCTTTCAATCATTTGCGTCTTTAAAAGGTGGTGAGGTGGGCCAGAGAAGAGGTCGCCCCCCGTCCTCGACTTCGGCACAATGTTCGGGCACTCATGCCGTGTATATGAAAGTGTTTAGCAATCTGATCAAGAGACAGCAGGCAACTGGGGGAAGTCTTTGCATGGAAAGTGTCATTGTCTAGAGATTTGGTTGCCGCCTGACTGTACGAACAAATTGTGACGTTCCTTTTGAATGTCATTTTGTTCTTAAGTCAAAACATGGGCTCCTTCCGAAATTCCGTCTGGGCACTCGGGCAAAATGCCAGCACCACCTGTGAGTGCGTAGACAGCGTTTGATTTCCCACTAGACAGCTCCCACTTAATTAGGCAAAATTGAACGAAACTTAACGAAACCGCGAACAGAATGGTCCCTCCTATGCATTCGCTGATTTCTGTCTGATTGTGCTGAAGCTTGAATCAATTGCTCCTCGCTGTCAGTCGTCAAATGTCCAATTTTTGCCACAAAAAGTGACCTTTATCTCCAAACCGCTTTAACTCTGCCCTGCCCGCTTAATCCAACTCATTCACTTTCGATATCAATTAAAACATGTCCAAACCAAACCTTTTCAATTTCCCATCCATTGTTCGCTTAAGTAAACCACGAATGTAACCGACATCTGTCCGGCATGTTTCGAATGTTCAATCTAACCTCAACGTCATGTGTTCCGACAGCGATTTCCGCGATTTACAATAACGACACACAGAGGAAAAAAAAAGAAGCTGATACAACTTCAGCAACATAAATAACATCACCAACTACCAACTGTGGAAAGTGAGCAAAAAAAAAAAAATAAAAATAGAAAAGCATTCCAAAAATCTAGACCACCCTGCACTGCCCTGCATACGTTAGGTGCCCGGTGCACCCTCTCTCTGGTGTTGTACATTTCAAAACTCATATTCGATGTAAACACTGAGATTAACCCACTTCAGCATATCCCTCTCTCTGCCTCTCCCCCTCACTCCTTGTCTGTGTGCGTGTGTGTTGTGCAACACTCTGTCCAAAGCTTCTGTTTGTGATGTGCTCTTAGCCCCTCTCCTGGCAACAGGCAAAAAAATAAAACAGGAACAACAATTTTTGAAATTTTATATCTCTCCTCCCGATACGGAGGACTCGACTGTGTGCCCCTTCGTATCGCTGAATGCATGAATAACTGTTCCACCGCGTTGCAGTATTTGTTTTTGATAGGCTCCCCCCCCCCCCCCCCCCCCCTCCATAGAAATCTTTTCATTTCCCCATTCTCCCTCGGTCCGAAAAAATAAAAGCCATCGCTGGCACGGAAGGCCAGTAACCAAAGTATGCGGTGATGGCATTTATGTAGTTGCACATAAACCGTTTTTACTTCAACCGGAACTGGCGCGCGTGTGCTTGTGACTGTGTCCTGGTTGGCACTGGCGTTTTTTGTGTGTGCTCCCCCTGCCAGCAGACCGGCGAGGTCCACTCGTGTGTCCTCTTCGATGCAAACAACAAATAACCACCAACACGATGCATCCATTATCATCGCCAAGCATATGGGGCTGTGTTCGTGTGTACAATGCCATTCGTTTTTTTTTTTTTTTTGGAGCAGATAATTTTTTTTTTCGTTGTTGTTGTTTACTCACTCACATGCAATATGGAAAATTCGCCCTCCGAGAGTGGGGAAGGGGAGGGGGACGATCGAACGACGATAATCATTGAAATTGTTTTTAAATAAAATAATCCCAAGGACATGCACTCGAGGGAATTAGCACACAACCCATCGAATTGAATGTTTGATGCGCTCTTGTCTGGAAAATTAAATTACACCGAGTTCGGAGCTGAATTGTGGGCGTTTCCGATGAGTAAACTTTCAACTTTTCCGTCACAGTTTGGGGGCGACGGTGGTGGCTGAAGGCAAACGTGTCCACTACCATGAGCAGCAATCGCATTAAATGTCACATTTAACTTTGGTAATAAGGTCCGATTCGTCCCGAACAAGCATAAACTTCATGTTCGTGAGTGTAATCAAAAAGTACAACTCTCCGAAACGGTCGCAATCTGGTCGGATTTGCTGGAGTGGTGGCTGCCGCCGGACGGAGGACAGGGAGAGAAAACTTTTATTCTCAAACTTTAATCAAATTGTCTTCCGCTAGATATCGAAGCTATGGCTGATGAACATGGCCCTCCTGTCCGCATTCTTCGGTCAGTCATTCCGGGGGGCGGAGGGAGTAAGATCTCCCCAGGCTTCGGGGGCAAAGTAAATATTTTCGCATAATAACGCTTGTATCCGGACGGAGATGATTAAAAGTTGTTGTTTTTTCTCTCTTCTCTTCTCTGTGTTCTTTTGTTTTGTTGGCCAATTATAGATACTTCGTTGTTTTTATCAGTGTCTGGGTCTGTAGTTAGCTGTCGTTTGTGATTAGATGGTAATCTTTTGATCACTGGCGCTGGGAAGTGTGTCTTGATGTCTGACAGTTTTTATCTCCTGCACGCGCCATTAAGTTATTAATGTTCATAAACTTGAACTTGAGCCGGGGCGTCTCTGTGTGAAGCATCAAGAGTCGTGGAACGGTGAAATTGGTCCTCATTAGAGACGTCAAAGTGTTGTCATAATTCCCCGGCGGGGGTTATGCCGTGGGAGTGTCGTAAAACTCAGCACCCATCAGTGGTAGCTGCTTGGCAACAGCTCCAATCATCATCGATTGCTTGTGCAGACGTCGTCGAACTTACACAGAGTTTTCGGGGGACTCGATTCGCCAATCGTTGTAGGTTTCCGACCTAGAGCTGTGTCGTTCCACAGGGTGACCAGATAAAAATGATAGAAAAAAAAAGTTAAAATAAACCAACAACGGTATGCGATGTAAAATTGATTGGCTTTATTTTGAAGCTACTTTCATGCCATTATGTATGGAACAACACATCATTCAAATGACCGCCTCGGCTTCGCTGGCAATGATTCAAGCGGTTCGTCCAATTTTTGTACACACTCGGTACAATATGCGAGACGTTATTTCGGCAATGGCGTCTCGAAAGCTGGCCTCGAGGTCGTCCAAAGAGGTTGTGGTAGGGCCACGAAGAAGAGGAGTTAATTTCAAGCTTAAGAAGCAATCGAGTAGTGGAATAGCACATCATTCAAGTGAATGCCTCGCCTTCGCTGACGCAATGCTTTAAGCGTTCAGTTAAATTCCTGATAGCTGGGTCCAATATGTGCGGCGTTATTCTGGCAATCGCGTCTCGAATGATCGACTCGAGCTCGTTTGACGTAGTTGAACTTGACGAAATCCCCTTGTCAACCGAGTGGTTTCAAGTCGCATGATCCCTGCGAACAATTGATGAGCTCTCGCCGTGAGATGACCCAGTCGCCAGACTTCTCCTTTACAGCTTCAAACGTTGCGTCGTTTGTATGTAGCGCCTTTTTGCTAGAACCACTGCTAGGATATAACGATGCTGTCGAGCTCTGCCACAGAAAGAGGGTGCCTGCGTTGTCATTTCGAAGGAATAACGTCTGATGAAGCCGCTATAGTAGAATGGCATTAGTCCTTCATCATCATCATCATCATCTTCTGACCCGCATGATCCACTAAAGGGGTCGCGGGGGTAAACCACGCACGAGAGAATTCCAGGCAACTCAATCCTCCGCCATCGACTCTAATTCATCAGGAGCAATGCCCAAGCGTAATCCGGCGAGTTTTTGGACTCGGTTTAACCACCTCGTCCTGGGTCTGCCAAGCGGTCGTCTATCTGATGGAATCGCATTCAACGCCCGCCTCGGAAGTCCTGATGATGGGGACATTCGTGCCACGTGACCAAACCACCGAAGCATAGCCCTTTCCGTTCGAAGAAGCAGCTGCTCAATGTTGAGTTCCTCGCGCACTGCCGTGTTTCTCACCCTATCCCGGCGAGTAATTCCCACAATAGCATGAAGAAATCTCATCTCAGCAGCTTGCACTCGCGATCTTATTCTTTCGGTCATTAGCCAAATTTTATGACCTTAGGTGAGAGTTGGAATAAATACTGAGTTGAAAACCGCTAACTGGCTTTGACACCAAGCTCGGCCTTTCTGATTACAGAACTACCAAGCTGTGTCAAAACTGACCCAGCTTGACCAATCCTACCGGAAAGCTCAGCATTACTCCTTCCATCACTCGTCCTTTAAATATTTAAAATGCATTTGCCTGAGTAAGTGTACGTTAAATGAGCCGGTCGTCTCGGCGTGAGCAAGCGGCATTGATCAACACAATTCCGGCAATTTTGGTCAGCGATGATGCCAAATTTAAGTGAAACAGACGGAGCTTGCCCCATCAGCACGCCTAAGAACTTCGCCCATCTAAGTGATCACAAAATGTAGGCTAAAATACAGCTGGGAATAAGGAGCAATTTATCCTCGCATACAATCTCAAGAGATCGAATCAATAGAAAATGAAACACAAGAAATTTGTTCTTCTTTCGCAAATGCTTTCTTTATACAAAAAAGAAAACAGCAGTGTCCGTCGTGCATACTGTTATCACGAACTGCGGCCGATTTGTATACAATCTTGTTGCCTCCGTCCAATTCCTTGTCCAGATGCAGTTCCCTAGCAATCTCACTCAAGTCCCTACGCATCGAGTACGCATCCTCACCGTCGGCGTAGTACTTTGGTTCGATTTCGAGAATCTCGAGTTCGTGTATAAGTTGAGGGCGGCTCTGTTGCTCTTACGTACGTGCAACGATATGTATTGAGCATCAAAGCACTCCACCAAAACCTGCGATGCCTGATTCATTAGCTTCTGCTCCAAGCCGAGTCGACGGTATGATCGCTTAACAGCCAACTAAGTGATATGTCCATGCTTACTCTCCTCGCCGGGTTCAGGCTCCTCCATTTTGGCGAACACATAGCCGAGACAATGTTTCCCTTATCGTTCTCGGCAACATAGCTCAACTGCGGCCACCAAACAGTCATTCTGGATGCATTGATGGTGGGTCGAATGACCATGGTTGGCTCTTTGCATGGGTCGACTATCAAGGACACTGGCGGAGTGTCTGTCGATGTGCGAACCACGGGCAAGATACAGAGAGGTATCAGGCCGCCTAAACCAGCCTACACGGTGTAGCATCTATTGTCGACTTTGTCTTAAAACCATCCTTTTAGACCCGATCTCCGAACATGTTGAAGTAGGTCTAAAGCCCAGTGCAACAGGTGGGCCCTGCTGACTACAGCCCTGGCCGCCGCCGCTGGGCAGTCAGTTGACCATGTAGAGTGGTGAGAACTTGTACAGGCTCACAGACTTGATCCTTCTTTCGGTTGCAGCTGCCAACGATGTCCCACATCGACTGGGACTTCTCCATCTTCCGGAGCTCGGCTTCCAGAGTGTCCAGTTGAGAGTAGACGTTCGTTGACAGAGCCTAGTTTCAGACGCCTGTTCCTGAATGGGAACCAGTACCAACGTTTTTCATCCTTCTTCATGCACTCCTTAGGCCATCTTTTTGTTCAGCAGACTAAATTGGAAGGTCTACCGAAGAACGAGTAAGGCCATCACGGTCTTATAAAGGGTGATTTTTCAAAAGCTATAGGAAAGTTTTTCAAAAAAAAAAAACACATAAAATTCAGAAAAATGCATGATATCTTTATTTGAATCGATAGTAGGTCCATATAATTTAATGTTTGAAGATTATTTCATGCTAATGTTGACCTTGACTGCGCCTCAAATGGTCCATCCGCTTAGTCCAATTTTGGCATACTCTTTCCAACATTTCGGCCGGTATCTCACGAATAAATGCTTCAATGTTGTCTTCCAATGCGTCAATTGAAGCGGGCTCGTCTGTATAGACATGAGCTTTAACATAGCCCCACAAAAAAATAGTCTAAAGGCGTTAAATCGCACGATCTAGGCGGCCAATTGACCGGTCCCGAACGTGCAATAAAATGTTCACCGAACTCGCCCCTCAATAAGTCCATTGATGCGCGTGCTGTGTGGCATGTGGCACCGTCTTCTGGAAACCACATGTCATGCAAGTCAAGCTCTTGCATTTTGGGCAAAAAAAAAGTTGGATATCATCTCACGGTAGCGTTCACCATTCACAGTTACGTTACGATTCGCATCATCTTTAAAGAAGTACGGTCCAATGATGCCACCAGCCCATAAACCGCACAACTCACAACTGGGGTCTGCAACTGGGGTCTGCAACCTTTCATGATACATTGGCTCTTCGCATCTGTCATAAAACCCATCCTTTTGTACGGTGTGGTAGTGTGGTGGCCCATACTTAACGTCGGTACCCACCTCAACAAATTAACGAAGGTACAGAGACAAGCCTGTATCCGCATCAGTGGAGCCCTTGGAGCCACTCCCATTGATTCACAGGAAGCTCTCCTGAACCTTACCCCCTCTTGATATCTTTGGTAAGCAAACAGCAACCAACTGCGGAGTTAATCAAAAGACATGTTCTTAATGATTTGACTACACCTATGGACACGCCAAAATCTTACACGAACAAAAGTTTACCTCAATTCACCTAGACTACACGATACTTTCGAAAACAACTTCAAAACCCTGATTCCGGACAGAGACCAGTGGTATGGCGGCACAATTCCCTTGGATCCAAGATCCAAGACGGATGATGGTGTAGGAAGCGGCGTTTTCTCGGAGGGTCTAAACCGGAACAAATCTTTTTGTCTATCCAATCACTGCAGTGCCTTCCAGGCGAAAGTAATGGCGATTAGCGAAGCCTTGTCCTGGCTAAGATGGAACGTGATATCAATGAAAAAGGAGAAGCATTTAAATCCCTGGCATTGTTCTCTATAAACTCTAAAGTAGTAATCGACTGCCACGCATCTCTTAACAAAATATTCGAACAGTTCAACATTCGCCAGTGCTGGGCGCCAGGCCATAGAGGCATCCTTGGAAACTGCTAAGCTGATAAACGCGCTGAAGGCGCCACTAGACTGCCTGTGGATAGGTTCTCTTATAACATAGGTTACCCCTGTTACTACTAATATGGGTGGCGCTACAGCCCGTAGAGGCTCAGTGCCTAGCTTCTCAGCAACCACTCGTCTTGTGCGTGCTATTATTCTCTCACGAGTGGAAGGGGCCTACAGTTTTATGCCGACTCCGTGCGGCCAGATTTGAGAAGCCTTTTCTAAGCAGTTATACTCTTTGAGCATTGTCAGTGACTCGAACGAGGTGGGATCGTGAAAATATCTTGTGTCGTACTGGGACTCGAACCTAAACGCTGAGCTTCGAGTGCCTAGGAGTTGACACACATACCCACAACCCCACGGCCGCTGGTTACAGCTCAATAATCTCTACGCAAAGACAGTGAATGTCAGATGGTGGACAGCTATTACTTGTCGAATCCCAAACCAATTCTGGCCTAATCTTGATCCTTAAAGATCGCCCTAAAGACATCCAAAATTAGCACTGCATTGGGTATAATTGCCGGACACTGCCTGTCAGGTCTAGTCGCGCAAAAAGACTATGTTTATTCTCCAACAACTTCTGCAGAAGCTGCCTAGATGAAGAAGAGGAGAAAAACATCCACCACCTCCTTTGCAACTGTCCTGCTCTTGCCTTAATCCGGAAAGCCTACTTCTTCGGCAGTCTAAACGACATCAGCAAAATATCAGTCAAAGCGCTAGTTAAATTTGCTGAGAGTACCAAATGGCTGTCATAGACCGAAAAAAGATATTTTCTTTTGAGAATTTGTCAACACTTCGTAGGCTCATGCACATAAAATGAGAGAGTTATCCTCGGACTGCATATATCGACGACGGTGTAGTTTGAATAGTTACAGTGCTCTCGTAGACAGGACCATAATCATGTATTCGAACTAACACCAAATCAGTTCAGCCTTGAGTTGTGCCGCTGAAACTATGTCATCCGTCGGAACTAGTTCCTATCATTGCGCATACTTGACCTAAACATGTCCTTTTCATCTTTCCGAGTTCGTGTTCGTTCGTGTATGAACATGTTGGATATAAAATTGAAACCAAACTTAAGCATATATGCATGAAACACAAGGTTATGATGACATTCGCGTAAGCAGGCACACTTAGGCGAAATTTAGGCCAGTTGTGATACCACGCTGGTTAGACAATTCTTAATTTTAGAAGTCATTTAGTACTTATAACGAAGCGATTGTCGAAGAATTAGAACCCGATGACGACACTGCTCTCCTCTTCAACTCTGTAATTTTAGCAGGAGTCGTCATAAAAACTATCATAGCGCTTAGCGATTCGCATAAGCTTAAGTCCACTGTTTCCAATTTTGATTTACTTTTCTACAGAGATATCTGGCAGAAAACCTTAAAATTAATCCGACCGTGAAAGCGAGTAACTTTAAAAGCTGTCCAATTTCATCAGTAACTCTAGGACTTCATGATCTTCTCAATAGATTTGTATAAAAGGATAAGTTCATACATCATCAGTAACACAGTTGTTCCACTAAAGGAGTCACGGGGTCACAGCACGCGTGAGAGATCTCCAGACCACTCGATCCTACGCCATCAAGTCTCTCTCATGCATGCAGGAGCTATACCCAAGGGGAAACAGGCGACTTTATTGACTTGGTCCAACCACAGCGACTTGGGTCTGCCAAGTGATCGCCAACCTGATACATTCTCTCTTTGGAATAGCCACGTGGCGGTACAATGGGCCTACCCTAGCCTGAGTGTATTAATGCCACTACCTACCTAGGCCAGAATTAGCCTTTATCTTTCGGATAGTTTTTATGGCTAGTGCGTCATGAAATTCACGAAAATTCAAATCTGCTAACATACCTAGTCATCAATAGTCATGTAAACGCACCATGTAAACCCCCCCAATTCTTAAACCCAATCGCCTGTCATTAGCCATTGACAAGCCGCTCGAAATCTGCGTTTACACCGAAGTTGCTGAATCATGAATAACTAAATTCAATAAAAAAACTTTTACGGTACAGGAACTGAAAAAGGAGAGAATAGAAAAAAATGACAGACTTCCAGGGTACATCACACGCTCGACCAATCTATTATGCAACTCACAGTCCATCTCCATATTTAATGAACACCCAGCGACCGGCGGCGGCGGCGGCGGCAGTAAGGCATCTCATCAAAAGTCGAAAACTCGTTGGCTAATCAACATTTCGGGAACAACTTTTGCAAACATCAAATCGCCTTTAAGATTCGAACGCACTGCATTCCACGTTGCCGTCGATATCTGTGTGTTCAGCTTCGCGCATTATTCAGCATGAATCAATTAAGACCGTTAAATAATGAATTAATTAACAGGCCGAACAGAACAATTCGCTATCGAAGTCAACAAGTCGTCGAGTCGTCGAGTCGTTCAGTCCCCATCGATGGCGGCGGAGAGAGGAAAAGAAACCGGCACTCAAAAGTAATAAGCTCGCCCCATGTGCTGGGTAGAGATGATAACTGCCACTCGGACTGGACGTTCAAGTCGTCGTCGTCGTTGTTGTTGTGGGAACTTTTCAGAGAGGAATGTTGGTGCTGTTGTTTTTTTTTCTTCTTTCTTTTAACGACTTCATGTGATTAGCTAAGAATTAATAAAACTTGAATGGCGACACAGTGTCTGGTTGAGCAACAAGTGGCGATTTGACTTAATGAAAGAAACACGAATGAAGTCATGAGTCCGACGCGTGGACTCCTGCAATTGTCTAGACAGCCGGTTGCATTGTCGCACTCGGACGTTTTAACGACATTTTTAGGTGTTTCTCCCTCGGTCGTCGTGTCTCGTGTTTGAGTGTCGTCCTTGGCGATGAATTTCCACGCCTGTCGCTCGCATAAACCCCGCCAGAGGTTGATTCATTTTCATTTTCATTTTTACAACACCTCGTAAAAATCCGGTCACCTCGCTCGACAGCTTACGGTCCTTTTGATGCATTTCTCTGATTTAGTGGCTGCTCCTCGTCTCGGTGGTTGCTTTATGCTCGGCACACACACACACATCTCCCGCCGAGGAACCGATGTAAATCCATAAGTGAATGGCTTGTTAATGGTTCGACATGGAAATTCTTTGACAGATGTCACGCGAGTGTCATCCGATTGGTACACATTTCCCTCGGGGCGGTTACAAGTAATTCCGTGGAATGCCAAAGGCACTTGAGGGTGCCCAGTGCACACACAAGAAACGAATCTCTGCGCGCGTGGGTGTGAGTCATGGATGAAAATTTGTGAGGAATTTTGTAGATTGGTGTGATTAATCAGATCACTGGTCGTAGTGGTTGATCGCTTCTTCAGAAGTCGACGAAAGATGTTTAACATGACATTTAAACGGAATTGAATTTGAAAAGGGTTAGCTTTTGATGAGCGCGTTTGTGGGTCGGGGCATGTAAGACTAATGAATGAAGCGTTGGGTGGCTAGTACTGGGTGATGCGACAAGGGCAATCAATTTTACTCTCCGTACAGTTCGATGACAAAGCTCTTCCTTGAGTTGGGAATTGAATTTGTGGAGAATCTTGTGCAAAGAGTTGCACTCGATACGAGCGATACGTACGATACGAACCAAAAGCAATTTCACTTGCGCTTAACAACCTCGGGAGCGGCAAGTCCTTAGTGGCTTTCATTCATCAGCTACTCACAGGCAGGGCAGTACACTCTCACCTGAGAGATGCTAATCTCCATAGAGGAGTTAATAGTGGCACCCCACAAGGAGGTGATCTCTCTCCCCTGTTATTGATACTGGAACAGGCCGGATGCGACTCACGATATTGCCATAGCGGCATCTGGCAAATTCGTCTCTACTCTTAGAGACATAATGCAGAATGCCTTCGACAAGCTGGAAGCATGGACACAAACATGCGGACTCGGCGTTAACTCACAAAAAACGGATATTGTACTCTTCACCAGAAGGTTTGACATTACAGCTAACTGCCAGTGTGAAATTTCTGGGTCTCACGATTGATAACAAGCTAAACTGGAAACTCAACATCCAGGATAGGGTCAAGAAAACCTCTTCTGCCCTTTTCAGCGGCAAAAAAGCCATTGGATGCAAATGGGCCTTACAACCAAGCATCGCTCACTGGATTTTCATCTCGTTTGTCAGACCCACACTTCTGTATGAAGTCTCAGTTTGGTGGACATCACTTAACAAAGCTATCAACTGCAAGGCACTCAGTCGAGTACAGAGACTGGCCTGCATGTGCATCAGCGGAGTGCTAAGAAGTATTCCGTCCGACGCACAGAATATTCTCCGCCACCTTCCACCACCGGAAATATTCGGCAAACAAATAGCAGCCAGCACTCAAAACACTCCGACTGTGGTCCGAGCTCAACATCGGCCACTCAACCATTCCCAAGGAATTCAACTTCCTTCCTAGCAATACTGACCGCCTAATACCCCAGGCTATCTTCGAGAAGAAATTCTCTACCAGCATTCCTTCCAGATCGGACTGGATGTATTTTCACAGACGGGTCGGCGACTAACGAAGCTCATCGCCACTACTAAGTTAGATGTAATCCAAAGTCTGGTGATTAAGCTCAGCTCAGCAACATCGTGAGGTCAATGGAGTCACTTGAACACCGACGTACTGTGTTTTCTTTGTCTCAGCCTTAAAGCTGTTTTAAGAAATGAGCTGAATTCCTTCCCACTACGAAATCACCCGCCAGCAGTGCAGTCATCAGTTCTCAGCTCATCATCATTTTAAACGAGGGACTCGTCTTTCAAACTTGCAAATGAAATGCTCGTCTTCAGCTCACTATTTTCCACACACTGCAATCTACAAACGTTTGAGATGTGCATACCTACCTCGTCTCCCCTTCTTGCTCTACATTATCAGCCCGTGGTTTATTCAGTCACAAGGGTATTCCTAATCATTTTTGCTCGAAAACAAAAAAGTGTTCGCCATTCCATATCATACCCTTTGGCGTGCCACAAGGTTCAGTCCTAGGTCTCATTTTGTTCGATTTTTTTTTTGTGCGCGACACACCAAATCCTACGGACAACTGCTTTGGGCCGCTTCTAAATGTGCGACTTTTTGCTCACGATTTTTACAAACTCTTTTGTGTGATTCCTTCTTCTCACCTCCCTTGCCTACAACATTGAAAAATCGGCGACGAATTTAGCGTGTGTAACAGCCGCCTTGTTTGGCTAACTCAACGGATGTCTGACCGCTGGATTGCTCACTTCAGAATTGGTAATTTTGGCACTGGTCGATGGAGGAAGGCTGTGTACCGTGGAGGAGAAGAGAACGAATTAAAAGATGGAAGCTCGACTCAACTGCTCAACCAAACGCGTAGTCCTGGGAAATAACGAAAATTAAGTAAAATATCTTCCATATTTATTGAAAAAAAAAAGAGACATCGAAAGTTGCATAACCAATTCAGAGATTTTGCTTGGTCGGCACAAGGGAAGGCCTTGTTTGCGTCCAATTGGTTCTGCTAGACACTCAGTCTTGTCTTGGTCTAGCGCGAGACTTATTTTAGCTTCCTGGGAAACGACTATATTATTAACTGCGTCTTCCTAAGCCTAGTGTCACTCCCACGTCTTGCTCACCTCCTTCTGTACGGGCCATGTTCCCGCAAACACATCTGCCACTAGCACATAGTCTGTACACAAAAATGATGTCAACGACCAGACTATGCCGAACGTGCTGCTGTTCTCGTCCGATAACCGCAATCAAGTAGCATCGGGCGCGGTTAGTACTTGGATGGAGGACTGCTTGGGAACACCGCGTGTTGTTGGCACTTGTTAACGCTTTTTTTTTGCTCGAAAAACGAACCCAACACTTAGCTTAACGTACGCGTAGTGTCTATTCTGTGTTTCTTGCTGTATTTCTGTTGAAAACGTTTAGATTTTTGGGTGAATTAGTGGATTAAAAAAAACACCCTGTGACACAAACCATATGCCTTGTGTCTAAACCTCACAGAGACTACTGCAGATGCTTCAGAGACGAAAAAGAAAACATAATCTGTGCACATTTGCTCTTCAATTGGTGAGCTGCTGGGCAGAAATCCCTTTGACGAGTTGGAAGACTCACATGTCATCCAGCTGAAATGTCTCTCAACTCCCTCTCAAAGGGCTTTACTAAGGAAGGAGGTGGCTTGAAAACGGTCGCGAATAAGAGAAAAAAAAAACAACTCTTGTGAGCAAAGTTTTATCTTTACGGTGTCCGAGCAGAAGATGAGAGAAAACGAACGAAAACGATGCGAACGAACCTGGAATTCTCGGTCAGTCGCCTGATCAGATGGTCCATGAAGCATATGTAGTTTTCATTAAGTAAATGGCTGCCGTTCACTCAATGTTCGAAAGTTGCCTTTGGTCTGTTCATTGACTCTGTTTCGGTCTCATGTTTAAAAAAAAATGTCAAAGGACCAAACCAACGGTCCAACCGAGCCATGGCCGCATGGGCATTTAAATACTAACCCCAGCCAGAAGCAGCGCTCTATCAATTCGTGCGTATTCGTCACAGAGTAACGAGTATTCTCTTATACTCCTTGTAACGAAATGTTGCCACAATAAATGTCGTTAGCAACACGGCTTCGTTACCCGTCTGCACTGGTGTTCCTAAATGGTTGTGTGTTTCAATTTGAAGCCAACAAAATTCCTCGGTGGACAAGGGAGTAGTCACCTGTCAAGCAGTAAAAGTAAAGAAAGTAACTAGAAACGCAAGTAACTAGAAATGAAAGCAAACTAGAAACGCAAGCAAACTAAAAATGCTAGTAACTAGAAACGCTGGTAACTAGGAACGCAAGTAAACTAGAAAGTTATGCTAGTAACTAGAAACGCAAGTAACTAGAAGCGCAAGTAACTAGGAACACAAGTAACTAGAAACGCAAGTAACTAGTAACTATGAACGCATGTAACTAGAAGCGCAAGCAACTAGAAGCGCAAGTAACTAGGAACGCAAGTAAACTAGAAAGTTACGCTAGTAACTAGAAACGCAAGTAACTAGAAACGCAAGTAACTAGAAGCGCAAGTAACTAGAAACGCAAGCAACTAGTAAAGAAAGTAACTAGAAATGAAAGCAACAAGAAACTAATTTTTTGCATCGAATATTAAGACCAAACGTAATGTGCTCACGCGGGTACTCTACTAAATGTTGCTTTTCCAGCTCCCCCTTCCATCGTCATCGTCCAGGTCCTGCCCCAACACTGAACATAGGCCTGCCGACAAGTCTGTGAAAAAAACACAAACATGACACAGTTTCCCCCCCCAAAAATCAAACCACACAAGCCATCCGCCTCAACTGCTTCCACCGCATTCCTGCTGTTGCTCCAGTCACTTCTCCTCGTCGAAGACAGGAATTTACTGTTTCATCTAAAGGACACACATTTGCATTCAGTGGCATTTCACGCATCCCAACTCGTGACTGGTGTGGAGTAAATGAAAAACCCTCTTCTCAACCGAGTGCTGACTACTTTTCCGTGTCACCCACTATCTTTGCTCCTCCTCGCAGTGCCGCGGGCCATTGAGGTCGACTGTGGGTGGGTGTGTGTGCTCGAGGACGCCTTCTCAAGTACACAAATGCACATCATAGTGTATGCATGGACCCGCTCCGCCTGAGGAAGTTTAAAATTTCGTCGATGAATTTTTGATTTCACCCCCCAAGCGGCAAGGATGTGTTTTTTCTCTGACACCACTTGGGGCGGGGGGGTGAAACGCTTTGTTATGCAATCCATCCTCCGGGGGGCCTTCGACACATTCAATCATTCCTGGCCAACATGAATAGCACATGCTCGGTGGGTAACTAAAGAAAAATGGTCACACTGAGCACACACACGGCAGAGTAGTCATCACGATCACACAAATGCGCCCTTAAAGGCCACTCGACAAAGGACATCGCACATCAAAGGAATCATCTCAACTCTTAACCATCCGCACGCACGAACAACGCACATTCAAGCAGCCACGCCACGAGGAGAGTGCTCATCTCGTTCACACTTGACGATCTCCTCTGACAACAAGCCAATTGAAAGATGGATTGGGGGGGGGGGGGTGGTGCTGAATGCTTGGGTAAATTGTCAACATTTCCATTATCCTGCTAACAACGTGTGTTGTAGCCGCCCGCCAATATCCCGCCGTGCGTCGGTGTCTTTGCTCTCCGAGTACAGCTCATCTTTGTAAAGTAGCATCAACATGATTTCTTTATTTCATCAGCTCTCATCGTTTATCCTTTGATGCTCTGTGTATTCTCATTTACCTGTCTTAGCTTCGCTCCCTGTTTGTGTTCAGTTTCAGGATCCGGTGTCGTCCCTGTCGCTTTGAGTAACGTCTGACAGCCATCGTGATTATAACTCAATAGAAGCTTTGCCTTTATCCTCATCACCACCAGCGACAGCGGCGCGGCGGTGTGTTGAAGTAAAGAGTCGCCGCGGCGAACGGGTGTGTGTGTGTGGAAGTGACAATGACAGCAGCACAACAACAATAAAATGTCATTAAAGATGCATGCAGCAATTTGATGTGAAGAGCAAACATAGCGACGTCTGATGACAAATAACAATTTCAAAGGTTGCAAGTGCACGGTTCCAACAAACCACCCAACCACCCACCCACCCACCATGCATCCTTTCGCTGAATGGGTTCCTGAGTGTCGGCATCTTTTTCAACTTTCACGGCTAAAGAGCGGGTGGCGCGAGAGAGTTTTTCATTTACAAACACACGCTTTTCTCTTCCACTCTCTCTGGTTTTTTCGTCAGCGCTTCCTTTTGCATATGCACTCAAGCCAATGATTGCAAAGTTGTTACATATTTATGAAATGCAAATAGAGACGTTCAACAGCGGGGCGGACAACAAGCGAGTTGCAGGCAGCGTCCCCCGTGAGTGCATTCAGATAACGATGTCGTCAACGCGGCTGCAACGGCGACAGTGGCGGTTGGCGTCGGCTGCAACAACACACTCGCACACAGAGCGCGGTGACTTGCTAGCAAGTTGTTTTGCCAAGGAAGAGAGTAAAACAGAAACGCCATCCCGTGTAACCGTCATCAAACCACCAGCAAGCGGCAGCATCAGCAGGCGAAGCACCTCCACTTCACTCCATTCCTTCATCCTTGACGCGCGCAATTCAGGGCTGCGTGTCCTTTTCTTGGTGTGCATGGGTTTTGTGTGCACAAAACTCGATTCGGCGCGAGGGGTGGGCAGGACGACGACGACAAACCAGCGAGGATGAAAAGTTAAGAATCCTGACAGTAATTAGTGTTAATTAATAAAGATTCTCAGCAAAAAAAAAAAAAAAACAACGAAGAAGCAGGAAGGGAAAGCGAAAAACAATGAGAATCACTGAGAGTGAGGCAGGACGCGCGGGGTGGTTGCATTCACCGGATGAAGACTTTTGTTAGCAAAAGGGTTGCCAGATTTAATTAAATTAATTGCAAGGAATTTTCGACATAGAGCCCGCTCTCTTTCGCTCTCTGGCTCTGTGAAAGACTGTTGAAGCGGCAACGGAACTTTTGAATTAATGTAGTTCGTGGGAAGCGCTTTGTTTACCGGCGAAGGGAAGATGGGCGGGGCATGGTTTTAGATGAAATATGATGCGATGCCTTAGCGGGAGGGTATTGAGAGGAAAGGATAAAGGACGGAGTTCGGGAAAACAATTTATCCGAAACAGTTTACCATGGCGATAAGCCGGAAGTTTAAGTAATTTCCTTTTGCATTTCGAATGAAGACAGGCGATGTGCAGTCGGCTGGAAGGATGCGATTTTGTTCATTTTCATTTTATTTACGGTCTCGAAAGAGAGCGGGGGGGGGGGGGGGGGATTCTGTATCTGTAATAGAATTTGCAAACTTTACCCAAAACTGTTCACAAGATTGCAGGCAAAGATGATCAGTGACCTCAAGGAGAAAATTTCGTGGGAATTTAATTGCCTTAATTTTGCTGCAAATTTTGTAGACAGCTCTATTGGAAATGTTTGCAATCTACTTCTAAGTGCTTCACGCACTACGAGCGATTTCTGGCTGCTTCTAGTCATCAAGGCCAAGCTGTCTTGCGTTCGGGATCTTACACTCGGTCCTTCCTCTCCTTCTCGAACCAAGAGGTTTGGACTCGAAGAAAGGCTTAGCTGGAGCCGCGCCGACATTATTGACTTCCGAAATACAGTGGACTCTCCTTAAGTCGAACTCCCTCTAACTCGAATTTTCATATCCCGTGAGAATTCAACTTAGGGACTCGACCTACTATATATTCACATCTCTGTACAGCACGCCATCCGAGTATTCAGCATCCACCTTGAAGAAAACTTGATGTCCAAAGAAGACGTCTTGGCAGTGAACTTTTGCCCAAGTGACGCTGAAATTGTTTGACGTGCTGATCACTTCGACTGTACCTCCCACGTGGCAGGTGTCGCAGAGTCTTGTAAAAAGAATGTCGCCTAAACTTGAACGAATTTTGACGAAGGCAATACCGCTGTAGAGGTGTCAGCCCTTAGTGAACTCAATGTAGCGCACACAATTCTTGTGAATTTCAAAGTCCCCAATTTGAGATAACGGTACAACGAAATGGATCATCAAAAGAATTTGACTTTCTAGGTTCTTGTAGAATCGAAAAACCAAAACTATTTAGCCGAGAAAAATATGTCACTTTGGGTGTTTTTTTCCACTTCGGGACCACTGTGCGCCGATGTCAGGTAGTTATTCGAAGTAAGAGCTCTTCCACGAAATATTAAAGTCCTGCACATGGCCAACGCAACGAGATTTTGACTCCGTATCAGTCCCACAACGCAATAGAGGACGCCTACCAAACCGATGGCGCACACAAGTGAGGACGGACCTCAACCAACTTGACGTACATAATTGGAGGCAGCTGGCTAACGATCGTGTAACTTGTTGTTGTCTTAGGCCCATGTCCATCCCGGACTGTAACACTATCAGAAGAATAAGAGGAAAATCGATTCAGTACCGGGTTGCCAATGAGAGTAGTTAAGGCTACATCTCTTGAAACTAAGTCTGAGTGTAACCGTTTTATTGAAACTTGTTTCTGAGCTGTCCACACATTTGTTGCGTGGTATATGTGCATCTATTATTACTCGACTGACTTGTATGCACTTGTATGTAGATTAAATAGCATTTTACCTAGTGTTCCTGATCCCTGACTACAACTCTCTTGATTGAGAAAAAGAAATACTGCACATCTCTATTAATTTGTTCTATTTTTTACCAATCTGTTTTAGAATAAAATAATCTAAATAATATCTTTTTCTTTTCAGGTAAGCAAATGTGACATCATCGACCATCAATTTCCCTCAGTCGCCACCAATGCGTGCAAAACCAAAGATGTTCCAATGGTAATTCTACTATTTAGAGCGCATGGACGAAGAAGAGTCCTGGCTCGAATGCAGCATTTCACTTAACTATTGATTTCTCATTTTCATGGTTGCTTCAATAAATTCAAGCAGAATAACTAGTATTTTGTCCACCGCTGGATGAAACAACCAGACCTCGTAGCGGTGCTAAATGTAAGGCTGTTAACTATAACCGCTGATCCTCCTTGAGCCGTGTAAATTTCAACCACAAAGTCGACTAAATAGCTCAGAAACATATGCTTAGGAAATGTCCAAGATACAGCATTAAAAAAATTATCGTGGATGCTTGAAGAATTCAAAATTTGTCATCTAACTAGAAGCGTTTGCAACTTCTATACACTTTGCATCTCCTCTCTCATTCTTGGAAAACAAACGTAGGTGCTAATTGCAAGCCAAACTGTAACTACGTTAGCGTAATAGCTCTAACTTGTTATGGACACTTCTTGGCTAAAACCGTTCCAGTCAAATGCGACAGTTGTCGGTAGTTATGCACTACTAGCTGAAAATCCGCCCGTTTCGCTAGGTAACTTAGATCTGTTTGGTAAGAGTGCAGACCAAAAAAATGGGGAACAAATCGAATATTAGAAAAAATCTCAAACACAGCGCCACCAATCGGGTATACAAAAAATATTTTTCTGCCTGTCACCTTTGTAGTATAATTTAAATTAAATTGATTAAAATTACGGGCGGTAGGGGGAAACATACGAAGTACAGCATTTTTTTACGAATTATCGAGATTTTGATTTAACGACTTGGAAAACGTGAAAATACGAATTAACGCGGCTTTTTACATTTCATATGATTTTCCAATACATATCGTTTAATTGATGTCACGTATATGTAATTGCATCTTAAATATGTACAATACATACTTCTACACATATACATATAGTCTACAAAGTTTAACAGTAGTTAAACTGAAAAATTTTTTTTTGCGTTTCGCATAACGAATTATAAGAGATTCTATAAACGAATTACGATTTATAAGAGCTTTTGTGTTCATTGCACTGCAAATAAAATACGAAATAACGAGGGGAGCAAAATGTATGAACATTTTACGAATTAGCGACGATTTTTCAAGGCAGTAGCAGTTTGTTATGATTTATTGGAGTTTCCATTTATCGGGGTACGAATTATTGTTATTCGACTGAATATAGAAGATAAGGTACAACGATGTTGATTTGTAACACTATGTGTTCTCAAAAGAAAAATTAACGAAACTTAACGAACATAACTCGTACGTCCATTGGTCATAAAACTGATGTGACCATATACCAGCACCCTCAACTAAAACAGGTCTCTGAGTGTTTAAGGGATGGGGATTTTATTTGTTCCATAGCAACGACACGTAACTTGCCGATGGCGGCTGGTCAATCGCTGGAAGATTCGTTCATCTGTCAAAATGTGGTCAAAATGGAATCTTTGAAACTATGCACCTTGAATCTGTTCCATAGAAACGGACATTAATTCGTCCTCACTATGGTTTACTGAGTTATTTTAAATTACTAAGTGAATTTTGAAGTTGAAGTCGAAGCTCGGTAATCGGACGACGACACAGGACGAGGATCTCTCCTGTGTGCGGAGACCAGTGTTGCGACTGTACATATTATTTGAAATTTCGTTGTGGGGGTGAACCAAGAAACAAGAGACAATTAATTGAAAAAAAAGTGGGACAATTGCATTACTTGGTCGATTTTGTACTTTCGGTAGTAATGTGGCTATCGTACCGTAGTCGTCGACTCTCACATTGAGTGTCATGGTCAATCACCGAAATTTCAAAATTCACTGCTCAGCTTTTTTCAAGTCACAGACAAGGCTTTAAAACTACGATTTGTCTTTATCTGAACTCAACGAATGATCATCTCGAGTGGCTATTTCCTGGTTTACATATTTGCCGGATGTCACTGTGAAGAGTGGAAGAGTGGCCTGCTAAGCCGAGTGAATTGCCTCCAGCCTGGCTTCAAGCTGAGTAGCTTCGCTATGTTTTCACAGTCTTTCAGTAAAGCTTCTCTGCTTCAGCTTGAATTGCTTCAGAGTTCTGTATGTGTACGTCACAAAATGAACGCAATTATCACTGAGTGCAGTTTTGATACTGATTTTGTTTTGAGCTCTGTTTGTAGTGAATTGAGAACCATCGTACGTCGTTCAGGAACATTATTAAATCGTTGATGCTCATTTCGGATATCTCGACGAAAGATTCAAGGAAGGGGTTGCCTAGAGTCCGTTGCCTTGCACTAGCAAGTGCTGTACATGCGCACAGGAAGTGAGTCAGCGTTTTTGGTTCCGGCGTGTCATTACAGCTGCGACAGTGTGAATTATGAGGATTTCAACCACATGATCCCTTATCGGCCAGAGCCGAACTTCTCCACTCCTGCAACAAGCTCATTGCGGCATTTTGAGGTTATGGTGGAAAATGCAACAGGCTTGATGATTTTTGAAATTCACTGTCAGCGAAAATTGCTATTCTTTGCATTGCCGTTGTAATTGGGTGGGCTCTGATTTGACGACACTCCTTGGAAGATGTTGGGCGTGCTTTGGCAGTCCAAAGACTGCAGAGATGTTCAGAGCATCAGGGTAAATGCCGTCTATATACTTTCTGTATGGAGTTGACGGACTTTTCAAGGGTTATGCCATTCTTTCTCCTATTCTTTTATTGATCTTGTCAAACTTCTTCAGTTTTCAGTTCTTAGAATCTGAATGCATTCCTGAATCCTGAAATCTCCTACTTATTCCACCCCAAGACTTCAGATCAGATTTAATTTCGAAAGTAATTCACCTTGTCTCCCTCCAAACTGCACGGATACCTCATCTAGTCCCCTTGGGTTCGTCAGTGGCTTGCCACCTGTCACCCACTCATTTCTTGTCGCTTTGGCAACGCCATCAGCACATCCTTCGAATCCTTTCCAATTCTAATTAAAAACCAAAAAAAATATCACGGAATGTGATGACATTTTTCTTCGCCTTCATCTCAAAACGAAAACGTGACCAATTAGCGAAAGTTTTCAAGTTAATACCACCCCCGTCGAAAAGCGTAAAGCCATTTGCTCTCTGGTCAGACGACTCACAGGAGATGACTTGATCTGATGGCGTGTTTTTTTTCTCTCCTGGAGAGACGACTCTCCCTTTTCATGAATATTTTAATTGGTTTTTCACCTCTTTCCCCGTCGCTATTATCAACAGGTTGACTGGCAGTCCCGCCCTGTGGACCATTTTTTTTCCGTTCTTCTTTGCAGTCGCAGGGACTCCCCGTGAGGGATTCGGGTTGCGGTGGCACCTCAGCGAGAATGTGGAGCGTGGAGGGGATGCTTGCGAATCCAAAGTGATTTGAAATGCTTATTATCCCCCAGAGCCGGGCGCTGTCAAGCGTATCACGAACTAATTATGTCATCTATACCTCAAAGCGGATGCTTGATTGAATTGACTCTTAGCTTACGGGCTGAAGTCAACCCCCCCCAGCGCTGGGAGCGAGTGTGTGTGTGCGTGGGTGGGTTTTTTTCGAGTCCCTTCAAGGGTTCGGTCTAATCTCCGATTGAAGCGACGCAGAGTTAAGCGCAAATATTAAATTTCCCAGCACATTGGGCTTTGGCGTTGGCGTTGGCTTTGTGGGGGCATTATCCAATGAGAGGAATTATCCAACACCACAAACATTGAGATACACAATGGATAAGCATCTGGGGCAGCTCCGTTGGGTGGTGTGCACACGCTCACCCACCCAGAGGCGGGGACGCGCCGTCTGTGAAGATCGAATGGGGAATCCTTATACGGTTTTTTTTTTGCTCCTTTCCGTTTTTCCTTCCGATAACGGTGGCTGACGTCGGGAGGTGGCCCGGAAGGAAGTGCCACCCACGCCATCTCCTCTGACACTCAGTCATCTTGGCACACAATAAAAATCGATTGAGTTGATGTTATGGTGATGTGTGGCGTGGTGGAAGCGAGTGCTGCCGCGGGGGTGGGTGGGTGTAGATCGGTAGATATTGGCTTTCAAAGCCAACGTGAGCTGTGAATGTGTGGGTTCGCCCTTATTTATCGTCATCTCATGGTACTTAAACATTCGATTCGAGTACCTACATAGATGTGTGCGCCGGTGGGTGTGGTGTGTGTGTGTCCCCTGAACCCTTTTCCAATTTTGCTGAGTTTTTCTTTTCCATCTCCATCTGCGCGGATGTGTTAGTGCGCTCCACGGGGTTGTTTAGGGTTTCAAGTGCGTCAATAGGCAAGTTATCAGGATGAATTTAATCAAAAGAACGCTTATGTGTTCCTACGAGCAGTAGTTGTAGACCCAAATCGATTCAGCCAACCGACGAACGACGACGACAACAACGACGACGACTACGACGCCGACGAACCATCGAACGAACCCCTTTCGACAATGCGTGCCTCTGTGTCGAGCAGCGTGCTGCTATCGGGCTCTTGCTGTGTAGATAAATAAAACGAAAGTATTCCTGAAATGCCTTTCTGATAAGATTTAAGTGTTCCCAAAATGTAGGCAAAAGCGTTCGCTCCCCCTTCCCCTATTCGCCGTCGCGCAGCGGATACATTTGTGTATCGTTGAAATTGAAGAAGCTAATCCATATTTTATGCTTGTCATGTTTTATTTATCACTGTAAAATGAATATTTAATAAAAAATAAAAAGAAATAAACGGAGAATCGGGCGTGGGGAGGGGCGGCGGGGAAATTGTATTAGCACACGTGTCCCCGGAATGGATTCGATTTTGAGGCCCTCGGAGGAGGTGTGTAACACTTTTCACATTTGGCCACACTGGTAGATGGGAGATCCATTTCCAGATGCTTGACAAATTGGACACACTTGAGTGGGTAATCCAATAAGGAGACGAATCCTTTGAGGCGTATGAATGGAGCTCTGTGGATGTGACGGGCTTTAAAAATGACGGTAGACTATTTTGTTCTTTGTGCCACCATTCAATTGGAGGTTACAACTTGAACTTGAGGTAAGATCGTAAAACTTCAATGGATTGTGACAATCTTTGATGGGAATGTGTTGGGGAAATGAGGACATTTAACATGGAGGCTGATAGCAGTCTAGGTGGTGTTGCCGAGTATATTTTTTTTTTCCTCTTTTTTTATTTTGTAATGACACAGATAGTAGCATCAATTCGATTGATGGGAAATGAAAAGGTGATGTAAATGGTTTTCAAGTCCGATGTGGCATCAAGCCCTCCTTATTCGAAAATGCGTAGATATCTGTCAACTCAAGCACGTTCCAGTCCGATGTGCATAAATAAAAAAACCCGCTCGAGTTCACAAGAGCTTATGAATTATCTCTTGTTTCCTGATGGATTTGGCGGCACCTCAAGCCTTCACGACCCTGCCTTTCGGCCGAAGATCGTCTGATCGTCGTTTTTGAAGAAGCGTCTATCAAAGATGTCGCCGCAGACCTGAGTTTATTGATTCCTTGACAATGTACTTCGATTGAAGTGACGTGTAGAAAATAAAACACAATTTACACAGCAAGTCAAAGCGCAAAAAAACATTTCTGCACTTGATGCAACTGCTCCACTTGTGACGATCTGATGGAGATCACGTGATCCTTTTGACTTTTATCGTTCTCAATTCCGACTCTCTTTCATAAAGAGAAACAAAACGTAAGTTTAAGACAAACCTCAAGTTCATAATTTGATTTTCTGCCAGCTAAAGTGGTATTTTGCCCCACGTTCTCTTGAGATGGTCAAGTATTTTGGTATTCACCTCGATTGGGCTCTGAAACACAGAGACATTCCAGGATATTGCGAGCTCGATAGACTTTCGATCATCACTTCTTCTATTATCCACGTCTCGCGCTACAGCAATACACGTGGTACAAACGCTCGCCCACTCTCAACGCACTTTAAGTGCTCACGTTGCCTAATTAGTCTGGGGAAATCAGGCGAGCATAATGGACTCTAATTAGCGTTATAATTGGACATGCCTTCAGGGGTGGGTCTCCCTGCGAACGATTCTGCGGATGTTGAGAAGGAGATGACCATTAGACACATCCTCTCCCGCCACCTTTCCACTCGAAGATAGAGCCAGTTAGGAGCTTAATTAAAAAACAACGTCAACCTAGTTTTCAGAGTTTGATTCCCCTGATCCGCGTGGCATCGCAACTCAGGCTTAAAAGTGACTGCTCCAAGCATCCACGCATAACCCAAGAACTCCGCTGACGTCTTCAATTATCAACAAATCCCCCTCCACGGCCATATCCGCAGCGGCAAGTGCAAAGCTCAGGAGGCATTTCCGAAATCAATCTTACCCGCCTCCGCCCACCGTGCTTAAGGACAACACTTTCCCCATCATTTCCCCAAAGTGCAAAGCGCCCCGTCCACAAAGGCAACGAGTTCCTCGATGCGCCGTCGGAAATTATTGCCAGCATTACAATTTAAATTTGTTACATATTTCAAAAGTAATTCCATCAGAGGCGATGCACTGGCAACGCGCGTGTGTGTGTGTGTTGAGGGGGGGGGAGATGCCTCTAGGTGGCGGCCTGATAAATCTCATCGGTGAGCCCCATTTATCCTCGGAGTTATCCTTTATTCCCTTTGTTTGGGAATCGGCTTTAATCCACAAATGACCTCCAGACATATCACTTCATTTGAAGCGACTCCCCCTCCCCCCTTTCGTCAGTCGTCATTTGGGGGTGGAGGACGGATGCCTGATGCCTGGTGTGTGGTGGTTTCGGCGGCGTCGTTTGTGGAATATTTGGGCATTACCAAGCTACCGAGCGGATTAACGAGCAAAGGCAGTTGAACTGCAATATAAATTGCTTTGTTGTACGAGGGACAATTGAAACTTCATCCTCGGGCTCCATCTTCTGTGTGTCCAACCCCCCCACACCCCCTCTGGGGCTCTGAGTAAACAGGACCGGGATCGCCATCAGTGTGGGGAAACATTTCGTAATGCAAAGGAAATTTAATTCGTATTGTTTTTGAATGAATTTTCGTTTGTGTACGAATGAAGCAATCAAGACGCAGGGTGGCTGGGGAGTCCACTCTTGTTTCGAATTGTTTTCCGCTTTTTTTTTTGTTCTTTTTTTTTTTTTGTTGTCTCTTTCCTTTGCTGTGGCGTTTTTGTCAGCAGCAGTTTGAACGGGGTTTGAACAGATCGTGGAGGTCCTTTGGGAAGGAAGGTGTTGCTGGGAGATTTGGCTTAACTTTCGAATTGTTGTCTTTTGCTATTCATTTGTTTGCTCTGATGTTCGGCAAGTGTGAGGGGGGGGGGGGAGAAGGGTTGTGTGGGCCAGGCGAGAGCTGGTGAATTTTTAAAGCGATGTTGTGGGGGAGAGAGGCGATTTAAAGAGGACAAGAACGATGAACGAGAGGCTTGCAAGAGTGTTGCAATTTAAAGCGGACTTCTGGCTGTCGGCAGTTTGAGAGGAGAGGAATATGCACAACTATGTCTTACTTTGTGGCTTCTAGGAGTGGAAGGGAATCGTCGGTGAGGTAACTTTTCAGTCGATAGTCGCCGACATCAGCTCGTTCATTCCGACTGGCACAGGGGCGACATCAGACTACACTGGAATACGTATCGAAACTTGACTCTATTTCGAATGTCCGACGAAACCGAGCAATTGGCTGGAATGCCATCAAACATTCTAAACTGATTGAGGAAATTTCTTTTCTGTAAGAAGTCGGCTGGAAAACCACATTAATTCAGATAAAGCCCATGAAACCTGGACCCTTGCCTTATTCTTAATTTTTTTTTTCTCTGCGTGGCACTACAACAAGCGTCTCCAGCTATCGTGACCACTAGTAGAACCTGGTTAAGATCCTCGTCCACGTATGTGTGCCAAGCTTAACGCCGGGGTCATACGTTGTGTTGTCTCACAAGCTCGGAGTCGAAGAGTTTTCGACTCGGGAAAAGTTGTCCATACTTTTCCAAGCTACTAAATGGGGGTATAGTGGGCACTGGGCAGATGTACAGGAACCTTAACTGTTGGGTGTGTTCTCTGAATTGCTAAGCATTTGGAAACCATTCAGACTGCCGAACAATGCCAGTGTGTTTCAGGCGGAATTATTTGCCATTCGGGAAGCGTGTAGTCATTTTACTTGCGCAAGATAGACTTTTCTTCAACTCACTTGACGAGATATCTGCGAAGGATATTAAGGATAGCTTAAAAGTACTCATGAAAAAATGGTTTGTAACTGTTTTTGTGATCATTTATAGCGCACACTTCTTCTTTTCGTTTTTGGGGCGCTGCAGTGTGGAGTCTAGCCAGCTAGGGGGGGTCTCCGGCTACATGACACCCCGCATAATGGCCAGCTACGAAAAAAATCAGAAAAATCTAAGCCAGTCTACCGGTCTTAATGAAATTTGAAACATAGTACAAATGGTATGAGCTCGTTCCATGGACCAATGATTTTAGAAAAATTAGGATATAAAATATATAATAAAATATATATAAATCGCAGTTCGGCTACACTTTCTCGAATAGCTCTGTCGATACAATTTCTAGTCCTTACTTCGGGCTTCCTGTGCCTCCTCGCCTAACATCCATGTCGGCATGTTACTATACAAGCCCACGTACAATGTCCATGATTCTTGACAGTACTCCCCGAATTTGACTGGATATACAGAAGCACCGCTACTGATAGTGTCAAGATCAATTCCGAGGCAGCGAATCAGTTCTTCACTTACACCTGTTATACTTGGTGCAGGGTTTGTATCTTGATAGAATCGATGCGATGTGTTTCCATCGTTTGTGGTGTCCATTCATTACTTGACCACATCAACTTTCCAGCACATTATTGATCTGAAATCTTTCTTTATGACCTCCATGTTTTTCCTTGCTTAAACGGCAACTTATACACGAGTTTTAAGACAATCTCCATGAATTTGATACGCGCATGAAGAGGCAAGACACCAAGTTGAAGTACTTCGTAATCATTCATTTGTGTAGCTTTTGCCTTGCATATAAACACACACTGCCATGGATGCTGTATTAGTTAAAGCCTGAGCAACATTTCCGTCGCTGGTTGACGCAGCTGAAACTTGTACATTTGTTTAAGTAAGACTGTTTCAAAACAAGAATCAATTTGCAACTCGTTACTTCTGGTCTAATGAAGCTTCGCAAATATTGATTTTTAGACGATTTACTTAAAAAATTCATAGCTGCTAGATGAATCAGAGTATCAAAGTTAGGAACACGCTTACGTTCTCTTTAAACAAGCTGTAAAAATTGTACTACTTGAACTATCCATCAAGTCGTGGCATTGTTACTAACTAGAATACAATGCCCTTCGCTGTATGCACAAAACATGCTTAGATAATGGAGCGACTTCTAGCTATAAAAATATATATGTACACAGTTTGCAAATATTTCAAATGTGTTATCCAGCTTACGAGGGGCGTTCAATATATTCTCGGTATCGGGGTGAAGCTGTGGTTGTATATATATTTGACTTTATTGTCAAGTAATACTATTATTTTAGTGCATTCATGTAAAATTTCATATAAATGTGATTATTCATTCGCGTTTTATCTCTAGTTAAACAGAATACCCATTTATTGTCGACTTGAGTTCTTCATCATCCGAAAATCTTTTTCCACGAAGACATTTTTTCAAATCCGGAAACAGGAAATAATCACTAGGGGCAAGGTCTGGACTATAGGGTGGGTGTTGGATTTCTTCGAAACCACAATCTCGCGCAGCAGCCTTGGAAACTAGCGCAGTGTGAACAGGAGCGTTGTCATGAAGAAGCAACACACCCGCTGCGAGTTTACCCCGTCTTTTCTTTTTAATTTCCCCCCCCAATGTGGAAGCGTAGGATGTGGCGTTGATGATTTCACCTTTTTTTTTGTACTCAATGAGCAAGATTCCCTCTGAGTCCCGAAAAACTGTGGCCATGAGCTTCCCGGCAGACGGAGTGACTTTGAACCTCTTCGGGGGGTCTGTTCCTTTTTTATGCCACTGCATGGACTCTTGTTTGCTTTCAGGGTCATAGTGGTGGACCCATGTTTCGTCACCAGTAACAATTCGATCCATAACACCGTCTGCGTTCTCACTACACATCTCCAAAAGCTCTCTACAGCATGCGATTCTCACTTTTCTCTGAGGCGCTGTGAGCATTCGTTGCACCCACCTTGCACTGACCTTTGAAAGGTTAAGATGGTCATGAAGAATGGTGTGAATGGTACCAATTGAAAGCTGGGTGATCTCTGCCATCATTTTCACCTTTATTCGGGCATCCTTAAGAACAAGTTTTTCGACTTCTTTGATGCATTCTCCCGTACAAGCAGTAGCCGGGGCGCCGGAGCGGGGGTCGTCCTCAATGCTCTCTCTGCCTCTCTTGAACTCACTTCACCACTTTTGCACAGTTGATAATGAAAGTGCGGAACCCTGGTAAACAGCCACCATCTCTTCATGAATAGTTTTTTGACTTTTTCCGTGCTTAGTGAGAAATTTAATTACAGCGGGATGCTCAATTTTCACCATCATCGTCTCAGTTGCCATTATGATTCTGTTTAACTAAAGATAAAATGCGAATTAATTATCACATTTATATGAAATTTTACATGAATGCACTAAAATAATAGTATTACTTGACAATAAAGTCAATTTATATATACAACCATAGGTTCACCCCAATACCGAGAATATATTGAACTACTTTAAGAATGCAAAGCCCTTAAGAATGTATATACACAATGTTAATATTTTGAAACCACTGTGGGCCGTATCAACAATTTGTACATTGACTCGAGTGTGGATTCTTTTGAACTAAGATGATGAATGCACGCCTTATTCTTTACTTTCGAGCTGTATCATCGAAAATGCAACAGACTTTGTACATGGGAGGAGACGAGGACAAATCAGAAGTCTCTGAGTTTCAAGAAAAAAAAATAAAAATAAAGAGGATTACTTCGCGTCCAAGGCCGTCCCCGAATCTCATTCGAAGACTGACAAAATTACCGGGCCTCTGCTTAATAAAAGTCGTCCGTCATTGGTCCTCTCTCCAGTCAACGGCAGCAAATTAATCCCAAGTGCACCTGTCACCCAGACCCTCCCAGCCGCCCAAAAGCATTTTTCTCAAAATCAATTTCCCACAAAGCCCACTCATGTTCCAAACAAAAGTTGTTGCTGAACCCAATCAAGCCATCATTTGTCTTCCTTCACGACGACGTCAACGCGGGGACGGAACAAAAAAATGATTGGCTGTTGTCAATGTTTGTCGAAAATGAAATTCCCGTTCAAGAGCATTCAACGAAAATATCCCAACTAAACCGCCCTCGCAAAGTCAATCGACAAGTCACGTTCCCACATGCAGCCCACAAGCGTCTAAAGTATGCCACAAATCATCGCCGAACAGGCCCAAAACACCGATTCGAATCCCTTATGGGCCATATCAGAGATACGTACGTACACACGGAGATACTCGTGTGCGCCACCATCCCCGCAGGAAGAGCGCCACCAAGAAAAAAAAAAAAAAAGAAAGTAATAAAAACATTCTTGCGGCCTCATGGAGTGTCATTAGGAGCAGCACCATGCCACCATCATGCGACGAGCAGCAGCAGCAGATCGTTGTGACCCACTTTTGCGGTCCGTATCCGCACACATGTGCGGCTTGTGCGAAAGAAAATACCATTAATGACTCATGTAGGAGCACAGCCGCCATCCCCCATCAGCTGGCATCAAATGAAACTGCTTAATCGTTCGTTCCAGATGCCCATTAACGCAGAGGCTCTCACAGAAGCCACCCTGACCCCCCCCCCCCCCCCAATTGTCGGCTGAGGGAGGACGTAAGAAACATTTCATGTCGCTCCATTCCATTCGTATCGACACATAAATTAATCATTTATTCGATTCGAACAACAAATCAAATGGTGGCAACGCTTACGCCACCACCGATAGGGGGAGCAGCAGCAGCAGGGCCACAGGCAGCAGCACCGACAGCGGCAACACCAGCACCCTCAGCACCGCCGAGCCTCGCAGACGAGAAGTTCGTTTTCGATCACAAATCAACTTAAGTTTGACTCATAAAACCAATATCCTGGCCAATCCACCCGCACCCGCACCCACACGCGAAGCGTTTCTGACTAAATTTCGATGAAATCAAACCCACCGCCACCGCGACCCTCTTCGATGTTCATTAAACGACGACGACGAGGACGAGGACGTGGCACACACGTGCATGTGTGTACACGTACATCCGCCCTGGCAGGTCCTGATGACGGATGGCGGCGGAGTTGCTGCGGAAAAAAAAGCCACTCACTCAAGGAGCGTGGCGGCCAGCGCCACTTCGCACACAACTACTGGCTCGTAAAAAATCAATTTTATTTCGTATTAATTTGCCACCCACCAGCCGGCCGGGGGAACACGGACACAACACAGCAATTATCCAAATGGCGGTGCCCGACTGGACACAGAATTGTGGCGACGGCCATTCGCCGTTTGTCCGTGTGACCGTATATCATGCTCCCTTGGAGTATCGGTTCCGTCGACCATCCCCGGCGAAGGTGTTCCTGGCCGGAGTTCAGCAAACACTCACTCGCCGTCGAGCGCGCGCCTGCTCCACTCACGTTCACTGCTGAAGTGTTTCCAAACGCAACTCGGACTCGGACTCGGAGGGTGGCGTGGCGGTGGCCAACACATAAATTATAAGGACACGACGACGAAATTTGATATATTATCTCTGCTTTATTATAGAATCGCAATTAACCGTCAACCTGAAGCCATATTAATGACAATGTACGCCCGTGTTCCCGGTATTCCTTGTGTGTTGTTTGAGAAGCGGGTGGATGACACAATTGTTTTTCTGTGCGCTGCGGTTGCCGGGTGGCCGGGATGACATCGTCCCTAATGGAAAAGATATACACTCGTACACCTTGCAGGTCACACACAACCTGTCGGGGAGTAAATTCGTAAATTCACGGCAGACAGGGGCCGACACGGATGTTGCAATATATTGAAAGTCTGAAGGGAAGTTGGAACTTTAGAAGTGGAAATTATACCGGCAGCCACACACGAGAGAAAGAAGGTGTAAGTCAATTATCCTGCGCGCCTGTGTGTGTGAATGCGCGCGCGTGTGTGTGAGTGTACAAGTTAATGGATCTCGGAGACATCGTGCCTTGGATTCGTAACTTCGGGAATTTGAGAGAAATTATTACGGACGACCGAGACCGAGAGTGGGGGTGCTAGGCGGGCAGCATGTGAACATCAAGGAGTCCAAGGATGTTAATTGGGGTCGATGGGGTGACGGGGAAAGTTTTGCGTGCGTTCATCGGCAAACTGTTGCCGGTTGGGGAAGGACGACGGCCAGCGTCTCTGGAGGAAGGTAAAAGTTCATTAAGAGCTGACTCTCGGAAGCGACGATAAGTTTGTTTTCCTGTGGGACTTGGGGTGGGTCCTTGCCGACTAATCGGAGACGGCACATAAACCGTTCACACTCTCGTACATTTAATTTCGGAGTTGCGATGGTCTTGAGGAGTCTGTCGGGAGGAGGGTTGGTTTATCTTGGACGTTGACACGTTGTCACGGGTCTCGTTTCAGTGGTCAGTCTGTGTTGGGTGGCCTGTGTCTTCGAGACTCTAACCAATGCAAGGCAGTTGCTTAGAGAATGGTTGACGGATCCAAACCACAGCCAACAAGAAACATTCACGGTAACTTTTAAGTTCGGCGAGGAATCAGAACAAGAAACGAGAAGTTTTCCGTTCGTGACTTACGGCCATCGCCTGGAACTCGCAAACCTAGCGACCAAGTGAATCTACTGAGTCTTGAGGTTTACTTGACAAATTCTCGGCCACGATTGTAAATCTCGGCGACGCTGTCAATTTAGATGAATGACTGCTTGTCACTGGACGACTAGAAGTTTGAAGGAGGAAGCGACTGCCGCCTGAAGGCTGGTAAAGTACGTGGAGGGCGACGAAGTCTTGAAAAGTAGCTAAATCCCTCCGTAAAGTTAAATTGGAATAAATCAAGCGAGGGAAGCTGGCCGACCGGACTCACTGTTGTTTGACGCTTGAGGCCATAGGACTTATTCCTTTGCCTTCTAACAGAAATTTTGTGTTGTTTTACGGCACCAGTCAGAGTGCTTATGGAAAAGTCTTCAAGTTGCCAGCTAAAGCTGTCTTCGACTTGCTTATACACGCTTTGGTTGATGCAATAAATGGCCTGCGGCCTGCGGCGCCTCTCAACCTCTCACATCACGCAATTCGGTGAAGAAGAAAAGTACGGTCTGCTTTTGACCCAAAGGCACACGTATACCCCATGGTCGCCAGAATAGAGAGATGCAGACCTGAGTTAGTCGTGGTTTGATGTTTCGACGCCTGCACCCACGATCATAGGTTAGGTGGCTGATAGACAGAATGAGTAATACCACGGCAAAAGCAGAATCCTTGGCTAGCTTCCTTTGCTCTTGTCCAGCGCTTGAGCAAGGCAAAGGACTCTAGGCAAACTCTTCCCTGAATCTCTCGGCGAGATTTCCTCATTGAACATCAAAGAATTGGTAATGTTCCCAAACGCCGCACGATGGTTCTAAATGTACATCAATATTTAAATTTCAGAGCTGTGGTTCGAAAACGGCAATCAGTGCTTATGGGGTTCTTAAAGAACAGCCACCTCACACACAAAGGCGTCTAGCTGACGCCTTCCTCGGAAGGAGAGAGCGTTGCAATTACAGAGTAGATGTGCAATAGTTTCTTCCTATTCCTCGTCTCTGCAAAAGTCATTGTGGATGCATGTGTTCCAATGGCACAGTGTCCGTTTTTAACGACGCGTCGTACTCATTCTGATTAGGCTAAGTGAACGTTGAGGATCGAGAGTAGTAGACCGTCTACGATTTGCATGTGTGAGCGTTTCAAGTTTCAGTAGATGCTTTACAGTGGCAATTGCCTTGGATGGTAGTTCGCCATCCGAAGAGAGTACAGAGACTGTGCCCTTTCTAGCGAGCTCGTCCGCTTCGCATTTCTCCGGAATGCCAACCATCTTCGATCCAAATGTGAAAATTCTCAGAGGATTGTCCAGCGCTCTGGTGTTCAGACGTGTATGATCTGAAGCGTATGCTGGTTAAGAAATCCTTCTCGAAGAGGAGTTTAGGTGTAACGAGATCGGTGTCTTCGGGTATGGATCCATGTAAAGGATTCTTCATTAAGTGCTTTCTGTCTTTAAGTTTAAATAAAACGATAAACGGAATATAACATCTTTCAAACGTCCGCCGCGGGTTCTCTGGGTGGCGCGCATCCGAAATGTTGAATTTTCCATGAGTCTGGCGCATAAATCGGGCCGAATCTGACCGATGACATGGGTTATGTTGGCATTGAGGGCCGCTGTGGTTTGTGGCTTATTCACGTAGACCTGCGACTTCAGAAAACCCCACAGAAAAAAAGTCGAACGGGTCAAATCGCACGATCTCGGTGGCTAGTTTACATCACCTCTACGTGAGATGACCATGCCCCCGAATTGCTCGTTTCCAGTTTCCAATGTGGCGTGAGCTGAGTCGCACGTAGCCCCGTTCTGTTGAAATCACATGTGATGGCCTGGCCAACGTCGTTCGCAAAGAAATATGCAATGATGACTCCGCCAGCCCAAAATCCACACCAAAGAGTGACTTTTTCGGAATGCATTGGAAACTCTTGGATCTCATGTGGATTGGTATCGTCCCAAAATCTGAAATTTTTTTTATTGACGTACCCATTCATCCAGAAACGGGCCTCATTTTATGGCTACCGTAAAATGGGCGTATGTTGCCCAAACAAAATGTTTCCATTTGCACGTGTTGTGGAACGTTTTGTCCGTTCATGATGATTTGATTTGAGACTGAATAAATGACAGCCAATTTGACAGATGTAGCTTCAGTCTACACCTGTCAACTGTCACAATTCAGAAGTCCCTATTGGAAGACCCCTTATATCAACTGAGGATAGTGGAGTGTCCACAACTGAGTTCTTTCCACATGTTCGCCGTGTAGACCACTGTCTGTCTGTCGGTTAAGTCTATCGGCGAAAGACTAAGGAGAATGTTCAGTGCTGCGGAGGGGGTTGTTCTTAGAGCTCCGCTGATACCAAAGCCTGTCATTCGCTGCACCCAATTAATGTTCTTGCCGAACGCAGTCCACCAGATCGCGTCTCCATGCAGCAGTATGGGTCTGATTACGGATGTGAATAGCCAGTGGGCCATGCGGGGTCGTAGTCGCCATTTGCATCCTGTAGCCTTTTTACAGCAGTATCGAGCCGTTGAGGACTTTTCGACACGTTCAACGACCAGGTACATCGTCCCATCTACTAAAGGGTGATTTTTTAGCTATTATCTTTTTGGCAACACTGGTTTAAACAGTTGACGCACGTTTCGTGTTTTGTTTCACTGTCAAACATCTTCAGTTTGGTCTATAATTTAACCATGAATCGTCTTACAAACGAACAACGCTTGCAAATTATTGAATTTTTTTTAATCAAAATGCGTGCTCTGTTAAGAAAGTTCATCGCGCGATTCTTCCATTTAATGGTCAGCTAATTTTTGGCTCAATGGGTACGTAAATAAGCAGAATTGTCGATTTTGGAGTGAATATCAGCCAGAAGCATTGCAAGAGCTACTAATGCCTCCAGAAAAAGTCACAGTTTGGTGCGGTTTATGGGCTGGTGGCATAATTGGACCGTACCTCTTCAAAGATGATGCGAATCGTGACGTAACTGTGAATGGTGGGCGCTACCGTGAGATGATATCCAACTTTTTTTTGCCCAAAATGCAAGAGCTTGACTTGGATGACATGTGGTTTCAACAAGACGGTGCCACATGCCAGAGAGCACGCGCAACAATGGACTTATTGAGTGGCGAGTTCGGTGAACATTTTATTTCACGTTCGGGACCGGTCAATTGGCCGCCTAGATCGTGCGATTTAACGCCTTTAGACTATTTTTTGCGGAGCTATGTTAAAGCTCATGTCTATACAGACGAGCCCGCTTCAATTGACGCATTGGAAGACAACATTGAAGCATTTATTCGTGAGATACCGGCCGAAATGGTGGAAAGAGTATGCCTAAGCGGATGGACCATTTGAGGCGCAGTCAAGGTCAACATTTGCATGAAATAATCTTCAAACATTAAATTATATGGACCGTACTATCGATTCAAATAAAGGTTTCATGCATTTTTCTGAATTTTATGTGTTTTATTTTTTTTCGAAAAACTTTCCTATAGCTTTTAAAAAGTCACCCTTTACAATACCTAGTATCTGCTCTGTCATTCAGCTTTAGAGGAGTCATTGACATTGAGGGCGACTAAGAGTAAGTCACCAGTAATTTCCTGGTGAAGAGGACTATATCCGTTTTCTGCTGATTGACGATTAGGCCGCATTCTTTAATTTAAAGAGGGACGACTGCGTAATATCTCTAATCTTACAGCTTGTAGCCGATTCCTGGTCGCTCCTAAGACATTGCCAAGGTTTCATAAGAATGTGTCCAATAGTTTAGAAGTTTAGCAAATGGGCGAATCAACAATTTTATCGTTTTTATTTTGACGCTCATATCTTTCTCCAAACACTGAATTAGCCGATGGAAATTAGGTAAAAATAGTTGTAATTACGAGTACTCAACGCTGCGTCTCTGGTTTCAATCCACGCCACGAACAACTTATATCACTCACGACTTCACCTTTCTTGAGTCACTTACGACGCACGTCCTGAGGGCACATCTGTCGTGTAAAATGCTTCTCAAATTTGGCCGCTTGGAGTTGGAATAAAACTGCAGAACCCCTCCACTCGTGAGAGAACATTAGCGCGCATAAAACGAGTGGGTTGGTGCAGCCGAAGCTAGGCTTAGGTCGTAACACCAACCATCGCTACAGTCGTGTGACAATCGTTTTCAGCTCTAATCAGATGAGGTCATTCTTCACTTGTGTGGATCACCTTAAACGCAGGCATTTTCTTTTGCCACTGTCCCAAGTTGCTCACTCATCAATCATGCTTCTAGCACAAGCAACCACAATCACTCGCCGAATAAATGGCAGGCTTCCATAATTATTCAGGCAGTGCCACCGCCACAGTCCAAGAGAATGGATTATTTGAAGAGTAAAGCAAAAGGTTCAACCCACCCCCACTCCACTGGGCAACGTTCCACATTTTAAACTCCCAAAGGACATCCCGGGGGCACATCGCGACGAAACCATTTAAAATAGCAAACACCAATTCTGTCACGAATCCACTCTTCAGCACACAATCGATGCTGGTTCGGTCTAATTTCATGACCCGCTAAAACTCACGTTCCACCTCCCTGCACCGGCCGACGGAGTCGCGTCTACGTGCTAATCGGCAAATATCACCGGATCCACTGGATCGGCGACCTCCATTCGAGCGCTATCAGCATCTAGGGCAAAACATGACCAATAGTCCTCAATTTGGATTAATCAGATACGTAGATTTGTGTCGATGGCAAAAATATTTGTCCAATCCTTGCCGCGGCGCCGCGCCACGCCGCGCCGCTTCACATCCGATTAAATACGAATCGATTTAAAATTCCAATTCCCCGGTCCGTTGTCAAATATTTGAAATATTGCAATTCGATTACAGTGGTGCAGGGGGGGAACGGCCCTAAGTGAGAGCAACAGCTGCAACTGTCTGACGTGGCCGTGGCGCCCGGACAAAGATTGCATTCGCTGCAAGTGCAAATAAGAGCGACACGACGTTCACAGTTCGGTTAGGTTCCACACGAACAAAGGCGGCTATAGTGCTGTGGTGTGCGAGTGTGACACGATTATGACAGCTGTTCGCTGGATCACCGAATGGCCGGGATGTGTTCGCAGAGTCGTTAACAGTGATTTAAGAATTTATTGAAAACGACCAACGAACGACGAGGCTGGGGACAGAGAATCCATTTCGAAAAAAAAAAACTGCTAACGTTATGAAAAGGATGAAAATTAAAATTGATTCCGTCATCCACAGGATGGTACTTAAACTCAATTAAATAACGTGACACGGGAACAATCAACACAGCCACCAGTCGACGGAGCTGCAAGTCGGAGTTAAAGCGTCCTTAAAGTGATACGAAACACAATGGAAGCAGCCGCAGAAGAGTCTGTCGTCGTGTCATGTCGGGTGTGTGGGGCTGGGGGCGTGTGTGTGTGTGACTCTGACGTTGGCTGCTGCTGCTGGTGCTTGTGATGACTTGCAAGCGAACAGATGGCACGTGGTTCACAATCGCCTACAGAGGAAGATTAAATTTGATTTATGAGGAGTTGCCCATGGGATCATGAACTGGTGAAGGAGGAGCGCCTTGAACGTGTTCCGGTTGAATGAGTGTCCAGCTCGGGTGTTACGGTGGGAAGTGCATGGTTTTGTCTCGTTGTGACCACAGAAAGCACTCACTCTTCGAGAGGGGGGACGTACGAACAGCTCCCCGGAAGCGACAGAATCTGCTTAATAGAAAGCTAGATTAACTGACTGACAGAGCAGATCCCAAACCGATGGAAGCAACAGCGTGGGACAGGGTTTTCCAAACTCTACGGCTTTGAATATTCGCACCATTCATCGCGCTTATCGCATTGTTAGATGACTAGTTTCAGTCTGAGTGCGAGATGTAATCAAGCTGTCGCAAATGGTGAAAGGAAGTTAAGGGCTTTGTGTGAGATTAGTGATCTGTGTGAGATTAGATTTTTTTTAAAACACCCGGCAGTGTCTGCCGTTTGGAGAATTCAATCACAGGAGGCAGGACGGTACAAATTGGACGAATAAGACCGTGATTAAAGGAGGATCCGACTATTATTGGCTCTTAACGCATGTCACAACGGAGTCACAACAGAAAAATATCTCCTTCCAGTGCTTAAAAGTGCTTCCCTGTCTGTCTCGTAACGAACTCGAAAAGTCTTTGAATTTGACGACGCAAACAAAAACGAGTAGCAGAGGATTCTGATATACATGGGGGTCGTTTGAGAAGTCAGTGACTTTCATTTTCCCGCGCTCCGACTTAAAATGCAACACTGCTCCCGTCAACTGCCACCTATTAATGGACAAGTTACGTCATCTATGTTTGTGCTCGACAGCAATTAAAAGCAACCAACCTCGTAAATTTGAATAAAAATGAAAAAAATGGGAATTTCGTGTTCTGATTAAGCATTAACACCGAAACCAAGGAGAAGCTTGTGCAACCAGTACAAGTGGCGACGAACGTTCGGGTCATCAGGCCAGATATCCAGTTACCTTATCATCCAGATACTTACTTACTTGGCGCTACAGTCCGGGGTGGACCTGGGCCTCAACCAACAAGCGTCTCCAGCCAGCTCGATCTTTAGCTAGCTGTCTCCAGTTTCGCACGCATAGTTGGTTGAGGTCCCTTTCCACTTGCGTGCGCCACCTGAGTCGCGGTCTTCCTCTACTGCGCCGTACCTCGGGGGTGGATTCGAAGACTTTTCGGGCCGGGGTATTGGTTTCCATCCGCTCCACATGACCTAGCCATCTCTGTCTTTGGATCTTCACTCTTCTGGCTAAGTCGATGTCGCTGAACAGCCCGTATAGTTCGTCATTATATCTCCTCCTCCACTCACCGTCTATGCAGACGGGACCGAAAATCACACGAAGAATTTTCCTCTCGAAGCAACCAAGGGCAGCTTCATCCGCTTTTGACAAAGTCCATGCCTCCGCGCCATATAGCAGGACTGGGACGATTAAGGTCTTGTAAAGCGTTATCTTGGTTGTTCGAGAGAGGGCTTTGTTTACCAGTTGCTTTCTTAGCCCAAAGAAGCAGCGATTGGCAAGGGTTATTCTTCGTTTGATTTCAGCGCTGTTGTCATTGTCTGAATTGATAGCGGTGCCTAGGTAGACAAAGTTTTTTTCATCCAGATAAAGTCCATGGAATAATAAAGCGTGATTTTTTAAAAGCTATAGGAAAGTTTTTCGAAAAAAAACACATAAAATTCAGAAAAATGCATGAAACCTTTATTTGAATCGATAGTACGGTCCATATAATTTAATGTTTGAAGATTATTTCATGCAAATGTTGACCTTGACTGCGCCTCAAATGGTCCATCCGCTTAGGCATACTCTTTCCAACATTTCGGCCGGTATCTCACGAATAAATGCTTCAATGTTGCCTTCCAATGCGTCAATTGAAGCGGGCTTGCCTGTATAGACATGAGCTGTAACATAGCCCTACAAAAAATAGTCTAAAGGCGTTAAATCGCACGATCTAGGCGGCCAATTGACCGGTCCCGAACGTGAAATAAAATGTTCACCGAACTCGCCTCTCAATAAGTCCATTGTTGCGCGTGCTGTGTGGCATGTGGCACCTTCTTGTTGAAACCACATGTCATGCAAGTCAAGCTCTTGCATTTTGGGCAAAAGAAAGTTGGATATCCTCTCACGGTAGCGCTCACCATTCACAGTTACGTTACGATTCGCATCATCTTTGAAGAAGTACGGTCCAATTATGCCACCAGCCCATAAACCGCCCCAAACTGTGACTTTTTCTGGATGCATTAGTAGCTCTTGCTTCTGGCTGATATTCACTCCAAAATCGACAATTCTGCTTATTTACGTACCCATTGAGCCAAAAATGAGCTTCGTCGCTGAACACAATTTTTCGGTAAAAAAGTGGATCATCGGCCAACTTTCCAAAGGCCCATTCACCTCGGCTTCAATTCTTGCACCAGCCATACGATTCATGGTTAAATTGTAGACCAAACTGAAGATGTTTGACAGTGAAACAAAACACGAAGCGTGCGTCAACTGTTTAAACCAGTGTTGCCAAAAAGATAATAGCTAAAAAATCACCCTTTACTAAACGGTCGGGAAAATGGGTTTGCAGGTAGTCAAGCGTTTTATGGCGACACTCTGGCCTCGGTCTACCAACTCCTATTCTCACCTTCAAGCGGGGAATCCCGAGTCCCCGCTACCTTGATCCCAAAATAAGAACTTGTTCCATTAGGATGATCTTGGTGGTAGCAGACGAGAGAGGGGAAGGAGATATGTGTCCACTAAAGCACTTGTACTTTTCCTATAAGCCGCAGCGGAAGAACTCCCTAGATGGAATCAACGGAGGCGCCTACGGTTTTAGTCAGGTCGAACTTCAACTTAGTGAACGTCTGCGAGATATTCGGAGGACGGGTCTATAAGGGAAATCGACCCCTTTCGCCCAAGAATGATAAGGTAACTGCCTGACCGCTTAAGAAGCCAGTACGAAGCAACGACGAACTTCGGATAAGGATGATTTCACCGTCGACGACCCAAGCAAATTCAAAAAGTACAACAATCTTCAGCTCTGCGCCTAGAATGTAGAAACTGTGGTCAACCGACTTGCAGCTGAATGTGCAAGGGATGCCCTAGACGGATGTGACCGCGATGATAAAAATGTAGTTAGACGGGTGATGGATGAAAAACTGTCTGTAGAACGATTTGGATTCGGATTTGTCATTGGCAGCAGTTTAGAAGCTGAATTGAAAAATAAAGCCTTCTCTCGAAGAACCACCAGAAATTATAAACACCGACGAATTTCAACTGAACCCCTTGCCCATCTCAGATTTAGCACTAAAATCGCGCATACTACTTTACTTCCATGAACACTTCTTAAGGCTTTAGAGCAGCGTCATGTTGTTCTTAAGATCACTCGTATTCACAAGCCTCTGTCTGTGAAAATGTTATAAAAAAAAAAAACGCTGTAAATTTAAATCAAGGGGGAAGAGGAAGTTGTACATCTCAGCTCTATATAATACCTTGATAGTTCCAGTCCGACTGTAGGGCGCATAAGCATAGACAACATCAAATGCAGACGAAGTGATTGTTCGTTGGTTCGAGGGCAAAATCATTCGAATTATATTCTTGGCGGACGTAGGTGTTGTGCATCGACTCATACGCACCTCAGAACTCATGCAACCTCGTTGTCTAGGTTCGATCCCCAGTATGTGGGTGGTTGCTGTAGAAGCTAGGTCCTTGCCTCTACAAGCTGTAGCGCCAACCATGTTATTATAATTTTATTTGGTCCCGTATGCCCAGAAGGAATTTGCAGGAGAAGACAAACTGTACGAGCAACAACGACCCACAACGACTATAAAACGACTTAGTCAAACGAGTTCGAATGTCTCGACTCAGATGGCTAAGTCATGTACAGCGAATGGACACCAACGGCTTGGAAAGTGTTTGAATCCACATCGACAACGTGGTAGAGGAAGGCCTCGCCTCTCATGAGGTGCCCAGAGGGCAAGGTACCTCAATCAGCTGGGTGTACGAAACTGGAGGCGCCTAGCCCAAGACCGTGCTAGTTGGAGAGGCATGTTGACTGAGGCCCAGACAGAAGCGCCCGCTAAAGAAAAAGAAGGTCGAGGAATTAAAGGGCGTGAGGTGGCTGAGGCACAAGGCATTTCAACTAAGCAGGTCCATCAAATTTTACATGATTATTTGGACATGGAAAGGGTATGCCGCGAATGCTCACATTCGACCGTAAGCGCAACCGTGTGGCCACTTCAAAGGAGTGCTTGGCGATGTTTAGTCGCAATCCGAAAGTGTTTTTGTGGAGGAACATGGATCCATTTCACAGCTAACCCTCTAGGTCGCGGCCAACAAGGTCATGGCCACAGTTCTTTGGAATGCAAGCGATGCCATTCACATTGAATACCTTCAAAAGTGTAAAACGAAGATCTCTTAATCTTCTCGGATGGAGGTTCAGAATTATTTCGCCAACAGCCTCAAATGTGATGTGAAAGCCCACTAAATCGCGTGGCCGTAAAGGACTAAACAGATGCCTTCTTGACCACCATTTCAAGGCCATGCTGCAACGCGAGGTGGTAAAATCAGCCAGCACGACAAACAGACTCCGGCTGCTCGGTTAATTCTAATAACGACCTCATCGAGAGAGATTCATTGACAGCAACCTCATCGAGGACGATTGAATGTCCACAAAGCCATACGTAGCAAGTCAATGAAATACGGACTGTGAATGAGCAACGTCGCCAGTAAACTCACTAAGTGACGGGGAAACCGTCTTCTTAACAACCCCCCGAGCCGCAGCAAGATGTGACAAGTCCTTTCTCCTTCTCTCCCGTCAAGACTTTTCGCCCTTAAAAGCGAACACAAAAACCGAACCACAGATAAGAAATAATAAAAGAACTGCTCAACGAAATCAATAACTCATTCGTGCCACGTTCAATCACAGTCCTTCATGGCTTCATAAAAAAAAAAAAAAAAACGAACGAAAATCAAAGCCTCAAGCGCATTCGATTTGGCGACTTAAACTTTATCACATGCCCGGCTCAGGTTCGTGAGCGGTGGCGGGGGGGAGCGCACACCTTCACCTCGAATGGCATTCCATCAAAAGAGGAAAACTTTATAGTCCACGCCACGAGCACCGAAGGACACTCGACGAGTAGCCACAACCACCGCCAGCGCCGTTGCCACAACGAGGAGCCAATAAAATTTCTGGAATCATGCTTGGGGCAGCATGGAGAGGAGATGATGTAGGAGCCCGGTGACCTGTTTTATTGCCCGCACCACACTCTCTCACTCGGAGGTAGTTACAGGAGCAACTTTTATGCTCGACGAACTTCTCAAGAACTGCGGGAGATTTTCTACTCGGCTACAGTTTCACAGCCACACACACTGCATCTCCCCCCCCCCGCCCCGCCGCCGGCCCACCTGATGGCTGACAATCAAATCTTGTGGAGGGTCCTACAAGGTTGCGCCGCAGGTCCTGCGAAGTGGCCCCCTCGGAGGCGAGATCAACTGGCGGTGGATACTTTCGCAAGAGCGCACCGGATTTGAAGCTCTTAAAATGACGGTCAAATTTAGTGACCGCTGCCATTTGCAACAAGTACAGCCAGGGGCCGAGGGGGTAGGTGAAAGTGTGGGTGAATGTAATCCAACAAATGCACCCGCGGCCAACGTACACATTGCCGCACATTTGCTGCGGTCTGGGATACAAATTACCGCGCGGACGACAAAGGGACACGGACCGGGTAGATAATTTTAAATAGAAACGTTATTGGCCCCCTCACCCACTCCGAATGCAGTCGCCACTCAGGGCCGTGTTTCAGGCCATTAACTCGCTTGTAATAAACCGTAATAAATGTCAACCAATTTACGTCCTCAAGCACTGAATCGGATTGCAACACTTTAACCCTTGCGAACGTGCTCCTGCTCACTCTGGTGCGAGTGTGATGCCCTGCTCTGGGGTCTGCCCAGTGCATCGAGGGTGGCCTGCGTATGTCCTGTGATGCACACACAGCGGGACTGTATTAATGAGATACACTTCGATGGAATTTATTTGCAACGACGCATACGTAATGAAGTAACTCATCCCGTTGGGACATTGTAGGCGCATTGCCGTCGAAAGGACATGCGGCCGCGAGAGGGGTGTGGTGGCATGTCAGCATCCAGGCATTGGCGAGCCATCCCTGTGGACGTTGTTGTCCTGGGCTTTGATTTACTGTGTTTTTGTTTTTGCGCGAAAATTAAGTCATTGAGGGAGAGGATGGTCGCCCGGTTGGTCTGTGGACGGTGGAAACAACGTTGAAAAGGAAAAAAAAAATATCTCCACTGCAGGGGCTTCGGAAGGATCGCCGCCATGCACACGGAAGTGGATTACTGATGCGTGCTCATATTTGTTTAATTAATTTTTTATCAAGTAATTATTGTTTACGCGCTGGGACAACTGTAATTGCAGCGTTTGCACGGTCGAAAGGGGGCTGTGGAGGGAGCGGGGCCAATGTAATTTGCACCAGGATGTGCATATCCTTAACGTTTCATCCGGTCCGAGTGGCCGAGCGTTGATTGGCAGCTTCTTTTCTGCTGATGTTGGCTTAAAGCCGATTGATGTCTGCTCAAATGTTTGCCATGTTGACTGGCGGCAGCGCGTGCGTCGTGTCCAGACTCGGCGGGACTGCTGGGGCTTAATCAACAACTTGATTCATTTCAGTTCGAGTGATTGGCAGTGCTCCGGTCTGTTGGCTGGGCTTTAAGTGGGAGCGGTGATGGGGCGTAAGCGATGCCCAGACAATAAGAGCCGATGTAAGTGCGCCTGAAATTGGATGGAATCCACTGGAAATCCACTCAACAGACATCACGGTGGTTTTGGCAGATTCATCTTCGACTCAGTGTGGGTGTTTCCTGGTGGTTGCTTGAAGCTGAAGCCGCATTCAGAGGTGCACTGCGCGGGCAACTGATGAAGCTCACGTTTCCCATTCACTTTTGGCGCCGGCTCCATCATTGAGGATGTGGTTAGTATTCCATGGATCCATGGTCCAATGCATCATTTTCGATATCAGTCTCCAAAATGGCAGACTTTCTCAGACAGAGAGGTGGTCCTCCCAAATATTGAAGGGGGCCTTGCTCACCAATTCGGCATCAATTAGTAGGGCTCTCCATTGATGGTGGCAGCAATGCGTTCGCTCTCTTCGATGATGCCACCGACCCGCAATCGATACCAAAAATCGACTTTCTGCGGAAGCGTTGCCCCTTGATATACATCGGATGAATTGGCATCGTCCCATATTCGCCAAGTTTGCTTATTGACTTACCCAGTCCTCGTAATTGAAAAACGTTCTCAGGCAGATATCGGTGTTCGCCTTCAGCTGCTGCAGAAACCTGTCAGCAAACGCACGGCGATAGACAACGTTGGCTTCTCTCTCCTCTCCGGGGTCAGTAGAATTCTGTTCGGATGTAGGCGCGAATCGTGGCAAAAGTTGACAAATTGATGTCTGCGAAGGCCGAGTTATTATTTGAGTCCATCGACTTCTCCTGCATACTTTCACGCATAGTGACAACGTTTTCTCTGACGGTTCACTGAACTGGCCGCTTCGAGTTTGGCAACCAAACTTTTAATAATCGGCTGTTGAGAAGGCGACTACCATGCAATCCGTAAAATATGAGCAGAGGGTAGTTCGTTGCAACAAAATAGTACCAATTTTGACAATAATGTCGTGTCGTTTGCAAGCTAGAGCGTGCCATAGTTATCTAAGACCCATCTATAATCGACGTTAGACTTTTATGTAAACAATTTTAGAAATTAGATACAGTGGCAATAGTAACCACAGTTTCGTTAAGTTTCGTTAAGTTTCGTTAAGTTGCGTTCAGTTTCGTTAAGTTTCGTCAAATTTTGCTCACATAAGTAGACTTGAAACGAATCGATTTCTACGTATGTAAATGACAGTAGGAATATCGCCTAAGTGCCTAGAAGCACCTATGGGCACTTTTAAATTTGACGACGCCTCTGGCTACTCTTCGTTCGATTCTAACATAAGTTTATTTTATTTACGTCAATCCCTTTTTGAGCGACCCACGATGGAACCCAAAGATCCATCGAGAATTGAATAAGGAAAACGATGCCCTAACTCCATTCATCGGGAATGCTATCCTCAGCGTCTTTTTGAACAGGTGCTTGCTCACGGCATCGGACAGCGGAACTCGAAGTTCTCTGTTGAGTGCAGTCTATAATCCACCAGCATATCTGGTTGGCTTTATTTTTGAACATTTCCTTATTAAATTCCTCTAAAATTTGCTTTGAATACTGTGACTAACTTTTCATTTTCTCTGTCTTTTCAGGTAAGCGGAGTTCTGATCTCAAATTGTTCGTTAAGTCGACAATAATGTCAACAGGTAACTGAGTTTCGTCGTTTGCATCACAAATCAATGGCGATTCTAACCAGGCCTTCCAAATTATGACCACACTTCTGGTCATATCTGGTATGGTCACTTCATTGATCTAAAAAGACATTTCAGCCAGGGTCGCGATCAGCATACAAGTAGATAATCGCCTTGCATTCCCGAGTTTCCAGTGATTAAAGAAGTTCGTTGACTACAAGGTTCCAAGGAAGATGAGGTGTCCTGTCCACCTCCTTATGGGGTGTCTTTGTTCGCTCACCTTGGGTCATTGGTGGATTCCATTTGTGCATTCAAGATCATGCTCGTGATGAGTAGCTGGTTGATTTGTGGAATGAGTTCCTGTCAAATTCCCTCTATATCCCCAAAAGTTGTTGTTAGTTACTCCTTTGCAGTTTTGAAATGACGGTTGAGTTTCTACCGGTTTCTGCTCAAAAATGTGCGTCTTCTCAGCACGCCAGACTGCCAGACTGGATTACTCTACGCTGTGACTTCGATGGATATCCTCCAGTCTCTCGAGTGTTGTCTGGTGAAAGCAAGGCAGGTCGTAGGCCATTAGGATGGACGTGTGGATCACGATCTGCTTTGGGAATGGTGGCAACTTTACCTTGTCTGTAATTCTGAGATATAAAGACCTAAGATCTTTAAATGAGTTTATCGTGAATGTGTGTCTGATGCTACGGATGGCCCAGTGAATTTTGCGCGGCAAGTCTCGTGCTTTGCTCCAACATGAGTGCTCTCGAGCTGTACTCAGCTTCCTGGAAAGTGGGTGACTAGAAGGAGATTGAAGGAGTTCCTACGTGAGAAGGTCTATGAACCGTCCTGCTTTTGACAATAGTGCAGGATGACAGCCCTCTCTTTTTCCATCATCTCCCATCGTTCGACCAGAATTAATTCTGTTAATTTGGCTACTTTGAATAATTCCGACTAAATTCCCGTAAATTTCCACCATTCACCAACCTATTCAGTTACAACGTCATAATTGCTACCGTCATTGTGTAGCACATGCTTCTACTATGTAAGCACTCGCACGTCGGATTAGTTCAACGCCTGAGAACGATGGATCTGCTCGCCTGACGTCTGACCTCCTCCTCGTCGCAGCCATCTGGCGGTGTTTGCCCTCCTGCTCCGATTTGCTGAAATTACCAACGTCTCAGCACCTTTTGTGTGTTCTGCTTGTGTTCGCTCTAATCCGTTGATCGATAAACATGTTGGCAACGTCTGCAGCAGCAGCAGCAGCATTTGCACACTTAATCCCTTGCAGCGTCGTCCGCATGCACTGCACTTCCTGTCAAATTTGACTAAAATGCCGTTGCCACGTTTGTCAAATATTTCCTTTTCCGTTTCACTTTAAGATGCAAATGAATAAAAATAAGATAAATCCCCCCATCCGCCCAGCAGCCGTCAACAGTTATCTCCCCAAACACTGGCAAATACACAAATGCCCCCACACAGACACACACGCACACCCACTCAGTGCAGGCATACATAATGCCCGGATGTGCATCTGACACACCGTTAAGAAAGTATCTCTCAGACATGCTCGAGGGCCGGGCGGACTGAATGAAGAAAATTTCATGCACGTGAAGCTGGGGGGTTATCTACAATTTTGCTTCATCTCGCAAAAGGATACCCGTGGTGGAGGGGGGTGGGGAAGAAAAAATGGTGGCATTTCCACAAGGAAGTGGATGTGTCTGGAACCGTGAATCGGAGAGAGACAGAGGGAGTGAGTGGAAAATTTGATTTTCCATTTCTTCGGAAAATTCAATTTATGATGTGCACTCGGCCGAGTGGGAGTGGGCTGCCTGCTGTATGAAAATTGAAACCGCATCTAAGCTCCCTGCCTCCGCCGGAGAGCGGAGACGAACGAACTAAAGAGACGTATCTTGATGGGGAATATTTTACGGGCAACAAAGGCGCCTCCGGCGGCGGTGCCGGTGTGCAGTAAGCAAGTTTACGGGAGGCTCCTCTGAAGTTCTGAGGTGCTATCGGAAGGAGTCTTATTGCAGAAAGTAGGTCCTGCAGTGGCTGGGTGCAGTTATCGGCATGAAAGCATAGTTTTCGATGAATTTCTGTATCGAAACGGGGGCACTTTCGTGGGTGGGATCGAATTAGATATAAAATTCAAATGCGAAGTGGGCTCTGCTTTACGGTCGTTGGTGGGACCTGTGCATTCTGCATGAGGCAATCATACAAGAAGGCTTTCAAAAATGCTGTACTACCATGAATCGTCGGCTTAATCTGGCCTGAACACACAGTTTCTGAACAAATCAACGACGGCCTGAGTGCATGGAGAGTGTCTCTTTGATCGGTTCAACTTGGAGGTGGTAGGTGGGTTGTTTGTTGCAAGTTGCCTCTAAGAACCTTGAAGAACTTTGTCCTAATCCCCCAGTCATGAGTCAACTGCCTCACTCAACCGTGTACACGAACGTAGCCTGAAATGTATCAACGTCCTGATCTTAGGGGATCCAGCGTTGAATGGATTCAAGTCACAAAGATGATGATGACTTGAATCCATTCAACGCTGCACTTTATTCCGATGCGTGTTTTCTTCGTAGTGGAACTCCGTAGTTCTGAAAGTGAAGGTAACCCTTGAGACTATCTCTCTCAATCATCCTCCATCAAGCATTCCCCTACTTTGGCGAGAATCGGTCAAATAAGGGCCATATAGCAGATTACTTTCACCCTCGCATCGAGTTGTCTGTTGCTAGACCCTTTCTAAGAGCTAAGCACCGCGTTGAGTCCAACTGGACTTCAGTGAGAAGTTGCTTACCGTCTACGCGCTCACCTAACCTAATCAAAGCGCCTTGGTCAGCGGTTTCTTCAAATAAAGGCACTGATCTAGCCATATCCTCAGCTGTCTGACTAAACATGATAGACCACGATAACCAACAAATGCGAACATTCTCCAACGATTTTCGCAGTTAAGGGAGCATAAATTTGTTTGACTTCTCGTGGTTGACGATCATGATCCAGGCCGGGCATACCAATCAGAAACGAACATGGAAGAGACAACAATATTGTATCTACAGGGTGGGCCAAATACAAGTTTCTTTTTAAAAATGCAATAAAATGAATAAAATTAAATTTTGTCCATGTATTATGGCTTTATTATTAAGAACAAACATTCCCATTAATTATGAAATACAACGGCGTTCTAGTGGCTACGTCGACTGGCTTCGCAGCAGTGCATTCTGTCACTGTAGCTCACGCAGTGCTTGGATGATAATGGCCCTAAGTGCTGGAATCGTTTCCGGATTGTTGACATAACAAAGGTCCTTCACGGTCCCGACAAAAAAAAAAAATGGGGCAAATCGCAGCTCCAAGGCGGCCAATTGACACCGTCATGACGGCTGATAACACGATTTTTGAATTTGGTGCGAGATCGACTGTGGCATCGGCTGTCTGGCAAGGCGAGACTTTTACTCTGTAACGCCCACCGTTGACCGAAATGTTGTTCCCGGCCTTATTTTGGAAGAAGGCTACACCAGCAGCAACATGCGACTAGCGTACCAGTCTCACGAACTTTTTGCACAAACTTGCGTACAACAGTCGCGATGAGTGCTTCATTTTGGCCAAAACTTCTTTTCAAAAAAACGCGCTGTTTGCGCTAACAGCACTCACTTTGGAAATAAGTTTTCAATATTTGCCAACATTGTTCAAACATATAGCGACTCATTACGCTCCGCGGAGGTGTGATACTGACTTTCTGTCAAGATTTCGAGCGGGAAACAGCTGTCAGTGTGAAAATAATTTACTAAATGGCCCACAAAATATTACAACTAGATGGCCCACCCTGTACAATCGCTTTAAATGTAGTTAATCAGTCATCTAATGAGGCTCGGCTGATGTGAGGATCGATTTGATGTGAGGTTAAGAGCAACATGAATGACGTCTCTGATGCGTGATGCGACATGTCTGCAGACATTTTTTCCCACGCCAAAAGGATGTTTGAACTGATCACTAAATTAGAGCTGTAAGTAGTGGCTTTGGGATTAAGTCTCGAGATTAACGATGGCGACTCACACGGCAGTTTATTAGCTCTGTGTAACGACATGAGTCAGACAAGATCGCGTTTTGATCACCCGAGGAATGGCATTCACGTGACAAGTGGCATTCAATGATCAAGACATTCAAGATTGTCGGTCGATCAGTCTTCTGCCTTGCATAAGCAAGGTTTTTGAAAAGATAGTCATTCGAGTTCTGAAGCAGTGGGCCGAGGATAAGGAAATCATACCGGACAATCAGTTCGGATTCAGGGCGGGCCATGATACCATACATGCCGCATCGAAGCTTGTTTCCAACATTCAGTGGAACAAAAATAAGAATCAGTGTACTGGTGCTTGTCTGATTGACTTGGAGAAGGCGTTCGACACCGTTTGGTTGGAGGGCCTCTTCCTCAAGCTGGTCAGACGCGGCATAAGTAAACCATTGCTATACATGATCTATGACATGATAACAGGTAGGAAGTTCGTTGTGAAAAGTGGCGACGTAACGTCTACCACGGTCTTTGACATCAAAAATGGTCTGCAACAGGGAGCCGTTGGTTCGCCAATCTTGTTTTCGATATTCACTGCCGATCTCTTAGCTTCTATGCCGCACTTAATAGCGTACGCCGACGATCTGGTAGCGTACAGAACAGGTCCGAAAGTCGAGGTAATTAATATCTTGTTGCAGCGTGACTTTGATAAAATTCTGCTATTTTGCGACGACTGGAAGTTGATTATCAACTACCTGAAGTGTGAAGCTGTCTTTTTTTAGGACCCCGTTGTACATGGCACCGCGGGATACGCGCACAAACTGGCGAAAGTTCGGCATAGTTGACCCGCAGGGACGGCCGTTAGCTGTGAAAAGTGTAGTTAGATATCTTGGCATTTGGCTGGATCAATATCTGTATTTTGACAAACATATAGATATTGCTCTGACGACAGACAGAAAAGCCTTTGCTGCGGCAAGGAGGTTGTTTTTCAGCAGCCAACTTGATACCAGGGTGAAGGTAATCTGCTACATGGCCCTAGTACGGCCAATTATGGCGTACGGTTGTCCACTGTGGTTCAACGTGAGTCCTTCCCAGATGGAAAAGATGAGGTTGTTCGAGAGACAGTGTCTCCGGAGCTGTCTCCGGTTGTATCGTACACCCGTGTCCGAGTACAAGAAGTAACTATCCTAACGAGGTCCTGTACAACGAGGCAAATTTGAACAGGATAGATAATTTTATTATTAAGCTGATCAGAAGGCACGTTGCACGAGCTATGACTTCTTCCAACAGTCTGATCTTTGGGGCTTACTACCCCAGTACATTGTATCATGAAAGAGTGCGCCTCAACGGCTTTATTCCTCCTGAAGCATTCCTCTATCTCGACACCATTGGCCTAATACAGGATGAGGAAGGATGTCCTATTATCTTCCATGTCGTACGCCGAACAGTGGACAGGCGACTACTATACGAACGGGATGTCGCTCGCAGCCACGGGGATCTCCTCCGGTTCAGTGGAGCGATCTCTGTTCGCGACAGGAGAGAGTGTGCCAAGGAACGGCACTTTTACTGGTGGTTGCACCAGAACATGTCTCAGCTGCATCACGGTGTATATACTTTATATGTTATGCATATACATGACATATACGCCCTGGTGCACGTGTCTGTCTGTTACGGACATAATTAAGTTAGTTTAAGGTTCATGTTAGGTTAAGTTAGTTTAGTGTAGGTTAAGTTAGTTATAATATAATTTTTTTTTAGTTAGGTTAAACCAACCAACCACATAGTTTTCTTGGTATTTCAAAATTTAAAAAAAACATTGTCTGAAAAGACTAAACAAAAAAAAGTGTAAGCCGAAAGGCACAAAAATATTTTTAGATTGGATTAGCTTAGAGTACCCGAAGGCGGTCAGTAGGTTAGGATTAATTACAATAAGTTATTGTTAAGATAGTTAAGCTAGTTTTAAGTATTTTTGTCTAGCAAGTAAGAAAATTTAATATAAATAAAAAAAACTACAACTAAAAAAAAAAAAAAAAAAAAAAACATTCAAGATTGTCAAAACCGGCATCTTTTTGTTTTGTGACTTCACTCAGGGTCCGTTTCTGACACTGGGCACATGTGTGGATTAAGCTGTAAGATGAAATGACTGAATTCATTTATAATTGGTATTATATAGGAAAATGCAACAATGTGCTGTAAAAGTTTGCAGAAACCATAATAAGAAGTCAGTTTTTTGTTTTTTTGGTATGTGCAATTTTTTTGTTTGTTTCCGCCTTTAAATTTCCGTTGACATACAAACTCCCCCGATGACGTCACTCAGGGTCTCAATAGAACTGTCCAGCACACCTTATATTCCTTTCACCATGGATCAAGGCTACGTAATGAGTGACGAGCGATTAAGTTGGGGTGCCAGGTGTTGCCCAAATTGATACCACGTGGAGCCTTTTAGTGAAAAGTGTGATCACTTGTCAAATACTATACGGACCGGAAACAATGACAAGAACAACTGGTAGTCGCAGAAGGGTAGTCGCAGAGGGGTTGAAAATCGAGTGCGGTTATAGGTTCGGGAGACTTCTATGACCAATTCGAAAAATCTCTGTCCGTAAGGGACAACGCGGCCGTGGCGTTGTCAACTCCTACGCACTTGAACCTTGGCTTCTAGGTTCGAATCCCAGTACGACAAAAATAATTTTCACGGCCCCACCTCTTTCGAGTCACTGACTCAAGAATACGGCTTCAAAAATTTTTGCCATTCGGAGTCGGCATAAAATTGTGGGTTCCCTCAACTTGTGAGAGAACAATAGCACGCACAACACGAGTGGTTGCTGAGAAGCTAGGCTCTGGCCCTCTACTGTAGCTATAGCTGCAGCTGTAGCGCCACCCGTGTTATTATTAAAATGGACGACAGGAGCGTCTATCAAGCCGAAGTGGAGAGACCAGAACGTAACTCACAAATTGATCACAATTTTTCTGGTAGCCAAGTGCCAATAAAGGCCTCAGCATCGCTCATTCGGACTTCGAAGCTGCTTAGGCTGTGCAGACAGACCATCAGTATGGTTGGTGAACTCGGTAACCCTCGGCTGGGTGCTGGGGCACACTGGAAGGCGGACAGTTTCGCGAAAAAGGGAAGCTGGAGGAATCTCTAGCAACCTCGAAAATGCCGGAGATGGCTAGAGGACGTTCTAAAACGGGAGAAACGTCATGGAGAATGTGGCTTCTATCCTAATCCAGGACATAAGCAAACTATGTACCAGCATTCAACCGAAATCCGCACACCAGCTTACGAGATTGGCCTTCACAAACATCCGAACTTTCTTATTTATTAAATAGGCAATTGCATATTTGCGTCCACATGCCTTGTACACTACTTCGAGGATATTTTCCTATGAACCCCTTGCGAAGCTCTGTTCCCTCATGACGCGGGTGGCACGATCGTGACCATGCATGGGTATGCATAGACATCCAAGATCTAGACGGTCAATGAAACGAAAAGACGATCGAAGTTGGGGGAATCTCTATCTCAGCTCCATACGGACAAAAAGTGGAAGACGAAACTGTGGACAGAGACAGAACTGGATGGCATAGCCTGAGTATTGGAGCAACGGTAGGGTTCTATGGCCGACGCGGGGTAAAAAGAACCATGGACATCATTAATCGGCTTTAGTCGCGAGGACGTGATGTAAGGCTGGTATGAGTCCTTACCCGGCACTGTACCTTACAGGTAGACACACGTTTTCAGGGGTCCTTATAGGGCACTCTACATGCAATGCGTCTGAACATACCGCACAACGACGATTGCAGATGTCTTCGTCCTCGTCTTTGGGTCGGATTCGGTTGTGTAACTTTAAAGGATGCTGCAAAGACAGGGTGGATATCGATTTGCCTTTCAAACCTTTTCAGTTCAACCAACGATTGGTCTCAGATCCCTCTAACTTCTTGCCAAACTGACAAATCTCGTCTGCGCCTCTAAAGTCGAAGTCAATTCCAGAAAGTGATTCCCACCAAGTTCAACAAGTTCGTGCATATTTTCAAATTAATACAGCAAATCCACCCCAAACCAGCCGGTTTCATTCACCATACGCCCCCAAAACGTCAAAACCCTGAGTCCCCACAACGATGGGGATGGTGCTCGTGTGCTAATCAAACGTAAGTGACGTCAAACAAAACATTTGCGTGACAATCCACATTCGTCGCACGCCCATCAAGTGCGCCCGTCCCCCCATTCGGTGAGTCGCCCTCTAATCATATGTCAACGCATTCCACAGCTGACACAACGACCGACTTGTCAGCCGCCCATCCCTCCTATTGACTCGCACAATCAAATCAAAAATTAGCTTGGGGCTCTCCAGCTTCCTCTCTCCGCGTCCTCCTCTGCTCTCGTCCTCCACCGAACGCACAATTTAAAATTGTTTGCGTGCTGTCACTGAGGAATGTGATGCCACCACAAATGTCATCGTGTCACACCACCAGCACCAAGCAGCACCAAGCAGCACCCTGACATCTCCGTTCATTCCAGAGGCACACGGTCGCTCGCTCCACATGAGCGCAAAATGTTTAACAAATATTTAACAATTTTCCGTGGCAGGACCTATTAGGCGCTCGGGGCAATTGCTGACAGTGCAGTGCAAACAAACCGACCACCCTCCACCCTCAGGTCGCAGCCAGCACAACGACGTAATACCGTTAAAAAGGACATGCTGCTGCTCCTACTTCGGCTGCTGCTGGTTCTGAACGCGAAGGAAGAGACAAAAAAAAAAAAAAAAAAACAAGAGACAAGAGAAAAAGCTGAAAACTCGTAAGCAAACTCCCGAAGAATTCGGAAACCGTTTGCAGAAAGTTAGTTATTTAAGTTTGAATTGTTTTGCGTTATTACGGAGCATGGCATGCTTGTCCTCCTCCAGTGTGCTGCGGCGGGGGTGCGCCTGATACCATCGCTAGATCAGTGTCATCGTTTGCGCGTCCTCTCCTCGACGCGGGGTGTGTGCTCTACTGTGCTGTGCTGTGCTCTGCTAAGCCGGCAGTAGGTTGAACGAAAAGAAAGGACAAAAAAGAGGATGATTTCGACGACTGCAAGAATTGCCGGAAGTTCAAAAAGTTTCTCAAGTGTGCCCTAGCGCTGGTGCTTCTTTAGAACCGACCGAACCTTCTCGTCGTCGTCGTCGTCGTCGTCCTGGTGCTGCGGCTACGACGCCAGCTCCTTGCGCTGCTCCATCATGTTTGAGTGCTTGTCGTGTTCGTCTTGGTCTTTAGGTCGGATCCCAGTTGTGTAACTTTAAAGGATGCGTAACACATTTTTGCACGAGATATGCTCATTTCGAATTTGTGCCTCGTTTCGGTGGCACACAATTTGTTGGCTGCCTCCGACGCCGGAGTCTTGTCATACCAGACGCTTGAGAAATGGATTCGGGTCGATTGGGTTGTTGCCATTGTAACAATGCTCATAATTTGTTATATTCCTCCATTCAATCGCCCTAAACCCCCTCGCCTTCCCATCGCCCCATCATCCGCTTCTGTTTGTGTATTGACTTGAAATTGAAGTTTTTGTGTTCAGGGGGGGGGGGCTGCTGTACGTGCCCGAGCTGATGGGACGAGAATTCTCCCGATGGCGGATTCAATTTTTGAGCTCCGACCAAATGGGGGGGAGTGGGGGAGCAAAGTTTTTTGCTGTTGCTGCTGCTGTCCTCGATCGAATTGTACCTGGGATAGTTGCGCATTTGTTGGATACACAATCGTTGAGAAGCCATTTCACGGTGAACGCCGCTTGACGGGTGACACTCGGCTTCAGTCACTGGGACGACAAAAGGAAGAGCTTTCATAAACCTTTTGTCGTTCGAGCGCGGGCATTCCTGGGCACTTGTGCAGTTTTTTACTATCTGCCTCGGCGGAATTGAGTGCGTTTCGCTGTAAATTGTGTGCACCGTCTTAAGCCCGGGTGAGTGGAAAAGGTTATTTTTGTCAGGACAGTGGTGTCCGTGCTCCGCGTTGAACTCAGAGGCCACTGACTGGAGCTGTGTCTGATTGCACATTCTCCTCCCACCGCCATCAAGGTAAAGACCACGCTCTTCGATTTTGACAGCGTGGAGGATGGATGGTGATCCTGCTCCATAAACCATCATGCTACTCCTGCTGTACTAGTCATTTTTGCTTCGTTTCCGTTTTCCAAAGATTTCTGGAAAAATTCAGTAATTTTATCCCGCGTTGGGCGCCACTTCAAAAACCGACGGTTCGTTAGACAATGCGTGGACATGGCGCTGGATAATACGGCTACTTGGGAGACTACTTGGAATCTCCCTGATGAGCGCCTTTGTGCGGCTATAATTTATACTGCGTCTGACGTTGGGCGCCACTTCACAGGCTGACGAGTTGGACGGAGAATGTCCAGCTTCGGCATTCCGCTGGATGCTCCGGCTTTATGGGACTTCTTGGACTCCTCCTGACGACCGTCTTTGGGTGAAGCATTAAGCCAATTTATTCCGCGTCTGCCGTTGGGCGCCACTTCACCGACTGACGAGTTGGACGGAGAATGTTCAGCTTCGGCATTCCGCTGGATGCTCCGGCTTTAAGGGACTTCTTAGAATCTCTCTGATCAGCACCTCTGGTCGGAGCAATGAATAAATTTATGCCGCGTCTGACGTTGGGCGCCAGTTCGCCCTCTGACGAGTTTCGCGGAGAATTTCAAGCCTGGGCATGGCGCTGTGGTTCGGACGTGACTTCTTGGGATCACTCTGATGACCCCCTCTAGACCGAGCTTTAAACAAATTTACTCCAGCACCCACGTTGGGCGCCACTTTGGCAGTGTTTGTCGAGACTGGGTACGGCACTGTATGCCTCCACTCTATGCGAATAATTGGAATCTGACTTGTAAGTGGATCCTGGCCAAGAATTTAACCAATTTATCTCGCGTCTGCCGTTGGGCGCCACACCAGAGTCTGAGCAGTTTGACGGCCCATGTCAAGTCAGAGCATAGCGGCGCGTAGGGTTTGGTTTTGTACGACTACTTCCACTGATGGATACACTTTTCACGCGTATAATGAAGCAAAAATACAATTTCTGCAGAATTTCTCGTGTTTTCCCCAAGAACTTGCAGGAACGGCGAAGGCTTACACGACAGCTTTCGTATCCCTCTCGTATCCCATCTTGAATGGCAATGTATTAGCTTTCCAAAGATGCACCGCCTTCATCACTGCGCACTCAATTTCATTATTTTACTTCCAATTCAAATTGCAACCTCCAATTGAATCACCTCTTCTAATGACACAGAGAGTGTCGTTAAATTTGGATGAACGACGTTGTCTGACGTTGTCTCCCTTGGCCTACACCGCCTTAAGTGCAAAGTTTAATGTACCGAAACATTAGTTCAAGCATCCTCCGTATTCCACTCGCAAGAGCAGTCTTCATCCCTCCACCCTGACAAGGATGTCACCGCAAAGTCGCAACCCACACTCGCTTCGCTCAGCGACAGCAATTCATCTCACCGTCTCGTGCCAGATGGCACGCACAGGTGCCAGTCCTTGGGACGATGTTACGTATGCGTATCATAATCTGCTTAGTTGCGGAGTGCTTCCTTTCATAAATTGCTGTCACAACCGCCGGGTACCGCCCACCGCCCACCGCGCACCGCAGCACCCGGAGCCGCCATCGTGCGTTGTATTCCAAAAATTCCCTTGATAATTCTCTCAAAACTAATTAGCTGAGCTGAAATCACATTTCAGCTTCCATTAGGCGAACAAGAAGGATTCCTCTCGTCGGAGCATTCATGCACTCTGCTGGAAAAACATTCCCATCCATCGTCTACCGCCCCCGGCGGCGACGACGACGAGGGCACATGTTGATGCAGAAGCTGATAGGGTTTTTGAAAAAGCCACATAAGAGCTGAATGTCGAAGTTTTCTCCTCGCGTCTAGATGCCACGCAGTGAACGGAAGCCAACGACGACGACGACGACGCGAGCAACAATTCAAATTTTAAATGAATTTACTGCCGCCCGACGTCTACGTGTAGACATAATCGAGGAGCATCCCTGCAGCGGGCGGAAAAAGGAATCAATGCCGTCGTCGTCGTTGTCGCTCCTTGTTGTTCCACCCGAAGTAACGCAGCAGCAGTTGGGTGGCAGTGCACAGATAAGCATATTGCCGCCGACACAAAGACATTGTCTGACCCAGTTGCTCCTTGAATGCTCCGCCCCCTGCACTCCCACTGCCAGTCGATGTGCTCCTTATTTTGTCCACACGGCCAAAGGTATCCCATTTGCCTGACCCGGTGGACTATCGGATATTAGCAATGCAATAGACGACACTGCAGTCCGTGCCGGCCTCTGGCAAACGGAATAAAACAATGAAGGACCCTTCACTGGGTCCTTGCTCTTTGTCTCTCTCTCTCCTCTGCCTCTCCCTCTCGTTGCCCCAGTGAGTGCCCGTGCAGAAGCAATTGCATGGGAAGCACTGCTGCCCGTCTCGGTTTGCAATCGATTTTTAGCTCTGCGTCATCATCGATTACGTTGTCGTCATCATCGGATAACGGGCGGGCCGTGGATAAGACGCTTCTGGAGGATGTCCCTTCTGTTTTATTTATCCCCATCATTGCATGCATCGAGTGAGTCCCTCGCTTTGCTCCTCTGCTGTGTCGATGGTCGATGGCCTGTGGTTGTGTGACGTCAATTCACATGGCAAAGGCGACGGTTTCGAACCATTTATTCCAACCGACCGACCGGTTGGCTGTTTCTCGTCCTCCCTCCCGAAGTTGCTGTTGTTTTCTTTTTGGTTCTCCTTTTGTTATTCCCTCCGAATCCGACGAGGGAAATGCTTTGAAAGGATAATGGCCATTAATGCGGGTCCTTCCTGTGTGTGTGTGTGGGTCGCCATTTTTCTCATCTTCTTGTGGTTTTTGCGGTTCTGTTTCTTTTTTGCGAAACCCTGGCGAGGATTACGCAGCAAAATGGTTTAGTTAACAGTTATTACATGCTCTTTGCATTTGCATACGAACGATTAGAGTGGGAGGGGGCGGCGAAAATCGATTTGAGGTGCTTAAGCTTTGATCATTTGGCTCGTTTGGCGGTGGCGATGTGCGAATTAATTATTCAACTGGCCACATCCTTGAAGAAGGGATCGCAATCTGCGAGGGGATAGGGGATGGGGGCAATGTGTGAAGCTAATTTGGGATTCGAATGTGGGAATGTATTCCGATGATGATGGGGGGGGGGGGGGGGGGGGGGAATCGTTGATTGCAGCTGGCCGGGACCCCTTGAACATTTAAACTCAAGGTTCACATGTCGGTCGCTGTGTGAGTGGATGAACCTTAACATTTTCCGTCGAGTCTGTTTCATGTCAGTTTGGGGCGGTGCAGGGCTGTCGGTGGAGGGATGAGCTATTCAGGTGGCCGATGATGGTTCAAGGATGGTTTCAAGGATTGAGTGGATTTTTTGTTTCGAGTTTTTTTTTCCAATGAAACTGGGGATAGCGCTGGAGAAGGAAGGACATCAATTTATAAGCTTGACAGGAGTTCAAATGCGATGACTTGCTGCCCTGAATGCGAGGTACATCAGGTAGTGGCGGAGGTACGAACGTCACAAGTAATGGATAAGTACGCTATGAACTGGGGGAGTGGGTAATGTGACGTTCCCAATGAAGAGTGACCAGAAGGGGATATGTTTCAGCATCTGTCAAAGTTGCCAATTACATTCAGCTGTCAAAATATTCAGTAAAACTTGCCAACAAAATATTTTCGAAATTACGGCTCAGTTGTCAATGCGTTGCTTGAATTTCGTCGCGAGGTCGGTCGTCATCAGTCAGCAGGCAATTCGTCGCACCGTTGACATGTTTGAGCGTGAGTCACATCAACCAGACTGATATATACAGGGTGGGGCCATCTAGTGTTTTTTTTTTTTTCAATCATAGGTTATTTTGACACTGACAGCTGTTTCCCGCTTTGACATAATGTCAGCAGTCAGGAACGTAATGAGTTGCTTTACGTTTGAACAACGTTGGAAAATATTGAAAACTTACTCCCAAAGTGAGTGCTGTGTAGCCCACCAGAAGAAGTCTTAGCCGAAATGAAGCACCCATCGCGACTGTTGTACGCAAGCTTGTGCAAAAAGCTCGTTAGACTGGTACGCTAGTGGCCACCACTCATGGTCCCCGTCATTCTACGGTGCGAACAGATGAGAATGTGACTGCTGTGGCCTTCTTCCAAACTTCGGCCAACGGTGAGCGTTACAGAGCCAAGTTAACAGACTTTTTTTTTTTTACTGACATTGAAGACATGGATTTGGACGACCTCTGGTTCATGCAAGACGGTGCGCCATGCCACACAGCCGGTGCCACAATTGATCTTTTGCGCACCAAATTCCAAAATCGTGTTATCAGCCGTCTTGCGGATGTCTTTTGGCCGCCTTTATGCCAGTATCATCCAAGCAGTCCGTGAGCTACAGCCCGAAACCATCAGAATTGGCGTGACAGAATGCACTACTGCGATGCCAGCCGAGACAGCCACTTGACCGACGTTGTATTTCATAATTAATGCTTTATTAATAAAGCCATAATTCATGGAAACAATTTAATTTCGTTCATTTTATTGCATTTTTAAAAATAAACTTCTATTTGGGCCACCCTGTATGTATATTTTCCTAGTTCTTAGGTGGAATATAGGGCCTTAATAAACAAGTTAATTGGATTTATTTAGAGCGTCGCCATGTGCGCCCTGCTTCATGTAGCCGCTTCTACGTGTTGGATGGTCTACCACGTCTGCGACCACCTTGTGGATTCCAATCTGGCGCTCATCGTGTGATGTCGTCGTGAGGCCAAGCCACTTCCATTTGTGGATTTCCAGGTGGATGGGCACCTGTCCCGTCGGCTTTTGAGATGGTGTAGGGCCAGAAAACACGCGCAATGAATACCTGTAGTGCTTGTGTTTCTTGCGGAGTCACGTTCCACGCTTTGCAGAAGAACAGGAGAACTGATGTTCGATTCGAAAATGTTTAGCTTCATGCTTTTGGCTATGAGAGATGATCTCCGCACTTTGTCGAGCATACCGAAAGCGACGCGAACCCTTGATATTCGTTTCGTGTATCAGCTGCTGAGCCGCCATTTTTAATGAAGATGCTGCCAAGGTAACAAAGTTCTTTCACTGCCTCGACTTTAGAGCCGCAGATCTAAAAGTTCTTTCACTGCCTCGACTTTAGAGCCGCAGATTTAAAAGCTGGTATTGATGCACATCATCTTTGTTTTCGCGATGTTGATTTTTAGGCCCGCTTGTGCTGCAAAGTCACTAACTGCCCCCAATTGGGAAGTTATACGGGTGCAATTGTGTGACAGTAGGCAAATGTCGTCCGCATATGCCAGGTCTTAAAGGCTGCCACTCAAGCCCCAGAATATGATTCTTTTTTTCGCAGAAGCTGTGGCGATCATACGCAGCTCTGCCTGACTACAATCTGCTCAGTCTCACAAGGCACTTAGCATCTGCATACAATTCGTAATTCTTTTATAAGATTTATAATTTATGCCGGTACTCCAGACACAGACTGGTGCGAAATGAATAGAAATCATAACCGCCGTAGCGGGGCCAGTATCGAAGAAGATCCCGAAATGTGGATTCGGAGCCGATCAGCGACCAACACGGCTGATTTTGCGGTCGGATTTGGGCCTAATAAGATTGTGCTGGTGCAAGAATTTGAGACGGACTAGCTTAGACAACGCCATGAGTTCGCTAAGTGGGCGCCGGAAGTGTTGACGGGAGTGCCGGATGTTGGACAAAAAATCGTGTTCCCCGACGAGGCCGATTTTTGACTCAGCTTCCCGTTATTGGAGCAAAAAATGCACAAGTCTTCGACCAAACATCAATCCACTCACAATGCGAAGGAGACATGGTTATCGTGCATGGTCTTAGGTACGTAGCGATGTTAACCGACTTTCAGTGGCCAGAGCTCGACAACCTTGATATATCCTTGATGCGGTTCCAACAAGACGCCACTGGATGCCTTACAAGCGACGCAACGCTCGAAGCTCGAGAAATTGTGGAAAGCACGAGTTGAGGCAAGTGCGGGACAGTTGCAAAGAAGGTGTCGAATGCTTTTCTTCTCATCGATCACGCCTATTATTTTTCCGTGAAGGCCTAATAGACAGTGTCCGGTAATTATTTCGCATTGCAGTACTAATCTTAGATCTCTTTCGGGGGATCAGGCTACTAGATCTCTTCGGATAGAGATGAGGCCAGATTTGTTACTAACTGCGTTAGAAGTTATTGAGCTGTAACATGAAGGTAGCTATAGGGGTGCCCGATAAGTATGTTACAAGAGATTTCATCAACTCCCAGTCTAGTGGCGCGTTTAGCGGATTCATCAGCTTTGCGGTTTCTCGGGATGGCCATAGACAGCCTGGCGCCCAGCACAGGCGAATATTGAACTGATCGGATATCTCGTTAAGAGACGAACGGCTACTAATTTAGAGTTTATAGAGAACGATGCCAGGGATTTCATTGCGGCTTGGCTGTCAGTAAAAATGTAGATATCGCGGGCGGATATCACGTTCCATCTAAAGGCAGGCCAGGCCTTCGCTAATCGCCATTACTTCCGCTTGGAGGACCCTGCAGTGCTTGAGTTGACGAACGGTTTTGTTCAGGTTTAGACCCTCCGAGAAAACGCCGTTTCCTACACCATCCTCCTCCTTGGATTTTACTTAGTTATCAGGCCGGCGACACATGGAGGGTCCGAGCCTGAGCAACTGCTGCCTTCCAATCCATCCAACTATCCGCCTTGGATCCATCTCTATAAAAGTGAATGGCTTTACCTTCATTGAGGTAGGTAACGACGTTGTGTGTGGGCCACCACACTACTACGCCGTATAATAAAATGGGTCTGATGACGGCTATAAAAAGCGAGTGTCATATAAGGTTGAACACCCCATTCGTACCCGATGACTTCCTTGCTCATGTACAAGACCGCAATTGCCTTCCTTACCCTTTCTTCGGTGTTGAGCTTCCAGCTTAGTCTACTGTCCAGTATATGGCCGAGGTATTTCCTCTTATTCGAGAAAGGAATACTGGTGTCATTTAGGTGAGTGAGGGGGTCGACAAGAGGGACTTTATAGTTTCTAGCAAAAAGGACAACTTCGGTCTTCTGAGCACTAACAGCCAGACCAGACCAGAACATCAGCCGCCCAGTTGCTAAGTAGTTGCATCAGACCTCTCATGACTAGGGGACATCTTCCAGAGAAGTCCATGGCAACATCGTCTAGTTTGTTTGGGTCTATGAGTCTTTCTAGTGTTTTCAGTAGGAATGATGATAGGCTAAACGGTATTATATCACTAGGATGTACGTGGTAGCTTTTCCTTCCTTGGGTATAAATTTGTTTCGATCTGATGGAGATGTGGCACAACCTTAGTCCACGCTAAGAAGCCAATCACTTTGGACGAGTACGAGGCCAACATTCGGGAAGCTATTGCCGAATCGACCGCTTGAAACACTGCCAGCGAAGCTGTGGCGGCGGCTATTTGAATGATCTGACTGCTGACTCCAAAATTATAAGGTCTTCTGTTTCTTTCCCAGACTTTGTTACATTTTAGTTGCAAATTCTGTAAGCAGTCTATTTCTATTCAGAGTATTGTACTTTTCGCGACGGATGCCCTTCAGCTTCCTTTTCACATTTGCCAAAGCATTGTCGATAGTGGTGTCTGTCTGTTGTCCTTTTCTGTCCTCTTTTGTGAATCTGCCGAGCTAGAGAAGTTGTACCCAGGCTTGTAACGTAGGCCTATTTTGATCAACTGCGTTGTATGCACCTCCAGATAGTCGTGCGTCGTTTGTCAAACATGATGGCCTTATTCTTAGATTGAGTGCTCTACTCTGCTCTTTGGTGACTGGATACGTGTACAAGGTTCCTAATCAGATTTCTGACTTTAGATTAGATTGGAGTGACTGTCAGAGCTAAATCAGTTCTGACCCACTTAGATCCAGCTTGGATCGTTGTGCTATCAATAACCGGTGATTGCTACACTCGAGTCCTCGTTAGCCAGGGAAACTAACTAAAACCTAAGCAATACCTGCTGGTATCCCAGTGGTCTTTTCTGAGATTGATCCACTCCATTAGTGGGTTATAACCAGTTCAGTTGGCTTTCTTGATGAATTTTGCTATGTTCTGAATCTTGCTGTTTGACATTTCTTCTAGACTGCTGAATGAGTAGTCGTCTAGCGTGCTTTTCCTTGTTTTTACAAGAGCTGGACAGGTGCCGAGGTAGTGTAGCTCCTGCAGAAGTCGCTATTGGGGGATCTTCTTGCTTTTGCGTGAGCCAACACTTAGTGACCGCCTCCTTTCTGTTAAGGCTTAGGAGTGTACTTGTCTTTATCGGATTAATTAAAGGCCATATTTGACTCGAAGTCCTGCAAGTGTCTAGTTTAATCTGCTATTGATGGCATCTGTAAGCAACATTGTTACACCTCACCACGACACTTCACAGAGAACAACTTCGATTTCGGACAGAGTCCTGTGGTATGGCAGCACCATTACCTTTGGTAAAGCCATTCACTTTTACACAGATGGCTCCACGACGGATGATGGAGTAGGAAGCGGCTGTTTTTTTTGGAGGGTCTAAACCTGAATAAATCCTTTCGTCTATCCAATCACTGCCAAGCGGATGCCATGGCGATTAGCGAAGCCCTGCCCCGGCTAAGATGGGACGTGATAACCGTCCGCGATATCTGCATTTTCACTGACAGCCAAGCAGCAATTAAATCCCTGGCATCGTTCTCTATAAACTCTAAATTAGTAGTCGACTGCCGTTCGCCCTTTAACGAGATATCCGATCAGTTCAATATTCGCCTGTGCTGGGCGCCAGGCCATAGGGACATCCCGAGAAACCGCAAAGCTGATGAATTCGCTAAATGCGCGTAACATAGGTACTCAACCTTCAAGTTACAGCTCAATAATCTCTACGCAATGACAGCCAATGCCAGATGGTTGACAGGGGTTACTTGTCGAATCTCAAGCAAATCAGGCCTAATCTTGATCCTAAAAGATCAGCGATCTTATCTCCCTAAAGAGATCCAAAATTAGCGCTGCAGTCGGTATAATTACCGGACACTGCCTTCTAGGCCTTCTGCAGAAGGCTGCCTAGACGAAGAAGAGGAGGAAAAAACACACCACCTCCTTTGCTCTTGTCTCAATCAGGAAAGCCACCACAGGCGCCTACTTCTTCGACAGTCTAAACGGCCTCAGCAAAACACCAGTCAACGCGCTAGGTAAGGCGTCTCCTGAAATGCCTGTGGCAAGCCCACTCCTGCTCTAGCCAGCTCTTTCATTAGCTGGAATACCACTGTGCCCAGGGACCCAGCATAGGGTAAAGTTGCATCGCAGCGCTATCTCCCTTAGAGGTAGACGACAAAGTTGCACCATATTTGGCTTAATCGATTGTGTGTCCAAAGGCTTGATGGCCGCCTGAATGTCTTTAACCTGTCTATCGGATTCATGGACAGTAAGCGACGTTACCGAGTTGAATTTTCAATTGAAACACATTTCTCCATCCCATCCCACGATCAGGCGGGTCGTGATCTCGTCACCAGTGTTGCCACTTTGATGGTAAAAAGATCTGGTGCAGGTTTTGGGTAAAACCTTTGAAACGGTTACCAAAGAAGCCTTAGACGCAATTTGGTTATTTTCTAAAGAAGACCACGAAGGAAGACCTTCTGAACAAACCCCCAGAAGATTTCTCAAACCAGTTCTCAGTTCTCATGGTTGGAGCACCAGCGATCGACTTAAACTGAATTTCATCTCGAATTCCTTCAGCAAATGGTCAGAATTTCATGCGAAACCATTCAGTCATTAATCTTCCAGCCAGTGGACTCCAAACCGGTCTTCTTTCAAGCACCCGAACAAGCCTCACTGACAGCGAGCAAGTCCTTGGCAACTGCATGATCATCGCCGCCCTTTGAAGTGGCCTCAACAAGCGCCCCCCTCGTCAGGAGTCCTTCCAATTCAGCGCCATCCCCTAAGACCACAAGACCACCGTCTTGGTGCGTGTGCAACAGAAACGCACATGCAAAGTGTTAACATTCCGATTGCATGACACTTCAGATAAATTAATCGCTCGTCGTTTCCGAACAAAACCGACGCACGAAGACGACACCAGTCAGCAGCCGCCAGCCACCAGGACGGCCCTCGAACACCGGCAACAAACAACAGGAACAACGACAAAACAAAAGCACACCACCCAACAAATTGCTTGCTCCGTTTTGAGGGCACGCACGCACTGTGTGTCTGCACACGCAGCAGCATGAATGTCTGCGAACACATCCCCGGCCGAGCCTAGCGCGACTGCGACTGAGCTGTCGTGAGCTGTGCGTTCGCATGAGCACATCACAGTCGTGTTGCACTCTTGCTTGTCGTCTTTGTCTCCCTTTCCGTTCCGCTGTCATGACGTTGTCTTTGCCAGCTGAACGCGCGTACCGCCAACGCCGCCAACAACGGGGACAATGAGCGACGGCAACGGCGACTGCATATGAATGCGTTCACGTGAACACGACAATGCCCCAGATCCACTCGACTTGTAATCAAGTGTACTCTCGGCTCCGCAGCTCCTCATCTCTGCATCTCTGCATCCCTGGGCATCCGTGTGCGTATCTGTGTGCGCATCTGCTGCGAGTGGAGCTGGTGTCGCCGTTAATCGCTCATTTTATAGCAATCAAGGGAATGACATCTGAAACATACACGAGACAGTGGGGGGAGAAAGGGAGGGCGAGAGAGAGAAGAAGATAAAAAAAAATTAAATGCTACGAGACGAGAGATGATTTACGACCCAAGGCAGCTTCGAGACGAGTATGGATTTGGACTGGAAACATTTCTTATTCATTCCCATGATGCCCCGCGGGACGCGGAGTGACGGCACGAGGAACGGTGTGTCCCATCGGCGGGACTCATCTGCTTTTCGGATTACACTTGACAGCTCAGGCGTGTGTAATTGAAATGACTTTGCTCGTGAGGGGGGGTGCTGGCGGTGGTGCGAGTGGGTGTCTAGACGTCGTCTTCGTCGTCGTCTTCGAATGCCACCACCGCCACGATGTCTATGACCAGCCGGATGGATACATAGTGGCGGTGTGCACCTCGTTATCGGGCACTGATTTCGGAAGGTGTTGTAATTTATCACGGAACAATGCCGCTCTTTGTTGGGACTTTCACGCCTCGATGCAACCATTCAGAGTGTACACGATTTATGATTGAGTGGGCCGGGCTGTACTGGGCTGTGCTGTAGTTTTGTTAGAGCGCTCGGCGATAAGAATTCCGTGTCATTAATCTAGACAAACAGCGTCGAGGTGTCGTACACACACAAATCGGTGCGTTCCCGTGGCGTGTAGGTGTCAATGGGGGCGAGTTTGTGGACATGACAAATACGAGTATTTGATGATCTTTATGGGGGCCCGAATGGGGTTACGGATCAAGATGTTTGAGTTGGCTTTCGAGGCAGTGCCGGGGAACATGGATGGCGGCGGTGATGTGGATCGATTCCGAGAGGAGGGTAATAGGACTAGACGTGTACCAGTTTTTCCGAGTTCGTGAAATGCAGCCTATCACCTAATTTAGATGTGGGATCTATTCACGAAGTTTCATCCAAATTTGAACACTCGGTTAGGAGCTACATCTCCGCAAACAGCCAAGCAACCAAACTCCGCCAGAGAGACTATTGGGATTTCACGTGCACCAGAGTGTTGTGGATACTTCCGTGTCCCGGAAATGCAGCCATTCACCTAACTTAGAAGATGTGGAATCTATTCACGAAGTTTCATCCAAATCAGAGCAGCCGTTTAGGAGCAACATCCCCGCAAACATCCAAGCATCCAAACTGTCTCTCGCACACTTCTCCTCTCACACGAACTTTTCCGCTGCGAATTCCTTCGATTTCTGACCATGACGGTAATTTGAAGAGCTCCTATTCTCATGTTGTCACATAGAAGCACACGGGACAGCCGCAGGCAAGCATCGGTCGAATGAAGGCCTTGTGGCAGATTACTCTTGGCGCGTGAGTCTAAATGGCCTCGAGTTCACTGTTGCGAAACAGACAACAAGACGAGAAGTCACTCAGTCGGTCAGCAAAAGTGACATTTCCCTCATGTCATCTGTCAAAAATGGGCGGACGTCAGTTTAAAGACGTCCTCACTCGAAATTCAATTCAGCCTCCACTCATGAGACAGGTGCCTCGCAGAGAAAGTCAGTCAGTCAGTCAGCCAATGCGGCATTTCCCTCATGTCATCTGTCAAAAATGGGCGGACGTCAGTTTAAAGACGTCCTCACTCGAAATTCAATTCAGCCTCCACTCATGAGACAGTTGCCTCGCAGAGAAAGTCAGTCAGTCAGTCAGCAAAAGTGACATTTCCCTCATGTCGTCTGTCAAAAATGGGCAGACGTCAGTTGGAAGACTCCATCAAGGTCCTCACTCGAAATTCCATTCAGATTCCACTCATGATACATACAGACAGCACAAGGGTACCCACAAAATATTCGTTCCTCGTCAAAAGTCTAAAAATATCGCAACGCAATAAATGACATGTGTCACCTCCACTTAACCTTATCGTCGTCGACCGACAAATCCTCACCCAAATTACACATAAAATCACTCATCAATCACTTAAAACCGCAACCAGCTTCACAGTCAACATGACACCTCACATGAGTTTGACATTTATCGCCTGACAGGTGTCATCTAAAAAGTGGAACGCATCCATAAATTAGGAAAAAAATTGGACAACCGAACCGAAGTCCATTCCCATTTCGTGACAAATTCAAAAAAAAAAAAAAAAACAAACGCATCCGACAGCCGTGATCTGTCAGTGTCAAGAGTTGTTTCAATTAAGTCTAATGGGTTAATTATTCACCATAATCCATCGCCGCGCCGCTCAGATTCCGGTCGGCTATGGGCACAAAACCGAATCAGAAGTAATCCTTTGAAATTGAAACCCACACACACACGCAATTGGCCGCGCGTCAGTGTCCAGCTTCTGCTGAACAATGAGCTGTCATTTTCACACATTCATCCCATTTCTGAGCGACCGCACGTCATCGTCATCTAATATGATTGCGTTCAAACAATCTACGAAAACCTAATCAAACGATCTCCACGGAGCGCTTTGAATAGATGCGATGTCCTCCTCCAGAATGGTGGTGGTGGTGGTGGCGGCGGCGGATGATGGTCACAATTGACGGCGCAATATTCGACTGGGGCGGCTGTGTTCACAGAGTCATTGTTCGGTTCGGTGTCTTTTTCTGTCGCCTTGTATTGTTTGTGTTCATGATTGGAGGAGATACAATACGGCGATAGCGCAGAGAGAGAGAGAGAGAGAGAGAGAGAGGGCGGCACGGGACCACAATTCAATTGAAGTTTGGAAACTCTTTTCGAATCGGAAAGAAAAGAAATCACTTCGCAGTGGCACTTTAGCGCAGACACAGCGCACAGCACACAACACACAGTGATCCGATCCGAAGTAATCAATGTCACGCTGACAGTGGGGCGAGTTCATGAATAGCGGGATTGTTGCGCGTGGTGTGGTCGGGGTGGCGTGGGGCTCGGAAGAAGGCGAACAATTGTTTGATGTGTTGATTAAAATTGAAATGAAATTGATGATGATGGCGAGTGATTTCGAGGGTTTATGGGTTTTCTGCGCTGAATTGCCGCTCGATTGTCAGCAGAAGAGCGGCGAGCGACGGATGGCGAGTGGATTTATGAAATCAGATGGCGCACAATGCATTGACTGTGATCGAGGTTAAACGATTGTTTGATTTTTGTTTTGCGACTATCAAGAGTTATCTGCGCTGCCGATCGCCCATTGAATTGGCGCCTCCTTCATTGAAGAAGAGATCTGTTGCCTTTTTGATTTTGTTTGTCGCTCGTTAAATGCCGGGGGCCTTGACACAAATTGTGTCGATGAGCGAGGAGCTCTTGATTGGCGAAACGGGGGCCGGGGAGTGGTGTGCATAGACGATTTTCAAGACGATTGCCGATAACCTCTTGTGTGCCACCGACGTGAATGGGGTCGTTTTGCTGAAATTCTTACCGCGTCTACCAACTAGCGCCGTCGCCGCCACCGCAAGGCTTAGGTTATCGGCGCTAAATTTAGCCTGAAATTGATTTCGTTTTGTCTTGGGGTCATTGTGATCGAGTAGAGGACGGAGGATGGTTTATTTTTGACTTCCAAGGCGAAAGTGAATGTGTGATAAAGCCTTTTGTTGCAGGAATTGGGGTTATCTGTGAGGCTGTTGCCAGTGAAAAGCGGATTTTGTGTCAGCACACTAGCTTGGAAACGGGGCAAGTTGGTGGTCCCATCAATTTAGAGGAACATTGTTGTTTTGGCAGCCTTTTTCTTTCATTTTTTCCTCTTGTACAACCCATGCCGTGAAGGCAACAGCCTTTATTGGCTTTAAGCTGACGACTGGAAGCAGCATCAACGATGAAGGGCAGCTAATGCTCGGGCTACGACCCAGGCCGCAGGCCTAATAAGAAACTAAGTACACCTAGGCTCCCGTCAGAACTGAACGAAAATTGTTGCTTCTGGGAACTTGACAAAAATTCACCAGTCGCTTGTGGTTTCTGTCAAACTGCAGAAATGTCTTTGCAGCGACTGCCGCCTGCGCACGTTGAGAGTGATTCATTTCGCTCCTATTTAAGCAAGCACGCTGAGTGGGGTTTAACCTCTCTGAACAGCAAACTCCTGCTCATCTTGGGGTGGAGCTACAGATCATAATGTCCTCGATCAACAAGCCTGCTTTCTGTTGGGCACGCGAAATTGACAGAGGTTCTTCTACATTTGTGTGAGTCTCGCAAAACACGGGAATCCTCTGTTCTGCTGTCCCAAAGGCTCGGCGTCGCGTCGGACGGAAGCTGCCTTGTCGTCACGATCCGTAGACGGCTGTCTAGTCTCACATCGCTGTACAGTCGGTTGAGTTCGCTGTCAAACCTTCTCCTTCCGACGCCTTCAACACAGACCGAACCAAAGACCGCACGCAGAATTTTTCTGTCGAAGAGACCAAGGAGTTCTTCATCCGCTTTGGACATGGACATGAACAATATGTCTCTGCGTCGTAGATCAGGACTGGGATTCCCTTCTTACTTCACAGGCCGACGACTCATCGCGGGTCTGGACCTGAGCAATAGCTGCGGGCACGTTTCTTTTAGTCATCAAGGACAAGCTGTCTTACGTCCGCGATGAGTTGGTCATTATACCGGAGGTTCCTCTTCTTCTCGAACCAGGAAGGTGAGACTCGAAGACCCTCATTGCAGGAACATTGATGTCCATGCGCTCGATGTGGCCGAGCCAGTGCAGTCGTCGTTTGTTTTACTTTCCAGACTACGGCCACATCTTGGTACAACTCGTAGAGTTCGCGGTTGTGTCTTCTCCTCCATTCACCTTCCTCGCAGACTGGACCATTTACACGACGTCAAGACTGGAATTATAAGTGTCTTGATTTAGGCCTCTATCACCCACTTGCCTCCTGAGCCTAATGGATCAGCGATTGACAAGAGTTGTTCTCCGTTCGATCCTCAGACTGACGTGATTCTTCTGCGTGTAGCACGGAGCCGAGGTAGAGGAACCCCCGGACTACCTCGAGCTTATAGTCCTGTCCATTGTGGCGTTCTGTCCAAGTCGTGTTGTCTGTCCTTTCATGAAGACAGCATATACTTCGTTCTGCCCTCGTTCTCCGCTAAACTCATTAAAGCCTCTTTCGTTTCACGCCTTATTGGCGCCTCGGTGCGTTCTACCACTTATGTCAATTTCAGACGCGTTGGCAGGTGGCTTTTGAACAAACTTCTCAATGTTGAAGAAGTCACATGGCAGCTCGTGGAAATATCCTTCTCCTTCTTTCTTTGTCGCTACAGTCCGAGGTAGGCCTGGGCTTCAACTAATAAGCCTGTTCAACTAGCGCGATCTCTAACCAGTGGCCTTCAGTTTCGCCCGCCAGGTTTGTTAAGCACGGTCCTCTGTTGCATTAGCCCACAGGTTCAGAGTCGAAAGCCCTTCGAGCCGGAACTGAATTGTAAAGGGTGGTTAAATTTTAAGGGCCGATGTTGATTTTCAATAAAACACAAATTATTTAGGAAATTATTGTCATTTCTTTTTACTATGATAATATTGGTATGGTTCAATTATGTATGGAACAAAATATCGGTAAAATGGCCGCCGCGACCTCGGCGGCGCACCTCCATCCGATGGTCCAAATTTTCGATGACGCTGAAGCATAATTGAGGTTCTATGCCGTTAATGTGCCGAATTATCTCATCCTTTAGCTCTTGAATTGTTGCTGGCTTATCGACGTACACCTATTCTTTCAAATAACACCAAATCACATGATCTTGCCGGCCAATTGGCATCGCCACCACGTGAGATAACACGGCCGTTGAATTTGTCGCGCAAAAGCGCCATTGTTTCGCTAGCTGTGTGGCAAGGGGCACCGTCCTGTTGAGACCACATATCGCCCACATTCATATCTTCCAATTCGGGCCATAAAAAGTTCGTTATCATTTCACGATAGCGAACACCATTCACAGTAACTGCCTGACCGGCCTCATTTTGGAAAAAAATACGGCCCGACGATGCCGTCAGCCCATAAACCGCACCAAACAGTCACTCTGTGGGTGCATTGGTTTTTCGACAATCACTCTTGGAGTATCATTCGCCCAAATGCGGCAATTCTGCTTATTGACGAATCCACTGAGGTGAAAATGCGCCTCATCACTGAAGATGATTTTCTTCGAAAATTGATCATCCACTGTTGCCATTTCTTGCCACCATTCTGACCATTGACGACGCTTGAAATGGTCAAGAGGCTTTAGTTCTTGAGTCAATTGCACCTTGTAAGCGTGTAAATGCAAGGCTTTATGCATAATGTTCATCAACGACGAGCGTGAGAGGTGCAATTGTTGGTCACGACGACGAGTTGAGGTGGACGGCTCTTCAGCCACACTATCGCGAACAGCAGCAATATTTTCTGCAGTACGAGCTGTACGAGCATGCACTGGTGTTTTCACATCTCCTACAGACCCAGTTTGCTCAAATTTTTGCACGATTTTTCCGATTGTACGCACATTTGGACGACGATTAAATTGACCGAAGAAATCACGAAGTGCATGCATTTTGATTTGAACGCCCATTTTCATAATAAGCCTGAATAACTTTAACGCGTTGCTCGATTGTGTATCTTTCCATGGTTCAGATTGAGTTAGTCTGAAATTGAGAAATGTCAAATGAAATGCAGAAAAAAACTTGACGTTTAGGTGTGGTTCACATTCAACATCGGCCCTTAAAATTTAACCACCCTTTACATAGGCTCTAAATGGCCCAGTCACCTTAGACGTTTGATCTGTAGACGTCTGGCTAGTCTCATGTCGCTCGTTCAGTTCGTGGTTGAATCTTCTCCGCTAAAGACCGTCAATGCAAACAGAACCAATGATCGCACCCAGAGCTTTTCTCTCTAAAAGACCAAGGACTTCGTCACCCGCTTTTGAGATTGTTCATGTCTCCGTGCCGTACAGCATGTCAGGGATGACCTGTGTCTCATAAAGGAAGTCCCATAATTCGTGAAAAGTTTGAACTTTGCGTCATTTAATAGTACAGTGATGCCAACGCAAAAAATAATGAAGGTTTATCAGCTACTGTCCGGAATTTTGGTACAAAATCATCTGTGAGTGATGAAGCTCATTTGCATCTTGATGGCTTCGTTAATCGTCGTAACTGTCGCATTTGGGGTTCAGAAAACCCTCGAGCAACTGTTTAGAAACAAATGCATCCACAACGCGTGACTGTTTTATGCGGATTTGGGGCTGGAGGCCTTATCGGACCACTCGCTTCTTCAAAAATGCGGCTGTTTAGGCAGAACATTTAATGGTTTTCGTTATTGTGACATGATAACCCAGTTTTTAGTGCCTGGGTCACAGGATATAGATGTGACACCATGTGGTTTCAACAAGACGGTGTCACATGCCGTAAAGCCAGAGAAATAATTCGATTACTGCGTGAGTCGTTTCCTAATCCTGTAATCGGTCGTTTTTGCGATCAGAAGTGGTCGCACAGATCGTGCCATTAGCCACTAGAGTTCTGTCTTTGGGGTTTTTTGAAGTCAAAGGTCCGTATGCAAACAAGCCCACGACCACCAAACCACGTCTCGAAAGAGGTGCATTAAGGAAATTCAGCCACATTTATACGAAACGGCCATTGAAATGTTCAATAAAAGAGTACGTACTTGCCAGCTTGGTCCTTCAAGAGACGGCTCTACTACTCAATTGCCTCTTGATACCGCAGAAACAGCGGTTGATCTCGGTACTGACGATGTTCTTACTGTTTACTGCGAAGCTGAGGACGACGTCCTTAACCACCTCGAAGATATATGTATTGTGACGCTCTTTCCGCATTCACCGCCAGACCAATTTTAGGCGCTTCCGTCTCAATGCAAGCCTCATTGATAGCCCGCTGCGTTCTGCCAAGCACGTCAATGTCACCGGCGTATGTGAATAGTTGTACGAACATCTGGAAGATCGTGCCTCTAGTGTTAAAGCGTGAGTCTTGCGCGATCGTCCCCAGGATGATGTTGAAGAAATCACTTGGCAGCTCGTCGCCTTGTCTAAAACCTTTCTTGACGTTGAAGGTCTCTCTGAGTTCGTTACCGACCTTGATGGAGCAGTGAGACATGTCCACCGTTTTCCTAAACAGCCTGGCGAGTTTGGCAGGAATGTCGAAATTGGACATGGCGCTGTGTAGCTCGTCTTGTAAAGGGTGGTTTAATTTTAAGGGCCGATGTTGAATGTGAACCACACCTAAACGTCAAGTTTCTTTCTGCATTTCATTTGACATTTCTCAATTTCAGACTAACTCAATCTGAACCATGGAAAGATACACAATCGAGCAACGCGTTAAAGTTATTCAGGCTTATTATGAAAATGGGCGTTCAAATCAAAATGCATGCACTTCGTGATTTCTTCGGTCAATTTAATCGTCGTCCAAATGTGCGTACAATCGAAAAAATCGTGCAAAAATTTGAGCAAACTGGGTCTGTAGGAGATGTGAAAACACCAGTGCAACGTCGAACATTATGCATAAAGAATTGTATTTACACGCTTACAAGGTGCAATTGACTCAAGAACTAAAGCCTCTTGACCATTTCAAGCGTCGTCAATGGTCAGAATGGTGGCAAGAAATGGCAACAGTGGATGATCAATTTTCGAAGAAAATCATCTTCAGTGATGAGGCGCATTTTCACCTCAGTGGATTCGTCAATAAGCAGAATTGCCGCGTTTGGCCGAATGATAATCCAAGAGTGATTGTCGAAAAACCAATGCAACCACAAAGAGTGACTGTGCGGTTTATGGGCTGGCGGCATCATCGGGCCGTATTTTTTCCCAAAATGAGGCCGGTCAGGCAGTTACTGTGAATGGTGTTCGCTATCGTGAAATGATAACGAACTTTTTATGGCCCGAATTGGAAGATATGAATGTGGACGCTATGTGGTTTCAAGAGGACGGTGCCACCTGCCACACAGCTAACGAAACAATGGCTCTTTTGCGCGACAAATTCAACGGCCGTGTTATCTCACGTGGTGGCGATGTCAATTGGCCGCCAAGATCATGTGATTTGGGCTTATTTGAAAGAAAATGTGTACGTCGATAAGCCAACAACAATTCAAGAGCTAAAGGATGAGATAATTCGGCACATTAACGGCATAGAACCTCAATTATGCTTCAGCGTCATCGAAAATTTGAACCATCGGATGGAGGTGCGCCGCCTAGATCGCGGCTGCCATTTGGCCGATATTTTTTGTTCCACACATAATTGAACCGTACCAATATTATCATAGTAAAAAGAAATCACAATAATTTCCTAAATAATTTGTGTTTTATTCAAAATCAACATCGGCCCTTAAAATTTAACCACCCCTTACATCAAGCAGACGGTACTGAGATTCGACTCGACGGGCTGGACCAATGCATCAGCTCATCTGTAAAACATGGTCGGACGAATGTATCAACGCATGTCTTACAGATGAGCCCGCTGGACACATGCCCAAACCGAAGCAGCCCTAGCGATTTCATCTTCGTCCATTATCGTCCAGATTGAATGAAGCATTCTGCCAGTCTGCAGAAAGTGCACATTCATCGACTACCACTCCCTGGCCAAGTCCTACTCCGGCTCGCAGCATAAAAGTCCCACGGCCCAGCAGCACAACGAAAGCAGATTAATGTTTCCGCAGGAAAAGCAAGCAAAAGGCGCTCCCAACTGAGTTCACTCGTTGCCGTCGTTGAACAAAAAAAGGGGGAAAAACAAAAGAAACCACCAAAGTGCGTGGGTCCAACAACCCAAAGCCTTTCAATCAACACAACGATCCGTTAAATTGAATACGTTTTGCGTTCATCTTTGCCATCCTTCGCGCACCATCCCCTCGGCGCGCCCTGCGTCGCCCATCCATCATCGTCATGTTTTGGGGTGAAATCAATCAAAACGACGGAAATTACCCTAAACGGGGGGAAAAACTGAACCTCATCCGCACCGCCGACGAGCCATTGTCTTGTGTCCATAGCGAAGAGAGGAAATCAAAGGGAACGGCTCTCGGGTCGCACATTAATTCCGACGAGAGCTGGAGACGCGCATAGGCAATCCCTTTGCCCAAGAAAACATAAACTCAGCTTCTTTAGCATGTGCCCCGCCTCGGCTTCTTGCCCCGGCGTGACCCGGCACACGAGGTGCTTGTGTGTCGCCGGTAGAGAGTGCCGGCACCTTGGTCGGATGCAACTCGGATCTGAACGGCCAGCAGATTGCGTGCGTGGGCGGTTATTTAGACTCGGCCACGATAATTGTTTTGATTGCATACTCTGCCCGTCCCCAGCACACACATGCTCAGTTTATCTCTGCAAGTGGGAGAGGCACGGCGATAGAGAGAGAGGAGGGAGTCATTTAAATTGAAGCAATTAATTGCGCAGCAGATTAGTGCGTGCCGCCTCAAGCCCTGACGGACGGTGGAGCGGATAAATCGGTGACTGTGCGGCTGGAAGCGGTTTGAATTTATTGCCCGACTGCAAGTGGATCAGGTTGAAGAGATGGTCTAGTTGGCTAAGTGTTGTGTGGCGCCATCAAGGGTTTATCTAATGCGCGTCCATCGATAGACAGGTGCTGCGCCATTCTCGATCGGGAAGCGTAAATAACCGGAAGGCGGCTACCGCATTCAACGTATACCTACCGATAAGGTCTGCCAGCCAAGGAGGCAGAGTGAGGCGTTGCGGTGGGTATGTCGATACGTAATTGCGTTTGTCAACGTGGAGCAACGTGTGCTGTGCTGTTCTGCTGGAAGGCGTTGGTGTTCCCTTGAATGAGTGCACATACGACTTGGCAGATGGCCGCCTATCGCGGTGTGGCATTCAGCAGCGGGTTCTGGTTGAGAGATCGTAAAACCGGGGGTAAAGTAAATGGTTACAGGGCGTAGGAGGGAGGTGCTGGCGTGGCGGTGGAGCTCGCAAATAGTCTGCGACTGGTTTGTTGTGATGGCTTTGATGTCACTTCGCGTAGTTAAGTCGGGAGTTATCTGAGATAGAGAACGGCTTATGTGGAGACATGGATGCGGGCGAGTTTTTATGAGGCTTCCGACTGGATTTGTTAGAGCGGTGGACGGTAGGAATGTGCCTCCATCGCCACGGGTGCTTGGAAACGAGAAATGACACTCGCGGAGGTACATTTATGTTCTGTTTAAATGTTTAAACAGCGGAACAGTATAAGAGCAGGCAATTCATTGCATCGGAAATTGTGTGTTGCGTCACACGTATCACGTGACGATCTCCAAAATGCCACGGATGTGCTTAATTCCTGCCTCCATTTAAACAGACTTATTATATGAGCACGCGGTAGTAGATTTAAAGTCGTTCAGTCTTGGTTAGATTGCCTGCGTCACGAAAATCACGTAACGAACTCAAGCATGTCACGGACGTGCATGAGCCTACTTCCTGCTTCCATTTAAGCAGACGAATTGTGTGAGCTCGTGTCAGAAGCCTTAAAGTTCTTCAGGCTTGGTTAAAAAAAATGGTAATTGCTGTCGTCACGTGACGTGATAGCTAAGTAACGTACAGTTCTTTGCCGTTTAGGAATAAATGTTTAATAAGGAGGTGCATGTGGTATAGTGTAAACAAGTTCAAATGAAATTAAAAGCGCGACATATGCTCCGTCACGAAAAAAATGTGACGATGAAGTGTCGAGGCACATGTCTGGTGGTTCACTATGTTGAAGTACTTTGTGTGCATACACGAAAACGATTCGAAATATTCCAATAAGGCCTAACAACGTGTTGGTTTATGCTGCGTCACATACGTAAAAAACGTGACGCCTGCCTCAATATCAAACTTTTTGTGATATTTTTTCTCCATAAATTAAGTTAATAACGTATACGTAAGTATTACTCATTAAAAACTATAACGTTGTTTAAGACAGCCTCCGTCACGCGTCACGAAAACACCGTGACATGGGATAATATTCATTGCTGCTCATCGTAGCGATTTATTTTCATGGAGGAAGTGTCTGCTAAACTACGGAGATGCGAGAAGAAAATTTAAGCCCGAACTAAGGATGATCACGTACAACAAATGTGACGCCAATAAGTGACACATTCTGTTTAACATACGCGTACATTTTTTCCCACGAAGCGTGAATGGAAGATCGGATGAAGTTGCTTGGATGAGGTTGAAGTAGCATTTGAAATAAGGCCCCGTCACATAATTCACGTGACGGAATAATTGTGACGCAGATGGAGGGGAACATGATACATTCTTCTGACACTTTTTTTCTTCGCATCTTTTAGAGGACGTTCCAAGCGAATGAAATTCGGCAGTAAAGCGTTTTTTTATACCAAGCCGTCACGAAAGTCACGTGACGGTCTGTATTTTGACGCAGATGGAAGAGGATATTATACATTCTTTCTACGCAACTAACCTTTCAATCTTCGAAGCGAATGAAACTCGGAAGTAACGCGTTTTTTATACCAAGCCGTCACGAAAGTCACGTGATGGCTGAATTATGACGCAGACGGAAGAGGAAATTATACACTCTTTCTACACATCTACCCTTTCGTGGACATTCAAAAAGAATGAAATGCAGAAGAAACGCGATTTTTATACAAAGCCGTCACGCAAGTCACGTGACGGTCAAAATTATGACACAGATGTAAGAGGAAATTGTACATTCTTTCCACACATCTAACCTTTCAACCTTCGAAACGAATGAACTGCCGAAGGAACGCGTTTTTTACACCAAGCCGTCACGAGACTTACGTGACGGTCTGAATTGTGACGCAGATGGACGAGGAAATTATACATTCTTTCTCCACATCTAACCTTTCAAGGACATTCAAAGTGAATAAAATGCAGAAGGAAGGCGTTTTTTACACCAAGCCGTCACGCAAGTCACGTGACGGTCTGATCTAGAACAGATGAATACGTCTGGTTGTCTGAAATTGGACAAAAAGTGAGTTTTTTGTGAACAGAACCGCTGTGCAGTCGCTTAAATACCATCTGCATTCGACTATGGCCAACCATCTGCTGGTGCTTAATTTTTGAGCTAAAAGAACCAAAGCCAATGGGAGCCCCTCTATCGCCCTCACATCTGTTTTTCCTTGACTTCGGCCTCTTCTCCTATTTCTTCCCAAACGACAAGCTGTCCTCTTCTCTTTACGAGACATCTGGGGGGCTGCCCAGAATCGATCAAGCAATTGCAATGCGATCCTCTCTCTCTCTCTGTATCATCAACCCCGTCTTTTAGCGTTTTTTCCCTCCAACACGCTGTAATTTAACGACGGACGCCCCAGCTAATCCACATCGTGCGCTCAACCCCCACCCGTCTCAGACGGAAGTTATTCACTTACCCAGGAACAAAGCAGCCGTGCTGGGCGATTAGGAGCCGCCCACCCACTGCAGTGCACACACCACAAAACCCATTAAAACGAAACCCAAAGACTGACTATAAAAGATTTGATGACAATTAAATCGCAGAGGAGCCGGGCATAATGTGAAATACAATCCCACCAAGTCATCCGATTCCCCCCACAACGCGAGGGTGGAGTCGTCAGCTCGAATAATAAGGGCTTCCAGAGACGGCGGGTGTGTGTGCAACCCACGCGATCAACGGCGACTTCTGCAACAGATGAGGCTCCAACGAGATCTCCAAATGGGCGCCTGCGCCCCTTCCCCCGCTCCATCGTAAACTGAATTAGAATCAATCCGGAAATAACTCATTCATCTCAACACTCTCTCTCTCTCTCTCCCGATCTCACAGCCTCTCCGTCGCTGGACGTGACAAAAAAGTGTCGCTGACACATTAACATTTGAGTTGGTTCCCCATTCAAAATGGGGGGACGCACACGCAGCGTCGAGCATCGAGCAGCGCAACGGCTAAGCAACCAAATGACAATGAGAACTAACGACTTTATCATCCGTGTGCGGAGTTGCCTGGTTGCCCCTGATGCCCCCGCCACTCTGCACCGCCCTTCGGACCGAATATTAAATTCCTTTCCATGTTTATTTACGAGTATCAGTCGCCCCCCCCCCCCCTCCCCTCTTTCTGGCAACGTGTGTGTGTGCGTTGCTTTTTTTGGGGGTTTTGTTGACACAAGTGAAATATATTCACTTGGGAGCACCATAAATCACTGCCTTTCACTGTGATTGTGTATATCATTGCCGTCGTTCACACAGACAGACCGGTGAGGGAGTAGACGGGGTTCCCCCCCGTGTGCTCCACACATCCAGTGCCGGTGCCAGTGGCAGAGCCAGTCCCAGTCAGTACGTAATAAGTTGCGGGCCTAGCTCAGCCATAAGGGTTGCGTTCCTAATGGGCTCTCGGCTATAAAACTCAAGTTAATTTCCCATAAATCCATCTGCCTCTGCCCCCCCCCCCCCCCCCCCCCCCCCCCCCCCCCCGCCAACTGTCTGAGTTGAGACGGAACGGAAAAAGAAACAAAGGACTTGCCAAGGCGAGGTGGGGCGCCATTTAACCCTCAAAATTGAAATTTGACGTTTGCCTTGTGCTGCCAAGCCCCCTCCGGGCTCGTCGTTAGGCTCCTCTGTCTGGCTGGCTGGCTGGCTGGCCGGCCGAGTGTGTGTCTGTGTGTGAGTGCCGTGCGCCTTGGGCTGCGTCTTCCATCTCCATGTGAACTCAAAATTTGTGTTAATAAGTTAATTATTCATCGGCTTAAATTGCCCAAATTGATGGCGATGATTACGATTACGAGACTGCGACTACGGACGGAGCTGGCTGGTGGGACAGGGAGGAGCTAGCAGTTCGGGGCATGCACCCCGTGTCGGCTGGCTGAGTGTGTACCATTCATTCATACGTGCGTTGTGGGAGGGAGTGTAAATAATCTGGGTCAAGTGTCAAACGGGGGGAAAAAATCGGTTTGGGGCGCGACGGGATGGGACAGGAGATTCCTGGCGGCTTCCTTCCTATCGTCGTGGCAAAACTAATTAGGAGAGTGTTCGCTTGTTAAACGAATTACCAGCGAGTGTGTGTAGCCTCGACTTTTGAAGAACTTGTGTGTATGCCGAGGAATAAATTAATGACGAGCGACGAAGGAGTGTTGTGTACACACACAGAGAGAGAGAGGGAGAGATCGAGAGAGAGTTCTTGAGATATTTTTATCATTTCATCGTTAGCGAGCGTGTTGCTTGTCGCAGCAGATGTGAACGTGGTTTTGCGGTTTAGGGTCTTGGGTCCCATCAGGACACACTTCACTTGTGGCATGTTCTCTGGATGAAGAACAGCAACAAAAAAAAAATGTCTTTCAGTGCACAGTTATCTCTGTCAATTTGTGGAATATTTTAGCAACAGGGTGATGCTTCTCGTCTGGGAGTGACGATGGCACTTGATTCATGTGAACCTTCATTATTTTTGAGAAGTCTCATGGCGGAGGTGGGCGGAGGATCACTTCCATGGTTGCCCCGTTGTGCGGGTGACAACCGCAAAGGTCACTTGACATAATTCAATGCTGGGCGGAATTTAATGATTACGCTCTTGTGTCTTTGAGTGAATTTTTGGGGACACTTTACTTTGACATTACTGCGGGAGAGGGCGAGAGACTTTATTTCGCTGCACATTTGGGTCAACGTGGTTGTTGCTTAAGGGGGAACCACTGAGAGGCCAGTGCAAGTCATGTAAGGTGCAAGATAAGTCACTGGGTCTCAGTTTCGTTCACTCATTCCTCTGAAGTATCGTTCCATGAGCAGAAGGCTAAGTTCATCCGTTTTCTTGAACCTAAAGGCAAGCGAATTGATTCAGTGGATCCCCCGCCACGTTGACCACCAAACAGATACAGCGGAATACAGCCTGGATTTCCTTTGAAGTCTCCGGAAGCTCGGGGAAACTTTCGCATTCTCTTGTCGATATAATGTCGCACAGAAGTGTGCCGGAGTGATGAAGCCAATGTCACGCAGGAATGCCAAAGTGTTGAAGCCTGAAGAAGGCTGACCTGACATCTCCACGATAGGAGGAAGATTGCAGATCCGATGGAAAATATGAAGAAGAACTAAGGGGAGCTCGGGTAGAACAAGTTAACTCCTCGATTCTTCGGTCAGACGAAAGGGATCCGTGGAGACTTTGATCAAAAATCAAGCCTTCTTCAGGCCTGAATGGGAATCAGATCAACAGTTGTCAAATTCATGCAGTTTGTCGCGACATTTTCGACTGTTATCTGCCGAAGCAATCTACAGCTGTTTTATGGTTTTGGAAAATGCATACAATCGAGCTCTTTGAGAAGCTCTGGAGTGTTCTCCAAGAAAATGAGATTGATCACACTTTTGGAGGGTCATTCACAAGTCTATACACAAACTGTAGCAGCTGGACATTGGTCTGCCCCAAGGGTGTGTCTTGTTACCCTTTCTTTTCATTATAGCTATGGACTGGATGTTGTAGCGCAGTCGAGGCGAGGAATGCTTCACATTGGTTGTAAGTCATCTTCTTTTCGCAGATAGCTTAGTCATCCTTACATCCACCCAGATGGAACGCCATAGGTGGAAGGTATTAATTCTAGAGTCTTCTCGTTTCCTTCAGAAATCTGAGAATGGGAGATGGTTTTAGTGACTATTTCTTCCTCTGCTTGCCCGGACATATTCGTCTTTTGTTGCCTAATGTGGTCTGAAATTTCATTAGATTCTCCACAGATTCGGCAGAGACCTTCTTCTGATATCCCTAGTTGCCTTAGGTGCTCCCTGAGCAATGTCTTGCTAGGAAACCTGTTAGATTCTCCACAGATTCTGCAGAGACCTTCTTCTGATATCCCTAGTTGCCTTAGGTGCTCCCGGTGCAATGTCTTGCTAGGAAGCCTGTTAAGATACGTCGGTTGTTCTTGCTCATTTTGATACATGCCTCTTTCGGTTATAGCCTATATGTCCTAAGTGTTTCTTGGCCTGCTGCATGCCATGATCCTTGTTCCAGGTTTCTGTTCGGTTCCTTCTTTCGAGTTTCTTCTCTGAGGAAATGGTCTCCTACAACGCACAATGGTCCTGTGCCCATGGAAGTTGCCGATGCTCCTTTCCTAGCTAGAAAGTCGGCCATTTCATTGCCTTCTACCCCCGTGTGACCAAGTATCCAGCAGAGTTTTACTCTGTTTCTCCTATTCAATTCTTTGAGCTTTTGTAGGCATTCCCACACAAGCTTGGATTTTGATGATTTGATGCAGGAGTCTAGTGCGATGATAGCGGCTGGACTGTCGGACATTATTGCCATCTCGCAGTTGGTATAATCATCAGGATTGATTTCACCGCATCTGCCCATGGCATAGATTTCTGCTAGAAAGATGTTGGTGCGTTTGCCCCTAGCTTCGAAGTACTTCGTTCTGGGTCCGAATACCCCTTCTCCTGTTCCTTCATCAGTTCTTGATCCATCGGTATACCATTTCACCGGATTGCTGCTCAGTCTGTGGACTGTGAATTCATTGCTGCAGTCCTTTTTGATGCTGAGGCCAAGATCGGTGGCTTTTTGACTAGTACTCGACATATTGCCTCGATGCAATGCACTTATCTTTTCCTATTCCTTCTTTTGCCATTCGCATGATTGTTTTGTTTGCACATTCTGAAGCCACCAAAAGCAAAGGAGTCACCTCCAATAACATCTTCATGGCAGAAGTTGGTCAAGTTATGTAGTGAGTGTACCTCGCCGTGATAGGGTGAAAAACACGGCAGTTCGCGAGTTGACCAGCTGCTTCTTCGAACGGAAAGGGCTTTGCTTCGATGGTTTGGCCATGAATGTCCCCATCATCACTACTTCCGAGGCGTGCCTTGAGTGTGACACCATCAGGGGACAACGTGGCAGACCCAGGACGAGATGGTTGAACCAATTCTAAAAATTCACATGGTTGCGCTTAGGCATAGTTCCTTGTGATTTAGAGTCGCAGGCGGAGGATCGAGTGGCCTGGAGATTTATCGCACGTGCCTTGACACCGCGACCCGTTTAGGGGAATATGCGTGTTACTGAAGATATATGCTTTATTTTGTGTAACGCATGTTGGGAGTCTCACCTCGATTGCTGCTTATTTACATCGACTCTCGCCACTTTGAAGCGTCCAGCCCTCACATGCGTGCTCGCCTTTACAGTCACCATTAATTCCACAGTTTTCTTCGCAACCATTGGCGTCCTGAACTGCATTGCCGCTACAGTTACCATGTCGATGCCAGAAACGAAGTTCTTGAGCCTCAGCGAGTGCTACTATGCATTGTCAGGAGTCAGAAGGACTCCTCGAAGGACTCCTCGGGAGGGGAAGAGCAAGAATGACCAGTATTTTGTGTGAATATCTTATTGTGCCATGTAGTTTTGTAATGGAAAACAGATTAGTGTACGCTTATTTTAGATAGATTGTAATAAAAAGTATTTGTAAGCCTTATCCTGTTAACAGCGAGTAGTTAGTTACGTTGAACATTGGACACTCTTTTAGACGTGACTTCCTTCAGACCAGATTGGGGCGAACTGGGTTCTCACATCGGGTACAGTAGAACAGAGCCGAGTTTGGCTTTGGGACAAGCTTCGATCAATGAAGGCGCGTGTTGAAGAGTAAGAAGGGAATCGGTCAAAAGAATCCATAAACATTTGCTATATTATTTTAAAAGAATTGTGTGCATACATCAAAGCCCTTATTGTCACCTACATTCGTAGCAATAGGCACAGCGACTTCTGAGTGACGGGGAATCAAGGGGATTAAACCAATAGAGCACATAAAACAGGACCATGAGGAGGTTGTGGTGACTTCCGTCCATCAGTCAGATGACCAGTAGACTGGTACAATCAACAGCCGTTGAATAGAGAACTGAAAAAGTTCCACAGAATAGTAAACACTTTAAATTTGAGATCTGTGTCCTTTTTCGCATCGTGTGGTGTCCTACGGTACTCTGTTGACTATAATTCCTTGAAATATCATCAACCCTGTGGTCTGCATCCATTTTGCACCAAGGAACAGCAAAATTGTTGCTTTCCGCCAAGAAAAATGCAGTCACTCTGTAATCGACTTTTCCGCTGAATTGGTGCTCTTTTATTCAGCAAAATCAAATGTATTGATGTTTTTTTCCTTTGCAGTGCATGCCACAGTTGATCTGCTTCGGAAGCACCACAATTTGTGGTGAATTTGAGCCTCACAATAGGCCCTTCCAGTAAACTGGGCCAGTCTCACTTCTAATCTGGACAGTTCGGCGTGAAATCTTTGCCTTTAATCAACACATGCAGCTTTTATAAGCACAACGTGTCCTTCTTCGAGTCAATTGCCTCTTTTTTGAAGCCTCCATCGACTATTTTCGCCTATTTTGACCAAGGTTGTATCTATTTTATATCAACGACTGTGGGAAAAGACGCTCCACATCATCCTCTAAAGTCTGTGTCCTTCCTATTGTTCTACAGTCCTAGGCAGAGCTTAGAGCTCCATCGCAAAAGCGACAAATCACCTCTGCGATTCTGGAAAAGCCGATCAATGCCGCAAATACCGTCGGTTTTCCAAGCGGAAACATATGCGATCCTAATGGCCACGAACTAGATTTTGAAGAAGAGGTGGAAGGGGCGGAGTATTTGCTTCTGTGGCAACAGCCAAGCTGTGCTTTAGGCCTTGCTCAACCCTTTAACCACTTACAGGATAGCCCAGGAATGCAAGTCTTCACTGACCTCTATCAGCAGCTTAAAGTCGCTGCGACTTGTCTGGATCCCAAGCCACCACAGGAAATGAGATCGCCGATGAACTTGCTCGACAAGGATCAGAGGAGGTATTCTTACTATCCGAACCTGCGCTGGGTTAGGGTATCCATCGATAGCTTGGCCTCACGAGAGTACAACCGGAGGTGGCATGACTATCCAGGATGTAGACAAACCAAGCGCACGCTCCCTAGCGTCTGTCAGAAATCCGCGGCAGTCTTGTTGTCTCTTGACAGAAAAGACTGGAGACGACGACTTCCCGGCGTACTAACGAGCCACTTCACCTTCGCCAAACGCCTAAATAGCGAAGATGTATTGGCCCGGTGTAGTATGCTTGGCCTAAGCGATGATACACTTCCTCTGCAACTGTCCCGACTTTGCTTGGATCAAGTGGCAGCTACTCGGTGCTGATGAGATGAGAGCTGATGATGCAGGCTCCTCATCACAGAAGCGGCTCCAGAAGACCATGCAATTTCACTAAATGTGGGTTGCTGCCTGGTAGTACAATGGACCAGTTTTTTTTTGAGTCTGAGTGATCCAGTGTAGTAATCCTTCGACGACAACAAAAAATCAATCAAAAGGCGCTAAAGTCCGGTGTCCACTTAGAGCTCAATCAGAAGCCACTCAGTTGAGCACACGAAGACACCCAAGTCAAGGCAATCTGGCGCTTCTCCCGCCATCTTCCAACATCGTCGCCACCAGCTGCTGCCATGTTACGGCTTGTTCGCCTTGTCTTCCCAATGCCTTCTGTCATTCAGCGCCAACTGGGGCCCAAATTAGTGATGTTCAGCATGACAGTGATTAATGGCAGCTGATCGAAAATGAAATCCAAAGTCTCAGGCCTTGATATGCGTATAATTGGGCCTAAAGACTCCAAATCACCGTCACAATCGGACGCCGATCCGAGCGCAAACAACTCCGACCCATTTTCCGTTCGCTTCGAGTAGGTGACCAACTTTCACAACCGGCGACACTTAATCGCGACTGGTTGTCGATGAATGATTGATGAGCGCCTCCGTCAACCGCGATAACGTATCTCATTTACCCCGTCGCCCCTCGGTGGAAGCAGCCTTAGGCCGGCTGACCCCTCATCGTTTACACTTTCAAAGCGCCCACAAGGTCAAGCCACAAAAGTCGGCCGGCCCTCCCTCCGCCGACGTCAAATGCTCTTAAATCGCATGACATGCGTGTTTCTGCGTAAATCAAACAAACGTCAACACCGATACACTCGTTTACCTGTGTTTGGTGCGAATGACTTGACAGAAGTAGCAACAGGCCCGCTGTTGGCAGCTCGCACACACCATAATTGGCAGCAATCATATTTTTATAATCCATAAACGTCGCTCTCTCTCTGTCGCTTAAGCAAATTTCACCCGACAACCGAACGGAGCACACACACACACGTCGCGGCTGTGGGCTCACCCACTGATGTCGAAAGTCGAAACACGACGCGACGTTATGTCATTCGGTCGGCGGTCCGCGCGAGCTGCCAAAAGAGCTCACCTCTTTGTGTGGCTTCATTTATCGACGAATTCTCAATCATAACTAATCTGTAACGGGAACATGCTTGTAAACAAACCACAAGACGAAAACTTAAAATTCAACGGAAGTAATAAATTTTATTGAACACATCCCGTCGCGGTCGTCCGTTGAATGTGCACTAGAGCTCCGCTCTCTCGCGTGTGTGTGTGTGTCGGTTGTTTGTTTCGCTTTGGAAGTAGTGTCTGTTTCCTCGGAATCGAATTGCTATCGATATCGGCGGTTGGGACGACAGAATTGCGTTCAGATTAGACAAGAACACCTGTTATCTGAATTGATTGCTCGGGGCCCTCGCCGCGCCGGTGCGGCGTGAATGACGGTAAGTGGAAGGGGTCTCAGTCATAATATGAGCAATGTTTTTTTTTTGGGGGCTTTTGTTGTCTCTAATCTAGCAATTCGGTCGTGTTGTGGTTCCCCACTGACAGCTGGGGGGGGGGTAAGGTTTTCCTGCACATCGCTTGATCTAGGCCACGAGCGCAAGATAACTAAGATATTGTGCTGTCAGCTCATTGATTGCTTGTCGCTTGTGGAGGCCACTTTTGAATGTGAACTGGCTTAAGGTCTCACTCCGGCGGCGACGAGATTAAGATCTCCCATGGGATAGTGGTGGGGGGAGGGGGGGCACTGCACTGCGGCAGTGGATGATGAGATCGAGTTGATTGGGCCTTGTGACAATGATGTTGCCCGCCTGGGTTATCGGACGGGTTCATTGTACCGATGCATGTGCAGCACTGATCGAAGGGAGAGATTGTCAATTTCAATCCAATCAACGGGGCAGATGGTGGATAAGCCACTAATCCCGCGAAGACGGATTTAATTTCGAATTCCTTCTTCGAGAGTCTCTGCTGAAGCGGGTGCGTTGAGGTGAGGGTGTTGAGGTTAGGCAGTGTCTGGTAATGTGGTCAGTGACAGTGCGGGGTGCCGTGGATGGAGTCATCCGAATTCAGACGAAAGGGCGATGCTGTTCCTGGTGTTAGGCGAATTGTCGTTGCACTTCGCTTCATAAGGTGGTCTTGTGCTACAGTCTCAATCACAGTTGGGGCTTATCCATCAACAGTTGGGCAACTCCTTTTCTAGTGAAGCCAATGTCACACTTTTGTCCGTCGTGTAGGTCTTCACAAATTGACTCTTGGCGCTTAAATGAACACAAAGATGCGTTTTCTCGCTGATTGATGCTTTTTCGAAGCTACCAGGTCCTTACTCTTGCAATGTTGGCATGGTTGACACTGCAGTCGAGGATGAACCTCAGTCAGGGCTTCAGTGACAAGCCAAATTGCCAAGTCATCCTTCGTCATCTTTAAGCAGCACTTGACGCGTTAAGAAGCACAGCGACATGTTGAATGCTGCTTTTGCTTTCTTTACGGCGAATGTTGCCATTTCAAAGCGCTCAGCGACTTATTTTTGTGCTAACGTCGATGATGTGTCGTCAACGTTCTTCGAATGATACTTGGGCATTAATTACAAGCTATGTGTTGCCGCCTCCAGTTACACAGTCGCCTCCATTGGAGTACAAGTCAAACCGATGTCTTAAACATAATAATTGGTGGTGCTATTTGATGCTTGACCCAGACACCGAGGTTCAAGTGCGCAGGAGTCGACAACCGTCTTAAACAGCTTTCACGTAAATTGGATGCTCGGCACGACGAAGAGGAACGTTGTTTTCAGCAATTGAACAAACATAGAGGTGACACTTAACACTTCCACCACCATTTCATATGTAGCAATGATTATCTTTGTCAATAGCATGACGGAGCTGCAACAGTCTTTGCTTATTCAAATTCTTACTTACTTACTTATCAGGCCGGCGACCCATGAAGCGCCAGATCCTGAACATCGTTGACGGTCCTGGGCACGCTGCTTCCAGTCATCAAGACCAAGTTGTCTTGCATCCGCGATTACTTGGTCTTTATACCGGAGATTCGGTCTTCCTCTCCTTCTCGAACCAGTAGGCTCGGATTCAAAGACCAAGTCACACGACAGCGCATCTCCTTGCCGAAATCCAGTGCAAGTTTGAAACGGCTCAGAAATCCTTGAGCCGAACTGCACGGTGCACCGCGTATGTGTTAGCGTGGTGCGACACAACCGGATCAGTTTTCCCGGGATCCCGAATTCGGCCATCGCATCGAATAGCTCATTGCGATGAATGCTGTCGTATGCGGCTTTGAAATCGATGAAAATGTGGTGCGTATCGATTTGAAACTCACTGGTCTTCTCCAGTATTTGTCTTAGTGTGAAGATTTGGTCTATAGTCGATTTGCCGGGCCGGAAGCCGCACTGGTACGTGCCGATTAGTGCGGTGCAAAACGGCTTTAGACGTTCACACGGTACGCTGGACAGGATCTTGTAGGCGACGTTGAGCAGAGATATACCTCGATAGTTGTTGCAAGAGGCAAGATCGCCTTTTTCGTGGATGGGGCATATGGAGCTGATATTAAAGTCGTCTTCCCAAATTGTACAGATGATCTGGTGCATGCTTCCCACCAGAACATCGCCGCCGGCTTTGAAGAGCTCTGATGGTGGGCCATCGGAGCCTGCGGCTTTGTTGTTGATTCTGCCGGCTCCGATCCCAATTTCGCTTCCTTGGATTCCAATATGCACCTGTACCCCGTATAGGATCACCGAGTCCACCATGACTCACTGACGCTTCGTCTGCATAGAGTGACCAGCCTTTTAATGGTTGTTCCGACTTCTTCCAAGCTAGGTGGGAGGACTACTTCATCGACTGGAGTTGGGATTTCCTGATTCCCTATCACACTCTCCTGGTCAGGCCCATTAAGCAGTTGTTGGAAGTGCTGCTTAAACACATCCACTATTCCCTGCGGGTCAGTAACAAGGCTACCTTCACGATTTCGAGGAGCCTGGGTGCCTTTCCTAAAGCCTGAAGCCAGGCTTTTGGCTTTTTTATAAAAGGCCCGTATTTTTTTGTCTATCCCTAGACTCTTCGATGTCCTTGAGGTGGGAGGTTGCGAGAGACCTTTTCGTCAGGCGTAGACGACGTCCCGTCTTCTAGCCTGGTACTCCTTTTGCGCTGCTCTAGTTTTCCGTTGCAGCGCTTTTTGGTATGCCTCGTCGGTTGCACGTTAGATAGCCGACTTCTACCTTGATAAACTCAAGAACATTCCAACAGGGACTTCCGAGGTTTGACAGTTGATAGCCCGGCCATATTGTTGAAGCCACATCTGTCCAATTGGCTGATATTTACCGCGTTCAACAACACGTGCAAATGATAAAATTGGTCTTCTATTCGCCGCTTTGCCCATTTTACGGTCGCCATAAGATGAGGTCCATCTCTGGACGAATGAGTACGTCAACAAAAAGAAAAAAGTCGCACGAGATTCAAAAGTGTCCAATACATCACGAAAAATTCAGTCTTTGGCCTGAATTGTTGAATGATATGGACACCAACGACGTGTGGCTTCAACAGGACGGCGCTACGTGTCACACAGATCACACCACATTGGAAATTCTGCACGTGGCGTTGATGCGAACTGGTCGACGAGATTGTGCGTTTGTGGGCGTTCTCGCAGGTCTATGCGAATAAGCCACAAACCACAGTCGCCATCAAAGCCAACGTAACCCATGCCATCGGTCAAATTCAGGCTGATTCATGCGCCAGAGTCATGGAAAATTGGACACTTCGACTGTGCTTCATCCAGAGAAGCCGGAATGGATATTTAAACGATCTTATATTTCCATATACGTCAATAGACATTTTAAACGTGTAAAAAATATGAATAGCTAGAAAGCGCTTATTGAAAGACTGTATACCTAACTACCTCCCTGTGCTGTCGAAACCGAACGGCGCAAACGTGGACACTTTATTCGCATAGAATTTCCTCATTCGCAGAGAGCTACGGGTACAATTGCCTTCTCAGCTTCACAGTTTGCAAATAGAATGATTGACTTCCAGTGGACACGAATGGGTTGTAATCACTTGGTGCAAGGGCCGGACTATAAGCTGGTTGCATATTGACCTCCCAACCAAGCTCCTGTAGCTTCTAACAAATCGCTATCGATGTGTGTGGCCTGGCGTTGTCCTGATGCAACACAATTCCTCTCCTATGGGCCAAAGCTGTTTACCGTATCAGATTAGCTGATAGTAGATGATTTGCTCCCAATCCTATTAAGCAGATAGCAGGACCTTCCTGGCTTGGCCACCGTTTTGCGCCGACTCACCGCAATTCAACCGCGACCGTTTTCGCAGATGTTGTCGAAAGTGACCCTCTTTTCGTCACCAGTCACCATCTGCTGGAAAAATGGGTCGATGTTGTTCGCAGATGGAAATTCGGTTCATGACGTTCTTAGGCGTTAACTCGTTGGTATCCATGTGGTGGCCTGTGGCGTTGTGGGTATGTGCGTCGACTCCTACGCACTTGGACCTACCTGTCTAGGTTCGATTCCTGGTACGACAAGAAATACTTTTCACGGCCCCACCTCTTTCGAGTCACTAACATTGCTCAAAGAGTATAACTGTCTAGAAAAAGCTTCTCAAACTTGGCCGTTCGAAGTCGGCATAAAACTGTAGGCCCCTTCCACTCGTGATAGAACAATAGCACGGACAACACGAGTGGTTGCTGAGAAGCTAGGCCCTGGCCCTCTACGGGCTGTAGCGCCACCCATATTATGAGTGCTTCCATGACGACGATTTCCATGATAATTATCGACATTTTCGACAATTGGCCTTGCAGAGCGTGGTGCATCATAGACATCGAAATTACCGGAACCGAATCGTCCGAACCAGAACTACGCATGATTCACTTTTTCAGTATCCGGGCCTTAAACATAATTGACATTTTCAGCTGCCTGGCTTGTGTTTTCGCCTTTTTGTAGAAGAAAAATATAAAAATATGGAAAATATGGCTCTTTGCTGGTGGCAATATTTGACGAGCGCTGAAACAGAACTGAGTCAATCAATCACAAAACTGTCGATAGAGCTTTTTTAATATGAAATCTTGTCTTTCTAATGGCATTTAGTTTTGTCCAATGGGACGTGTACAACGTGATATATACAGGGTGGCCCATCTAGTGTTTTTTTTTTTTTTAAATCGTAAGTTATTTTGACACTGATAGCTGTTTCTCGCTCGAAATCTTGACAGAAAGTCAGTATCATACCTCCGCGGAATGAAATGAGTTGCTTTACGCTTGAACAACGAAATATTGAAAACTTATTTCCAAACTGAGTGCTGTGTAGCCCACCCAAACAGTGCGTTTTTTGAAAAGAATAAGTTTTGGCCGTCTTGGTGCTGCGATTTGCCTCCATTTGGACTGTTTTTGTGGGGAACCGTGAAGGGCCGATGCTATTCAGCACTTAAGGCGAATATCGTCCAATCAATGAGTGAGTTACAACCCGAAACTATCAACAAGGTCTTCGAAAATTGGGGTGACAGAAAGCGCTGCTGCGAAGCCAGACGAGGCAGCCACTTGAACGACGTTGTATTTCATAATTAATGGGAATGGTTGGTCGCACTAATAAAGCGATAATACATGGAAACAATTTAATTTTGTTCATTTTATTGCATTTTTAAAAATAAACTTGTATTTGGCCCACCCTGTGTATAGATAACTAAAACCATCTGTTGGAAAAATAATGGATTTATTTTTGCCACACCCTATATTTGCTGGGAAATTGCTGTTTCTGAATGTTTGTGCTCGCTGTTCTCGGCTATGGTGCCTTAGTGTGTCGGTAACTGCATCGCTAGCTAGGGCCACTTCTAGGCAACTTTCGGTTTCATATTTATCCACGAACCTGTTAAACACACTTTTGGCCCTTCTTTTTTTTTGTTTTTTAGAAAATCACCTGAAGTCAGATTGAATTCCGACATCTGGCCGATTGAGTAACATTCTCATATTGACTCCTTCGAAAATCACACCATTCCCCGAATCGTTCTCCTCCGCCCATCATATGGACTGCACATGTGTACACTGGAGGGAAAAAAAAAAACAAGCTGAATCATCCACATCTCATCTTCGAGCAATCCAAACACAATAAAGAGAAGATTCAAATAAACATCAGCCCACTGCACATTGTCGTGAATGTCTAACGTGGAACGCAAACACACTTGTTCCACTGAACACACGACAATTGTGTAAACAATCAGCCGCCGCCTCATCTTCCGTTCATCTCGGAGCTGACGCTCATAATTAGCATAGTCTCCCTCCATCGGCAAACAGAAGAATAACAGAATAATTTCTCACTTTTCTTCGAAAACCGTCACTTGCTCTTGACATTTCACCCCCTTTTCAACAGCATTTTTTTTTTTTCTTTCAACTCTACTCTATGTCAAGTCGTTTATTTTTGTTTTCTTGTTCCATTTCAGATAACAGACTCGACGAACATCGCCGCGCAATCAGAGCGCAATCCTTGCGAAACGTCACAGCGGAAAACAAGAGCAGACACACACATATCAGCGACACACTCTGTTCGCCCGCACGCACGCATGCAAGCACACACCACTGTCGACAATCTCTTCGAACTTCGAAGTGGCGATTAGCTTTCAATGTCGACACGAATGAAGTTTGAACCACAAGTCGCGCTGAGACAATTTCAAAACGCCACCGCCACCAACAACAGCAGCGACACTAAAAATGATGCCACCGCTGATAGTGAAATAGTGACAGCCGACCGACAGCAAAATCAAACGTCAGATAATAGACAAGAAAATGGCAATAGCTCGTTCGAAAACTGTTGATTACATTAAAATTTGGAAACATATCAAATGGCGATTGATAATCGTCGCAACTAAATAGCAATCGACGCCGCAGCTGCGACCGAGAGACAGAGAGACCACGTCTGGACTCGGTTTTTCAATATAATTTTGTTCTCTATTTTTTTTTTTCGTCGTTACGTTATATTTTATAGACGCGTGTTCGCCTCGTGAACCAAGAGTTGAGTGAAGAAAGGAGAAGAAAACATTTTTTTTTTGTGGACAACGCGTTAGTTTTGGTTTAATTTATAAAATTTAAAAAAAAAAAAAAATACCCTGTATACCGATAAAATAATATATATATAATATATAGTGTTTTTAGAGCTTTAAGTTGTTGTTCGTGTTACCAAGTGCCGTACTTAATTAAGGACTACATTGAAGGGGGGAGGGGGCGGTAGAGAAACGCACAAAACATTCAGGAGTGCCCACCTGAGAGAAACTAAAAGAAAACACGTATCCTTTGCTGTGCCATAAAAGTTTCGAAAGCCAAAGTATCATCCTATTCCAAAACACACACACACACGAGAGAGAGACACAATCCGCCGAAGGAGAAGCAGAAGCAGAAGCAGAAGAAGAAGGAGAAGCAGTAAAAATGACTATTTCCGAAAAGTCTCCACTGTGGGATTCGAATAGTAGCAGCCACCAAACCTCCTCGTCAGCCGGGGAAACACAATCATCATCATCGTCACCATCATCACCGACAGCATCACCGTTGTTACAGCTGCCGAATAGCTCCAGTAACGTCGCCACCACCACCAGCAGCAACAACAGCACCGGCAACAGCAACAGCAGCAGCAACTTGCAAAAAACCAAAAAGAAACGTTTGCCATCGGCAGTGCTTGCTGTGGCTGACGAGACCGTGAAAGAGGAGGCGGTACAGGTGCAGGTGCAGGGAACTCAACAGCAGAGAAGATTACCACGTCTGACATCACATCAGCCATCAAATTCGACTGCAATACCTGGAAAATCTCGAAAATATGAAAAATCTGACATCATCCATCCGGATTCGATGCGGATCCCTCCAGCGGCGTCATCGTCAGCGTCACCTCCCTCGGTGTATCACTATCAATTCGAATCGAATGAGTTCGACGATGACGAGCAGTCGCACATGGCCCCACTGTTGGGTGGCTACGGTCACACTGCCGCCCCGACCAGCAGCCCGATGCTTGGCATCAACAACAAATTGTCATACGACTGTGAAGCCGCTGGTGCAGGTGGTGGTGGACCAGCAGCACACATACGCTCGTCGACAGCGTCCTTATCGTCGTCGTCATTGCTAACGTCTTCGATGGCAAGTCTGCTGCCATCCGCCGCTGCCGCCGCCACCGCCACAGCTGTGAATTCTGGTCATCATTCGAATGGCAAGTACTGCGGAAATGGCACCACCCACCAGTCGTCCATTGCGATGGGCAACAGCAGCTCCGGCAACGGTGCCAGTGCCAGTGCCAGTGCCAGTTGTTCATCCCTCGGGTGCTGCAATATAATTACACGCTGCTGCATCGGATTGCCACTGTTGAAGGCGATAAATGTGCGGAGATGTGTGCTGGCGCTGTTCGCAATAACGGTGGTAACAATTTTCTATTACACACATTACTTCGACACGGGTGTCTTTGTGGGGTAAGTTTCGCTACACTTTTTTTTTTTCTTCTTTCTTGTTTGTATCCCTCTCTCTTTCGTCATCCCCTCCACAGCCGAGGGTGGTTCATTTTTCCTGGTTTCATTGAACTAATCGATTTCTAATGGCCCCTGCGTCTCGGAGTCTCAGCGTCGTCGCCGTCGGATGCGCAGGGGGTGGCCTGGCCAGGCCTGGTCTGGTTCGCCGGCGGGGGTGCGGCGGCGTGAAGTTTAATTGTGTGAACACTTACGTCAAGATGGTGTTTACATTTTGGGGTCTAAGGAGAGTAATTGAGTGTGGGAGGAGGGGGGGGGGGGGGGGGCGGAGGAGGCCACTGTCGGGTGGTCTTAGGGACTTTGTTTGCCTTGTTAATTGGAGTGTGGCATTCCTTTCTCCTCGTGCGCATATATGGATAACGGCAGATTGTTTAAAGTGGATCCACATCGCCAAGAACGCCAGTGGGTGGTCATGGGTGTGAAGGGTGAAAAGGACGGACGACACCGAAGCTGGAACTGCTGCTGTGTTTGTTTTTGATAATTGTTTAGTGTTTGTGTTGTGTTTTGAATCGGGTTTCGCCATTGGTTGTGTTTTTTTTTTCTTCTTTTGTTCTGAGGTCGAAATCTCTGGCTGTGCGGAGGTGATTGATGTGGGTTGCTTTTTAAGGGCACACCTTATTTGACTTGAGTTCACCGAGAAGTGCTTTGTTTCGACGTAGGACGTAGGTGATGCTGAGAGGGACTGCGGGAAATCCTTTCAATTGATTGAAGGGCAATGAAAGTGGAATTGTGGCAGGTCGTTGGGGGGAGGTCATGGCATGCGGGGCATCCATTTAAACTGAAGGATCTCCTAATCGGTCGAATGCCAGATGAAAGTTTATTCAATCCATTTTGCAGTGCCAGTGAGTGCGGGGAGTGTCTTTTTCTTCGTTTTCTGATGGGGCTTCTGTCCGGGACCAGAGCCTCTCCAGCTGGCACGGTGTTTACCCAGCAGCCTCCAATTAAGCAGGCCAAGTACTTTCTCCTCCACTTGTGCTAGGCATTGGCGTCTTCTAATGCATTGTCCCACTGGCGCGTCCACTTCTCGCCCTTCCCTATACCTAGCCTAGTCATTTTAGGCGTTGAATTCATGGACCCCTGGCTAGAGTCAATGACGCTATTCACTCCATACAGCTTGTAGTTGAATCTTCTTCTCAAAATGAGGGCAACAAGACGCAAACAGGACCAAAGATTGAACGAATAACCTTGCGTTTCAAGGGCTTCTTCATCTGCTCTCGAGATTGTCAATGGCTCCGAGCCGTTGAGCAGGAAAGGCATGATCACGGTCTTATGCAGGCCGACCAGATATGAACGATAGCAAGGAAGAACAACGGTGCGGGGCACAACATTGATTATGGCTTCATTTTGATGCTTCATTCATACCATTATGTGTGGCATTCAGTTGGCCCTCTTGGCTTCACTGGCAGTGACTCTAACATTCGGTCCAATTTTTGATAACTCGGTCCAATGTGTGCGACGTTATTTCGGCAATAGCGTCTCGAATGTTTAGCTCCAGCTCGTCCAAAGTGGCTGCCTTGTTAGCGTTGACTAAAGACCTTGCATAACCCCCTCAACCGTGTGGTTTCAAGTCACATGATCGCTGCGGCCAATTGATCAACGCTCGCCTTGAGAAGGCCCAGTCTCCAAATGACTCCTTCGCAGCTTCGAGCGTTGCGTCGCTTCTAAGACATGCAGCGCCGTCTTATTGGAACCACATCTCGGATTAATCGATGTTGTCGAACTCTGGCAACTGAAAGTCGGTTAAGATCGCTCAGTTCCCTGAGACCATGGACAGTAAAGCTGTCTCCTTCCTCGCTTCGAAGCAAATAAGGTCCCATTATGCCTCCATGCCATAAGCCAAACCGCCACAAACATTCAACCTTTGTGAATGCATTGATGTTTCTTGGAGCACTTGTACATTGTGATCGCTGCTTGTGAAGTTTGATTGTTGACGTATCGGCTGGGAGTTGTCCAAAAATATGATTTTTTGGCCCAAAATTCGGATTGTGTGTGATGATGATTGTGTTCCCTTCAATAATGAGAATTTTGCTTGTTGTGGTAGCCGTTGAGCCAAAAATGGACGGCGTCCGAGAAAATGATTATTTTGCCCAGAATCCGGATGTCTGGTAGACACTTCCGGGGCCCAGATAGCGAGATCCCGGCTTTGTCTATGGCCCCCGGCTTCAATATACAATCTCATGCAGATGTAGGCCAAAATCCAACCGGAAAATAAGCCAGATTGACGTTCTGGCGACGGGCAATTTAGATGATCAGACGAGGTACTCCTACGATCCGAACCTGCTTTGATTGGGCATCTCGATGGAACAACCGGATGTGACATAACTCTCCAGGATGTAATCAAACCATAGCGTCTGTAAGAAATACGTTGTGTCTTGACAGAAAAGACTGCAGCTTGGCAGTACGATCAGCGACTTCTTCGATACTGACCCACGGCGAATAGGGATAGGGTTAGGTTAGATCCGTAGGTAGACGCGAAAGTCACGTCCCACTTAGTGCCTGAAGGACCTATTCTGATACCCAGAGGAGTGATACTTTCCTCGTAGCCATTATGCCTGCACGCAGTCCAACCATCCTGACGTCTTTATGAACCTGAAAATGGAGGTCAAGGGGTTTTAAGTTAGTTCTTGTAGGTTCTGGGAGAAATGTTCTCCCAGCGGTCTGTGCATCAACTGACAGAGGCTCGCTCAGAGTATCCTTTCTTTCTACTTCGTCAGCCTCTTCATGTAAAGGCATGGGTAATGGTTCCATTTTGGTCTCATTTTACTTCAGATGATTATGGCCCGTTAGAGCTCCAACTACCACCCGTAGCAACTTTTTGACGCACTGTAGGAGCTGGTCGTTTATTTGCGCTATTGATCTTGGGCCATACAATCCGAGTGATTTCACAGGTGGGTCCACCTTTCCTTAGCTAGCTCTATGATTCTGTCATCCACTTTCTTCTTGACATCTGCAGGAGATGGTTGAATATATAGAATTGCCTGGGATGAGTCGATTTCAGCCACATTCATGGCAAAGTTCATCTGCTGCCTCATTGTCGGCTATAACCTGGGACGCAGCATAGAGTAATCGAAAGCTGCGAGGTAAGAACCTTGAGCTCTTCTTGGTTTCTATTGCCGAAAGAAGAAAATTTGCTTTTAATGGCCGCTTGACTGTCAATTAGAATGGCAATATCAGTCGACATTGATATCAATGTTGCCCCTTCTGACTTCTTCCTTGACTGACAAAAGCCACGGCGGCTAGGTTTTCTTCATTCTGCACCGGTCTCTGTCTAGTTGGTGGCTTAAGGTCCAAAGGAGTGTACTTACGCTCAAACGTTTCGACTGTTGGCTGCACACTCAAGCCATGATGACGACCAACCTCACGACGAAATTCACAACTGAGCCGGAATTTCCAACAATTCTGAAAAATTCCCTTTTTCGGCTGGTGTTTAGCACTCAGACTCAAAAATATGGTCTATTGTACTGCCAGGCAGCAACCTACATGGCCTCTTAGTACGCCGCTAAGTTGGCTGCAGTCTGTTCTGCCAAGACACAACAAGAATGCTGCGGATTCCTTACAGACGCTATGGAGCATGCGCTTGGTTTGTCTACATCCTGGAGAGTTATGCCACATCCGGTTGTTCTCCGGTTGTTCTCCAACCATCGATGGTGGCCCTAACAAGGGACGCAGGTAGTCCCAGCGCAGGTTCGGATCGTAAGAGTACCTCGGCTGATCCTTGCCTAGCAAGTTCCGTCTAATATTAACAATCTGGTTGGCCATTAAAATCTCTTAGAATACCGACGTAAATTTACCTAACGATGTGTGCAGTCTAATGTTGTCGCTCTCCACGGAGGCGTCAGCGACCGATCATTCCTTGGTCTTGGAGACATCTGTCGACTACAGTCATTTAGAATCTGGCCAGAGCCAGTCCTGAGTGCAGGGAAAGTCGACGTACATACAAGTCGCAGCTTGTGGTCCGTGCATCAGACCGCATATCCATGAGACTAGGGTCAAAGGAAATGCGGTGCGCATCGTCATCGAAGCTGCAGTGCAAGTTGTACCAAAGACCATGGCCTTGAGAGTGAACCCCAAGATGTGGATATCAAGGGGGAAGACTCAGAAGTGCATCAAGAGCATAGTCAGGCGTACTAGTCAAGGCCCTATGCAGCCGAGACAGACCGTTCTATGAAGCTTAGCTTATTCTACCAAACCGTCGATACTTGCGAGAGAATTGACTTACGTTCGGCAAGCGTAAAGCGGTATTTAATGAAATGGCAAGCCTTACTGAATATTCTGACAGCTGGATGAAGGAACAACTATCATTGCCATGTGGTGACCCAGCGCCAACGACCGTGTTTATGGTCACAATCCGGCACACCTCTTCACGCTTGGAAAACGAAGATTAGTCAAGTTTTGACCGACTTCTTGCTCGAATCGTTTAAAAAAAAGACCATCGAAAATGACCTTGTCCGAATCGAGTCATGCACGAACTCCCGTGGGATGATGCCATCTTACATTCCCCGAAAAAAGGACTTAAGCTGGTGGAATCACAAGCAATCTCGTATGAGCATAAGCCGCTGAGATCCATAAGAACAAAAAAAACTAGACGACGAAGCCCTGGACATAGCCCGTGGCCCGTGAATATTGGAGCAACTTCGGGAGCCCTTTGGTCGATGCTGAGAAAGAAGAGGTCTACATCATTGATCAACTTTAGTCACAAGGCCGTGTGTTAAGGTTGGTAGGAGTCCTTACCGGGCAGTGTATCATAGGTACACATGCAATGCGTCCGAACTTACCGCATAACTACGTTTGCAGAAGGTGCTGATATGAGGAAAAAAACAGACTCTATCCGACATCCCAGCCCTCGTGAGGAAAAGGACGGAGTCCCTGGACATATGCGATGTTGAACTGAAAAATCGTATAAGATTCCTGGATCTGGGTGGTTTAATGACTAAACTAGGTCTCACGGTGGTAAACCTTACCAATCAAGGGCACATTGGACACAACACGTTGGTCTCGGGCCGTCGGGCACCTAATTACCTACCTACCTACGTATATTCCATTAACGGCAAGATCTAGTCAATGCGTCGAACTCAAAGTTCGATCGAAATCTGAAACAAAACTCTGTTTTATTTAAACTTACTTTCGAAACCACAAAATGGATGACACTGCCACTTAAGGTGAAACCCCCACAAATTCTCTCTCTCTCTCTCTCTCTCTCTTGTTAGCCATTCCTCCTTGTCAGCATCTCAATTGCCAATCCCCTCTCCACGTCGGCCGCCAAATCAGATTGATGGCATCGTCCACGTGAACGCACTGACCTCGACGCGGCCCTCCAATTCGTGTCGCACGCCCTTCAACTCAACCCCCTCCCCCCGTCGTGATCACATTTCAAAGGACACTGCAAATGTTTGCTGTCAAAAGGCCGCCTGGTAAACAAGGCGAACGGATTTATCTAAATCATCCTGCTGACCACTTAAATAAAAATCCCTTCGTTTGCATATCCAGAGCGCCTCTTCTAAATTACAAATTGCGGACTAAACAATTTTACGAAACCCTTTCGTTCTCTCGGCCACGGGCCAGGCGCTGTCAACTCGACCCGTCTTGTCGTTGTTGTCCTTTTTCTTTGCCCGTCGTTGTTGTGAGCCGGGCATTTATTTTGTCAAATTGACCCCTTAAACAGGGCCCACGCAACCGAAACAGATTTAGATTGCAAATCTGTCGTGTGGACCCCTTTTTTCCCTTCGATGGGGTGGTAAACGCTTCCCAGCACCGATTTGCATGGCTCTCCCATTTGTCACACGGGCATCTGTGTGTGTGTGTGTGTGTTGCAAGCCCTCGTCCAGTGCCGACGACGACGTGCGTGTACATGACCTAGACAGTGACGAGCGGTAATGTGAAGAAGGCCTCGTATTCTCGTCACGTTCCGCATGTTTATGAATGAACGCCAGAGTCGCCTTTGTCGCCATCGTCGTCGTGGATGTTGTTGTTTTCGATGTCGACTCACCTCGCTGAATGGCGGCGATAGTGCTCGCTTGACGCGTGTCCATTTTCAGAGGCGTCTTATTATGTTTACAACGTCCTAATTATTGTGCCGTAAAAGGTAATAAAAAAAAAAAAAGAAAAAAACCCGAAATGAACCCCGCTGCCAGTTTTATCTTTCGGAACCGCCAGTGATTTGCATCTTGTTGAAATGTTCGCCCGCGCTGACATAATAAAACACGCGAACGGAATCGGAAAGAATGCGCGAGCGAGTGAGTGGGCTGACGTGGGGTGTATTCAGCTCAATTCAGCGGCAGCTGAATCGTAAAACAAAAAAATGAAAAATATGTAAAAATGAAGCGATGGTGCGGTGCCGGCGATGGGGGTGAGCAGTGAGCACATTCTTTGTGTCTTTTGTGCTTTTTTATTGACTGCAATAATGAAATTCAAATGAATTGGCGTCCTTCGCATGCGTACGCTGCGCGGGGCATAACCGCGCTCTCTGGTCTGCCGGATGCTCTGGCGCTGGTGTAGGTGCCGGTGCCGCCGCCGCCGCCGCCGCCGCCGCCACCGACAACGACGACGACGACGATGGTGGAGAATTCTTGACGTTGTTTAATAAGTTCGCGAGCAGCGAGCGTTGTTTCAATATTCAAAGCGTTCTCAACCCATTTTCGGTTTTATTCGAACGACTCGTGTTGTTTTGGTGTCTCGTTGTTGTGGTCGTGATGCCTGGCTCCTAGGAGAATGCGATCGTTGTTGAGCACACGCGTGTGGCAGTTGTTGACGGGATAGGCTTTAGAGGATGACGGGCACCGCTATTTGCATGCAAATACAGTGGATTTTGGTTTGACGATTTTATTATATCGGTTCTGCGCTCTCGGATGCTGAGCGTGGCACCGTTGAATTATGGTGTTGCCGCAAACGTGCGATGGTGGATTACGAGGCGGGTGAAATTTGCGTTTGGTCTGGATTTTGGCTCAGCTGCGCCATGCGAACGTTGTTTGTGTTGAGCTTCAGTGTGATTGCGAGATGATTTCATATTTTATTCTCTTCTGGTTAACGTTTGGCAGTTTGTGACACAAATTGAACGGGTTGCGTAGTCTCCTAGCTGCTTAGCTATTAAAGTGGCGATGTGATACAGATTCGAGCACTTATTCGATTTCAGAGAGGAGTCGTCAAAATTCATGACATTCTGATCCATAAATTGGCAGTTCTCTTTGGTTTTTCATAGTTTTCTGCTCGTCTTTTTTGTAATCTTCACAGGCCTTGTTCTTGTTGAAGAGCTGCCATCAATTCTGACGCTGCTTCAAGTTTAGGGCAAGAAGGGGTTAGTTTCCACGACTTTTTTCTGAAGACTTCCCTAATATTCAACCCGAAATAAGCTGTGTACGGAGGGAAAGACAACTTTTGTTTCTCTTACGACCCACTGACCGAAAACTAGACGCTGTGGTAGGTCGGTCGGTGTCAATTTTTGCACAAAGTGGACTTCATGAGGTTTTAGACCAAGAAACTTCCGTAAAATCTTCCTCGTAGGCTAGTAACGCTTGTTAGATTAAGAAGGGACAAATCACGGCCGTCATTAACAATGGCGGACACAGGTTCATTATTTTCCTCTCTCGATGGATAGTTGGCTTGATGTCCAATACCGTGAAAGTGGTGCAAAAATTTGGGCAATATGTCTTGAATTTGCTTGGTCACTATGCCGATTATGACGGGCGTAATCTGATTGAAGGGGGCGACAAACATTTTTCACAGAGCACGGGTGTAAAAGCTTTTCAAAATGATTTCATCATTTCGTCACCACTAAAAACTGAGCACGATTGACCTTGACGCATATCACGAATCACGCGTGAGCTGTCAATAATAGAACACTGAGAAATCAAACAGCAGAAACCTTAATTACATTCTTCTTAGGCCGGCGACCCATGCAGGGTCTTAGCAGTCGCTATAGCTGCCTTTCATCGATGACGGTCCTGTTCGCCCTGCTCATAGCCATCAAGACCAAGCTGTCTTCCGTCCGCGATGACTTGGAGATTTTGTCTTGCGCTCCCTGTGGCCGATTTTTGTCTCCCAGACTACATCCACATTTTCTGTTGGGCATGTTTGGAGGGTGTTTTTTTTTTGTAAAGAGGCCAACAACTTTGAGTTGACGGCATTGTTTTCTGTGACAGCTAATTTGACAGTTCCCGTTGATTTTGAGGTTAATTTAGTTTGGCAGTTCATCAAGAACGGATGAACGTTTAAAAATTGTAAAAATCTCCTTTGCTTCAATTCGATAAACTCACACAAAAGTCGTTGCCCAAACACCACTAAATCGGGCCTGGTCATTGGCCCACATGTCTTCAGAAATGATGGTCAAAATGTTAGTGTTATTTTTTACACTTTGACTTGGAAGTCAACATTCGACGCGTTACTGCAGAAATATAGCACGAACGAGTATTTTAAAATTTGACCTACAGGTAACGACGCGCCCGAAATCATATTCAAACTTTAATGTCATTAAATTATGTGCCAAATAAATTCAATAATTTAATCTAAAGTTACCCGCCTCCAAGCAAACAGCCTGTTACACTCATCGTGTCTCTCTGACCATGAACCTCCCTACCTGGAGAAGTCAGTGAGGACCTAATTATCACTATGTGCCCAGACAGTGAGTTGAAGACAAGCTCCCGCTGTCTGGCTCTAGAAAGAGGCGAGCAGGAGCAAATGAAATGTGTTAAGGTCTGCCTTTCACACCTAGTTTGAGGACATGATCTCCCATCGGATAGTGTCTCTTACTTGGTGGCGGTCTGTCAAGTAATCTAATTTAGCGATATCATGACGAGTTCGTCGAAGCGAGCACTAAAGGGCATATACCTGCCTAGCCAATTCATCGGCATTCTCATTTCCTGGGATGGCACAGTTGGATTGGTCTTCTAACGACGCTAGCTCAGCTAAACATTTCTGCACTAGTTTTGAACATGAAGCGAAGGAGGTAATAGCTTTGATGACTGCTTGGCAAGATATTTGGGTGTATTTTGACATGCTTCAATTGCAAATTTGTTCCGTCTAGCATACATTGGAGTTGTCCGGCATTCGGTAGGCTTTGGTGTCAGTCTGACCATGTCAATACGATGGATCAGAACTAGTGAAACGACACAGGAAACATATTTTCAAATGAAACTCCTCATTTGACTTTAAAGGGATGCTAAGCTCAGGCTTCAATGCGTTCAACGGCGAGGTGGTCTTCGAGCTTGTGGAGCACTGGTGGCAGACGATGCACCCGTTGAAGGTGGCGCATACAAGGGGAAGGACCTCAACCAACTTGACGTGCGCAACTGAAAGCAATCGGACCTAAGTGAGACCTGGCTTACGCCACTACCCGCTGATCTAACCTAACCTAACTGAAAGCAGCTAGCTACAGGTCTCGGGACCTGAAGATGCTTGTTGGTTGAGATCAAGACTTAGCCCGCACTACTCCAACGTCATACAAAAAAATAGGAGGATACGAGATGACAGCTCAACCAAAATTCGTGGCAAAGTTGACAAACGTCCTTTCTAGGGGTTTGTAGCCGGATTAGTGATGATTCAACTCGAGTTCCTAAACCGGGTCAAACCGAGTTGCATCCAAACCGGTTTAAATTTATGTCAATCCGAGGAGCCGAATCAAACTTCTCCATTTTGATAAGGCGGGCCTACGACTCAAGGAGGGATACATACTGCTTCGGAATGAAATCCATAGACTTTCTAGGTTTCAAACTGGACTCGTTGGGATTTAGGCCATCATCAACGAAGCAGTAGAGGTGGTAGACACCGCACCAGCCCCAACCGACTTTTCAATGGGATCCAAATTGGTGATGACGAGTTCTCCCATTTAAGACCCCACTTCGACCATGGCAATCAGCAGTCTTCCAACAATCTTCAGCAGTTTGCAACCGATTGCAACCCGCGACGACGTTGAAGTACTTGATATCGCCGAGTTTCTTTTGGAACCCCTGCCCGGATATGACGATCTGTGCATCGTAACGTGAGCCAATTGACTCTTCTGAGATGTTCTCCTCGACAGCGTCGTAGTACAAGAACTGGAATACTCTCTCTAGCCACGCAACATCAAAAAAAAACAGATGAAAAGCAATTACTTATCTTTTTGATAACTATTTTATGCTTTAAAGTATTCGAATTCACTAGGAAAACCTTCCTCGGCCTCTCACATTGCATTTGTACAACACATGCATTGCAAGAGAAATCGTTTGAAAATGCAGAATAACGCACGACATTGCTCCACTTAAACGCCTCGTTCTGGAGATTCGGGCTCGACCCGGTTATAGTTTTAGCACCATCCATAGCGGATACTGATAGCTTTCAGAAAAACTTGGTCTTCCTTTGGAGCCTCTTGGTGCATTTTAGTTACATTCCATCAGACATTGAAATGCCCCCCTCAAAAGATTGCCTTAATTAAAAGCCTGGTCTAGAAAATTGGTAAGCAAAATGAAAGAAACTATCGATGCAGTTTGAAGGCTAAATGTATATGTTCTTTAAAACAAATGTAACATTAGATTCCTAATTTTAGGAATTATGCTATATCAAATTTTGCTTAAAAAATGCTTAAATTTTTGTAAATTCCAAAGTCTCAACATTGAGCTAACGGTACAACGAAACGGATCATCAAAAGTCAATAAAACGAATCGAAAAACCTAGACCATTTGGCCGAAAAACTTGGGTACTTTTTTCCACTTCGGGACCACTGTGCGCCGGTGGCTGCGTCTACGGACTAGGAGTTGCCAGCGCGTTTTTGAGAAACTAAGTACCAACTTTTCGTCGATGTCAAGGTTGCCGAATTTACACAGCTCAAGTCTCCCGGATGTTGAATGAATTTGTGAAGTGCGTTAAATGCGGTGCACAATATACTGGGCTAGTCGAACTTTCCAACGTCTGCGATGACGAATTCGAGCTCCTTTTCTGCCTCTGTGCAGTTCACAGTCTTCGACAACTTCACCTGGGTCACAACGCCCCCACGAATGCATTCGTTGTTCGCGGTTGTGTCTCCAGTTCTGAAGATGAACGCTCCCAGGAAGTGGAGTACCAATCAATAAATCAAATAAGTTGCAACTCTGTTCGGTTTCGGTTTGTCTCATCATCAGAACTCAATTTCAAATTGAAACCCGAACATAATCCCGCCGAATTTGACTGCAAAAATGTAGAAATTGTATGCCAAACACAGTCGTGACTTAAATCACTAGTTTTCACGCGCGGATATAAATCGTCACCCATCCGCAGTTCTCCGCAGTTCGCCGCATCACGCCGACTTGCTGACAGGCAGGTGAGATAATCCGAATGTGTTCCCGTGAATTCCCAACCCCCATTCCACAAAACACTGTGCGCTCTCTGCACAATTAAATAATTCAAACCACGTTTTATTGACAATATTTCACATATTCACTCATTCAGTGAGTGAGTGCTGTGTGACTTGATCGTTGGGACTTGGGGCGAGGTGGGGGTGTGGAGGCACACGTGTTAATCGGATCCGATCACACAGAGGGTTCCCAGCCCTGTGTCTGTGTGTCTTTTGTCACGAATAAATTTAAATTCCCGGCAAGAGTGCATTTTTACAACTTATTAACTACCAATAACAACATTGAATTGCTCCATCAATTCCAAATGAAACGATGCCTGCACCAGCACCCCCGCGCACCTCCTGCCCGCCAGAATCACCTCATCCGGCAGCGGGAGCCTTAGCACTTTCAAGTACGGTCTGTGCTATCCTTCATCGTTCCGGCCGGCGGGCGGAGAGTGAGGTGATTTGCTGGAAAATGTATCTCCTCTTTTTTTCTTTTTTTTTTTTTTGCATATAGCCATGCACACTCCACAAGCGCTATTTGATATTCAAATCGTGTTCCAAAAGAGAAAATCCACACACACACACACACTCTGGTAGCTGCTGCCTGAATATATCCTTTCTCGCATGAGCCGGGGCGTCGAGCCACACAAACAGGAAACAGAATGACTGCCGGCGATGCTCGTGCTGCCTGCAACCGAGAGCATCTTTTTCACACTCAAATTAATGTTCAATGCATAAATTTGCACTCTCTCCCTCTGTGTGTGTGTGTGTGTGTGTGTGTGTGTGTAGCTGGTGCACGAATTTTTGTGTTCTTTTTCGCCTGTTCCCCCATCCCCCGGCCAGGCCGTGTCCATTCCGTAACTGAAACAGGAAGGAAATGGGGGCAAAATACTGGCACATGCAACACATAAATAACCATCGGTTGGATAATAATTTCATTTTATTTTATTTTATTTTCAATTTCGGGGTTCTTTTTTCTGCCTCGCACTACCGAGCGTCTGTGCTCGTCCGCCCACCCACCAGAGATGGACTATCAGTCAAAGGGGATCTGCCGTCCGAAGCGGAAGGATATCACCGCATCCATTTCAGTGGAAGCTCCAGCTAGCTAGCAACACATAAATTAGGACGAGGACGTGGATGCAACATTTTTCTTATTCAATTACCTCGCCCGCTTCTCCTCCCCTCCCACGGCCCCAGTGATGGAGATCCATTGTTCATTTCATCATTGAATTGATGGCATGGAGAGCGTGCGAGAGTGCATCGGGAGCTGTCTTGAGACGTTCATCCGATGCCCTTCCGAGGAACCCTGGCACAGCGGGGAGTCAGCACTAGCTCTGCCCGTTGGGGGATGACAGGACACGCAAAAAAAAAAAAAAAAAACGAACGACCGTCCAAATGTGGCTTGATAGACATCTTGATTGTGACAGTCTGGCGGAAATAATAAATGAAGAGAGCTCAAGTTGAAAAGGCATTTTCCGGTGGGAGGGACGAGGGTGACGGTATTGCTTCGTCGCCTCCTCCTCGTCGAAATCGTGGAAACCTCTGACTGAAGTGACACGGCACATCGGACTACTTCGGAACGGAAGTCTTGCTGTGGAATCCAGTGGACGGCGTCTCCTCGCCTCGGTTTTATGGAAAGTTATGCAAATCAAGTGAGAGAGGGGCGGGCGGGCGGGCGGGCGTGCGGGCGAGTGGCTTATGTTTGGCTGATTGAATGTCCTGCAGAGGATATAATTGCTGCCTGTCTGGGACTAGTCGACTAAGACGGCGGCTGTCATGCATGTGCAGAATGCAGAATTGATGTGGCAGAGTGTCGTGACAGAGCGTTCTGTTGGGCAAAATTAATTGAGCCGCAGCTTGACTGGGGATTTCCGATTTTGATTGTGTGACACTTTGTTGTGAATGCAACTCCGACGGAGAAGAGGTTGTGCCGTAAGCAGTAAGTCAGTGGACAAGTGTCTGGACGGGAGTGTGTTGGGCAAGTACTCGAGTTGTGTGTGGACTTCTGTTGTCACATTGATGGAAGTACATGACGTGTTGTGAAGTTCTGCTGATGGAGAGGGAATCTAATGAAAAGCCACCCTTGCTTCGACCAAGATTTGTCAGAAATCCTTCTGTCCTCTGATTGAAGTGAGTTGCCACAGGGTTACCGATGTTCTCCTCTTCATTTTCTGCATCGTATTTGCTATAACTTCAATGCTACTCTGGCTGCATCTCTTCGAATGGAAATGTGGCTTCAGTCAGTGAGTTTCCCAGTCAGTGACTCAGTTTTGTCCATTTCCCAATTTAGACCGATTTGCCTTCAGAATATTTCGCAACCGTAACATACAAACGTCACCTGTCTCTCTGTGTAGCATATTCAGAACATACGTGCGCCGTTTGAGGTCGCCAATTGGATATTCTTAGTCGGATAAGAACTCGCCATTGGCAGAATATTTCTATCGCCACAGCTTATTCCAAAACGTCTCCTCTTAGGCCCTGAAGTTTGTCCCAATCTGGCCAGTCTCACAATCATGACTTCGTTGCTCACCCTCACCTTCTTACAGACTCCGTACCAGTCTCTGGAAATTGGATAGAAAATTGTCACAGAAACTAAGTGGAGTACCTCAGGTGTGACAGCTTGCTTCGCCTTCCTGTCTCGGCCGCCGATTTCGTACCTGCCAGCGTCTAAGCTGGTTATTTGATTCAATCTTCGATTGGATGAGCTCATCGCCTTTATTCCGAAACGTCTTCGATGCCTTATGTCCTGGCAACCCTTGTGGGAGCTTAGCTTCGGCAATTCAGTTCCGCCATCAGTTGACATACCACTCGTAAGGTACTGAGGCTCCTCTCAACAAGTGTCTTGTATGCAGTTGGGTCTGCCCCAGGGCAGTCATCTTTCTGGCGTGTATGTTGAGCACCTCGATGGGGGGCCTTCCACTCCACCTTTGCCGTCATTTCGTGGAAGTCCATTATTCCATGCGAAGGTAGGCATACATCGTCGGCGAAATCGAGGTGCCAGAGTACGTCAGATTACGTACGTCCATTTAATTCTTTCGATTCCTGCCGACACTTACCACCAAGAGAAACAAAACTGGTGACAGGATGCAACCCTGCCGTATTCCAATTAGAATTGCAAATTCATCTGACAGGCGAGTTCAGAAAAAAAGCTCTTACAAGTGAACTAAGTGAACTAGTTAAAAGATGGATGGCGCCGTTGGTTGAATGCCTGCCCCTGGTTAGAGGTGTCCCCGGTCCGAACCCCAGTGAAAGCAAAGTTAATACGCTTTATTCAGTTTTCAAATCTGGTCCAATCACTGGAGTTGTCGATCCGTGGGTAGTAGTCCGACTTTGGGTATCGCAATGGACCAACATGGTTTCAGTGTGCTGGCGATTTCGCTGGCAGCCCAACTACCTAACCTAACCTTAGTGCACTAGTTCAAAATGTAATTTTATTTTAGTTCATTTAGTTCAGACATGTAATTCAGTAAGAATAATTGAACTAAACTGAACGAAATTGAGTGCTTTGCTGCACATCGGTGTTGTTCTTGTTGCTACCTCAACACATGGAACATCGTTGCTGGTGATGCATGTGAAGAGAATTTTTCAAAAAGTGATAACATGACGACCTACCGACGAAAATCGTCGGTGAACTGAGCGGTGAACTACATTGAACTAGAATAACGAACTAAACTGAACGCTCTCTGAACTGAACTAAAATGCACAAGCCTGGGACGTAGGCTTGATAAGCTTGGGCTGCCAGACTCGTACAGTTGCAAGAGTACTTAAAGATCTCGACGTGCACAAATCCGCTGGCCCGGATGGTATTCCCCCTAAACTTCTGAAGAGGTGTTCTTCTGCGCTGGCAAAACCATTGCGTAAGCTTTTTCATCTATCCTACTCTTTAGGTCTCTTTCCGAGCAGATGGAAAACAGCATTTGTCCAGCCCGTCCCTAAAAAGGGCGAATCTTCGTCACCCACCTCGTACCGACCCATAGCACTTACGTCCCTTCTTTCTAAGGTCATGGAAACGCCGATAAATCGTCAGCTTATGAAATATCTTGAATCGCGGAAGCTTCTTAATGACCGGCAGTACGGTTTCCGTAACAACAGGTCCACTGGTGATCTGCTAGCTTATCTCACCGAAAAGTGGAACAAATCTTTGCATAATGCAGGCGAAAACAAGATCGTTGCACTTGATATTTCTAAGGCATTTGACAGAGTTTGGCATGAAGCTCTTTTGTCGAAAATGCGTGCATGTGGTATCGATGAATCTCTTCTTCTATGGATTAGAAATTACCTTTCGAACCGTTCAATTCACGTTGTTTTGGATGGTTCAAGTCTGATATCCACCAAATAAATGCTAGGGTACCCCAAGGCTCTGTTCTATCTCCGGCACTCTTTCTCATTTTTATTAATGATCTCTTGTCTGCTAATTCTAATCCAATCCATTCCTTCGCTGATGACAGCACCCTCAGCTTTTCATATTCGTTCCGAGACTCACGACCCCACCCTTCGGCCGTAGAATTGGAACGGCAGCGTATGTTGAGCACATTGAATTCCCATCTTGACAGCATAATTAACTGGGGAAACAACAACAGAGTGGAATTCAATGCTTCAAAAACTCAATGCTGTCTGCTGTCAGTCAAGCGAACTCTTGTTAATCAGCCATTATCCATGAATGGTGCTTGTGTCGATGAAACCGGAAAGCTTTCCATCCTTGGTATGTGTATCAACAGAACACTTAGTTGGAACGATCACATATTTGAGGTCGCCAAAAATGCTGCGAAATGTTTAGGTTTCCTTAATCGATGCACGAAATATTTCACGCCCTCTGATTTGGCTTTCATTTATAAGGCGTATATCCGCCCCAAGCTTGAGTACAACGCTCATATTTGGTCTGGTGCCCCAAAGACCACCCTGCACCTACTAGACAGAATCCATAAGAGAGCGATAAAACTTATAGGAGACAACAATGTCGCAAAGTCATTAGACTCGCTCGAACATCGACGTAGCGTTTCTTCTTTGTCCCTATTTTATCGCTATTTCAACAAACGATGCTCAAGTGGGGTAGCCAATTGCATTCCTCCTCTCCATGAATTCACCCGCCATACTCGTCTCGCCAGGAATGCTCATCAGTTTACCCTTAAGCCTACTTTCGGACGCACAGTGAAATTTAGAGACTCGTTCTTCAGCCGCACTACGCGAATTTGGAATGCTCTTCCCAGCCCTATATTTCCCACACACTACAACCCGCAGATATTTAAGGCCAATGTGCACAGGTACCTCCTCTCCCTTTCTCCCTCTATACCTTCGGCCCGTGATGTGTCTTGACCCCGGACACTTAAGGGTATTAGCAATCCCTTGAGCGCGCGCAAATTATAAAAAAGAACTGTGAAGTACCCTCCAGACAAACTGTTCAGTCTGTCGGAAGTCTTTTCAAGATCTCTGACCAGTAGGCGAAGTGGTGATCTATATTTAGTACACTGTTCGATAATTACTTGAAGTTCGGGAAGATTTCCTGCCGAAACCTGCTTGTCCGACATCGAGTATTTTCTCAATATGTTGCTTTATTGCTTCCAGGAGCACGTTAGGCTACATGAGGTAAAAAAATACAGCGTGAGTCAAAAATGTATATACAGCTAAACTTTTAATTTCAGAAGTTCAATAAAAAGTAACAAGAAATATATTTTAAACGAAAAAAGAATAATAGAGAAAAAAATGGAATTCAAAAATTACTCACGGTTGAAGAAAAAATCGTCTGAAAAATTAAATCAAAAATTAGTATACATTTATTTTTTGTTATTTTATGCTATTTTATGTTCTCTAGACCTTAGTCCTGCGTTTTCAACCAAATATCTCAAATTTGCCCTCGTCACTAAAGACAACATTATACCAAAACGTTTAAGCGATATTTGAATGCCTTTTTGCGAACGTCGTTCGTTTTCTACTCACTTGCAATATAGCGTATTTTCAAATCTGCACTAGTAAGCGCTGGCTGTGTACACATTTTTGACTTTCATTGTAAAGGGTGATTTTTTAAAAGCTATAGGAAAGTTTTTCAAAAAAAAAACACATAAAATTCAGAAAAATGCGTGAAATCTTTATTTGAATCGATAGTGCGGTCCATATAATTTAATGTTTGAAGATTATTTCATGCAAATGTTGACCTTGACTGCGCCTCAAATGGTCCATCCCCTTAGTCCAATTTTGGCATACTCTTTCCAACATTTCGGCCGGTATCTCACGAATAAATGCTTCAATGTTGCCTTCCAATGCGTCAATTGAAGGGGCTTGTCTGTTTAGACATGAGCTTTAACATAGCCCCACAAAAAATAGTCTAAAGGCGTTAAATCGCACGATCAGGCGGCCAATTGACCGGTCCCGAACGTGAAATAAAATGTTCACCGAACTCGCCCCTCAATAAGTCCATTGTTGCGCGTGCTGTGTGGCATGTGGCACCGTCTTGTTGAAACCACATGTCATGCAAGTCAAGCTCTTGCATTTTGGGCAAAAAAAAAGTTGGACATCATCTCACGGTATCGCTCACCATTCACAGTTACGTTACGATTCGCATCATCTTTGAAGAGGTACGGTCCAATGATGCCACCAGCCCATAAACCGCACCAAACTGTGACTTTTTCTGGATGCATTGGTAGCTCTTGCAATGCTTCTGGCTGATATTCACTCCAAAATCGACAATTCTGCTTATTTACGTAGCCATTGAGCCAAAAATGAGCTTCGTCATAAAATGGAAGCAGCGCGCGATGAACTTTCTGAACAGAGCACGCATTTCGATAATAAAATTCAATAATTTGCAAGCGTTGTTCGTTTGTAAGACGATTCATGGTTAAATTATAGACCAAACTGAAGATGTTTGACAGTGAAACAAAGCACGAAACGTGCGTCAGCTGTTTAAACCAGTGTTGCCAAAAAGATAATAGCTAAAAAATCACCCTTTATATATTTATGTTACTCTTTTTTGAGAGTTTAACAGGAAACCCACTCTTCCGCTGCTCAGGAAATTGGCTTCGCAGGATCTCTTTAAAATGAATGCACCTACTCTGCCTGGTTTTCGTTTGAAGAATCTCTATAAAGACATCGCCAAGTCCAATCGCATTCTTGTTCTTCAATGTTTTAGTTCCTGTCTCTCTCCTCGTCTCTACTGTAACTTAAGGCCCTACTATAATTGACGTAAATAAGCATACGCTTATGTCAAAGCTGAATGAAAAGTAGCCAAAACCATCGTCAAGTGCGCGACTTCAAGACTTCTAGGTGATGTTGTCCTCCTCTTCGTCACTGAAGCTTCTGCAGATAAATTAGGGAAAGCCTTAACTGAAGGCATGTGTTCCAATAGCACAATGTCCAGTTATGACGCCGATAATGCTTTTAAGAGTCTGGCTAGTCATTCTGATCAGGCTTAGTGAGCGTTTTGGATCGATAGTAGGACAAAACTGTTTGTAATGAGGCATCCAGTGCCGGTAGACCATCTACGAATAGTGTGAGTAAGCTTTTCAAGCTTCAGTAGATGCTTTGCAGTAGCGATGGGGCTGAATTGTTGGACTCCATCCGGAAGGCCTACCCTTTCTAGCCAATTCGTCAGCTTCGAGAGCGATTAACTGGTAAACAAAATTCAACGAAACTTAACGAAACTGAACGAAGTGGTTATTCCGGTCACACTGTCAATGGATCTAAGTTGACTTACGTTCTTTATGCTTGGGATCCTTAGACCGAGGTTGTTAGTCGGTTTTAGGTCCATGTCACTGGCAGAAAACCGTAGGAAATGCGCGTTTCATGCATTGAGTCCATCCTTATCCGAGCTAAATCGAGACACTTCACAGAATGACGGTTAGAGCTACTACCACCTGTCAGTTCAGCGGTTTTATAGACACGCAGCTTCCTCTGCTTCTGCGATCAGGTTGTTTATCTCGTCGCACGCTGTACCGTGCTTCCTGTGTCCTCATCTCCCTTTGATAGAAAATCATTTATCTCTCAGCTTCGGTAGCTGTAGTGCGAACGTTAAGCTTTGTCCGTCGTCATGTGTCATCGGACAGTCATGCTGGAACGTTGTTTTATTGTCGGCGTTAAGCCTTTCGCCATTAATCGTGAGTGCTTTAAGCTTTCTTCGAACTGTTGCTGTACGAAGTCGGAGAGGAGATAATGGATGATTCATTTAGACGTGTTTTTTTTCAATTCTAAATAAAACACATCAAATTAGTTTGGATGGTGGAAACTTTGTTATGGCCTGAAAGAGCGGAGGCTGGCACTTACTTTTATGAATATAACTTCGTGAAAATGTAGCCCGTGACTACGCCGTACAAGGTCCATTGTGAAGGTCAAAACTTTGAATCACTTCTTTCAACGTTGCGACTGTCATTTGCCCAAATACGCGAGTAATGTGGTAACTGGCCTATCGGCGAAGACTCTTAGCTTCACATAACCATGTCCCCACGTAGTCCTATTCTGTCTAGTCTCACAATCTTGACTCTGTCACCAGTTCCTGATCATTTTCCCGTCGACAACCCCAAGAGTGGCAACTTGGGCCACGATTTTTTCCACATTTTACTAAATTCGTACTCTCCCTTCTCATTTCAGATTCATTCAACGCGACACCCGTCCATCGCCACTAATCCACTGTCGGATGCTGAATGACAAGCACATGATGGGTTCATCCCAGACACCAGACCACCGATCCGAAGCGCGACTACGAATCGATCCGAAGGTGTTGGTCTTCGTCGAGACAACCTACTCCCAACTGGGGCGAGACATTGCCGAGCTGCTAGTCTACAACCGGATAAAGTAAGTTTCTTCAATTCATTCAAACGAACAATTGTCCCACCCACTGCCCACTCAATTGAACCCCGAGTGCACAGCACTACGACGAGGACGAGATGTCTGTGCCTTGAACTGTGACCGCCGCACGATGCAGAGTGATGGCGTTGACTGACCGACCGACCGCCCACTCAGGACCGCCTGGGGATCCTTGACTACAGTCAAGTTATTTAGAAATTAATCTTCTTAAGTGTTACTCTGGCCGAAATTTCATTCCTCCTGCTGACAGACCACTGTCCCGCTTGCCATGTGACAACGGCAACGAGACAGGACAAGGACTGTGCGACTGGGATGTGAGAGAGGCCACAACCACCAAATCGACGTTGATGCGTTCGGTCGTCGCCCGTCGTCGTGCTGTGCAATACAGCTTGCGGAGGAACAGGCCAAGAAATCATAATCCCCCACATCGGTTTATGCGAATAACATATGGAAGATTACATTGCGGGGCGAGGATGTCCTCCCCCGCCCCCCCTCCCCACACACATGCGGACACATGTGCTTTTTGAATGTCAGGCAATGGGATCATTAAAATAATTGCTTCTGGCATTGATGCGGACTTAGAATCAGTCCCGGCATTCAGCTCTGCCGAGCTGTGACATTAAATAGGGATTTAGGATCTGGCAAAAACATTATGATACACAAATCCTTGGTAATCTTTGAGGGCTGAGAGGCTTCATTATAGCTGAAGGCTGCCTGTCATCGCGTGTGTGTGGCTGCGTGTGTGTGCGCGCGCGCCTCTGTGTGTGCTTTGGATTTGGATTAAAGTACAAAAGATGTGTAATTATAAATAAGCCTCTGCATACGATAATGGCCCTGGGGTTGGTTAAAAGGAGGGGGGGAGGGTGGAGCAAAAGGATAAGCCAGCCGGCATTGTTGTCAATTATGTGGGCAGGAAGGAGGCACATCCACAGGTCCACACAGGCTGTGGACTCTTAATCAAATGACGAATTAAATGCCTCAGTGAAGTGTAAGAGAGTCTTGTAGATTTTCAGATGAATTTTCGGGGACTAATGGCTCGCAGTGACAGAGGGTGGTACGGGTACCTATTCAATTATTCTTCATCCATCTGTTCCGAGAATTTGGGGCTGCGAGTGGTTGGGTGTCTCTTCGGGCGATGGAATGCTGTTTCTGTGCAGATGATTCAATTATTTCAACAAATTCTCTAAGTTGCAGAAAGGACATTGAATTTGAAGATAATGTCGGAAGAGCCCAAGGAAGTGTTGGTCTGCTGGGAGTGGCGCCCAATTACGGACACATTTGTCTTCTCTGAGTGGCTATACTTCATGATGGTGTCATATACCTGGTGAAGAGAGTGAGGACTGAAAAGATTAAGCACATGGCAAGCTGCGTTCATCTCCTTTTTTGGGCTGGCGCTACAGTCCGGTGTGAAACTGGGCCTCAGTCAACTGAGCTAGGCGCCTCCATTTTCGAACTCACAGCTGATTGAGGTCCCTTTCCAGTTGGTCACGCGAGCTCTTCCACTGCCACATTGTCCCTCGGGATTGGATTCGAAGACTTTCCGAGCCGAAGCGTTGGCGTCCATTCTCTCTACATGACCTAGGCATCAGAGGCGAGACAATCGAATTCGCTTGACTAGGCCAATGTCGTTGTACAGCTCGTAGGGTTTGTAGTTCAATCTTCTCCTCCGAACTTCTTCTTCCCAAGCGAGACCGAATATAATTCGAAGGCTTTTCCTCTCGAAGCGACCAAGAATCTCTTCGTCGCATCCATGCGAGGTCTTATACAGGGTGTTTTTTTTAGAGGTATAGAACTTTGAAATGGAATAAAACAAAGATGTTTCTTTTAAATTGACATGAAATTTACTTTATTCGAAAGCTAATCTTCTAACATTATAGTTGAAATATGATTTACGGCTTGCTGGGACGTAGTCTAGTCTGAAGGTCCAATTTTCGATGACTTTTTCCAACATTTGTGGTCGTATATCGGCAATGACGCGGCGAATGCTGTCCTCCAAGTGGTCAATCGTTTTCGATAGACCAGATATTTCACACATATCCCCAGAAAATAATCAAGCGGCGTTAAATCGCACTATCTTGAGGGCAAATTCACGGGTCCGTAACGTGAAACTATGCGGCTACCAAACGTTTCCTTCAAAAAATCAATTGTAGCTCGAGCTGTGTGACATGTTGCGTCGTCTTGTTGAAACCACAGCTCCTGCACATCATGGTTGTTCAATTGATGGTCGAAAAAGTCAGTAATCATGGCTCTGTAGCGGTTTGACTGCTACCTTCTGGCCAGTATCGTTTTTAAAGAAGTACGGACCAATTATTCCACCAACCCATAAAGCACACCAAACAGTCAGTTTTTGTGGATGTAACGGTGTCTCAACATACACTTGAGGATTATCATCACTCCAAATACGGCAGTTTTGTTTATTGACGTATCCATTCAATCAAAAGTGAGTATGGTGAATATGGACAACAGAACCATGATTTTCAAAATAATTGTTCAGGCGTCAGTCTTTTTTTTTTTTTTTTTCAAATTCATTTTTTTTATTTCTACAATTCATAACAGACTTATATACTAGACAAAAATGCTTAAAACTAGATGGACGAACAATGTTTATATATTCTAACTTACTGGCCCTCGGCGGGCCCTCGGCGGGCACTTAACCTACATGATTAAATAAAAGTAAATTAGCATGAACAAATTAAGATTAAGAAAATTGTAAAAAAAAAACTTAATATCAGAACTGTATTTATTTTAAACTTACATGCTACCTTAAAATAACTTAAAACTACCTTAGACTAATCATACTATATTAAAATATATGCTTGTATATATATATGTATGGCCTTTTAATATTTACATTGGTATACACATCGGTACACATCAGTGTACAGATGTGTATATCTCTATATATGTATATATATACATTTATTTTTTGTCAATTATATACAACTTACGACTACCTTAAAAACTACCCTAAGCTACGTAAGTCGGCCGTAGGCTGCCGCTGATAGAGTACCACCTACCGCTGCAAGACGGTGGCCGACTACCGGTACTACCCGTACTACCCCGGGTCTAAAGGGTTCGACGATGGAGTTCCCTCCCTACCCAGCCACCAGGGGGATGTTCGGGATGCTGCATTGCAACATCCCGAACATCCCGCTTAGATACCGCCGTACTGAAGCGGAGGAGACCTTCCTCAGCTCGTTGTGCGACGGAACGGTCGTGGTTGAGTCGCCCATCCACAGTTGAACGGGCGATGTGGAAGAGGAGCGGTACCGCATTTTCATTTTGAATCAGACCGTGCTTATCAAAATGGAGGAAAGCTTCTGGGGGGGACGAAGCCATTATAACGTACCCTCTCGTGGTACTGAGGATTGGGGTAGTAAGCCCCAGAGATCAGGTTATTAACAGAGTTCATCGCTCTGGCAGTGTGGCCTCGAATCAATTTCAACAGGAAATTGTCCACTCGTATCAGGTTCGCCCTGTTGTATAAAACCTCATTGGAGTAGAATTTTTTGTACTGGGACTCTGGTGTTCTGTAAAGGCGAAGGCAAGCCCTAAGACAAGCCCTCTCAAACAAGCCCATCTGACTACAGTCCTTTGCGCCAGTGGTTGCCCAACAATTGAGAACTTTCGCCAATTCTTTTTCGTATCCGCCGAAGCCTTATACAACGGGGTCCTGAACAGTATGGTTTCCGACTTCTGAAAGTTGATATTCAACTTCCAGTCATCGCAACTTCTCATGAATAAGTCGAAGTCACCCTGCGCGAGAGTGGTGATGTCCTCCATCTTTTTACCTGATCTGTACACGATCAGGTCGTCGGCGTACGCAATTACGTGAGGAAGAGAACTTATCAGATCGCTCAAGAAAATGTTGAACAGGATCGGCGAATTGACGGCACCCTGTTGGAGACCATTTTTTACTTCAAAGATACCTGCAGAGGTCACATTGCCATTCTTGACGACGAACCTTCTACCAGTAAGCATGTTACACAGTAGATACAGCAGTGGTTTACTAATGCCTAGCCCATTGAGCTTGTAAAAAAGTCCTTCTAACCATACGGTGTCGAAGGCCTTCTCCAGGTCAATCAGGCAGGCACCCGTACATTGTTTCTGGCTCTTGTTCCATTCGATATCCGACACCAGTTTCGACGCGGCATGAATAGTGTCATGCCCCGCTTTGAAACCGAATTGGTTATCCGGAATTATATGTTTGTCCTCTGTCCAGTTGGTCAGAGCTCTATTTATCACCTTCTCAAATACCTTGCTGATGTTCGGAAGGAGACTAATTGACCGGAGGTTGCACGGATTCGAAGAATCTTTACCTCGCTTGGATATGGGTTGCACAATCGCAGTTTTCCAATGTTCCGGATAATGTGCATTATTCAGAGCATTGTTAAACAGGATAGTGTACATGTTAACCACATCTGGGGGGAGATGTCTTAGCACAATGTTCGAGATCCCGTCGATTCCAACCGACTTTTTCTTCTTAAGTGATTCGAAGACCGCTTGGAGCTCTGTCTTCGCTATGAACGGGGGATGAACCCCTTCGTCGGCGATGACATTATCTGCCATGTTTTCTTCATTGAACTCGACAAAGCCGATGTTCTCAGATCGCCATGTCTTCTCGAAGTTGCGAGTTGCTAGATTGTACGCAGTTCTCCAGGTCGTGGTTTGGGCTAACACTCACATCCATTTTTTCTTGCGGGTCTTCGACCACGAAGAAGTTGTCGTCGAGTACTGCGTTATCCGGATCAATACCTGCTGTAGTCAGTATTTGTTCGTTGTCCGTCGTTCTGGGGAGCTTAAGACACGGAAGATCGCTACGCTTACTGCGAAAGAATTTGTTTATTTGCGGGAACATGCTCGGGTTGTTGGATCTTACAGCCCAAATCTTATTGTTCCAATGCATGTTAACAGAAAGTCTGTAGTTCTGAACAATTAATGTTTGAATGTTCTTGATGAGCGATTTCAGTGTCCTAATTTCCTCATCTCGTCTGTCAGTAAACCGTCTGCACAAGGTTTTTAATCTTGAAAGGAGTCTACTTTTCCGTTGATGTAGTGCGTCAATAGTCGCATTGCGGTACAAGTTTTCGTTATTTGTTCGTGTATACCGTGGTATCGTACTGTCCATCGTTCGTTTTATTGTCTCGTCCAATTGTATAAGATACATGTCAATCTCCTCGTTTGACAAGTTTCTATTGGACGGTATGTGGAGCGCATTCGAGGAAACTGCTATCGTCATTTGTCTTGAGAGAAGCGTTGGAGAAGCGTGTCCAGCGTGTCCTACTGTAATTTCAGGCGTCAGTCTATTCATGTTGAAATGCCAAACCAAACTAAAAATGAATCACTTGACAGCTGACAAAATGGCCGCCAGTTAAAATAGTGTTGCCAACTTAAAGTACTATACCTCTAAAAAAAAAACACCCTTTATAAAGATAGCTTGGTTCTTCGAGACAGGGCTTTATTTTTCAACTGCCGTCTAAGTCCGCGATTGGCCCTTCGCCTTATCTCCGTCGTGATGTCATTTCCGGAGTTTACTGCCGAGCCTAGATAGACAAAGTCCTTAACTACGTCGAAGCTGCATCTGTCTATTGTGACACTTGTCGGCGTTGACGGATCTTTTCTGTTGACAGCATTTACTTTGTCTTACCCTCATTCACCGCAAGACCCAACTTAGCCGCTTCCATCTCGATGATCACACACGCCCGAGAAGTACAGCCCGTTGCGTTCTTCCGATGATGTCAATGTGAACGGCATAGGCAAGCAGTTGCACAGACTTCTGGCAGATCGTGCCTCTAGTGCTGACGTCTGAGTAATGCACGATCTTCTCGAGAATTATATTAAAAAAGTCGCATTACAGTGCATCGCCTTTGCAAAAGCCTTTTTGGACATCACAAAATCTCGGTGAGATCCTTACCGACCCCTTGACGGAGCAATGGGCTTTCTCTTCTTTGCAGGGATGTCAAAACTGGACAAGGCTTTGTATAGCTCATCTCTATAAATACTAGGCGACCCTAAAGTCGATAAATAGATGGCTGGTATCGACTTGAAACTCCTGGGTACCTTTTCCGAAATCTGCCGTAATGTGAATATCTGTTCATTGGGGGATTTCGCGGGGCTGACAGCTTACCCGCACTGATATTGACCAATCAGGCTTACACAAGAGGGCAGAGAAGATCTTGTAGGCTATATTCTGGAGATTTATACCTCTGCAACTCCTCTGAAAACTCAATCTCCAGGACAGGGTCAAGAAAGCCCCTTCTGCCCTTTTTAGCTGCAAAGAAGCCATTGGTTGCAAATGGGCACTACAACCAAGCATCGCTCACTGGATTTTCATCTCGATTGTCTGACCGACATACACTTCTGTATGGAGTCTCTCAACTGCAAGGCACTCAGTCGAGTACAGAGACTGGCCTGCATGTGCATCAGCGGAGCGCTGAGAAGTACTCCGTCCGACGCACAGAATATTCTCCTCCACCTTTCACCAAACTAATAGCAGCCACCACTCAAAACACTCCGACTGTGGTCCGAACTCGACATCGGCCACTCAACCATTCTCAAGGAATTCAACTTCCTTCCTAGAGACACTGACCGCCTACTGCCCCAGGCTATCTTCGAGAAGAGATTCTCTACCAGCATTCCTTCTAGATCGCATTGGATGTCTGAGAGGCAGACGTTGGATGATCCTCTGCGTATTTTCACAGACGGATCGAAGACTAACGAAGAGGTGGTGCGGGTGTCTATTCGAACGATCAGAATTTTGCTACCTCTTTGAAGCTCCCTGATCAGTGGAGCGTCTTTCAGGCAGAAACCATCGCGATTAAAGAGGCGTTGTCATGGCTCAAAAACAACGTCATATCACCATCTGTTCGGACAGTCAGGCCGCTATAAAATCCCTGGATAATCTCATGTTTAACTCAAAAACATTCCTTAATTGCAGGTTGTCTCTTAACGAGATTTACCATAAACCTCATGTGGCTGCCGGGACACTGTGACATACCAGGCAACTGCAAAGCCGATGAACTCGCCAGGTGTGGTACAAACTCCTCCCTATCAATATGAGGCGTAGCACCTTCCATGCCGATCGCTCAGTCTACTTAGGCTCAGCAAACACTCATTAAGGACTCTCATAAGAGTCATAACTGAGCACTGTGCAGTTGGCACTCATGCTCCCAGGATGGGTGTCCCATATAATAACATCAATAAATACATCAATTAGTCTGATCAGACACTTAGGCGCCTACTATTTTAATTCGTTTCACTGCAAGCACCAACTGGTTCCGATGTTAGGAGATGTCAATCCAAGTGGCATCACAATGGCCTACTTTGGTCTAAGTGTGGCTGCCGTCAGCAGTCAGCCACTACAACCCAACCTAACCTAACCTACCTCTGCAACTGGTGCAGTTTTCTCCTTTCCTTAGGTTCGGGAAGACGATGCTGAGATTCCATCCGTCGGGCATGCCAGATTTTGCATATGAGTTGACCTTACCAAATTATCCCCAGCTGCTTTGAAGAGTTCGGCAGTAGGCACGTGGGACCGTGCTGGACTTCAGTTTGGCGATTGCTGCCGTGACTTCACCGAGGTCGGGAGAGCGGAATTCTTGTTCATCATCGCCTAATTTGGATTTATTGTTCTGCCGTTCTTAGCGGCATTTTAGTCGACGTCGACGTCTTTATAGTCTGCAGAAGTGATCTTGACATATTCTCAGCACCGACTGTTTCTACTACTATGTTTTCATCGTTATCCTTGAGGCTGCGTTCAGTCGCTAAAATCAGTTCGTAACGCGTTCAGTTCCAACGTGTTCCTCGGCCATTTCGACAATTTGGGGCAACGAAAAAGAGCAAATCCAAGGCTAAGACAGCGCACACAAGTCGAGGGGAACACCATCCAACTTCGATTGTACAACTGAAGACAGCTACATAACAAGCGATCGTGCTTACGAAAGAGTCTGCACTTAGGCCCTTGGGCCTGTCAATTGTGGCACTCCGCTTTGTTCTTTAATGTCTGCACTTAGGCATTAACCTTCGCCCGAAATTGTCTGGCCTTCTTTTGTGGTGGACAGTCTCAGAAATCCATTAAACCGAAACCCCACTTGTTCGTCAGGATGTCTCCATCAATTTTTGGAGCTCCGGTTAGTTCTAAAAATGTGTCCAGTTAGTGCCTAGAACTCAAAAAATGAAGCCGTAACTAAATTCAGAGCACTTTTAGCTCTGTCTGCTGGTGGACAGGATGTCTCTGACAATTTCGGTCTTTCGCCTTATTCCCCAATGTCTCCACTCAGGCCCTTCAAATGGCCCAAGTCTGGCTTACGACATTCTCTGAGATTCCATTCAAAGTGCAACCAATACGAAATTCAACGCACTTTCATCTCCGTCAGCTGATAGCCGTGATGTTTCTGACATTTTCCAGCCTTCGTTTTATTCCCCAATGTCACCACTTAGGCCCTTGAGTTTCGTCCAATTTTTGCCAGCCGTGTTCTGCGGTCGACACTGTCAGAAATACCTTAAGGCCGCAACCCCACTTGTTAGCCAGGTTGCCTCTGTCAATTGTGGAGCTCCGGTATCTTCCAAAAAGTCACCACTCAGGCCCGAGCTTAACGGACGACATTTTCCGAATTCCGTTCAAACTTAAGCCATAACTAAATTCAGCGCCCTTTTGAGTCTGTCAGCTGATGGACAGGACGTCACTGACAATTTGGGTGTTCTGGCTTATTCAAAAATATCGCCTCTCAGGCCCTTGATTTTGGATCAAGTTTGGCGGTCAATATCTTCCGAATTCCATTCAAGGGGAAACTATAGCTAAAGCGAATTTTTATCCCTGCTAGCTGATAGAGAGGGAATCCCTGTTAATTGTGGCGCTTAGGTTTATTCCAAAGTGTCCCCACTCAGGCCCTTGATTTTGGCTCAAGTTTGACGGTCGATGGTCTGCTTATTCCGTTCAAACTGAAGCCAAAACTAAACTCAGCGCACGCTTATCTCTGTCAGCTGATAGAGAGGGAATCCTTGTTAATTGTGGCGCTCCGGTATATCCATAGTGTCCCCACTCAGTCCCTTTAGCTTTCCGCCCAACTTTGTCGGGTCTCACAACCTTGGCTCCGTTTCCCTCTCGATTTCCACTTCCCAGTCACTAAAAACGAAATGACGTGGAAATATGAACACAGAAACACAAGCGAGTACCTCAAGAGTGTCAACTTAGACCAGCTATCTTCCCACTCCTCTCACATTACGTGATCGAATTAACCAAATCCCTCCCGATCCAGCCGATAATTCTTCTTCCTCAAGCAATGCCACTTATGACCACTCTCATTTGTCACACTGGCTGACATTTAAAGCCCCCCGTCGCATTGCATCACATTCATCCGCGACTGCACGAGAGCATTTATCTGCGATGTCTTCGCGCTGACGTTGACAGATGGTTATCGGACTTTTATGACCCGCTGAACGCTGTTCAGTTCCATAAATTTGACACATGTCAACCGATGCACACTTCCGCAAGCGCTGACTGCAACAGAGGCAGCTGCCAAAGTGAAGTCTACTCAATTGCGATTCGCTGAAATGCTCCTGAAGACAATCGATTGCAATTGGAGCTCGGAGTGGCAGCATTCCTCGAGTGTGTGTCAGGGGGAAACAGCGAAAGACACTCTCCACAGAATCGATGGCTGTTCATCGTCTCCTCGGTCGATGGTTTTGCCACAATTGAAAATTGGTTTTGAATTCAATGTTAGATGCACCGCACACATGCACGCACACACTCCAATTCAATCTGTTCAATCTCTGGGCGGACGGGCGTCACTTTTGTTTTGGGCAATCCATTGAAATCGAATTGCGGTAGTCTCCCCGAGAATAGTAACCAGTCCAATTGGGATAATGCAATCCAATCGGTCTTGGGCACTGTTGCCGATGTCATGAGACAATGGATGAGTTATTCTGTAACGAAGCTGCTGGCATTTATGAAACGCATGCATGGATACATTCGAGTAAGACGGTCCCCATCGAGGGATAACGAGCAGGAATACTCGGCTCAGATAATGCCGGCGTGCATGAACAAAAGACGACTCGAGAGTGGGATTGTGGGGAAATTTGTGGACTGATTGTGATTGAGATATTTGAGGATTAAGTTGCTGAGTGACGCCATTGACAGCTGTCAGGCAGTAATTGATGGAGTAGCCGATGTGTGGGCAATGCCCTGCTCTGAGGCTGGGGAAATTGAAAATTTCATCAAGATTGATTGTGTGCACAAGTACTCGAGTCGAGCTTTATTTGATTGCATCAAGTTGAGGGCTTCAGCTGCCTCGTACCGATTTGTTGTTTTAATTCAGTGTGCAGCTGGGAGATTTGTTTCCAAATTTACAAGTCAATTGAACATGACCGACTGTGCAGACACATGGGCTAGGTGTTCAATTGTCGCGTGCTTGAGCTCCTGTCTTCGACACATAGGTAACTGGCCTTTGGGCGTTGTGCCGCCATCAAGTCTCTCGGTGGAGCCACTTTTAATGGAAGAATTTCCTCGAACTGTCGCCTGCATATTAACGAGTTGTTCGAGGCCTTTGGGGGTCAAAGTTGTACTGCCACCGCTTTGCTTTTTAGTCTTTAGCTTTGTAGTGCTCCGGGGAAGTTCCAAAAAAGGCGACAACTTAGATGTTAGCCACACATTTAGAAGCGATTCATATAATGCATCACTTTTTAGAAACAAATGTAAACGCACTTTGGGTGGCCAGTGTGCTCCATCTTGGAATGGTCTTGGTCCCACTTAATTTTTGCTGCAAGCGCGAGAGACTCCCACCAAATTGAGGGAAAGTTAGTGGCAACGTTTGCGGATGTTGTGCCGATTTAAGAAAGCGAGAGAGTTAAGTCCAATTGGCAAGTGAAACCCCATAAAGAACTTAGACAAGAACGACAAGAATATAGACTCGTCGACTGGACAACACTTTGGCGGGTTTTCCTCTCTGAAATCCATGGCTGCAATCAACCATGAATTTGTGTATGTCCTTCACCCTAGAAGACTTAGGGAACCGATGTTAAGTCGACGTTGCCTGTGTCGATTTTAGCAAGCCAATTGACACAATTTCCCATAATCTAATGCTCTTAAAACTATCCACCCTCGAGTCAACAAGATAAGTGCATTGTATCTCGATAATCGCAAGCACAGTCCCCGCTTCAGATCCACATTCCCAAGCCGTTTTTCTAGCCACATCTGGCGTCCCACAAGGCAGTCACCTGGGTCCTCTTCTTTTTATTCTTGCCATAATTGTTCTCGCTTAATGCGGACGACACCATGTTTTCCGTGACATTCACGACTCTTTCGATCGAAATGCCTTTCTGAGACTTTCAACCGAAGAAGACGGCTAATCAAACTTGGGCCAGGCTCCAGGACTTGAGTGGCGACATTTTGGAATAAGCCGAAACACCGAAATTGTCAGAGACATCCTGTCCATCAGCAGACTGGGATAGAAGTACGGTGCATTTAGTTATGGCTTCAGTTTGTCAAGCTCAAGGACCTAACTGGAGATATCCAGGAACAAATCGGAGCGCCACAATTGACAGGCCCAAGGGCCCACTTGGAGATGATTCTTTCCTCAGAACGATTGCTTGTTAGTTGCCTTCAGTTGAACACAAGAAGGTGGATAACGCTGTCCTCGATTTTTGTGCGCCATCCTCGCTCTGGAAATCGTCTTCGTTTTTACCCCAAGGACACGAATTCTTCCAGTTGGAACCCACAGATTTCAATTAGATTTTGACAACTCCGATCGGCGTATTCAGAGCTATACCTACAGCCACACGACTCCTACCCTCATCGAGAAGAACTTCCCAACCAGCACTCGCTGCTGATCCCGCTGGAAGTCTGACAACCAAACACTGGATGCCGGATGGTCTGCTTCGTCGATGATGCACGAAGGTATGGGAGGGCTGTCGACATATCCAATTATCATTCCATTTATCGAACCACAGTAGTGTCCCACAGGAGGAAACTGCAGCCATTATGGAAGCTTTGTCTTAGCGCAAGAATATATGTAGTCACAGACTTTCAAGGGGGCCCATCAAGGCTCTAGATGCAGTCACTATCACAGTCACAACTCGATGACTTCTCTAAACTGTCGCCGAGATGGTCACGGATTATAGCGTCCATCTGATGCGAGTGGCTGCCATTTCAGAATATTGCGAAGCTGATGAACTTGCTAGAAAGGGTCATCATGGCTCTATGGACTTTCCATTCTTCTTGTTAGTGATGAGTGATGAATGACTCTTAATGCTTTGAACGACTTCCACGTGCCCAGGGTACCATATGGCTCATTTTGGAACAATTATGGCTTACTCGCAACCGATCGCATGGTCCGACAAGACTGAGCAGGTCTACTCTCAGGATTCTCATCAGCGGCTTTGTGTCTGAACATTCGTCATTGCAACACTGACCTTGAGAATGGGTATGTCGTGCGTCTTTCCTGCTCCTATAGATCCAAGGCGCTTCCATGCAAAAAGTCACCCAGAGGCTTACTCTTTCGATAGTCTGGCCGAATTAAGCAGCATTAGTGTCACCCATCTTCATCGCTTTGTAAAAACCACCAGACTGCTTATGGAGTAGGATCGACTAGGCCCGCGTGGTGACACAATGTGCCCATGTTGACGTATGTACGTGCCGCTGTTCTATATAGTCAGCCATTGATGCATGTTTCGCGACGGCGTCCAACTTTTTGCGGCCAAATATGTGCGGCCAAACCCAATAGAAGACAGGCAAAGTTGAACAGAAAGGATTCAACTCATCATCTGGCGTCAATTTTGACAAATTTTGGAATCAAATCAAGGCTAATTCACAGTTGAATGAAATTAAATGTCCTCTTGGACGATCACAGTCTCTTAGGCGGACGCCTCACTAATTCAGTCTATTTTGTTCCTGTTTACATTTCGTAGCAGTGTAGGTCCCAATGGCATGCAAATTCACGGTACCACTGCGAATGAGAGACGAAAGGTTCGATGAAATGTTCAAAATTCACCGTGAATACGAGGACACACCGTAGCATCTGTCTCTCATTTGCGACGTTACGTTCCCTCGATCCTCCACACCGAAGGACTCATAGGTCATTGGACATTCATAATAAACTCAATTCAGTCCACATTGTTGAAGAACTTCTTATCATCGATTGTGAATGGAAAGGAATGGAATTTTGTGTCACTTCATTAAAATGACTTCCATCTCACAGCTTTTCAACATCTCTTATCCTTAAGCGTGACATATAATCAAATGAGCAGTTTTTAGAAGTTACAACACAGCAATTTATTAAGTGCGAACCTACAAAAAATTCACAATAGTGACAGATACCAAATGGAGCCTCCAATTGAATAGTTCTTCAGTGGACCCATTGATTGTCACAAATTGTCGGGAAATTGATGCTGTTTTTTTTTTATAAAATCATTCTAATTCACACGTAAATACATACATATTCAGACACGCATGTTGTTCCACTTAAGGGGTCTGGGGAGCAAAGCACGCACGAGAGATCTTCTGGCCACTCGATCCTCCGCCAGCGACTCTAACTCATCAGGAGCTATGCATTTTTTTTGGAATTGATCAAACCACCTCGCTCTGGGTCAGCCAAGCCATGATGAAACCCCATTCAAGGCACACCTCGCGAGTCGTGATGGTGGCGACATTCGTGCCACGTGACCAAACCATCGAAGCATTGGGTTCCTCGCGCATTGCCGTTTTTTTTTGCGCTTTCACGGCGAATAACTTCCACAACAGCAAGAAGAAATCTCATTTGGTCAGTTTGTATTCAGTTTGCGATCTTTTGCTTGCTGTCATTACTTAAATATCCTGGCAGTAGGCAAATAAAAACTGAGCTGAAAAGCACTAACTTGGCTTTGACACCAAGCTTGGTCTGCCTGAATTCAGATCTACGCTGCAACTAGAGGTCTGCATGAACACCTTCAGCAACCACTCGTATTGTGCGTGCTATTGTGCGTGCGAGTGAAAGGGACCTACAGTTTTAAGCCGACTCCGAACGGCCAATTTGAGAAGCTTTTTTTTAGACAGTTGTACTCTTTGAGCATTGTCAGCGACTCGAAAGAGGAGGGGCCGTGAAAAGTATGTTTGTAGTACTGGGATCCGAACCTAGACACCGAGGTTCAAGTGCGTAGGGGTCGACGCACATACCCACAACGACACGGCCGCTGGTCTGAAGATATCTCATCTACTAATGCCCAAAGCCTGATGCCGAAGATTGATGAATTTTGAGATACCTTTTGTAATTCTGATGTCTATGCAGTTTTGCGTAACTGAAAGTTGGTTACCTAATCATGCGAATGATAGGATGTGTGGTCTAAACTGTTACCGAATTTTTCGCAGAGATACAGTTAGTCGTAAGGATACTATAACTTGTCAGCTTAAAATGTCTTCAACAATAGGTGCTTCAGTCGAGTCTATGTATCTTAGAAATAGTGTGTGAAGAAAATAATAATAGTTTACAGACCTAATAATCACATCGACATCACGCCGTATATACTTTACTGGAAGAAGAGTCCTCTAGGTTCCAAAACATAATCGTTTGCGGGAATCTAAACAACAACCCAGTGGAGAAACAGGTAACTGAAAACATGAGCAGTGAATACAAAAACTCCGAAGCACCTTTCAGGCCATTCGAGTACTCTCTTAGATGTCTTCTGCAATGCCTGGTTTTCAAGAGAAATTAGGCACTTGATAGCTAAACGTGATCAAACCTACCGACGATGGAAACGTTTTAGGGTCGGCGAGCTTTTTTCAAGATTACAAGCGCTTACGAAATAAAGTTGTCAGGGAAAATAGGGCAGCCACTTTGCACTTTTCTAGCCGTTTCAATGAAAACCAACGTGGAAAAAATGCTGTGGAGTAATCTACGAAACATGGGGATTGGTAAACACAGCGTTCATTGGCTCTAACCAATGTAGACGGTAATGAACTCAACCGCAAATTTATAATGAGCAGTGACTCTGACGTTGGTGGGGTATATGTAAGTGCTGAAATAGGTCGTCAATCTAGGAATGAGGCACCTTTTGAGTTCCGCGACGTAAATGACCTAGATATGGTTGAAAGTCTTCTCTCGATAGTCTCACACAACCGGAGTTGACTGTGTTCATCTTGCATGTAATAAACACAACTTTTTCAGTGGAAATTGGCAAAAATCATATCGATACTCAAAAAATGTCAGTTCAGACCCATTTCCGTATTGCCTTGTCTGTCTAAAGCCTGTGAACGCATAATCTAAAAGCAACTAAGTCGACACCTTAACTCGAGTAACCTGGAAACTGAAAGAATTACTTTGTTTAATTAATTAAATAATACGAAAATTCAAAATGTAAACATTATTGTGGTGACCTGGGCGTTGTGGGTATGTACGGAGACTAGCACTTAAACCTATGGTGGCTAGCTTCGATTCCCAGTATGACAAACAATTTTCACAGCACCACCACCCCTTTCTAGGCACTGGCACTTCTCAAAGAGTTGATATGTACAACTGTCTAGAAAAAGTGAGCTTCAAGTCGTGAAAGAAGGAGGCTGGTTTAGGCCCTGGCCTTCTATGGGCTGTAGCGCCACCCATATTATCATGAAAAATTTGTATTACGTGTAGAGCTATGATAGTAAGGGTATATGGATGGATTTTGATGAAACACCCAAGGAAAAACACATGGTTTGCCAATGAGTGCAGACAGAACAAGCCAAACAAGACGCTTTCAAGGCAACGACACATCGAACGACGATAGCTGTGCGCTAGCTTGACGAACAGAAAAGAGGGACTGTAGCGCCATGCGAAATAGAATATTCCTCCTGTACATGTTTTCTAACAGCCACTCAAATCCAATCCTAAATCTCTGGCAGCGTTATAATTTTCCTCCAAACGTCGCATTCATAAACAATCAAAATATTCATTGTACTTAGAGCACTCGGTGTACTATACTCTTTGGAATTGATTTCAAAACATTCATTGCAGACCTCTAGCTGCAAACATCCTGTCCGTATATGTAATGAATGATGATGAGGTGACAAGACGCTGCCTTGGCGAAGTCCAATGGCCTCGATGAAAGGTGTTGAATTAGCATCGTTAGCCCAGCTGCTGCAGTTTGTGTAGACATACTAAATGGCCCTCAAAAGGGGGGCGTCTACTTCATTAAGAGGAATCCAAGTTGAAGAAGAATCAGCGACGAGAATGGCATCAATATAAAACCGTCATTTGAGAATTTTCTTTTGTTTTCTTTGACTTATCTCGTGTCCTCGCTTGTGGCCGCTGTAATCGCTGGATTGTACTTTTTTGAAATCCGACTCTCCCCGAATAATTCTGGGTCTCCTAAGTTCAGCAGTCTTCGAGAGAACTAATTTTGGGGAGGATTTAAAAATATAACCTCTAATTGGAGGCGCTCTCAAATGAGGTCCTTATTTGATTAAATTCGATATATTCGCTCTAGTTTGCGTGATAATTGATTCCCATTCAATTGATGCATAGCCGCACAGTCGTCTCTTCTCTTTCGTTATTTTTAAGTGGATCATGATTGTTGGGTGGATGCTTGGAGTTTTGACTTTTAATGGAAACATGATGCTTCTCTTTGATTTAATTTGACGGCTGGCAATGGCGATTGTTGACTCCCTGACTGGGGAATCTTTCCTGCTAATGGACTCTGTTAAATTGTGGTAAAGAGCCTTCAAGGAAAATTGATTCGCGACTGATGCAAAATGTAACCTCTAAGTGGATGGAAGCGAATTGTGCACATTGGGTGCTTCAAACTCGTTGTAATTCATTGAATTTCGTGGGGAATCGACTCTCCATCTCCTTTAAAACGCCCGATGTCCCTTTGCTTTTGAAGGACTCAAAATTGTTCCACATTCAAAATGCAACCTCTTACAGAATCATACCCACAGCTCATCCAATGTCCCCAGATTGCCTCAAATGGACGTTCAAGTGATGAGGTTTCATAGAGTTCAGTCTGAGGACACATGGAATCCTTAAAAAATACCCCCTTCATGATCATTTCCCACAGAGAGTCGCCATTTTCCTCCCCACCTTCGCTAAATCAGTTAGAATTTGTGTATCAAGTCTATTACGTCCTCGCCTCAATCAGAAACCACAAGAAAAAAAACTGCACCCTCGTCCGTCGGAGCGCTCCCACGTCCGGTGTCCATTATGTCCGCACATCCACCTCATTAACAGCGCCGCTCTGGAATGTCATAACTCACGACATGAATGGACGGACATGTGCCCGGCCACAGGATAACACGAGTCCAACATCAATATTTACTTTGTCTCTACTTACCGTGATCCAGTACACAATTTATGTGTGTCCACCGCAAAGTACACACGACCCTCCTCTTTCCCGTAACTACGAAACTTCTTCTCGGCGGGCCCACAAAAGGTGACGGATTAATTAGAAACTAATTAAGTATAATTAATCCTCTGACGTGGATATATCGTGAGTGCTGCTTGCGAATGCCGAAACGGATGGAACCGTCGACCGGGGACGGCGAGAAGGCGCGTCAGACAGCCGACGCTGCAGGAAGGCGGAGATACATTTTAATTGACTTCCGTGCGAATACTTTCGCACACGGCAAATCCTTGTGCTAGGGCGGGTGGCCCGCCCTAATTGAATTAGACGCGAAGAATTGATTTCAAAAGCCAACAAGCCGACAGGTTTCGTCTGAAAAGACGATTAACACAGCAACCGCCCCGAAGGTGGATTGGCTGACGACTGAAGCTCTCCTTCTTCCCCCCCCCCGTAAACCCCACGTTGGGTTGGCCCACTGTTTAACGACCTAATAGGGATTACCTGACGCACACCAGAAGCAGTTACACTCGCACATAAATTGTGTGATTGAATTAATCTCCGATTAAGCCGCACTAATTGTGTCGAACGTAATGAAAATTAAATAACCCTCAGACTGGCGATTGGCGGGGACGGCCGGCAGGGTCAGGCTGGATTGTGTTCAATTTTAATCAAATCAAATGCGGGAGTACTCGTTTAAAGTCATTAAGTTTCGGAGTATAATGCACTGGCCGCGGGCGTTAGATGGGTCCTGGCGCGGCGCTCTTGTCATTAATGAACAACAAGTTTGCGGTCGATTATGTCACCGTACGTGTTTGGCTCACTTGTGATCAATTGTCCTTTTGTGGCTTCGCTTTTAGTCATTTGTGCCGTTGGCACCGACGGAATTTGGATTACGTCGGGGACACTGTTCGCAGGTCTCAGTTGGGAATTGCCTGAGGGCGTTATTTTGACAGACCATAGACTGTTCTTCTAGCCTCCTTATAGTCTCATTGCCAGGGTCTTCGTCAACGTTTTTATGTACCACCTTTTTTTCATTTTTTCCAAATTTCATAAACTGTCAGAATTTGAAGGGTGATTGATCTAAACTATGAAGTCGTGTGGAATTTTATGGCTGCCCAGGCTTGACCAATATTCGCCTCGAGTTTCTGAATTATCGCTGGACTGCTCGCACAGGATCCTAATAAAGGGGGATTTTTTTAAAGAAAGTTTTTCAAAAAAAAAAACACATACAATTCAGAAAAATTCGTGAAATCTTTATTTGCATCGATAGTACGGTCCATATAATTTAATGTTTGAAGATTATTTCATGCAAATGTTGACCTTAACTGCGCCTCAAATGGTCCATCCGCTTAGTCCAATTTTGGCATACTCTTTCCAACATTTCGGCCGTTATCTCACGAATAAATGCTTCAATGTTGTCTTCCAATGCGTCAATTGAAGCGGGCTCGTCTGTACAGACATGAGCTTTAACATAGCCCCACAAAAAATAGTCTAAAGGCGTTAAATCGCACGATCTAGGCGGCCAATTGACCGGTCCCGAACGTGAAATAAAATGTTCACCGAACTCGCCCCTCAATAAGTCCATTGTTGCGCGTGCTGTGTGGCATGTGGCACCGTCTTCTGGAAACCACATGTCATGCAAGTCAAGCTCTTGCATTTTGGGCAAAAAAAAGTTGGCTATCATCTCACGGTAGCGCTCACCATTCACAGTTACGTTACGATTCGCATCATCTTTGAAGAAGTACGGTCCAATGATGCCACCAGCCCATAAACCGCACCAAACTGTGACTTTTTCTGGATGCATTGGTAGCTCTTGCAATGCTTCTGGCTGATATTCACTCCAAAATCGACAATTCTACTTATTTACGTACCCATTGAGCCAAAAATTAGCTGACCATAAAATGGAAGAAGCGCGCGATGAACTTTCTTAACAGAGCACGCATTTTGATTAAAAAAAATTCAATAATTTGCAAGCGTTGTTCGTTTGTAAGACGATTCATGGTTAAATTATAGACCGAACTGAAGATGTTTGACAGTGAAACAAAACACGAAACGTGCGTCAGCTTGTTGCCAAAAAGATAATAGCTAAAAAATCACCCTTTAGTAGATGGGACGGTGTTCCTGGTCGTTGAACGTGTCGAAAAGTCCTCAACGGCTCGATACTGCTGTAAAAAGGCTACAGGATGCAAATGGCGACTACGACCCCGCATGGCCCACTGGCTATTCACATCCGTAATCAGACCCATACTGCTGCATGGAGACACGATTTTGTGGACTGCGTTCGGCAAGAACATTAATTGGGTGCAGCGAATGACAGGCTTTCGTATCAGCGGAGCTCTAAGAACAACCCCCTCCGCAGCACTGAACATACTCCTTAGTCTTTCGCCGATAGACTTAACCGACAGACAGACAGTGGTCTACACGGCGAACATGTGGAAAGAACTCAGTTCTGGACACTCCACTATCCTCTGTAGATATAAAGGGTCTTCGAATAGAGACGTCTGAACTGTGGCAGTTGCTAGCAGCTATATGACTGAAGCTACATCTGTCAAATTGGCTTTCATTTATTCAGTCTCAAATCAAATCACCATGAACGGACAAAACGTTAAACAACACGTGCAAATGGAAACATTTTGTTTGGACAACATACCGCACAATTCGCCCATTTTACGGTAGCCATAAAATGAGGCCCGTTTCTGGATGGGATGGGTACGTCAATAAAAAAAATTCAGATTTTGGGACGATACCAATCCACATGAGATCCAAGAGTTTCCAATGCATTCCGAAAAAGTCACTCTTTGGTGTGGCTTTTGGGCTGGCGGTGTCATCATTGCATATTTCTTTGCGAACGACGTTGGCCAGGCCACCACATGTGATTTCAATAGAACGGGGCTACGTGCGACTCAGCTCACGCCACATTGGAAACTGGAAACGAGCAATTCGGGGGCATGGTCATCTCACGTGGAGGTGATGTAAACTAGCCACCGAGATCGTGCGATTTGACCCGTTCGACTTTTTTTCTGTGGGGTTTTCCGAAGTCGCAGGTCTACGTGAATAAGCCACAAACCACAGCGGCCCTCAATGCCAACATAACCCATGTCATCGGTCAGATTCGGCCCGATTTATGCGCCAGACTCATGGAAAATTCAACATTTCGGATGCGCGCCACCCGGAGAACCCGCGGCGGACGTTTGAAAGATGTTATATTCCGTTTATCGTTTTATTTAAACTTAAAGACAGAAAGCACTTAATGAAGAATCCTTTACATGGATCCATACCCGAAGACACCGACCTCGTGACACCTAAATTCCTCTTCGAGAAGGATTTCTTAACCAGCATACGCTTCAGATCATACACGTCTGAACACTAGAGCGCTGGACAATCCTCTGAGAATTTTCACATTTGGATCGAAGATGGTTGGCATTCCGGAGAAATGCGAAGCGGAGGGGTCGCTAGAAAGGGCACAGTCTCTGTAACCTTTTCGGATGGCGGACTACCATCCAAGGCAATTGCCGCTGTAAAGCATCTACTGAAACTTGAAACGCTCGCACATGCAAATCGTAGACGGTCTACTACTCTCGATCCTCAACGTTCACTTAGCCTAATCAGAATGAGTAGGACGCATCGTTAAAAACGGACACTGTGCCATTGGAACACATGCATCCACAATGACTTTTGCAGAGACGAAGAATAGGAAGAAACTATTGCACATCTACTCTGTAATTGCAACGCTCTCTCCTTCCGAGGAAGGCGTCAGCTAGATTTGTTGGGTGTGGTCAATTTTGCGTATCATCCAATAACATAGGCCGAGTTCATAAACGTCGAGCTGCGGCATTGAATACATGCATGACAGCAGCAGCAGTCAAACTGCGATCAAGTTGGCAGTGATTTTTGTTTTGTTGCACGATTGCAGGGAAACCGAAAGTTGGACTTCTTCATTTTAAAGTGGTTCTTAAAAACGTTATCCGGAAATTCTCTTATTATTTTAAGGACATTTGGGTCCTTTTTGGAAAACGTCTTGACTTTCAACTCTTGTTATTTTGAAATCATCGCGCTTTTGCTTCGTGTTTTTTGTTTGGCAGTACAATTAAGCATCACTCACTCTTGTATCGCCTACTGATGTTGCGTTTATGAATTATCGTCAGTGCTGACCTGCTGCAAACTTGCGGCAGTATTTGTATTCATGAATGCATCGAGAACATATTCTGTGCAGTGCAGGGACCACAATGTTGCAATTATGAACTCAACCATACATTGGCACTCAAATTTATGGATGGTAAAAGCAATAACGGACTCGGAAGGTCGATGATGCGCACCAAATGTTTCACGAAGTCGACGAGAAAACTCGGTTTTTTTTCGCAGAACGCGCATTTTTGTAACGCAGCAGAGTAATTCGAACGCGTTGAAGTGCGAGAATCAGTCTTTCCATCATGATTTGTTAAACAATACTGAATAAAGAGTCGAACCCATAGGATCTGTAGCGTGCGTTGCTTTTGTAACTTATCGTAGTTACCATGTTGCAAATGAATCACGTACGTACGTTGCAGCCGTGATCCATCCAACGTCACTACGATGACATTAAAACAAAATTATTTTGGTGGGAACTGTCAAAGTATGAACTGTCAAAGTATGAAAGAGTTAAAAGCCTCTCTTGCCCCTTACATATTGTTGACAGCGTTTTTATATCGTTTTCTCAAACTCAACTGACCAATCAGAGAGTGCAATTTAGATTATTTCATGAATAACCCTCAAAAAGCCTCTCAAATTCGTCGACGGACAGGGGACTATCAGTTGTGATGTCGGCTATCTGTATATTACCCGATTTTGGGTTATAAGCTGACCAACTTTATCCGTCGTCGTGCATTCCACTTATAGGCTGTCGCTCCCCCTCTCATTAGGGCTTACAAGTTGTCCATTTACATGACATTACCCATCTCGGGAGAAACACTATACTACCCTGGTGACCACAAACAATTTTGGACTCTACTTATAAACCAATTCAATACAAATTATTATTTATAGTTGCCAAGGTCATACAAAAGCTGCAAAATCTAAAAAGTCTAAGCACAGTTGTGAGTCTAAGCACATTTGGCAAACAGAACGGCTAAATGTTCGCCACAAAGAGGATTTCGGCACCATCCACACCTTATTTTCGTCTCCCTGACTTGTCCGCGTGGACAAATGGCGAATTTAATTTCTTCCACCAACAGTAGACGTTGACCCAATTAATGGTCGTTTCTTTTTCAAAAATATCTCCAATCAAGTCGTGGACATTTGACGGCAAAGTAGGCCAAGTGAACCGCATTTCGGTCTTGATGAAGGCCAGTGCCAAGTTTTTGAGGAAGCTACTCTTGTTTGTGTTTAATTCGACGCCATTCTTTTGAAGAACACAAGAATTAACACCCACAATATCACTCACAAATCGAAAAAAATATAGCCAATGGCCATCGTTTGGCTTGTCTTGAAACACTTCACCGTTCATCAAATCAAGACCAAATTTCGTCTTTTTGTAAAGATATCAAAAACTACTAACTTGGCTTATAAAAACGCTGGTAACTCTAATAAAAGACTAACTTACCAATCAAATCAATGCAGAAATATATGTAAATTCAGATTCTTCAAAAACTTGCACTATCATTGTGCCCTGTGGTCTATGGAAAAAACGTCGCGGTCTCACTTTTCGCGACTGCAAAACTCGAAAATAAATAAACGACTGACAATAGTTCGACGCCTACTAAGATAATATGAAAATACTTTGAGTGGCGCCGGCATGGGTTACTTAGTTTTAAAAATATTCGAATATGTAAGATGAAAGGACTTAATTCATTTATATAGGAAAATGCAACAATGTCCAGAAAAAAGGTTGCCGAAGCTGTAACTACTAAAATGTTGAGAGGAAATCTGTCCTTTGTTTTTATGTGGGTGAAAAATGTTTATCTCTTTCCGCCTTTAAGTTTCTGTTGACATACAAATTCCCGCGATGACGTTACGCAAGGCCTCTATAGAACTGTCCAGAACATCTTATATTCCTTACACCATGTATCAAACCCATAGCATTCCAAAGTTTATCTCGACCTACTTTCTGTCAGGTCGATCTCCGGCATAATCTGTTGATTTGTTGGTCAGTTACGACTATCGGCTTCGTCAAAAGAATCTTGATATCGGGTTCTCCCATTCGAGGTTTCCAGTCCTCCACGATCCACCGCTCAGGTCACCATTTCGACTCGTCAAGGCATTTTATATTGTCTGCAACATCTGTGAGAAAAGTCAGTTCCAAAAATGAAACAAAAACGAATATCTTGGTTACCCAGAGATCCGCATCACTGATATGCCTTCGCAGCCAATGTGAAAATGTCCAACGGATAAAATAAGATGGCCGCCATTAACTGGCAAAGACTACCTGACCAGATTGGAAAACTTTTTACTTCCAACGGCACTTCCTAGAACTTGTAAAGAGTGTTTTTTTTCAGAGTCCCCGGACCGATGTGGCCAAGCCAGTGCAGTCGCTTGATTTTTGGGTTCCGGACTTCCGACGCTCCCTCATTTCCTCCAGTAAACCTGCCCGCACGAAGGACAATTTGCCCGACCCTGGTTTTTAATATTGATGGCACCAAGAATCAGCACTGCTGTGTTGCTTATCGCCCAGATTTCGGTTCCATATAGAAGGACTGGCAAAATAAGTGAATTTGTAGAAAAGTAGCGGTTGTCAAGAGCGATTCTTTGTCGGATCTCCACTAAAGTGTCGTTCGTGGAGTTTGCGTTACCCGAGGTGGACGAACTCCTTTACTACCTCAAAATCAATCGTAGCTGTCGATCGTGATGTTTTGTCCAACGTGGTGTGTGATTGGCCGTCCTCATTGACCTTAAGACTAGCTCATTTCGTCTCTTCTTCAATCGCCGTGAAAGCGTCCACTACTACGGCACGTTGGAAACGCACGACGATGTCGATGTCAATTTCATAAACTAAACATATGGTCTACAGTCGACTTTGCCGGGCTGCCGCACTGGTACGTAACGCTTAAGACGTTCACACTGTACGCTGGACAGGATATAATTGGCGACGTTTTATTGAATACTTTGGCCCCCAAATTGCTGAATACTGGACTGACGACGGACCGACCGTGTGAACCGGAAAATAGGGGCAAAGCTGACAATCATTTCAAAAAAAAAAAGTTTACACATGTTGCTCGATGCTGTAACTTTGATTTCCCGAAATAAATCACAACAGAAGCTAAGAGCTGTGCTTGGTGTCATGGGCTTGGATGGAATGCGCTTAGAAGTACAACGAGTCTATCATCTCCTAAACCTTGAATGTTTCCTGATGGCTCCAAAAAAGACGTTAATCTTGTCCATTTACTTAACACACCTTCTTCGTGTCGTAAGCAGAAGATTGAGTCCATACGTGGCTTTGCTAATTCCAGGAATCACTTTGTCGTGGTGTCGACATTTTCATCTCTGTGAAAGCTTGAGCTCAACTTGGTCTGATGTTACGGATTCCATTCTTGATTCTGAGCTTTCCTAAAAGCTGCTTCATTTCTTGCTTCCAACACATCTCTTGTTGTTCCCTAGAGTGATCAACCAGACGAAACCCGGAAACTCTACTCTCCATCTAATTCCGAATCGACGAGGGTTAGTTTCTGGGCGCCTTTCGCAAGGCATTACATTCAAATTATGTGAGTCTAGCTTCAATATCCCATCACCATTTAACACAAGTCCTGGACACAGACGACGCCCTGTGTTTTGTGAAATTATCCATTCACTTGGCCACCATCGTCCGCAAACCGGAACGCTTTCTTCTGCATGACAGCTGCAATTCTCTCTCTACCTCCGCCCCATCCACAGCTCTCTGGAAACAGAAAAACCATCCGATTCTCCCTCTCTCCCGGAGCTGTGCAGCAATCTCTGGACTTGAATTTACGTAAAATTTGCAATGCCAATGATGAACCTAACCATCCATTAATGGATGAAATTATTTATGGCACTGTCAAGGATAACAAAGGCCCACCCCCACCCCCACCCCCCAGCTGACCGAGGAGATCATCCCACGTCCGCCACTGGAGACCACGGATGAAGTATAATTTCATTGCCTATACCTGAAGCATTCATAAATTTTAATGGCCTCATGGACAACAGAGGAACTCATATTTTTGTTCCTTCTGTTCTCGCCAGCCCCCCTTGCCCCGAGATTGTAAGGAATTCCTGTAAGCAACAGCAGAAGATAACAACGCAAAAAAAAAAAAGAAAGAAAAAAGAAAACACATTCATGCACTTCCATTGTATCAAGGATCACCTCGACAACAAGGATGCGCTGTGCCTCCCTGTGCCCTGCCGGCACTCGACTAACGATAAGGATGTGCACCACCAATAGAACGAAGGAATCCACTTTGCAACCGATGCGTACCATCCTCCTTCCATCTATCGAGTGTGTAGCAATAACAAAGGATGATATATCCCTTTTTTTTCCCTCCTGTGCATTGTTCCGCTCTCCCCTCTTTGCCTCTTCACAAGGACTCTTGGAGAAATTCAACCAAAAAAAAAAAAAAATGAAAAAGGGAGGAAAAGATGAAAAAAGACACGATGCGAGGGAGGGGGGAGAGGGGCGAGTGTGGTTTTCATTTCATCGTGAAGAGATAATTTGCCTTTGGTAACGAAATTCTCGAGTTGCAAGGATGCACACGCATACCACTGCCTCTCGCCTTTCTCCAGCTTCCTTCCTTCCCGTGACGTGACCTCGGGGAAGCAAAAAAAAAAAATGGCAGAATTGAGAAGGCAAGAGGCCGAGGAATGCACAGCGAGAGACGTGCAAAGGACCAAAAGAAACAAGGTCCTCACCAGTCACCACCATCCTGCTGCCACGGAGAGGACCCCAGACCGCCGCCACACCCTGCGCCCCATCATCATCATCATCGTCGTCGTCGTCGTCGTCGTTAACGCGCCCAGATAAAAACAACAAAAGTCGCCGCCACCGCCTGGCAGAGGTACAAGACTACGCCACCAGGTGCCACTGATCCGGGTGATGAGTCACAATTGAATGTGAACCCCATCCCCTTCAACTGAACGAAAATTCACCAAAGAACACAAACACCGACGCGACGAGCGCGAACGACTGAAGGAGTTGAAGCCGCCCCCGCCTCCTTGAACTTTTAATTTGAGTTTTTCCCCTCGTGCAATGAAAAACTCTATAAATCACTTGAATAGACGTTAAATACAATAAGCAGCGAGAAGTGGAAGCACGGCCCCCGACTCTCTCGCGCCGAGGACTACACGTGAAACGTGGGGTGGCTGCTGGATTCCTGGCGCTGTTTAAACTTTCAAAGTTATTATTTTGTGTTTGCCTTCTGTTTGTGTGTGGATTCTGTGCAACTACCAGGCGATGGGATTCCTTTGCAAGGTGCTCTGACTCTGAGGTGCCCCATCATCTCCCTCTCCCTCCCTCTCATCCGCCCGGGGGAAAATTCTTGAGAAGCTTAAAAAAGAATCCAACGTTTCTCTAGCTCTCGTCGGTTGCCTGGGTACCCACGACTGTGTGGTTGGTGGGTGGGGAGGTCTTCTCTCGTTCGGTGGGCGGTAGCAACCACGGCGAGGGTGCAAAGTTGATTATGTGCTTATCAAAACGTTTAAATACTCCGGGTAATCTTTTTCGAGCCAATAAGCAGAAATAGTTTCCGCCGTTCTCTCCCTCTCTCAGCGGGGGGTTGTCTGTGACTGTGGTGGCGCTGACGCGTGGGGGGCGGGGAGAGGCTTTGTTTTGGAATGCTTTTAAGAGAATTCGAATGGCACCTCCACACGGAACTGAGGCGGGCGAGGAGACTGAGAGCTTCGCCGTGTTGGAAGGCTGTGTTTCCTGTTAATTTGTTTGCAAGTGCGGAACCGCAGTCTGAGCAGCAACAACCGTGTCGTGCGGTGTGTGGGGCGCACGGGTGGCCACCGCTCAGCTCAGGTAATGTGGAACGTTACGGAAATAATTAAATGTAATGAATTTCGTGTCAATTCACTGATCCATGGTGTAAATTGTGGGCTCTAAAGTGACAGTTGGTTCCCGCGCTAGATGAGGTTATCCAGTGTTCTCATCTGTTGACAGCCGGGGCGTGGTGCGGACGGGTGTACATTTGCGGCCAGGACAACAGTGGGGAGGGGGGGGTTTGAGGGAGACAGCAAAATTTATATGCCACAACCAACAGATGTTGTGTTGGCTTAATCGCGAGCACAGCGAGTACGTACATGTGTTCCGTTGAGAGGAATGTTCCACCGGGTTTATTGCCAGTGGATGGCTATAAAGTTTACCTTTAAGGAGGTTCTTCTGTTGCGAGTGTGCTGTTAGTGCTTCACAAGTGCTTGCCAGTGCTGCGAGAGTGGTTCGCGTTCGCAGTCATTGCTTCGAATCGAAATCTGTAATGAGGATCACGTCGTGTAAACATGCCAACAACGCACACGCGCACGCACACAGAGCAACACACATTCAGGCGCACGCACATGAGAGGGTAATTTAAGTTTTCAAGGAGCATCTCAAAGGCGACGTGGTCTTTTAAAGCGTTTATTACCGTCCATTGTTTTGTGCTCTCTCTCTCTCTCTCTCTCTCTGAACGTGAAGTGTGGGGGAATTTAAGGATTTATTAAAATCATCTAAATCCGGAATGCTTCGTAATTGGTGAAGAGGGGTTGGTTTTAAGAAGACCAGAAGAGAGGCTCGTTTCTCTGTTGCCGGGGCGTTAACTTGGCCTTGATGACTGACAGTTCCCGCGAGCGTCAAGGATAGAGGACATCTTTATCTCAACTTCAGACTCTCCTTAGGTCACAGCTTCGAGAAATGATAAGTAAGAAGCCTGACCAGAGTGAGTTCAATCGTCTGTGTAGCTAACTGATTGGTCTTAGACGGAATAACTTCGACTCGAAGAATGGTCACATATCGTTGGCCTTTAAGAACATCCTTTCTGTAGAATTCCTCTGAAGCACTCTTCCTGGAGGAACTAGATCTAAACGAACAAGAAGTTGAAGAGACACGCTGGTTAATGAATTTACCACCTCGTGGCTTATGCATAAGGGGCATCTCGACGAAGAACCAGTGTTGTTCCAAGCATTCTGCTTTTTAGATTAACTAACTAACTAAGCTGAAGGATAAGCTAGTGCTTAGTGCCTGCGAAAGAAGGTCTTTGTCTCGAAAATTTGATCATATTTGAGAGGATAGTCTTTAATGGCAAGAGACAACCACAAACCACTTGAGCTATCCAAAGAGAAGGATGTAGTGCGGATGGACTGGGGTTTGACAGTTCAACAATATATTTTTTGTGTGCTCCAAATATGTCAATTTTTGTGCAATTCTCGATAAAGTATGCTTTTCTGCTTCCATTTGAGGAAAAGTGCATCTAATGGCCATTGGGTGTTGCAAGAAGGAGCAAATCCACATGTCAGTTTTGGTATGGACTTCATAAGTTTGGCCGCCGTATGGCTAAAGTCGAATGTTCACGGTGGCAAGGTCAGGCTCTGTATTTGGTGGCACCAATTGGGCGTGATCTACTATGAACTACTAAAGCCGAGTGAAACCGTCACAGGACAACTCTACCAAACTCAATTGATGCGTTCATGTCGATCACTTACTTACTTACTTAAGGTGGCGCTACAGTCCGGGGTGGACCTGGGCCTCAACCAACAAGCGTCTCCAGCCAGCTCGATCTTTAGCTAGCTGTCTCCAGTTTCGCACGCATAGTTGGTTGAGGTCCCTTTCCACTTGCGTGCGCCACCTGAGTCGCGGTCTTCCTCTACTGCGCCGTCCCTCGGGGGTGGATTCGAAGACTTTTCGGGCCGGAGTATTGGTTTCCATCCGCTCCACATGACCTAGCCATCTCAGTCTTTGGATCTTCACTCTTCTGGCTAAGTCGATGTCGCTGAACAGCCCGTATAGTTCGTCATTATATCTCCTCCTCCACTCACCGTCTATGCAGACGGGACCGAAAATCACACGAAGACTTTTCCTCTCGAAGCAACCAAGAGCAGCTTCATCCGCTTTTGACAAAGTCCATGCCTCCGCGCCATATAGCAGGACTGGGACGATTAAGGTCTTGTAGAGCGTTATCTTGGTTGTTCGAGAGAGGGCTTTGTTTACCAGTTGCTTTCTTAGCCCAAAGAAGCAGCGATTGGCAAGGGTTATTCTTCGTTTGATTTTAAGCGCTGGTGTCATTGTCTGAGTTTATAGCGGTGCCTAGGTAGACAAAGTTTTTGACTACCTCAAAGTTATATCTGTCTGCTGTGACGTTCTGACCGAGACGTCGGTGTTGGGTTACGGGTTGTTACCCTCGTTTACCGCTAAACCCATCTTCGCGGCCTCCGTTGCAATACCCACAAAAGCGCCATTGACATCACGCTGCGTTCTTCCAATAATGTCAATATCGTCGGCATATGCGAGTAGTTGGACGGACTTCTGAAAGATTGTTCCTCTGGTGTTGGCGTTCGAGTTTTGAACAATTCGTTCAAGAACGATGTTGAAAAAGTCGCATGACAGCGCGTCGCCTTGTCTGAATCCTTTTTTGACATCAAAGGTCTCGGTTAGGTCTTTACCGACCTTGATGGAGCAGCGTGCATTCTCCATCGTCATCCTACAGAAACGGACGAGTTTGGTAGGGATGACAAAACTAGACATTGCTCTGTATAGCTCGTCTCTATAGATGCTATCATACGCGGCCTTAAAATCGATGAAAAGGTGGTGGGTATCGATTTGTTGCTCCTGGGTTTTCTCCAAAATCTGCCGTAGTGTGAATATTTGGTCGATGGTGGATTTTCCTGGCCTAAAGCCACACTGGTATGGACCGACCAGGTTGTTGACGAATGGCTTTAGGCGTTCACACAGTATGGCAGATAAGATTTTATATGCCTCTGTAGTTGGCGCAGTTCAAAGGGTCTCCTTTTTTTATGGATCGGGCAAACAATGCTGAGGTTCCATTCATCGGGCATGTTTTCCTCCGACCATATTTTACAGATGAGTTGGTGCATGCTCCTTACCAATTCATCGCCTGCGGCTTTAAAAAGCTCGGCGGGTAGGCCGTCAGCTCCCGCAGCCTTGTTGGATTTCAGTTTAGATATCGCAATCCTCACTTCGTCCGGGTCGGGTGGACGGAATTGTTGATCTTCGTCGTCCCTTTCATTGGGGTTGAATGGTTCGTTCTGCCTTCATGTCGAGCACTGCTAGGAGAAAACCACCGCAATACGAGCAAAGACACGCCAAAGTGACGAGTTGCAACATGACGACACTCGGCCAAATGCTGCGCAGCCGGTCAAAACATGCTAGCAATGGAAAGTCCTACCCCACCCGTCTTATAAATTCTTATAAATCAAATTAGTAACGTGCGTCAACCTTGGAAAAGAATTCCTTTAAAAGTTATTTACACCCATAATAGCATTTTCATGAAATTGTTTCATGAAATTGTACGCTGCGCAAATGACACGTGAATTTAACAGTGTTTCTCAGTTCACGTCGGTTCTGTGCCATGGTAGGAAACATCTATCGGTGGCACGTTGTTGGACGATCGGAGAACTAAAATGGATGAGGCTGCAACAGGAATTCATTTGACGTCTAAATTTGTGCGTGGATTCGATGTACAGTGCACTCTCCCTAAGTCGAACTCTTTCTAAGTCGAACTCTCCCTAAGTCGAATTTCTCTCTAACTCTAACTCTTTTTTAGGGTCGCCGTATTTTGGCATTTCCGTCAATTTTCCATAAAAAACCGTCTTCTAACTCGAACTTATTTTGATATCCCGTGGAAATTCGACTTAGTCCACTGTGCATTTTCTTTTTTGTTCACGTCTGTGAATGCTTACTCGACTACTTTTTTTTTCGAATCAAAACTCAATTTTGCTATATTTTGTATATTGACCGTGTATGGGCCGCTTAAGAACAGTTTGGCTATATTCAGTCGCACAACGAACACCAACCAGAGTCCAATGAAGAATGACGACAGTGAGAGAACGTGCACCACAGTAGTGGCCAAAGTGGAACTGTCGGCCAACGTGGTGATTGCCATTGTGACATACCGGGAAATTGCAAAGCCGATGAACTCTCCTCTAACACCAGGAAGAGACCCGCTTCTTATGACGATCGCTACGGCCTACAATCTTCTTATCCATCTTAGGCGTTGGATCCGAAGATGCTAAACTAAGTGCATGCCGCTGTACAGCCCGTACAGTTCGTGGTTGAATCTCCTTCTCCCGACGCCATCAACGCAAACAGGACCAAAGATCGCACGCAAAACTTTTCTCTCAAAATGACTAAGAGCTTCTTCATCCGCTTTCAATAGCATTCATGTCTATGCGCCATAGAGCAGAACAGGGATGATTAGAGTGAGCATGGTGCTTCGAGAGATGGCTCTGTTACTCAACTGCCTCTGGAGCCCAAAGAAACAGGAGTAATTCCGCGCTTGATCTCGATTCTGGTGTTATTGTCCCTGTTTACTGCAGAGCCGAGGTAGACGAAGTCATTGACTACCTCAAAGTTTCTGCTGCCCATTGTGACGTTCCGAGACGTCGATGTTGTGCGCACCTTTCGTGATGACAGCATGTACTTTGTTATGTCCTGATTTACTACCAGACCCATTTTAGCCGCTTCCGCTTCAATGTCAGCAAAGGCATCATTGACGACTCGCTGGGTTCGACCAATCGCGTCAATGTCGTCCGCGTAAGCAAGCAATTGTACGGACTTTCGGAAGATCGTGCCTCTTGTGTTGGCGAGTGAGTTTTGCACGATCTTCTCCACATGACATTGAAGGTAACGGTGAGTTCGTTACCGACCTTGATGGAGCAGCGAGAGTTCTCCATCGTCATCCTGCACAAACTGACGAGTTTGGCAGGAATGTCAAAACTATACATGACGTTGTATATGTAGCTCGTCTCTGTGCACGCTGTCATATGCGGCCTTGAAATCGGCGAATGGCTGGTGGGTGTCGATCTGCATCTCTTGGGTTTTTTGTTTCCAGGATCTGCCGTAGTGTGAAGATTTGGTGGACTTTCCCGGCCAGAAACCGCACTGATAGGGATCAGATCGTTGACTAGCGGTTTCAGGCGCTCACACAAAACTGCAGAGAAGATCTTATAAGCGATGTTTAGGAGACCAATCCCGCGGTAGTTGGCGCATTTAATGGGGTCCCCTTTTTTGTGGATCGGGCGATACTGAGGTTCCACTCGTCGGGTGTGATTTCCTCCGACCGTATCTGATAGATGAGTTGGTGCAAGTACTCTACCATCTCATCTCCAGCTGCTCTGTCTCGATATCGCTATCTTGACTTCGTCTAGGTCGTGGGCGACGGAATTCTCTTCTATCATCGTCCATTATGTGGAGTGGAACATTAGGCCTGACAGCGGTGTTGGTGTCTTCCTCGACGGGTAACAGTCTACATAAGTGATATTTACAGATTCTCAGCATCGACTGCGATTGAATTACTAGTTGTCCCTCTTCGTCCCGACAGGCTTCTGCCCGAAATTTATACCTTTCGGACATAATTTCTGCCGTAACACCACTCCACTTCCCCGATCGGGCGCTTCGCATGCTCTTTCTTTTTGAGAAGCCGGTGCTCTTCCCTTCTTTTGAGTTCTTAGTGCTCACGAACCGCTCTCGTTTTTCTGTCCAGCGTCGCCATTCATGCTGCTTGCTTTGCTAGCTGCGGCTGCCTGCAATTATTGTCAAATCAGGGGTTTTTTTCTGGGTGACGTCTTAAAACCTAACACCTCAGAGGCAGCTTCTCTGGTGGCGTTTTGACAACGGTTCTATTGTTCGTCGATTGTTTCGCCTGGTAGGGTCGGACTCTCTGAAAGCTTCAGGGAGACTCGATCGGTAAAGTCCCTAGCGGTCAATGTGTGGTCAACCGTCAACCGAGTACTGTTATGGCGTGCAAGTCCCTGAATTCTGGTTAATGCCTTTAGGTTGTAGGATTTCATGGAAGCCTGCCACCAGACTAAGCTCTGCCCTCACCAGTTTGACAATCGCTGTGTACGGCGACAGGGTTGTTTTGGGCTTCGGTCCCCACTTTTTACCGATCGGTAATACCGAGGAGAATGTTATCCTCCAAGTGGTCAATCGTTTCGCCGTCTTGTTGAAGCCACAGCTCCTGCACATCCTGGTTGTTCAATTGATAAGCAAACAAAGTCAGTAAACATCAGTCAGCGCACAGGACGCTTTTCCTGACCTTTCAGTTCTGCGTATAGAACGAGACAAAGAACTTCGTCGAATAGGATGACTTCCACTCAAGGGGTCCTCACAGTCATCTCTGGATTTCTACATAACTAGTGGATATCGTCCAAATGTCATTGATCCAAGAACTAAACTGGTTCGGGTACATCCACCGGATTGAACACCGAATGCTCCTTAGCTCGAGAAGGAGAGGAAGAACATGACTCCAGTATAAAGACCAAGTTATCATGGACCCAAGACTGGACTGCAACGTGTGGCGCAAGACTATCCCTCGCCAATGGAGACCAGTATTAACTCCCACTCAGATCCTCCATGTGTCGCTAGCCTGAGTGGAGTGGCTAAGTAAGTTACAATGAACTGCTCGGCAACTTTGAAGAGATTCCCCCAAGGACTTCTCGAGGAGAATGAACTCTTAAGTATCGTCCCACGTGCCAAGTCAAGCCGCAGAACTCTCCATCGCCCTCAATTTGAGGTCCTGTCTGCTCCTTAGCCAACGGCACAGTTAAACAGCGTGTCCTCAGGTGAATGAGGTCCCATGCCAAGTGATTGCACTGACATCGATCACTTGCTCGTCGCAAAATGTCTCCCTTCGCAGCAAACAAAGGCAAAAAAAAAGAAATCCTGCATAAATTCTGAAAGCGACCATCCCTGCACTCGCCCTCTTCTCCATCGCCTGCATCAAATTATGTACAGAAAATTGAATTTCACGAAATTTCACTATCTCCACGGACGGCTGGATGGCTGGCTGGCTGGCTGGCTGGCTGGCTGGCTGGCTGGCTGGCTGGCTGGCTGACTGCTTGCTGCTCTGGAACCCCTTCAACAAACTCATAAAAATCCCATTTAATCTGATGTCCTAACGAGATTGCTCTTCAACTGCGCCCTTCCCTCACCGCCTTCGCCAGCCAGCCGCCCAGCATCGCATTGAGCCAACCGGCAGGGCCGAGGACATGCACATTTTAGAAGCTCTCATCTCTCGTTCGTTTTATCAGCGGAGGCGTTATAAATTGTTTTTCACTCAAAAAAATGGGGAAAAAAAGGACACCCGTGTGCATATGTGCGTGCCCAGGGTGGGGGGGGAAATCATGTGCGAACATCGCATCAGTAAACAAACTAAAAAGTGTGCACACGATTTCGATGGAAAAATGAAAATGAAAAGAAGCAGCAACTTTTCTCCTTCGTCGCGCGACCTATGACATCCGCAAGGCTGCAGATGCGATGCGCTCGACTGGAAGAACAATTTCGTTTCGCTCGCCACCACCAATGCCACACCGAAACAGAGGAGATAGCTGTCAGCGGGCGCATGCAAATGGAGGTGAGTCGCCGTGCTGGTCGGTCACTCCTAGCTCGTGGCCGGTGCTTAATCATTTTTAACCCCTCTTAGTGGATGACTGGGGGGGGCGGAGGAGGTTTGGGGCTGATTCCGAATAAAATTTACGCGCCACTTGATGAAAATCATTTTCCAGTTGAAATCACACGAAAAGAGACGACCACACTCAGGCGGGCTGAAATGGAGCCTCCTGCTGCGGCAGCGGCTGTGGGAGCGTGCGGTCCTTGCGTCAAAAATCGCCTTTGTTCGATGTTCATTGCCCTCCGCAGCTGTGCGGACCGCGTCTGCGGGCGCAGAACAGCCGGAAGGAGACACAAAAAGAAAAAAAAAGAAAAACGGTTGACGGCATTGGAGCACAGATGACACACACTGGTCAGGGACGCGCGCTAATAGGGGTTAATCTGCGTGCGTTGTGAGCTTCGATCCGCTCTTCGACATCACGGTGCACGATGGATTAGCCGTGCTGCCCAAAATGAGAGGATGACCATTTTCCGGCGGTTGCGAGGAGGCGCAGGACCGGCAGGGGCGTCATCTGCGGCCGATGCAACGGAGAGTCATTTGAGCGGTTCATTAGCATTATTAATTGCGTTCTGTGTCGTTATTAAGTGGCGGTCATAAGCGACGATGGTCGAGTGTGAGGCGTTGGCACCACTGGCGGCGGCGGTGGTAGTGGTGCGTGGCCACGCCGGGGTTGCGTTTTATTGAATTGTGCTGCGGCGAGTTTGTGTGACGACCCGGGGGTCGTTGGAGCGTAATTAAAATGAGATGGAACGACGGGAACAAAGGATTAACAATTGATTTATTGCAGATGTCTTCAATGGGGGGCGGTTGTTTTTTGTTTTTTCTCTGGTGACGATCCCAAGGGGATGAGTCGATTGAGTGTAAATTAATTCAAATAACACGCGACAGGCTATTTTCACGCTTGAAACACGTCCACAGTTTGGGGTCTGCTGGGAGCTGAGGGAATTTGTTTTTTTATAAATAAACGAGGGCTGACGAGGGAACAGAGTCGGTGAAACCAGGCGTAGACTTAGGAGCTGATTATCCGGGGGGAAGGTGACGCAGCAATGACGAGCGTGGGGGAATTCGCTCAGTTCCTCAGTTCCTCATTTTCTCAGTTGTACAAAGGCAGGTAGATGGCGCTGGCTTAGATCACTTAGACCTAGCATGAGCCACTGTTCTAGATTGAGCCACTAACAATTGGATTCGACTCCACCATTTGAAGCCTACGTCGCGACGGAGCGGTGCTAATTTTCGATGACAACTTTGATTAGATCGCTGCGATCCTTGAAGATGTTCTTCTGTGCGTGGCTCTAGAGTCACGAGGGCACCTGGGCTTCAATCAACAGCCTTTGCAGCTCGCGCGACCTGTGGTTAGCTCCCTATGGTTTATTCCAACTGTCACCAATGGTCTGTCACCTTCTCCACTTGTATGCGCCACATTAGACGCGGGCGCCCTCTTTTGCGGTGTTTCACAGGTTCGGCGCCGTTGAAGAAGTAGTCTCTTAGCAATCCATGTCTAATTGATGGCAGAACCACGTCAATTTAGTACCCTCCTTGCATTTTCCTCGCCCAAAAATCTTCTGCAGTCATTCGTGCGAGCACCAAGTCGCTTTACATCTTCTTCCAATAGACCTTGTAACGACATCAGTTACAGTGCCAAAGTTAGACACAACTTCTTGGATTAAGTAGCCGCCGTGTCTTGACTCCTGTGCCGTGTATCTACGTTCAAATCGCGACACAAAGCACAGCACAGCCACTGACAATGTTCAGAATGTACAACTGTCTAGAAAAGCCTTCACAAACTTCGCCATTCCGAGTCGCCATAAACCTGTCCCTTCCGGTCGTGAGAGAATATTAGCACGCACAATACGAGTGGGTTCTGTAGAAGCTTGGCCCGATGTGCTTGGGGCTGTAGCGCATCTCCAGTCCAGTTTCCTGTGCACCATAATTTGCACCCAAATGGGCGAGAGAGATCAACGCCTTTCATTGTGGGCGCTGAACTTCGCCAAGGGTACGTCTTGTCACCTCTTCTTTTAATTATGCTTATGGAATGGACATGATCCACCACAGAGGTGACGATCCCCCGACATCGATTCCAACTGTAAAGTCAGGAATAATCAAAGACAAACCGATATACAAATTCACGCTTCACTTTATTTATTAATAATGGGTACACGAGATGTGGTCGCTTTGGAAGTTCGGCGGTGACTGCCCACTTTCTCTCATCATCAGCGTGTGTCGCTCTCATCACTTCACATTCGGCCATCCCTAAACGGTCGTGCCCCACGAAGCGCTTCCGTCTCAATATCCATTGTGGCTCGTGATGCGTGTGCGATTGCACCGTCTTAGTGAAACCACTCAACCGCTCATCCAATTCTGGTCTTTTGGTATGTTGCGTTCGCCAGTATCAGTGACCGCAAGGCCGATGGCGTCCTCAAAACAAAAAAAAATACGGCACAAACACTCCTCGCGCTTGAACGGCCCACCACGCAGTGGCTTTGAGTGGATGTAAGGGCTCTTCGTGTACCTTCAGTGCCCCAGAAAGAGGAAGATTTTGCTTATTGACGTAACCGCTTAAGTGTAAATGCGCCTCGTCGCTCATGACGATTTTCGACCAAAAATTGTCATGCAAAAAAAATCGACACAATTATGCCACGCTCTTGCGGAGTATACTGCAGCTGTCTGCTTCACAAATGTCAAATATGATTGACGCACGACGCCATTTACAGCTTTTTAGCCATTCTACGTCACGGTGCGGCGATCTTGGCGGAAGTCGTCTACATGTAGAGGTCAACTTTGACACAGTCATGTCAGTTAAGTTTCCAAATCCTGGCTAATGCCTGTCAGTTGGTGGATTTCATGGAAGTCTGCCACCAGATTAAGCTCTCCCATCACCTGTTTGACAATCGCTGTGTACGGCCACAGGGTTGTTTTGGGCTTTGGTCCCCAGGGCAAATGCCCTGGTTGTCCTCACTGCGGTCTTGATATGCTGCACAGCATTGTACTCACAGTACAGGCCTTCGCGGTGAGCGCTGTTCCACAATCAGTAACAACCCGTCTTGGCACACCAAAGTATCCCGATACCTCGTTCAGCACAGTGAGCACACCCTTCCAGTTCGGCTCGTAATACCGCATACTTCGTGAAGCTGTACACGATTGCTAGTACGTACCTTGTCCCGCCTTTCCCTCGAGTGCATGGTCCGAGGTGATCGAGACGCACTGTATCAAACGGTAAGAGCACCCGATCCGCACTGTGAAGCTCTCCTGCGGCCATTCCACCCTTCCTTTTCGAAGAGGCACAGTCTATACAGCCCTTGATATATTCGCGGGTGAAGCCCCTCATCCTTGGGAACCAGAACGTTTTCCGTACTCGGAGCAGCGTCTTTTCCTCCGCTAAGTGACCCATGTCGTCATGGCAGAGCTTCAAAATTCCATAATCGCTAGGTGATACTTCCTTTCCTCCGCTGACAGTTTGCGGCTTTGGAATAGAACCGGACGCAAGATCGCGTTTTCCTTCTCCCGCTGGAACAGTATTCCGGCCAGCCCAAGTGGCGATGCATCAGTGTGTACTTCGTGCTCCCGCTCGGGATCAAAAAGCACCAGCACCGGAGGATTGCTTAAGATTTCCTTAAGCCGTTGAAACGCCTCCTCTTGTTGGTCGGCCCAGATGAATTCCTGAACCACCTACGTAAGATCCGTCAGTGGTATCGCGACTCGAGCATAGTCCCTCACGAACTGCCGGAAGTCATCAGGAACTCATCAGGAGCAATGCCCAAGAGCCACCATGTGGGTTTTATGAAGCCTCATTGGAGAAGGTGGAGAAGTTATGTATTAGCTGAGCTTCGCATAGAACCCATCAATTTTGAAACAGCTTCAAAGATCCGAAATCAGAGAAACACGGCAGTGTGTGAGGAACTCAATGTTGCGCCGCTGGTTCTTCGAACGGAAAAGGCTATGCTTCGATGGTTTGGTCACGAATGCCTCCATCACCACGACTTCCGTGGTGGGCCTTGAATGTGATTCCATCTGGTAGGCGACTGCTTGGCAGAGCTAGGACGCCACCCACCAAAGTCTAAAAACTCGCCTGGTTGCGCTTAGACATAGCGGGTGGGTTAGGGTCGATGTCGGAATATCGAGTGGTCTGGAGATCCCTCGTGCGTGCTTTGTCCCCGCGGCCGCTTTATTGAATCATGCTGAAAATGGACGAGAGAACCGCAATGAACCGTGCGAAGTCATGATCTCACATCATTTCTTTGGCTGTCCTTTCACACAGGAATGCTACAACTGACCGCTGTCAGCAAAGGCATTGGAATGCCCTCCTTACCGACGGTTACGCGGTCCATGTGGCGTGGAAATGGAATTGTGTACCTCTTTGTGAACAGGACTGTTCCGGCTTTCGGCTGGGATCCTGTTTGTTTTATCTCGACGGGACATTCTGGATCAGTTCCGTCAGAAGGGAAAGGTGCTATCCCGAGCTATGTCTTCCGCATCCTTGCCATTCTGATAAAATGAGCAAAACATGAGCTCTAATTCTAATTTGCCCAGTTTGACCAGCGAAAATCGAGAGACAGCTCGCGCTAGTCGTGACTAAAAATACTGAATTTGGAGGCTTAGGGATATGGACAGTGACTGAATATCGATGCTTGGGGATTGTGGGACAGGTCCTTTTGTCGGAATCAGCTGGGCAGTACTTCTTCGACTCCGAGCAATGGAGAATGTCCGCTTTTAAGATGATGCACACACAAAACTAGAGACCTCCACCGACTTTGTGTGCGAAATTGATGACAGCCGTCAAGAGATCGCTTTCTTGCCCAGGTCCACTCCAGACTGTAGTGCCACGAGGTAGAGGACCGCTTCATTCCAAGCTTAAGAAACGATCCGCAACTCTGCCATTTCCATGGAACAGCACATCATTCAAGTGGTCGCTTCGGCTTCGCTGACAGTTTCTCAAGCGGGCGGTCTAAATTTTGGTGCGGTGTTATTTCGGTAATAGCGGGGTTGGCTTGTCAGCGGCTTGTCTAAGGACTTGACGTAACGCCAGAGAAAACAATCGAGTGGTGCCGTCGTGAAGGCGCTTGAGATGAACGAGTTCATTGAACTGGCGATCTGGAAATGATCGCGGCGGCGGCCAATTTATGAACGTTTCGCCAGTCGACAAATTTCTCCTTCACAACTTCAAGCGTTGCGTCGCTTGTAAAGCATCCAGCTGCTTGTCTTATTGGAAACACAGCTCGGACACATCGATGTTGTCGAGCTCTAGCCACCGAAAGTCGGTTAATACCGATCTATACCTGAGGTCATTGACGATAGCGGTATCTCCTTCCTCGTTTCGAAAGAAATATGACCCGATTATGCCGCCATGCGATAAACCGCGTCAATCAGCCTACCTTTGTGGATGAATGGCTGTTTGGTCCAACACTTGTGGATTATATTCGCTCCAAAAATGGCGGTTTGCATGTTGTTTTAGCTACTGCGCCAAAAATGGACGTTGTCCGAGAAGATGATGTTTTTGCCCAGTTTCCGGATGTCCGGCCAACACTTCCGGCGCCCAATTAGCGAACTCACGGCGTTGTCCAGGGTCTCCGTCGTCAATTCGGATGTTGGCCCCAGTCCAACCGCAAACAAATCCAAGTTAACGTTCTCTCGATGTCCACTTCAGCTGATCAACGCCGAATCCAATCATCTGGATGTCATTGGCAACTTTGACAGCTGCTCAAATCTGGTCTATCTGGCCACTCTTTACAAGCTCTGTTGCATCAAGAGATGAATTAGCAGTTTCCTGTACTCAGAGAATTCCGCTGTTCCCAAGTTTGACAAGCAATTTAGCGACAATCTGTACATCCCTTCAATGCAGAATGGCTCCTCCCCCAAAAGAGGAAAAAAGGAAGCCCTCCAACTGGAAAATAACTCCGGATAACTCGTATAACCCACAGCTGCTCCCCCTCCAGAGGAGTACCACCGCAACACCAATTGCATTGTTCATCCATAACAGACTAAACCCAAAGTCAAATTTCCCAGAAAATCCCCCTAGTGCTCGTGCAGACCACAATCGCAATCGATGTGCTTTTGTGTGAAATTCTCCGAATATCCCGGAATACCCTTGCACGGACGCGCAGTAGTGGCTCCTCGGTCCGGGACTTGCTTAAATGAATCACATCGCCTTAAGCTTCATTGTGTGCCTCTGCCACACACACACACTCGACTAACAACAACAAACACAAACGCCAACGCAGAGGAAGACGGGGGGGAAAAAAAAAATAAACGAGAGAAAAATGAGAAAACTCCATCAGCATTCATCGTTGCGCTCCATTAGGTGTGTGTCCGTTACCTGGTGCTGTGGACTCCCTTTGATAGGTTGCCATGGCCATGAATGCCCCAGCAGCTTCCCAAAGTGCTGCATCACCACTCGGAACGCTTTCAGTCCTTTCAACAGCCCGGTGGCACTCGAGCAGCGGGGGCCAACCCCTTCAGCGGCAAACTGCTGCTTCATGCATCATGTAATTCCCTCAATTCTCAAAAAACACCAAAGTGAACAATTAATTTCAATTCCCTCCCACACGCCGGGCACCGCACTGAATGCGATCGTGTGTCGCTGCGGTGGACGTAGACTCTGTAAAATCGGTCCCCTCGGACCAGCTGGCAAAATCGCGCGTTCCGCTTGTATCCACAGCGAGAGGGTGGAGCAATTTGCAGAACTCTAACCCTTGGCGTGGGCCAACACAGCCCCTCCACTGCTGCACAAAGGACCGGGCCTAAATTATTCGCGGCACATGTAGCCAACAGATTGAATAGTTATTGCTGCTTAAAATCCAAATGTTTGCCAACCGCCACTGCTAGCGCTGACGCTGACGCTGGCTCTCGCCTGGCGCGCCTTTCACAGTTCACTCGCAAAGGGGTTGCGGTTGTGCGAGCCCCAAAGGACCGGCCGCTGCCCTTTTGCGATTATTTTACACAGGGACACGCTCATTTGCATATCCTGCCAACAGCCAGGCGAAAGAGAAACAAAAAAAGCCGGAAAGACAAACCAAAATAACACGTCTCTCCTCTGCTCTCGTCTCGTTTCAGGTACAAAACCGAAGTCGCTGGGAAGAGCCTGCCCGTGCTGACCAACCTCGACAAAGGACGCTACGGTGTGATTGTGTTCGAGAACCTGGACAAGTACCTGCACATGGACAAGTGGAATCGTGAGCTGCTGGACAAATACTGCCGCGAGTACTCGGTGGGAATAGTCGGCTTTGTCAGTCCGAGCGAGGAGTCTCTGGTGGCGGCCCAGTTGCGCGGCTTCCCCCTGTACATACACACGAACCTGAGGCTGCGGGACGCGAGCTTAAATCCAGCGTCGCCCGTCTTGCGACTGACAAGGGCCGGCGACACGGCGTGGGGCGCACTGCCCGGCGACGATTGGGCGGTATTCCAACATAATCATTCCACGTACGAGCCGATTGAGTGGGCACAACGCAACACACAGGACTATCCATCGGATGGGGGACAGGTGCAGCTGCCGCTGACCACCGTCCTGCAGGACCACGGCCATTTGGATGGCATCCAGCGCGTGCTGTTCGGCAGCAGCCTCAGGTTCTGGCTGCACCGGCTGCTCTTCCTGGACGCCCTTTCGTACCTGAGCCACGGGCAGCTAAGTTTAAGTCTGAATAGAATGATCCTTGTCGATATAGACGACATATTCGTGGGCGAGAAGGGCACTCGACTGCGGCCGGACGACGTGCGCGCCCTGGTTGCCACCCAGAATCACATCGGCGCGCTGGTGCCGGGCTTTAAGTTCAATCTGGGCTTCTCGGGGAAGTACTACCACCACGGCACGCGGGAGGAGAACCTGGGCGACGACTTCCTGCTGCGCAACGTGCACGAGTTCAACTGGTTCTCGCACATGTGGAAGCACCAGCAGCCGCACCTCTACGACAACCTAACGATGCTGGTCAACGAAATGCTGCTGAACTACGCGTTCGCCAAGGAGCATCAAATCCCCACCGATTCGGGCTACTCGATATCGCCGCACCACTCGGGCGTGTACCCGGCCCACGAGATCCTGTACGAGGCCTGGAAGAAGGTGTGGAACGTGAAGGTGACCTCCACCGAGGAGTACCCCCATCTGCGGCCGGCGCGACTCCGTCGGGGCTTCATCCATCGGAACATCATGGTCCTGCCACGGCAAACGTGCGGCCTCTTCACACACACCATGTACATCGACCGGTACCCGGGCGGCCGGGACAAGCTGGACGAGTCCATCCAGGGAGGCGAGCTCTTCCAAACAATCGTCTACAATCCAATTAACATCTTCATGACGCACATGTCCAACTACGGCTCCGACCGACTGGCCCTGTACACGTTCGAGTCGGTCATCAAATTCCTCCGTTGCTGGACCAACCTGAAGCTCAGTTCCGCTCCGCCAGTGCAGCTAGCCGAGATGTACTTCCACCTGCATCCGGAGGAGTCCGATCCGGTGTGGGGCAATCCCTGCGACGATCCGCGTCACATCAAGATTTGGTCAAAAAACAAAAGTTGTGATTCTCTGCCAAAGTTTCTAGTCATCGGTCCGCAGAAGACCGGTACCACCGCTCTGTACACATTCCTCAGCATGCACACGGCCATCGCCAGCAACGTGCCCAGTCCGGACACGTTCGAGGAGATTCAATTTTTCAACGGCAACAACTACTATCGCGGCCTCGACTGGTACATGGAGTTCTTCCCCATCGAGGCGAACACCACCACCAAGTACATGTTCGAGAAGTCGGCGACGTACTTCGACGGGGACGTGGTGCCGCGGCGGGCTCACGCCCTCCTGCCGCATGCGAAAATTGTCACCATTCTGATATCGCCGGCGAAGCGGGCCTACTCCTGGTATCAGCATACGAGGGCGCACGGCGATTTGATTGCGAACAACTATAGTTTCTATCAGGTGAGTTGTTTTTGTTGTTGTTGTTGCTGTTGACAGGGAGGGGTGCACGCTTTTTGAGTCACAGTGTGCCGGTTAATTGACACGTCGGTAAGGTGGTCGATAAGGCAGTGCTTGAAATTGGTTTTATGGTTTTTGGAAAGTTTTTTCCTCGTTCGTCATTAATCAAAATTAAAGACCTTAAAGCGTTCACCTCATCTCTGCCAATTCACGTCCCCCACCCCTTCAGACAGCCGTCCATTCGAAGTGGAAGAAAAGGTGAAAAAAAAATTCTCATCATTCTTTTCTGCTTTTCAATCCTCACAGGTAATTACCGCAAGTGATTCAGCACCAAAATCGCTGAAAGATCTCCGAAATCGCTGCCTCAATCCGGGCAAGTATGCACAGCACTTGGAGCGCTGGCTTGCCTACTATCAGCCGCAGCAGTTGCACATAATCGATGGCGAACAGTTGCGCCTGAATCCGATCGATGTGATGAATGAGCTGCAGCGCTTCCTGAAAATCCAACCGCCGTTCGATTATTCGAATCACTTGCGCTACGATCCGAAGAAGGGCTTCTTCTGTCAGGTGGTCGGCGAGAAGAGGAACAAATGTCTGGGGAAATCAAAGGGAAGGCAATATCCGTCGATGGATGAGCGTAGTTCGAAGCTGCTGCAGAGGTAAGATGGAAATTTCTTCTTTTTATTTTGTCTGCTTGTGTCGGTGTTTGGACGTCCTCGGTGCGTCGTCGTTGATTGACACCCGTGAGCGGGGGGCAAAGGCCCATCTTCCGGTTGCGTCCCAAATTGGAAGGGGTCGAGACAGCAGTCGGATGGAATCACTGTCTCGCTGGGCGGATGTCGGATTACCCGTGACACGGGGTGGCAATCGGGGACGATGGATTCGAGCACAACCCGTCAAATGTCTCAATCTCCAATCAATTCGCTTCTCATAAATCACCTAGTAATGGATGTTTGCACGCTTCGATTCCGTCTCCCCCTCCCCCCCCCCACTTTGTGCACGAAGTGTGAAAATCCGACGATGGCGACGGGTCGGGTTTTTGGATTTGCAGAAAACCATAAATCCATTTTAGTAAACTCATTATTTACGAGGGGCACGGATCCTCCGCAGCATTGGTCCGTCGTTTGGGGTTATGTCGCTCATTTTCGTCGCCCGTCCCAGTCGCCGGCACAGATTTCAGCAGAAATGTAATTATAAAGTTGTGCGCGCTAACGTCGTTTCGGTTTCGGTTTGTCGTCGTCGTTGTCGTCGTTGTCGTCCTTTTAATCAGGCCGCTACATCAACGACGCCCACATTATCGTGTGGCCCATCGTTAGCGGCGACAGCATTGGATTGTGCGATGGTGGCTGACATTCTGTGGTGCTGACGAGTGTGCGGACCAAGATTTCAATGGCAACGGCGGCAAGGACAATTTTCGGCCACAACCGAGGATAACAAAAAGTTGCTTTTTTTTATTTTGCATCCGCAGCTTTTATCGCTCTTAATTGAATTCGCTCGCGACTTTCCGGCTTCCGGTCGCTAGTAGTGGCACCGAGAGTGCCATTCAGTGGAGACTTTGAAGTCAGACAAGCGATGCAATTTTCAATATTCCCCAGAGATCGACTATCGGTGGACGGTGTCCTCTTTTCCAAAACCAATCTGCTGTGGCGAGTGGTAATTTCTTCTCTCCGTCTCCGATCGTCTGTCGCTTTATTTCGGTTTAATTTTGGTCGTGTTCCAAGGACCAAGAGGGTTTATTTTCGAAAGTTCACCGCGCGTCTTCATTTCGATGAGAAATTGATATGTTTGGTCAGTCGGTCACCTGTCACGGGGATTGTATACGATTCCACGGGATGCTAAGGATCTAGAGTCTTCAATTCGCATGGCTTTAATCGTCCTAAACTAGGTGTAGTCATCGCATTCGTTCCCGTCACTAATTCCATTGTTTGACGATGATTCTGACCACGATGTCATGTACTCTGAGGTGTGAGGTGGTGGTGGTGCTTTAAGAACCCAACTAGCACCGAGTGCCATTTTGAAACCACAGCTCTGAAAGTTGAGGGTTGATGTGCCTTTAGAACCATCGTGCGGCCTTCAGGGACGATGTCAATTCTTTCATGTTCATTCTGGATATCTCGTCGAGAGATTCATGGAAGGGCTTGCCTAGAGTCCGGTGCCTCGCTCCAGCAAGTTCAAGATGAGTCAAGGTTTCTGGTTCTGCCGTGTTATTACAGCTTCTTCAGCGTATGTCATGAACTTTACTTAAGGCATGCAGAAATGTTATTCCAGCCACCATACAAGTTAGTCAGTTGTCAGAGAATCATTGACAAAGGGTTCTTCAAATGGCTATTCTCTCCGCTACATGAAAGCTTAGGTACTTACCTACTTCTCTTCATCTCCTTCTCCTTATCTGAACACCCACGTGGCGGTACAAGTGCATTAATGCCACTTCCTACCTTCCTACCTACCTACCTACCTACTTACTTATCAGGCCAGCGACCCATGGAGTGTCTCAGCCTGAGCATTAGCTGTCTTCCATCTATGACAGTCCTAGGCACGCTGCCGGATGTTCGGTCTTTCTCTCCTTCTCGAACCGGGAGGCTCGGTTTCAAAGACCCTCTTAGCTGGATCATTGGTGGCCATGTACTCGATGTGACCAACCCAGTGCAGTCGACAGATTTTTGTCTTCCGGACTACATCCACATCTCCTGGCGTAGGGGTTGCCGTGATCATGAAGGCAGTTCCCCGGAGTGAGTTCTGGCCATTGCATCACTAATTGGATTGAACTCCGCGATTTTTCTGAATGCGACCGACTCGTGCGTCCTTATAGACGGGACGTCGAGTTTTGCTTTCGAATGCAATCAGCTCTTCTGTTTTGCTTATCGTCCAGGTTTCGGCTTCATACCGCAGGACCGGCAAAATAAGTGCTTTGTAGAGCATGGTTTTGTGCCCCTAGAAGCAATGCCACTTAAGCTCCAACTAGTCGCCAATGGTAATGTAAAGGTTTTCCAACAAATCCAATAACTAAAGCTGTGGTCGAACCAAAAGGATGAACATTCAAAACAGCTGTGGCTGTGGCTGTAGTCAACTGTAGCATGAGAAGAATCAGATTGTTTAGCAAATGTAAGCACAGACCTTCTAAGGGTGGTGGTCTTACTAAGCGATTCGCAACAATGCACTTCGCTGCCGAATTAAACATGTCTCCAAATATTCTAAAGTCAGTAGAAACCTGTTTAAAACGCTTAAACTTCACATTTGTTCAACGATTTATTCGCTTTCAGAGTTTCGTTTAAACCTTGAACTGAGTTCAATCTTGTAGTTCAAGTTAGGTTAGATTGAAAGTTCCGTTGTGCTGTCACATGGGTTAACAAAGACGAGCAACGATGTACTATAGGTTACACGGAAGAACACCCTTTAAACCTTACTTCTGGATCTCAGCCAGTTTGTATCGCTCTTCTTTTCAAGCTTTTGTATTTTATTCTCTCTGACATCTGATGTTCGGTAATGGAATCATGTGTATGTATGCATGTAAGAAGCAACGTAGCTTTTATCAGGCAGACGTTTGTAATTACCATTTCATGCATTTTGTCCGCAGAGCATGCATAAATTTGGTGACTGTTGATGTGTTGCTAGATAAAAGTTCAGCACACACCTTGAAATTGACAAACCAGCCATGACTTGCCAAAAAATCACCATTTTGATTTGAACGCCCATTTTCATAATAAGCCTGAATAACTTTAACGCGTTGCTTGATTGTGTATCTTTCCATGGTTCAAATTGAGTCAGTGTGAAATTGAGAAATGTCAAATGAAATGCAGAAAAAAACTTGACGTTTAGGTGTGGTTCACATTCAACATCGGCCCTTAAAATTTAACCAGCCTTTACAAAAACGTCCTTCGCATTAGCTTTCAAAATAGAACCACTTTTTGGATAGTCTCTTTCGTCTTTCGAACCATTTGTACATTTGTACACATGTCTTTTTCGTTTCTTCGACGCAGCAGCATAAATGTGCTCCAGAAGCATGAAAATCCATGGCCAATCGATAAGCCAAGCATTTTTCTATTTTCTTTAAAATCCTGCATTTTTCGGCAATTGATAGCCTTTTGATTTATGTCCTTCCTCCCGACATTGTTGCAGTCACATCCAATCACAAATTCAACTGTTGTCGAATACTAAGGACAGTGAACCGATATGTGGATATAAAATATAAGCCACAAACAAAAATGGCTTGGAAAAGTCAAGACAAAACTTAACTTTTTAGAGACAGCCATGGAGACTGAAACCTGCTTAACTTTTACACGTCTTAACTTTTTCGAGTCTTTACTGTACATCGAAAGCCCTTTACAAATTGTAGCCAATAAACGCACCAAGTGAAAAGTGCTGCCATATTTTTTCCCGATCCCATAAAACGTAGTGAAACTGGGCATCAGCATGTTTACGATCCTGCTGAACTTAAACGTGTCTTTTTAGGAGAATATTCTAGCACAAACGTATTCGATCTTAATCAGACCTAGGTTAGCTGGGAGACTCGAGTGACTGTCACAGCTGAATTAGTTGTGAGCCCCTGCCTGGATGCCATGTGCTATGCAATATCCGGTGATTGCCACACTGATTCTTCGTTAGCCAGTGGACTAACTGACACCTGCTGGTATCCCAGTGGTCCATCCTAAGATGATTCCTTTTCTTTCTTCTAGGCCGCGGAATGAATAAGCAACTCCTAGCGTGCTTTTTCTTGTTCTTACAAAGACTGGACAGGTGCCGAGGTAGTGTAGCGAGGTTTCTCCTTCACCCTCATCCCTGCATCTACTCCCAGTAACTCCCATTTTTCTTGCGTCTGAACCCAACATGCAGTGGCCGGTGATAATGCCTACGACCTTACCGATTATCTTCCTGTTAAGGTCCAGGACTGTACTTTTTTTTTTGGGTGGTTGGGTGGAAATCTTCAACAAGACTCTAGGCGAACGGATCGAATAAACTGCAGAGTTTGTATGTACTTCCAGGCGGCGCTTATGTTAGATCTCTGTGGCAAGTGACCCACCGGCTAATCAAACCTAAGGCACCCCGGGCCCGGATATTCGCCAGACTAGACGATTTTGCGATCGCCAAGAGAAGTGAAGTGAGTATTCGATGGGGTGTCCTACATGCTTTGTTAGCAAATGTGTCCTTATTACACAGCGTTGTGCTGAAATCTTCTAGAACAATTTTAGTGTCCATGCGATTGTCTGTCCCTTCTGGGAGATCATCGAAGTTGCTTGTGCTGTTGTCAACCTTGACCTCCGTAGAGGCGTAAGCACAAATCAACCTGTTCTTAGCGAATTAAGCCTTGATGCGGATCGCTATGTGGCGCTCTCTTATGTAATCAAAGCCGACTTTGCCGCTATTAACAAATTGACATCCAAATAAGTCACCGTCTGTGTTGCAGTCACAGTAGTAGATGTCGCTGTGACTTATCCTCTGTTTTGCTCGACCCATTGTTCCGGCCTTCTTGGATCTGTGCTTTATGTCAGGGCAAGGCCTGCGCAGGTTCTTTGACTGAACATGTGGTCTGCTAACCAACCTCACATTTCAAGTGCAAAACCGAAATCAGGATCGTCAACTGCATCTTCGTACATATCCGAGACGTTACTAGATTATTGCAAAGAAATAAATCTTCCACACAATCCCTAAACTAGGAGACCAAGTCTGTCTAACAAGTCTGGGCGTCGGTTGACCTCGCGGTCGTGAGCATGCGTCATTGTTAAGAAAAATAATTCAATTGTCTCGATGATACTGTCTTTAAAGAAACCTTTCAAACGTGAACTCCAATAGTGTTGCGACACCTCCAAAAGGAGTGCGCAGAGTTACTGGAGCTCTGGGCGCCGCTGTTGACGAATCATTTGAGCACCTCGTCCGACGACCTCGTCTAGGACTCTTTAATGTGATATGCTCTGGTTCTGCACTCATACTTCCCCCTTTCTCATTTTGATGTCTATAGGGCTTTGGGTTCGAAGATTAAGACTTCATTGTAGACCATCGGCAATGCGCCTTATCAACGCTTTTTTTTATTTTCCGGCAAGAATCTCTGTCAGAAAATACATGTCTCCCAAGTTTGCTTACACTACGACATGCATCACTAAAATGATGACCTACTCTCAATCCAGGCCGTGTCTTAGGACTTTTATCGGCGTCAACACTGGTTACTGTGCCATTGGAACGCACAACTCAGTTTGCACTATAACGACTTCTGCAGCTGGCGAGACGAGAAAAAGGAGGAACCTTTAGTGCACCTTCTCGGCAACTGCCACCTAGGGGTTTCCGTCTGCGATCAAGTGACCGAACTAAGTTATTTTAGTGGCGGCCATCTTCATCGCTTTGTTAGAGGCACCAACTGGTTTGCGGAGTCGGATCGTCTAGATCTGCATGGTGGCACAAATGGCCCAAACTGTCCTAGTTTGCTGGCAGGTAACCACTTTAACAACACTCCACAGCAACCGTCGCGTCCACCGAATCTTTTCTAAGCAGTATGCCAGCCCAGGACTAAGGGGCACTTACCGGCTTTTTAACAGGAATGTCTTCCCTAAAAGTTATTGGGAGGAGGAAGTAACCACAAGAGAAGGCTGCTGCTACCACATCTTGGAGGACCTGTGAGTGTTTTTTTTTGGAAGAACAGGGACTAGCCGGTCGCAAGACATTCCTGTGGAATACACTTCAGAGCGAAAGGATAGGAAATACCCACTTGTGGTGATACCACTCACCCAATTCAGTCGTTTGCTTGTATTTTGTTTTGCGAGATAAGACCGATTCAATGGGCCCGATACGGTCGGTTGGGTAAAAGTGACTACATCCTTAGCATTACCACCTCGAACTTGTCTTCATCTTACTTAACGCACTTCCCACACCCGTTCCCATCTCTCCTCCACACCTTACGAGTGCACTTTAAGCCCCCCATCGACAGTTGCGAAAACACGAGCAACCTCGAACCACTCCTAAACAAACCGATGTCCATCCAATGTGCGGGGACACGACACCTCTCTCATATCCAGTCAGTCATTTATCATTAATTTCATCCACGTTCATGCTCCAATTGTCCACCACCATATCATGGATTTTGATTAAGCATTTCGTGGTTAATGGGGTCATTTGAACGTTCGGTGTCATCTGTGCTCATGTCACTGCAACGAAAATTTCATTTATAATTTCCTTCTTTTTTTTTCCCACAAAAATTAAATCACCGCCAAAGCAGTGAATTAATAATGTTGAACATTATTTTTTTGCTTAACGGTGTGTAGCAAATTATTATTATTCATCTGTTTTTTTTTTTTTTTTTTCGAATACAGTGGAGTCTAGAAGTGATGAGCTATTCTGAAAGTGGGAACTTGGAAATTGAAATAAACGCGAATTGTTTTTGTTTATCCACATTCATGCTCCAATTGCATTATTCAACTAGGAAAGAAGTCAATGCCTTGGAATGGGCTTCTGAAAATCAAAAAAACTAGTTTCAAGCTGTCGCTTGTAGGGAGGTGGAGAGTGTAGCGTTCGCTTGCACTGGGTTGGTCTTGGTAGCCAGAGTCAGGCAACTGTGAAGCGGACGAACTTGTCTGCCTTGGAAGCATAACTTTGTCTCTATTCGAACTTGAGGCGCTTGACGGAGTGACGCTCCCTGAGAATTGGGCCGAACTCCGACGCTCTGCTTATGATGATTTAAAGATGGCGAGTGGAAGGATGAACTGAAATGTACCTGGCTTGTCTGCTCAAACTGACGGAGCCTCAATTCACTTGACAGAGCGAGCTTCCTCGGGCATTGATCGAACTGAATGTACTGATGCCGGTCGTTCGCCTGGTCGAGCTGAAGGCACTGTTTTTCCTGAGCACAGTCAGTTGGCTGAGAGAAGAACACACCAACACTCATGTGTTGATAGGGATTCATGCCTGAAACACAATCAAGCGCCAGACTTCGTTTTACGGAGGGAGTGCGTCAAAGCTGCGAAATGACTCAATTTATCAGCACTTTTCATTGTGTTCAAATTGTCGGTAATTGTCCGTTCAGCATCCTCTGATTGCATTGCCATTGCATTCCTTGCGTTGAAAGTAGCAACGCATGATTTTGTTTCACACACCAAAACCCGAAAGACACGATTCGACGCACAGACTCACTGTCTCTGGGACCTCGATGTGTTGTTTTAACGCAACAAACTGCACTGCTTCATCCACTTTGCACTGCATTCGCTTCAAGAGAGACTATTGTAGGGACGCATCCTTTGCATTCGGGAGAGTCACTGCATCGTTGTCTGAGTCCAGAAACTCAACATTCAAATGTTCTTTTTTTGATCAAAGAACTCCTCTCCTTGACCGTTCTTGTAACAAAATTCTGGCCTAAGGCGATAATCAGAACGAAATTCATGCAGGGCTTCTTTGCCGGATATACGGACGAAGGTCAATGGAAGAGAAGACTACCGTGAACTCTACGAGCTTTACGAGCTTTAGGATGTGGACGTCGTCCGGATAACAATGCTCCAGCAAAGAGGGTCTTCAAATCCGAGCCTCGTGCTTCGAGAATGAGATGAAGACCGAACTTTCGGATCAAGTCATCGCGGACTTATGACATGACTGGAAGCGTGACCAGGACCCTCATCGATGGAAGGCATCTATTGCTCAGGGTCAGAGCCTCAAGGGCTGCTTAGACGTCGATGTTTGCTGTGGCTACTGGTACTACATTTCAACTAAGCTGTAAGAGATCTTTCAAAACTCAGTTTTTCAACAAAATTCGCTTCGATTTCGGTTACGTTTGCAAGCTCAACACCATTTCTCCATTGTGCATCGGCTGTGCCAAGCAAAGTCTGTTAATTTCACACCTAGCCTACAAGCTACCGTCTATTAACAAAAGCGTCCTCACAGAAACATCGTTCAGACTGAAATAGAACCAAGGTGTCTCAGAAATGAGCAAGAACAACAGCATTCTTCTTGCCAGTCGGCCCTTCTTTAGACGTCATTGCTTGAACTTAGATTCGGGCTATCCCTGCAGAAGTTCGAGAGACAAGGCAAAGGAAGAGACTTTTGTACACTTTGTCTACAGTTACAGCGCCCTCTTCTCCCTAAGGAAACGTCACCATGTCCTGGTCGAACTAAGCAACATTAGTGGCAGCCGTCTTCATCGTTTCATCGGCCAACGCTGGCCCAAGTGCGATTGCCGCATGCTGCCAGCCACCCACCAGTCAGTCTGCTTCAACAAAATTTCTCATCACTCGCTTCACACTCACTTGTTCAACGACCTGCATTGCCTGCTCGGCTGGTGGTCGATCATTCTGCAATCGCTCCTCCAGTTGCCGTATCCTCTCCTGGTAGCCATGGCCGATTTCCGTCTTCAGACTCAGCGTCTCATTGGAAAGATTCTGTGAGCCGATGTATCCCTCCAACTCCTGTTAATAGAAAAAATGATTAAATAACAGCCACACGCCCGGTCGCCCGTCTATTTTTAACCCACCTGAATCTTCTCGCCCAGAAGGTGCTCATTCAGCGCCTTCGTCTCCACCTGTGTGTCCAACTCGGAGATGATCTCCCGCAGAACGAATATCTTGTCAATGGACGCCTTCAGCTCGATCGCAAGATTTGAATTGAATTGAAAACACAGTTTTTAGTCTTTGGTTTGTTATTTTATTATTGAATCACAAAGTGCATTAGATTGGGTAATTATGACAAATTTTGGTACTTTATAGCTCTGCTCTGGCGTATACACATTCTTTTGTCGAATTTTTTCATGACCATTCTGCACAAATGTGGCTAAATTTCGTTGATGCAGCGTTTCATTTCATCCCGCGATGCACGGATGGTTGTGAACTTGTTGACATAGACTGCATATAAAAAAGAAATCAAATGGTGTTACATCACACGATCTAGGCGACCAATTCTGATCCCCGAAACGAGAGAGACCGGGAAATGTCTCATGCAGTATATGAATTCTTTCACGGACTGTGTGGCATTTGGCAACGTCTTGTTGCTACCACATATTGGCCACATCAATATCACCCAATATCGACAGAAAGAGTTGTGCTATCTTGTCGCCATATCGAGCACCAGTAAAAGCCACTGCTTGACCAGCTTCATTTTCAAAAAGTCGTTAGACTGTGGTCCAATGATGCCTCCCTATACACCAATCTCCATTTTCTAATTCATCAGCTGTTCAGTGTTGCCAACAATTTCCTGCACAAATGGTGACAAATTTAAATCTGGCGTTAATTTTGCGACACCCTTTATCATTATGGCTTAAGTCTAGGATGAATTCGTGCTTAACTTCCACACTGTTGTTGCGCGTGCTGTCACAAGTGGTGGGGCCACCAATTTGATGGCAATCACGGACAAGTCTTTGCCCACAGTCATTCTCTGAGCCTTGTTGGCGTCCGCTCTGTATCAATCCTTCAGCGTTGGGTGTTGATGCATCAAAGCACGTCGTTCATGCTGCCATTATGTAACTAAACTAAAGTCTCTAAGATCTGGAAATCTAGTCAAATGATCAAAAAACATTTATTTTGAACAGGATCCCGTGTTTTTTTGTGGATCACTGAGATTCAAATCAGTTGCAAAAAAATATCTCCGAAGAGGTGAATCCATTCCAAAAAGATGTTTTGTCTCATTTTTTTAAGCTTCCACTGTGCCCTTCTAAAAACGCATTAAAAACCATGCGAGAACATTATGCATTGCGTCATTTTTTATTTTAAACATAATCAGCAGACCGAACTATGCTCATTTGTGAGGCCAGTGACCGTAAATGTTCCAGCTGTGGTCTCTCATGCGTCATTCACCTTAGTAGCATTGACCCTGCGTCACAGGTGTGATTCCTTGGGACTTTTTTCTTCCAGTAATTGAATGACTCGTGTAAAACCTAATGGACTCATGGACCTTTTGTGTTCTTATGCCCAGTGTCACAGTGAAGGTTTGAACCTTAAACTGAGTTCAATTGTTTGGTTTAATTTTTTCCGGTTTCGCAGTGAATTCTGAACTTCAGTTCAGTTTAACTTCGTTTGTGTAATACGATCTGCAAAAATATGTCAACACTTACTTTCCATTTGGTGCGTTTATTGACTATTTTCTATGCATTGTAGTTTTAAAACGCTTTTAGTGCATTCCTTTTGAACTTGTGTGGCGCGTCTTTGCTGTTATTGGAAAACAAAGGTCTTGTTAATCAAGCGAGAAAGGAAAAAGCTGCGGTATAGGCATCCATTGCAAACGATTTCAATTCAAGGAATGGATCCCATTACCGAACATCAGATGTCAGGGCGAATAAAAGACGAGAGCTTGAAAAAAAAAGACCGAAACAAAATGGCCTTGGTGCAGAGCGGAGGTTTCAACGGCAGTGCACTCTCGTTTAAGTTAAACTATAAATTGAACTCAGTTCAGAGTTTAAACGTAATTGTGTTGAATGAAGTTCATACCAAAAGTGGAATTTAAACTTCCACTGTGACACTGGGCATTACACGTACTTTCTGACTCCAAACGATGATGTCCAAGCGTGATTAATGTGAGTTAAATTTTCAATTATCAGTCAAAGACGAGAAGTATAGACATATGTGTATGGTGGCGATATAGTCTGAGATGGACCTGGGCTTAGATTCTATAGCGCTGTGCGTGCTATTAGGGAGAGCTTCACATGAACCAAACGGACAGATCGATGTCGCTTGCGCTCACACGATCAAACATGTCGTTAGACTTAATTTTTCAAGTGACTTTCAATGATGGTGGTCGTACTCATAGCAGCGCTTTGTCGCTTTTTATTTTATTTACGGTACGATACCTTATGTGTCCCAAGAACTCAAAACATCCGCGAACAACCTCACAGAATAAAAAATTTTTCTGAAATGAAATTTCCTCCACATCGGGCTGACACGCGTTCACACGATCGAATGTGCCTGTCCAACCCACAAAATATCAACATTTTTTGAAAATCATCCGACATGTCCGTCGGACCTTCATTTCTTGCGTTCACACGATCAATTCTAAGTCTATCAGACCAGGTCTGTCCGATATGAAGGTGCATGTGAACGCCCCCTTTGTTCTTTCACAAGTATCCAAAAGAAGATAGTCTTTGCACCCATTATGACATATTCAGTGCATGTGAGCGGGAATGGGAAAGGTCTAGGACTTGATGATCGTAAAACATTCCTGGGAAGGCACTTCAGAGCGAAATGGCAGTAGGGATGGGAGATGGAGACGGTTTCAGCTTCAAAATGCTTCTCAGGATGCAGTATGTACCTTTAACGCCTTGCTCTACAAGAGATCTCTATCCGATGGAGAGTCCTGCGGCTTCCTCGATCGGGGTACTGAACGCACGTCTTGTGTATGTGCGGACTGTACTCTGACATAAGAGACCTCACAGCGATGAACATCGGAATCATGAATGAGTTGTAAGAAGTCACTTCGGAAAGCACAATCAGACTCAGTAAGTTTGCTGGGCGAAAATGCGCTAGACTTTAGAAGAAAATTGGTTCACAGACAGTGTAGTAGTGTAGACAGAATAGATGGAGCCACCAGTCATGGGTGTTAAGGCATCCTAGCGCAGTAATCACTTGATTGTGAAGCTCGACCAGAGGCTACTTTTTGGTATGCCGGGCAGGTCAGGTGTCCCGGAGGCCTAGTTTCTGTGGCTGTGGTTTAAAACCAGATAGCGAGGAGACCTGGAAATAAATACCACTGCATCTATCTATCCATAGACTATCACAACTACCACTCGTAGTGCTTGACTCTGAGTTGTGCGACCGAACTCCAACCAGAGAGCACCAGAGGTGTTACATACGAGATTGCGCCTTAATTGGCGTTTTTTTCTGACTGTGGGTGTTAGGACCGCTTAGGTTAGGTTAGACGCTCCAAAGCACGTCTCACTTAGGATGGGTCTAGTGGACCCATTGTGATGGTTACCGATGGTACCGGGCTAGAAGACGGGAGGAAAAGAAGCTTCTACGCCTGAAGAAAAGGTCTCTCGCAACCTCCCAGCTCAAGGACATCGAAGAGTCTAGGGATAGACAAAAAATACGGGCCTTTTATAAAAAATCCAAAAGCCTGGCTTCAGGCTTTAGGAAAGGCACCCAGGCTCCTCGAAATCGTGAGGGTAGCCTTGTCACTGACCCGCAGGGAATAGTGGATGTGTTTAAGCAGCACTTCCAACAACTGCTTAATGGGACTGACCAGGAGAGTGTGATAGGGAATCAGGAATTCCCACCTCCAGTCGATGAAGTAGTCCTCCCACCTAGCTTGGAAGAAGTCGGAACAGCCATTAAAAGGCTGAAGAACAACAAAGCCGAAGCCGATGATGGCCTACCATCAGAGCTCTTCAAGGCCGGTGGCGATGTTCTGGTGGGAAGCATGCACCAGATCATCTGTACAATTTGGGAAGACGACTGGAATATCAGCTCCATATGCCCCATCCACAAAAATGGGGATCTTACCTCTTGCAACAACTATAGAGGTATATCCCTGCTCAACGTCGCCTACAAGATCCTGTCCAGCGTACTGTGTGAACGTCTGAAGCCGTTTTGCACCGCACTAATCGGCACGTACCAGTGCGGCTTCCGGCCCCGGCAAATCGACTATAGACCAAATCTTCACACTAAGACAAATACTGGAGAAGACCAGTGAGTTTCAAATCGATACGCACCACCTTTTCATCGATTTCGAAGCCGCATACGACAGCATTCATCGCAATGAGCTCTATTCGATGCGATGGCCGAATTCGGGATCCCGGGAAAACTGATCCGGTTGTGTCGCACCACGCTAACACATACGCAATGCACCGTGCAGTTCGGCTCAAGGATTTCTGAGCCGTTTGAAACTTGCACTGGATTTCGGGAAGGAGATGCGCTGTAGTGTGCCGTCTTCAATCTGGTACTGGAGAAGATAGTGCGGAGGGCAGCTGTAAACACCGAAGGCACTATCTTCTACAAGTCGGTCCAACTGTTGGGGTACGCAGTTGACATCGACATCGTCGCGCGTTCTCAACGTGCCGTAGTGGAGGCTTTTACGGCGAAACGAACTAGTCTCAAGGTCAATGAGGACAAACCAAAATATATGCTGTCGACCTAAAAACGTTCCGTCACACACCACCTTGGACAGAATTTCACGATCGCCAGCTACAAGGAGTAGTAGTAGTAAAGGAGTTTGTCTACCTCGAGGCAAACATGAACTCCACAAACGACATCACAGTGGAGATCCGTCGTAGAATCGTCCTTGGCAACCGATGCTACTTCGGTTTGTCAAAACAACTGCGCTCAAAACTCCTGACTCGAAGGACCAACATCATGCTCTACAAAACTCTTATTCTGCCAGTCCTGCTCTATGGAGCCGAAAGCTGGACGCTAAGCAAAACTGCAGAGTTGATTCTTGCTACCTTCGAAAGAAAAGTTATACGACGGATATATGGCCCCGTCTGCGAGGAAGGCGAATGGAGGAGAAGACATAACCGCGAACTCTACGAGCTGTACCAGGATGTGGATGTAGTCCGCAAGGCAAAAATCCGTCGACTGCACTGGCTCGGCCACATCGACGCCATGGACAACAATGCTCCAGCAAAGAGGGTCTTTGAATCCGAGCCGACTGGTTCGAGAAGGAGAGGAAGACCGAATTTCCAAGTAATCGCGGATGCAAGACAGCTTGGTCTTGATGACTGGAAGCAGCGTGCCCAGGACCGTCAACGATGGAAGGCAGCAATTGCTCAGGCTCGGACCCTTCATGGGTCGCCGGACTGATAAAAAAAAAAGAAAACACATACTCCTTAACTGCATTGGTTTCAAGCAGCTCGGCAGTCCTTGAACCAAACTGCACGTTGCATCGCACATGTGTAATTGCGGTGCGATACAGCAGGATCAGTTTTCCTTGGATCCCGCGTTGCGCCATCGCATCGAATGGCTCCATGCGATGAATGCTGTCATAGTGCACATCTATCTGAAACTTACTACTCTTCTCCAGTGTTTGGCTTCAGCCTAGAGTCGATTTTTCGGCCTGCAAGCCGGATTGTTGCGTCCCTATTAATGCGGTACAGAATGGATTTAGGTGTTCACTGAGTACAGGGGGAAGCAGCTTTAACCAGGCAATTATTGCCTCTCCGATTGTCTGTCTCTGGCATTGCATTGACAGTGACTCGGAAGCCGTGAAGAGTGAAAGTTCTCCTTGCCGTGAGCTGAACCGAGACACTTAGCGTAAGAGTCGTGGTTTCCGCTACCTCTTTGATGGTCGATCGGCAATGCAACCACATCTCGTTGGCGTTGGTGTTTGACGTCGGTATGCCTACGAGAGTCTCGCTTAATTGCTCTTCGTACGCTCTGGCAATCTCCGTTGTGCTCAGGCGTTCAATGTCAAAACTCCTCTTTGTTGGCTGGTGCAGCTTTCTGACATTGGACAGTCGGGCTCTCGTGCTGCCACGAGGAAATGGTCAGAGTCGACGTTTGTCCCTCTGAATGTTCGCACATCCAGGATATTTGACGCATGTCTTGGAGCACATGGTCAATTTGGTTGGCGGTTCGACCGTCCGGAGATCGCCAGGTTGCTGTACGGATTCTTTTGCGAGGGAATCTTGTCCTGCTTATGACCATATTACGTCCAGTCCAAAGTTAATCAACAAATCATTTTTGTTGAATTCAAGCAACTGGCCGAGCACTCCGTGGTCAATTCTTGAGTGAGTGCAACTCTATGAGAGTGTGCATCCAAAACGAAGTGCAAAATACGCCCAGTTCGTAGTTCGTTGAAACCCATCGATTTGGATCGCTTCAGCACCCTCTAAGTGCATACGATTTACGTGATCTTCTGCCAAGTAGGCTTATATCACGCGGTCTGTTTATCTGGGTTCGCTGCACTAACGTCTTGGCCTCGGCACGAGTCTCAAGTAGCAATTGAATTCATGCCTTGAGGGAAGGGTCCATGCTTCCCCAAGGTGGAGTGTGAAGCAGTTTTAAAACCTCTGCTGCTCTTTAAGTCCCACCAGCCGATTGTGTTTGTGAACTCCACAACGATTCGAAGAAGCACATCCCTCTTTCCTCGTGATAAACTGCAAGACATGCTGGTAAAATCCACGCTCCCACTAGCGAGCACTCCTCAACCGAAGGTTTCAGGGACGATTCCAGAATTTAGCCTCTTGTAACGGTTCCGCAACCGAATGGTTACTACCAGTAAGATGCCATAACATCCAGGACTAGTCCCCTTTAATGCTATTTCCATTCAATGAACCTCAAACTGTGACAAGATTGGGCATTGTCAATAAAAATCCATTGTTCATGAGCTTGTAACCGACAATCGAAGAGGCACTGGGGCTAGTTTACTCACTGATCCACTCTAGTGATTAAAAAAGCGTGTGTGACGCACGAAGTAAGGTCCCCACAACGAAATAAGACAGAAGCGGAATGAAGCCGGCCTGAGAACTTGGCTTTAAAATCGAAAAGAACTCCAATTTTTGAGATCTCCTCTCTATTTCCCGTCACTGTTTCCTCGGTCCCCTGGACTCACTGTGGTTATCGTCGTTCGACGAAGCAGGGTAATGATGCTTCACCGCCAACAGTTTGTTGATCCTGGACGCACCTAGTTGTCAGCTACTTCCACTTCTCTCTCCCAACGAAGACCGAAGGCCAACTTCCCCAAGGAGCTCTCTAAGAACCCTCAGCTGTGTACCTACTTTTCTGCACTGAATCCAACCAAAGTCTAATCTGACACCACACAAAAAAACAACAAACCGTGGTGTTAACCCACTTTTCCAGAGCAACTCGAACGCAAACAGTCCTCCACATCTTCCTGAAGGACGCGGCCCACTCAGTCGGGCTCATTCTTTATGCGACTCTCTCAACACATTTGTGTGATAATTCCCTTTCAGCGCTTTGAAGGGGACTCTCTAATTGGCTTTGCCTTTTTCCGCACAATGCCCGGTGCTCCTTACCTCCGAGTACACTCCTCACTCCCCGAATCAATCCTCCGCCCTCGTCGCCGTTCGACAAGCGCCGAGGCCAAGTACCAATAGTCATCGTCGGGAGACAGTCTCTGCTCTCGAATCGCTCTGGAGAGCCATTAATTTTTAATTGCACATCGGTCTCCTTCTGTCATCGGCAAAGTGCCACCACCCACAGTGCTTTAAAATCCCTTAAATTTCTCCCGGCCTGGTGCACAATGGCCGAAGAAACACTGAACCAGACTAAAGCGCGGCGGAGCAGAGCAGACAGAGCTCCGACTTCCGCTTCCTTGCCGTCTCCATCAAAAGATTCGACAAAGTTAATAATTTTCCATAGTTTGCTGGGCTGGCACTGCATCTATGCAGCTCTCCTCTTATCGGGACGACAGCGACCGGAGGCGGGGCAGAGGAAGAACGGCATTCATTCAATAGCATGGACAACATCCGTGCGCGCGTCCTCCAGACCCAGTTTCTTGCAGCGTATTCCTTTTGTGCTCTAATTATCAACCATTGTAGGTAAATATTTCATTTTGAATGAATGCATTTCCAAGGAAATCCTACCAGCAGTCGTGGGCTGCCTACCCACCCCCAGCCGCCCAATTTGTTTGTTGGTAGGTCGGGAAGCGGCAGCTTCTTCTGCTCCTCCCGATTGCAACGGTTCGACGGTTCGTGTGCTGGCCTGTCGATTGCAGTTGCAGCAGCAGAAGCACCACAAAACCAGTCCAAGGGATGCTTTGCCTGCTTTTGTGTTAAGTAAAAAGCAGTCTTCCTCTCCCTCTCTCTCTCTCTCTCTCTCTCTCTCTCTCTCTCTCTCTTTCGCCATCGAGAGATGGTTTGCATCCTTAGCACGGCCATGATGAGCATAATGCTGTTGTTTTTCCTGCTGAATACAGATTTATGCGGTTTCATTTGGGTTTCAAGAGCATGCGGCGGCTGGTGGCGGCAGAGCGGAGCTGAGAGAATGCGGGCAGCCAAGTCCTCAGCCCCATCGTCGACCGGCTGCTGCTTGCGATACAAATGAAAATATTTCAAAACCATCTTTGGTACCCCTAAAAGCGGCGCACTGTACTGTGCCTCTCCAGAAGCGGGTCAAATCCGTGGAAGCCGAACCACAGCCCCCCTCCAAAGAAGTGGGCGGACAGGAATGCAAGTTATTTATGGCGAATGGGCGTGTGGATGAGTTTAAAATTTGCAAATAATTTTCGTCTCGAAGTGTACCCCGCGTCGAGTAGGGGCCAACGGCAGCGTGCATGATGCACGTCCTTGCTGGTCCTGCTGCGCTGCAAATGAGGTGCGAGGCGAGGCGACCTAAAGCCAGGCACTCTGTTAGAACGATAAATTAATTCTCGTCCTTTTGGCGGAGAAATAATATTCGTTAGTCGGTGACTGGCGTAAGTAGGAGCGCGCCAGTCCTTAACAAATGAGTGTAATGGTTCTAAAATTCTGCAAGAGCCTTTGTGTCCTGCCGTGGATACAATCGTGTATTTTTCTTCTCCTTTTTTTTTTTGCGTCTGTTTCTGTCTTAATGGACTCCTGCCATTTATTATGCGCGGCTGGACGTTTTTGTAAATTATGCCTGACAAGGGGGGCTGCAACGGGGTGGATGTGCATATCTTAATTTCAGCTGGCCTTATTTTTAATTACTTACAATGGAGAGAGAGAGAGAGAGAGAGTGGGAGAGAGAGGACGTGGATTAGAGGTTAGCGTTTGGCGGAGATTTTCGCACAGTCTTTGCAGTTTCGGATGTCAATCCTTTTAATGCCGGCCAGGGGATTAACTTCTCCTGCCTGCTTTTTCCTCCGGCCGATGTTAAGTCTTCCGTGTGGACCCTTTGAGCCCTTTTCTTAATCCCTCTTCATCCGCCTCTCACTCTCTGCTTCCCTCTCTCTCTCTGTGGGTCTTTATGAAATTGAGGTTAGTTTCATGGCGAAGAATGGCCGTAATTAGTGGTATATTGTAACGTTAACTTGTGATGAAACTTTGTGACATTTTCTTGTGAACTTTTGATGGCTGGAATGGGCTTTTGTCTAGACGGTGGCATGAACATGGAAACGGTTGGATTAGGCTTGATGATGGAGAATTTTAAATTAAAACGGACGCAGTGATCACTGAAGCGTGTGCCGTTTAATTTGATCATTTGCAGCTGTTTAAGTGCCACATTTCCCATCTTCCTCCAGCTGTCCCATCAAGTTCGCTGGGATCCATCTCCACTTGTGGGAGCCGCACCAATCGCGGACGTCATCCTCTGCTGCATGGTGTCACATTGGACCGCAGGTCGAAACCCTGCCCACAACACCTCAGTTTCACGAATTTTGTGGCAGGACTTCCGTCTGTCTGCCTTTACAGAGGCAGGGACTTAAGTTTAACGGTGATAGGCCACGTTTTGCTCACCGATTAGGGTCTGTGCAGTTGAAAGTTGGTCTCCAAGCCTATTTTGGTGCTGTGAACAAACAATATTGTCGAACTGGGGGCGACATCAATGCTCGCGGGACTCTAACTTCGCCAAATAGTGTGTCATGGAGGACATGAACCTGAGCTGTTGCTCCCTTTCATCCTTGACGATCCTAGATAAGCTGCTTCCAGTCATCAAGATGCGACCACTTGGCATTTAAACCAGCTGGTGTGTCTTCCCTTCCTTCTCAAACCAGGAGGCTCCGATTTGAAGCTCTCTTGACTAAAGTAAACTTCAGCTCATGTCAGAATCGAATGAAAAGTGGTCAGAAACACCGTCAACGTTCACAATGTCCACAGTTGCTTCTGGAAATCTACCAAAGATTCAAAGATCTGTCATTTGCGTAGATTAGAGAGTGATTCCTTTGGCTGCCACTGAAACAAGCAAAATTGAACGAAACTTAACGACACTAAATGAAGTGGTTACCGTGTTCACGTTCCATCATTTTCTGTGTATTCGCTCGATTGCTTAATGATGATGCATGTTAATTGTGGATCGGCTTGCCCTGATGTTCATGTCTTCGATGTATCCGATCCAATTTGACATCAACATCTTTGCACAGAACACAGAACACAGAACGTGGCATATCCCTCATTCGCGCAGACAGCACCGAGGCAGAATGTGAAGGTCGAAGGCGCACAGAATAAGCTGTACTGTCCTTCATTTGGCACCATGTAATAAGAAGTTGAAATTCTCTCTAACTTGAGGGGAGGGAATATTTTTCATTTCCTGTCAAAACCATCCCCCAAGTCGAACTCTAAACTAATCGAAGTGATTATCCGTGATTTACTGATATCCCGTGATCCTTCTGTATAAAGGTTCTTGTCCTTCGAACCAACAGATTTGACTCTAGTTGTTTGGACAAACCGAAGTATCAGCGACTGTCAAGGTCGACATCACTGCGAAGTCGTTGGTTATCCCATGTGGACATTCCTCATTGGTATTATAACTAGCAACTGCTCACAAGCCTGCAGGATGGGGTCAATGGATGTCCCGTATAATCATTTTGTAGAAGCTGCACGGAAGAAGGGAGTTAGTGAATACACACCACCTCCTCTGCCCTGGCAGTGGTCTGACTGTACTCACACGTAGGAAACTACTTTTGCAACAACCTCAGCGAGCTGAATGGCGTCAATGTAATCCAGCTACACCACTTCAGATGTAGTAGTAAGATGTAGGAGTAAGTCAAACCGGGTGGTACCACAATGGGCCTATATTGGCTGTAATTGCTATAAGCAGCCAGCCACTCATACCTAAGCTGACAGCTTACGAGCTACAGCTCGTAGTGGGCCAGGGACCAGCTTCTACAACAACCACTCGTGCTGTGTGTTCTATTATTCTCTCAAGAGTGGAAGGGATCTATAGTTTCATGCTGACTCCAAACGGCCAAGTTGAGAAGGTGTACAGACCTAAGGCGACTGGGATCGAAATTGAGTGAAATTATTGCCAGATAGGCAGGCGAATCGATTGTTCCATTTAAGAGTCGGTAGACGAAGAGGATGTCTGCTAATTCGCGGCGTTTTTTAAGGGCTTGCAAGCCGATCAACTGTAGTCGCTCCTGATAGGTTGGTAAAGCAAGTCAGTTCATGGGAGACCCGGTAATGCAAAACGTTGGAGTCTACGTTGAACAGCTTCAATACGAATTGAGTGGCTGACGTAGTATGGAGACCAAACATGACTGGCATATTCGTGAGGAGGTCTGACGTAAGAAGAAGAAAGGCATGGAAAGTTCAACAGGTTCTACACAAATAGCCAACCAGTTGCACTGTTCCACAAAAAATCATTTACAAAGCCCTGTCACCACGTGGAGATCTATGGAAAGGGAGACAATCTGAAGTTGAGCTAGGGCCGCCAACCCATTCTCAAGCAATTAGCAAATAATGAGCTGTGTTCTTAAGAATAACAGAATTTCTGTGTCAGATAGGACAATAAGAAGACGCCTGCAAGAAGAAGATGACTGCATTAGGTGTTGAACGAGAGATAAATGTTTGCTCAATATTTGATCTAGTGCGCTTTTACTTTGGAACCAACACATTTCGCCTAATCTTCAATCCACTTAGAACAGTATGCAACAACATCTGTGAGTCCAGCAACTGGACTGATTTATTGATGATACTGCTGGTGCCCGTGCTTGCCGAACTGCCCTTATCGATCCTCCTATCACTCTCGAACCAGAGTGTCCATGCGCTCGTTGTGTTCATCTACGTCTTGGTACAGATCTTAGAGTTCGCAGTTGTCTTCTGCGCGTTTGGTTATCATTCAGCTCTCGGAAGATTGCCAAAATAAGAGTATTGTAGAGCCCAGTTGTTGCGACAAAACAAAGTAGCAACGATCGTCAAAAGCGATGATACGTCGGATCTTCAAGAAGATGTCGTTTGTGAAACTCACGTTTTGTCCGAGGTTGGCAAACTCCTTTGCTATCTAGCTGTCGATCTTGATGTTCTGTCCCAGTTGGTGTGTGACGAAACGATTCTTGATCGATAGCATGTACTTCGTATTAAGCTTAAGACCAGCTCGTTTCGCGTGTTCTTCAATCGCCGTGAAAGCGTCCAATCGTCGAGAAAGCTTCCAGTCGCCGTGAAAGCTTCCACTTAAAACACAATGGGACCGCGCACCGATGTCGATGTCATCTGTGTAACCTAACAATTTGACTGGCTTGCAGAAGATAGTGCCTTCTGTGTTTACAACTGCTCGCCGCACTATCTTCTCCAGTACCAGATTGAAGAAGTCACACGACAGCGCATCTCCTTGCCGAAGTCTGGTGCAGGTTTCAAGCGGCTCATGGGGGAATTCTTAAACGTTACCCGTTACTGAGTACTTCCTCTGATCCTTATCGAGCAAGTTCATCGGCGGTCTTTCCGTGATTTTTTCCCGTGATTCCGTGGTGGCCCAGCACCGAGACAAGTACGCGAAATTAGACTACCGATCAAATTCAGAGGAGGCTTGCATGCCTGGCAGTGGCTAAGGGGTTGAGCAAGGCCTCAAGCACAGCTTGACTGTCGTTACAGACACAAATACTGCGTCCCTTCCAACACTTCTTCAGAATATAGTTCGTGGCCATTAGCATCGCATAGGTTGCTGCTTGGAAAACCACCGCAAATTTACCAAACGAGGTGCGCAGTTTAATGTTGTCGTCCTCCACGAAGGCGCCAGCTCCAGACCCGTCCTTAGTCTTAGAGCTATCCTTGAAGATTCGACTACACTCCTTTCCTGGCCAGAGCCAGTCCTGGGTGCAGAGAAAGTCGTCTTTGCATGTATGTCGCAGCTAGATTACTGATGTCCGTGCGTCAGACGGCATATCCATGAGACTTAGGTCAAAAGAAATGCGGTGTCCAAGGTCAACAGAGCTCCATTGCGAGTTGTACCAAAAACTACTTGTTTTTAAGCGGAAGATGGCCTTGAGAGTGTACCCTCTGATGTGGGTATCAAGGGGAAGGAGATTCAGGAAAGCATCAAGAGCAAAGACAGGCGTACTAGGGAGGCCTCTGTGCAGCCGAGACCGTTACTTGAAGCTTAGTGAAACGGATTTACTCGTTCCACCAAACGACCGATGCTAGGAGAGAAGAGAGCTTATCATAGACGCGTAGATCCAAAGGCATCTTTTTGGTGATAGACCCAAAGACTTGCCGAAAATCCCCTTGCACTGCCAGAAAACTGACAACGCCTTGGTCAACTCCTTTCCCTTAATCTCAATTGAATGCTTCTAGTAAACTAATTTTTCTCTCTTTTCTCTTCCAGATATTACCTCAGTCACAATACCGCCTTAGTGAAGCTACTTAAAAAACTCGGTTCCCGGCCAATTCCGCAATGGCTGAAAGATGACCTCTCCACGGTGTCGTGATAGCACGCAAAGCGGCGCTCCAGCCACCACCATCACGATCGATACAAACGACGAAGACGCCAGCATCAGCATCGTAAACTAAGGAAACTTCCAAAAATGCCCCCGCCGCACGATCAGCATCACAAGAAGATCTCATCCTCTTCCAACCTGATCGATGTGCGGACAAAATGAACACACACACATACATACAATTGAAAACAGCTAATAGAACATAAAGTCAATAATGTTAAATTAAACAAACCCTAGGTTAATCTTACATATAAATACTTATACAAGCAACAGACAGAGACACAAACACACATACAGCATCTAGTATACATACGTAATTAGGCGAAGTAGAAGCCTGATGGGCGAGCAGGACGAACATCGTGGTCCACTTGGCGGGGCTAACGCAATTACGCCCCTGTGGAGCAATGCTGTGATTTCAGGCAGACGTCAACAGCAGCAGCAGGAGCAGACGGCAGAAGTCACTCACAGCTCGGGCCCCCTATAAATAGGCACTTATTAATTAGATAAAACTGTATCTGTGTAAATTTCTTTGCAAACACACCGAACAGCAATGTGAGACAACAAGAGGCGATTAATTGGATTCGGAAGCGCGTGAAAACGGCCAGACGCATCTCGAAGAAACCATCGTCAACCTAAGCGAATCCTGCCTGGCCTGCTAATTAAACTAATTATTTATCTAGTGAATAGAGAGCGCAGTCTATTTTTTAATTAAGGACGTCATTTCTCGGAAGGAAAGAAACAAATGTTGTAGCAAAGTAGTTCAATGAAACAAAACAAAAATGAAAAGAATTGATTGAAACGAGAGGGAGAACTAAACAACACAAGCACGTCCGGTCTGGCCGGAGTGCTTTGCGTGACGCGCGTTTGGTATACATTATACCATCGCAAGGACGCTTTGTATTTATAATTTATCATTTTGTTTTTAATTATTAATTATTTCTTTTTTTTTGGTTTCTTAAAACTCTAATGTACATGTGTAAAACTAAAGCTACCTTAATGTTTAGTTAACAATCTTAATTTAAACAACAAATACAAACGAAAACAAAACAAATAAACAACAAATGTATGCGTTAAGTGGATAGATGTACTGTACTACGTTAGAAATACCTGTGTACTATATTTTCTCGGTTTTGTCTGTCATCTGTAAGTTGGATTTGTGCTTTGTTTGAGCTTTATCATTGCGTTAGTCATTGGCACTTGGTCTGTGAAACATTCATTGTCATCGAAAAGCGTGCTGTTCTTGTCAAGTTTGTGCTGTTCTTGCCGGACTCAGATGGCTCCATGGCTGCTTTCGGCCTTAAATTCCTTTTTATGGCGGTGATCTTGCTAAATGCTGCTGGAAAACGAAGGCTTCTTTGACTCTGAAGGTTGTTTCCGGCGCGAATTTCTAACCAAAAATTCAATCCCGAGCACGACGTGGTTGTGGCTGCGCACAGTGGGGGACAAAATACAACTTTAGCTGGCAGAAAATTATACACAACAAATTATACATAAACAAACGTTTTAAAGGGTGTTTTCTTTTTAGAGCTACAGAACTTTGAAATGGAATAAAACAAGGATGATTTTTTTAAACTGACATGAAATTTACTTTATTCGAGAGATAATCTTCTGGTATTTTGAATTTAAATATGATCTCTGCCATATGACCGCCACGACTGGCACGGACGTGGCCCAAGCTGGAGGTCCAATTGACTTTCTCCAACATTTGTGGTCATATATCGGCAATGACGCGGCGAATGTTGTCCTCCAAGTGGTCAATCGTTTTCGGTAGACCAGCGACTTCACACATCTCCACAGAAAGTAGTCAAGCGGCTTTAAATCGCACGGTCTTCGAGGCAAATTCACGGGTGCGTAACGTTAAATCGCACGGTCTTCGAGGCAAATTCACGGGTCCGTAACGTTAAACTATGCTGTCGCCAAACGTTTCCTTCAATAAATCCAATTGTGGCACGAGTTGTTGCGTCGTCTTATTGAAGCCACAGCTCCTGCACATCGTGGTTGTTCAATTGATGAACGATTTATAGCGGCCACCGTTGACAGCAACGTTCTGGCCATCAACATTTTTCAAGAAGTCCGGACCAATTATTAAACCATCCCATCCAAAGCACACCAAACATTCAGTTTTTGTGGATGTAACGGTGTCTCAACATACAAAGGCCTACTAGGGAGGCCCTTGAGGATTATCATCACTCCAAATACGGCAGTTTTGTTTATTGTCGTATCCATTCACCCAAATTGGAGCATGATGAAAATGGACGTTGTGCGCGATGCGTATTTCGAACAGAAACATAATTTTCAAACAAAATGTACACAATTTCGAAGCGTTGTTCAGGCGTCAGTCTATTGATGTTGAAATGCCAACCCAAACTAAAAATAAATCACTTGACAGCTGACAAAATGGCTGCCAGTTAAAATAGTGTTGCCAAACACGCAAAAAAAAAATACCCTTTACTTCTCTTTTTAAATATTCACCCTTATTATGAGTGGCGTTAAATGCCTTGTTGAAAAACCACTGCACGAAATCAACATTATAGCTGGCGTTACGCCTGTCGTTTTACTTAACATTTTGTGGAATGTGAATTCTTATTCGAGACTTTCGCGTTTAAGTCTTTAAGTCTTCATCACTGTTCTGGGTGTCCGTTGTGGCTAAACGGTTACCTAAATTTGTAAACGCCAGGGATCACAAATCTGGTACGTTTTGTTAAATTTCTCCATATATCTGGTTTAATTTATGGGTGTTTGAAATGAATTGCTTACTCAAATAGTTAGCAAGTACACAAACAATTAGTCTACCCGCCAAAAAAATGAAAAAGTCATGAGTGAATAAAAAGAAATCACTCGGGTGAGTAGAGAGTACCTCCACCTAGAACTTTACTTGCTGTGGCTTACGATATAACGGTATGTGAAGCTTCAACGCGCGACCGCTGTATTGTTATTTATCGAATGGGTTTACGCGTATCTTACTGAAAATGTCAAAGCCCGACCGCTCGAACGCGCTATTGCGACTTCCTTATATCCGGTCTGGCGCCCCCAGAACCACCATGCACCTACTATCTAGAATCCAAGAGCGAGCGATTAAACTTATAGGAGACAACAATATTGCGGAGTCATTAGACTCGCTCGAACACCGACGCATCATGCCTTCTTTGTCCGTGTTTTATCGCTATTTTAACAAGCGATGATCAAATGAGGTAGCCAACTGCATTCCTTCTCTCCATAAATTCACCCACAATACCTGTCCCGACAGGACAGGCCCATCAATTCACCCGGAAGCCTGCCTTTGGACGCACATTTAAATTTAGAGACTCATTTTTTAGCCGCACGAACATAGAATGCTCTTTCCAGTCCAATATTTCCCACAGACTACAATCCGCTGATATTTAAGACCAATGTGCACAGGTAAAGGTACCTCCTCGCATTCTCTCCGTCTATACCTTCGCCCCGTGACCACGGACATTTAAGGGTATAAGTAATCGCATAAGCACGCGCAAATTAATATTTAAAAAACAGGGTTCCCACTTGCGGTCTACTGAGATAAAGCAACATAAGATGGCGTCCGCAATTGACGTAGCGCTACCAAGTGGACAAAGACCTCAGCGAACATGCTGGGTTAGCTGGAAGGGCTTGTTGCTAAGGCTCAAGTATACCTCGGAGGGAGTATGACAAGCACCTTAGACGTTGGATCCGTAGACATGTCGCAGCTCCTAAGACATTTGGTCCGTAGACGGCTCATGTCACAGTACAGTCCTTGGTCAATTCTTCTCCTCAAAACGCCATCAACACAAATAGAAATAGAACGAAAGCTGTCGGCTTTGGAAATTGTCCACGCCTCTCCGTTGTAGACTATGACTGGATTGATCAATGTTTTGCCAGCCAGTAATGAAGTCTTTTTCTCAATTGTTAAAGCAACAGCGGTTGGACAAGAGCTGTTTTGTGTTCGACCTCGGCACGGATGTTGTCTGAACTGTTCACTGCGGAGTCGAGCCGAGGTAGACGAGTCCCTGACTATCTCAAAGTTAAAGCTGTCCATTGTGATGCTTTTCGCAAGACTTTGATGTTGTCTGGACAGCACACACTACGTTTCATCCTCGTGCACCGCTAGACGTATTGTGGACGCTTTCGCCTTAATTCTAGCAGTGACGGCTCGTGTGTTCGATTGATTACGCGAAATGTTATCCGCTTATGCTAACAGTTGCACTGACTTTTGGAACATTGAGCCCTAGTGTCGCCTTGTGATCTTAGGATTGTCAGCCAAAATGAATCAGTCTCCACTCAATGAGGTGACGTAGAAGCTAGGCCGCAACAACTTGATTTTCCCTAAGGGAGGTTGAAACCATTCTTCAAACACTTTCTCCAGTCTAGTGAAACGACAGAAGAGCTATCCTGATTCTGCTACTTTCGATTTCCTTTCCGAAAAAATACTAACTAAAGACGAAAAAGGGGTTCCTTCGGACGACTTGTAGAGAATTGAAATGACACGCTATCAGGTGGCTAGCTCCTTTGCTTATCTCCTCGAGCTTAATCTGATTTAATGGCTCCCACCTTCATCGTCCTTTTTCCTTGAACGAAGTTCCTTCACTCGTGTGACATGTGAAAACGTGACAAATTAAGCAAGTAGCCTCTTTCATTTAATTGGCATTCAGTGGTAAACGTGTCATAGTTTGCGGTTGACTCTCCCCAGACAAGTTAACAGACTTCTCTGAATGTTGTGGTTAATTGATTGTCCTTTCGACAGACGGAGTCTTTCATTGTCTGTCTGAAATGTTAGCACTCGCCAAAGTTGATGTCATCGCTCACGAAAGCCCATCACTTGAATGGGTTCAGTCTGAACGAGCATATTGCCCAAAACCGAAGTGATAACAATCCACTGTCAATAGAGCGTCTAGTGGTTACACACGAGATTCCCCGTTGAGCCAGACTTTCACTGGTACCCGGCTGATGTGCCATAGGTCCCTGTCCCACATTTCAATCAATTAGAGTGGCAAACGTATGCCACATCGATTGCTGATGTAGATTTGTTTGCATGAGCGATTGTTCCGCGAAAATATTGAATCAGCATTCTTTTCCGTCAGCCACACCAGAATGAGTTCCAGCCAATCACTTGATGTACTCGGTGCCTGTTTGTTAAAATATTCATGATTCATTGTCACCAAAGCGGGTTGCTTCTTTCCACCAACCACCATCCCCGTTATTCTATGAGAATCCCCGATTGGATTGGTTTACACAATTTGAAAACGACAATGTGCCAATGACGACTTGCCTTAGTTTCAGTGTGTCCCTCTCTGCTCACCCACAAATGAGTGGCTTTGATGATCCCCATCCACTCCACTGTTCACTCTTAAATCGAATCTTATCAAAATGCACCTTTCCTCGACTTTTCCAAACTATTTCTCGATCTCTCCGCACCTCTAGAGCCCCAGAAACACTCCACCTCCTTCCACTCACACACAAAGAGCCCACGTTCAGTTCGGATTTATTGTTTTCACATTCAATCGTTCAATAGTAACTCGTCTGCAAATGTAAACCAGAACACGATTTATAATTCTAGATTCAAAATGTTAACGCTTAGAGAAAAAAAAAATTGATGTAAAGCTAAATAAAAAAAAAAAAAAAAAAAAATAAACAAAATGCAATGCAAACAGAAAAAGAAAAAAAAAATACAAAAAGAAACAAAAAATGGAAAAATATTTTAGACTAGTAAGTGAATATATGTTGAACAGGATATAGTTGATGAATAAGAAGAGGAAGACGAAGACGATAGAAAAAATGAGGCAAAAAGAAAGTAAATTCTGATGAGTAAGAAGAAGAAGAAGATGATGAAGAAATCCCCTTACAGACAATAAAGAGACTCAATTAAACAAAAATATGGCAACTGTTGTGGTTTACTTTACTGGGAATCGATTGACCGGTTTGGTCAGAGCGGGGGCTGCTGTGGGTTGTTTGTGGTTTTCAGTTGCTAATGACTTCGTTAGGATGCTGTCCGTCGGTCGTCTTTTGACAGAGATTTCTTAGGTAATTGGATTCGGGTTGAACTCTAAAACTAATCATACGGGGGCTGGTGTCCGATGCTGTTCTTCTTGTGAAAATGCATCAAATCTGGGATCTGGCTGATTGCCCTGACACGAAGATATCCCTGGGTCCGTGGTTTTGGTGTTTCATTCTATCGAAAAAAAAGTGACTTCTGCGACGATGCCCATTTCTGGTGGAATGGGTGTGTTTATTATCAAAATTGGCGTATTTGGACGGATGAGCAACCTCAGGCAATACAAAGCTGCACCAGGAAATGCACTGTTTTCTGCTGTTTATGGCCCGGCGATGGCCCGTATTTTTATTTCCCAAAGATGACCGTAAGCAGCTATAAATGAGTTAAAAGATATTCAACTTCGGCCATTTTTATCCGCTAGTCCATGGCAGTCCAGATACTCGAAAAATGCAGTGTGGGTCGTAAAACACATACTTGAACAAGATTCCCGGATTGACCACGAAAATAGCGGCCTCATTTATTTCTTACCGGAAGAACTACGTTACCGTCAATCGTTCAATGATTGCAAGCTGTTTTCTTTGCCCAAAATACACGGGATGCACCTGGTTGACATGTGCCAGCCAGTGAATCGATGGATAAATTGAGAACCAAGTTCGGAGAGCAATTTATCATTCGTTTTGGACATCGTGAATTGGCCGGCTGGATCGTGCATTATGACGAATTTGGGCTATTTTTTTGATGGGACACGTGAACTCGCTCGTATATGCCTTGGAAGACAACTCGCCGCCCACTGCACCGCACCGAATCACAATTATTTTTCGATATATGTAGCTGTAAGTCACAGTTGCCTGCTTCCTGGACGTGGGAAAGGCCGTCGACACGATCTGGATAGAGGGATCCATCTACAAGCTGAAGCAGATGGGATTTCCCTCCAACCTCATAAAAATAGTCTATAGCTCACAGCATTCCAGGAGATTCTACGTTCAAGTGGAGGCCAGGCAATCAACTGACCGGAACACCAAGGCGGGCTTTGCTCAAGGATCGAAGCTTCGCCCGATGCTCTTCAAAGGAGACCATCTTCCGAGCCATGGATGTACCATGAGTACAATAAAGGTCGACAGATTGGGGCACTTAGATTCAAAAACTGGTCCATTGTACAACTAGGCAGCAAGCTACATTTGCTGAAATTTCATGGTCTTCCGGAGGAGTACCAGCAGGCGCTTCTGTGATGAGGTGCCGACATCAGCTCTCACCTCATGAACACAAAATAGTTGTCACCTGATCCGAGTAAAGGCGGGGCCGTGACAAAGAAAGTGCTTTGCCGTATCGTCGGCTTCTCACGGGTGTCGCTGAGGGTTTCATCGCTTAGGCCAAGCAGAGTTAGGTGTTGTTGCGCTTTAGTACGCCGGTAAGTCGTCTGCTGTCTTTTCTGTCAAGAATGCCGCAGATTTCAGACGTTAGTGAGCATGTGCTTAATTTGTCCTCATCCTGGAGTCATGCAACTTCCGGTTGTGCTCTAGAGGATCAATTTCGGGATCGGTGATTGTTCTGACATGAAGAATCCTTGGTTTTGTGGACATAGGTACCAACGCGGGTTCGGGTCCTAAGAGCACCTAATCTGATCCATTTCTAGCAAGTTCAGCTGCGATCTCATTTCCGACGGTGGCCCGAGACTTAGCGAATTTAGACTGCCAATCAAATTCAGATAAGACTTGCATTCCCCGACTGACCTAAAAAGGTATCCACTTCGTTTCGGCATTCAAACCACTCGTAGAAGCATCTTTTGCAGACACTCAGTGCTCTTGGTTGAAGTAATTTAAGTGTTGTCGGGGTGAGTTATTTCTAGGGTGTTACAGCATCTGCTTCTCCTCTGCGCGCATTTGGAAGCATATGAGTTCCGACTTACCGCTGTCCTCAGTTTAGATTGCATTCCCAATTTTGGCCTAAATGATGTAATACTCTCCTTGTTGCCATCTCCGGGGAGGAATGTCCTGAATCCCTCTCGGTTGGTAGGCTCATCTGAGGTTTAAAGATTAAATGGGACTGGTCCCATACTCGATCCCTGTTGATATCCTTCACTGATGGCCTTGCAGTGCTAATCTGGACAAAGAAACTTCTAGTACTCATCACTCAATTGAATCCAACGTTGAGTAGCTTGAAGATGAGTACTTTGATCCAGACGTCTCCTCTCTGCGCTCAGGTCTTCGCGTGGCATCACTGTGCTGGCTAAGCATGGGTAAATTGTGCCATGTTTAGGTCTGAATGCAAAAGGGAAAGATGGTCATAGCATTGATTAGCATTACAGCCGCTAGCAACAATGCCAGACAATAGGTCGATAACCCTGTACGTATGAACGATTCAGGGATTATCTTCCATCTAGGTGTTGTCCGTAGATGTAAAACGAGTCTGTAACCCCAACTGTGAGTCCGAGAGCAGGCTTGAGGGGTGAACTGATGAGCATCTCTAGCGAGACGAGTGTCGCAGGTGAATTCATGGATTCTGAGGCAGATCACGTTAAAAAAGAGACAAAAAATGGCTGATTAAGAGTTCGCTTGGGTGACAGCAGACAGCTTTGAATTCCACTTCTTTGTATTTACTCTAATTGAATACGCTCTTAAGGCCGGAATCGAATACGCCTTATTTAGAGCAGGATCGTGGGCTTTGCTACGAATGTGAGAAGCTGAGATCACTGTCATCGATGAAGGAGTGAATTGAAAGAAAGTAGTAGAGCATTTTAAAAATGGGGAAAAGTGCCGGGCCAAGTATAGACTCTTGAGGAACACCAGCACATATTTGGTGGACATCCTAATGGTGTTTCTAATCCATAGAAGAAGACACCCATCGATACCATAAGAGTTCATTATCTTCAAAGGAGCTTGGTGGCAAACCCTGTCTACTGCCTTGGAAATATCCAGCGCAACGATCTGGCTTTTGCCTACATTGTGCATCAAATCACCAGTGGTGGACCTGTTGCTGCCAAAGACTCGCTGGAGGTCGTTAATAAGCGTCCGCAATTCGAGATGATTCATAATCCGACGATTTGTCAGCGTTTCCAAGACTTTCGTGTCTGTACGAGCAATGTAATCAAAAGTCCTGGTCAAGCACTGTTGTCCACCTTGCTCTTCGAGGCACAGTTCGAGGTGGACTTGGTCCTCACCCAACATTGCCTCTCCAGCCAGCAAGATCTCCCGCCAGCTGTCCCAGTTTCGCACACAAAGCCGTCTGAGGTCCCGCTCGACTTGTGTGCGCCACCTTTTGCGTGGACGTCGTCTATTGCGTTGTCCCACAGGCTCAGAGTCGCAGATTCGTCGGGTCGGAGTTAAGGCTACACTCATGTCGTTACAGTTCTTCTTTAAATGCCATCAACGCAAATAGGACCAAAGCTCGTTTTCTTGGTGACTGATGTATTCTCTTAAACCGAACCTACGTCAAGATAACCGCATTCCCTGCATAAAATCAGCGCCACCTTCAAGTTCAGCTCCATCATCAAACATTCCCCGGCACCTGCCCCCGCATCACACCACGTCCGGTAGCGACGACGTTAGGCGCCAATCATCTATCAGTTAATTTGATCTTGATGCCTACCTAAGCGTCATTTATTCGCCGCCAACTAGTTCACCTTCGGTTTATTTTTACTCAAACAAAATTCTCCAACAATGCTCTACCCTCCCGGGGGAACACACACGCACCAAGCATCGGCATCGACATCGCCAAACCCAATCGTAAAGGTTTTTATTTCGCGCGAAATGAAAAGAATTCCTAATCAACATCTGCTCTAGCCGCAGCGCCGAGCGCTCCGCGCCCCCGCGCCTACCTGTGTACCGCACCGGCTCCAGGCAATAATAGTTTAATAGTCTCACTAAAATAATTCAATTAAAATCCGGCCAGTCACTCGGGGGGCAATCTTTTTGTCATAAAAATCACGTATACGCCTACGAGGGGCAGATTGTCGGGCGGATTATCATGAGATACGATTTTGTGCGTCACGCCGAGTGCTTTGCAGCGGGGCGCTCGTGAAGCGGAAGTCGATGGGTAGGAGCAGCCCATCGTGGACAAGAACCGATTTGGAGTGCTTTTCAGCGCTTTTTTTTCGTGGGTGCTGTGTATTGGCTGGCTTATAGTGGTTTGTGCATGCGATTCATCTTGGTTCCATACAGGCTCCCAAACTGAGGATAAGCGGTGACTGGCACCTGGTCACAATGGAGTTTTGAAGGCCCTTTGATTCGACTCGTGGTTGCTTGGGGTTGTGGTTGTAGAAATTCCTTCTGAGGAATGGTGGGGAAATTTGTGTTGAATTCGCCGTATTTTCATGTTGCAAGGCTGAGTGTCGACGAAAGCATTCACGAGAAATAGGAAAAAAAACCAATGGGTTCTGGAAGTCATAGGTTCATGAATTCAGCTGGAGCTTGGGGGATTGATTGAAGGCGCTCATCAGCTCACCTTCAGCTGAGACTTCGCGGCAACGTCGGAGGCACATTTAAGGAAAGGAACTCTGTCATTTCGCCGGAGAAAATGGATTGCGAAAGCATCCTCCGACCAAGGAGTTCTTGAAGTCACGAAACGACTTATCGCAGCAGTGCCCTTGACTTCGAAGCAGACTAGGTAACAGTGAGCTAAAACATAGAAACGCGCTGACTTAAAAAAAAGCGAAGACAGCTCTTATTCCGATAAAGCTAAGCTGACATTTTTGTGGTCAAGGCATGAGCTTGAATTCCTCACAACAATGCCCAAGGATGACTAGAGTCGGGAACATTAGTTTACAAGACTGACGGTCCGCAAAAACGATGTCAGTGCGTCGTCAGGCAGGACACACAATCAATTTTTCTAGCGCTGACCAAGATCCCCCTAGTCTGTAATCTCCTTAAGGTATCTGTTCGATAGCGGTATGATCGGATAGGATAGGATAGGAATGTGGGTAGACGTGCGGAAGCACGTCTCACTTAGGTCCCTGTGGACCCATTGTGTTGCCCAGACGGGAAAATGTTCCTCCTTGTACCCGTATCACACTCATCGAGACGTTGTATTCATTGTATGTGTTGACCCCTCTTCGTCCAGCCAGCCCGACATCCTAATGAATCTGAAAAATGTTAGATAGTCGGATGTTATTGATTTCTTGCAGCTCCCGGAAGAAGAATTCTCCCACAGTCCTGTATAGCAGTTGGCTGAGGCTAGGGCAGTAGCAGAGATAGTGAGGAGTGTCCTCTCTTTCTTCCACATCGCCGCATCCTCTGCATATGTAGTCATGGGATGGTCCCATTTTTGTTTCATGGTACTTCAGATGGTTATGTCCCGTTAGAGCTCCGACCACCATCCTTTGTAGGCTTTTGCCACTCTGAAGGAGTTTGCCGGATTTAGTTTTAAGGGCCGATGTTGAATGTGAACCACACCTAAACGTCAAGTTTCTTTCTGCATTTCATTTGACATTTCTCAATTTCAGACTCAACTCAATTTGAACCATGGAAAGATGCACAATCCAGCAACGCGTTAAAGTTATTCAGGCTTATTATGAAAATGGGCGTTCAAATCAAAATGCATATCGTGCACTTTGTGATTTTTTCGGTCAATTTAATCGTCGTCCAAATGTGCGTACAATCGGAAAAATTGTGCAAAAATTTGAGCAAACCGGGTCTGTATGAGATGTGAAAACACCAGTGCATGCTCGTACAGCTCGTACTGCAGAAAATATTGCTGCTGTTCGCGATAGTGTGGCTGAAGAGCCGTCCACTTCAACTCGTCGTCGTGCCCAACAATTGCACCTCTCACGCTCGTCGTTGATGAACATTATGCATAAAGACTTGCATTTACACGCTTACAAGGTGCAATTGACTCATGACCATTTCAAGCGTCGTCAATGAGCAGAATGGTGGCAAGAAATGGCAACAGTGGATGATCAATTTTCGAAGAAAATCATCTCCAGAGATGAGGCACATTTTCACCTCAGTGGATGCGTCAAGAAGCAGAATTGCCGCATTTGGGCGAATGCTCATCCAAGAGTGATTGTCGAAAAACCAATGCACCCACAAAGAGTGACTGTTTGGTGCGGTCATCGGGCCGTATTTTTTCCAAAATGAGGCCGGTCAGGCAGTTATTGTGAATGGTGTTCGCTATCGTGTAATGATAACGAACTTTTTATGGCCCGACTTGGAAGATATGAATGTGGACGATATGTGGTTTCAACAGGACGGTGCCACTTGCCGCACAGCTAACGAAACAATGGCTTTTTTGCGCGACAAATTCAATGGCCGTGTTATCTCACGTGGTGGCGATGTCAATTGGCCGCCAATAAGTTGTGTTTTATTCAAAATCAACATCGGCCCTTAAAATTGAACCACCCTTTAGAAATAGAAAGCAAAAGCCATTGAGATTAGATATGACAAAAAAAAGAAAACATCCATCCACATTTATAGAAAATATTTGTACTTAATCTGTCGTACGATGAATTATGTCGGCCTGTGTAGGTAGGTAATTGGGTGCCCTAATGAGCTTGTGGCCGTGGTTCACTTAAATCATGCTAAAACCAGCTATCTTAGGGAGTGTACCTATGACACAGTGCCCAGAAAGGACTCCTGCCAGCATGACTACATCATTGGTCGACTTTAGTCGCAATTTGTCTTCTAGTTTATTTTCGTCTTAATGGTGCTGATCGGCGTATGAGCATAAATGATATGTTAAGATTCTTCCAGCTGCGAACCCTTTTTGGCAAAACTCTCCGCCTCTTCATTTCCTAGGATTCCAGTATGCCCCGGTACCCAGCAGAGGGTCACCGCATTTGCCAAGTGTAGGAAAATCCCCTGCGTTCGAGGTTTGTTTCGTATATCTCGCTTCACTCTTTTTCTAAGAGCATTCTTACTCAACAGGAGCAGACTGATGTCTGATCTCTGATAACTGCAAGCTTCGCTGAAAACATCCCCTATTACTACTTAAAAGACAACCACAATGGACGCATGTAGCCTTATGTCAACTTAGGAACACGTGCGATACACAGAAATGATTCGTTGCCACTGTCATGGGCACTTCGTTCACTTTCGTTAGGTTTCGTTTAGTTTTGCTTACTTAAGCGGAAGCAGAGGACATGATGCGCGAAACACGATAGGGCTTTGCTGCTGGCGTTTTCCTCCAACACAGGCAATGCATATGCTATACACAAAATACAGCTTCTCGCTATTTAGAGCGAAATGAGAGCAATGTCATAAAACGTAAGAGGGTAGTTTCACGTAAGGATTTTTCGAAATGTTGGAAAAAATCAGTGCGAGAGGCGCTTTCACTCACACTCGCTTACAAATTGAGCGATCTCCGCTCAAATTGAGAGTCAACTGACATTTGAGAAATGGCAACAGCTGACTGAGGTGAATTTATCGAGTGAAATTAGTGGAGTAGTAAGGATATTGAAAGCAGGTGATAAATTGAGGGCGTTTGAAACTCTAGACTCGTAACGTGAGACACGCCAGCAGCAAAGCCCTATTGTGTTTCAGGCATGAAGCACTCTCTACGTACGTAATTGGCTTTGAAGCTCTTAGAAGCAATTGTGGATCCTTTAAAAGTTTACAATACTACTTTTCGTTACGTACATCAATTACTTCTCTGCGTCGCGCTACAGTTGGGGGTGAATCTGGGCCTCAACTCGCAAGCTTTTCCAGCTAGCAGGGTCCTTAGCATGTGATTTCTTCAACAACATACTTGAGAAGATCGTGCGAAACTCAAATGTCAACACCAGAGGCACGATACTCCAAAAGTCCGTTCAACTGCTTGCCTACGCGGACGACATTGGACGTGATTGGACGAACACAGCGAGCTGTCAATGAGGCTTTTGCTGGCAATGAAGCGGAAGCGGCTAAAATGGGTTTGGCAGTGAATCAGGGCAAAACCAAGTACATGCTGTCATCAGGAAAGACGAACAACATCGACGTCTCGGACAGAGCGTCATAATGGGCAGCAGAAACTTTGAGGTAGTCAAGGACTTCGTCTACCTCGGCTCTGCAGTAAACAGGGACAATAACAACAGTACCGAGATCAAGCGCAGAATTACTCTTGCCAATCGCTGTTTCTTTGGGCTCAAGAGGCAGTTGAGTAACAGAGCCATCTCTCGAAGCACCATGCTCACTCTAATCATCCCTGTCCTGCTCTATGGCGCAGAGACATGGACGCCATTGAAAGCGGATGAAGAAGCTCTTGGTTGTTTTGAGAGAAAAGTTTTGCGTGCGATCTGGATCTGGTCCTGTTTGTATTGATGGCGTCTGGAGGAGGAGATTCAATCACGAACAGTACGGGCTGTACAGCGGCATGCACCTAGTTAAGCGTCTTCGCATCCAACGCTTAAGATGGCTAGGTCACGTAGAGCGGATTGACACCACCGAAGAGTCTTCGATTCCGAGCCATTGGGACAACGCAACAGAGGGCTATCCTAGAACGAGATGGCGCACACCAGTGGAGAAGGACCTCAACCAACTTGGTGTGCACAACTGGAGGCAGCTGGCGAAAGATCGTGCTGCCTGGAGAGGCTTGTTGGTTGAGGCCCAGGTCCACCCCGGACTGTAGCGCCAAACAAAGAAGAAGAAGAAGGGTATTTAGCTACCTGACTCCAATTGCGCACTCCAAGCCGGTTGAGGTCCTCTTCAACATGTGTGCTCCACCTAAGGCGATGTCTTCCTCTATTGCGTTTTCCCTCCGCGTTGGATTCGAGGACTCTGCGGGCCGGAGCATTGGTGTTCATTCGCTCTACATGTCCTAGCCATCTTTCAAGCGATTGATGCGCTGTTTTTGTACTAGGTCGATGCCGCTATGGAGGTCTATAGTTAAATGTTGCATCACCTCCTCCAAAGCGCGTCAGCGCATACGGGACCATTGATATTCCGCCGAACTTTTCTCACGAAACGACCGAGGCTATCTTCATCCGCTTTTGACACAGTCCATGCTTCAGCGCCATAAAGTAGCACTGGGATGATGAGGGCCTTATATAGAACCTCCTTAGTTGATCGGGATTGGGACTTACTACTCCATTGCATTCTCAGCCCAAGGATTCAGCGATCGGCGTTTTATTTCTACGGGAGTGTTGTTGTAAGAATTTATAGCAGAGTCAAGGCAGACAACGTACATTTACTACTTTTTAAAAATCAACTGACAAACTCTCCTCCATCAAATCCCCAACAAAAAACGTATAATTTCCTCACCAAAATGTAATCACACCCCAAATGGGGAACAGAGAAGGAACACGCAAAAATAAGTCCCATCAAATAATTTCCCTTCCAATTGTCATCCGACTCATTTTGACAGCTGATAGACGCAGAAAAAGCTCGTCCCGGCAAATAGTCAACAGAAAATCTCAAACAAAACGAAACTTCGGCCACCTTCAGTTGTGAGCTTTTACGCTTTTCGCCGTGTTCTTCGTCTCCCCCAGAAGTGTGCCGCTGTCGACGAGGAGCCAGTAGTCGCCCGTGCAACGTGAAGAGCACGCTCTACCCAACCAAAAAAAAAAAAAAAATTCAACTCACACACAAATCTGAAATCACACGTTCCTCAGTCGGTTTTCGTTGGCTCCTTCGTGCAAACAATTCAGTGTTCGGTCAAAGATGGCGCCGGGTGTATGTGCTATGAGTTTCCGTGCGTTCCTTCGGTCGTCGGATTTGTTGCGTTTCCGTCTAACGCCTACCATCATCCCCTCAACGGCCCTGCTCGCTGCGGTAAGTAGTTGTTGTTGTTTGTCTCAGACCATCCTTGCAATAAATCTCGCGTGGCGAAGCGAAACTAGCGTACCGTCTCCATCTGGTCTCCGCCTGCTGCCATCGCCCTTACCCTTTGTCATCCCCCCTCGACCAACCCGCAAGATCGGCAGAAAAGTGCGCAAAAAAAAAGTTCACCGACTGGTCCAAGAACCGTACGCGAAAGACCACGGCGAGTTGTCGGGAAAAAAAAAAAGTGATTTTCTCCCAAAAAGGGAAAAGTTTGAGCGAAGAAAAGGAAAACCAAAAACGGAGAGCTCACGGAGAGTCGGTGGATGAGAGCGAAATGAAATGAGTGACAGTGAAGTGGAGTGAACTGTGTGCGGAGTGCGTGGTGCGGTGGTCTGATTCGAGAGAGAGAGAGAGAGGATTTATCGGCGTGTGAATTGTGCTGAATTGTGTGTCGGCTCCGCGGTGTGCCGATGGAGACGGTGCGTGGGCCGTGGAGTCAAGTGCGTGCGTTGTCTGTCAGGCACTCAGGCAGACGTTCGACAGTCGACGCATGCATAATTAAAGTTTTGAGTTTTATTGCGGTGGTCACTGTGTGAGTGCGTCACTCACTCACTCGGCGTGCTTCGCTCTCCGGGCGTGCATGTGTGTCACGGGGTGAATTTCGTTTTGTTTGTTTTTGTCTCTTTTTTTTTCTGATTTTGTTTAAAGTCTGTCAACTGTCATTGGGCGACTGTTTGTGCGACGGTCTCGGAACGAATACAACTTCTGCGTGCTTTCACCTTTGCCGAGGAAGTGTGGGGGTCAATGGAACACAGTGACACTTGGTTTCGTCTCATAATTGGCCAAGGATACGCGGACTGTGTCGCCAGAATGGGGTCGCAGTGCAAACGCTATTGATCTTGACCTCTTGGGGTTGCTTTGTGCGTTGCTGCCGTGTGTGTGTAAACAAATCTCTGCGAGACTGGGATCATCGCTGGTTCACTATGTTTATTTTTAGACAGCGTCTGTCATTCGATACCCCAGCGTTCCGGACAGGAGGCGGGAAATGACCTGCGTACACGTGGCTGTCTCTGGGTCTGGCGTCGTCGTCGTCACTACACCTGTCACTTGCTAATTGATTTTGTTGATGCGAGATTGCTTCTCGTGACGGATTATTTAGCCGCGCCTGATAAGAGCCGGAGTCATCGGACAGCGTTGACATTTATAAAGAACGCGAAACGCTATCACAGCCCCGGCGACAGTGAAAGTGCATGGGAAAAAAAAAACGAAAACAAAAGTCATGAGTTGTAGACCGTCGCCGACGGCGGGGAATAATTGATATCACCAATTAGGCGGTTCTATGTTTGGAACGGAAATTCGTTCGTGAAGGTGACTCCGAGACTTGTGATGTGATTTGAGTTGAATTTCGTTTTATTTAAAGTGACTGAGCGTGGGCTGTGCTTTTCGTTTAGGGTTGTTGAATGATGATGGCACATAAGTGGATTTTACAGAAGGTCTTGGGCTCTAAATCCCATGTAATCTTAGCATTTCGTTGAATGGTCACGAGGCGAAAACATGGTTAGACTTGAAAATAAAGGGTGATTTTTTTCGAGGTATAGAACTTTGAAATGGAATAAAGCAAGGAGGATTCTTTAAAATTGACATAAAATTGACTTCATTCGAGAGATAATCTTCTGGCATTTTGAATTTAAATATGATCTCTGACATAGGACCGCCAATGCTGGCTCGGACGTAGTCCAATCTGGAGGTCCAATTGACTTTTTCCAACATTTGTGGTCATATATCGGCAATGACGCGGCGAACGTTGTCCTCCAAGTGGCCAATCGTTTTCGGTAGACCAGCGACTCCACATGGCATGCCTTCAAAACAATCAGGATCAAAGGCCGCATGTGGAAGTTGTCTTTCGCAGAGACTTCGGGCTTCTTCATTGCCACCGCGCCGTAAAGCGGGATTGGGATGATTAGTGTCTTATATAAAATCAACTTGGTCCTTCGAGAAACGATTCTAGCAGTCATTTGCCTCTTGGGCCCAAAGAAGCAGCAGTTGTTGACAGTTTTTCTGTTGAACGCGGTGCTGAATGATGATGTTGGTAGCGCACGGACTAGCTCGAAGAGCTGCCCAATTTGACGCTCTGTCCAGGACGCGGACGTTGTATGTCCATTGAGCATCATCTGAGTGAGCCTTGCCTTGGCACGTATACCCACCGACCTAACCTAACATGTATGTCCATTCTTGAGCACAGGATACACTCCCTTTTTCTCCTAGTTCATTCATTCATTCGTCTCAATGCCAGAAAACGCCTCAACAACGCACTCGCTGCATTCTACCAATCCCTTCAATTTCATCCGCCAATGCTCACAGCTAAACGGACCCTTGGAAGTTCCTGTCTCTAGGTCTGTGCTCTGTGAGTTTCGCACGATCTTCTCCAGAACGGTGTTAAAGAAGTCACAGAACTAGCACGCCGCCTTGTCTTAACCGTTCTGTGACATTGAAGGTCTCAGTGAGTTCGTTACCCCGACCATAAGGGAGCATCGAGTGTACTCTACGCTCTTTGAATAAGACGAATAGGTTGCCTTGCCTTTTGTCTTTTCCAGAATTTGCCGGAGGTTTAAGTTCTGATCGTCGACTTTCCACGCATGAGGCTACACTGATACGGACCATCATCAGATTGTTGATAAAGGGCTTCAGACGAGCACTGCAGAACTGCAGAGAATATTTTGTACACGATGTTAAGAGGGTAGTTGTCGTAGTCAATGGGAGTCTCTTGTGTGTAACCGCAAGCAACACAATCAATCACAATCTTCCAAAAAAAAAGGATACATTCCTCGGTCTTCACCAGCTGCTCACTCCTCGTTCGCCTCCTTTTCGAACACTCACGATCAAACGGTCAGCCACAACTTCGAGTGTGCGGGTTTCAAGGGCACCGGCATGAGCAGTCTAGGACACACAAAGTGCCGAGGAGCTTTCGAAAGGGCGTTACAGCTTGTCCATCCTGGCTTAAGCCTCGTCCTCGAGACGTTGAATCGGAAATCTCTTCGTTAAAACTGTCTGCATCGGATTCTGTGGCTTCACTTTGGGGAGGGGGGAGGGATTCATCGTCATACAGCTCACACCACCTCTTCATCTTGTCTGTGCTTTCGATCGACTCAAATCGTTTCTGAGTTCGCTGCTGTCCTGGTAGATCCCTCAGGACGTACCTATTGTTTGGCAACCCCTTTGCCACTATGTACTGTAAATTATATCAAGTTTTCTTGACTCACCTGTTGCAGTGGGCTCCCGTTTAATCAGGACTAAGTCGTCCACTTCGTACGTGAATGGCTTTTTGTTCCTTTTTGCTTCTGCTGGTCTACTACAATGCGATGCAGGGCGCCGTCACGCGAACGATCCGCTACGCTCCAGTTCTAGCAGAAGTTTGTCGCCGGCGATCCCTCTTGGTGTATAGGCGAATATTAATTCGTGCGGTGTTGCCCTTGTAGTTGTACTTCTCGCCGTGTTCAAGCTCCATTGAATACTTCTCAACTGCTGCGCCCAGTCCTTTCCCGCTGAATGGCTACACTTAAGCGCTGCAAGTACTGTACGGTTGGCCCTCTCCACTTGTCCGTTGGCCCGTGGGGTTCTAACAGCCGTCATAATACGTTGTATCCCGTAAGTTTAATTCGCTTGACGAAAAAGAAGTACCTCTGTCGGTTACCAAGCGCTTGGGCATACCGCAGTATTCGATTGAGCACTGCTAGCACTCCCTTTGTATTGGTCGTTTTTACAGCTTTCAAAATGATGTATTCGGTGAAGTTGTCCACTAGTGCTACCACATACCCGCACGTCCAGTTGTAAACGGCCCAAGATGATCCATATGGACCGTATGGAATGGTACGGGCATTCCCTTCTCCTTCTCCACACAATGCAGCTCTCCTTCTTTCGTTCCGCGTTTACGTACCCTTTGACAAAGCTCCTCATCTTGGGAAGCCAATATGTCCTTCTCAGCCTCTCCAAACAATACTGAGAATCCACTTGTCGGGCATACTCTTGTGTTTGACGATATCTTCGAGGTGAACTGGGGCCCAACAATAACAACCGCTAGCTGATTTCAATCGTTCGAACCAGCAGCTTTGATCAGTCTTAGTCTCGATATTGCTGTATTCAGCTTGTCTAGGTCGGCAGACGGAATTCTCCTTTATTGATGCCAAATTGAAGCGCCTATCGTTGTACCCTTTATCGAGAGTCTGACCATTTTTCTTCACCCTCTTCAAACGCTTCTGATGGGAAGTTCCTCTTAACTGACGTGACTAGGTGAAAAGTTATAGAAAAGCATTAATTTGTGGCGACACCATAGCATGCAGAATCTGTCTTTTCTGTCCTTTCATGCTTGGTCTCCGCTAAACTTTCTTTTGATGGCTTATTCCACAAAATCCTGTCTTCAGGACCGAATAAAACAGAGGACATCCGTGGTGTCTTATCTGATGTCACATACCTTGCACTCTCGACTATTCAAAGGATGATGCCTGGTAGCAAGTTTCTGAGAACTTCCGCCAACGCAGAGCAGATGTAAGATGGTGGATTTTCGGAAAGATGGGACATCTATTACGCCAGACGATTCTAGTTTCGTGTCGTGTCTAGCTGTCAGTGGTGTCATGTGGACATTTTTTTTTCAACTATTACCTTGTAGCCGCGTTTGTATATAACCCCAAAAAGTCATGAAATGGATTATAAATCCAGACGAAAGTAGTGGTGTGCCAAGCAGAAACTTTCTTCAACCGTCTTAATCTGAGTTGAACAACGAGAGGAGAGCTTCGGAATTGGAGACACAACCGCGAACAATGAATATATTCGTGGTGGCATCGTGACCCAGTTGAAGTTGCTGAAGACTGTGAACTGCACAGAGGCAGAGGAGCCCGATTTCGTCGTCTCCGACTTTGAAAGTTCCACAATTCCAGCACTTCACAAATTCAATTAACATGCGACAGACTGTCCCCGGCCCTGGAACAACAATGATGGCCAGAAGTTCCTTCAGCAGTGTAAGTCCGCCAATCTGGACGTCAACGAAAAGTTGGTGCTTAATTTCTCAGAAACCATGCGCTGACAACTGCTGCTCCGTGGACACAGCCACTGCCGCGGCGGTATCGTGCCTAAAGAGGTACTCAAGGCGTGCAGCGGCAAATTCACTCCAGTATTTCAGTGCTTGTACTGCGGCGGTATCGAGTGTTTACCGGCGGAGAACATCGCGCAGCCAGTTGGCTCAAACTCGGCCCGGGCGCTGGTGCAATCGGTTGCGAACTGCTGAAGAACTTTCCCGTGGTCGGAGTGGGGTCTGGAATGGGAGAACTTGTCACCAACAAAATGGATCCCATTGAGAAGTCGGTTGGGGCCGGGGCGGTTTGTACTGCGTCTACTTTCGTTGCTGAGGGACTAATGCCCAACAAGTCCATCTATGGCCTTCATCTCAAAACAGCTTTTATCACTTCTGACTAGTCTTATCAAAACTCGATCACTAAACGGAAGATCCCTGATAACACTCCCGTCTGATTGTGAGGCTAATTTAATTTTTCCTGGATCCACAAGACACAACAAGGATGGAGTCCTTTTTTCACCACAATCGGATATGCCACGCATTGCAGACCGGAAACCACTTCTCTCGGTGTTTCTATGCCCGACTAATCGGTGCTGGTGTTTGGCTGCTCTCCTTGAGGAGCTGGCCGATGGGAAATCGATTCAGCCGGAGGTACCCACTCCGGCGTCCCATCTGCTGTCTGACCATGAATATAGTCGATAGTCGATGTGTTGCGTTGTGGTGACCTGGCTGCCGTCGGAAATTAACTTTTCGGACACACGCGTGGATGGTGTGGCAAATTGGAGCGTGAAGCACACTTGTGCGTGTGGGTTGGGCAATTTGACAAAAAACAACAGAAGGTTTTATGCGACCGTTGGGTTGGGTAGACAATCAGTCCTTTCATTGGATTAAGAGTCCTTTTTACAAGTCCTTTTTTTAAATCAGTTTGCAATGTAGGCAAAGTTGTGAGAACTGTTTTGGATGGAGGTGGGTATCAAGTGATTCTGTGGGTCTTTGAAGAAGTCTTTGCCCTCCGAGCAGTCCATATGGACAAACCCCCAATAGAGCAAGTGTCAGTGAGTTGTCAGCGGTTTTTGAAAGAACACAACACAAGTGGAGGCGAGCACGACAGTCCTAGGAAGTGAACCGCTTAATTCATCGCTTAAACGTCCATCTTGCTTGATTTTTGGCTCCACGACGAAAATGAAAAATCAATTTTTATCGTCTTTAACCAGGACCCCTGGATTTCTCCAATTCATCGTCATTCCTTGGCAGGACATCCGTGCCAGTCTTGATTAAGATGCACATTTGTCTCGATGCTGGAAGTGGTTAATGCCATTAATGACCTGAACTTGGACTGGATGCAAAGAAGTCACGTACTAGTCACATTTCATCTTCAGCAAACTGAACGAGAGCTCCGGAGCACTCACGAATTTTTGATGGCACTTCCATGTGTACGTGCGTTATTCTTTTGAAGGGTTCTGGCGAATCTGCGCTGAGATTGGTTCGAGAATTTCTTAAGACTTTTCGAGTGTTCAACACTCGTGAAGCAGAAGTTGGTGGCATTGATTGGATGAGAAAATATTCTGTTGCGACTGTTGGCACTCGTTGGATGGTGTGGGGCTTAGAAGGGCGGGATTGTTGAAATGTTGAATGGTCTCTGTAAACTAAGGCGTCAACCTGGAAACTTAACTAAGGAAGAAAGGCATCTACGGCCTTATACTGCTGCAAAAAAGCTATAGGATCTAAATCCCTCATAGTCCACTGGATATTCATTTCTACAGACAGGCGTCGCGACCTGGTGGACCGCTCTAAACATAAACATCAATTGCAAACCGCTCGAAAGAGTGCAACGGATGGCGTGTGTATGCATCAGTGGAGCGCTAAGGACAACCCCTTCCGAAGCACTGAACATACTCCTTAACATTCCGCCGATAGAATTAGTCGGTAGACAATCTGCTGGCTGCTCGGCGATAAGGCTGAAATGGCTAAACATGCGAAAGGAACTCCGATTCGGACACTCCACCACCTCCTAACACCCAGGCTAGTCTTCGAGAAAAACTTCTCTATCAGCATTCCCCCAAGATCTTATGGTCATCTGCGAATCTTCACAGATGGATCGAAGATTGGCGATGGTGTGGGAGCAGGTGTCTATTCTAAGGATCTAAACATCCAGCTGTCATTCCGTCTATCAAACCACTGTAGCGTTTTTCAGGCAGAAAAAAACACAATTACAACTAAAACACAATGCAATATAAATAACAGATATCGCCATCTGTTCCGACAGGCAGGCAGCGATCAAAAATCTCTGGACGCATTCGCTTTTAACTCAAAGACTTCCCTGAATTGCCGCCTATCTCTCAACGAGATGGCCAAGTATTTTAACACCCAACTTATGTGGGTGCCGGGTCACTGTGACATCCCGGAAAATTGCAAAAGCAGCATTATCGGCGTACTTACCGGGCTTTGTGCCATTGGCATGCACACCTCCAGACTAGGCCTTCCCTTTAATGACTTCTGTAGAAGCTGTAGAAACCATTACACATCTCCTAGGTAATTGCAATGCTCTCACCATACGTAGAAAGCGTCATTTCGACGCCTACTACCTCAAAAATTTGACAAAACTTAACAACATCACTATCAGTCGACTCCTCTGCTTTATCACAAGCGCAAGCTGGTTTGCGGAATAGGGTTGGTGGTATCACAACGGCCCCTCACTCTGGCCTAAGTGTGACTGCTGCTCCAGCAGCTGATATTTTCACGAGACTTGTTTAAAATCTCTCCCCACTTCTGGGCGCAACCGTATCCATAGATCTCCTGTCCATTGAATTGAAGAACTTGGCGTGTGTCATAGCAAGTAACACTAGTACTGACCATGCTTCTTAGAAAAGGTTAGGACCCGGAAACATTGCTCATGCAACGCCACACTTGGCGCCTAGTCAATATACCGAGACTCTGGGGGTTGCTCCCTGGCCCCTGGCCCCTGGTACCACAACCACATCCCGCTCAGGAAATCCATAAAAAATCGGAAGAAGTGGCGTCTCCTCCAAAAGATTTGATCATCGCTTTTCCAAAATACTCTTAGAAATCATTTATGGCATTTGTGGGTCGAAGCATGGCGAGGGCTGATGCTAATGTTGCTTAGTTCTGTAAAAACGCTAAATTATAAGGCGTGCAGGTGCCTAATTCTGCGAGAGGCTTGAGCACTGCAGTTACATAGAAGATGAGCAACAGTTTCTTCCTCCTCCTCAATTTTGCAAACTTCTACAGAAGTCATTGCAGGGGATACCTAGTCTAGAGGCGTGAGTGCTGATAGCCCAGTGTCCCGTGATAGTTCTGAGATTCGGCCTACTCATACGGATCAGGATGCGCTTAGAGATATCGCTGCCTGTCTGTCCGGTATGGATCCGAAACTGCTAAGGATTCACGACGTCGTCTCGATCCAAGAGAATCTTTGAACCACAGTGAAAAACTAATGAACTAAGGTACTTGAAAAGCTCCCAACATCGTAGTCTCGACAAAAGACTTCAGTCACAGCTTCAGTCGACTTTTGCTGTGTCGGTAGTACCAAATCGATGTTGAAAGTTCTTTTTTCTTTTATAGCATTTTTTTTGCCAAATAATGTGTCCCTTATCAATAAAGACCTGACCACTATAAAAGTAACGAGTCTTAAGTCATCTTTAACACTATAGCGAATACACAATGATACACCGCGACCATAATTACTACTTCGTTCAGTTTCGTTAAGTATCGTTCAGTTTTGCTTACTTGCTCAGTGCAATCAAGAGCAATCACTCGTAAGTTGTGCGCAACTGTCAGTTGGTATTGAAGTTCCCAGAAGCAAGTGTGGGTACTTTGAAAGTTGCAGATGCTTCTGGGGTCTTTTCGTTCGATTTTGTGGGTTCATTATGATTTGCCCTTAAATCTTGCAGAATTTATATGCACATAGGCTCATTTTCGAAGGTTTATTTCAACGCTTCGTCTGGCTGCGGGAGAGCCCTTTTTCACGTGGAAGGACCACTCTGCTCCAGACTGTCACGAGTGATGTGTATTTATGGCTTCGGGAAAAGCGGCTTATTCTGACATGGGCAAGCTGTCAAAAGTTATCGTTGCGGGTAACTTCCCTCTGACACAAAAGGGATTACCTTGAGTTCGCAGCAAAAAAAACTTTCCAAAATGAACTCTCACTCGGCGTCCATTCTCAACTTTAGTTGGACGTGAATTAGTTGGAATTTCAATTCTACGTCAAACTGAAAAAAAATACTCTCCTCTCAGTCTGCATCGCACACTGCATCGTCTCATCCTCGACCAATTAGTCGTTATTCAGTCTGGAACGCATTAAATTACCGTCACTTCGTAAACGAATTTCAAATTTCAACCCCCACCCGCTGGTCGTAGCGCGTGTGTGCGTCTCATTCACTTCCGCAGCGAGTGTGGCGACATACCCCCACCGCAGCGGGGGTACAGTTTCACAAGACAAACGGCGCCAAAACAAATTTCCGACATGCATTCCCGCCCGAATGAAGTTTTAATGGAGGGCTCTCGCCCGTCGAGCGCCACCGGATGACCCGTCCTCCGCAGACGACCAATGGACGAGAGGTGGTCGTAAATTCCATTAGGCATGTATTATTAAACCCCTTCTGCGGATGTGCGGAGGAGGGAATCCCTTTTACAGGCCCTAAACATAATTTATGGCCTCGACAGGCTATAGACAAACATCCAGCGTCCCTGAGACTTATTAAGCTATCCGGCGGATTAATGGGAGCCCTCATCCGAAGAACGTCGGAGCCGATAAAAGTTCGCAAGAAATATTGATCCTTTCGTCTGCTCCTTTCGCGGTTTATGGACCCTTTGAGCGGGGGTCCTTTTGATGGCCCCATCGACCGCGAACAGCTCTTGAGGTGAACATCTTGTTAACCCATAAGAGACGACGCATCCAAATCGGCGGCTCCTCCTTGCCATACGTCCTGAGTGACGCGGTGCAGTGCACGTCTTGTCGGTGTGCCACTGAACAAAGTATTTGATTTAGGAGTCGTTCCCCCGGGGGATAGGAGCGGGCTCGAAAGGAGGATGCTTTCGTAGTGCATGTCTGGAAGTTGGTGCTGCTGCCGTTTATGCTGCTCAGCCACAGGATGCGCAAGGACGGAGGTGGCTGTGTTGGCAAGTGGATCTGTGGCTGATTGTGAAAATTTGTTGATTACATTTGAATAGAGAGCAGATAAAAGGAAGGAGGTGTGGCTGCTTTATCCTTGAGCCATTCGCACAGCTGGACCGTGCGTCCCGTCGCTTGTGCACGGCCGGGAATATTTCCCCTTTGCAACAATGGCCCGGAATGTGTTCCGCCGGGGATGTGGCCATCGTAAAAATTGCCTTAACAGGAGTTTTATGCTAAGTGCGAGATAAGGAGTGCCGAAAGGATGGCGGTGTAGAATTGTGGTCGGTACGTAGATGAAGTGCGCACTTAAGCGTTGTCCGGAGATAGGGCCTTTAAATGACATATTTTGTTGCTTCATTAAATGGTTTTTGTGTTTTTTCCTAAAGAGAAGGCGTTTGGTTGACGTTTTTTTTTAGAGGAGGACAGTTGCAGTTAGCGATTCGCCAGACGCGACGCGACACATGCATACATCACGTAAAGTACTTTCAAACGTCCTAGTCTGTGAACAACACGTGCCCCAGCAATGGGTTGCATTCAATTCGTGGTTCCGCGGGTTACTGATGGAGGTGCAGCACTTTGCTAATGAATGTTTGCGACCAGCAGGTGTGCAGATAACGTAGTGCTGTTTTGCGCGTTATCTCCACCGGCGTGTCTTATCTGGGCGGTTGGGCCTAAGTGAGTGGTGCTATTTTGTCAGTTGGTGTTCTCCCATACGCGACTTCGAAGCTGGTAACGCATAACATTGCTCTGCTTCTGGCATACAGCGACATGCACCTATTTTTTCTTTTACTCTTTATGGCGATAGTCCTCTTGGGAGAATCCCCGTTTGCACTTCACGAAGTTTGAGGGAAGAAGAAAGGAAGTGTAGAATAATTGGGTCTCTAATCATTTACAATTTAGTACAATTTAGTACATTTTAGTACAATTTAGTACAATTTAGTACAATTTAGTACAACTTAGTACAGCTCGCCACATCGCTTGCTGTCTTCAGTGCAAATGTCTAAAAACCGTCTTTCGACATTTGGTCATGTCGTAGGGTCTAGCTCGGCGACCTTTCTTTTGATCATCAGCACAACAATGTTGGCCTCCTCTGAGGAAGCACGCAATTGAACCAACAAGCTGCAGCCCTTGATGTGTAGCCAATTCCCACCAGGAGACCTCTCTTTTGAGGATAAAGACCAATGGCAAACTACTGGTTGAATTCCTTTGAACTCATCAAGTGCCCTTCGTGTGTTTTTTCCCCCAAAAGACCAATTTCTCCCAAATTATCAGTCTCGACGGAGCGGCATTCAAACACAATGAGACCCCTTCAGAACCAACACTGATTTGTTCATGTCACGCAACTGTTCGTGAACGAGGTTATGTGCTCACGAATTCCACAAGACCCTTGAGTGTGTTCACGCAGTCATTGGAATGAGTTTGAACGATCCTTGCCGTCAAGTTGTGGAATTTTCATGTCAACTTGTGGCAGGGTCTAGGCCAAGTTGAAGTGCAATACCATGGAGACTGGCACGTTTGTCGGGAGAATCAAATTAACTTCGATTATGCCTTTCACTTCGCGGGAATCGAAGAAAGCATATGAGTCAACGCATGAAGCCACTTCCGCAATGCCCATCGAAATCCATCCGAATTCATGGCGGTGTCCCATACTGAGTTAAGAATTCCCCCAAAATCGCAAAACAACCTACGTGATGAAGCGCTTGCGCTCCATGCTTACGGAGTCTAAAGTTCACTCACACGATCTCCCCGAAGTGGGTCGTCGAATATTCGCAAAAAAGAAAAAAGTCAAAAGAACCAGAAGAGCACACCAACGGTGATTCCGCTTCATTGTGTGGTCTTCTGTGTTGTTGCATTCCGGGGATGTACGTCATCTTCGAGTCGTCGTGACTTGCTCCACGACACAATCTTCAGCTGGTCACTGACATTTGGAAAAAATGACAGCATCTAATCTGCAGGCGTGGGGAATGCTCAAAATAGCAGCGGGTTTTCGTATCAATCACAACAAAAAACAATTCATTAACAAACGTTCAGTTTATTCTGGTCGCCGAATTTTATAGATAAGGACTGCTGGAGTGGAGCGTTGAGACGTGGCGACGCGGGACTGGATCGCGCCAAGTTGTTTATCGGGCCGGAAGAGCGAGACATTTCCAGTGCCATGCAATCTAAGTTGCAAATAGAAATACATAGTCATCTGCTATTGTTTGATCCAGAATCCCCGTTTGCACTTCACGAAGTTTGAGTGAAGAAGAAAGGAGGTGTAGAATAATTTGGTCTCTAATCAGATACAATTTAGTACAATTTAGTACAACGGATTTGCGTCGAACTTAACGGTCAGCCGGGACTGAATATGGTTAGTTTAATCTTTGCCATTTTACGTGACAGTCGCTGTACGCGACGAAACTTACAACAAACTGGTGATTCGGAAGTAAGGCTGGTTACATTTTACGGGCCGATGTTCATTTTGAATAAAACAGAAATTATTTAGGAAATTATTGTCATTTCTTTTTATTATGATAATATTGGTATGGCTCAATTATGTATGGAACAAAATATCGGCCAAATGGCCGCTGCGACCTCGGCCGCAGAACTCCATCCGATGGTCCAAATTTTCGATGACGCTGAAGCATAATTAGGCCAATATGCCGCCAACCCATAGACCGCACCAAACAAACTTTAGGTATGTTCCGCGCATTAAGCGCAGATTAGGTAGGTAGATAGGTGATAGGATGCCCTGTCAGCCCTTTAGGCCGTGGCTCACTTAGACCCACATTGTTCGGTCCATTGTGCCCCTGTTTTGGGGTGGTTTACTACCGTGAGACCTACTTTAGTTCTAAAACCACCCGGATTCTCAAATGAATCGGAGGAGGTTTTTCAGTTCAACACCACTTAGGTCATCTAGCTCTACGAAGAAGTGTTACTAGAGCTGGACAGTCGCAGAGCAGATGATTCTATTTCTTCTTCATCTCTGTAGCCTCTACAAAAGTCGTTGTGCGGTAGGTTTCGACGCATAACCTATGGCACAGTGCCCGGTAAGGACCCCTATTAGCATGCGTACATCCTTGCGATAGTGTTGATCTCTTTTTGCTCATCGTCGGCCATAGAGCTCTCGCTGGTGCTCCCATCAAGCTCTGGCTCTATCTGGTGCCTCGGCCTCTACTTTCTTCCCTAAGGAGCTTAGTGACGTATGCGAGTTCGGGATGGCTAGATATTCTTCCAACTCAAACTCAACATTCCCCGGCCGCCTTAGCTAGAGCTGTCTCGATCATTTTGCCACACTCGAAGGTATGTCCATTAGGCCTTCCGAACTTCACCATAGCAAGCTGTAATGAGTTTCTGGATGCTTCGTTGTAGGTTCTCTTGGGAGCGTTTTTCGCCTCAGAGGGATTGCAGACCAATTGGATGTCAACATTTGACCTTCCCCCTGTCTTTGGACGCATTGGAACGTTTGAGCCGCTTTAGGTGGACCTCTGTCTCTTGCCTACGACGTACTTACCGTTGTTTTGGGCTCCCGCAGCGTGCCTCGTTTCATTGAGGGCTGTTTTCTTCATAGCGCAGATTATAATCGACATAATCGTCCACTCTGAGCATACCATAGGCAGATCTGTAAAAAAATAACTTCGAAAAGAGGCTCTATGTCTCATCGAAGTGCACTATCTACCTAAAAATGGCTGACTCGCGTTTCGGTGAGAGTGTTAAAGAAGATCCACTTTTATCGACTTCATGGAGACCTCAGCATCTGGGCCTCTCTTACGGCACATGATGGCATCTGTTGCAGTTGAATTTGCATTCACATCAAGTTCAAATCACTCAAGAATTGAAAGGAGATGACCACGAAATGGGTAAAACGCCGCTTGAGTGCCTGAGCATCGGCGTTTAAATGAGCAAGTCTTTCACACACAAAATCAGTAATCTGCAGCGACGTGGCTCCATGTTTCATTCGGTGGACACGTTAGGTCGCTTTTTTCTATGTGTGTGTTACTTCCTTTGTGCGATCCCTTCTATCTCATCTCCCTTCACCATTTCATACAAAAATTCGCGACGAATTTAGCGTGCGTAAGAGCGGTCTTAGCAAACAAAATTATCGCATGAGGGACGGTGAAAATTCGCAAGCAACTGTCGAAAGACATGCATTGTCTCTGCGTGCAATTTGGGCTGGTGGAGTTCTTGCTTCATTCTTGAGGAGGGTGTGCCGTCACCATTACAACCAAATGTAACACGAATTTGTTGATGTTGTGGAAGGCCTGCGGTTACAACGAAAGAAAGTGCCACAACAAGACCGGTTTTGGCTTTTCTGCGATGAACCTTCGCTGAACGTGTTATTTAATGACTTTCGCACTGGCCACCAAAATCGTGTAATGGTGATGCTGTTGGATTTATAAAGTTATTCTATTGTTTCAGATTCTTTTTAAAAAACAAAATAATTACATGGTCTGAGCTGAGCTACCGCACATTATCTTCTACAGAAATGTGCATCTTTCTACTAAAATTGTGATTTTATTTGTTTACAAAGGATATAATGGAAGGATCAATTGTCATTTGAGGGGAAAAAAATTGATTACAGAAAAACTTCATTTGAGTGAGATTTATAAAAAAAACTGGTATCACTGGTTTCAGTTAAGCGGAAGAATTCAAACGAACGAAGAACAAATCAGGACCTGTGGCGTCCTGTCTTTGGAGATCGTTGATCTAAAACGAAAGCGAATGAGTGATGATTTCCATTCAACGTCATTAAAGTTTGCAGTTCAATTTGCATCCACATCAATTTGAACTCAGCCAAGAATTGAAGGCATATCCATAAAATGCGTAAAACTAATGTCCATCGCACTTTAGTGTGCCCGTCGTCTTTTATGGATTAAGACAATGAATATTCAATCAAAAAGCAAATATTCATGCGACCTGTTCTTCTTGCAGTCTTCTTTCGATTTGTAGGCCTACGTGCTGAATTCGAGTTTTGTTCTCGTCAATCACCCTGTCAACGAGAATTTCGTGTTTAAGGGTGATTAATTGATTATGTTTTACTTCAGTATCAGAACTGTCAGATGTCCGCGTTGATCTTATGAGACCCAACATCGACAACCGATAGCCCACTAGTACACTGCTTATTTATCGGATATCGGGTTTCTTTGCGCCGCACAGCTTATTATGATTTTCGCTAGAACAGCGATTAATAACAGTGATGGTTTAAACTTATGACCAGCTGAACCTTGAACAGAGCTCTCATTTTTGGTTTAATTCATCTGATTTTGCAGTGAAATCTGAACTTCAGTTCAGTTGATCATCAGTTGATCAAAAAATATGGCAGCACTTTCCATTCGGTGCGTGTACGGCTGCAATTTGTAAGGGCTTTCGATGTAATTGCAATCCCGACTTAAAAGCGATTTACAAATTTTGTTGTGAACATAAATTATTTGTTTACCATTCGAGATTACAACTAGTCTTAAAACTAAGGGATTGGCTCAATAATAGTGGTCCAACTGATGTACATTGTATATTTCAGCATTTGGTTGTACAATATCGGTTTAGTGTTAATTTTTTATATCCTACAATGTCCAGTGCTTACATCGGGTTGTTCAAATCCGAGTGTCCAATCCGCTTTGGGATGGGGTAATCTTGGGGTAGCCGATTGAACCTCGCTGCTCTGATAAAGGGTGATTTTTTAAAAGCTATAGGACAGTTTTTCAAAAAAAAAACACATAAAATTCAGAAAAATGCATGAAATCCTTATTTGAATCGATGGTACGGTCCATATAATTTAATGTTTGAAGATTATTTCATGCAAATGTTGATCTTGACTGCACCTCAAATGGTCCATCCGCTTAGGCATACTCTTTCCAACATTTCGGCCGGTATCTCACGGGTAAATGCTTCAATGTTGTCTTCCAATGCGTCAATTGAAGCGGGCTTGTCTGTATAGACATGAGCTTTAACATAGCCCCACAAAAAATAGTCTAAAGGCGTTAAATCGGACGATCTAGGCGGCCAATTGACCGGGTCCCGAACGTGAAATAAAATGTTCACCGAACTCGCCCCTCAATAAGTCCATTGTTGCGCGTGCTGTGTGGCATGTGGCACCGTCTTGTTGAAACCACATGTCATGCAAGTCAAGCTCTTGCATTTTGGGCGAAAAAAAGTTGGACATCATCTCACGGTATCGCTCACCATTCACAGTTACTTTACGATTCGCATCGTCTTTGAAGAGGTACGGTCCAATGATGCCACCAGCCCATAAACCGCACCAAACTGTGACTTTTTCTGGATGCATTGGTAGCTCTTGCAATGCCTCTGGCTGATATTCACTCCAAAATCGACAATTCTGCTTATTTACGTACACATTGAGCCAAAAATGAGCTTCGTCGTTGAACACAAGAAGCGCGCGATGAACTTTCTTAACAGAGCACGCATTTTGGTGATAAAATTCAATAATTTGCAAGCGTTGTTCGTTTGTAAGACGATTCATGGTTAAATTATAGACCAAACTGAAGATGTTTGACAGTGAAACAAAACACGAAACGTGCGTCAGCTGTTTAAACCAGTGTTGCCAAAAAGATAATAGCTAAAAAATCACCCTTTAGAAGCCATGCAGCTCGTTGTTCGATGTCGTTGGGAGGTTTTGCTCGTTTAGCGCGTTAAGGTAGCGTTGTCCGACGATTGAGTTTCTCAGCTTCCTGATTGCCTCGTTAGGACGATCGCTGATGTCTAGAATCTGCTTTCTGAACAGTGTCAGCATGTACAGTTGCAAGGGGTCCTGTCGACGGTCCTTGTCGAAGGTGAAACCCGTATATATTCGCAATATTTTCATTTCGAAAAATTGCGAACTTCTCCATGCTGGCCTTAGAAATGGTGTGCCATATTGGGAAGCCGTCCCTTAAGAGCAGCAAGCCGTAAGAAGCGAGCAGCATTGTCCTGTAATTGCAATCATTTGTAGTTTTAAAATGCCTTTCGTGCACTGCTATTGAACTTTTGTAGCGCGTCTTTGGCAAGCAAAGATCTTGATAATCAACTGAGGAGGGAAAAGGCTGCAGTATGGATAGCTTTTGCAAGTGATCTCGATTCAAGGAATGGATCTCATTACCGAACATCAGATGAGAACAAAATACCAATGCTTGAAAACAAAATGGCTGAGGTTTAAACGGCAGTGTACTCTCGTTTAACTTAAACTACAAATTGAACTCTGTTCAAGGTTTAAACGACATTGTGAAACTGAATAAATCGTTGAACTGCAGTTTAAACCAAAAGTGGAGTTTAACCGTCCACAGTGAAAGTGGGCATTAGAGAATTCAAATCATTTTCTGTACACGTTGAATCATCTAAGGCTGTGTTTACACTTTAGCAGTGAGGAGGAGGAGTTCCGCTTCTGAACTTTTGCCGATTGAGTGTGGGTGTTAAGCTGTTGCCCTGTTAAGCTGGTTTTCTCGTTCAAAGCAGCGTAATATTTGAGTCTTAAGGTCAATCTCCAACCTGGACTTGGTAAATAGCTCACTATGCGATGACAGTTCTAATTGTTGTCTCTAGCCATTCAAAAGGAGACTTGTGCACGCGTCGCTCTCTGCCACACACGTCACTCAAATTAGTACACAGTTCCTCAGATAGCGGGGAAAATACAGAGTTCCTTATCACCAATTTACACTATTAGTGCTCGTCACTCTCCAGTGATCGGAATGCGATTGATGTTTGCCGCGAACTAGTCCACAGTGGGCCCCACACACAGCCGATCGACACAAGTGTGTGGGCAGCTGTAAAACTCCAACTCCTTAGTGCAACGATTGTATATCGAATCCTGGGGAATGCCTTGACAGTCATCGCGATGTAACCCAGTGATCCCAACGAAGAAAATGTAAATTCGCATGTTTCTGACCTCTGTCGCCCTTCAACTGACAGAACATCGCCTCGAGAGAGAGGGGCTTTCTAGCAAGAAAAAAAAAATGCATGAATTGCGCCTCTTTAACATCGCCCTCAATAATGTGACAACCAACACCAAGCCACCAAAATTTGCATTTGCATTTAAGCCCGCGACGCCATTGCTTGCTTCAGTTGACTTTGACAAGCTCACCCATTCCCGCGCGCATTCCTTCTTTCGCACGTGACACGTCATGTGCTTCAGAGGCAATTCAAGTTGTAAAACGTGCTGCGCATAACTTTTAATCACTTACCGCCAGAATTCGCGTCGTAAATGAGCCGCCGGTACGTGCTCCCTGACAGGTCTACTCTACCGACTCAGAAGACAATTTGCGTGGTCATTACCAGACTTTTGGTCCCATCCCATCCCCCGTCAGTCTGATTTGCTCGGATGCCATTCCATCGCCAGACGACCGAGTGAAATCTCAGCGCCAATGTCAAGTGAAATCGCGTTAATTTGCTGAATAGCTGAACAAAAGAAAGCAAAAAAGTCTCCCATTGATTCTATTCGCCCGCCCTCCAAAGAGTGTAACTTGTAAGTCAAAAATAAACATGTCAACACAACAGGCACACACGAACGCCCTCAAAGGTTAGACCGACAGCGAGGTCGCCGGCGGCGGGGAAGAACATCGAACGACACCACCAGTGGCCAAGGGGCGTCAAGTGGCGAGAGTGCTGTCACAGTGTGTGTGTGTGTGTGTGTAGAGATTCAAATGACATCATCGCCTAATCGAAACGAAAGTTCAGCATCGTTTTCTTGGAAGCTGACAGATGAGTCTCTGGAAGTGTAATCGCGGCGAATGTCATTTATCACGTCGTGAGTGAGATGCATTGCAATGCGTGACGTTTATTTTTTGTTGTCATGGAGAAAAACGATGTTTTTTTTTTTCTGGTTGTTGTTAGGCGCTCTGACGGCTGCGATTGACAGATGCGGTGTGGAATTGGTTGAAGGGAATTTCGATGATTTTTGACGGGATAATGTAAATGGAAATCAAATTAAATGGATTTTTGGTCTCGCGGTGGTGGCAAATGACAGCTGCACAGGGGAATGTGTGGAGAAATATATTCATTTTGACATTCAGCGATGAAGTTTGATGATTTGTCAAGGGATGTGTGCTCAAGAGGGTATGGGTGGGTTTCAGAGGGAGAGGATGTCTTCCAGACTGAAGGGGGACTGTCAAAACGATGAGCGACATTTCTGACTGCGTTCAGCTGTCACTTTGGGAAGAGTAAACTCAGTTTTAAGCTTTGACATTCTCATTTATCTCGTCTTATTCACCAGTGGTTCGAATTTAATGGTTTTTATTGATGAACGTGAAGTTGGCAGCGATTGGAAACGATTTGTTTGGACTGCTGGGTCTGTTCTCTCTGTCAGTGACTTTTAGAAGTACACACTTGGTCTGTTCTCTGCTTTTTTTTGTCAAATAAACAACGGAAACGAAGGGTTTGCAACGGGGGAACCCGAATGAATTCTGTCTTAAATCAGTTGGAGACCTCTTGGAGTTGCACTCTCCTCCTTGAATCCACAACAAAACGCATAAATTTCTCAGATGAACAAGAATGCACAAGTCCACTATCAAAATTTACGATCTGTCAGAACCGCCCTGAGCGTCCATTGAGCCAATTACCTTGGCTAAGAGAAAAAAAACGATGAAATTAAGGAATTTATTAATCGGAAGTTATTTCACTCGCCAGTTTAATTCTCCTAGTTAGCACCGCATCCCTTCGCCGTACCACCACCACACTCTGCTCTGCTGACTCACACTCGACCACAACGAATGGGATCATGATGCAGCTGCAATTTCAATCCATTTGCCAGAGTGGTGTGTCAGTGACTTTTAGAAGTCACCTTTTTATCGGAATCGATAAAGGAGTCAGCAGCTATCGGTGGCTGGACATGTTTTATTGCTTCAACCGTTAATTCAACGTTCCATCGCCCATGCGATATAAAACGTGTCGTCGGCTAGTTGAGTTGAGTGGAACGACGGAGTCCTGTGAAATCGCTGGAGATTACATGATGTCATTTTGGGACAAATGAAAGTGCTTGTGAGGGTATTTCCTCTCATTTGAGGGTAATTGGGAAGAAAGAATTTTTTTTCGATTTTTTTGACAGATGTCAGCTGACGTTTCGAATTGGTGTCGGTGTTGCCAAGGGGGTGTGATGAGGCTTCTGTTGACCGACTGTTAGTGTTGCCAAGAGGAGACTTTTTGACAATCAACAACAAATGTTGAAGATTTATTCCAAATGGAACACTTAATTTATGACTCGTTCATAGTCACAGGCTGGTGTGGCTTTGCAGCATACATCCGCGTTCCTGTATCCATTTCCCTGAATGCGGCTGTCGATAGTCAATTGATGAACGACTATTGTTGACAGGCGGTAGTTGAATTTTCACTCCAACCTTACGGTCACAGGCCCAATGTCTTGATTTTCGAATTTTACGTAAACCGCTCATAAATGTTGAAGCCTTAGAAGACAGACATGAGTCGTGACGGACGGATGGACCGACGAACGTGTGGACAAACCGAAATTGGGAGGCTTCCGTTTGGAAGACGTCTGACATTGGCGGAGTTGTCTACCCGACAAATTTTCAACAAATCAGAAGCACCTTTGAAATAAAAGTCAGCGCTGTCACAATACCAGAGCTGCCTACGGAGTGCGCACTTCTTTGACGTCATCTGGCTAAGTCTCATCATCTAGCTGTGAATTGACACGATTACACAGCCTGATCCTTTTTGTATGATCCCCATACGCACTGGGGACCGTACCACTGCCGGGTTTCTAATAGTTTCGTCGGGCTAAGACGGCAAAACTACGCACGGCACATATCTGAAAGGTTTTAGTAAATGCCAACTGCTCCATCGCATGTAGAGGAAGAATGGCGACTGTTGTCAGCAGCTGTTGTCTCTGCACAGAATTTTTGTGGAGTGGCTTGGAGTGGCGGCTGGTAGTGAGAAAGTAACCGCGTGGCTGAAAACACCCGAAGTTCGAGAAACCATCAGAGAGAAGGAGAATATCTAGATAGACTGGATTCTCCTGGGGAGACACTGCTTCTCGTAAATAACAGGCTCGAAGAAGTTGCAAATTGGCTGTGCGAGCAGCTAACTAGCAGTCCTGGAAGGAGTTCGGTGAGAAGTTGAAAAGTAAACCATTCGCCGACTCAGAGAAATGAAATTCAACATCATCGAAGAAGTCAAATCCAAAGATGGATGCGATGTTGGGTTAGATGAGGGAGAATGCGCAGATGGAGCGAGCACTTTTCGGAGCTGCTCAAGCCCGAACAGGGCACTGAGGGTGGCAGCCCCGTAGTCTTGAGTGAGGCGGAAAATAGTCCAACTGTGGAGGAAGTCATTTTGGCTATTGAATCGCTAAAAGTTGGCAAATCCGGCCAGAAATGCTCACGGCGATGGGTAAAGAGGAGGTTTTACGACTCTCTCGTATCATTAAGGTGGCCTGGGAACGCTGTGAGACGCGTGGCGATTTGCAAACTGGGGCGCTGGTTCATCTCTTCAAAAAGGGGGACAAAAGAGATTGCTTCAATTACGGGGGATATCTCTTTTAAGTCGACCGAGTTGTGGTCGAGCCCAGGATGGATAATAAGCTTTCGTCCTGGCAGAAGCACAACCAACCAGCTTGCCACTCTATGAATGGTACTCGAGAAGTCTTGGGAGTATGTCAAGCCAATCTGCAGCTGTTTTGTAGATTTGGAAAATTCATACGACCGCGGCGTGGTTGCGGGTATGTGGACTTGGACCTACTTGTCTAAGTTCGATTCTTGCTACGACAAGAAATAATTTTCACGGCCCCACCTCTTTCGATTCACTGACAATGCTCAAAGAGTATAAGTGTCTAGAAAAAGCTTCTCAAACTTTGCCGTTCGGAGTCGGCATAAAACTGTGGGTCCCTTCCACTCGTGATAGAACAATAGCACGCACAACACGAGTGGTTGCTGAGAAGCTAGGCCCTCGCCCTCAACGGGCTGTAGCGCCACCCATATTATTATATACGACCGAGTTCCTCGAGGTAAGCTCTGAGGTCTTATGCAGGAGTATGGGATTGAGAGTCCTTTTTTTGAGAGCCATTCAGTCGCTATACACACACTGTAGCAGCTGTGTTCGGATTATCGGTGCTAATTGAACACCGTGAGCGTTGGACTTCAATATACAGTCAGCATCAAAAGTAAATTTACATCATTAAATTGGCTATGTCTCAACAAAAATCAAATCCATGGACTGAATGTGGCAGTGCAGCAGAGGCGGAGATGGTTTCACATTGCTTGAGTTCAGGATAAGTCATCATCTTTTCGCAGATGGCTTAGTTATCCTCACATCCTCCCAGAGAGAACTCCAGCGCGCACTCGATAGGTTTGTTGCCTTATGTGCAGATGCTGGGATGAAGGTTAGCGTGGACAAATCAGAGGTTTTAGTTATTTTCAGAACTCCTGCGCAATGCACTCCGCGTGTTAATGGAGTCCCATTGAAGCTGATAGAAAAGTTCTCGGAGTCTTATTCACGAGTGATGGGAGGAGTTATGCTGAGCTCTCCTGTATGAGTGGTCACAGCTTGAAAGATATGTGATCAGGAAGGCCGAACTTGGTGTCAACGCCAAGTTGGCGACGCTCATGAAATTTGAGTAATGACGGAAACAATAAGATCGCGAAATGGTGCTGAGATGGGAGTGACTGAAGGTGATGATCATGAACAGCCTCATTAGAATGAAGAGACATCATCACTGTCCACTGCGCCATTGAAACTCAAAACTCTAGATTGGGTCTGCCCTCACAATGACGTCTACAGAAGCTGCAGAGACGATTAAGAGGAGGAAACCATTGTCCACTGTCTCTGAAATTGCAGTTGTATCTCTTCTTGAAGGATAAGCCATCTAGCTGCCTACTTTTTCATTAACCTGGTCCAACTAAGCAGTATTAGTGTGTACCATCTTCATCGTTTTAACAAAGGCATCAAATGGTTTGTGGTATAGGACCGACTGGATCCGCGTGGTGACACAGCGGGTCTATACTCTACACGCACTGCGACTGCTGCTTCCTGGCAATTAACCACTTTAACCTAAACTAACCTACACTGAATTGCCTTTCAAAATCGTCGGTGGTTCCGACTTCAAAGAATTCGGTCAGCAAATAGATGATCATTCACCAAACATCACCAGAATAGATGCCAAAAATTTGTTGTTACCAAAACCATAGCTCATCTAGGAGAGCCAAAATGTCACGAATCGTGGATCGGAGGAGGAGAACCTCAGTTTCTGAGCGTGCATTACACGGGATCCCAGTGCGTACATGGCACCTTTTGTTTTTTGGTTATGTCCAAGGATGTGGCCATCTTCGAAAGATATTAATAATCCGTATCATTAGCATGCACAAACCCAAGTACTGGATTACTTGACTACAAACCCACACCCTTCACTCTTTTACCACTCTCCCCGCGGAACTGCCGCTAGGTATTACTTCGCAGGGGTGGTAGGCAATTCATGCCACTCCGCTGTTCCCATTCGTTCGGCTGATTCTGCCGCTCTTCTTTCGGCTTCTGTCCAGTCCGCAGATGTCTAGCCATTATATCTCCGACCCCGCCATTTCCTTAATTACCTCTGGCGGGTCTGGTAGATTTGCTCTCCATTCCGTGAAGCGTCCGCAAAAGAAAATTGCGTGCTTCACGTCCATCTCCTGGTTTGGACACTCGGCACAATAGGCGGAGTTGTCATGTCCAAATCTGTATACTTGCGGTACCCTCCGTGACCAGAGAGGAACTGCGTTAGGTGGTAGCTCCATACATCGATTTTTGGAATCAAGTCCATCCGCCCTTTGTGGTATTATCCCATCGATATGGCCATAGGGCTGTTGAACGTATCCTTTCTTCCTCCTTCCTTCTCCTTATTTCCCTGGCCTCCGTTGGCATTGAGGTTCTCCTGCGGTTAATTCGGATCATCTCGTCCGGGATGGATGTCGATGGGAATCATTCCAGCGATGACATATGCACCTTCATCCAAAATCGTTCGATAGCCGCTGATTGCCTTTAGTGCGCAGAGTCGGTATACCGCTGACGTACACGGCACCTAACACCGAATTCACGTGAGCACGCGACACCTACGAACGTGCTCTCGTAGGCTTTGCATTGATTAGGCAAATAAACATGGTCTGCATGGCTCCACATCTCACCATCAACTTTCGAGTGATGTATCCTCATGTCGATGACGGACTCACTTGACTTCGGCAACCTCACCCACACTCCTCCACCCAGACAGCCACTCAATCGATGAAGAGCATTTCTTTCAAAACCAAAACTAGGTCTCAAAGTCTACACATTAAGAGCAGAATCACTTTCGGCCCCTTTACCGGCCCACAAAGTGACCACAATTTTGGAAATCATCTTTAAAATGCATTCAGCAGGCAACCCCCCACAAACGGTCGATGTCATGGTGGAGAAGAATGCGGTTAGCCATTTCGGGTGACACATCATTTGGAGTCGGTCCAACATTTAATTTGCATTCACTTAATGTCCATTCAGCCTGGACACGGACACGGTTGCCCACGGAGTGCCGAATTCAGGCCCGGCATAGCAATCAATGGACCGTGACTGGCGCGGATATTAAACTGCAGACTGGCATCCGCCGAATGTGACTGCGCTTGTGTATGTCCCGCACGGCATGATAATTCAATGAGCGCCCGCCACAGTCCCTCCGCGGGGACAGTCGATTGTAAATCACTTGCGATACCTTGGGCTCCTGTTGCACCACTCCCGGAGCGCGTCTTTCAACGGGCGTCCACTTAATGCAAATGCTGCAGCGATGGTGGTAAATAAGCCGATTCATCATGCTTCGCAATGAAATACGAAATTCGAATCGTGGGAGTGGCCGCCATGTCCTGCTGCAACGTCATCTCGAACTCGACTCGGAGTGGGGAACAAGGACAAACGCTCATGAAGATAAACGCCGACAACTAAATTTATTCACGGACGTTTCCGCATAGCGCACCACACGCCCGCTGATGAGGATCTCATCTGTCACCGGAAAATCGAACGATACCCCGCTCCTTTTTGGTCGACTTTCCAAAAGAGATACCGCCGCCGGAGGACTTGGCATAAGTCCTCAGAAGGCACAAGGAAAAAGTGCACGACTTATGGCGCCGTTTAGTTTCACAAAGCGAGCGGAGAAATCAATTTTCTACACGTAAACAAGGATCATGCATTTGTCTTCGGTCGGGTGTCCTTTTCGGCTCCATGAACACGAATTCGATTCTCTTGCAGGGTCTACGTATGTGTCCTTTTTTTATTTTTGGGCGGGGGGCAGGGGGGGTTTCAATCTAATTTAACGAGCGGAACTAGTGGAGTTTGTCCACGAATCGATTTTTCTTCCATCTTCTGCTCCCGGGGAGAGGAGGAGAGGGGCAAAGAGGCTGTATCCTGAACGGTATTTCGGCATGGGAATGATGATGAGGTTATTGTGCGCTTCTCCCATGAATGTCCTTTGGCAATGGCTGCGAGAAGAACAGAGCAGAAGAACAGAAAAATATGCATCATTGGATGACTTGATGGTTTTTTGGGGATTCTTTACGGTTTTTTGAGAAATTTCCTCGGTTTTGCAATGTCGACGATTGAAACTGTTTTTTTTTTTTTGCAGACGTTTAATTTGACCACGGGAGCTGCGGAGAATGAGGACAGAGTTGTGTGTGTGTGTGTGCTTTCAAGGCGTGCCTGGCCCGTTTGACTGCTCAGATTGGCTCGGATTCAACAAATCGATTCACAGGAGATTTTCGTCTGCATGGCGAACGGTTGAGTGGCTTGAATATGATCTGATATGTGATTCACTCAGCCTGGGCCGAGGAAATGATGTGATTCTGAACTCGTTGTCGTGGTATGTGGCCAATCAGTTCTGAGATCTGTTCGCTTTGTGCACCGATTGGGTGTGCTGTCACTGAGCCCTCGGATTTGACAGATTTGGCAGCATTCCCGTTTGATAATCTCATTCATTTATTTGTGTAACCACTGAGAGCTTATGGCTAAGTGCATGAATACAACATTGTTGCACATTCCACGCCACATATTTGCCGTAGCACATTTGTGAACGCTGCCCACCTTGTAATGGCGATCAGTGCTGCCAGTATTTTGAAGTGATATTCACCACACGGCTCGGCGATGGAAAATTTACGACATTTCTAAAAACTAGCCGATACCCGTCGTGTGCTGCGCTACGCTAAAAACAGAAATATGTTTTGTTTATTTCTTGGAAGGAAAGGAAATTTTGGATACACAATATTTTGAGTTTATTTTCGGTAGGTGTGAAAACATCAATCTTTTTCGACGTTCCAACTCTGGAGCAAGCAACATATAATTGGCCGTGCGAAAAACAGAAATTTCAGGCAAGTTCAAATCAGCAACACTTGGCGATTGGCCTTATGGATGATTATGGAACGCACTGGGAACTGTAATCGGTTGAAATCATTGGACTTCGTGGTATCAGCACATCTTCTCCTTTCCCTTTGCTGCTGGAGATTGTGGCTTCGATTGAATTCGGCGAGTCTTGTTCCGTTGCACAATTTCGGCGGATCTAAGTTGCGAATGAGCAGCAACGGAGAAGCAATTTTTAAAGTTAAGATTCGTGGTTCCAGATGTTTCCCAAGACTTAAGAAACTCTACTGGATAGTTGACTTCTTCTTCTTGGAACTGGAACTGTGTTAATCGATTTGCACTTGACAACTACACCTGGTAACTGCAATTGAAATCGATGGCTTAAGTATTATTCGGAGCCAAAATTCATCGTTATCAAAGCCGATCATGATTCAAGCATGCTGTTAAGGAGTTTCAGCAGCTTTTCGTGTAGTAGCTCTGATTCCAACTTTTTGTAGACTTGATTCATGTTTTTCGGGCATTTCGGCTGCTCTTTCGCCTCTTTTCCGTTTCGTAGCTGCTGCATTTCTTCCAATTGAAGCTCCTTTCGATGGCATTTTTGATAACTGTTCGCCTTACCGGATGGTTTATTGTGTGGCAAATTGAGGAGAATGCCAAAATATGGCGAACAAAAAGTTCGAGTTAGAGAGAAATTCGACTTAGGGAGAGTCCACTGTAATATGCCTAATTTTTGCATTTCAAATGAAGGCACATTGGTTGGATGGTTTCAAAGTCTACATCGGACATAGGTAGGTGGGACATAGTGAGAAAACCGATTGAATGAAACTTTAAATTCACCACCAGCTGAGGGCATTGATGGCAATTGGATGCTTTTGGTTATAAATGTAGTAGAATCATAGCAACAGCAAGGAAAAACGAGAATCGAAGAGAGAATAGGATCGTTATTATCAAAGAGAGGATTGCCGGTTAGGTCAGAGTAACATAAGTTAATTTTAAGCAAAGTTTGTAAGCAGCAGCCAAAGCGATCAGTTGCCCTGTAATAAAAAGTGAATCTAACGAAAAGGAGTGTTTTATTTGTTTGTGTTTAATTTGAAGAGTGAACCCCTTACATAAAGGGTGTTTTTTGAATGAAACAAAATTGGCCATTTCATGTGCCACCACTGTTCCAATTTGGGTTCATCCATATGATTGCTTCGGTGTAGCTAGTTCAGGCGCCCTCTAGAGGTTTAATCATTGTATCAATTGAAGCTGTACGTCAAAAATTAAGTAGTGATGGGAATGTGTTCAATCTATCCTTGATCTCTGATTTACATGCGTTGTTTCTCTCAAAGAAATAAAGGGCCAATCATAGGTGACTAATGTGAACTTAAGCTTACGTCAGAACTGAACGAAAACTAGCAAAATATAGTCAGACTTCATGTTTTTTCCGTAATTTTTTCCCGCAAAGGCAATGACATCAAGACATGAAGTCACCTATTGTATCGAAAGGTTGAAGTTAAGGCGAAAGAAAATGAAAGATAGTATGACCTTTGCAGTGGAATTCCTTAATTCCTCGGAACTGAGTATCTCCCTCTGGCAGAAGACGGACATTCACATAAAGGGTGCTCGGATGTCTCATCCTGTTTCAGGCAAAGGCGACATACCTAGTCCTAGCACATGCTTATTTTGTTAAGTTGGTAGTTGAGGCCACAGTGGCCAGTAAGAAAGCTGTTGAGGCAGAGTATTTCCTTATATGAATAAGACATGATTCATCGTTTGGATTGCCCTAGACCATCACCATTGGTCTAGGCGAAGATTGTTTTTCCATTTTTTAATCAGCGTTGTGGCTGCTGTCGGTTCGGGACATATGAACGCAGTTTCAGAACCCGCCCTCGCTAGCTCATCTGCGGATTTGTGTCCAGGGTCCCAGCCGAGCTTCACCGTGTTGAGTTCGGCAAGGGATTCTAGTGCGTCGTAGAAACATTTGACCGCTTTAGAGTCCATTAAGCTAATTAGTGATACTGCCTAAGTGCTGCCTGACTTTCTGAGAAGATTATAACTCTAGCGCCATAAATGCCTGGGATTGAGTCTGGCATAGATCTGCGTGGCGTGGATTTCGGCTTGGAACACGGTAGGACAAAGTCAAAGTGCCCATAAATGCTTCTGTGAACTTTCCAACACCAACCGAAATTTCCTTACCTAAAAAGTGATTGATTTCGCTGCCATTTGACAAAGAACGTAATTGAACGAAACTTAACGAAACTGAGAGAAGTGGTTGTTATGGTAGATAGGTAATTGGGGGCCCTGTCGGCCTCAATCCGGTGGCTCACTGTGTCCAACGTGTTGGGTCCATTGTTATGGTGACATTGTATTTGCTCCACTGCACAAGTTAATTTAATTACGCCTTTTATTCGGTGTATGCTTTACCACAAGCTGATAAAATTGTACTGCGGTTGGGAACGGATTTTTCTCTGGCCCGAAAAAGTACAGACCGCTACTCCTGGCATCAGAATCAAGTCCGAAGATACTGCCGATGTGGACTTACAATGAACCGCGTGTTCACGACAAACCGGATGAGGGACTAATTAATCTGTTCACATGTGCATCAACCTGGTATCAATTTAGCGGCTGTAAAAATGAAACCCTAGGCACAGCAGAGCAAATGTGATTGTCACAAACACAGATTCGTATGGATCCAACTAAAAAATGACGAAAAAACTACGATGTCACAGTAAGGGGCCCACCTGCACCAAGGTTCTGCTCATATCCCGTGAAGCCAGACGCGGCAGGGCCTGAAAATGGCAGTTTTGCATTTCTAAAAGTTGATGATCGAGTTTCGGGGCGCAAATTATTGACTACTTTGACCTTCGAACATGATCTAAGCGCTATTAAATGCGACAGAGAATCTATGAGACTTGCCACTGCTGGTGGAAGTTCTTTTTCGTCTTTGTGTGGCGCTACAGTCCGGGGTGGACCTGCGCCTCAACCAACAAGCCCCTCCAGCCAGCACGATCTTTCGCCAGCTGCCTCCAGTTGTGCACACCAAGTTGGTTGAGGTCCTTCCCCACTTGTGTGCGCCATCTCGTTCTAGGACGCGTTGTCTCAATGGCTCTTATTCGTGTTAAAGGCCAATCGATGCCATTATGTAGGGAATACAACATCGTTCGAAGGTCCGCCACGGATTCTCTGAATATCTCGCATCCGAATTGTCCAATTTTCGCGCTTAAATCGGACTGAATTTGTACGATGGCACGGGTTATGTTGGCTTTGAGGGTCACTGTGGGCTGTCGCTTACTCGCTTAGACCTGCGACTTCAGAAAACTGCGACTTCACAACAGAAATGTCTAGGGGTTTCAATTTCGCTGGTCATTTCTTTTTCCTCGTGAGATGACCATGCCCTCGACCCGCTCGTGCAGAAGAATGTGGTGTGAGCTGTGAGGCACATAACTCCGTCCTTTTCAAACCACATGTCGTTGGTGTTCATATTATCCAATTCAGGCCAAAAGATGTTGGTAATCATCGACGACGTTGACGATGATGGTCTTGCCAACGGAGTCGATGACCCCGCCAGCACAAAATCCACACCAAACCGCGTCAATTTCGGACTGAAGTGAAATCTCTTGGATCTCATGTGGATAGTTATCGTCCGAAATTCGACAATCCTGGACGAAAGACGTTTGTTGACCGCAAAATGGGCGAAGCGCACGGATTGTTCTCCGATCAGAACGTTCATTTGCACGTGTGCTTGAGCGTCATTTCCGACCGTGATGAATTGGCAAACGTAGACTGAATAAATTACAGCCAGTTTGACAGATCTAGCTTCAACATTATGGCGGCTATCAACTGTCACAGCCAATTCGTCTTGTCTCGCAAGAAATGACTGTCACACGACAAGATCAACGTGGCCAGAGCTTAATAACGGCAAAACAAAGAAACTTCTGGCGATGGACCGTAACTCGATCTGTGTGCTCGTCGGAGAGATCACAGGATACTGCCCCATCGGAGCAATGCTTCGGAATTGGAACGCGAAATCCAGCGATCTCTGCCGGAGTTGCGGCGACGATTGAAAGACGATCTAACATCTGCTGTGTTACTGGCCAGCGCCTGGCTTCGCTGGGCCATGGATTCTTCACAGAAACTGCGGACTTAGCGAATGTAGACATATCGGATCTCTTAAGATTCGTAAAGAACACGGGGTGGTTTAAGCCATCACGCGACAGGATAGGTTAACAGCATGTGTACTCCACAAATGAGGGGATTCACAATGTGTCTGTCCTAAGGCCTCCGAGTGGAAGTGATGTTCAACCATCGACATCCCCTTCCGAAACCTAAACTCTTAACTTAACTGTTAAAGTTCGGAAATTCCCTATTGGAAGACGTTTTATATTCTCCTGAAAGAATATTGTATGAAGACAATGTTCCTTTTCCAGACGACACAGCAATTCATCCTGTTTCGCAACCTCAATCGCCAATTAGCTCTATTGGGTGAGGCACCTTGCTTCCTTGAATGATGTTCCATTTCATTAGATTGAGCGAATTTTTGTTCATCGACATCTGCCCCAGAGCATCACTAGATTAACTGAGTGAAGCAATTAAGCCATACGTCATTGTTTGGCGATCCAGGTAGGTATGCACTCATTCAAGTAGCTTCGATAGACGCATTCCGGTTCTTTTGTTGCTCCAATTGGAGGCAAAAGCGCACCAGTCTCCTTGAATTACCTCTAAAATTGGAATGAACAGCAATTCTGTATTCGGAATCGATGTCCTTAAACCCATCAACAGTAAGCTAACCCTCGAGGTATTCAACTATTTGCAAACCTCTTTGACGATACTCCTACTTCCTAGAATATAACTTAGTTTGTTTCATCCTCCTTTTTACTTCATGTCTCATTTTTGTCCTTCTTTTCCTTAGCGGTAAGTGCTTAACTCAGGTGTAGCTTTGTTTTTCCAAATCAAGGAAATTTTCCCGGAAGTCTTACGGACTTGATGAACATTCCCAATCCCACCTCACGGAATCGAAGACTCTTCGGGCTGGAAGAGTGTGGTGTCAATCCGCTCTACGTGACCTAACCATCTTAAGCGTTGAATCAGAAGACGCTTAACTAGGTGCATGCCGCTGTACAGCCCATGAACTGGTTGTATCTTCTTCTCCAAAAACCATCAACGCAAACAGGACCAAAGATGGAACGCAGAACTTTTCTCTCGAAAAGACCAAGGACTTCTTCATCTGCTCTTGAGACTGTCCAGGCTTCTGCGCCATAGAGCAGGACAGGGATCATGAGGGTCTTATATAGTGTTAGCTTGGTCCTTCGAGAGAGAGCTCTACTACTAGCCCAAAGAAACAGCGGTTGGCAAGAGTTATTCTGCGTTTAATCTCGGTACTGATGTTGTTTGTACTGTTCACCTGGGAGCCGAGGTAGACGACCTTAACTACCTCGGAGTTAAAGCTGCCTACGGTGACGTTCTGGCCGAGACGTCGGTGTTGTGCGTCCTTTCTAGATGACAGCATGTACTTCGTTTTGCCCTCATTCACTGTTAAACCCATGTTTTTCAGCCTCCGCTTCAATACCAGCAAACGCTTCATTGACGGCTCGCTGTGTTCGACCAATCACGTCAATGTCGTCCGCGTATGCTAGCAATTGTACGGACTTCTGGAAGATCGTGCCTCTAGTGTTGGTGTTAAAGAAGTCACATGACAGCGCGTCGCCTTGTCTAAAACCTTTTTTGACATTGAAGGTCTCGGTGAGTTCGTTACCGACCTTGATCGAGCAGCGAGAGTTCTCCATCGAGTTCATCAGGCGTTCACATGGTTTCAGGCGAACTTTCTGCCTGTAATCACGTACAGCAGTGCTTTGCTCATTCGGAAGCTTACTAGCTTGAGGAAGAGGTCCTCCAACCATGCGGTGCGGAGCGCCGTCACCAAAGTCAATCGGACTCGATTAGCACTCAGCAGTCACTCGAGTGAGGTGGTGCTGCGAAAATGGAAGTCGTTTCGTTCGGAATCGAACCGTGAATCGAAGTATGTCTGGACAAATACTCACGACCGTGTAATAAATGATGACTGCATGACATTTTTAGAGTAGCACCAATATGATCAAACTCAAGAAAAACCCTGTGATTGACTTTAGAATGTCGCCCCCAGAACGAAAACTGCGTGAAAAAAGGACCAATTCCTCAGCCAAACGCATCAATACGCGTGAAATCAGACAACCCACGAAATGCGGTGGATCTGCATTGCGTTCAGGTGCCACTTCAGTTCTCGCTACTACCCCGAGATTCGTGCTTGCAGAAGAAAAATGTGCACTTCTGCGGGTGGACTTGAAAAAGATGCAGTTCACGCTATGGAGCATGTGCCTCCTTGAAGAAGGTCTTCATGGAAGTGTAAACGGGTGGAAAAAAAGTCATGCATTGCAGCAAACCATTTGTTTCATGTTGTTGTTCAAGCGTAATGGGCCATGAGGCGGATGAAGGCGCTCTCCTGCCTCTCCACCCAGTCGACTGCTTATTGAATTTTATAAATCGGATATAGAGCATCATGTACATCGCTATTGTTCCCCTCCGCCCATTCAACACTCACCGACCAGCTGGAACGTGAAAATGCTCCCCCCACCATCAAAGTACCACCTTATCCCATCGATTATCGATTTCAGGGTCCTGTGCCTGTTTTCGTCATCTCCCACCGCAGCCGCCTAGTCCATTAATGTAATTATACCCAAATCACATTCAAATTCACTCCACTTGGCCGATCAGCTACCGCAAGTGTCAACAAAATGGCGTTGGTTTTGCATCGTTGAGTGGTGAAACGTCAAAACCGTCGGATGGCAGTCTGTGGCGAACACCAGATGACCAGCGGTGAATCCCGGGAATGTCTTGGGTCCAAGTGTGGCGGATCACATTTCGAAATTCCCACCCCAACCCACGCCGCCTCACACCCACCGCAGCAGACTTGCCACGAACTTGACCTCAATTTCCTACCCACCACCACCGGTGCCACGGCGCGAGGAGGGTGGGAGTACTTCCTGTTCGCCCACATGACCACGTGCTGGTACTACGTGCATAAACTTTAGAAATTATTCCGACCCAGATGTGGGCCCCATCCAGTCTCGTCCTAGCTCATTCGATGGGCCTTGTGATGAGTCCACCATCGTCGCACCGCATCGTGGACTCTCTTGGCCTTCCACCGTGGTGGGCACTTATCGAACGAATCGGTTGGAAACTGCAATTAATGACAACTGGAACTTGGATATGCATTCGAATGCGAGCATAATTCTGGGTCAGCGGTGGTCGTTCGGGTCTCTTTTTTCACTTCACACTCCTTGCGTACACACAATACGCCGCGCCGCCGGGAAGGGGGCACTTTCTGGCTTGTCACATCGCCAGCAGACCGTGCGAGGATGCAGTGGCTGTGGACTGTGTTGTTGTTTGCTTTTTGGACTCGTCCATGCAGCACTTAGCATTGAATTGTATCCTGCAATGCGGTCGCATATTTCTCCGGCAGACACAAAGGAGACGAGGACCTCACACGCTGGGGTGCTGGCTCAACCTGCAACGGTTGAAATGGAACAAAGGAACTGAATTCTATGGGCTCCCTGCCGATGTGCCGATTTAAAGGCTTATTGACTGCGACGGGTTAAGCTCTTGCTTGGCGACGCAGTTCCTTCAGCGACAGAGATCCTTTTAAGTTCATTCGGCTGAAAGTGCAATTTTGTGGAGAAGTAGAGGGGGGGATGCCAAGCGACTAAGTCTTGTCCTTTGGTAATGTTGGCACAAGAGGCACGAATTTCTGATAGTTTCTGACTTGCCCTGATGGACGTATCTTTAAGAAGAAAGAAGATTTTAATGTTGGTGATAACGAGGTAGTTTTCTATGTCTTCTTTTGCCTAAAACGAAGCACTTTTAATCATTGCAGGGACGTTCGTAATCCTTAGTAAACTCAATAAATTGGGCGAATACACAAAAATCATACTCTGTTATCATAATAAACTCCTCGCTCATTTAAACTAAGTTTCGTCAAGTTTCGTTAAGTTTCGTTAAACCCGTTTCCTGCATTTTCTTTCAACCACAAGATATCCCCATCACAAAGCCAGATCACCCCACACAAACGACCCCATGTATCAATCAGCCCCACCCCACCTATGCTCCCACCACCGCTCGTAAAGCTGTGCAAAGTCCAACACGAAAAAAGGGTCATCATTTGCTTTCCCGGAAAGACATTGACATTTACTCATCCGCCGCATACTCAAATTACCATCAAGGATAAACCAAGCAAACTGTTGCCAGCATCGGCTCCTTTGGTCGATCTCTCAAGGGAGCCAACACGGCCGCCTGCTTGTGGCAACAAACGTGAAAAATGTCAAAGCAATTACACGGCCTTCTGGGCTCACGTTTTCTTCTCTCGCCCTCCCCCCCCCACACCTTTAGCCCGCCCTTTCGGCGCTAAACAAACGAAAAAAGGGCCACGACAAGCCAAAGGCTCACCTTTGCTTGCTTGATCTAAATTATGCATTCGCCTAATTGCTTCCCTGGATTCCAGCCAAGAGACACTCGTCGTTCGCATCTTGGGTCAATGATATTTAAATCGTTCACCCCAGCCTCCCCCGTGTCAAGAGGGGGGCACACGTTGACAGGTTACATAAATAAGTTGCGACCAGGTACACCATGCGCACCGGATCCCTTTCGCAGATCCTTGCTGCCCTGGCTGGAGGTGTACTTTTCCCTAATTGAATGTGTCGCTAGGACGGGAATTTGCATACGAGATGGCAGCGCGGACAGGGACACACACACAAAAGTCAGTCTGAGCTGAGGGAACCCTTGAGGGCTGTGGGCGCACACAGAAATAGACCCCTCGGCGGTGATAACCATCCGACATGGTCCGGGTAAGGTGACGCCACGAGTTCGAAGACTAATCAGTTCGGGGGATCCTTCAAGGTCGCCACTGGTTGTAATGTGAACTTACAAGCCTTCAGCGTGGTTCGCTGGGGTTGCTTCGCGGCCCAGTGGGATCGCGTAATTAACGACGGCTCAGCGGAGGTGGCTAGTGGTCATCAGGGACTGCTTTGTCTGTGTCTGGGCCGGCGGAGCAGCCAAAAGGAGACGACCTGGATCGAAGGGGAATTGTGTCGTTTGTAGGACTTGTCGTGATTTCTTGGTCGATTGCAGCGAATGAGTGGGAATTCGGTGGAGTTACTCAAAATGAGGGCGGGAAGCAGTAGTTTCTGTCACTTGTGTGGACGGAGTCAAGCTAAATGGTTTACGACAGCATAACCAAATGAAGAGCCCCTCGAGGGAAAACACAGTCGAGGCTGACGTCTTCTGACGTCCAGTCCAGGCCAGAGTGCAACGTCAACAAGCGTCGGTTCAGTCTGCTCCCTCTTTGAGCCACTTAACTTCACAAGAGTCTCAAAGTCACGCCGGAAGTGATTATTTCCCAAGCACTCCACCAAGGGGGTGGTGCCCTCCTTAAGTCACTGGCTTCAAAGACCCGGGTCAGGCGGTCAGTTTGTTACTGCAAGGCAAACACTATTTTTCAAGTACTCCCCCTCCGCCTCCCCCATCCGACTCTCTTACGAAAAATGAGGCCAAAGCACGCTGAGTGAGGACAAGTCGTTAACTACCATCCACACGCCCTGAGGCGGACGCCACCACCACCACCCCTTCCCTCACGTTAGAAGGATACGTTCTATTTGTATGGAATTAATTTGTCCCCTAAAATTTGATTGCCGACAAACGAAAGGCATCTCAGGGCGTGCCCGCTTCTTCCCCCCCCTCCGCCCACTCTCGCCAGAAGTGTGTGTGTGTGTGAGTGAGTGCCAGCATTGCATGGCCAGTACATTAAGGCGACGGTGTCGATGGGGGCCTTCAAAAAGCGAAATTTCCTTTCGCCGGTAATTGTGACAACTTTTTTTTTTCTCGCGCTCTCCTTTATATCCCAGCCTCCCTGGCGCGGGATTTTAATTAAAATTAAGTCATTTGGGGCTGGGGCTGGTGCTGGTGCCAGAAATAAGCCGTGCATGGGAGGCGCGTCCTTCGCCTTGTGGAAGCGGAAAATTATCTTAAGGAAGAATTTCTAATTACGACGGGAACGAAGGGCGGAAATACCATACCATCCAGTCGAGCGCGAGTTTGAAGGATAACGTGCGCGGACTACACGCGAAGCGAAACACACGAGATGCAAACGTCGAAATTAGATCCGTTGAGGGATCCGTTGAAAGGCTGATGCAAACTTTGTTCGTCAAGGCGAACGTGAAAGTGTGGGCGATTGCGAGTGGTTACGTTGGGATTGCTTGCTTCCTGCCAATTATTCGGTGTTTACAAAGAATTTTTGAACGAATTTGTGGTTGTTTTGAAACCACCCTCTTTTGTGTCATTTGGCAACCGGCTGGATTGTGTTCAAATGTATTGTTGCAACGACGAGTTGTTTCTGGAGGGATGCGAGCACTCATCAGCGGTTTATCAGTTTGATCCGAGGAAGGAGTAGGTTCGGCAGATGGAAAGTCAGTGGTCCTTGTGTCCTTGGTGCTCTATGGTGGATTTCGGGACATACTGATCCCACAAAAAATTAAAAGCGGACGATCCTGCGAAAGGGCAAGGAATCACACACTGACCGCTAAGTTGTGAAGGGTGACCAGATAGCAATGATAGCTTTTCCAATTGACATGTTTCAGCCGCATTCAAAGTCACCAATGACTTCCGGCTGTTAAAATGTTCAGTCACGTTTGCCATTTCATCACGCTTCGCTTCACGCTTGCCGAAGGTGCGGAAATTATTCAAAAATCGTATCGATATTCCGTCTGAGTTTGTAAATCGTCTTGATGTCGATCATCATCATGGTTTCAGTTTGCAGGCAATACGACGCATTGTGGATCAGTTTGAGTGTGATTTGGACCTTAAGGCTCCACGCAGTCAGAGACTGATGCGTAATGATTAAAAAATAGGCGCCGTAGCGACCAGTATTGAAGAAGAAGACCACGAAAAGTCGATTCAGGTGAATTTGACATCGCCAGTGAGTCGAATCACTGGCTAGGTGCTCGCTTGATTGCTCAAATTTTTCCACAGGACGTCGAATAACCTGCACACTGAAGCCATGACCATGACCCGGCGTATTTTGCGGTTAGATTTGGGCTTACATGCGTATAAGATTGCGAATTGAAGGAGGACGTCCATAGCCAATACCGTGAGTTCGATAATTGAGCACTGGAAATGTTGGCCGGAAGCCCGAATGATGGCCAAAAAATCCTCTTCTCGGACGAGGACCATTTTCGACTCGGAAAATTGTTATTTTTTAAACTTCTTTTCCTATCGTTCTTATCTGGTCACTATTGACTGATGTCCAAGCACGTCTTTTCGAAGGCGCTCTGCAAGTCCTGCATTGAATCTCAGTGTAATTAGGTGTCCAACACTTCGATTGATGCAAGCACGTTGAAAGTGCTACAGAGTGTTGAAGTGTTAAAGCACTATTGGCTACTTTCTTGAATACCCCTACAAATGAGGCTGACTGACTGTTGACTTGCAACAGCATTGTTGCCTAGAGGAACCCTCTGTCTCCCAGGAGAGATGGAGACCCTATCGATTACATTGAATCGAATCCCCCTTGGAACTCAATTCTCGATAAGAATGAGACATCAGTTCCTGAAGTACACCAAAAAGTGTCAAAAAAGTGCCTGCAGCCCTTTTCTTGTTCCGTTGATGGACTGACAGCTGTCAATTTCTGTCCTACAACCTCCTCCATCAACGGAACAAGCTAAAGGCTCCAGAATCTGGCCACAAATCACAAGAATCAGCTTGTCATCATCCTCCCCCCCCTCCCCCCAAAGAAAGGATTCACACTGACGTCAGATTTGAGCAGCAGTTAGTGTGAATATTTCAAACGTCACCCACGAGCTCCTCGCATTTTTGATGCCCCATGAAAATGACAAATGAACACATCATTTCCCCAAAAAAAAAAAAAGGTTGACCGTAATTTATCAAAAAAGGATCCCACTTTGTGTCTTTCGGCGTTTTCCTGTGTCCAAGCTACGCGATGCAAACTTCCAAATTACCTCCCGAGCTTCCGCCTTTAAGTCGATGGAAGTCGACCTCGTGACTAGACGCGGTTGGGGTTGATTAAACTCACTTAACGCCCGCGCCTTTCAATCCGTCCGAGGGAAATTATTTACACGGCAACAGCGAAAAGGACGACGACAGGGGAGGCCATCAACAATAATTAAAGTTCCCCCTTATTACGGCACGAACGAATATCATTCATGTTGTATCCCTCCTGCGAGGCCTACCGTTTCCTCCGTTTCATTACAGACGGCCCTGGTGTCTGGGCGGTGGGGGAGGGATGATAACCTTTATTAAAAGCACATGGGTTCGCTGGTCGTTTGTTTCGCGTCGTCCTTTGTTTACACTTCCTTTTCGCGGCGAGGTCCCATAATTCGCGCGCGGCCTAAATAATCCAATTGAAAGCGAACCCTGCGACGCCATAGCTCAGGGATGTTAATTTGAATTGTCGGCGAAAGGATGGCGATCTTTTGTCGAGCAATTAAAATATGAGTTCGTTCGTTTCCGGCGGTAGGGGGCGGCGGTGGTTGTGTTTCTAATTAACGCGCGAAGAGATTCATGATTTCGCCGGAACCGGCTTTGATTCACTCGGTCTTAATGGATCGGCTACGACTACGTGAAGGATTGGAGCTCAGTGATGAGTGGGAGAGGTTGCCTAGGATTCAGCGGGGGAATTCGATTACAGCGGACGGAAGTTCCAATTGGATCCAGACAAAGTTTAAATTAAGCTGGCCAACACTCGAGTCTGTGCGAAATTGAATTTTTCACGCGGATGGAGTATGCCCTAGGGCGAGGATTTGCGGTAAGGAAGGGCGAAGGAGGGACTCCTTTTTTCGCCTTTCCGCTGCACAGAGGGAGTAGATAGTTAATTGAGCTCAAATTGTTTTAATTTAAGTTAACTTTCTTTGGCTACCACCCTCGGGCGGCTGTCTATACGTGCGTCCTTGATCCGCTGGTAAGGGAGGGAGTGCAGTTGAGCGGGGATCTGCTCCACGAATTCGACTATAGTCTGATCTCTTTTGCACAACTTTATTCGCTACAGGGGACTAGCTTCGCCAAAACTTCGAAGGAGACTTCACCTTCATGTGGTCTTCTACAGGGTGACCAGATAAGAACGATGGGAAGGAAAAATTTAAAAACAACAACAATAAAAATTGGATTCTGGCTATATTTTGAAGATACATTCATGCCATTAGGTATGGAATGACACATCATTAAAATGGCTGCTTCGGCTTCTCTGGCGGTGCATCCAGTGGTCGGTCCAGTTTTTGATTTCTCGGCCCAATATGTGAAGCGTTCTTCCGGCAATAGCATCTCAAATGCTGGCGCCGAGCTCGCCTAAAGAGGTTGGCTTGTTAGCGTAAACTAAGGACTCGATGTAGCCACAGAGAAAATAATCGAGTGATGTCAAGTCGCACGCTCGCGGCCGGTGCGCACAGTTGATGATCGCTCGTTATGACACAGTCGCCACATTTCTCCTTCACATCTTCGAGCATAGCGTCGCTTGGCATGGCATGTTGCGCCGTCTTGTTGGAACCACAGCTCGGATGCATCGATTTTGTCAAGCTCTGGCCGGAGAAAGTCGGTCAACATCGCTCTATACCTGAGACCGTTGGAGGTAATGGTGTATCCTCCTCATTTCGAAGAAAGTTAGGTCCGATGATACCGCCTTGCCATAGACCGTACCAAACAGCCATTCTTTGTGGATCCATTGATTCTTGGTCGAACACTTGTGGATTGTGTCCACTCCAAGAACCCCAATTGCTTGACATAGACGCTGAGCCAAGAATGGGCCTCGCCGGAGAAGATGATTCTATTGGCCAACATTCGGACTTCCGGCCAAAATGTTCAGTGTCCAATTATCGAACTCTTGGCGTTGTCTATGGTCGGCCTCCTTCAATTTACAATTTTTACATAAGCCCCAATCTTTTTCTAGCTTTCCAAAAAGTTCGTTTTGTAGAGGGTGACCAGATAAGAGTGATAGGAAAATACATTTAAATAAAACAACACCTGTGTGAGATTAAAATGCCACATAAAATGCACAATTAACCGGAATGCTTGCTCTCTTCAAAAAAGCTACAATCATTGGAAACTATTCAAGGGTGGATTTTTGAAAGGATTTTTAAAAAGAAACAAACAATTGGTCGAACCTCTTGTGGCACCTTGTCTTCTTCTAGCTTTTCCATTCTCTCACTCGATCAGCGGTCATTGTGTGGTCGTAGGCTAATGCTACTTGAGAAAGTTAAAGGGCGATCTGGTTGTTTAACAGGCTTGAGAGGACGACAGCGTCCCACAACGTTGAACTGGAGAAAGATGCTTGAAATCTAGTGAAATTCTCCTCAGAATCCTCCTAGATTTCAAGCATCAGTGCCTAGTCTTGCGACATGCCCTCCAAGCGCAGTGGCACCCAAGGCTCCCGACTAGACCAGACTTCCGTTGTCTCCACGTCCCATTTCCATCACATCACCGAAAATAAGTACGAGCGAAATGAGATTTCTTTTGATTTCTCATCGAAAGCTATTCTTCCTTTGAAATCCTTCTTACGACTGTGTTGTCTTTCTAGCGTTTTCTCAAGAAGATGGAACACATCATCGTCCAAGCCACTTGAGTCACAAGTACCGCCCGCACTCGCCTAAAAATAGCACCAAATCGCTTGCCCTGTTCACAGAAACGGTCGATCTTCTGCGGCATCTGCCCCACGATCACGGCCCACTCATGATTATTAATCGCGCAATTTATGAACCAATCGGAATCGCAACCAGCCACTTGTTGCTGCATCAGTTCATTCGTTTGGCAGCGATTGCACTTAGCGCGCCGATTACGTTGAAGGTCAACAATCTTGTTCGTCGATTCCCTCCAGCAATTGGAACTCGTTACTGATCGATGATTCGCAAATTAAAGAAAAGAATTTGAGATCAGTCTCGTGGTGATGGCATTGATCTTTTCGGCTGACAGTGGGGAGAGATAAGTATATGGGGTCAGCAATTGGGAAGAATTCGTGCGATTTTTGGGGTTCATGTTGTCAATTGATTGTGCTTTGTCGTCACTGATAAGACTCGTTCCCATGAGATTATCTTTGTTCCATTGTTTCATTGGGCCTTGCTAGAGCATTGAACTCGAATAATGTGGAATAAAGCACTTGTTGTACTTTTGGAGCGCTAATGACTTTCTGGCGGCTGTGGCGTACTGATCCGTTGGCTGATACGCTCTGTTCGTGACACGAATAGCTTTCATAATTCACGGCACCACCTCTCACCCGAAACACTGGCAAACAAATAATCCAGAGAACAAAGACGAATGGAAAATGGTTCATGAACATGTCGTGAAAAAGCCCAGTGGATGCAGAAATGCAACCATTGTGGCGGGGAAACTCGATATTTCCACATGATATGAGCTTTGTTCAATGGTTGAACATGATCGTTGACGTTTTCTCAGACTTTGAATGGAGTGGTAGATGATGAGTTCAAAAGTAAAAGAGTCCGAAAAAATCACTGGTTGCTGTTAAGATGGTTGCTTTAGGCAGTCCTGTGGAGACGGCGTGTAACCAAAATGGACTTTTTGAAGGGTAATTCCTCAAGAAGCATAGGTTTTTAATGTTGCCCCATTCCTGACGATTGGCTGTCCTTGTACATTTTTTGTGATAGGCTGCGTCGTGGATTCTTTCTGAGTGCCTCCTTAACAGGAAGTTATTTTTTTTTGTACCGAACCTACTACATGTCGACTCTAAGCAGTAGAGCCAACAAGTGATGAAGGACTCCAACGAACGTGGTGTTTGCCAATTGGAAGCAGTTTGCTGAAGAGACTTGTTGGTTAACGTCCACAAAGAGGAGGAAGGCCAATTACAACATGCGCACGATGCATCACGGTATATTCAACGGTGTTTTTGGTCACCATCAAGTGCCTCCTTCCACAGCTACAGCGAATGCTGTCGATCAATTTGAGCGCCCTTGCAACCTTTGTGAATGCTGATTCTGTCGATTTGCTATCAACTTAAAACGACACCTCTTGTTGGATAGCCGCATACTTTCACTGAATCTGACTACCCCTTCCACAGGCCACTGCTTTTCGCCTGAAAAAGAAAAAAAAAGCTAAGAATATTCCTCTATTCTCTTGTTTATCCATTAGGCGAGCAAACATCTTCCCTCAGCCTTCCCGCCAGCTGTCCAAACGATCGTCGACCTGCTTCGGTGAAATTTCCACACTCCATCGCAGAGTATTTTAGGAACTCAGCTCCCGACGAATAATTCATTCGAATGTGATGCAACCCACGCTCTTTTCCACACGCACCCCATGCAGGCGTCTAAAAATAGTCCGAAATCGCTTGCTTCGCCCGGCGACACGGTCGCTTTTCCAGCACTTTTCAAGCAGTTCGCGGTGCAGTGCGCTTTGATGAGTCCACTTGTTGAGTTTATCATTTGCACTCGACGCGGTGATTTATTCACATTCACCCCCTCGCTGATTGTAGTTATTTTCGCGAGCGACTAATTCCGTGGAATCATCAGTCGTTATCTTATCTCGCTCGGGCGACAGTCATATGGCTTCGAGGTCGGCCCACGTGATTGGCACTTATCCAATCGGCAGCATCAAATCCACCGGATTCATGGGCACTTCATCAAATTGAGAGCACTCAACTGCGAGGCCCTTGGAACTGCTTGAGGCCGATGCTCTACACTTCTCAAATGACACATTTTGGAAACAACAAGCCATCCCACATGTGCCACGGCGCGGTGGCTTTCCCGACCACCGGCTCAACTCCAAGTCATTGCCTGCGTGACAAATGCCACAGATCCATTGCAGAAAGTCTCCTAATCTCCTTATGATGGATTACACGGTCTTTTGGTGCGTATCGCTGCACGGCAAATGCGGCAAATGGCCTCTGTTCCGTGCTCGACGTCGTGCGTCATAAATGTTAATGACGCCTAGTTGCGGATGAAATCCGGGAATAAAGCACGTAAAAATGGGATTGACTGGGGGGGGGAAATAGACGAGTCCTGTGACAGGTTTATTTGAAAATCGTGTAAATAGCTGCTGTGGTCATCTGTCAAAATTTCGGGGGACATACGTGTTTCATTTAAATATTCATGACTGCCGGGGAAATGGTGAATATTTGGTTGAGCCTCGTGATTTTTTTGTTTTTCTGATGATGTCGCTGGTCTTTGGTCACTTGGGACGGTGTTAATGGTCGTCCGGATTGACACAGTGTGGCGTAGAAGTCAATTTGGAATTCGCTTTGGCGCTGAGGGAGTTTGCTTTGCAAACAAGGTTGGGGTACTGAACAACAAGCTTTTTTGTCTTTTTTTGGCGGGATCATGCATTTTTGACGAGGTGGTCGGGGGTGGAGCTTGGAATATAAACATGAATGCATTCAATTGATTGAGCGTTTTGTGTATACTCAGCTGAGGCGGTGCTGTTCAGTTGATAAAAAATGTCAGTCGCTGGCTAGCTGTCATTCAGTGGGTGATTTTGTTGCTCTTTGGTTTTTTAGTGTTCTATTTGGGATTGTTTTCGAGTGATTCGCGAGGTTTTTCAAAGTTAAACCTGCTCTGTTAGACTTGCCATTTCATCATGTACATGACCCGAACCAAGTTTACAAACTATGTGCGTGAAAATTGTTTTTCGCGCACTTCGACCGTCATAATGACCAAATTTCGCAAGAATTTCACGCTGCGAGTCGCAGCAATTGGAATTGCTATACCGGACTGCGTGGGCAATTCTACGAAAAAAAGGTTGGTCTAAAACTTTACAAAATACTGATCGCGAAAGAACTGAAGCTGGCCCCCTGGATGTAGAACATCATTTTCGGCAAGGATCCCCTTAAAAAAATCAGGCGTATGATCGGCTTTTTTATCGCAAAATTGGCTCATTTCTAGGTGAATGGGTGTGGTTTTAAAAAACGGCTGCCATATTCGGTCCGATGATGCCAATGCATCCGGAGAAAAGCTCAATTCAGCCGAGTTTATGCACCGGTAGAATTATTGGCCCGTATTTTTTTAAAAATTACCGTGAGAACAAGGCTGTCGTCAATGAAACCCGCTATCGTTTCATTGATTTCGAACTTTTCTTTCCAAATTGAAAAGGGTGATTTTTTAAAAGCTATAGGAAAGTTTTTAAAAAAAAAAAACACATAAAATTCAGAAAAATGCATGAAATTTTTATTTGAATCGATAGTACGGTCCATATAATTTAATGTTTGAAGATTATTTCATGCAAATGTTGATCCTGACTGCACCTCAAATGGTCCATCCGCTTAGGCATACTCTTTCCAACATTTCGGCCGTTATCTCACGAATAAATGCTTCAATGTGGTCTTCCAATGCGTCAATTGAAGCGGGCTTGTCTGTATAGACATGAGCTTTAACATAGCCCCACAAAAAATAGTCTAAAGGCGTTAAATCGCACGATCTAGGCGGCCAATTGACCGGGTCCCGAACGTGAAATAAAATGTTCACCGAACTCGCCCCTCAATAAGTCCATTGTTGCGCGTGCTGTGTGGCATGTGGCTGCGTCTTGTTGAAACCACATGTCATGCAAGTCAAGCTCTTGCATTTTGGGCAAAAAAAAGTTGATTATCATCTCACGGTAGCGCTCACCATTCACAGTTACGTTACGATTCGCATCATCTTTGAAGAAGTACGGTCCAATGATGCCACCAGCCCATAAACCGCACCAAACTGTGACTTTTTCTGGATGCATTGGTAGCTCTTGCAATGCTTCTGGCTGATATTCACTCCAAAATCGACAATTCTGCTTATTTACGTACCCATTGAGCCAAAAATGAGCTTCGTCGCTGAACACAATTTTTCGGTAAAAAAGTGGATCATCGGCCAACTTTCCAAAGGCCCATTCACTTCGGCTTCAATTCTTGCACCAGCCATACAATTCATGGTTAAATTGTAGACCAAACTGAAGATGTTTGACAGTGAAACAAAACACGAAACGTGCGTCCGTTGTTTAAACCAGTGTTGCCAAAAAGATAATAGCTAAAAAATCACCCTTTAGAAGCTGGGTCCAGGTCCACCTCGGGTTGTAGCGCCACGCATATTATTTGTTTCCAGCCCCATTCCGTCGTACTTTCGGATTGCGGCGATGCGTGCTCTATGGCTGTTGAGGACCTCCGCGAGTTCTTTGGCTGTTCGTGGTCTGGTAAGCCACCTTATATTCCATGATGGCTGTGTGCCAGGCTGTCTCAGAGAGAATTTGAAGGTTCTTTCGATTCGTGTGACTTGCCAGGCAGTATGTGTCGGTACGACAAATCAGACATTCGCCGCGTTACGTACGTCAACCTACGTCTCAAGGCTGGATTCTCAGTGAACTAATCTTTAAAAGCTCATATCTTTTCTTTAACGATTGGAGAGAGTACCATAAGCTTGGCCCTCGCAACTGACTGAAGACCTCATTAAATTCATGGCGCCACCGTGGTCGTGGTAGTTCTTTTTTTTCGGTTTCTCCCAACAGACCTTCCACCCATCCATTGCATCAGCTCGACACGCAGCGTGTACACCCACCCACCACCCAACAGCATCCTTGTCGGAATTAGGATCAACAAGGCCACTGATTGAACATATCTAACGCCAATGGGATTTGGAAAAAAAATCCTCCCCGCCCCCAAGGCAAGAAGATAACAACTACTTCGACGCCACTCAAAGTCCCTAATCCATCATGATACACGTTCCTGTTTACAAACTTGCCTAATGCCTCATCACAACGCAACCCCCTGGAGGGGGCGGGCTAAACACAAACGCCACTTCATCTCAAACACTCTCGTCGTTCGCCCCCCCCCCCCCCCACACTCTGCGACATCTGTCAAATCAATAACTGCCCTCTTGCGCAAAAAAAAAAAATCACCCGAACACGAGCTCATTTGTGTTGTACTCGTTTTTGTCCCTTTCACTGCTAGGACCCCCTCCAGGAAATTGTTTCCTAATTCGACAAACAATCTGTTTGCCTTGGAGCCTGCCGGTCAAAGAGATCAGCAGGACCAACCAACCGAACGCTCATTTACCCTCGGCGAGCGACAGTTCGAAGCTATGGATGGCGTATCCATTTATCGACAAAATCGAGGCTTAATCCACTTTATCAGTTCGCCAGAAGCACTCGGCCATAAACTTGGTTCGCTCACAGTTTTTTTTTTTGCTTGCGAATACAAAAGACTAAGGGCTGGCACAGGGTGGAGGAGGGGAGGGGGTAAATGAAAGCACTCCATCACCTCTTATCACAGTGACGAGGCGAATTATCAAATCAACAAGAGGGGCCCGGCGATTGCTGCAAGCAGTGTGGCCCGTGTTTACAGAGGGATTACCCGGCGTAGTCTGGTGTTGAGTTTCGCTATTGTCTTTGGATCCCACTCGCAAACAATGAAGTTTATTATCTCTCGCGGGATGTTTGGGAATTTTACTCAAAAAAAAATATATGATTGTGGCCATAAATTGACAAGGGCCTACGAGATGATAAGGCCCGGCATATTCTGTGATGACGAGGAGAACGTGGAACCGGTAATAAGTGGACTTAGAGGAGCAACGTTGTCGCCGTCCTTGAACTTAGCGCTTGTCTTTGCATCGATAAATCAGTTGAATAAGTGGACTTGGAAGGGTACCCTGGCCGTGCATCTTTGGCCAACGTCTTTGCATCAATTTTGTGGTTTTATCTTGTTCGTTTGAGGGAAGGGTCTCCGTGAATGGTTTGAAATCAGACAAAAATTCCAATTAGGATCCAATAAAGCTGCTTCTACTGATGATGTGAAACAAAGGGCACTTCCAGGCATCAGCTTCACGCGAAATCTCTAAGACGCCCTCCAAAAATGAACATCCACCTTTCTCCTTGTCCCTCAATCAGTGACGAGCTCATTCTCCTGCCTCTCAAATGTACAGTGATTGAAAAATCGCAATCGCAGTCTGTGATCGACTGTGATTTACGCTGCGATTGCGATTTAAACTGCGATTGTGATTTAAATTGCGATTGTGATTTAAACTGCGATTGTGATTTAAACTGCGATTGTTATCTAAATTGCGATTGAGTTGCAACTTTTCCACAATCACAACCACTGTTTAAAATCCAACTTACGGCTAAGTTGGTATTTTTTCACAATCCCAATCGCGGTTTGAAGTCATACATACGCCTTAGTTGCTCTTTGTCACAACCCCATTAGCAACATTTTGGCGTATTTGCTGTGAATTTTTGGACAGAGGAGAATCCCACCACAGTTTCTTTGAAAAGTGTGAATTCACAACATAAAATCGCAGTTTAAATTCACTGCAAAAATCGCAATCACAGTTGTACCTGTGAATATAAAATCACAATTTAGCCCAACTTTAATGTAAACATTGAATAACTTCGACGTTTATTGACTGATTGGCTTGTGAAGACATGCATTTGAAACGTCAATTCAGTACACCTCGCTTCACATCGAAACAACGAGCGGAAATAGTGACGGTATACACTGAAAATTGTCTAGTATCATGGCCAACAAGCACTGTCTGACAACATTACTCGTCGTCATCATCATCTTCTGACCCGCATGATCCCCTACAGGGGTCGCGGGAGTAATGCACGCACGAGACATCTCCAGGCCACTCGATCCTCTGTCATCAACTAACTCATCAGGAGTTATGCCTAAGCGCAGTCAGGCGAGTCTTGGTCCAACCACCTCGTCCTAGGTCTGCCACCAACCACCCCGTCACCTGCCGTCATGGAATCGCATTCAAGACACGCCTCGGAACTTGTGATGATGAGGACATTCGTGCCACGTGCCCAAACCATCGAAGTAGTGCCCTAAGATGCAGCTGGTCAACGATTAGTTCCTCGCGTACTGCCGTGTTTCTCGCCCTATCCCGCCGATTAATTCCCAAAACAGCACAGTAGCTTGTATTCGCTTCATGACCATCGGTGAGAGTTGGACAAAAAAACTGAATTTAAAATCAGCCTCTAACTTGGCCTTGACACCAAGCTCGGCCTTTCTGCTTACAGACCTTCCAAGCTGTGTCACAATTGAGTCAGCTTGGCCCAAAAGACTCCGAGATACTTGAACCTCCCCACCTGCTTCAATTCAATCCACTAACTTGAAGAGTGCATTGAACAGGCGTTCTGGAAATGACCATAACCTCTGATTCGTCCACGTCAACCTTCATTCCAGCATCTGCACGTACGGTCAGAAACCCATCGAGTGCGCGCTGGAGTTCCCTCTGGGAGGATGTGTGGATCACTAAGTCATTCTCTAAAAAGAAGATGACATACCCTCGAGCAACTCGGTCGTATGTCTTTTCCAAATCTAGAAAAACGGCTGTAGATCGTTTTGGCATACTCCCAATCGTTCCCAAATACCATTCTTAGAGTGAAAATCTGGTCGGTTGTAAAGGGTGGTTAAATTTTAAGGGCCGATGTTGATTTTGAATAAAACACAAATTATTTAGGAAATAACTGTCATTTCTTTCAATTATGATAATATTGGTATGGTTCAAATATGAATGGAACAAAATATCGGCCAAATGGCCGCCGCGACCTCGGCGGCACACCTCCATCCGATGGTCCAAATTTTCGATGACGCTGAAGCATAATTGAGGTTCTATGCCGTTAATGTGCCGAATTGTCTCATCCTTTAGCTCTTGAATTGTTGCTGGCTTATCGACGTACACCTTTTCTTTCAAATAACCCCAAATCACATGATCTTGGCGGCCAATTGACATCGCCACCACGTGAGATAACACGGCCGTTGAATTTGTCGCGCAAAAGAGCCATTGTTTCGTTAGCTGTGTGGCAAGTGGCACCGTCCTGTTGAAACCAGACATCGTCCACATTCATATCTGCCAATTCGGGCCATAAAAAGTTCGTTATCATTACACGATAGCTAACACCATTCACAGTAACTGCCTGACCGGCCTCATTTTGGGAAAAAATACGGCCCGATGATGCCGCCAGCCCATAAACCGCATTGGTTTTTCGACAATCACTCTTGGATGAGCATTCGCCCAAATGCGGCAATTCTGCTTATTGACGAATCCACTGAGGTGAAAATGTGCCTCATCCCTGAAGATGATTTTCTTCGAAAATTGATCATCCACTGTTGCCATTTCTTGCCACCATTCTGCTCATTGACGACGCTTGAAATGGTCAAGAGGCTTTAGTTCAATTGCACCTTGTAAGCGTGTAATTGCAAGTCTTTATGCATAATGTTCATCAACGACGAGCGTGAGAGGTGCAATTGTTGGGCACGACGACGAGTTGCGGTGGACGGCTCTTCAGCCACACTATAGCGAACAGCTGCAATATTTTCTGCAGTACGAGCTATACGAGCATGCATTGGTGTCTTGACATCTCCTACAGACCTGGTTTGCTCAAATTTTTGCACAATTTTTCCGATTGTACGCACATTTGGACGACGATTAAATTGACCGAAAAAATCACGAAGTGCACGATATGCATTTTGATTTGAACGCCCATTTTCATAATAAACCTGAATAACTTTAACGCGTTGCTGGATTGTGTATCTTTCCATGGTTAAAATTGAGTTGAGTCTGAAATTGAGAAATGTCAAATGAAATGCAGAAAAAAACTTGACGTTTAGGTGTGGTTCACATTCAACATCGGCCCTTAAAATGCAACCACTCTTTACTTCTGCCGTGACGTCGTTTGGTGGCAAAGTTTGTTTAGCACGGGACAGGTGGGAGATCGTCGACATGGCGCTCATCAACTCCCCAAGATGTTTCAAAGACCTGACTGAAGCGGTAAGAGAGAATGTTGCCGAGAACCCACATGCGTCATATCGTCACCGCGCTCATCACTTTGGCGTCAGTGGAACCACCTGATTTGTATTTGTTTTCACATAAACTACAATTGAAGCAACGAATATTGCCGACAGACCGTCCATGGCGCTCGGAATACGGCCAAACACTCGTTCCAATAGTTGACACTGAACCTGAGTTGTGGAAACTAATTTTGATGCCCAACGAGGCCTATTTCACACTCGCCGCAGTTAAGAAACGGATGATCCACATGAGGTCCATCAAACACAATTGCATGGCCAAAAAGTGACTGTCTGGGAATCGATTCCGGTGGGTGTTGGTTATGGCCACAGATGCGAAAGGTCTGTACGGATACTGGTTTCAACAAGACGATGCGACATTCCACACTGCAACTCAAACAATGCACCGGACTCTCTTTTGGGCGGTTATTTGAAAAGCAAAGCGTGCGCCAGCAAACCTGAGACCATTGACGAGCTCAAGGCAAACATTCTTGCCGAAATCGTCTCTATACCGCCGAAAAGCTCGAAAAATGTATGGAAAACGCAGCGAAAAGCTCATTTTGCTTTGGTGCGGCCACTTGATTGATGTCATCTATGTAAATCCATTGGTTTTTTTTTTTTAAAGTTATTCATTATTCACGCACCAACATAAAAGAAGGCGCACCCTGTCTATTTTGTCAGTTGACTGCCTGTCAAAGACGTCCACCAAAACTAGACATCCGGGCGGCATCAAAAAATCTGCTTAAAATTGAAATCATTCCATTCCCTCATGCAAATGCTTTGCATCCACCGCCGAATGCATTCCCCAGAGACTCTCCAAAAAAAAAAAAAAAACCGGCATCAAACGTGGCTCCTGTGATTGGGCGTGCCGCAAAAGTGAGGAATACGTTGAAGCCACTGCCACTGGAATTCATTTCGCTGCTTCAAATATGTGCATAGCGCCCACTCCCAGCGGATGCCCTTGCGGCGATGGAATGAAATGAGGAAACAACCAAAACGAAGGCGGGCAGAGAAAGTGAAAAAAAATACGTTCCTCCGGAAATGCAAATTCCTCGGAAAATTGCGCTCCGGATTGGGGTGCATCCACCCTCGAGGGACCACATCCCTTGGAGGGGCACATAATTAATCCGTCAATTAAAGCTGACTAAAGGGGGAGACGGATTTTTGCAGGTCCCCCGGACAAGTGTCGCCACTAGCCCTCGGCCGGTTGTTATTCATAAACACGGGACGGAAGGACTTCTTTTCAAAGCAAAGGCTTGTGGTTTTGTTCTCCCCCACCACGGGGGACCGTAATAGGATTTAACTTTCCGCAAAGATCACGGCGAGGGTTTGTCGGAACCCTGTGTTTGGTCGGGTGAATGGTTCACAATGCGGTCATGTGAGCTACAAAGTTTCACTGATGGCAGAGACAAGCCGCAACCCCAACAACCGGCCCATGTCCCGCAGTCTAACAACGATGGCCACAGAAAGGGGGGATGCGGCACAACATCCATCCGACCGAGCGAACCGAGTCCATTCCATCAAGAGGACGGTGAAGTGATAAAATAATTCATTTCAAAGGATTAATCATTTTTGCGTGATGAGGGTATCAAAAGGGACACGCACACAGCAGTGGACGCCATTTAAGCGGGATCCCCTCGGGATATTCCCCAGCAGCGCTGCCCGAGAAGAGGATGTGTTCGATTAAATTCCTGCCCCGAGTTCTCGCCGGAGGAGGCGATTTCATGACGCAATTAGTCTGCCGGTCGTGTCGTAATGGAATTTATGATCGGCGGCCATTTGAAAAATTGGGCCTCGAAAATTGATTAGACGCAGACACATTTCCTCCGCCTGGAATCTGCAGAAATTGACAGTTTAACGGGAACCACGGAGCTAATAAAAGCCGTGTCAATGAACACAGCCGCCGATTGATAAGGAATTTTAAGGCTGTCAGGAACGGAAATGTACATAATTACCGTATTTTACGACAGATACGAGGTGGACGCGACGATGAGATGAGATTCGGTGTCTCTGGGGAATCTGTGGGGGGAGGGGGCTTGTTCGGCTTGACAGGGACCTGTGACAGTTGAGATGAGGGTGGGTTCGGTGATGGCTGTGAATCGATTTCCCGCTGTCGCTTGAGATTCGTGCTTAAAGTTGCATCAGTTTTAATGGGATTTTTGGGGATTTCGACATTTACAGGGTGTTTCGTTTTTTTACGTGATTTCACGGGTTGGACTGACTTCTGTTTGTATGGTTTAATTGACGAAGTGCCCTTTAAACCTCGTTTTCCTGTCAAAATGTTGAGGTATCCAAGCAAAAGACATGACATTTTTGAGAAACTAAAGAATCAGACAGTAGCCGGCTGTGGCAGCTAGGTGAGCTGGTATATGGGTACCCTGATGACCTCACGACAGTTGCTCACTTAAAAGAACCGTGTTGGTCTCCAAGGCACATTACAACTCCTACCATTCTACTCAATTGTACTCCCTTTCTAACTCCAGGCTCACTTCGGATTCTCCAACCCCTTGATAGCCACATCATGGGGTGCACTCCCAAGGCCTCTCATGGTCTTTGAAACAACTCGCACTCGGAGCTTTGATGACCTTGCGCGCATCGCATTCTAGTCTCACGGACGGACATGCAGCTACGACTTACATACAAAGTCGACTTTCCCTGCACACAGGACTGGCTCTGGCCAGAATCTGAGCCAGGAAAGGACCGGAAAGAACCTTCACGGATGGCTCCAAGACGAAGAAAGGATCTGGCGCTTGCGCCTTCATGGAGCGCAACAACATTATACTTGCGCACCTCGTTTGGTAAATTTGCGTCGGTTCTCCAAGCGGAAACCTATGCTCTCCTAATGGCCACGAACTATATTGTCAAGAACAAGTGGAAGAGGTGGACTATCTGTGTCTCTAGCAACAGCCAAACTGTGCTAAGGCCTAGCTCAACCGTTTCACCAGTTCCAGGAGAGTCCATGAGAGCACTTCCTCTGCCACTGTCCCGCCATTGTTCGGATCAGGTGGCTGTCATTTGGTGCTGATGAGGTGTGAGCGGCTGATGATGGCGGCTCCTCATTACAGAAGCGCCTGCTGGTATTCCTCCTGAAGAACATGCAATTTTAGGAAATGTAGGTTCCTGCCTGGTAGTACAATGGACCAGCTTTTGAATCTGAGTGCTCCGGTGTAGTGTTTATAAAACCTTCGACAAATAAAAACTCTAGGAGAGCTTTAGTTGTGTTCAGTTTTAGTGCAGGCCACATCGTTTTCGATGACCTACCCTTGTGCACAGGGACCCAGTGTAGGGTTGCGCTGGCTCATTTAGAGAGTCTTACCATCTCGTCGAGTCGATCGATTGTGATTCCAGAGCTTTGACGGCGGTTAAAAACAATAGATCTTCCGTCTATCGGACTCATTGATAGCTTTTGAACAGCTTCTGCCCGGAATACACTGTTCGGTAAACGGTGGGCCATGTAGATCTCTGGTGAGCTAGCGTACCTGTGGCTTCATTCGATTTGGATCTTGCAGTGAGGATATGCAGCCGGGTTACCAGCGGTGGCATGCATGGGAGAAGATGCAGCAATATTTCTGAGGCAGCTGTAGGCGTTGATCTGGGTGACCGTAGAGGAATATCATTCAGTTCTTCCGCATCGTTCGAGAGCTAAATAGCCGTGAAGAGTCCGCATGGATCACTTTCATACTCAATCAGCAGCTAAACGGTTCCGTATGGAAATTGCCACGTCAAGTATCGTCAGCCGTCTGTCGATCAGCAACATATCGTCTAGCATATGGCGGGCTGTCGGTTACAATACAATCTAGATTGGACTGAGTGTTGTCCTCTGACAACGCGCCCCACTCTTTTGTCACATTCTCTATGCTTAGAGTTCAATTCCCTGGCTGTGATCCAATAGTTATCCTTCGAGCTTAGAATTCGATCACTGTACTCTGCTACTCATCTGCTTATCTGCATAAGTTGTAGTGCCGTACACCAGACTAGGACACCGTCCACCAATCGTTCTATTGCAGTTTACGTCCAGTGTGTTATTCTAGGTCGGATTCCCCATTTGGGTCTGACAAACCATCCTACAAGGACAACGCAACCGATCAGGAAAGCGATGCGATGCTGCACTTTTTGCTTCCAGCTGAGTTTACTGTCAAGAGTAACATCCGGATATTCGGCATGATCGGTGGAAGCTAGTTCTTTCCTTCTTTTAGCTTTGGTGGAGAACTGATGGGAACTTTATATTTCCTTGTGAATAGCACGAGTTCCGTCTTTGACTGGACTGTCTGTTTGTCACACCAAGACCAGACATGATGGCATCAGCACTTGTTCTAAATTTGTTGAAACTCCTTGTTCGATTTGTGTTTAGATTTGTGGTTGCAGCGTGGTGAGCAGGTGCGTCGATTGGGTCCCCAGGTTAGATTTTCCAATATTTCGTCTCACTGAGACAGTCCCGATCATCACGACTTCCGAGGCGGACGTTGAATGCGATTCCATCAGGTAGGTGACCGCTTGGCAGACCCAGGACGAGGTGGTTGGACCAAGTCCAAAAACTCGCCGGGTTACGCTTGGGCATAGCTCCTGATGAGTTAGAGTCGATGGCGGAGGATCTGGAGATCTCTCGCGCGTGGTTTAGCCCCGCGACCCCTTTAGTGGATCATGCGGGTCAGAAGATGATGATGAGACAGTCCACCTCACCTGTCTACAAAAATCCTCTCAAGCTCGGAGCCGGCATAAAAATGTAGACTCACTCTGCTCATGAGGGCACAATAACACGTCAAATTGTTGTGGTTCCTTTAGAAACTGGACTCAGGCTAACCAAGGCTTGTAGCTATGTTTATTGGATTCTTGACTTATAAGCAAACCATTACGACTTCCGATGCGTGCCTTGAGTGCGATTCCATCAAGTAGGCGACCACTTGGCAGACCCATGACAAGGTGATCAAAAAACTCGACTTCGCTTAACTCCTGATGACTTAGAGTCGATGGCGGAAATGAGAAGCAAATTCCTTTTTTGTCGTATCCCTTGAAAGGACGCTTGCAAGGACATGGCTGCCAAAGTACTTAAATAAAAATCGCACTTCGAATCGAAAACCCAAAAGCCCATTTTTTCGTTTTTTGGCGAGTTTTTTCGGGAGTCTATTTTAAAAGAATTTAGTCAAATTTGTTATTGGAGTCGTGGTCGAAACTCAGACACTACCGACGGCTCACTACTACTCCGTCACATTTTTTTAAGCAAATTTTCAAAACCTCTGCTCCCTGAATTTCGGTTTGTGAACAGGACACTTGAACAATTTTGAACAGAAGTGATGAAAGCAATTAGACCCATTTATCATAGAATGCTGAGAAAAATCCTTGAAGTTTGTCATTCATCCCCTAAACCAGTGCTGATGCTGCACCACTTAAAGTTCTGACATCGTTCTTAAAAAAACCGCTGGAAGATATTTGCTTTCCCGAAGACGTGAAGGAACTCCGGAAAAGTTCTCGATATTGTAAATAACATGTGCTTCTGCAGAACTGCTACTGAATTTATTGAATAAAAAAGTTCTGGAAAATGATGATGATGCGGTCCTGATGACATTTTTGAATGATTTGAAAAGGGTTGTTTTTAGAGCAGAAATCATCTAATATGAGAGATATCCGACTTAACAGCAGACTGTCCCCTTGTCCATCAACCAATTTGAGAAACCTTTTGGCGGTTAATCGTGGTGCTTTTTAAAAGTTAATCACATGAGTTTGGATGTGTCGTCAGCCCAAAAAAAAAGGGTGTGAAATGTAATAGTTCCTCGCGATAAAATGGGCTGAGATGCGAATATTAATTGAAAGTACATACGCCAGGAAAGGAGGGGAAAGGAGAAGGGAGAGAAAAGGGAAACCACACCCAATTGACTGGCTGGCTGCGTCCGGTTGTGGAGCGAAACAGAACTCGAATTCGAAATGGAACTAGCACCTCTTGTTCTACATTCATTCCGAACATTTTGAGGGACGATTCGACTTTTGCAACGCGTTTGAGCTCCGTCCAACTCATTCCTCTAGAACTCAGTTCCTCTTCAACTATTCTGCGCCACATATTTCCAGGACGTTCCACTCTTCTGTCTGCCTGGATAAGCAGTTTCCCTTTCTCTAATAATTCCCCTTTTCCACGCCTGCGGAAATTATTGGCTATCACGCAGCTTAGCATCTTTAGCCTTGATATGGAATGTTTTTCTTCCGTGAGACCTTCTCTATTCCTAATTCATAGTTGAATCCAAGGAGATTCTGACGTTGAAAGCTGATGATAATCTCTTCTTGCTCAACGTCGGCCATAGGGCACTCGCTCTTAATTCAATGTTGAGACTAGGGCATCGAATTGTGGCTATAGCCAGAGCTTCTTCTTGTAGTTTTCCGTATGAATGAGGCGTGCATGTATAAGATTAAAGAGATTGCTAAAGACCAATCCAATGCAGTGCATGGCTCTTTCCCAAGGCAGTCTGCATTCTCGTTTCCAGTACCCAGCATAGGGTCGCCAAGTTCACCACGAATAGCTCACTGACGCTTTATCCACATAACCAAACTAGTTCCGATGTCCAATGCTACGACTTGACTATCAGAAAAGATGCCGATTTGTGGACTTTATTGTGGTCTCTTGGCACAAGTGCATGGCAGCCACTTCAGGTTGAGAAACGCTACAATCGTCTCTGAGTGCCAGGAAAGGTAACAGAAGACTCCTGCGTTTCAGCGCTCATTTTTGAGCCATCAGTCTTAGGGCGAGCCCTCCTTCGACTGTCAGTGTTCACGTGGCGGAGTCGGTCTAGAATTGGTGGTAGATAGCCTGCCTGTCTGTTGTGTTGTGCTGCTGTCCACCCTGGTTTTTGTTCGTCAATCTAAAACCCTCCCTCTGGCCGCACTTTTGCTGCAGAATAGGTCAAGGACTTGGCAGACACTTCTTCTTTGGGTGGCGCTACAGTTCTGGTTGATCTTGGGCCTCAACCAAAGCTCTCTATTTAGTGTTCCATCCCTTGCCGGCTGTCTGTAGCGTCGTGCTCCAAGTCGGTCGAAGTCTATTCAATCTTTCATAAGCCGCAATATCAGTTGTCGTCCTCTTCTGCGATTCTCTTCCTAATTTCGATCGAAGACTCTCCCTGTTTCTTTATACTTAATGCATTGGATCAGCACGCGCCAGGGTTAATTCAGAGTCTCCTGCATTCAAGGAAAATGCGACCAGGCACCTATCCTCGAACCAACCAAGGAGTCCTTCATCCGCATCTGACAACAAGTACCTAACCACGAACAATATAATCCCTCGCTTGACACCCGTCCTCATGTCGGTGTCACAAAATTTGTTTTCAGATTCTTCACATATTTCTCGATTCATTAACATGGACTCGTAAATATTTAACCAACCGTCGCGTCGGAGGTGATAATAAACCCAACACCTGGCCCGTCGCCTACCCCACATCAAGCCCTCCTCCTCCTCCTCGGCCTTAAATCAACAAAAACACCACCCCAACAACAACGTCAACACGAGAGGAGCAACAACTTCCAGTCATGCCATGCCACCCAGTCACCCAGTCGAACGTCTAAAGCCGCAAAGTAAACAGAAAACCCCACAACACGTTTCGTAACCCCTATCGCTGGCGACAACTGCAAACGTCCCCCACTCTAGACGCAAGCACCTCGTGCTTTGCTGAAAAATGAAAGAAAATGAATCGAGTCGAGTGTGAACCACTAGGCGAGCAAGTGTTTGTTTGTTTACCTCTCGAGTTATGCTCGCCTTGACATCGATTCAAGAGCGGCAACTACTAATCCGGTTTGGAGGAGCTTATCTCGGGCACATTCGATGACACCGGAGCACATCGCATTCCGCGATGACTAAGCCGGGCAATTATTTTTTCGAAGTGAATGTGTTCCAGGGAACCGCGCTGAATAAGTGACGAAGCGGATGTTGACGTTTTTGTTCAGCGCGCGGAATCGACGTTTGATTCCGATGATGATGTCAATTGGATTTTGCAGACGCTAATTGAGGTGATCTCTTGGGTGAAGGTGGCGATTGGAGGGGATGCGCGCTGTGTTCTCAGGTTTTCCAATGCGTCGTTGTATTCAAGCGAAGCGGAGTGTTTTTGGTTTCATGCCGAAGAGGGGCTGGTTTCATTGTTTCATCGGGATTTCGGTTGTGATTGCGACGAGCATGTAGACACACTCGTGCCCTCGGCGAGCTGTTCCAAGACGTGGACTAAACGATGTGAATTATGAGGCTTCGAGTTGCGGTCAGTACTCTTCTTCCGATCGTAACTTCTGATGCGCGAGGAGGAGAAAGACTGAATGGAGGAAGATCTGTAATCGCAACCGTCAGGTCATGTGGCCATACGTTCCATCTGAGCAGACCCTCCATCGGTCTTTAATGTCCGACATTTTCGGGCAATTGTCATTCGTTATTAAAGCTGGTGCATTGCGGGTATGCGCGCCATCTATGTGTCAAGCTTGAATATGCCTGATCGTATGCAAGCTTCTTCTTCATCAACTTGGCTGCCTGATAGTCTTGCTCCGCGATCTGCTCACTGATCATCGCCTGTTGAAAGTAAGCTTCCGTAAAACGCAATTTCGATCGGTTTAATGTCGCAATCATTAGGCCATGGTGAGCGGGTGCATTTGTAGTATCGACTGCCAGCTTGCCGCTGCTTGGACAGAGTCATCTTGCTTGCTGCGCATTTCGTTCCACAAGCCAGTTTGCACTTTATCTCCGCCTGTACTCAACAACGTTCATTCGATCGTGGTACAGATCCATATTTGAAGTCGTAGAGCTGCAAGAGCTGCTTAAGGGTCGTGAGGATCCTGACCAGGTTCGCTGGTTTAGATGGTATTTCTGCTAATTCGTGCTCGTCGCTAACAAAACCACTGCTCCTCTGGTCTCTTGCGGGGGATTTGACGAAACGTAGCAGACAAGATATTTTACGAGCTGAAGGGTGATCAGAATGGAGAGGGCCTTTGTACTATAGGTCCGTACGAGGAGAGGGGGATGATCGTACCGTACCATCCCCCTCTCCTCGTACGGACCCATAGTACAAAGGCCCTCTCCATTCTGATCACCCTTCAGCTCGTGAAATATCCTGTCTGCAGATGGAGTCAAGAAGCGAACGCTAACACGGGAGACTGTCGGTAATATTACGAAGATATGTGGTTCCCTCGTTTAGTTTAATGCATTCGCTCTCACGTTGTTTTTGATCGAGTGATCAACTGAGACAGCCGATCGCATTCCTACCCTTCAATTTCGACTTTTTCAGTTGTTTCTTTAAGAGCCCAATCATAATTGACAGAAGTAAACTTCAGCTTATTTCAGGACCGAATAAAAAGTAGCCAGGAGCGTCGTTAAATTTCAAAGTGCCCATAATTGCTTTTGGGAACTGATTCCAACGCCAACTGCAATTTACGTACGTAGAGAGCGACAAAACAGAACTTAACGAAACTTAACGAAACTCAACGAAACTTAACGAACCTTAGCGAACTGATTACTATGGTCGCCTGCATGAGTTGGTCCAAATATAATTCGTCTATTGTGATTGTGCCTTAAGTCAGCTTAGAGATAAGTTTTTTAAGTCGAATGGGGGGCATGCGAAATATGTTTTTCAGGTTACCACAAGCGGCACCCTCTTCACATCAATCCCTCAATCGTTTTTTTTCGATTATTTGACGCTATAGTCCAGTGTCAGAAGGTTTCGTAGTGCTGCAGTAGAGCATCATATATTAAGGGCACAAGGGATCCATGTTGTTGGTCTAAGTGCCACCTCGGCCTTAACCAACAAGCATCTTCCTTCGAAGTCCTGCGCCACTTGCAGGCCGCACCTTAAAACCGGGCGTCGTCTGTTGCCTTGTCCCACTGACTCCGAGTCGAATCACTGTATCCCGCCGACACTGTACAAAACTCTTCCGTGCATCGTATTCCGAAATTCGATGAATCACCGCCAAGCAAATCTGCCTCTTTCCCAACACACCCGAAATGCATCAAAGTTGCCAAACCGCGCGCCACCGCCTAGCTCCCACATCACATAATTGGAACGCCACCCACTCTCGCGCACCACACGCCGTGGCCACCGCATTCTATTTCCGTGTTTTACAATGTTATCGGCGAACTTATGATTTCCTTCGCATCCTCAAGTGAACTCAATTTCGGCTTCATATCCGCACTGGGAAAACTTTCGCCCAACTTCGAGTTTCCACTTCGACGCCAATCCCCATCCCCGAACATCGCCTGCTGCTTCCGCCAAACCGCTTCGTCATCAGCCGACACGCAGGCACCACCACCAGCCAACTAATAAGCACTCCAGCCCCGGCATCTAGTGCTGTGCCGCATAACGCACGGTTATTATGAAACAGGTGCAGTGGCTCTTCAGCCCGTCGGGATGTGGATATCGATGGGATTGGTTCGACAGCCGATGCGTGTGTGGGGCAGCGAGGACGCCGTGCAATTAACTACGCCCTGGGCGTCCCATTCGGACAATGTGTTGGCAAAAGTCGTTAATAAAGTTAATTACGAGCCTCCAATCCGCATCCAATCAGCGTGACCACGCACCAATGCTGGCCCGCAGCCAATAATGCTGCTCGATACTTTCAATTTGGTCCCGATGTCGCAGCCATCATCTCCTGGGCGGCCCTCCGGTCTCTTGGCGTTGTACCCCTCCCTCTGAGTGTGCCCCCAATTTTTGGATCAGTGTGCCAGTTTGCCACAAGCTCACGTGGCTAATCGATGGCAATTGTCCCCTTCCCCAAATTCGAGACGATTTATGTGCGCATGGAATCGATTGTTCTGACACCTCGCTGATGGATGGACTCCGGCGTCAGGGTGACTAGCAATCACGAGGAGTTGTGAGTCTTGTCCCTCAGCTCTCTGCATTGGCAGGGAAATTTATTAAAAAGAAATGACTTGACGACTGAGTTATGCCCCGCCATCGATGCTGTCAAATTTGACGGATTAATTCAGAGCTTCGAGGATGGCTGGGGATGTCATCACGCGTCACGGATCGACGTGTGAGCACGTTTAGCAGCAAACACTCGCCTGAAGTGCGATAGATAATAGGCGCGTGTAGTCAATGGTTAATGGATGGCTGGATGACAAGTGGGAATGCATGTCGTTTGCCGAAGGTCGGCAATAAACCGAAGAATGTCGTGTAATGTCATGAACATTTTCCAGCTGCGCGACGTGTCTTGGGTGAGCTATGCGAGTAGGTTTGATCTCTTGAGGTGTTTGCTCTTAGTGAACGACTTTGTGGATGAGGATGAGTGGAACAAAGACTGCCTACGTACTCGTCACCATACCTGACCACTGGTCTGATGAAGCGAACTTGTAAATACACCCAATTGAAAAAAAAAACTCGAGCCACCATTAATAAGGTGACACAGGAACCGGAAGGGCGCGATGCTCGAACTTGTTTCGATTCCATTTGATTCTCGGCTGTGAGAAAGGGTGAAAGCTCACTCTTGCGACGACGGGCCCCAGGTGATGTACAAAGCGAGGCTTAAGCATAAAGTTGGGACCCCTGCCTCGGTTCTGAATAAGAGATGTCTTGTAAAACAGAGTTAGGGACCATACATACTTCCTTATCAGGCCGGCGACCTATGGAGGGTCTGAGCCTGAGCAATTGCTGCCTTCCATCGTTGACGGTCCTGGGCATGCTGCTTCCACTCATCAAGACCAAGCTGTCTTGCATCCGCGATAACTTGGTCTTTATGCCGGAGATTCGGTCTGCCTCTCCTTCTCGAACCAGTCGGCTCGGATTCAAAGACCCTCTTTGCTGGAGCATTGTTGTCCATGCGCATTTTTGCCTTCCGGACTACATCCACATCCTGGTACAGCTCGTAGAGTTCGCGGTTATGTCGTCTCCTCCATTCGCCTTCCTCGCAGACGGGACCATATATCCGTCGTAGAACTTTTCTTTCGAAGGTACCAAGAATCAACTCCGCAGTTTTGCTTAGCGTCCAGCTTTCGGCTCCATAGAGCAGGACTGGCAGAATAAGAGTTTTGTAGAGCATGATGTTGGTCCTTCGAGTCAGGAGTTTTGAGCGCAGTTGTTTTGACAAACCGAAGTAGCATCGGTTGCCAAGGACGATTCTACGACGGATCTCCACTGTGATGTCGTTTGTGGAGTTCATGTTTGCCTCGAGGTAGACAAACTCCTTTACTACTACTACTCCTTGTAGCTGGCGATCGTGAAATTCTGTCCAAGGTGGTGTGTGACGGAACGTTTTTAGGTCGACAGCATATATTTTGGTTTGTCCTCATTGACCTTGAGACCAGTTCGTTTCGCCGTAAAAGCCTCCACTACGGCACGTTGAGAACGCGCGACGATGTCGATGTCAACTGCGTACCCCAACAGTTGGACCGACTTGTAGAAGATAGTGCCTTCCGTGTTTACAGCTGCCCTCCGCACTATCTTCTCCAGTACCAGATTGAAGAAGTCACACGACAGCGCATCTCCTTCCCGAAATCCAGTGCAAGTTTCAAACGGCTCAGAAATCCTTGAACCGAACTGCCCGGCGCATCGCTTATGTGTTAGCGTGGTGCGACACAACCGGATAAGTTTTCCCGGGATCCCGAATTCGGCCATCGCATCGAATAGCTCATTGCGATGAATGCTGTCGTATGCGGCTTTGAAATCGATGAAAAGGTGGTGCGTATCGATTTGAAACTCACTGGTCTTCTCCAGTATTTGTCTTAGTGTGAAGATTTGGTCTATAGTCGATTTGCCGGGCCGGAAGCCGCACTGGTACGTGCCGATTAGTGCGGTGCAAAACGGCTTCAGACTTTCACACACGCTGGACAGGATCTTGTAGGCGACGTTGAGCAGGGATATACCTCTATAGTTGGTGCAAGAGGCAAGATCCCCATTTTTGTGGATGGGGCATATGGAGCTGATATTCCAGTCGTCTTCCCAAATTTTACAGATGATCTGGTGCATGCTTCCCACCAGAACATCGCCACCGGCCTTGAAGAGCTCTGATGGTAGGCCATCATCGGCTTCGGCTTTGTTGTTCTTCTGCCTTTTAATGGCTGCTCCGACTTCTTCCAAGCTAGGTGGGAGGACTACTTCATCGACTGGAGTTGGGATTTCCTGATTCCCTATCACACTCTCCTGGTCAGGTCCATTAAGCAGTTGTTGGAAGTGCTGTTTAAACACATCCACTATTCCCTGCGAGTCAGTAACAAGGCTACCCTCGCTATTTCGAAGAGCCTGGGTGCCTTTCCTAAAGCCTGAAGCCAGGCTTTTGGCTTTTTTTATAAAAGGCCCGAATTTTTTGTCTATCCCTAGACTCTTCGATGTCCTTGAGCTGGGAGGTTGCGAGAGACCTTTTCGTCAGGCGTAGCAGGTTCTCCTCCCGTCTTCTAGCCCGGTACTCCTCTTGCGCTGCTCTAGTTTTCCGTTGCAGCGCTTTTTGGTATGCCTCGTCGGTTGCACGTTTCTTCTGCTCACACTCGCCATCATACCACGGGTTTCTTGTCGGGGGTGGTAGGTAGCCTAAGGTGCTTTCCGCTACCTCTTTGATGACCAAGCGGCAATGCAACCACATCTCGTTGGCGTTGGTGTTTGACGTAGGCATACCGGATAGTCTCTCGCTTAATTGCTCATCGCAGGCTCTGGCAAAATGTCAAAACTCCTCTTTGTTGGCTGGTGCAGCTTTCTGACATTGGACAGTCGGGCTCTGAATCATGCTGCCACGAGGTAATGGTCAGAGTCGACGTTTGCCCCTCTGAATGGTCGCACATCCAGGATATTTGACGCATGTCTTGCGTCAATGAGCACATGGTCAATTTGGTTGGCAGTTCGACCGTCCGGAGATCGCCAGGATGATGTGTGGATTCTTTTGCGAGGGAATCTTGTGCTACTTATGACCATATTACGTCCTGTCGCAAACTCATTGAACCATGGTTTTCGTAATAAATTTCGTGAGTCTATTCATGATGAATTGCTAAAAAGAACTAAACTTAACACAACCGAGAACTGTTAAATCAGCTGTCACAGCTGTTGCCCTTAAAAATTTGTCCGGCTCTAACAAAAGCACCCTTTCTAGCCACAGGCATGTGATGCTGTTTTTAGAATCCATTTTTAGCAACTCGAAAGGACCGTATCACAGCAAGAAACAGAAGAGCAGATACAGCCCAGCCTCAAACGAAGGTGTACAGCATATAGTTGAGTCTGAGTTTTCAACAAAAATTAAGTTCTAACGTGACTACTAAAAAAAAAAAAAAGCTTATAACAAATACGATATATAACTAAATAGAATATATAAGGATAGCCCAAAGCAAAATGTACGCCTCAAAACTAAGTAAACACGCATACAAATTGCGTAGACAGATCTGCCATACTGTAGGGATTTAAGGTAGCATCTAGCGTAGGTTTGGTTACTTGAAAAGCAACCTCAGACAAAGCTTAGAAGTGTAATTTATTGGTGACGTAAATTGGACTACCTACTCCTTCCAGCGTTTCGATCGCTAATTGCCCAATTACACGAATAATGTTGACGTCCGAGTCCTGGATATGGCTGTCCTGGCTGGCTTATCGGGATGTGGTCTATTTAAGGTGGACTGAGACTCCAATGAGCAGATGTTAAAGGCAATAGCGGACTGTGTCCATGTCCATGATCCACACAGAACGCATGCATTTCGTAATGCAGCTGCATAATTTGCAGACGTTTTTGGGATGTGAAACTTTGTATGATGATTTGACAAACAATACTAATTAAGAATACCACGACGCGATTAGTTCAGTTACGCGTGATCTGTCCAAAAAGCCTGTTAAAAAAACTAAATCTTCACTTCCGGTGAGCTTTGTCGCAACACAATATTCGGTATACCTTGGACTTCCCCTGGAGATCGACTCACATTCGATACAGTTTCTTGTAGCCTCTCCACCCTTCTGATGGTCGAGATACACTCATACTCACAGACAATTCCTACAAACAAAAAAAAAATGCAATCAAGCTCAAGAGTCTTTGCATTTGTCTGACTCCATTCCGCCTCACCTTTATTGTGCTCGCACAAAGGCCTTCAAGAGATTTCCACGCCAAAACAAACTAAGTCCTTGATTTGCAATGTTCCCTCCCCTCCGCACGGGTCAAGGCTGTCAGGGGATCCGATTCCTTTGAATATCAGCTTTCACAGCGTCCTTCAGAACTCAGCATCTCACCACGATGAATTCTCGCCGCCCACTGCGCATCCATCACGAAACTTCTGACAGATAAGAGCAATTTACAGAAATTAGGACGAACATTAGGAGCGCCTTTATCGACTACCACCGCAACCATGTTTTCGAAAAGTTTTCCATGATTAAGGACCACAGGAGTGGGCGGGATGGCTATCCACGTCCACCGTGCAACCGCAGAGACCATTTCAATGAGGGCCGGGTTTTCGCTGGAAAGCCTCACGGACGCCCGGAACACCACGCGAACAATGGCATCACTCGATTATGAAATGCCCCCCGACCACAAGACGCTCGACAGGCACTCCACGCCGCATTCAGAAACTCAATAACCGACGTGCAAGTTGCAAGAATCATTGCATGACGGAGTCGCGCTCCGTTTCGACGCTTATTTTGCCGCTCCGCTGCTCTAATTCAGCTTAATTATTCACGATGAGCCAACATTCAAACGGAGAATAAATTGAAGACAAATAGACAAGCGAACATCGAGTTCTCGACAAAGGCACGTCGTGTGCACACACAAAGAACTTGTGCGCAGTTTGTTTGCCTTGCCGCAACAAACAGCAGCCAACTCCGGAGAATATGTCTCGCTGATCCGTTTGTCTCGTCTCTGGCGTCCTTGTGCCGTCGCGACGTCCTGTCAAGTGGGAGCATCATCAACTCAAGGATAATTGTCTGTTCCGACGAGATGCGCCTCCCAACGAGCCATCGATTATCTCCCCGAACAGCACTCACAGATGACGGCACAGTCTGCGACATGATTCCATTTGACTGCATCTGCCTCTCCCCCTCCCCATGGGCGCCGAATGTAATTACGCTTCAAGTGCAGCGTTGCACAGCGTCTCAGTGTCAGCTCGTGAAATATTTGCAACACTCCGAGGCAGTCACATGAAAAGGGGTGAACGGCCCGCTCTCGTTGCGCACACCTGGGTCGTCTGTTGGTGGAGGGGCCCGCATCTATCATCGGGATTGAATGAATTTTTAAAGCAGATCTTGGGTGGGGTCCACAGGTGCACGGCGACTGCTGTCGGACTGCTGCTGTCTAGTACGGCCCTCCGTGCAAACAAAGGAGGCGATAAATGGGCGACTTTGTCTGCAGACGACGCACGGGGGGGGGTCGCAATATTGATTTGTGTTCGGAGGACGAAGACGAAAGTGCTCGACGCTTCAATTTGTGATGAGAATTACTGCTGACATGGCGTGGGACTCCGGATTCCAGGGCAGAGTCACGAAAACAGATTGTGGTTCAGCTGAGCTCCACCCTGTCTTCGATTAAGGACACCTGCTGTGGCCCCTCTTTCTCGAACTTAACTCGAGAGTGTACTGTGGAATTAATTACCAAGGATTTAGATGAAGCCACAAACATGGAACCGAACACGATGTTCAACATGTGCACGAATGTCGGGGGCACATCTGTCCAGGCAGGCACCGTAAGCCAGCCCCAGTCACTTGAAGAAGATAATTTGAATTTTCTCTCGAAGCACTTGTGTGTATTCGGAATTTTCGAGTTGCACTAAACAGAAGCGTTGAATAAATAACAAGCTGTGTTCGGGGGATGCTTGACCCAGAAAAGTGCTCGAAAGTTGTGAGGAAGTTTCAACTTCCGAGACCTTCGAGAGTTTTGAAGACAAAATCAATTCGTGATGAGGCAGAGAATTGGGATTTGAAAAGGGGGTGGTTTTGGGCCGGACTTGTCAGAAAGTCAGAAGGGGGGGAGTGTGTTTTGAAAGCATTCATCGCTTGGAACATGGTCACCTATCGAAGAAACCAATTAAATAAGACGTTTCAATTTGACTCCTTGTCCTGATTGTGAGGTGATTAGAGGAAGATTCGAGCGCATGGACAACTCAGTTCCAGATTCAAGGAAAGGTTGGCCTGGAGTCCTTTACTTTGCTCTGACAAGCGCTGGACAAGAGCACAGGAAGTGAATCAAGGATTCTGATTCTACCGTTTTATTAAAGCTACGGGAGTGCTATAAGGAATTCCTAGTCTAAGTGCATGATCCCCTATCCCCGAACGTATCGCTATAGCTTTAGCAATATCAGTGCATTAGCCATGTCTTTCTAAATATTGCACAGTTAGCTAAACGAGGCCATATAAGGTTTGACATTTTCAAGAAATGCACTTTAGTGGAATGTGTCCCTCCATAGCAGACGAGCTTCAGAGGGCAGCTCCTTGTTTGGCCAGTTTGTCGGCTTTCTCGTTACCAAAAACGTGTCTATGCCCTGGAACCCTTAGTATGGTTCGACTGCATCAAGCTAAGGAGGTCAATGAAATTTGCTTTGATGACAGATTGACTGTCAACAGAGATAGCTACCTTTTGCCAATGCAAGGGTAAGGGTTCTGTTCGACACGCCGTCCTAATGACGAGTATTTCCGCTTAGAAGATGCTGGCGTAATTTGGGAGTCCGTATGCTGCACAGATGCTCAGAGTATCTGAGTAAATACTTCGCAATTCATCTTTGAACCGTCTATGTTTAAAACTCCCATCTGTGATAAGGCATGAGCACTTGCGATCACACTCAGAGAGTCTCGTTTGTGGAGCTCAAAATATGTCAACGTTTTCCTACCTTATGCTCGATTGGTTAGGAAAACGTTGACATATTTTGAGCTCCACAAACGAGACTCTCTGAGTCTGATCGGAACTCCAATTGAGGAAGTTGTTCCCCCACCTAGACTTGGAGCCGCACAGTCATTAAAAAGTACCAAATCATCTGCAGCATTTGGGAAGACGAAAGCATGCCCGACGACTGGAATACCAGCTCCATTTGCCTCATCCACAAAAAATGAACGATCCTGCCTCCTCTTGCAACAACTACAGAGGTATATTCCTGCTCAACGTTGCCTATAAGATCCTGCCCAGCGTACTGTGTGAATGTCTAAAGTCGTTTTGCACCACACTAATCGGGACGTACCAGTGCGGGTTCCGGCTCGGCAAAACGACTATAGGCCAAATACCCACATTAAGGCAGTTTCAAACCGCTTACAACAACAACCGCTTACAACAACAACCGCTTACAAGAAACTATTCGAAGTGATGGTCGGGATCCCGGAAAAACTGATCCGGTATGCGGATGCGATGCGATGGTCAGTTCGTTTGACCTCTGAGCCGTTCGAAGCCTGCACCGGAGATGCGCTGTCGTGTTTAAGTCTCCTACTCTTCTCAGCGGTTTTGTGTTAGCTCCTGAAATCATTCGTGAACAACCTGACCTGCCAAACTAGTCAGACTGAGCGGAATAACGATGGCGATTTCTCTGTGCTCCATCAATATCAGTAACGAACTCACAGAGGCCTTCAGTGTGAAAAAAGTTCATAGACACGGCGACGCGCCGTCAAGTGACTTCTTCAACATCATTCAAAATCTTCCAAGAGACAGCGAGTCGTCAATGAAGAGTTTGTTGGCATTAATGGACAACTCAGCTCCGGCTCGATGAATCTTCGACTTTGAGACTGTTGGACACGTAACAGAGGACGTCCATGCACAAGATGGCGCACACAAGTCGAGGGGGACCTCAGCCGGCTTGGTGTGCGAAACAGACATGTTGGGTGAGTCCACCTCGCCCTGAGAAGAAGAAAAAGAAGATGCGTTGTAAAAGTAGGAGAGAAAGATACTGGAAAAGTAGAGGCTCAGCTCCCAACCCTGGTGCTGAGTGTTGGCGAACGTGAATGTGTTGTTGCCAGTTCTTGTGTTGTGGTATACCATGTTGTTCTGGATGTCTACTAGTGTGCTTCCACTTGTCGAGATAGGATGTGACCGTCGACATGTAGATTCCTGTTAATGAGTATCTCGCTATGTAGAATGAATGGGGTGTGGGAGCAGATGAGCGGGAGGAAGGCACGTTCCTCTAATTTCTTAGCAAACGAAATGGGCGTAACACCGCTTTTTTCTTAAACCGTTGGACGCCATGTGACCACCATTTATCGCTTCTTTTTTTTCCCCGAGCAGTTGTTCATGGGAATCAGACGTTGCCCCATTAATTACAAAATGGCAACAGGAAAAAATGTTCAATTCCAACGGACAACAGCGAAAAAATACGATGGTGCTGCACGTGTTAAAAATGATTTATTGTATCTGCTCACGACATCAAGGCTTTTATGGTTCCTAGTCAACCTATAGAGGACCGACACTCGCCTCGCTGACAGGAAAGATGGGAAAGACGTCAGCAAGAATATAGGCATCACGACTGGTCATTGTCACGACAAGGATGGCCACTCGCTCATCAACGATTTTTCAAGAAGCTACAGGGGCGCGCTGTGAATGAGTTGAGAGGAAAGAATACATCCAACAACCTTGAAGAAGCAGCTGAAGTCAAAATCGATTTTTCATTCTCAAACCAGATGCAGCATGAAGGCACGGGAACACTTGGCAAACCGAGCAAATGGCAACTCGCCTCATCACATCATTTATGACTCAATGTCAAAAAATACAGTTTGATTTCTACCAACAACACTTCAAGACAATTTCGTTAGGTTTTTTTTTTAGTGATTTGCTGTCACATTCGAGTAGGACAGGCATACACAATGGCATCAAGTTACCTCAATGATGCTCGACTAACAGGGGATGTCATAAAATTCGTTTTAATGTCACGACAAATGGCAGTGCTTTCGCATCATTTCCAAGCAAAACTATCGGGAATTCCATCGACACTAATGTTTTTCATTTCGATTTGAAATTGTAACCTCCAACTGAACCACACCTCCCACCTTTCATCGCTTCATAGTCGTTTTTGCAAAAGGAAGCAGAAATAACCGTAAAACAGTTCGTGTCACTATTGACAGCCCAAAACCATCAGGATTTGATGACAGGAACGTGAACGCGAATCCAATTGCCGTCGCAGAGCGATAGAACAGCTCATAATCACCGTCACGCGGATATGGCGATTGCATGTCTAGCATCCGCCGGCGCTGAATTTGCATATGAAGCCCGCCTGTCTGCAAGTCACATCCGACCGATCGACTGGGTTAAGCGGCTTCGCCTTGGCGTAGGACCAAGTAATCGCCATTTTATTTGGCCATCAATCAAATCCGCCGCCGAAAAAAAGAAAATGCCATAAAATCGAGTTTGTTTTACGAACTCACCCCGCGACTAAGTGCAAATGGCAGATGCTCGCACCGGGGGCATGTCCGCCCTCCTCCTCGGCACAGGTGGCTAGCACTTTCCATTTATTGACTTGCTAGTCGACGACCGCGTAAACCTCTGAAATTAAAATCTGAAATTGAATTCACGGAATATTTACAGAATTCGTTCCGTGCTTTGTTCGGCAGAGGGGAGCAAATATTTGTGGCAACACACACGCATGTCGTGACGGTTCTAAATTTAGAACCACCACCCGCCTCTCGGGAGTGCGGGGGCCGGTACGACGTGGGATTAAAAGAGTTCTGCTCATCTGTTGCCGGGAAGGCGCAGCGTGGCGTGGGGAAGGCTCTCCTGCCACGAGCAGCATTCAATTTCGTGGAAAACGCTTTATTTTGAAATTTACAAGAATTTTTAATGAAACACAACCGCCGCGACGGGGTCGACGCTGACGTTGAACATATTGTCAACCATTCGCTCGCGACTTCTTGGGCTGGCGAGAGAAATTCAACAAACCCCAGCAATGTCTTGGCGTCGTCGGGCGTAAATATTTATGAGGCCTTCGCCGGGGGAATGAATAATTGCAGCGCTTTTGATGAGTTTGCTTCTTGACTATCGGCGAGGACAGCCGGTGGGCAGCGCTGCTGACGATGCTGTGAAGGAATGCGAAATAAAAGATTTTATGAGATGCTGCGCGGAAGGAACGACCGCTGTTACAGCACATTTGGTGGCGATCCGGGTGAAATGTGAGAACGGCGAGCTGGCGAGTGGCGAGAGGTGTGCTCAGAGGTGACCAGCGGGCATTGCTCTATTCATTGCACTCATCGGGGTCTTTATGCGACATTCTTTATGATTTCGGCGACATTTTATGGCACTCTGGTGGTTAAAAGCACATGTATTCGTGTGTTAGTTTTGGCTCGTATTTCATGTGAGGTTGCGATGTGATTGTGAAATTAAATGTGTTAAACTGCAAGTCGTGCCACGAATAGTACGTGGACCTCTTGACATTTGTGTTGGGTCTTGCTCGTCTCTCCAACTTCTGCAGAAGACATTGTAGAATAGACCCTGTCTGAAAGCGTGAGTTCCATTGGCCCACTGCCCAGTGATAGCGCCGATAAGAGCTCTGAGAGGGATGCTAAGTCTGATGGGGCTGTGTAATCGTCCGGATTGAGAGCAGGCCATAATTGTGCTGCTGTAACGAGGCATTAATGTTATAGAACGGCGAAGGTGCCCTTTCTTGCAAGTTCATCGGATTTTTTTGGAAGTCCACAATGTCCCAGTTACCCGCATAAGTTTGATGGTAAAATACTTGGCCATCTCGTTGAGCAACAGGCGGCGGTTCAGCGAAGTTTTTGAGTGGAAATGTGGCTGCACTTAGAGATTTGATCACTGGCTGGCTGTCAGAACAGATGTCTGTGCTTGATATTTATTTTAGCCAGGACACAGCTATGGTCTCTGCCTGAACGACGCTGCAGTGACGTGTTAGTCGAAATGACAGTTGAATAACTAGATCCTTGGAATAGACACTCGCACCCACGCCTCCGCTCATCTTCGATCAATCTGTGAAAATTCGCCGAGAACCGTCCAGCGTCTGGGGCTCTGGTGACTTGATCGGGTGCGTATTCTGGCTGAGAAATTCTTCCCGATGAGTAGCTTAGGCATCATGAGGTCGGTGTTTTCGGGTGCGTGTCCGGAGCGGAGTTATTTCCTCATAAGCGGCGATTTCAATCTTCTCGCCGTACTGGCCTAATAAGTCAATCGGTGAAAGATTAAGGCGTATGTTCAGGACTGCGGAGGGGGTTGTCCTTAGCCCTCGTTAATACACACGCATGCCATCCGTGTGGACCCCATCGAGCGGTTTGCAGTTGATGTTTTTATCGAGCGTAGTTCAGCATATGAGTACTGATAGATTTAGCGAGTGAAACACGCGGGCCAGCAGTCCCCATTTGCACCGTCTAGCCTTTTTACAGCAGTATAGAGCCGCGGAGGCTTCCTGGAAGTTGGGTGGCCAGCTAAATTTCGGGTTCCAGCATGAGACGTAGAATTTTTGCGCTGTTATCCATAGGAGGCACTTAGATTTCCTGGTGAAGAGAACGAACTGTGTTTTCTGCAGATCGATGCCTAGGTCGCATTCTTTAGTCCATTTTTCTGGTTCGGCTACTTAATATCGCTAATCGTGGATATAAACACAGGCCGGCATAAAAGTAAATCAACCATCGCGTATACTATAGAAACCTATAAAAATACAGGAAGTGTTGAGTACGTGCGAAGATCAGGCCGTCCACGGAAAGTAGCCGCAAGAGATGAAATCATTATTAACACTGTTCGCAAAGAGCCAAAAACGAATTGTAACATCATAAAAAACCAAGTCTCGGATACCTGCAACAAAGAAGTCAGCACGCGGACGATCCAAAGGACCCTAAATAGACATGGATATTTTGCGAGAACACCAAGTGCAGCCAACCAGAAGAAACGCATACTTACTTACTTACTTAAGGTGGCGCTACAGTCCGGGGTGGACCTGGGCCTCAACCAACAAGCGTCTCCAGCCAGCTCGATCTTTAGCTAGCTGTCTCCAGTTTCGCACGCATAGTTGGTTGAGGTCCCTTTCCACTTGCGTGCGCCACCTGAGTCGCGGTCTTCCTCTACTGCGCCGTCCCTCGGTTGTGGATTCGAAGCAGCGTGCATTCTCCATCGTCATCCTACACAAACGGACGAGTTTGGTAGGGATGCCAAAACTAGACATTGCTCTGTATAGCTCGTCTCTATAGATGCTATCATACGCGGCCTTAAAATCGATGAAAAGGTGGTGGGTATCGATTTGTTGCTCCTGGGTTTTCTCCAAAATCTGCCGTAGTGTGAATATTTGGTCGATGGTGGATTTTCCTGGCCTAAAGCCACACTGGTATGGACCGATCAGGTTGCTGACGAATGGCTTTAGGCGTTCACACAGTATGGCAGATAAGATTTTATGTGCGATACTTAGGAGACGGATGCCTCTGTAGTTGGCGCAGTTCAAAGGGTCTCCGTTTTTTATGGATCGGGCAAACAATGCTGAGGTTCCATTCATCGGGCATGTTTTCCTCCGACCATATTTTACAGATGAGTTGGTGCATGCTGCTTACCAAGTCATCGCCTGCGGCTTTAAAAAGCTCCGCGGGTAGGCCGCCTTGTTAGATTTCAGTTTAGATATGGCAATCCTCACTTCATCCGGGTCGGGTGGACGGAATTGTTGATCTTCGTCGTCCCTTTCATTGGGGTTGAATGGTTCGTTCTGCCTGACAGCGGGATTTGGTTCTTCGTCGCCGTTATACAGTCTGCAGAAATGGTTTTTCCATATCCTCAGCACCAACTGTGACTCTACTACGATGTTCCCTCGATCATCCGTACAGGCTTCGGTTCGGACTTTATAACCTTGACTGGTTAACTTTACCCTTTGGTAAAACTTCCTCACCTCATTCCTGCAGTAATATCCCTCTATTCTGCCGATCGCGCGCTTCTCATGCTCCTTCTTTTTTCTCCTGCGAAGCCGGTGTTCGTCTCTCCTCTTCTGCTCGTAGAGCTCCCGAGCAGCTCTTGTCCTTCTTTGCAGTGCCGCTTTGTATGCTTCTTGCTTGGCTGTGTCGCATGGACTTTGCAAATTTGCACAAAGACGATGATTTGTCTATTTTGGAAGAAAGTGTTGTTTACTGATGAAAGTAAATACAACACTTTCGGCCACGATGGTCCATCGAAAGTTTGGCGTTTCGAAAGTATGGCGATTGGAAAGCATTGGAAATAAAAAATCTCCGAAGAACAATTAAACATGGTGGAGGCAGTGTTATGATGTGGGGGTTCATGGCTTGGTCCGGTGTGGGAAAGCTGGTATTCAGGAAATATGGACCAGCACATGTATCTGGATATACTAAGGGAGAATTTAGAGTCATCGATGGAGAAATTGGGTTTAAATCCAGGCTGGATATTTCAGCAGGATAATTGTACTATGCCCCGAAACAGTTGTATTCTCCTCCACAGAGTCCAGATTTGAAGCCCATTGATCATTTGTGGGACTTCCTAGAGAAACAGGTGCACAGGCACACAATAACTTCAAGGGCTACACTCAAGGAAGCTCTGCTAATAGAATGGGATAAGATTTAACCCAGAAGCTGGTTTGTTCAATGCCGCGTAGACTACAAGCTTTCCTCAAATCCCGTGGAGGTCCAACAAGCTACTAGGAACCTACTGCGGTATCGTGCTGACCCTTTTTTTTTTTAGCAAGAGTACGATGAGTTTTGTCGTGTAAATGAATTAAGAATTTGTTATTTTTTTTTTAAATAAAGGCCAACAATTGATAACTGGTTTTTCTGTTATACGTAAATAATCTTTGTTTTTTATTACAATTCTGAAATGTAATCCATTATTTTACCAATCACGGTTGAAGTACTGAAAACGGACATTTTTAAACGTCGTATGATAAATTATGTCGGCCTGTGTATTTCCAGCGATGGCAACATCGTCTCCATAGACAATGACCTTGCATCCAGACCTTGCCAGGGTCAGTAGAACTGTGCAAAAAGTGGTTGAACCTGCACCAAGCAATCGTGTTGTGTGTCATTCTGACACCGAACAGCGTGGTTTGAGAATCTTTTTCCAGACATCGTCAGTGACACGAAAGAAAGTATTCCGTGTCGGGATTTTCACTCAGAGAAACAAAACGACAGACTGCGTCACGGTGTCATTCTCCTCTAGTTGATCCAATTTAAAAAGGGCCTTGCAAATATTTCTTCAGCTTCGCTTACGCCCTCCAATCTTCTTGAGTTGCATCTCGCCGCCTTTTTATCAGTTTTCTGACCTCGAAGATGACGCTGCGTGTTTTCCGCGTCTAAACAGACATCTTTTAAGGCCTCTCAAATCTGTTTCACGTCCCTAATGGGAGTGTAAAAGTGTTCCAATTTTGATAGTTCATTCGCTACATGTGTCCAAGGATCGCAAGCACAATTTTTCTCTCGAAGAGACCAAGGTCTTCTTCATCGGGCTCGCTGGGTTCTCTCAATTGCATCAATGTCACCGGCGAACAGTTGTACGTACTTCTGGAAGATCGTGTCTCCAGTGTTGGCGTGTGAGTCCTGCACGATCTTCTCCAGGATGATGTTGAAGAAGTCACATGACAGCGCGTCGCCTTGTCTAAATCCTATTCTTGACATTGAGTTCGTTACCGACCTTGATGGAGTAGCGAGGATTCTCCATCGGCATCCTGTTCAATCTGACGAGTTTGGCAGGAATGTCAAGACATGGCGTTGTTCTTTTTGGCTCGCCTCTATATACGATGACTTTTTCCATCAATGTTGTTGAGTTTTTGTGCATCTTCGGGTTCTATAGCAGCCGTCACCAGTCACTGATAGTCCACAAAACTCACAGGACTCCAGAAGTTCCTGAATTTGCACAAGACTTCCTTGAAAAAAGACGCAGGCTGCTTGAAAAATTCCTCCTGCATCCACAGCAATGTCTTTGAAATGTCACAATTCATTCGCAACCTCTAATTGAATCCAGTTATCCCGGCTTATTCCCGCGATTTCACAGCATCCATTCCCCTTATAATTGCACATCCTGCTCAAAGCCCCTGCACCGTGAAGCCAGCTCAAGCTACGTTCTCAAAATCAACCCTGCGGCTGAGCGCGCCCGCACTTGGCTCAGCCACAAGAGGACGCTTTTTTGCTGGGATACTTAATGAAGAACGTTGATGGTTTCAATTAAAAATTCACCGCAATCCGGGCAGGGCGGGGGCGACTGAAACGCAATCTCTTGTGAAATTTAATTGAAAATCATGTTTGTTCGCTGGGCGCGGCTGGGTTGGTTGCTCGTTCGACGGGCGGTTGCCCGAATGCGGTGAGTGGGCTTTCCTCAGAAAGAGAGTACATGTCGAAATGGGATATTTAACGTTTCTCGGTTGAATTTCGGGAAAATTAATTGTTTTTTGGTCTGTTTTTTTTTTTTTTTTTTGCCCACCAATCATCGAGGACTGACGAACGTAACTAGATCCTGTCTGTGGGTTTCGATGGGGTGGTGTGTGGTGTGTGTCATCTGTCACATTTGTGTGAAGTTGAGGCGGGTTGCAATTTCGCAGCATCCTGTGCTCGTGTGGACAAACTTTTCACACTTCTTCCGAACAAATGCTGCGCCACGCCCAGTTGTTCGGCTTTGCAACTTTTGTTCGCCCGGAAACAGCGCGTTGTCTGCCTCGCCTCGGCATCCTCTAATTGACTCTCCAACTTTATTTCGCACATTCCCACTTGCTGCTCATTAATCCATCCTTTTCGGGGGATCAACTGAAACACGAACTTTTAAACCCGCCCGCTTGGGCAGTCCTTTTCTCTTTTTCAACAAAAATGCTGGAAGTCGCGGCGGTAAAGGTAAAGTGGCAAAACCTAAGGAGAACAGACGTGCGAATGCACTGGCCTGTCATCGTGTCGGTTGCCACCCGAAAACGGCGGCGCGCTATGGTTGTGATTTAATTAAAACCAACGAAGTCTCGCGCCGAATTTTGTTGCATTGAATGGTGGTTCTCTACTTGTTTGTTATCTCTTTTGAATCTGCATTGCAATTGAATTGATTTTTGTGTTTTTTTTTTTGATTTTTTTTTCAGAGATCCAGACCAAATTACAGAGCGAAAGGACGATCCTTCTGCACAGAGGGCAAATCACCTCAAGCCTCAGTTCCTCTTCTTTACGATGCAACAGGTAAGACCTTTGAAGTTTGCGAAAGTGTATTTATTTAGACTCTGCAGGGAGAAGAAAGAAGACGAGAAGGGTGACATGTCCCCACTTGTGCTGGCTAGTGGTGGAAATGTTTTGCTATGCCGCAGGAGGAGATCATGTATGGTCCTGGGACTCTACTAGCTCTTAGTCCTCCAAAAGCCTGCAGTTGAATCTGCCTTTCTTAATGCATTCCCAATATTCTGCCATTTCCGTCGTTGTAGGTTAGTTGAAGTGCCTCAATGCAGATAGCAGTCACACTTAGACCAGTAATACTACATGGAATCAGTTGGAGTTTCTGACAAAGCAGATGCCACACAGTTCGAGCAGGTTACTGAAAAAGTAGGCCCATGCAGTGGATCAATAAATAACTCGGACACTTACCTTCTTACTCAATTTGAGTCAATTTATTCAAAAAACCAAAAATGTATCTTACTCCCATCCGAGCATTAGACAACATGAGAAGTTTGGCCATTCTAGCGACCGAAAAAAATAGACTTTTTAAGGATTTTTTTATACACGCATTTGAAGTTTTGAATAGTAAAGGGTGTCTCATAATTCACGCAAAATTTGAATATTGCACCATTGCACCATTAAATTTAGTACAGTGATGCCAACGTCAGAGAAAGGTAACAATACGACAGTTGCCATTTCGGGATTAGTAAGAAAGGGAGCGCTATACGAAACACCAGCGCATTTTCATTGTAGAGCAACATTTTAAAACTAATGAAGAATTGTCAGCTGCAGTCCGGATTTTCCGTACAAAATATGGCCGCCATAGCATAGATTTAAAACCATCAACTGTGGAGAGAATAATTGAAATATGCAGAGAGACTGGATCAATTAGTAATCTTAAACACTCGGGAGGTCCTGTCACAAGTCGTTCAATAGAAAACATCGAAGCAGTTCGCGAGAGTACTGCTGACAGTCCGGGAACATCTATTCGGCATTTCGAGAAGCTCTCTACAGCGAATTGAAACTTCAGGCTTACAAAGTTCAATTGACTCATGAACTGAAAACTACTGACCCTGGAGCGCGAAGACAGTTGGGCGAAGAGAAAGGATTTTTGAGCAACAAGAAGTGGATGTTGATTTTTCGAAAAAAAATCATCTTTAGTGATGACCACTGAATTGGCCAGATCTTGCCATTTAACGCTTAATTGGACTTTTTTCAACGCCTTGAACGCCTAGGGAGGGGGGTAGGGAGTGTATTGACCCTTGTTTCAACACCCGACAAATTATACGCAAACATACACCCAACCCGGGTGTGTCATACGTTTTTGTATGTCCACGGGCGTCGGAAGGTTGTTAAATGGTGTCGAACATTCAAATTATGTACATACAACTGATCTATGGAAAACTGACTCACATCCGATGTTTCCTGCTTCAACAGGTCTCACACGATTGTGAGCTATCAGTCGTTTTATCAGATTTGATAATGGAAATACGCGCTATATCGGACATTTTCCTTATGTTGAACAGCAACCTTCAGGATAACTATAAAGGAGGAGCCAACGTCACTGTTGATGAACAACTTTATGCTTATCGTGGTGGCAACGGATTCACTCAATTTATACCTTCAAAACCGGCCAAATATGGAATTAAAATTTGGTGGGTATGCGACGCTATAACTTCATATTCAGTCATAGGACACGTGTGGTCAAAGATTTGTGTTGCAATCTGTTCCGTGGAAGTCGTATGTGACAACGTTTTTACGAGCTATTTTGCTTCTACTTTGTTGGTAGACTACAATTTGTCGATATTGGGAACTGTAAACAAAAGACGTACATTTGTACCAGCAGACTTTTCCAATCCAAAAGGAAGAGCATTAGAAACATCAATCTTTGGATTCAGCAACAACTTTCCACTTCCCACTATAGCATCGAAACTGAAAAGAAAGCCAAAAATGACACTCGATTACAACAGTATCAAAGGAAGTGTTGAAAATGTGCCTTGGACGAACAGATGCCCTTTAGCTTTTTTTTTTATAACATTGTGAATGTATTTGCAGCTGCATTTGCAGCATTCGTGATATAAATGGAAAATAATCCACACTCGAAGACATCAACAAACCGTAGAAGGTTGTTCCTACAACAGTTGAGTGAACAATTAGCTATGGCAGGAATCTAGGATCGTTCGCGAAATGCCCAAATCATGCGAAATTTTCCATCACGCAATGGAATTGAAAGTATTTTGGGCCACCTAGTAACACCGACCATTATCCAATGTGTTATTCTATACATAATCTCAGCCTGTACAATCTGTGAATCAATAAAAATGTAAGATTTCTAATTAAAAATCTGTATTTTGCGTGAATTATGGGACACCCTTTAGAAAACCGTGAGTAATTTTGACTTAGGCCTTGTACTAAAATTCGAAAACCGAGTACTTAGAGATTTTGTTCCCGATCATAATCAGTTGGGACATCATTTTTGAGGTCTTAGGAGACAATTTAAAAAAAAAAAAACGTAAAAAACGAGTTTTCGAAAATTCTAGAGTGGCCTAACACGTTAATAAGATTCCAAAAGGATTGATCATTATTTTGATAGGTTCTTGCGCATGTTAACCTTTTGATTTTGCTGCGCTTGCTTAGGAACGTTTTCAAATCGACTGCTCTTCGGTGCAAGTACGGATACTTCTGTTTTGGCTCTGAGGGGAGTCTAAAGGCTGCAGAGATGCCCAGAATGTCAGTGTATATACCACCGCCCTCTCCCCAAATTATTCATCTTCGCACAGTCTGTGTATACACTCACATCCGATATGAAACGTATACGCTTGCTATACCAAATACCTGCTTTCGAGGAAGGAGTACGTTGGCGTATTTTTTTAAACCTATTTTATATGGCAATCGGTCTTTCCGGTAAGGATTGTTTGAATTCGTTGCAGAATTGTACTCGTTAAGAATATTTAACTGGTGTATGCTATGCTGTAAAGAAGACCAACGGAGAAAGGTGAAGGCCTCTTAACCTTCGCTCATACGCCTGGAAGCCAATCGTTGCACCCGGCTAAGTGTAGCTTTGCTTAATCCTGTCCACCAAACTGAAATTCCGTACATGAGTGGCTGTCTGACTATAGTCCGTCGTCGTATGGGACTATCTATCATGCGAATTTATTGGGCTGGGTTTTGTGAGGTTTTCGTTAAGTTTCGTTAAGTATCGTTAAGTTTCGTTAAGTTTCCTTTAGTTTCGTTATGTGGTTAACTGAAATGAAATATCACCTATTTCAAACTAAAGTCGTTACTTTCGTAAACTTGAATCATTCTCAACACAGAACAACAATCATTTTAGAAATGTGGCGATGAATTACTCTTCCGAAACAAGACCTGTCACCATAAAGAAAACCCAATTTTCGTTAAGAATCTCTCTCGTCTCTCCCTTCCCTCCATTGAGTGCCATCATCTGGAAATTGCCTCGTCTGCGACATGTTCTCAAATCAGTCGCAATCTCCAAAATGTGACCACGTTCCTCAGATATTTGGACCTTGCCCCACCCCCATTTAAACCCACCCCACTCCCATCCAACTCCATTCAATTCGGACACCGCCCTCGTATCGACCATTTCCCAAGTAATTTCACATAACTGCCTTGTTCACAGACGAACACTGCATCGCCACGTCCTGCCAAAACTGTGTTGTCTTCTGAAAAAGTTTCTCTCATAAATCTGCAGCACAAACTTATGCATCGCTCCGACGATTCAGTTCACAATTTTCACTTCACCAGGATGGATCGGCTGGCGGCGGTGTCTAGCTGAGAGGGACGGCGGGCGTCTGGAGAAAAACTTCGAAAAGTGTTCCCTGTTAAGGAAACACTGATTCTGTCATGAAGTCCGTTGGAATTTATCTCCGTCGCCGACGGTCGGGAGGAACACGGGAACAGTTGGAACGAAGTGTTTAACAGATGTTCACACGAGGTGGGTGCTCTTCATGTTTTTGGGGCGACATTTGCAACTCGAATGCGAAGGTGGCTCTGTTGTCGAGGGACGTTTATGGAGCCTAGGAGCCATGATGAATGATTCCATGCGTAGTGACTGCGAAGGAATCGACTGTGGCTCTCGGTGAAGCTCTAAGTCCACAAGGTCCTGCGCTCAAATCATTGCACAATTATCAACGAGTTCTTTTATTTGTTGGACTGCGACTCATGAGAAACGACTGAGGAGCTTGTCTGACAACCACTCGAGACTCGTGTGTCCTTGATTGTGTGGGCGAGCGTCTAATTCCGATTCGGAACTTGAGACAACTCCACCTGCCGCTCGATTGGAAAGGAATTTGCGGCCGTTTACCGCAGTCGTGTGTCCGTTTTTGTTCACTCCGTTCTTGGTAGCCGTTCTCGACCGCTCTTGAAGTCGCCCCAGCACCCAGAGTCATTCCCACATCACCCAGTCTCCCATCGCGCCCAGGTTCCTTGGCATTCCCCATCATGTCCACGTCAGTAACGCAAAAGCACCGCACAGCCACTGCGACTAATTGAATTTACTCAAACACTGAGCTCCCTCGTCCTTTGTCCCTCCACAGAGGCGAACATATTCAAATAGCTGCGGTCAGTCAAGGGTATCCTTCAATTAGTCCAAATCATTGTTCACTGAAGCACTTAGCTGGCTTCCAGGCGATTGTCGACGTTTGTTATCGTCGTCGCCGCCACCGTCCCTCCTAGACGAATGGTATTGACACGTGCACTCCCCACGTCCTCCCATGCGAAGTCCAAGTGTATCACACTGCCAGCCTCGCCTCCGTGCACACACGTAAGGACATTCAATTAGAGGGGCTTCCCGTGCCGCCCACCACCGACTGGGAATGGGAAAAAAAAAAGCCGGAGAACTTTTATCCCCGACGAGAGAGGTGAACTCGCCATCTAATGAGTCCTGAATCCGATTAGCTACAAGTCCGCAGTGCAATTTTAATCTTCATCTCCGTCCGCTGGCTGCGGCGCAACAAAGGAAAACTTTCGCTCCGATGTGGCATTAGGACCGCACTTATCTGCGGCGTAATTTACGTCGACTTTCATGTGCGTCCGTCTGCCCGCACCCTCGCCCTAATTGTATCCACGCACGACTGGAGATACGCAATTTATGCGGGGAGTCCTTTGCCCCCATCTGAGGACGGCTGGCGAGTGTCATTTGCGGGAATTTATTCAAGGATCGCACGAAAATTCGCCAAACCAGCGGGCAGAGGGACATGCATAAAATTGTGAAAAATATCTCACATGTCACTGCTCTCAGCTGTAGGTACACATTTTATGTTTTCCGATGTTTTTTTTTTTTTGTGCGCTCACTTGAGGCGCGCTGTTGTCCTTGTGCGTGGGCGGCTAAAATATCCCCTTTTTCCTTTGACATTGAAGAATGATGACAAAGCGTGGAAATTCCTGGAATTTGTCAAGCAAAGTGAACGGGCGGGCGACCGGAAGGGCGGCACTGCATTTGAAGCACTCTTGAGGGATGTAATTGACCTCTTAAGGAAATTCCGAGGAGCCGTAGAAGACTCAATCAGATGGCAAACTGACAGGAGATCCCTGACTACAGTCGAATTCCTTGCTTGTTCTGTGACGAATGGCTCGAAATTGGAGTGAATTGTACATCTCCATACCACGCTACGATGATACGCTGGTAATTCGTAAAAAAAAACAACGCCGAAAGCACGTTTCGGTACGCTAACGTCATACGAGTGACGTTTGATAAGTCAGTGGCTTTGTGGAGTTCCTGCGGAGTAACTAAAAATGCAGCACTACTCCCGTCAACTTGAGTCTATTAATAGACTATTGTGAAGTATTGAGTAAGCTGCGTCATTTAGTTTGTGTTTGACGGGCAATGAAAGCAGACAACCTCGTGCGTTGGTTAAGAATTATTTCTGGACGTAAGGGAAACATCACGGGACCATTTCAATGTTTAGGAAGTGGTTTCTTGGGTTCCATTGTAGTCGTAGTGAGCACAAGTGACGCCGAACGTTAAGGTCGCCTGGCAGAGGTTGCCACGTCAGAAGTCGTCGATGAAGACGCAAGCATGGATATGGACGAATATGGCCGTGGACGCTATTGGACGATCGGAGAACTAATGTGCGGGAGATGGCTGAACATCACATTTTGCATGAATGGTCATGAAAAGCCTGTCCGAGTGATGAGTGCTCTCACTCGACCATAAGCACAACCTTGGTAAACTTTCATACATTCAGCCATCCTGCTTCCAAACCTACAAAAAGCGCATCACATTTCTAATAAGCTCTGCTACAGAATTCTGCCGCAACGGATGTCTAATGTACGGCTGCCTCTGAGGCACTGCTGACTAACTTTCCACGAGAAACTCAAACACCTGCTGTACGAAGCAGAGAACTCCATTCCATTCAAACCCGATGGACTGGTGGTCATTATGTATATTGCCAAAAGTTTCCTTCTCTGCGGCCGGAATCCACAATCGTGTGGTTTTCACCGTGCTCACAGCGGAGAGTAGAGTGAAAAAATTCCATCAAATTAGCTGATTGTTGAACTTTGCTCCACAAGCTTAGCCGTAATAACATTGTGGGATTAGCCTGAGTCCCTGGACATCGAGGTACATGTAATGAATGCTCACGGAATGAGCAGGCTAAATAAGGAGTACAAGTAGCGACAGCATCTGATAACATTCCACCATCAATTGGGCACCATTTTCTCTAAAATAGAAGACAAAATACATTGAAAAACTAACAGAAAGTGGAGTTGCGCAAAATATCCAAACTATCCTCGCAAAAATAAAGCTGGCCAAGTGTGATTAGTACTGACATTTCGAGGGTTCCGTGCCTAATAAATATTGTGGAAAAAAGAATTCTGAATACGAAGCAATGCCATCGAACGATTTCAGTTAAATTTACTTGATTCTCCGCGCATACTTCAGCTCTACTTTTCGATTAAATAATAGAAATTAAGTTCTAAATCAGCGATATTTTCAAAATGTCTGAGAAACAGCAATTTTGACGCTTGTTTCTTAAAAATTGGGAAGTCCATGTTTTAACGTTTTTGGTCAATATTCAGGGCTTCAATGCGGGAAATAATCTTAAAGGAGTGGGGCTGATTTTTCATGATTTTTAGGGACCGTGTAGTCAGATGCAATCTAACACTGTGCATAGCGGTGTGCCAGCCAGAATTGGAGCCGACAAACACAGAAGATGGAATCAAATGGCAACCTTCACAACGGCAAGGCTAATGTGGTCTTCGCTCAACTCGAAGAGGACCATGGCTGGTGTGAACAAAAATTAAGGGATAACTCCGAGTTAACACTCATGAGTGAAGTGTTTAACACTCATGAGTGAAGTGTTTTCGTGAAAGGCAGCACTCAATTTGGTGTGAAAAGAAATGTTCCTCAAAGTAAGTTCTGTCCATCAAGTTGAAGTTTGAAAACTAGAGTGAAGAGCTTAAGGTGTATTTGTCACCATTCTTTTAAGTTAATCAAAGCGAATACCTCCAATGCACACTCTACTTCTTCAAGTGTCCACTCAATACATTTCATCCTTATTCACACCAAAATGGAGGGAACACGCAACTGTCACAATACGTGAGTCGTGGGCTTTTGTTTTACTTTTATTCACACCAGATTGAGTATACCCTCCAAAATGCTGAGGGAACACTCACACTAAATTTGTATTCACACCACCCCTTAATCAGTCATTGGTACTATTTCCGGACACTGCCTTATGGACACCCATTCAAGCCATATGGTCCCTATAATGACTTCTGCAGAAGCTGTAGGGACGAGAAGAAAGTAGAAACTGTGGCCCAGTACCTCGGAACTTGCCCAGCTCTATTTAGAACTATTAGATTCAAACGCTGACTAATAACGGGTGATTTTTTAGCTATTATCTTTTTGGCAACACTGGTTTAAACAGCTGACGCACGTTTCGTGTTTTGTTTCACTGTCAAACATCTTCAGTTTGGTCTACAATTTAACCATGAATTGTATGGCTGGTGCAAGAATTGAAGCCGAAGTAATGGGCCTTTGGAAAGTTGACCGATGATCCACTTTTTTACCGAAAAATTGTGTTCAGCGACGAAGCTCATTTTTGGCTGAATAGGTACGTAAATAAGCAGAATTGTCGATTTTGGAGTGAATATCAGCCAGAAGCATTGCAAGAGCTACCAATGCATCCAGAAAAAGTCAAAGTTTGGTGCGGTTTATGGGCTGGTGGCATCATTGGACCGTACTTCTTCAAAGATGATGCGAATCGTAACGTAACTGTGAATGGTGAGCGCTACCGTGAGATGATATCCAACTTTTTTTTGCCCAAAATGCAAGAGCTTAACTTGCATGACATGTGGTTTCAACAAGACGGTGCCACATGCCACACAGCACGCGCAACAATGGACTAATTGAGGGGCGAGTTCGGTGAACATTTTATTTCACGTTCGGGACCGGTCAATTGGCCGCCTAGATCGTGCGATTTAACGCCTTTAGACTATTTTTTGTGGGGCTATGTTAAAGCTCGTGTCTATACAGACAAGCCCGCTTCAATTGACGCATTGGAAGACAACATTGAAGCATTTATTCGTGAGATACCGGCCGAAATGTTGGAAAGAGTATGCCAAAATTGGACTAAGCGGATGGACCATTTGAGGCGCAGTCAAGGTCAACATTTGCATGAAATAATCTTCAAACATTAAATTATATGGACCGTACTATCGGTTCAAATAAAGATTTCATGCATTTTTCTGAATTTTATGTGTTTTTTTTTTTTTGAAAAACTTTCCTACAGCTTTTAAAAAATCACCCTTTATATTCTTACACTCCACTAAAGAGATACACATTCAACTGACTAAAGGAATGTCACGAAACATTAAACATCAGCATCTCATAAACATTCCACCATCGATTAAACGCCATTTTCTCTAAAATAGATGCCAAAATACTTACAATAGCTAACAGAAAGTGGAGCTGTACTACCTACAGTCTGCAGAATATAGCTTCTAAATCTGGCACAGATAAAGCTGATCAAGTGCGAGTAGTACTGACATATCGAGGGTTCCGTCCCCAATACGAAGCAATGCCTTCAAACGATTTCAATTTAATTTACTGGATTTTCTATGCGCCTGTATTAAGGGTACAACTGTTGAAATTCTGTGTAGAGGGAGTCCTTTGTAAAGAGGTTGAAATACAGGAACAGTTATATCTTTATGGCGGTACCATGACGAATTTTCCGCAAAGAGAGGTGTCAGAGAGGAGCAAGAACTGATCCACCTGCTCAGCCCTATAGCTGCTGATTTTTTACGTTGATTCTCATCTCTTTCCAACTTTCCTTCCTTGGCTATCGAGGCTGTCAAGTTGTTCTCTCAATCTTCACTCAGTCGTCAGCTAAATTGGAGCCTGTCAACTAGACCCACATGTCATTTCCCTCATTTCTTTATCCAGAACCATGGGGGATAGCATTGGTTAAACTGCGATTTCGATTTCAGTAATTTTTGTAGAATTCTTTGACTTCTGTAGGCTTTCCAGATTCACCAAAAAAAAGCCACAAAAGACGAAATATACGGTCAACTGGTGGTCCGAGCATTCCTCATCGATAATTCTTAGGGCGTTGATCATATCTATGCTTGAATGGTGAAATGAAAACTTAAAAAAAACACTCATGCCATACCAAGTAGAGAGGAATAGAACAACAATCCCACCTGGATGAGGGATGGAGCCCAAAAAATGGTGCACAGATGTGTGGAGATCTGAAAACAAAGTAGGAACTGGAGTGATATGTACTTGAAGTAGCCTTCACATTCCTTATTTCAAGCTGAGTTGTTTGCAAAAAAGCACTTCGTATGCTTGACAAAGTATATATATTCTTACACAGCGCTAAAGAGATACACCATCAACTCTAAGACTGACTAAAGGAATGTCACGAAACATGGTATCAGAAAATAATAAACTAAAATTAATTTGGTTGCCAGGACATGAAAAACATGAAGGTAATGAAAAGGCTGATATACAAGTGAAAGCAGGTACTCAGATACCCTTCATTGGGGCCTCCTCCCTTTGTGGATTCAATAAAACGGACACAAACTTTTGGATGATTAAACAAAGGAAACAATTTGGGAATAACCAAGAGGATATTAAACACTCAAGGACGTTCATTGAACAAAACTATAATCCCAAACCAGCACAAGGAGCTCTAGCACTTAAAAGGGCTGACTTGAGAGGGAGGACCAACAGGATTCGAAGCATTTAATTACCACCTCCAGTTTCTCCAGTGCAGAAATCTGTAGGCACTGTGGCCAAGCTAAGAAACTATAAATCTTCTTCCCATCTAGGAAACTTGTACAATTGTAGAAGACAGGACTTAAATCCTAGATCCAAACTAACGGGGTACAATAGATCTCTATGGTCGCATTACTAATGCCTTTTGTGACACACGCGGATTTTTCCAATTCAATTCAATGCTTGAATGGTTTGTCCTTAAGCCTCCTTATCCTCTCTCCTGAGTTTTGTGTCAATCACATCTTTGGTTCTATTTAGTATTATTATGGTAAAAATGTTACTAGCTGCAGAGAGCAGAGTAATCATGCCGATCATTGAAAACGGCGAATTGACTGCGGCGGGAGAATATCACAATACGCAAGTGAACAAACGTCGCACAGTGTGTTATTTTCGACATCTAGCTGAACTTTATTCCTGTTGCGCTTGGTATAGGTAAACTATGGATTTTCCCATTCGGTGAAGCAAAAAAAAGGAATTCGATCAAGTTTTTAAAACAAGCTATATGCGGTCACCGATAGGGGGCGTATAGCCCACGCCATCCATCCTCCATAAATCTCATGGATGCAAATGTCTCTAACTAAAAGACCACTGAACCGATTTTGTTTAAATTTTCACCAATGTGTTCAGAAAAGACAGTAGAAAAATCACTTCTTTCACTCCAACACATTATTTCAAATAAGTCCCAAGATATTTTGATGAAACTAACACAATTATAGTCCATTTTTTCTGACTTGAAGTTAGTCGCTCTCATCGTCGTCTTCATCGGAGCTGCTACTATGCGGTACTACTCGTACTTCGGGAGCCTTTAACAGGGTTCCTTTTTCTATGGGGCGCTGTACTACGCCTCAAAAGATATGGATCTGATGATATTAAAAACCTGTCTTCTGGAAGATTTCCCGCTAAAATCCTCTTGAAATCGTTTGTATTGCTTATTGCTCGCTTCTTGGGCTTCCTCGGACAATTGACCAAGTGGCAGTATGCAGGCTTGAATTATCGCTTTTGAATGTATCTGAAGTTTATGTAGGCTTGCAGGCATGTGGTACCATGCGTAGTGCACTAGATATATGCTTTTTTTGGTTTCTGTATCATGTTCTGCATCAATTTCATATTCACTCGATATTACTTCGAGTAAAATTCGGAAATGGTAGATCAGATCAATGCTGATGCCTGTTATATGCGCACTCATCTCAACGTTTCTAAATAATGTTCGCGCTGTGCTACCATCATTCGTATTGCCTGCTAGCAGTCCCATTTCATCCCGAAATCGTTTTTGAATACGGCTTTTCTTGTTCGCAACTAAGTCTTCCTTTAAGCAGCAGAGTTGTATTGGTACATAGATAAATAATCGTTAATTATATGAGCGATGTTAACTCATAAAAAAAGAACATTTCTCTTGCTCAAAAATGATTGCTGTTTGCGATGTCACACAACGGTAAATACCGTTTTCATGACATCTTTTTTTTGCGGAACGTTAATACCTTGGTTTATACCTGTCGTTTGATACCAAATTTTTGTCATTCGGACGACTTTGATTTTTGAATTAAGTTCCGCTTCCGTTCGCAACCATCCGCACTCTGTACAAATTGTGACGTTTTTCAACCGCAAAACAATTGAAGCCGATTCCAGTCAGCGAAATGATAAAATTGAAGAAGTAAAATATATTTCATATTTTACTAAAACAAAATAAGCAACGAAATTTTCTGTTGTAAAAAAGTGAGCATTTTCAAAAGCAGGTTTGGCAATCACGCTTTTCTTCTTCGGACATCGTTGGGCATTCAGTTTCTACCAGAATATCAAAAATACCCGAAATCGTTGATTGTGCCATTTCTGCACTAACATCCTGCCCAGTGCCAGCGTGGTACCCACTATCTGCTGAAAATCTCAAGCATGCTGCCAACTTGAACTCAGGAGTCAGTGATGAGGATCTGACAAGTGGTGGTAATTTTGCCTTCAGCACGTCCGCCTGAATTGTTTGATAAAACTACAATTAAAAATATTAAATACAAGCTGACTAAGAAAAATGTACACCGACAGAGCACAGCTGATACTACAGAGGAATGAGGTTCAACCGGCCGATAATATTGTCAATCCGCCGCTTTCAATGATCAGTGTGTATAGCTCTCCAGTTTGAGCATTCTGAGCTGTCGCTTTCGACTAAGCTGCCATATGTCAAGATTGGTCTGACAATCAGGTACTGGTACAAGGCACAGGTAGCTTTCTTAACTCATGCAATGACATTGTATCAAAGTTATTCGCAATCCACTCGTTTGAGCGTAAAAAACATTGCGACTTCTGTTAAATTTCTTCCCAAAAACTACAAAAAATCATTAACCTACGCCTTGACACACATCCTTACATCTCCCTCTCCCCCTCCCATGATCGCCCCATTGCGACAAACTACATCCCTTCCACATCTAAACCTTTTCCCCGGCCATTCACCTCAACGCGTCCCCTCTCCGCCGTCAGCACCAGTGACAGACAGACAATCAAAAAAACGGAAAAAAAAGATTATTTCCAATATTTATTATCCACCCACTCGAGTGGGCTGCCGATAAGGTATATGTTCGTATGTGTATAACAATAAAATGACTCATCTAACGGTCTCATTTTTTTTTTCTATATAAGATACTTTGGATACATTGCGATATAGATTCTATTCCCTTTTTTTTTTTTTTTTTGGCAATTTGCAACACACACGCGGTGTAAGTGAGATGATGCCCTTTGCCGCCCTGACCTCCTTAAGTACATACGTAACACGTTCGAGATACAATAACAATACTGATTACAGATACAAGATACAGATACATATTTGAGCGTATAAACAAAACAAAATGAAGGGACAAATAAAATGTGTCTATGACTATGAAGTTCATCGTTCGCCACCCCCACTGTTCTGGGGGGTTTGGAATCAGCATCGCCTCCACCACCGCCACCGCCACCGTCACGGCCCGTGATCAGATTTTATCGTCCAGACTGTCGTAGCACTCGTCCGAATTCGATTTGCGCTCGTCGAGGGATGAGGCGGACGCCGCCCGCGTGGCCAAGTCGTCTGCCAGGTCATCGATTAGCTGCTCCGCCTTGGCGGTTGCATCCTTTGCGGGGTCGTACACCTCGAACTCCTCGAACTCGATGTCGTCGAATTTTGGCTTGGTAAACAGGCGTTTATCGTTTGTCACATAGTGTCGCACCAACGCGCTGTCCACCGTGGACGACGAGTCGGCGGTGGGCGGCTTGCCATTGACGGCGAACGCCGCCACCTCCTTCGGCAGGTGCTCCACTATGGAGACCGTCTTCCGGTTCTGCTCGCCACTCTCCGGGGTGGCATTGGTTTTTACGGTTTCGCTTGATTTGACGTCGCCGGACTTCTTTATCGTCCCGTTTGCGGGCTTCATGGTGAATGCCAAGTCGACGTTTTTGTTGCGTCGCACTTTGCCGTTGGTCAGCTTGCCATCGGCGCCGGGGGACTTGTCGGCCACCAAGCGGATGTCCATGGCGGAGGAGGTGAAGCAGGGCGACTCGGCCGCCGGCTCCACGGGGACGCTGATGTGATTGTTGACGGTGACTTGCTTCAGCAGCTGCACATAGGCGAGCGACTCCGGAATGGACTCGCCCTTGCCAACCATCTGGTTGTTGATGGTGAAGCCCTCCGAGTGGCGCTGGTTGCTCGGCGCCTCGAACTTCTGACGCGTGACCACCAGACTCGTGGGACGCGTTGTCTTCTCGATGCACTGCGACTCTATGATTCGGGGCCCGTTGTAGCTGTTTATCTTGCCAGTGGTCTCCAGGCGGTGGACGAGGCGCCGCACCAGCGGCTCGCCATCGTCATACTCCTCGTCGTCGTTGTCGGTGCGGTCGTCCTCGCCAATGGTGGACGGGTGGTGAGCCTCGTGCCCACCGGGCCGTTGCGTGCCAATTAGCTCCAGACGGCTGCTGCAACTGTTCGACTTGATGAGCTTGAACTTTATACCTGCGTGGACGAGATGGACATGGATTAGTGGCGGAAGTGCCGAATGAACGTGTGTGTGTGTGTCTTACCCGTGTAGTCCCTGTCGTGTAATTGATCCTTGTGCGGGCACTCGTTCGGTTGACAGCCGTTGCATGTCAGGAATTCAATTTTGGAGCGAGGAATGCGCAGCGTCGCACCGGTGGCCGGAGGACTGTGCATCATCACTCGACCACCGTAGTAGGTCACAGTTGAGCCACATTCTCGGATCTTTTCGAGAACATCCTGTGTGAGCGAGGGGGAGAGATAGAAAAAATAGAGAGAGCGTGAGATTATAGTGTTTGGAAATTTAATTCGTTCCGGATGCAGGGCGGATGTGTTGAATCGGGTTGGAAAACATTTTTTTGCTTCAGTTGCAGAGTTGATTGATTGTGACACAGATGTCCGGGTTTGAGTGTGTCGCTCGTACTCTTTAAAGTCTTTGAGGGGACCACGGAATTGTCAGCAGTCTGGCGAAGCCAAAGTCAATTAACGTCATCCTGTGGTCTTGGTCGAGGAGAAGTCTTCCACATACGGTCTTGCTGAAGTGGACGCAATCATGATGGGGCGCGGTTCAAGCAAGCGACTGAGTGGCACTCACCCATGCACCATCCCCCCGACGAGTATTTTCACAGAAGAATGTAGAAGAATGGATTGGAAGAAGGGGGAAACGGTCAACTGAGGAATTGGAGGAGAAAAAATAAATTCCTAAGTCGGTGTCCTTGTCCGTTGCTAGTTGGTCTTCGCACGGTTAAGTGCATGGCGTGACAAGGCCATTGCCGGGTTACTCGTACCTTTGTCGAGCGAGACAGGCCCGCCATCTGCCACCATTCAGGCCTGGCTCCAAATGGGCACCAGGTTAGGCGGTATCTGAAGCCAGTTTTGTGCTTCTTGTCATAAGGAGGGGTTGCGTCTCGTTAGCAACTTCAAAGGCATGATTTAAATGCGATTCAGTCAAGTGGACGACAGCTTGGCAGACCAAGGACGAAGTGGTTGGACCAAGTCCACAAGTTCGCCACTTGGACATAACGATGGCGAAGGATCGAGCGGTCTGCAGATTTGTCCCCGTGACCCCTTTAGTGGGTCAGAAAATGATGACGATGAAAAATAAATTTAAAAGTTAGGTAGTCACAATGGACTCTTGTGGTATGCCAAGCGTTTGTAAGAAACGTAGACAGTTGGTGGTACGGTTGGTTCTGAAACGTATATATTTTACAAGACATTTGGTTTCGTCGTGATTCTTAACGTTGTTGGATTCCAAGTTTAGACGGTAGCGGATTTATACGAGTCCGTCCAGTGCCTTCTTCTCAGTGAAAATTGGAACTTTCCCTAAAGCAATCAAGTGTGTGACGACATCAACGACAAGACAATGAACCATCGGAGTTACTGCCTCGAGATAGGCCCTAAAGCGCCGCTTCTGTGAGTGGCAAGGGAGTGTATTAGACGGGCTTGTACGAGTATTTGAATGAACAACCAATTACTTCCGAAGAAAGAGCTCTACTTAAAGCAGTCTTGTGAACTTTGAATTCAATTTGAGTTGAAGCAGGACGAGATGGAGAGGCATTGAAAGCAAAAGGGGTCACAAATGTGCCTGGTTGCAGCAGGGTACGACACTACTCGGACTTAACTGAAATACTCAGAATTCGCTCAGCACGAAGACGAAATTTAATCTACTTGGCATCTTACACTGCAAGTGTCTAGCCTCAGCGAAGTGTAGAATTCAGTCTTTAGCCAGACACTTCTTCCACGAGCTAGAGGATTTGAATAAGACCAATCTGAGAAGACTTGTAGAAGGTAGGCCTCACGGAACTCAGTGAACTCCTCTCAGACCATAATGGCGCCAAACCATCCGTAAACTTACACAGTCAAAGATGGAAAGCAATTCTAGCTTTGGATCAGAACCTTGCTTCTGTTCTTGTTCGTTGAGTGCTTTTTGACACTTCCTATCGGACATCGTATTCCTCAGAAACAACCTGCGATTCCATGAGACACCACAGCAGAGCAGATTACATCTTCACAAGTGAAGAATGAACCATCGTTAGGCAGGCTTCAGGCCTTCTTCAAACAGTGATTGGCTAGGGATCTCATCTGAATCGTTCAAACCTGAACCGAATAATTGGATGCGCTTCTTGGCAAAGGGACCTTCAACACAAGCCTCGATAAGAATTGCCACTTAACGTTTTCCAGACCGAAAGCAATGGCAAGAACAATTGGTAGAAGCAGGCGGAGAAATCTCCCTGAAGACTGACGGGCACAAGCGCGGGGTCTTCTGTGATCTCTTCGAAAGATCACTGCTACTAAGAGGTGTTTTTCAAGCTGAAGTGTCTGCGATACACGAGGTAGACCTTCGGACATTCCGACATTGAAACTGGTCAGATTATGCAGGCAAAGCGTCAGTGAGATATCCCTGACGAACACAGTGACCAAATGCTGAGCATACAAGCATCCAAGGAAACGAAAAAGCGGTCATTCTTGCGAAAACTAGATCTGAGCTGGAAGAAACCGATTAGCTACACAGGGAGACTGGAAGTCCAAGCCCTAGACAGAGACAGAACTCGATGAGTTGGTCTGGCAAGAGTCCTGTGGTGTTCAAAATCACTGATCAGCTTTAATCGCGAGAAAGTCCGCTTGCTAATAGGAGTCCGTACTAGGCACTGTGCTGCAGAAACACTTCCATTGCATCTGAACGGCTCTTGTAGAAACTGTAGAGATGAACAAGAAATGGAATCTCTCCAACATCTGCTCTGCAAATGTCCCGCCGTAGCAAAGAAAAGGAAGCAGTTCCTGGGAACTTCGTAGAATTGAATGACTTCAGCGGTGTAGATCTTGAAAACCTCCAAAGATGTATAAATGAGTGAGAAAAGAAGGTCCCGCGGTAGAAAAACATCCCCAATCAAGGGCACAAGGGACATAACATGCTGGTTGAAGTGGTGAACCACGGCCACAAGGGGTCCCTTTACCTGCCTACCTCCCTTCTTGGCAAAGGGCGTGCTTGCCAAACTGCTTAGAAAACGACCTTTCCATATTCCTGTTTTGTGCAAGTGTGGTCTAAAGTGAAGAAGGACCTCAGTAACAGACAGGACTGCAGTGAAACAACGCCATTAAGTGACACGAAGCTGGGCAAAGTCAATTGGAATTCGGCTTTGGACGCATCCGAGCATCCATCCACGAGCGTCGCACTGTCTTACAAACTTGTTGTAGAATTTTTGGTAGAAAATCAGCATTCGTGCTTGCTCCAGAAGCATGCATCTCGAAGGACTCAATACCACAGTCGATTGCCTCGGGCGACACTCAAACGATTGCACACTCTTGTGAATTGCCACAGAGCGTGGGAGCGTGGGAGGTGCTCTTCCATATCTCATAACACTCATGACATACATCTTAGCTCTTATCCTTGTTGTCTTGTGTGCATGTCCAATCTTGTGATCTGACCACCGACAAGGGCGGTTGTACTGGCGAGCCGACACTACAGCCATGCTCAAGGTCTCAGCTGCCACTCGCCTGGCCCTCAAAAGGAACCGACTAAAGCGACCTCAAAAATGTGTAAACAGACCCTTCCTTTGGCGAAGCCGGCTTTGATGTCAAGAACCATTTCGAAGAAAGCTTGCAAAGATACCATCGAATGAAGCCATTGACGGCGCAATTCGTCTCATCTTGAGTCTCGAGTGGATTGACAGAGGCTCCCAAAGGTCTGGGCATGCGACAGAATCATCAACAAAAAACGATGACCAAGTGGCGTGAACATGAATCAAAATCCTTCTGTTTCGACGATACGCCACCACACGGAGCCCCTCCCTCCCCCTCTGTCACCCCTGATGGTCACTCCATATCAGATCAACAACCACCACTGGGACCGCATCCGTCCTCACTCGAATCCCCGCAAATCACGGGCAACAACTCAGTTCAGAGTTAAATCGACTGTCTTCGACTCTCGACCACTCCCTCTCCCTAGCCAATTCGGACGGGGAAAAACTTTAAATTGAAAAATTTGTCATCATTTCCTCTCGTCGAACAACCCCGTCCTCCCCGCCCCACCCTCCGCCGCACGATATTCGCTTGCGTTCAAAAGAGTGGGCGTGTCAGTGGGCGTTGCTACCGCCGAAACTACTTCACTCCCGATATCCGTTTCACCCTCCAGCGTATCAGTGCAATTTTTCCAGTTTAAACAACCGCCATGCCCGGGCAAACAGAGGATTTCCCGACCCACAAACCGTTCCAAAGAGGAAAAAAATAAGAATAAAGAGTTGCACTCACCTCACTGACGTAGTACGACTCGCAGAGTTCGTCATCGCCCAGATCGTCCACATCGTCCACATCGTCCTCGGGCTCGGCATCGGCATCGTCCTCGTAATCACCGCATAATCCATGGGAATCCTGAGAGCCACAGGCGTTGTGCCGTCTTATGAAATCCCTTACATGCATGCCACCACGTATCTCCACGTCCTGCTGTTGGCGCTGTTGTTCGTGCCGCTGTTTGCCCCCATGTCGGTCCTCATTGTCGTCGTCGTCGTGGTCCTTCTGCTGTTCGTGGGCTGCGCCAGCTCCGTCCCCGCTGGTGCAGTCGCAGGGCGAGGATAAATCACCGCTGGATATGCCACTCGACAGGCTGACCGAGTCCCACTTTCGGAGGGCCGCTCCGTTGCCGTTGCCAACAACCCCGCCGCCGACCTGTCCGTTGCCGTATGACGTGTCGATGGTTAAGTATCGGTAGCGGCTGCGTTGGGCCCTCGTTGGCACCTCCGGCGAGGCGGGTGGCGATGTGCCAGCGGCCGCCCGATTGGGCAGGATGTTCTCCTCGAAGAACTTCCGGACGTTGCGCACCGTGTCGGGTGTGGGCAGCTCCTCCTCGAGCAGCTCCCGGTTGACCCGGACCGGCTGGTAGAAGAAGTGTCGTTTGCTCAGCTTGTTTTGGCCGTCGCCGGTGTGGTTGTTGCTGGATATGTCGGGATTGGAGGTGGCTGTGGCTGGCAACGCCATCGAGGCCCCTCCTGTGATTTTGCAGTTCTGTCCGCCCGTCGGACGCTGGCTCTGGGCGGTCGTCGTCGTCGTCGCCTTCGATGGGCGCTCCACCTTCGTGCGGACGGGCTCGACGATGACCACGTTGTTGTTGGTCAGCAGCTCCTGGAAGCTGTACTCCTGCAGATACTGGATTAGGCCGTCGAACTGGGCCTCCTTCTTGCTGCGGTTGAGGATGTTGCTGCGGAAGAGGTTCGGCTTCATGACCTTGTACCGGATGTGGTCGAACTCGGGCACTGGCTCGTCGGGGTTCGCCTTCACAATGGTCGCCTGCTTGTCGCCGTCGAGCTCAACGATTTCGATCGACGGCAGCAGGCTCTGGAATTCCTCGTCTGTGAGTGGTGGTGGTGGTGGCGGCTTGGTGACGGCCAGGGACCTGGTCTCCTGGCCGATTATGAAGTCCTTCTTGATGGGGACCGACTCCGCGGGGGTCTCGTGTTTGTGGGGGGGGGCTGCTCTCGTTCGGTGTGTCGTCCTGGCTTAGCTTGGACCAGTAGCAGCGGATTGCGTCGACCTTCTGCAGGAACTCGTGCTCGACGGCCTTGTCGGCGATGGGGTGCTTCTTGTCGGGGTGCGACCCCCTCTTGGAGTCGACCACCTGAATGACCTGGGGGCGGGACATTTTTCCCACGGACCTCAATGAATCATTCGGCTTCACCTTGGCCGGTCGCGCTCGGTACGTGTTGTACACGCGCCTGTCCTTCGACTTGTACACGTCGGAGGGGGTCCTTACTGGGTTGGCTCCCACTGACCGCTTCGGCTTCGACGGGGTGCGGGTTAGTGTGCACTTCTTGGCCGACTTGCTGCTCTCGTCGGGGACGTCCTCGCGTCGGCTATCTGCGTGCAAAGTTAGACTCGCTGCGTGACCGTCTATAGAGTCCTCCTCGATGACATTGTTTTGTGCGTCCGTGACAATGATGCGGAACTGGCCCGATTCGCTGGGAGTGGGCGTCTGGCCCGGGCTCTCCTCGTGATCGTGATGAGAGGCGGCGATTTCCTTTGTGAACGTCTCCACCTGAATCGAGGGAGCTTCCTTCGGCTGTTCGGCGTCCTCGCTGGACTCGGAGCGGTTGCTGGGCCTCTCGTCGGCGGAATCCTGCTCGCGCTGGCGGACCTTCTTGTGGGCTCGCCCGAAGTGCTTGATGGACTCGTAGATGGCAGCTCGGTCGCTGCTCTTCGCCCTGGGCGGCTCCTCCTTCGGCTGGCTGCCCTCCTTGAGGTCGTACGACGATCGGAGCTTGGCGTCGATGCGCTCGGACACCTTGAGGCTCTTGCCGATGTTGACGTCCGGCAGGCTGTAGTACTTGTTGTCGACCAGCTGGTGCTGGTGCGAGCCGTGCGTTGAGATGTACGTCAGGTGCTCCAAGACGCCCTGCCGCTTCTGGCTGGTGACGACGGCGTAGTCGGAGAACCGCTTCAGCTTCTTCTTCTCGACCACCGCGAGGATCTTTGGCTTTGTGTCGCACGCCGCTGGCGGGCTGGCTGCGGGCACGCGCAGTACCTGCGAGTAGAGCTGGCCGTCAGGCGGGTCCTTGTGCACTGGCGGCGGGTCACAGATGTCCTCGATGGAGATGTGCAGCAGAGATGCGGATTCCTGCTTCTCCTCGACTATCGTGCCCTCGGAGCTCTCCTCGGAGGACAGGTAGACCGAGTCGTAGGCGATGAGTGCGCCCTGTTCGTCGCTGATTCGCTCGGCGCGGCGCTGGTTCTGCTCGTCGGTCAGGCTGATCACCTCGAACTTCTCGTCGTACACCTTGCTCAGGATCTCCTCCACCCGCTCGATGTCGTACTCCTGCTCCGAGTTGGTCAAGCTGTCCGACTGATCGTCCGAGTTGCTGGTCGTTGTCGTCTCGGGGAAGACGCTGCTCTGACTGAGCTCCGGGCACGAGTCGTCGCCCAGCTGTGCCGCGTACTTTCTGTGCGCCGACGTCGACTTGTGATGACGGCTCTGATACAAGCGCTGCTTCTCACCGTTCGCGTCCGTCTGATGATGCGAGTTCCGAAAGTACTCCGAGTTGAGGCTCTCCAAGTCGCTCTTCTCGTTCTGCCAGATCGACTGCTGGTGAGCGTCTAATCGTTTCAGGTTCTCGTAGTATTCGTCGGACTCACGTGTCAGCGTTGCTGTTGCTTGTGGCTCGTCGACAGCTGGCGATGGTGGCGGTGGTGGGGCCGCATCCGCTGGTGTTGGCTCCGCGGGAACGACGACAGCTGCTGCCCGGTCAAGTGCGCCTGTCGGTGGATGGTGGTGATGCAGGTGATGATGGTGGTGGTAGTAGGCCGGCTGTTTGGTGCTAGTAAATCTGGAAAGACGGAGAGGGGTGGGGGGGGGGCAATTAGTTGAAATCGTTTTCAATGAATTCTCGTGACCTTCAAGTTCAAGTTGAAGAAACGTCACGCAGTCGCCGTGTGACTAGGGTGTGGTGGAAGGGGGGTAGCGTGCGTGTGCGCGCGCGTTCGTTGTGCTTGACAGAACCTCACCTTTGAGGCACGAAATTGCCGTGTGCGATAACACAAATTGATGCGTTCGCTTACAGAGGTGGGGGGCGGGCATTGTCTCAGATGTCATGGGTGATTTGTCGGTTGCCACAGGGTGGTGGCCGGGGTGCTCGCTGCCTTGACATTGAGATGTCAGAAGTTCTAATGAGATGCGAGGGGGAGAGAGATCGTGAGAACGGGGGGGGGGGGGGGGGGGGGGGAGAGAGGGAGGCTCCCATTTGTGGTTGCGAGTGATGTCAAGTGGAAAGTCATTTTTTTGCATGGACTGCGAATGAGGAGGTGAATGGGAGTCGTTCCCAGAGTAAGTCGGGGGGGATTAGTCGTGAGGTGGGGCAGTGTCTTTCGACTCAATTCGAGTTCTGCTTCAACAAAACGCTGAATTTGAACCCCTCCGTCCAGAATTGACCACAAACCTTCCACCGTCCTTCGACAGAACCTTGATTCATGTCGGAATCGACGGAGAACATTCCAAATTCGCATCAGAATGCATCAACCTTCGACGCTGCCCTGTTGCACAACTGCTGACTCGCACGAGAGCAGTTTCTCATCGTCACCCTCCGAGTCAATGCAGTTCATTCCGCTCGCTCTTGATTTAAGCGGTCAACAACTTCAGCCCCTCGACTGGTTGAACCGGTTGAGCACCCCCTCTTTGACCTGCCAGAGTATTTGTGGCGGCACCACATGACTGTTAGTCATTCTCGCGCCGGAAGACCGCCGCGCTCCCGCAATAAGACATCGACTCTGCACGAGGAAGTCGCCGGTGCGTCCATCTCCAAGGACAATGACACAACAATCCATCGACACGCGTCTCAAATTCTCGTTTACGAGCATCATCATTTCGCCGCATTAATTACCGCGCGCAACGGCGGCCACTTGATTGCTTCGTCTTCGCTTTGAGACGTCATTAAACAGCCAACAGATCGTAATCATAAGCCATCTGTCAAAAAAGATGCCACAAAATGGGATTTTATTGAAAAATGTGAACAATGACAGCACGACCGGACTGTGCGCTGGCAAGTGCGCATTAAAAGCCCCGCACACACCAGCAGTTGGTCAGTAAATTCTATTCCCAGACAATTAACGGCGGCTCTGACACTTCTGCTGCCACCCGTCCTCCTCTCGTTTGTTTGACGTTTGGTTGGTTTTTCCTCGTTCATCTCCATTGACTTTGATTCAATTTACGAGCAGCGTTTCGTTTATCGTTTGCTTTGTATTTTGGAAGCGTTTCATCATTGTTTTGGTGTTTCCGAAATGGCACCACCCTGCCCACCCTCCCACTCGAGGGGGGGACATGCTAATTAGAGAGCAAGCATCACAAGTTTGTGAAGGAATTCGTGCCAACAGTCGAGGGCGCTTTTATAGGTTCACTTGGCGGAATGATCGGGTTTGCCGTTGAAACGCCAATAAAACGCGTAACGGACACCGAAGACTTAAGCTTGACGTCGCTTTTACGATGGAAAAGGGAATTTATGTCCTCGCGAAGGTGTCACCGGCTGTCGATGCGTGACTAGTGGTTTATTGGCCATCAACAGGCGAATAAAAAAATGTAGCATTTCCGCGCGAAAGAAACGTTACCCAACCGCAAAGATACCCATCTGGAGGGAGAGAGAGAACGACTTATGTACGATGAATTGACAAGCACCTCGAGGGTGTACATGCAATTGCCGCCGTGTCAACACGCCGATTGAGATTTGAGAGTCGAGGGACGGCAGGAAAACGATTTTCTGTGACGTGACGGCGTGGAGGTGGCTCTAGTTCAGTTTGGGGGGCCAATTGCAGTTGATTTTGGGAGAAATTCGAGGTGGAAGCAGTGACTTTTTGAATTCAATGAAGGGACATTGACATATCATGTGTCAGCGAAGTGGGTGTGTTCAAGAAGGGAGCAGGATTTTTACAGAATGTCATCATGCCTCGGAGAGGTAGCTCCTTACGATGTTGTTGAGGCACAGTCTCTGCCGAAGTTGGGCTTGAAATTGGCTTCGATTGGGTTGAGTCGATTGAGGGCAATGTCTCCACTCTCGAGCGAACAATACCACGCATGCAACCAGGGAGATTGCTCGAGAAGCTGATCCCTCGTCGAACTGCAGTACCATTCACACCAAAGCACGGCGGTGGCAAGATCACTTAGACTTAAGTTCCTACGCATGCACAGCTTTCCGTTTGATCTGTTGACGCCTGGCTAGACCGACGTCGCTGTGGCTGACGAGGCTCATGATGCCATCAACTCGATCCCAGGCGGTCTTCCAAAAGAACAGAGGCTTCGTTACCCTCTTTCAATGTCAGCCATGCCCCCTCTGTCGTGCTGCCGCACGTGGAATGATCAGTTATTGGCATAAAGCCTGCTCCCAGTCTACAGACCACTCTTTGGCTGTTAATCAACATCGACTGCAAGAGTTTGACATCGGTTCTCCCAGTGTCCCAGTCGCCCAGTCTACAGTCCACTCTTTGTCTGATAATCAACATCGACTGCAAGAGTTTGACATCGGTTCTGACGTTGTTCGTGCGGTAAACGAAGGCTCTGTCTACCCAGTGTCCCTGTCTAGTTGTACCTCCTCATGGTGGTCTTCTGCTCTAGACATTAATGTTGCGCCTCCTCGGCTACAGTCAGATGTACTGCACCTGCATCCAACTCAAAGCCAGCAACTCAACACCAGCAAACGCCTGATTAACTTGACACCTAGCCACCTTCGACCAATCACGTCAATGTCATGAATGACTTCCTGTTCACAAGTGACTTGCCGCCCTAGCTGAACAGTCTTTCAGGCCGTTCCTTAAAATATTGACTTCTTGGTTCAGTTTAACCCCGACTCGTCGAACGTTCCACCACCCCCTAACCTCGAGTACGCCCGAAGAGAGGATAAGCAATAAATACCGACAAATGGGCATTATTTCGAACGCATGCACACCAGCTTCCGTATAATCGCGAGACTATTTTTAAAAAAGTCGGATTTAAATGCACAAAACGTTTAGAAAACTGTGTACGTGACTGAGACTACGTAGTGCTTTAATTTCGGCGCCAGTCGTTGTTACGTAAGGCCGCGGACGTGTCAGCGTACAGGTGCGTGCAGGAGAAACTGTGGCTGCGGATTTGAATATCGATCAGAGGTTGGCTTTAGAGCCTTGATCTCTACAAGGTCTTGTTGAGGAGCAAGATTGAGAGGTGGACTGTGGCTTTAGACAGGAATGAGAGGACTAAGTTATTGGATAGCTGGGAGTTCGCTGCCCCACTAGACTGATTCAGTTTCACTTATGATGGAGCTAAATTGCGTTTCCGGAAGTGAGTCGTATCCGTATAAGACTTAAGTGGAAATAGGCCCAAAACACGAGCACATCAACCTTTAATAAACACCTCCTACTTCTCTTCCTTTGAAACCCGTTGAACTCGCGGAGCAAATTTGTAATCGCGTCGGTCAACTCAATCCGTAGTCCAATCGTGAAGTCTCATCCTGGGCCAACTGAGCCGCATTTTTGGTGGTGCAATTGGCGAATCAGCCGCCGTGATTTAGTGGACTGCTACTTTGGTAGTTCAGGTTCAAATTTGATGTCTCCTATACTAGAGTTGAGCAAAAAAAATCGCAACCTGTGATTTTTTCACAGTGATTGAAAAATCGCAATCGCAGTCTGTAATTAAACTGCGATTGCGATTGACTTGGTAGTTTTTCTCAATCGTAGCTTACAATCACTCGTACTAATTTGGCTAATTGACATGTTTTTAAAAATCACAATCACGGTTTGAAGTCATACGCATGCTCTTTTTCAACCCCATTCGCACAAGCAATATCATGTTGAACATAAGGAAGTGTAGCAGTTGCGAATGAAATAGTGTAGTGTCATTACTGGACACAGACTGATGAGAGAGTATGCTAGGAGCCTAGGGGCTCTAACGAATTACTTCTGCACACGTTACATGGATGGGGAGGAAGTCGGGAGCATCCCACATCGTCTGTGCCACTATCCGGCTCTGTCGGCACTCGAAATTCAACCACAGAAAGCTTGACGGTGAAATCTGCTGATTTAAGACAGTTAGATCTAGTATGCTCCATCCACAAAAAAGGCGATCCCACCTCTTGCAACAACTATAGAGGCATATCCCTGTTCAACGTCGCCTGCAAGATCCTGCCCACCGTACTGTGTGAACGTCTAAAGCGGTCTTGTAGTGCGAGTTCCGGCCCGGCATATCGACTATAGACCAAATTTTCACAACTAAGGCAAAACCTGAAGAAGACCAGTGAGTTTTAAATCGAAACGCACTACTTTTTCGTCGCCACATACGACAGCATTCATCGCAAGAAACTATTTGAAGCGATGGCCGAATTCGGGATCCCGGGAATACTGATCCGGTTGCGTCGCACCACGCTAACACAGATGCGATGCACGGTTCAAATGGTTCAAGGACATCTGAGTCGTTCGAAAGCTGCACCGGAATTCGGCAAGGAGTTGCGAGATCTGGTACTGGAGAAGATGTGGTGGGCAGCTGCAAACACAGAAGGCACGGTCTTCTACAAGTTAGTCAAACTTTTGGGTTACGCAGATGACATCGATATCGTAGCGCGTTCCCGACATGTCGAAGTGGAAGCTTTCCCGGCGATTGAAAAAGAAGCGTCCAGGGTGGAGCTGGGCTTCAGTCAAGCCTCTTCACGATCAAGCACGATCTTTAGCCAGCTGCCTCCAATTTCGCGCGCCAAGTTGGTTGAGGTCCTTCTCCACTTGTGTATACGCCATCGGATTCATGGGCGTCGTCTATTGCGTGGTCCCATTGGTTCGGAGTCGAAGACTCTTCGGGCTGGAGCAGTGTTGTCTATGCGCTCTATATGATCCAGGCGTTGAAACCCTAGACGCCTGACAAGGCTCACGTCGCTGTACAGCCCGTATAGTTTATGGTTGAACCTTCTTCTCCAAAAAACCATCAACAAATAGAAGCAGAGATGGTACGCAGAGCTTTTCTCTCTCGACAAGACCAAGAACTTCTTCATCTGCTCTTGAGATTGCCCAGGCTTGTGCGCTTTAGTTCAAGTCCTCCTACATGGACCCGAAAGCTAGACGCTAAGCAAAACAGCAGAGCTGATTCTTGGTGCCTTCGAAAGAAAAATTCTACGTTCGATATATGGTCCCGTCTGCAAGGAAGGCGAATGGAGTAGAAGCGTAAACTCTACGAGCTGTACTAACATGTGCATATCGTCTGGGAGGCAATACTTCTTAGACTACACTAGCTCGGCCACATAGAGCGCAACAAGATCAACAGGCAACAAAGTTCCAGCTAACTAAGTCTTCGAATCCGAGCCTCCTTGTTCGAGAAGGAGAAGAAGACCGGACCTACAAAGACCAAGTCATCGCTGACGTCTGGATGACGGGAAGTAGGGTGCCCAGCACCGTCATCGAAGCAATGCAGCTATTGCTCAGGCTCAGATCCTCCATGGGTCGCCGGCTTGTGAAGTGAGTATTCTGTTTCAAACGCAGTGCTGCAAGTTCGGAATTGGAGCTGCTTAATACAAGCTGCCGTTCCAATTCCTCGACCGATGGTTAGGGTCGTCAGTCTTGAAGAAAAGTTGAGAGAGGAGTCATCAGCGAAGAACTGTACTAGTCTACAAGCAGCCGACAGATCATTTATAAAAATGAGAAAAGGTATTGAACACAATTCAGAGCCTTGAGGGACACCAACGTTTGTCTGTTCAGTATCCTACTTGAAGCCTGAAAGGCAACGCCTAATTCATAGAAGTTGAGAGACGGCGATACTATAGTCAGGCTTGAGCTTGATGCCACTTCGTCCCTCATCAAATCAGTCAAATTCGTGGACTTGCAGAACTGCCCTTGTCTTGCTTAATGTCAGCCCTGGCCAAGTCGCCGAAAGCAATCAAATAATTTCCGAATTTCGACTGATTAACGAGCAAAGTTCAAAATGACTCCCTTTCCCAGCGCACCCTTGAATATTCACTATTCAACCAACGAGTCCCCGAAAAAAGTATGAATCGCATTAATTCAACGCTTCAACAAATTTATGAACACTCCCATTTCTCAGAAGAAAAACAGAAAAAAAAACTAGAAACAACTGCTCAGCTCGTTGCGCTCAACTCATTGAAATTCCATCCGAACGAGAACTCCTCGTGGAACTATGTAAACGGTCGTGAAAGAGGGAAAAAAAAAACTCCAACAACTTTGAAAGCAAATCCCATTTAGTCCTTCCTCCCGCCCACCGAGAGGAGAAAAAAAAAAACAACAACTTTCCAACTCGCTTTTAACGATTGAAGTTATAATTATGATCCCCACTGTATGCATAATCCCTTGCAAAAAAGGGGGCGGCTAAGGAGTTGAAACGGAATTCGAAAACAATGCTTGCGCCTTGGTTCCAATCGAATTTCACGAAACTGCAATCAATGCTCAGTCTGGGCTTCGGAACGAGGAGCGTTCGTTCGTTCATCCCTCGGTTCCTCAGACAGGTCTGAAGAAGAGGCAAAGGACTTCGCCCCTGTCTCTCCCCCACAGGCACGGATGTAATGTGAACACTTATGAGACCCGTCGGCCCTAAATCATGGAAAAGAAATCCGCGTGATTTCGGGGCAAAAAAAAATCCTCGGCAATCCAATCCTGGGCGCCTCCTTGAGAGCACGTCTAATGGGAGTTCCCTCGGCCTGGCGCGGTGTACGACTGCACGAGTGTAATGAATCTCTCGTTCGCCGGCGGCCGCGGGGGGACGCAGGGTGGTGCCCCCGACTCTAGTGCCCCGAAAGGAACGTCGCCTTTTATGGATCCAAACATCTATGAAATATGCATTCGCCATGCAGGAGGTCGCCTTTGGTATTTATGAGGCTATTTGCTGAATGATTTTCCACCGTGCCCTACATCCCTGGCGGGGTGGCGGTGCGGGTCGACGGTTAATAAATTAGGAATAGGACTTAATTAGCCCGTGAATGGCGAACGGGGTTTCTTTTCTCGTTTTTTTTCCGCTCCTCACGCGGCGTGGGGGAGTCGTAATTGTTCGGAATAACCGAAAGCGATTGGAGTTGACGCGGGAGGAGGGGATGTGTTTTACCGAGCTGATGATGTGATTTGTACGTTGTTTCAATCAAATTTGCTCGATTAGGCAATGGGCGGGGGGCAGGGGGGAGTGTGTGTGCCTTGAAGCTATTCCTCATGGGCTGACGAAAGGGATTTGTTGCCAAGCTGAGTGCAATTGAGCTGAAGAACGAGCCGTTTGAGGGATTTGTGTGTGTTTCCAGACAATTTGGCGGCTATTTGTTGATTTCTGTTCATGTTCACGTAGCATTGAGTGAGTGAACATGTTGCGAATGTGGAGGTGGGGCAGGAGGGAGGAGGAAGTCGTTTTTGAGCTTCTGGGCAATCGGTGGGTTTTTTTGGGAATCAAGAGGAAAGGGGTGGCCACCGCCGTGTGTGTGGTTCGTTGACTACTGGGATAAGACTTTCTAGCCTTCTCGTAAATGTCTGCTTTTTTTAGCTCTGGAAACATGAGGGGAACGTCGTGGCGTAGAGAATGTTGACTGCTAGGCTAAGCCTTTCTAGTCTTCTCGTAAATCTCTGTTTTTTAGTTCAAGAGGCATCAGGAGACCGCCGCCGTGGAGTAGAGAGTGGTTCGTTGCCTGCTTGGATAAGCCTGTCTAAAGACTCAAACCCGTTGCGAGCATATCGCTTAGAATCCACAAAAATCGGACTTTCCGGATTGCACAGAGGTGCCCAATGAATACGTACGTTGCGTCCGAAATCGCTACAACCCCACAACGACGGCATCAGAGTCAAATGATTGATTTGGGAAAGGAACTGTCAAAGTGTGACAAAGTTAAAAGGTTCATCGTGATGCATTCCACTTGTGGGCCGCATTTGATGACTCTCTTCCGCGAATTAGGGCTTATGAGCTTTGACATAACGCTACGCACCCAGCGGACTCGGTTTGGGGCTTAACCTTCTCGTGAATCTCTGTTCATTTGGACACAAGAGGAATGAGGTAACCACCGCCTGCATTCCGGTTCAATCCACGAGACGGCTCCACCTGTTTCGATTCACTGACAATGCTGAAGGAGTATCATCTGTCTAGGAGACGTTTCTCAAGCTTAGACTCTCGGCGTCGGCAGCAGACTATTGGGCCCCTCTACTCTACAATAGCACGAAGAACAAGAGTGGTTGTTGTATAAGCTAAGCCCAGGTACGCTAGGCATTCTACCTGCTCTATGGAGCGCCGGTGCAGAGACACACTGTAACTAAAGCGAACGACGAACCCCTTGGTCTTGACGAGTGCAAACAAGGTCTACATGCCATCATTGCGTCTGTTTACTGGCGATTGGAGGCAAGATCCATACCACGAGCTATATGTGGTGTAGACGGACATGCGTTCAGTTGTCTGCTGCACCAAGGCTTCGCGGGCTTTCTTTATTACAGCACTGCCTTCCGAGACTATTTGCCTCATGAGACTCCGTTAAGTACCTCAGCAAGTAACATAGAGTCCCCCATGTCCACCTGAGAGGTCCATTCGAAGCGTTGGATGAGACATGCGTACGTCTCTCTCTCTCTCTCTCGCTCTATCTCTCTCTCTTTCTTTCTCTCTCTCTCTCTTTCTCTCTTTCTCTCTCTCTCTCTCTCTCTATCTCTTTCTCTCTTTCTCTCTCTCTCTCTCTCTCTCTCTCTCTCTCTCTCTCTCTCTCTCGGCTGATATTTGAATTAGAAAATCCTCAATTTGTTGCTCCGGAGCCAACCAGTTTGACGAACGTTCGGAGCTGGGCGCTAGATCGAGATGACGGAGATCGAACAACCTAGGTTAGGCGAGTGGGCTGCCAGCACACGTAGACCTTGTTGATCCAGCCACTGATCGACAACGCCAGTGATAGTGTCGTTAATTTGATCGCAACGGCAAATGGTGACTGGACCAGATTTGAAAACCGGATAAAAGCGTATTAACTTTGCTTTCACTGGGATTCGAATCGGGGGCAGGCACAGCCCTCTAACCAGGGGCAGGCACTCAACCAACTGCGCCATCCAGCTGTTCGGTGATTCTAAGACGACTCGAAGCTCGAAGCTCGAAGCGCTTCTAGGAAAGAGCTAGAGACAATGTTTGCATGCCATCTTTGTTCCCATTTCCTGTCGATAAGAGAGGATGATTCAAATATGAACTGTCTGCGGATCGAACACCAAATGTGGCAGGGCCATGTAGAGCGCATTCACATTGCGACTTCGAATCGAAGAGCCTTCAACACGGAGACCGTTCCAAGCAGCACGTCCACGACCAAAATGGCGCACAAAATTGGAGAATAAATAACCACGGCCAGCAAAAGTGGCTTGATTGCGGTTCAAGTCTAGAAGTCTCCGACTGTAGCACCATTCGTGGTACCGTGGGACAAGGCAACGTAGGACGTACTTTAACCAACTTGTGACGCGGCTTGCAGGAGTTGAAAGATTCTGTTTGAAGTCCACGGCTAGCAAGAGCGGCTTGATTGTATATCAAGTCCGTCTAGGACTGCAGTGCCATCGCGGGATCTTGGTCGCTGTAACTTTGGCGCACAAAAAGAAGTTCTTCAACCAACTTGATGAGACTGCCAACAAGTGGGGTCCGATTGTGGTCCAAGTTCATCCCTAACTGCAGCACAATTTGTGGAAAGGAGGACGCACCAAAAGGAGAAAGGCTTGGTGATTGTTGCCCAAGTCCATCCACGAATGTACCGCCATTTGGGGGAATCTGGGACGCAAAGGAGGATGGTTGCGTTTATGGTGGCACACACCAGCTCCGTCCCTGACTGTAGCGCCATACACCGGCTTTCTTTGGATTTTCGCTCCGCGGTGACCAGAAAAAAGCTTTCGATGACGCCACAAGCCTGTGACTTATCCAAGAAGCCTCTCCAGCTGGCAAGATCTTGGACCAGCTGCCTTTAGTTACGTCGGCTTTCACATACGCTTAATTCATCGCTGATTTTTCAGTGTCACAGGCGAGAGAGTTGAGACCAAAAGGCATCACACAAGGGAGTTCGTAAGAATTGCGAGTAAAAAGTAGCACATGTCAAAGTGCCCTAAGTTGGCTGACGTTCATCATGTGTTGTGTGCCTCCTCTATTGTCTTGTCCCACTGGCGCGACGTCTTAGAAAACCGCGCTCTAATCATAGCAGAGATTGTGGAAAACTATTTTCAAACGAAACCCCTTTTCTGGCTTCAGTGAGATGTTGTTCTCAGGCTCAACAGTAGTCACTCATCTAAATAGAAGTTCCAGGTGAAGCTGACAGCTCTCCGAGGGCCCCATTATCTCTCCACCTCATCGATCCATCACCCTGTTGTAGCCTCTGCCTCTCGCTGCAGTGAAACTTACACTGACGGTCTATAAACTCCAACAAGCGTGCGTGGATACAACGCCTTTCGTGCCCCATCTTGGCCTCACTGAACCATAATCGTTCTCTCTCTTGACGTCAATTGTCTAGACCACCTCGCTAATGATATCTATTAAAGTTGTTGGGATTAAAACGCGGAGAACTTCCTCCACCGAGTAGACCAGCTCTGTCCCAGAAATCGACCCTGAGACCAGAACCAACGTCGCCAGCGTGGTCAACTGATTTGATCAGCATGACGGCACAATAGGCCATATCCACACCTAAGCTCACTTATCCTGCATCCACTAGGTTCCCGAGAACGCACAGAATCGATCCAATTTGATGCACTGGGACGCCGCATGCACAGAATCATGAACTCTCCCGAAAATGATATCAAAAGACGGCAGAAGGAAGCATCCAATAGCGTGCTTCATCAGCTCCGCCAGGATTTCCTGGAAAATTGGCTCCATATCCAGTGGTAGCAAACAATCGGATATTGGCAACAGAATCATCGAAGCGAGGCTGCTCTCCAACCGTCCAATTAACCACATACTCGTAGCATGAGCTGTTCCGCTTGCAATTTGAATTTGTGCTGGACGCAGCAGGACCTTCAAATGTTCGTCAGGCCAGCTGGCTCCCCTGGGCTACCAGTTGAGGATATTCCGATTCAATCACGTCTCTAACGAACACTTTTGCCACAGAACGTGTCAGCAGCGGATACGCAACGACGGCAGTGCCACGCAGATGTTGTTTGCCGAACAAGGAAATCCAATGGAACTGGACAGGATGTGGAGACAAAATTCACTCTCCCGACAGCAGGAATGTGACGAGCGACAAATGAGGAATGGAAGGCGGAGAGCAGCCCCCCTTATTGGAGTCACAAGGATGTTTAGGAAATAATGTTGAAGAGGACAGTCAAATCAGCGTAACACCAGTCGGGTGACGTGCAATGTTCCAGTTCGAGGAAACAATGCTGGAAACATATTTTGAAACGAAACTCCTCATCTGACTTTAAAGAGATGATAATCTCAGACTTTAGATGGTTTTCGAGCTTCTGGGACACTGTGGCAGACGACGCTCCGCCTTTGAAGGTGTCGCACACAAGAGAAAAAGGATCTCAAACAACTTGGTGTGAGCATGTGAAAGCAGTACGAGTAAGTTTTATTTGCCTTACACGACTATCCACTGACCTAACCTTACTGAAAGCAGCCAGCCATAGATCGCGGGATCTGGAGATGCTTGTTGGTTGAGATCAAGATCCAGATGCCCTCTCCACCGTCGTTTCTTATTAGCGAATGTTTGTTAAACTGTATGAAAGTAGGCAAGATTGTCAACTCAGTCTAGGTACTCTAGTTGTGAGAGTTCGCCTTATTCCTCCTTTTCAAGCTGACAACGCCGCGCGAGGCGCATCACACTTCCGAACTAGGGATGTGCCAAATCTCAACTTTGTTAAACCGAGTTGAAATGGGAGCAAACCGAGTTGCAACCCGATTCCAAATAATATTACAGTGGATCTGCGGTAATCCGACAAACATTTTCCAAGGCAGTGTCCGGTCATCGAATTGCCTGTTTTTTCCGAAATAAATTATACTCGAGTGTACGAGTCACGCTATGCCTTTACGGTACAACTCGGTTTGGACTCGGTTTAGCCAGTTTCATCTCTGGAACAATGATCATGCTTCTCAAGTGAATTTTGACGACTTTCCGAGAAGCTGGTTATTGAGCCAAGTTTCCAAGTCTACACCACGATAGGTGACATTTTTGAACTCACGACTTCTCCCTAAGAACACATTCATGTGAACGTTTCTAAAAAGCCAAAAGGAATAAACACTCTAATTCGCATAGTTCCTCCTACGCAGGCCCCTCTACAACACGCTGTCGATTGTTGAATGTATTTCAGTGAATAGCAGTGTTGTACACACAATTCGATGCTTATTCGAACGCAGGAAGATTTACCACGGAAACTTGCTACTCCGGCATCGAGTGTTTGCTTTAACATTGGCAACAATCTTCACACTGCATTAAGTTGCACTTGTCTTTCTCTTGCGATCTTAGCGGTTTGAGCAAAATAATTCGTCCACCTTTTGACTTGATCTCCATTCGAAGTAAGCACAAAATTGTCTAGTCTTCTAGTCTGAACCGTGGTTAGAGCTACGACCACAATTAGTGTCTTTAGAGCTGCTAGTGACGGGTCAACTCGAGGTGGTAACCCGATTCAAACCGAGTTACACTGAAACTGAGATGCAGCGAGTTAAATGTATGTCAAACCGAGTTGCTGAAGCTGCACTCTCGGTTGGTTATGGCTAAGTGAGCATATTGCTTATTTCACGTGAACATTGTTTTTGTTCACACTGAGTTGTACTGCCCTCGTTCAATACATACATAGTTGCACTTCTCTATTGGCTTGTGTTCTCATGCCAAGGCAGGCAGTTTCGGCAAAATCCGATAAACCTCGCAAATTGTTGTCGGATTACCGAAGCCGAGTTACCAGACTCGAGTTGTTTGTTTCAATTCCAACTCGGATTTACTAGGCTTAAGAGAGTTTCGGTTTGGCACATCACTAAACCGGATGAATAATGTTCTGCAACGTGTCGCTTTGTCGACAATGTGTGCTTTCCACTCCACCGTCGTTTCTTATTAGAGACTGTTTTTTATGCTGGCGACAGAATACAAGATTGTCAGCTCAGGCGTGAGAGTTCATCTCAGTCCTCCTTTTCAAGATGACAGGGCCACTCGAAGCAAATCGTGATGATAGGATGCAAACCCGCCTCGAACAACCTACGCACGTCTGATCAGCATGAAACCTTTGAATCCGTCGTATGAACTCCATTGTCTCCCGACTTAAGTGAGTTCGACCTAGAGCTGTGGGTGGCACTCATAACCGGCCTACCCTGCAATGACAGATCCAGTCATCTCTGGAACAATAATTATGTTCCTCAAGTGAGTGTTGACGACTTCTGACTTCGGATTGCGAGGCTGACTGTACATCAACTCGAATAGCTGGTTTGTTGGCCATGTTCTTACACGAGTTGATGCAAGTCTTCACCACGATAGGTGAACTTTTATAAATTCACGCTTCTTTCTTAAGAATGCGTCGACCAAAGCCATGTGGACGTGTCTAACAACTTTTCTCTTCTCCAGGATTTCCTCCTGCGTACACCCTGCACACCCTATCCAGGATAATGACGAGTTTACGGGGAAATTCGCATCAAATTGATGCACTGAATCATGAACCTCTCTAACATGACTTGAACAGCTGTGTTCGACACACTGTAATAATAATAACATAATATGGATGGCGTTTCAGCCCGTAGAGGGCCAGGGTCTAGCTTCTTCAGCATCCACTCGTGTTGTTGGTCTATCACGAGCGAAAGTATTGGACGAACACAGGAAAATTTACCACGAAAACTAGCTATTTCAGCACCGATTCTTCGCTACAGCCTTCGCACTGCATTAAGTTGCCACTTCTCTTGGGAGATTGCCGGTATAAAAACCTGCTCCTTCCACCTTTTGACAAGGTCCTCGTCCGAGCTAAGCACAAAACTCACTGAGCCGTGCCTAGGGCTACAACAACCCGTTCAACTCTACGTCTGTTTTCGTCCAATCATTCAGAGATCTGTCCCTAACATCGTCAGATCAAGGAATGATGGCTTGTGTGCCCCTGTCTCTTTAGCTTCCGGTGGTAGTCACTATCTAAGTCGATGCTGTGGTATGACACAAAATGGAACAGTCACAAAATGCGCCCCAATACGCGAGATAATGCTGAGCCTTGTTTGCAAAATGACGCCAAATTTCCGAGAGAAGGCGAGGGTTATAAACCCGATTTCTGTGACAGATCTGTTCAGCAAGAGGCCGACCTTCAAACCTGAATGCGGGTGCGCTTTGTAGGCCGTGTTTGATTCAATGTCGTCTTGAGAAGTGATTCAGTTCCTTTAGCGATTTGTGGTGCCTCTTTACCGGACAAGCGCCTGAGTCTGTAAAATAAGACGTTCGCTTTTCTGTCTCCCTTGACTGAGATTATGTCATCGTTTAAGAAGAGATCCACTAAAGCACATGAATCACACACAGAATGTCGCTGTTTCTTTGGGCTCACGAGGCAGTTGACTGGACCTGAGCCCTCTCTCGAAAGAACAAGCAACGATTCCGGTCTCGCATCAGTCCTGGACCGTCCCGAAAGCTGGTGAAGCAGCTCTTAGCAAGATCGTTGGTCAAACAGTCGAATTCGCACAAGTCTTATGATCACCCATGGACAACACACAAGTCATACACCAAACATCCTCTTAAGCACAGACAGCAAGACACCAGACCCAACACACACTGCATCCGTTTCGCTTGCTTAGCTTGCTTCCCACGGCCCAGCTGCCCAAACCACTTGACAGTCAGTGCTCGCCCGGGCATTCCACACTTCTAATCGAATTCCATTAAGCCCCGTTTCGATTCCTACGCACCAACTTTTATGCCTTTGCTCCCGATACGACAACACAAAAATGAGGCGAAAAAAAAACAGTTTTCATGTCCTTATCTGAACTTATTCTCGTCTATTGAACCGTCGAACAGTGCGCACAAATTAAGATTCATCGCAAATCCGCTCGCCGAGGCGGAACATCTTCGCTATTCAAAGTGCATCCCGGAGTGCTGCCTTCACTCGATCATCATTCTCGAAGCGTCTTCTTACGTAATTGACGACTTCACGGAGAAAAAAAAACCATTAAACACACACCGCACACAACGCCACGTCAAAAATGAACTAAAAATAACACAAAACCCGATAAATCTTCAATTCCAGCGAAATAATTACCAACAATCACGATGAAGTAGCAGCGCTTACTAATCGATCGGCTCTGTGTATCGGCCAGTGCGCCAGTGCTAGCGTCAGCGCGAGAATCACACGGAAAGCTTGTCCAAAAGGCCGGCTTGAAACCAACTGAAGCCGAGTGGATCGCGAAGCACGTCTCGCACCCTCTACTTAGCTCTGTTTGCTTTGCTAACTAAAAATACCTCGAGTAATTCCCAAGTCACATTCTCCGGTTCTCTGATTCTCCAGGCCAGCCCCGTTTGGACCGCAAAATATCGCGACTTAATGGATTGTGCCAACATGGAAGGGGGGGGTAGATTAGTGGATAGCACTTACCTTTCTTTGAAGAAGCCTCGATTCACAAGCCTTGCGCGGGGTATCAGTTGCGAGCGCCTATGACTGTTTGCCGTTGAAATTTGTAAATCACTAAACGTTTCCTCACGAATCACGGCCAGGCTTCGCGAGCGACGCAAGCTGCATGACTCGTTTCCAATGTCAAACGGTTGATTGTATAAATTCGTTGAGTGATAACCACTTTCGTCAACTGCGAGAGAGTGAGAGAGAGAGAGTGAGAGAGAGAGAGAGATAGAGAGAAAACGGGTGAAAATAAGCGTAAATTTGTTGTTTTTTTTTTTCCACGTCCGTTGACAGATGACAGACTGATTGATGACATCTGTCGATGGAAAGTTAGACTTACCGTAATCGTGCGGTAACTTGTCGTAGTCTCGATCGGGATCGATGCGCCAGTAGAATTCGGCGATGTCAAGGCCTTCGTCCTTGTGACTGGCCGAGGAGGAGTGCTTGTAGTCGAGCGATCGACTCGGGCGCAGCTGACGTTCGTCGTCGATGTAATGTGGCGATGAGTGGCGATTTGTTGAGAGGTCTAGATTCGAGATGGACTTTTGACGCCAACCGGAACCACGTGGTGGCTGCTGATGGTAATGCTTGCCGGCTTGTAGCGAGCTTTGACCCAAACGAACGCGGTCCACGTAATTGTATGCTTGATCTCTGGTTTTTCTAGAAAAAAAAAAAATGAAGGGAGGAATGTTACATGACATCTGTCAAAAGTAAAAGATGACAAATGTGTCAAGCGTTGCAATCGAATTGTGGTCGTTAATCAATGGTCGCACTCTTTTCTATTTGCAATCAAGTCTCCAATTGAGTACAGTCACGAGATCAACTGACGTAAGGAACGTCAATTTTTATCGATTGACGTTGCGATGTTTTTGTTTTGTTTTCGGTTCTTTTTTTTTTTTGTTTTTTGTTTTCAGCGAGGGTCATGTGGAGATGAGATCTTGTGAAACGTGAGGAAATTGTGCACAATAGACTGTCGTTGAGTAATCGATGGAGAACTGACAGATCACAGCTGATTGTGGGAAGAATTTATGATTTCTAAGCAAGGCTGGGGAATAATTGTCACGAAGTTGCTTAATGTTGAGTCAGAAGGGAGAGAGAGGGAGATGTGACAGATACGAATTTATGTTGCCGGTAGATCTGTCATAAACACGATCTGTCAAAGTTCCCTTGAAAGTGCTTATGGCATGATCGGGAATGACTCTACTGTCATCTTTTAAACAAGTCCGTCTTGTTTGGACTCACATTTTAGCGCGTTTTTGACTGATGTTAGCACAAATTTGCAATGACATTAATTTTGACATTTTGGGAAGACGTCTGTCTGACAGTTGTTGGGATTTCTTCAACGGAGCGACGAAGTTGAGTGACCGATGTGGCAGAAGAATACATAAAACCAAGATTATTGTTACTGGCCTGGATTGTAACGTACATTTAAAGGATTTTTTTTCAAGTTTGACGTTTTACAGTGGACTCCCCACAAGTCGAATTCTCACGGGATATAAAAATTAATCCGTGTTAGAGGGAGTTCGACTTAGAGGATGGATGGACAATTAAGGCAAATGCCAAAATATGGCGTACAAAAAATTTGAGTTAGAGAGAGTTCGACTTATGAAGAGTCCACTGTATTGTGAATAAAATGTTACAAATTCATTTTCAAAGTATTGTCGATCGCTAGTCACTTCCTTCCCATCATTCTGTCATCTGGACATGCGTCATCGACGTAAACAAATGGTAGCTGGACGGAGCGATTTCTGGAATATACGGTGGGTGGGGTAGGACTTCCGATTTCAGCGTTTTAATGTTCCTTTTGACCGGCTATGATACATGGGGACCAGCGTCGTTGCTCGTACTGTGGCCGTATTTGTTCGCAGCGCTCGGCACACAAGCAAAAATTTAGTTCGGCAGAGTTGTCCGACGTCCAATTGGACCAACCAAATAGAGAGCATGACCTTGTCACCGTGATTTTTCGGCTTTGGCGTCTTATGTCCATACCGAATCTCACATGTAAAGGGTGGTTAAATTTTAAGGGCCGATGTTAATTTTGAATAAAACACAAATTATTTAGGAAATTACTGTCATTTTTTTTTATTATGATAATATTGGTATGGTTCAATTATGTATGGAACAAAATATCGGCCAAATGGCAGCCGCGACCTCGGCGGCACACCTCCATCCGATGGTCCAAATTTTCGATGACGCTGAAGCATAATTGAGGTTCTATGCCGTTAATGTGCCGAATTATCTCATCATTTAGCTCTTGAATTGTTGCTGGCTTATCGACGTACACCTTTTCTTTCAAATAATCCCAAAGAAAAAAATCCAACGGTGTCAAATCACATGATCTTGGCGGCCAATTGACATCGCCACTACGGGAGATAACACGGCCATTGAATTTGTCGCGCAAAAAAGCCATTGTTTCGTTAGCTGTGCGGCAAGTGGCACCGTCCTGTTGAAACCACATATCGTCCACATTCATATCTTCCAAGTCGGGCCATAAAAAGTTCGTTATCATTACACGCTAGCCAACACCATACACAGTAACTGCCTGACCGGCCTCATTTTGGAAAAAATACGGCCCGATGACCGCACCAAACAGTCACTCTTTGTGGGTGCATTGGTTTTTCGACAATCACTCTTGGATGAGCATTCGCCCAAATGCGGCAATTCTGCTTATTGACGAATCCACTGAGGTGAAAATGTGCCTCATCTCTGGAGATGATTTTCTTCGAAAATTGATCATCCACTGTTGTCATTTCTTGCCACCATTCTGCTCATTGACGACGCTTGAAATGGTCAAGAGGCTTTAGTTCAATTGCACCTTGTAAGCGTGTAAATGCAAGTCTTTATGCATAATGTTCATCAACGACGAGCGTGAGAGGTGCAATTGTTGGGCACGACGACGAGTTGAGGTGGACGGCTCTTCAGCCACACTATCGCGAACAGCAGCAATATTTTCTGCAGTACGAGCTGTACGAGCATGCACTGGTGTCTTGACATCTCCTACAGACCCGGTTTGCTCAAATTTTTCCACAATTTTTCCGATTGTATGCACATTTGGACGACGATTAAATTGACCGAAAAAATCACGAAGTGCACGATATGCTTTTTGATATGAACGCCTATTTTCATAATAAGCCTGAATAACTTTAACGCGTTGCTCGATTGTGTATCTTTCCATGGTTCAAATTGAGTTGAGTCTGAAATTGAGAAATGTCAAATGAAATGCAGAAAAAAACTTGACGTTTAGGTGTGGTTCGCATTTCAACATCGGCCCTTAAAATTTAACCACCCTTTAGAAGAGCGTGTAAAACTCATCTTCTTCTTCAAATGGTTCCCTTCAACTAACCTGCTTCTACTGTCTTCAATGCCGATGTTCCTTTCAACTTTTTCAACACATTCGTAGACATCTCCTGCGGTGTCCCATTGACTTGGACTCAAGGACTTTCTGCCTGGAGGCCAGGTGCCCACTCGTTTTAGCATAAACCTCGCACGTGTCTTTGGTAAAATCAATCTAATCACACATCCTCTCCTACACACTGAACCCTTTAAGGCTTTCTCCATCTAATCACTCACAAAAATTCCACCTCACACACCCACAAACCCTTTTTTCTCCCCTGTTCTCCTGTGTTATCCAGTCTCCACCTGTGTCAACAAGGTACTACTTAATTATGAGTGAAACCTCTTTCTCTCTCTCCGCTGTTCCTCGCACAGTTTTATGCATAACATCTAACCGCCGTCGTGCCGAGGCTACAGTCGATTATGTTAACATTCTTTATCACCCCTGGGAGGGTGGTCTAGATTCCCTTCGGGGAATGTGAATATTCCAGTTCATATGGTAGACCGCATTCTAGGTTCGTTGCTTGTTCAGATTAATGCAGTCCTCTCCACATGCATGACCAGACCAACATCTGGGGTCACATCGACCGAATGCATCTCCGTCTTCGCAAGAAGAAGGAACCCACATGCACTGCGGGCGGCGTGAATGGATCACATGTGGAAATGGGTGAAGAGGAACCTGGAGTATGGATGGGGAAAGTTTTTTAATAGTCGCATTCTCGAGGGAGGTTAGGCATAAAGTTTTCAAAAAGAATGCAAGGATCCTGTTTATTCCTCTATCAAGAGGGAGGATGAAGAATTATAAGCAGAGGAGGATGAAAATGGGGTACATTCCCTTGGAAACCAATCAGTCGGTGACGGTGCTCTGTGGAAGGGGACGTGACGGTGATCAATTTGACCAAATTGTTAATCATTTTGACGATCATTTTTTTACTAGGATCAGCAGTGAATTATGTTTTTCGTAGTCGTGACCGTCAAAAACTGTTCAAATTTGACAAACGACAGTTTCGACAAAAGACTGCTCCTCAGCCTCACTACGATGACTCGTCTTCCACGTCGTTCAAGGGCATCCTCTAGAGCTGAGCGGAGTCAGTTGGGAATATAAGTAGATTCTGGAGATAGCCTGACATTTAGTTTCTTCGTCTGAGTTCTGAGTTGAGACTGAGGAGGAAGCAAAAGATATTGCCAAGACATACGATTGCTTATTTAGAGTGATTACCACTAGAGCGGTGGAGGCCATGATTTAACTCGGACGTGGACAAAGTCAAAGACAAGGGATCCACTTTTGATGCGCGATGGAGTAGCACTGGGGAAAGCTCCTAAACCACCCTAGAAAGTGGACTTGAAACAAGGAAATCGTGTGAAATTGGTGCTACCAACCAACTGTTGCCATTTGTCGAACGGCTTATTTAATTTTAGTCACCCAACTTCACACTTCTGAAAGCAACACTTGCATGACAAAGCACTTGTGCAGCAGCTGTTGTGAAATGAAATTCGACTTCAGAGTTCATGTTTCCTCCGGACTCCACTTCGAATAGAATAACAAAGGGATTTAGTTAGAAGACCAGTTAGAGACCAATCATTGTCGCCATCTACCAGGATCGATCTGATCTTAAGCAACCAACATTCGACAATCAGTCATCGGAAAATTCCATAAACAAATGCTTGCTGCGTGTCCGGAAAATCGCCAAAAGCTTCTGGAACCCAATTGGGGAAATAGACGACGCGACGGGCGAAGCAGGACAGTTCAGCTTCAAACAAAGAGTTCAGACTTCTTCCGTAAAAGCGTTAAAATAGATCGCTTAAAAGTCAACAGCGGCCATCTTTATCCGTTTTCGAGACGATCCACGCATCTGTGCCCTAGACCAGGACTGATGAGAGATCGGGGCAGCATTGTGTTCTGTGAATATTTGGAAATAAAATTCTGTACAGTTGACGTATAGTTAACGTGTTGTATCGGTGAACAAATAAGTTTTAAGGGATTTTCAAAAAAATGGCATTGCAGTGCTAAATCTATGGGCGCCGTAGTTGACAGCCCATAAGAAATGAAGGCAAGAATGAATCAAATTTTAGCTATATTTCAGGACTGATTGCAAAACACAGAAAGGCGCGCTTGTGCAGAAGGAACATTCAAGAACAAAGAAAACGTAAGACTCAAACGTCAAAGAAATGGAAGGTTCATCATTATGTATGTGCCATTTCCCTGAAGTGTGTGCTCCAAATGTGACAACTTTTGTGTCAAGAAAACAATTTGCGGGAAGATTCACTTTTCTGCTTCCATTTGAGGAAAAGTCCAGCTAATGGCCATCAAATGGCGCAAGAAGCTTACGGGGAACATGCTTCATCCATTTCTAATTCATCATTTCATTTGCATCTGTTCTTCGATACGATTTCCACCGAATTTTGACAGCACTGTCTTCAGGTGGTCGGGATTGCTCCAGACATTTTCGGCAGCTATTTACTGAAGCCTGGTAGAAAATTCCAGACATCCGTTGAAAGTGTCTTGGCTTGTTTGCATTGTAACCTGGACCGGAAGCGCTAAAGAAGCTACCTGCTGTCACATTTCCTGTATTTCTCTTTCACTGTTTGCGAAAGTTCCCACTTCGCTCTCTGTGCGTGCGTCCAGGATTATGGACCTCTTCTGCCACGGAGGCAGAAGTTAGGTAAGAAATGCCTGATTTTTTCGATGGAAGTTGCTTGATTTCTTGCACATCCTTGTACACAAAGATGAAGATTTTCACAGAAAGACAACATTCTCCAGCTGCTGGTCTCAAAATGGACACTGATTTAATAGAAGAACCCCCGATAAACCCAGGTTTCAGACCTGCATTTGATGCAAGTCCCTCTCCGGCAATTGTTCGACTGCCAGTCAATTTCTGATGAAAAGCAAGCATAACTTCTTTTTTATTTGAAAACTGTGGTGTACACAGGTTACCTTGTTCTTCGAATTGGAAAAACCTCCCCCCCCCCCATCAAGCTTTTCAACGAAAACCTTCACACTCTCCTCGGAAATGTGGCTAAAACCCACACACGGGTGACCTTATTAATCGGCAAATACCAAAACATTCCATGGAATATTTACCGGAATTCGCCACCGTCCCACCAGCGCACACCGCAGCCGATGTGACTTCATTCCCGCGTGAAGCCAGTGAGCAGAGAAATAAATTTATTTACCAGAAAACCTAAGAGCATTCAGAGACCTCGCACCGATGGCACCGCGTCGCCGCCGAATGCCAGGCGGCAGCATGTTTGCTTTGCGAATTAGCACAGCCATCTCATTGACAAATTACTCATCCGAACAAGCTCACATGACAAATTATTTTACCTCCAGCCGCCAGGAATGCATCCACCGCCGGCTGGTTTGAAAGCCGCCCGCCCCCATCCCCATTGGCCCAGTGCCGTGGTTAAGTAAATCTCCGCATGCGGGCTTGAGCACGCAGCACGAGCATCCGACGCACACAAGCGTGCCATTTTTAGTTTTTCTTCAAGCTCATTCGACGGGCGGATAATGAAACAATTTAATTGACCCTCGAAGCCAGGCGGAGGTGTTCTCAGCGAGTTCAGGGACTCTCGTGCCTGCCGCTCGCATAGCTGGGCCGCTTCGGCTGTGCAGCCACCGTCAACCTGCTGGCGGTTGTGCACGCGCATAATCACTCGTACTTCTCGCGTATCTGGAAGCCCATAAACATCTGGGCGTGATGTGATTAAATTATGCTCTCCTCCCTCTCGTGTTTGAGGGGCATTTCATCGCCGCATCTCTTTGTATCTGATGCCAGAACGCGGTGCGGGGGCTCAAGTTCTAATTGTGACATATTTCCATTCGACGTTCCTCAATCTGTCGTGTATGCTTAACATATGGCCCGTATCTCTGGATCTTAATAACACTCGCGTCGTAAATTGCAGGGCTTCTCGTGTCCAGACCAGACTTCCTTATCGCACTTAACCTACGATCTTCTGCGCTGTGCTGTGCTCTCGCGCTCCTCCTAAGTAGGCTATCGACTTTGGCCCCCCTCGCCACAGATGCCCGCAGATAGTGAAAAGAAGTGAAAATCCATGAGATTCATGGAATATATCCCAAAAACGAATTAAGAAAGTAACACAATGTTCTAGTTCAATCGGCAATTATCGTCGCGTTTTTGCGCTTTCCTCATTCGGTCGGTAATTAGTTGCAAATTTTTGTGCACACATTCGAAAGCGAGTTCGGGGGACTTGCTCTGTTTTTCTTTTTTTTTTGTAAACATTTACGTTTCGTGAGAATCGGCGGCTGGTGCGGTCGAGCTCGTTCGTGGTCCATTACGGAGTTTGGGCTGATCGTCGACAACGATTTCGGCCGGTTGTCATAATTTGTGGTTTTAGTGGAACTTGTCACGACCGCTGACCTTGTTTTCTTTACTGACACTTTTGATTATGATTCTGTGAGATACGCTTCGTGGAATTTCCGTGTGTTTTCCACGAGGGGGATTCGGTTTTGGGTCAGATATGCATGAGTGCATGTGTATATTGATGTGCGTTGGGTTTTATGACCGTTGGTCGATGGAACACTAGTGGTTTCTGTTGCTTCGAGGGGAGTAACCAAGATCTTTTAAAGAACTTAACCACTTCAGCTGTCGCTCCTCGAAACGTTTGCAAGTAGTCTTGACACTCAATTTCGGGTGAAATGGACAGACATTGTTTGAAGACACAGGAAATAGTGGGAGAAGCCAAGGCGACGATTGAGAGTGGTGCCATCGGTCGTGGTTGCCATCGGTCGTGATTGCCATCGGTCGTGGTTGCCATCGGTCAAAAACCCAAAACGAAACCATATCACCTGAAGTCTAAAACAAACTTGAGCAATAGGAGAAGCTCAGTCTCAGTTCAGATTGCACTCGAAACGTGAAGTTTTCGAAATCAATCAATTGTGGAATGCCCTACAGCTGTGTTCATATAATTCCAGGGTGACCAGATAAGAACGATAGGAAAAGGAATTTAAATAAATCACCAACGAAGTGAGATACAGAATTGATTATGCCCTCGTTTTGAAGCTACACTCATGCCATTATGTAGGCAATAGCGTAGCATTCCAATCCCGCCTCAGCTTCGCTGGTAGTGCTCCAAGCGGTCAGTACATATTTGGATGACCCGGTACAGTATGTGCGTCGTTATTCCGGCAAAAGCGTCTCGAATGTTAGCCTCGAGCTCGTCCAAAGTGTTTGCCTTGGAAGCGTGGACTAAGAACTTTACGTAGCCCCACAGAACAGAATCGAGTGGTGTCAAGTCGCATGATCGGAGCGGTCAACTGATCGTGAGATGACCCGGTCGCCAAATTTCTTCAAGATTTGCGTCGCTCGCTCTCTTATTGGAACCACGCTCGGATATATCGATATCTGTTGTTGACAGTTCAGTTGACATTGGTCCGTACCTTGGACCACTGATGGTAACGGTGTCTCTTGAAGACCAGGTAGAAGGGGCGAAGTATTTGTGTCTTCATCGACAGCCAAGCTCCAGTCGTACCAGGAGGCTCCCAGTCATTCATCAAAAGATCCTCGGCGTTGTTTGGTCACATAGCCGACGTATGTTGCCCACCTTACTCAACCGTCAATAACCGGAGAAGATCCTCACAAGTCACAACTAGCAATATCCGGTTCGTAAAGAGGTTACCACTTCGAGGGATGTATCTCCACATGCAACATTATCTCGATCGTTTTGAGTGAACGCTAGGCTGTAGTTCACGGACGAACTAGTTCACAAAGAGCTCTAACATTTTTTTTTTAGTTCAGTAGTGCAACAAACTCAAGTATACCTTCAGTAGGAATAACTGAACTAAATTGAACTAAACGGAAATAAATTGAGTGCTTTGCTTTGGTCATTGTTCACATTAGGATTGTTTTTGGTTATCTACCGAGCAACCGGCGAAAATCGCACAATTCTCAATGAACTACATTGAACTAAATGAAGGAGAAAAGCGAACTAGTTCCATAAACAAATCTGAACTAAACTGAGCGGTCTCTGGACTGAACTAAAATGCACAAGCGTAGTTTAACCACAGTCTTAAGAGATCCGAATCAATGTTGCGTCATTCCAAGAAAATACTCCACGAGCCAACTCTGAAACGAGCAATTCAGCACAATGTCTAGTGCTGACATAAATGGAAATTCATGGGATGATGACAAAGAATTCTTCTAGCTCAATCAATGAATGAACCCCTCAATAAAAAGGTCTGCAAATGGCTGCTGTACAGTGAAGTGTCACTTACAATGGCGGACAGCTAAAGTGAGCAGGGGTTTCGCCAGAGCCTGAACTTTCCACAATAAGAGGTGACTGAAAAAAACTCACTGGTCAACCGTTGAAATGATGTTTTTCAAAAGACTGGACGCTAGTAAATCATACGTAGACTACATTGTCGTAATGAACAGCAAGTTGTGTATCAACACGATTTCTGTTAGAATTGAAATAAAAACGACTAAAGTTGTTACGACAACCAGAACAAACGACAGCAGTTGAAGTGGAGATTGCCATATAGCGACGTCTCAAAAAGAAGCACGTGCGCATGGTGACTTTTTCGAAAAGTTACTCGTACTAAGAGACGGATGTAGCGTGACCCTATTCACGGTTCCGAAGCATACTCCATCCAAGGAAACTAAAAACTGAGACCTTAACTGGAACGCTAATTTCCACAAGGAAAAAAAAACGGGAAAAAACAAAGCTCTGGATAGAGCCAGAAATCGATCGCTTAGTCTAGACATTGGATCAACTGTGAGGGCTGACGTTGAGCAAGAAATGTTCATCATGCAGATGGGGGTCCTTCCCGGGCACTGTGCCATTGCTACGCATGCATTCCGTCTAAACGTATCGCATAGCAACTGCAGCAGAAGCTGCAGAGGCGGGGAAGAAATGGAATCTGTCCTAAATCTGCTCCGTCTAGCAAGGAAAAGCACTTCTTTGCTGGAGCTGCTGGCTTTGCTGGAACTTTAATAGGATTCAACTGAATTATCTTTTGATATGCATAAGTACAGTCGCCCGGTAGGAATATGTCTCCTATTTAGAGCACAATGGAATCAACATGCTGCTCTAAGGGTGCCACGGACCTAAGGCAGATTATGGCGTTTTGCCATTTTTCAATTGGACATGGATCTATTGCCTTATAAAATTGAATTGAAGCCAGCTGGTCACGGAATGAACATACGCCGATTGACTGGTTGAGCGTCAGCTTATGGGGGGATTTTCGAACAGCATTCAGCAATTTTCAGCGGTAAAGCTCATGTTTAGCTCGAGGGACACGTTAACAGAGAATTTGGGAGGGAGGAGAAAATCTTGTCAAAAGACCCTGCGTCCATGGAAATTCACTTGTTTGATGTGCTATGCCGTCTGGTGCTGTCATTGTTCCCTACTTGAGGAAGGTGTGATCGTCACTGATCGCTGTACACCCATTTTCTGGCCCTAAAATCTAAGATATGGATTTGGAAGACACGTGGTTTGAACACACATCTCCCACCACACGCATCGTTTTTGTTGCACGACAAATGCTCTTGAGAAGTTTTAGTGATGTGAACTGATCACATCTACCACGATCGTTTATTATCGTCGTTGAACTTGAACACAAACTGGAAACTCCAGGTCCTTTAAAATCGAATATTCCTCAAATAATGGCCGAGTTATTGCCTAATATGTGGAGAAAAGTCTCCAAAATCTTGTCAGAATCGAGTCCTACACGGTCTCCTGTGGAGCACATTGGACTGATTTCATATTCCATTCCATAATGGCATGGTTCAGGGAATACATTGAATAAAGAATTTCATCGAAATCTGAATCACAAATGTGTTTTATTGCAATTTCCTTTCGAAACCACAAAATGGATGGGCCTCTACCTTGCCACCAAATCGATGAAAAGGCTTTTAAATGTATCACGACTTGGCAGCTCTGCTTCAACCGCGCTTTCAGATAAATTGTGCGTTGAAACCGACTGAGCTTCTTGCGACAACTAAAGCCGCGTCATTCGTGAATTTCCACGTGAACCACTTTAAATTGAAAAATCAAAGAAAGAATCCACGAGTCAGACAGCAATTAGGGAGCACTTAAAAATTCCCCCAACAACCCCGTGGCCTTGAACTCGCCGATTATCCTTCAAATCTTTGTGCGTCAAGGTTGCCCCTCCAACTCACAGCCAATTAATGGTTCCGAGAAGCACTGCAATTCGCCAAAAAAATCGAAAGCAGTCTATCCACTATTTTTACTCACTTATCGTTGAACCATTTGATTGACATTAAATTTTTGAAATGAATTTACTTCGAAAAGCACTCAATGACTCAAACCCGTCCAACTTGGCGCTGATCACATAAATTTGATACCGGCAATGGAACTGTAATAAATATCTAAGTTCTCGTCATTTCGGGACGCTTTTATTGTCTCACAATTCAACATAGTAAGCATTTGCTTCTGTTAAACTTATTCCTTCTTTTCGTCTTCTCTCGTTTCAGGTATGTCTTCATTTTCTCACAAAAATGGCGCTGAATTAAGGTAATGTCGTGCATTTTAAGCTTGTCACCGGAAGGACTCGTTTTCGGTTCGAGACTTATCGTGTCCTTAGGTCTGTCCTGTTGACAGAATCACGCACTAATTCATCCCAATTGTTGCCCGCAGAGATGTGTCCTTTTGAAGACGGAATCAAGGCGTACCTTACGACCAACGTCCACCACCACGCTGCTGAGTGTCTCAGGATACACATCACGTGTCCACTCATCAGCAACCGCCCCGAACCAGGTGGTGTGCCTGCAAAAAGTTGGAAACCCCCAAACGATCGATATCACTTTTCTTTTATCACACGCGCTAAAACACCAACTCTTCCACACCCAAACGCATTCAATCAATTACCACCCTCACATCCGTCATCCATCGTCTCCTTCGGATACCAACGCCTGCTGTCGTCCATCGCACACAACGCCATTAACGGCCGTCCATCGAGCAGAATTTAATCACAAACTCAATGTGCAGCCATTAATGGTCCTTGACCTTCCTGCTATTCCAGCACCACCGGGGAACGGGTATCAATTTCACCTGAAGTCGTCTGTCCACGAACTGAGATAACCCCCCCCCCCCCTTCCTCCACCCCGCACAGCTCGACGTAATCTGATTTTCAAATTCGCATTGAGATCTAAGCGAGCATCGATGAACTACTCGGTTGCACACAATTTGAGTGGCAACTAAGTGCTGGAATGCGATTACATTGGAGCGCTTAGACAGTGTCCTCAAACGGTTCAACAATCGGCAAGAGATAGATGTTGTCGGTAACAGGTGGCGGGTCATTGGTCCCAGCTGTTGGTGGTGTCCTGTGGCGTCGCCATTGTGCTCTTGTCGATTAGTTCCGAGATGGGTTTCTGTGACGGCGGATTAAGGACAACGAGGAGATTTGCTTCTTTATCGATGTCGCAATTGTACGAGTCGCTATCTTACGAGGGCAATGGGGTGTGAAACGTAAATCGAGATGGATACGGTGGTAAACGTTCCTTGAGATGAGGCCACTTCTATGTCTGCCCTAGATAATGGGTTGTTGTCATGGTTTGTTAATCCTGTTGTGGCAGGTAATCTGTTTAAGGGATTTTGGGGACGACAAAGGAGTCAATATTATGCTCTTGTTGGCATTGTTCAACTGTAATGGAAGTACGTAAGACAACTTAAAAATTCGAGCGAATAAAGAGGTGATAGAGCGGACCATAATAATTGCTTCGTTAACTTTCGACAATTTTCGTTAAGTTAAGATAAATTTCATTAGTTAATCATCTCCATAATGAACGTACGAAGACCGAGTAAGTAACCGAGCGAATAAAGAGGTGATAGGTTGTGACCATAATAATTGCTTCGTTAAGTTGCGTTAAGCTAAGACAAGTTCGTTGAGCAAAGTTTCGCTGAAGTTTTACTGAACGCACGAAGACGTAAGCAATTAAGCGAATACAAAGAAATGATACATCGAGTTTCGATGTCTCTACAAGTTTCGTTAAGTTAAGCTAAGTTTAGTTAGCTAATCATCACCACGATGAACGTACGAAGACGTAAGCAATCGAACGAATATGAAGGCATGAGAGCTTGCGACCATAATACTTGCTTCGATAAGTTTCGTTAAGTTAATCTAAATGTCGTTACTTAATCATCTCCATAATGAACGTGCGAAGACGTAAGCAATCGGGCGAATGAAGAGAAATGTATATCGTGAGCATAATAATTGCTTCGATAAGTTTCGGTAAGTTTCGTTAAGTTAGGCGAAGTTTTGTTAGTTATTCATCTCCATACTAAACCTGCGAAGACGTAATTAATCGAGCGAATACAAAGAAGTGGTAGATACTGACCTGGTAATTGCTTCGATAATTTTCGTTAAGTTAAGATGACCATAGGAATTGCTTCAATAGGTTTCGTCAAGTTTCGTTAATTGATCATCTGCATAATAAACGAACGAAGACGTGAGCAATCGAGCGAGACAGAGAAAATAATACATCGTGAGTTCGACTAGTTTCGTTAAGTTAGGCTAAGTTTCGTTCCTTAATCATATCGTAATTAATCGAACGAATACAAGGAAGTGACAGACTCTGACCTAATAAGTGCTTCGATAATTTTCGACAATTTTCGTTAAGTTAAGATAAATTTCATGAGTTAATCATCTCCATAATGAACGTGCGAAGTAAGCAATGGAGCGAATACAGAGAAATGAAAGATTGTGACCACAGTAATTGCTTTGATAGATTTCGTCAAGTTTCGTTAATTAATCATCTGCATAATGAACGAACGAAGACGTGAGCAATCGAGCGAGACAGAGAAATGATGCCTAGTGACTATAATAATTGCCTCGATGAGTTTCGTCAAGTTTCGTTAAGTTAATCTAGTTACCTTACTTAATCATCTATCAATTCCCCATGGTGTTACACACCTTTTATTTCACACTGTAACACAACAGCCTCCTCCCCAAGACTCTTCACCCGCATCTGTTCGCTTCTCAAACAACTGATGTCATATGGAAGCGGCCAGCTATAGAACCAGCTTTTTGCCTCCCCCACCCCCTTCACCTGATTAAATTTGCGGCTGTTCTGGGATTCTGCATCCACGGACCCACTCACAGATGGATTCTTAATTAATCCCAGTTACGAGGGGAGCACGAGGAGGCGAGGGTCAAATTGCTCTCAACGAGAATCTCATTATTTCATTTGTTTCTCGCGTTTTTTTCGTGATTATTTTTTCGTTACCTCGTCTAGCCCGACAAGCAGATACTCGAAGCAATTAAGTTCACGTGAGTCACCTCCCCCAGCTGATGGAAGCAAATCCAAAGCCTTGCAGCTTGTAATTATCGCGATATTATATTTCCTTCTTTTTGTTTGTGAAACTTTATGTCTCACTTTTATTTTCTGTTCTCGTTGAGAGCGGAGTTCAGGGCCCGGCTTGACCGAAGCCGCTGCCGACAGAGAACGATAGTTCGTAGCCTCTCTCCGGCCGGTTAGGGAGTTTATGTAATTGGATTCTTTTTTTTTGTTGGAATAATTCCGGGCAAACAAATTGAATGGGCTTAAAACAAACAAATATGATGCTCGGATTGGGGTTACGCAAGCCCCGGGCGGTGATGAGATGCTTGATGAATTGTCGTCATTTGAGGGGTGAGGGAAGAGGGGAGGGGGGAGAGGATTAATTTAATTTATGAGAAACAATTCGACCGTATTTTTGTGGTGACTTGGAATAATTAGGTTCCTATCCCCGGCGAGAATCTGAGCGACAAACAAAGTGATTATATCTATGTCAGCGGTTTATGGGCACAGATTTAAGGCGAGCGATTAAATTAATGTATTCGACTACGGGGCGATGGTGTCGGGGGGATTATTCTTATTCTGGTCGATGGGAGATGCAGTGTCGGGTGTTTAGTCGCGACAATGAAGGGACTGATGTAAGTCAGGCAAGTGCCAAGATTGCCACTGAATTCGACTCATTTCATCTCCAATCCAACAAACAACAACAGCTCACAGAAAGTGGGCGTGAGTTCTAATTGCGTTTGATGCAAAGTGTACGGAGTGACTAACAAATAAGCATCGTCTTGGCCTGAAGGCGATTTGTACTGCCTCCATATTCAGAACTAGTACAGGAATGCCGTTCCGAGCTAGCGTCGTTAGAAGATCAGCTTAAAATGCCCCTTATCTGGGTTCCAGGTCAAAGTGATAACCCTTCAATACTCGCTTGCAGAGGAGATTCTTCATCTCTTCGACTCCACTCATCTCATCTCCACGCACTTCCTCGATATCGCAAGCCCTCAGATTGACCAGTCCGACAAGCTGTGCAACATGAACGAGAATATGGCCCAAGTACAACCAATCCAAAACAAAAGATCTCCTTCGGCGAACTCGTCATGACATCGCTATCGATATTAGTGACGGTCTGTACGCGGCACTGGCCGATATGAGATTAAGCCGTCAAACTGGGTATTCCACACAATACACATTGTCGCAGTTGCAACAACACAGCTGAAAGGGAGATCTTAACACATTTCATTTCTGCCTGCCCGGCACTTGCTACAGCCAGACAGTGAGGCCTTCTTCAGCCCTTCTTCACGAGACGAGATCTCTGCGCAGGATTTTAAGGACCTGCACCTGATCTCTTTCCTAAATACCTCAGTTTGAACTTAGAGATATCTCGAACATACGCTTTGTAAATAAAGCAACAGAGCTGCGGCATTAAAACGAACCACAAATTCTCCCACCTGAAGGTGATTTGTAAAGCGTTTGGTTTTTAATTGTCAAACAAAGGCCAAGGAAGTTCCAAGATTGTGTACAGCTTTTATATGAGATGATAGACCACTGCTTGCCATTTACTTTTCAAAGATTATTTCATGTAAATGTTTACGACGACTGTGTTTTAAGTGCTCCGTAGGGAGAGTCCAGTTTGGAGTCCCTTTTTCGAGGACATTGGCTGGTATTTCGCTAATAACCGGTGTAATGCTATCATCCAAAGCTGCAATTGACGCCGGCCTATTGACAGAGACGTCTGATTTGACGTATTCCCATAAAAAAATAGTCTAAAAAGCGTCAAATTGCACGATATAGCCGCCAATTACCTCGTCCAAAACGAGATATCAATTGTGCACCGAACTCATTTGTCGATTTGTCCATCGATTTAGATGCTGTGTGGAATTTAGCTAAAACCACATGTAGACTAGGTTCAGCTCTTGCATTTTAGAACCAAAAAAAAGGGTTCTTAACCATTGCACAATAGTTGGTGCCATTGACAGCAGCAAACCATCTGCTCCAATGGCAGACTCCACTGAGGATGAATATGACAATTTCCACAGCACCAAACTAGGTGAAGCCTAACTAAACCGAACGCCTAATGGCGATATGAGATGGGAGATCTAAATGCCAAAGTAGGCAGCGACAGCACTATGCTTAGACACGTGATAGGAGCTCACGGCCATGGAGACGGTGAGCGGCTTGTGGACTTCTGCAAAACCAATCGTACGTTGCTAGAACAAGATCACAATGATAGCTCAAATACGTCTTGGTAATGCGACCTTAAACAACAATCGTTTTATAGTATCGACAGGCTCAAGGCTCAACAAGTACGCCAACAAATTAAGGCCCATCTTGCCTCAGAAGCAGAAGCAATCAGCAGCTCAAGACATGAGAGCGTCGGTGACGACTGAAATGCTGTGAAAAATGCTTTTGTGACTGGGGCATGTGCTTGCGCCAGTTTCTTATTAAGCCGACGATATGTAGGTTGGTCATCGCCCCATATGCTAGTTTTGCCATTCAACCAGAAATCAGCTTCGTCGCTGAAGGCAATTTTTCGATAAAAAAAAGACAGTTGTACAATATTCAGAGTTGATTCTTTGGAAAACAAAAATGTGTACGGTACGGAACCCTAAGACTGCGAGTACTATTTTTAGATATTTTTGTCTTGGACATTGATAGTCTAGAAAAGCTTGGAGATCAGCGAAGGTTGGTCATTAGATGCGGCAAATGGATCGGCGCTGCAATACGATTTTGGTTCGATTTCTGATAAATTTTTTTATCGACTTAAAAAATTGTGAATCGTTTCGAATCGAAATCAAATATGTCTTCGAGCCTGTTTGACAACGTAGCAGACGCAGCGGACGTCCGAGTTAAAGGGGACACACAAGCTGAGAAGGATATCAGTCAGCTTGGAATTGGAAACAATGAGCCAGAGCCTGAACGCTGAAAGGACTTGTTGGTTGAGGTCTTGGCCCACCAGGGACTGCAAAACGAACAAAAAAATAAAAAAATAAATCGCGATTCGTCTCTGTGCTGGTGGTTCTCCTATCAATCATCATCCGCATCTGTTCCGATTTGGACTACCTGATGGACTGTTTCTCAGATTCACGGAGCAGAAATGTGTGTGTCATCAAATGTTGCCTTAATTTTATCACGGACCTCCTCGTGCGGATCACCACCACCGAGTGCAATCTTAATCAAATTCATTCGTTGATTCACGAGGAGTTCACTTGAAAATACCGAAAGACTACAAGACCGCACGAATACAAGCTAACGAGGTGAGGTTTCTTCGTGCTGTTGTGGGAACTACCCGCCGTAATCCTTATTGTCGAAACATGACAGTGCTCGAGGAATTCAATCTTAAGGGCCTGCTTCTTCGAACGAAAAGGTCTATGCTGCGATGGTTTGGCCACATGACACGAATTTCCCCATCTTCACGACTTCCGATGCGTGCCTTGAATGCGATTCCAACGATTGGCAAACGAAGGACGAGGTGGTTCGGTGATAACCTAAATATCACTATGCGCAGTCTTAATAGAGGTGGTTGGACCAAGTCCAAAAGCTCGCTTGGTTGCGCTTGGACATACCTCATGATGAGTTAGAGTAGAATGGCGGAGTATAGAATGGCCTGGAGATCCCTCTTCCCTTGCCCCGCGATCATGGGGGGGCCACTAAAGATGACAGAGTGGACCTCGTTTTTCATAATCAGGCCATTTCCAACCAAAACCAATCAGAATCTGAATAAAGTTAACCCATTTCGGCTTCAATTCGGTCTGAAATTCATCTTTAAGCGATCGAGGATCACTAGAATCTCGAGGATCGTGTATGAAAGTCGGTGTGTTTGGCTTTTAAAACAGTCCCCTGGTAGGACTAGCAATTTTCACTCCCACTCGGGTTTTCCTAAGAATTCAGGCGAATCCTGCACAGTCCTGCACATCCTGCACAGTGTACAAGGAATTTTTGGAGTTGAGAAGGATCCAGTGGGACTGCCCCTCCCCCCAGCAACATGATCTAAGCCCAGTCCACCAATCCAATTTGAATACGACCGCCGCAAGTGTGAACGGCGGTCAGACAAAGCAAATCGAAAATTAACTCACTCACTCGCGCAAAACGAACGCCTAACGATCAAGGGAACAAAAATGGAAAAAAAAACACCACAAAACTTCGCCTTGAACTTGCCTGAAGCCCGAATCTTGAAGATCCATTACGCAATCGGTCACTCGAGGCTTATCTGCGATTCAAAAGCAATTGCCTCAGACGATGCATATCGCCACATCGTTCTACGACGACAGTAATTGCTTTTCTGTTTTTAAACGTTCACATCCTGCCTAAATGGCGACCTCAAGCCGAGCTCTGGCTGTCGCTCCGATGAGATCTGTATCGACGCGTTCGTTTAATTGCCTCAATCTAGTCGAGCTTGCGACACTTGCGTCTCAATTAGCCGCGGAGAGTGTTGAAATTGCGAAATACTTTCGTTTTCATTGCGGCACGCCATCCATCGAGTTGGCGAAACGCGTGCACTTGGTCATACCTTTCTGTGGCGTCTCGTATCCGTGTCGATGATTGCTGTTTTTGTGTATGTATCTCCCTGCTGCCGACCGGTGGCGAAATCAAATATTTGCACAACACTAACGGTTTATGGATTTTGTGCGAAAAAATCTCGCGATTTTCACCTCTCGTGTCGATGGAGAGCACTCACGAATCTCCCGGAGACAAGTGCGTGTTCGCGGATGTTTATCCCAACGGGCACTCACTGTACACCATCCGAGCCGGATGCCAGGCGACGACACAGGCCCGCGCGAAACTCGGCCAAACACGGCGGCGCGGCGACGCGAATTCAAACCCGATGCCGTTCAGATATCGTCCGTCCCGCTTGACCGGGTCAGGCCTCGAGGTGCCGTTTTGAAAATCAAACAATTTCGCTTTCGACTGCACTCGTACGCGGTCGCCGCGGAGTTTCTTTCGCCGCTTCGAAGATGCCAAGCGCTCAATCGGAATCGAAATCGAAATCGAAATCGAAATCGAAATCGAAATCAACTATCGAGAGGTCGTTGTGTCTGATGGTGGCGCAAGCACATACGAGTACGGCACCAGTTTTTCTGTGTATCTTTGTGTCTTTTCGCGGTCGAGTTCGGATGTAAACTGAAAAGCATGCGCGTGCAGCTGTTGTCGCTTGCCTATTGTGGAGTAGTTCAATCGCCTGCGTCTCCGGTCTCTTTTGCTCTCCTCTTCGCGGCGCGGCGCGGCGATCTGTCACCGAACTCGAACTCCGGTGGTGGTGTGTTGTGACGCATCTGTGTTGTCATTCAAAGCTGGGGGCATCTGGAGTGAGTGACAAAGGGACTGGTTGTGTTCCCTTCCTGCACTGTGCGGCAGAGTGGGAGGCGACGTGTTTTTGTTTCGTTGTTTAATTGAAATTTTGACAGCTTGTGGCTGGCGCTGTGTGTGACCGCACAGGGTTGCCTAATTCTGACGAGCTCGTCGATCTCTGTCTCTCGTCATCGTCCATTGTTTGGCTTGGATTTGCAAGAGCACTGTCGCTTGCAGATACCCTGCGTGACCTTAACCAGCCGCGGGGATTGTGTTTCTTTCTTTCTGTTTTTTTTTTTTTTGGCAGATTTGGTTGATAGCTTCGGACGGGTTTAATGATGCGAAGCTGTCGCAGTTTAGTCGGGCTTTAGTTCTGTCAGCCTCGACGCTAAGCTAAGCACTTTTTTCCCACCGAATGGGTGGTGAAGGGGCTCTGCTGGTTGAGTCATAAATTAAGTTGTGACGTGATTTCGTTTAAAATGCACAATCAATCATTGAGCAAGCGGGGCGGAGGGATGAAGAAATTGATGATTGGCTGCCGGCGGAGGTTGAGCGACCCCCATTGATGGACTGCCGCGGTGGTTGATTAGGCCGCTTGGGCAATGCACTGCATTGACACTTGATTGTGGCGAGCGGATGGCGGATGACAGGAGTTCATAAAGTCGTCAAGATGATGGCCTGGGGTTGGGAAATGTGGTTACGAATGCGCTGGCAAATGTGACTGAAGACGTTGGAGAAGAATTGAATTGTCATTTTATGGACGACGGGCGAGGTGGCATCAGTCGTTTATGCAACTTTGTTGATTGGAGATTGTGTGGTTTCTATGAGAAGAATTAAGGGGGTTCTGTTGGATAATTTCTGAGAAAATAAAACAGAGGTGTGGACTTTGAGAGCAGTCTGATCTGGAAGCAGACGGAAACCACATCTTAAGCTGGAATAGGGCGGGCAATTAGTGGGCACGGGGCACATCTCACTGCAGTTGCCCTAATTCAGTTCTTAAATATGAGCACATTATCGGTAACAAACACTCGTTAAGCTAAGCTTTTACATCAGCACCAAACGAAAAGTAGACACAATCATAGTTAAGTTTCAATTGCGTCTGGGAACTTACGCCGAATTCCTACACCACTTGTCAGTTATATTTTCCTCTCCGAACTTGTGGGACAACGTAACGAAGGACAACCCCATCTAAGGCGGTGCCCATAAGCGAAGAAGGACCTCAATCAACTTGATGTGCAAAACTGGAGGCATCCAACCAGAGATCGACCAAGCAGGAGGGACTTGTTGGTTGAGCCCCACGTCCACTTCGGACTGTAGAACCACTCGAAAACGAAGAATAATTGTAATTTACGTACGTAGAGAACAAGGGAGTGCTCTTACCTAAATAAAAAAAAAATTTAACGAAACTCAACGAAACTAAGTTAAGTGGTTATTCTGGTCACAGTCTCTTTTACTTTCTTAATTCCACTATAGTTGGGCATTTAGGAGTATAGCGACACATATTTTGGCTATTTAACGCAGTTGACCAGTCCAAATGAAACGTGATGTGGTTTTCCGCTTAAGCGTCCGTGGCCGCCATGGAGTAGTGGTTATATGCATTCCTTCGCTGGTTGTCTAGATAAGACGAATAACTATCAGACTTCAATGCGCAACCACTCTAGAGCCACTGGCAAGACCTTTAGGCATGTAGATCTTCCCTGATTTACTGCTCCTTAGTAAAATAAGTGAGTGTTTGTATTTACGTGATCTTGTGCCATTAGGCTTACACCACGAGGTTCAGTCTCTTTGGCGTCCAGTTGGCTAAACGAAAGTCTGGAGAGAGGACCTCAAGTAACAATTGAATTCATGCTTGTGGACATCTGCTCCTCATTGGCGAAGTGCGAGGCTGATGCTCGTTGCTTCGCAACCCCCTGGTTGTTGTGCAACTCCACACTGATTCCAATCATATACCATTCACGTCTCAGAGTCGCACCTTATCCTCCTTCTTCTTTACTTGGTGCTATAGCCCGTGGTGGCTAAACCAACGAGCCTCTCCAGCTAGCGCCATCTCTGGGTGGCAACCTCCTGTTTCGCACGCCAAATTGTTTGAGGTCTTATATAAAGTCGGCTTGGTCCTTCTCAATTGCTTCCTGAGCCCATAGAAACAGCGGTTGGAATGAGTTACTCTGTGTTTGATCTCCGTATTGCCGTTTACTGCGGAGCTGAGGTAGTCCAAGTCATGTGGTCCAGCTCTATTCAAGACGTCGTACAGCAAGCATTTTCTTGAGGACAGTATACACTTTGTTTTGCCCTTATTCACTGCCAGCCACTTCCGCCTCAATACCAGCCTCTCAGTGTTCTGCCGCTCATGTCAATGTCATCAGCACATGCTAACATTTTTGCGGACTTCTGGCAGATCGTGCCTCTAATGTTGGCGTGTGCGTTTTGCACGATCTTCTCTAGGATGATGTTGAGGATATCACATGATAGCGCGTCTGTCTAAGTCTAAGTCCTTTTTTGACATTGAAGGTCTCGGTGATTTCGGGCGGGCACCTTGAGCAAGATAGAGTGAGCGAGAATTCTCCATAGCCCGCACAACCTGATGAGATTGGCAGGATTGTCAAAACTAGACGTCACGTCACGGTGTCAAATGCGGCCTTGAAATCGACTAATAGGTAGTTGGTGTTGATTAGCAGTTCTTGGGTATTTTCCAGGATCTGCCGTCGCACCTTACCTAGTTGTTTAAAATTCAGCACATGTTGGTACGACTTTGGGCTTAAACCACAGCCACCACGGCGCAGCCTCAGATGATCAAGCTGAGGCCGCACCGCTCAAGTTTCAGGGGGTTCTGATCACCAGCGGTTCCAGAATACAGCCTCTGGTGCAGCTTTCCTTCTTTTACTACCAGAAAATCGTCGTAGTATCCAGGACTAGTCGCCTTTTAAAGATATTCTCATGAAAGAATTAAAGATTCAATGTACTACGAGCTATGATCAAATTGGGCATAGTCAATGAAAATACATTCGTCTACGAGCTTTCGGGCATTCAAAGCATTGAGCCATGCGGGGGGGGGGGGGAATGTTTCCTAAACCGATGGCTCTAGCTCGAGCCCACAGTAAGATAGGTAGAATCAAAGGAACTGCGTGGGCATGCATCATTGTGGCACTCAGATGCACACAGGCAACCGTCCTGGAAATGCTGCTGTATTCGTCACCCTTAAGCGTCTGCGGAGAGCTTGCAATCGATAGAGCTGAGACTGCAGCAGATATAGATACGGAGGTCTGGTTCTCTTCAATGACATCGAATTAAGTCAAGGTACTCCCTTAATGATGAAAGAATGGGCTAAGGATGCATTGAACAGCTTTGGAAACACGTGCGAACGGCTCTAAGACGTGGGTGCATGAGCCTAAACTAAACCAATGAACTTGTTCTAGTTTCGCAAGACGAATGTCGACGCAGGCATTCTCTCAGGAATTGAATTGAATTGAAGAGATTTGGGGGTGTGTCACAAGAGACGCTAGTAATGCGACCAGTAGTGCGATCTATTGCACTCCCTTCTGTTGGTCTAGGGTTTGAGTGCAGCCTTCAGAAAATCGACAACATCTCTCGATGGGATTTCTTGGTAGTCTTTTTCTGTCACAGGTGTTCTGTTTATTGTTTTTAAGCCTTCTCGGGGAAGGCTTGGGCAGTCGGTTAGTATGTGATTCATAGTTTCTTTAGCCTGCCTACAGATTTATGTTACGGAAGTGATACTTACATGCTTCGTGTCCTGAAAGTGGCTGCCACATGGCTCTTCGGTTAGCTTTATTAAGCTCTTGAGCGCTCGTTTGGGATTGTAGTTTTGTTCCATGAACGTTCATGAGTCTCTCCTGGTTGTTCAAAAACTGGTTATTTTGTTTAATCATCCATTTGTGTAGATGAAGGTTTGGGTCTGTTTTGCTGCATCCATAAATGGGGGAGGGCACTAACCACAAATGAATGGTGTCTGAGCGCCTGCCTTGACATGTACATCAGCCTTTTCATAACTTTCTTGGTTTTCATGTCCTGGCACCCAAATCTGCTTAAGTCTGTTATATTCTGCTTGTCTGTTTAGTGTTTTGTGACACATCCTTAGCGTTGAATGTGTACCTCTTTAGCGCCTTGAGCGTTTGAGAATTAATAGGACAGGCTCAGGAAGCAGGCATTTTCGCTACATCACCAGAGACCTCTCTTTCTCTTCGACTACCGGATCAGTACAGCGTATTCCAAGCAAATACAAAAGCTTTTCAGTGTCCGTCGGCCGAATTTAATTAAAGGGTGTTTGTTTTTTTACAGACAGACTTTAAATTGAAAAAAAAAAAAACACATAAAAAGTATTATCTTACTCTTCCCAGTACATCAGGCTGTATTTCGGCAATAACGCGCCGAATATGGGCTTCCAAGTCCAACAGGGGCATGGTTAGTACTCATGTCTCTGTCCCGCTCAGCGTTGACTGTAACGCTTTGACCATCAACGATTCCACCGGCCCTTAAAGCACACCAAACGGAGCCTGTTTCTGGGTGCAATGGTGCGTCGACAATGGCTTTAGTTTGCGTTTCTCGAATTGGACTACAATTTTCTTTAAATTTGATCATTTGTTGAACCTTTCTCCGGCTCGAGTCTGCTCATGATGAATTTTCAGAACAGACCAAAACTGTAAGTTCAGCTGTCACATAGAACAATGACGTCGATGTAATGGTCTCCGCATCTAAAAAAAAAAAACACCCTTTGCGTATAAAGACAGCAAAGCGGCCATAAAGCCTCTTGAAAAATTGCCGCAGTGAGCTTTCAGATGCAACCTCACTCTTCGTTGGGTCGTTGGGACAGGCTTGCTGAAGCACACTAAGGCTGAAATATGTGATAAATGTCAAATGGAAGTACAAGCAACATCACGGGAAGCAATGGCGATCCAATTGCCAACCAATTGGTCTCTGTAAGCCTCTGTAGGTCGTGCTCGACTGCACGCGTAGGCTAACCCAACCATACGCCACCTCAAATCAAAAATAAAGATCCTTCTTCTTGTCGAGAGTGAACGAATGTGGTTCAACCAATAAACTACGCAATTGGCACGATCCTTCGCTGTTGTAGATGTTTGGTCTAGTTTCGCATTCCTAGTTGGTGGCCAACGCAATTGTGACTCCTTGTCATCTCTTTAAATTCACTGCCTGTCATTCCTCTGCAGGACACCAACAAAAATCGCCAGCATCCATCAGGAAAATGAACAAAAAAAAATTGGAATACCCACGTAAGCTCGGACAAGCAATAACAGTTTGCACTCGGAACCTTCTCACAATCCCCGGTCTCACTGACAAACGCACCGGGTCCCAGGTCACGTTGCAAATTATCTAAAGTGCTCCCAACTGTTGATTGGCTTCCCCTCTTTTTTTTTCAAAGTGAACTGCTCTTTCGTGCCGGTAATCTCTCCCAACCATCGCTAGTCCCGTGTTGGTGACCGCCCCCTGTTGCACGCATTCGGTCGCCAATTCACTCGCTGTACACGTCTTTAACTAGCGTTTCGTCTGAATGACCACTTAAGTGGGAGCACCCCCGCACACGAGTGGCGGAAGTTAGTTCACCTCGTGGCATCGATTAGGCGCGGGCTCACTGACCCCCCAGACCAGAGATTGCGAGTGTAGTTCCGATTTGGGAATGGTTTCATAAATCACATCGCCCTCGACACTTGTGCATTCGGCGGCGAATTCAGATTGGACCCACGCGGGATTCACGCGCAGACGAGCATTCCTCAAAGCTGCGAACGATGTGAAAACAATTTTCCAAATGAAAAGCAGAACGACTCGCCACTCGCACTTCATAAATGTTTCTCATCCGCAAAGTGCTCCCCGGAGCCGTCGGAATGTGCGGAGGAGCAGACAAGAATGCTCGCAACGGTCCGAGGGCACGTTCGGCAAATGAATTTCGAGGGAATTCACGGGGAATCTTTGGTTTCCCTTTGTTGTTTATGAATTCGACCGGCTTGTGGGGAGGTCTTGGGCTGTTTGGCATTTGATTGGTGTGGCGACTGGGGCGACTGACCATGCGAGGCGCTCCTTTGTGGTCCGGTGTCGTTTCTGTGTCTTCACTCAGGGCCATCGGAAGTCGAATGTGTTGCCATAAAGTGTGGGAAACGGAAGTCCCTCGCTCTCTCCCACCATCGCGCCACAATTCAAATGTGTTTAACGACAATTTGAGAAAGTTTCCACGCTCTTAGGGACGCACAGACGGGGCCATCATCAAGCAGGATTTGTGGAATTAATGAGCGAGGGAAACTTCCCATCAAAGGCGCACTTAAGACACTCTCACGGATACGAAAGAAGAACAGTGTGCAACAGACGCAATCACATGCGGGTACTCTCATGCAGGCGACACTGCATGCCCTGCAACTGTGCGCACAGTTTCCTCTGCTGCTGCTGTGGAATGAGCGAGTGCAAGGCTATCGTGTGTCACATAAGGGGGCGATGGCAAAAGTTTCTGTCAGGATGTCAGTTATTGTGCAGCTCTTTGTGTGCCCCTCGGAGGGGGGGGGGGCCCCGTATTCAATGAACCATTTCTTGTTTTTTTTTTCTCAAGGAAATACAATTATGCTTCCTCGTGATAAGTTGGAGGGAAAAACTTTTCTAGGTTGAGGCAGAAGTTTTGAGGACTTTCTGGCTCCGAACGTGTGCCAGCGAGGAGTTTTCTCGAATTTGTCGGGAAATATGAAATATTTGAACCCATCCGAGAGGGGTTTTCGGATGGAAAGGTGGAAGCGGATGATGACGCGTAGTCGATGTGCATTTGGACAAGGTAGTTTGTCCGGCGTTGGGCGCCAGGCTGACTGAAAGGGTTGACTAATTGGGTGATGAGATTCGTTGAAGTGAGGTGTACTTCATACAAATTGAAGCAATCTCACAAGGAGATAGCGGCTGTCCTTTACAGTGTCATCAACAGCTTCGTACGCTGCGAGAGGTCTGCAGAGGAGAGTTGACAGTGTGGGCGTTGAAAGGTGAACTGGCTGCACTTGAGTTGCTGCTGCGTTTTTTTTGAGGGTTTCAATGGTTTTTAATTGGTTGTTGATCGACTAATTGTCCCATAATTTTGTACTGATTGTACCATGTTGTACCATCGGCTACTGGTGGACTACTGGCGACATACAGTCGACTGGTGGGTTCCAGATGTCCTATTCCTGTTTGCACCCATCTCTCAAATAGCAGCTGTTTACAGTCGTCTTTTTCGTGCCGTCTTACCAGCTTCTGTCTGTCTTCTATCATTTGCGGCAGATGTCTACTTTGAGTAGGTCTTGGAATGTTGCAATACAAGTTGGTGGTCACTAACCTTCTACTGGGTGACCAGATAAGAACGATAGGAAAAGAGACTCACATAAAACAACAACGGAGTGAGACATGAAATTGATTCTGGCTTAATTTTGTAGGTTCATTCATGCCATTATGCATAGAATAGCACATCATTTAAATGGCTGCCTGGCAGTGCTTCACTCAGTCCAATTTTCTAACGACTCGTTCCAGTATGTGCGGCGTTTCTCCGGCAACAACATCTCGAATGTTGGCCTCCAGGTCGTCCAAATTGGTTGCATTGTTAGCGTAGCCTAAGGACTTGATGTAGATTCATTGAAAAGCGAATAATGTCAAGTCGCATGATCCCGACGGTTTATTTATGAACGTTCGAGATGACCCAGCGGCCAAATTTCTCCTCCACAACTTTAAGCCTTGCGTCGCTTGTATTGCATGTCGTCTTATTGGAACGTCAGCTCGGTTATATCGATGTAGTCAAGCTGTAGCCCCAGAAGGTCATCTAACATCGATCTACACCTAAGACCATTGACGGTAACATTGCCTCCTTCCTCGTTTCGAAAGAAATAATGTCCCATGACGCCGCCTTGCCATAGACCGCGCCAATCAGTCAATCTCTGTTGCATCCACAGTTTGGTGCTTGGTCGAACACTTGTGGACTGTGTTCGCTTCAATAATGGCAATTGTTTGTTAATATAGCTGCTAAGCCAAACATGGACTTTGACCAAGTAGATGATTTCTTGGCCAAACGCCGGATTTCCGGCCAATATATCCAGCGCCCAGTTATCGAACTCACGGCGTTGTCTATGGTCCTCCAGCGTGAGTTCTTGCGCCAGCTCAATCGTTTAAGGATACAAGCCTAGGTAGGTAGGTAGATACGGTGACTGCTAGCTCCACTTCGTCCATTGTGCTGTCACTATCCGGTTTTGTAACCTGGTTCTCTGTTAACCTTACCGCGTTCCGGGTTGATTGGTTATTTCTGGTGTCTGTTTCGATCATTTCATAGCCATTTGGTGGCTTTTAGGTATATTTTTACTTGTGTCAGGCAGATCTTGGAAATAGCTGTCTGGCAGTGTCCTTCTTGTTTCTGTAAAGACAGGGCATGTTCCGAGGAAGTGTAGCTTTGTTTCCACTTCCTTCTCATCCGTGCAGCACAGTAAGGCGCTTAAAGTCTTCGGGCCTGGTTGCTTATGAGGCAGTGTCTTCTTCCTGTTTAACTGCAGGACAGCATCAGTCCTCTTTTGATTTAGTGCCCGCCACACTGATTTCGATAATCTCCTTGCATCCATTTCCACCTACCTATGGTTGGTGGCTTTCGACATAAGCAGCGACTTTGATTCTGTGCCAGTGGCAAACCTGCCCCTTCCTCGCTAATTCATCGGCTCATTCATTGCCTGGAATACCCTTGTGCCCAGGCACCCCGCACGGGGTAAGATTGCATATGTTCGCTAGCTCCTTTAGAGATAGACGGCAGAGTTTTACCATTTTGGAGTTGATTGATGGTGTTGCCGGAGCCTTTATGGCCGCCTGACTTTCTACTTGTGTGTACTTCTGCCTGGAATACACCGCAGTGGGCCGCCGTAGAAATCTCCAACGGACTGGCATGTGTGCATGAACCTGTGCCTTCATCCGATTTGAATCCGTCTGTGTATTATTTCCAATGCAGCCTGAAGTTCCGGAAGGGCGTCAGATGAGCCGCCTCTTTTGGGATCTTTGAGTTTTGGAGTACCTCCATATGTCCTTTATTGTGAGTTTTATCCCAGCAAGCCTAAATTCATCCGTGAATCAATGTCAATCTCTGTCTGTTTAAGGTCTAAAATAGTGTAACGCCAAAACGTAATTCCATGATGCGTCAGATGCCAGAATGCTGTCAGTAAGGCTGTACTTGACACTCATTCAGTTCCCTTTCAGCAATCTGAGTCGATTGATCTTTAGCCGTCGTTATAGTTCATGTCGGTCCCCCATTAAATATCCATTTATTAATACAGTGCAGGCCATAAAATCAACTAGAAATGTCTCAACCGACACACCCCATTGGAATTAAATCGAATTTGATTCGACATTGATTGCCGCACGCGCGCTTACATATGACGACACGGTGTTGATGGAATGAAATCGTTTCATTTCGGGGTTGGTATGAAGGTGGCATGCGGCTTTATGGTCAGAAGTGTCCTCAAACCTCGATGTAGGCGCGGTGTTCAAGAACTCAAACGTAACCATTCACGAACAAGGGGAGTGCAAGGAGTTTACAAACGGAAATTGAGAATTTGTCGGGTGATTAGACGTCAATTCTTTTTTGAAACAGAACTTTTTTCCTCAGAGAGGACGTCACAATTTGAAGTGACCGACTTGTCGTGCAACCCAGAAGGTAACAAGCAAGAGACCTGAAGTTCCACCTCGAGATCAGCTTCACTCCAGCTGCCTATCAATCGTAACCACACGCACAACCTGACAAGTGACAAAGAACGACAACCAATCAGCGCATTGAACTGTTCTCAGAAAAAACGACGATAAAATCCGCTTTTCCTGGCAAACAAAAAAAAAAAAAAAACGCCCTGTTCACAAAGCAGAGACAAGTGGTTGCACAGCCACCACAAGTGTGTCCGGTAATGGGTTCAAACGGAGCGCAAACCATTCAATCGGCTGGCAAACTGCAATCGATCACGACATCGGCTGCAAATCGATGATACATATCTATCAGCAGGCTTTGTCCAATTTGCAGAACTCCGTCAATCCCCACCTCTCCACACGTGAAAGAACAAAGCGAGAGGGCATGGGGGATGCAGCGAGGGTATAATGAAGACAATTCGAATAAAGAAGCGAAAAAACCCATCGGTTCCGCCCCTTGACCACGCTGGGCCCGTGAAAGGGGTCGAATATGTTTCGCCGCCGCCACCGTCAGCCGCGCAGCGGGGTCCCATACAGTCGCCTGAACGAAACCGAAACCATACCATGACACCATCAACTCTGGAGAGCGCCACAGGTCGGTCTGTTGCATGCCGGCACGACGATCATTAAGCTCAGGGCACTGAGCCATTGTTGACCGGCCCCTGCTCCGCCAACCGAAATGATGAAAGCCACGTATGAATGAGCATACTTCCTCTTCAAGGGTACATCCGGTTGCGACGATGACGATGCACGACGCGCGGACGGCGATAACTGGTGTGCCCTGCATTTCCTCTACACGCAGAGAGCACACTGCAACTGGTCCACAAGTTGATCCACATTCCAGATGAAGTCTAGTCCGGGCATGAGATCCACTTGACAGAAGCGAACGAGGCTGCGTATTCAATGCCAGCTGCAGGAGTGCCGTGATTACGCTGTTCTGCACCCGGTGACGACTGACGACAGCGGTCGCATCTTTTACGAGCCATCACCGGCCAGTCGTTCGGCGTACAATGAAGTGTGGTCTTGCTGCGGGAATGGGTTTCATAAATCCGAGAATGGGTGTCGTAAAAGGAAAGAGCACCCGCTTGGGTCATGCTCGGAATTTATTTCCCCAATCGAGGCGAAAACTTGCGGAATCGATGATAGATGTGAAAGAGGGTTTACGTCTTTCGCTGCTTATCGAGGCGGAGCAGATCGATCCGGCAGGACTGCTTCTTGGCGAGATGGCATTGGATTCTGTGAGACGGCGAGATTGGGGACATAGATGGAAACGTAAAAAGGAGTTAAGAGGACGACCTGTGTTCGCTTTAGAAGTGGAAGCGAGTGGGAATCTTGGCGCAGTTAGTCCGACATGCTTTCAACTGCAGTTTCATTTCATTAAAGCTCCGAATGTGTCTCTGCGTTTCGTTGAAATCCTTTGGTAAATCATTGTGTCTGAAAGGACAGATTTGAGGTATATGACAACAGAGAAGTGTCTGTTTCCAACGCACAGCCATGTAGGCAGTAACAATCCATCCTGACTGCAGCAAACTCAGCTGGAGTTCAATGTAATCGAACCAATTTGGTTTAATCTTGATGACACCTGGAAGAGAAGAGCCTGCCAGGAACTGTGCTCGATGTACGGCGGTATGACTTGGGCGACTCCGAGTGGGCGACTGTGGAAGATCGCAACAGGAGACGCCCACATTTGAGATGACGCATACAGAGCGTCTGACAAATGACTCGAAGCTACTTGATGTAAAAAATGTTAGACAATTAGTAAGGGTCACTCATAAATCGAAGCTGCTCGGTTGAGCCTCAGGTCTACCACAGACGCGAATGTGATGAATGAGTCTGCCAATGGTCCGCGAGTGTGTTCACTTTCGGAAGTGGAATTAACATTTCGTTGATCTTTCCCTCATTTTCCTTGACTGCTCCGTTCCATAGCTACGTCATTCGTGGAGTATGTCTGTCACAAATCAGAAAAGAATTTGAGACTCTTATAAAGGGTGATTTTTTAAAAGCTATAGGAAAGTTTTTCAAACAAAAACACATAAAATTCAGAAAAATGCATGAAATCTTTATTTGAATCGATGGTACGGTCCATATAATTTAATGTTTGCAGATTATTTCATGCAAATGTTGACCTTGACTGCGCCTCAAATGGTCCATCCGCTTAGTCCAATTTTGGCATACTCTTTCCAACATTTCGGCCGGTATCTCACGAATAAATGCTTCAATGTTGTCTTCCAATGCGTCAATTGAAGCGGGCTTGTCTGTATAGACATGAGCTTTAACATAGCCCCACAAAAAATAGTCCAAAGGCGTTAAATCGCACGATCTAGGCGGCCAATTGACCGGTCCCGAACGTGAAATAAAATGTTCAGCGAACTCGCCCCTCAATAAGTCCATTGTTGCGCGTGCTGTGTGGCATGTGGCACCGTCTTCTTGAAACCACATGTCATGTAAGTCAAGCTCTTGCATTTTGGGCAAAAAAAAGTTGGATATCATCTCACGGTAGCGCTCACCATTCACAGTTACGTTACGATTCGCATCATCTTTGACGAAGTACGGTCCAATGATGCCACCAGCCCACCAAACTGTGGCTTTTTCTGGATGCATTGGTAGCTCTTGCAATGCTCCTGGCTGATATTCACTCCAAAATCGACAATTCTGCTTATTTACGTACCCATTGAGCCAAAAATGAGCTTCGTCGCTGAACACAATGGTGAATGATGATAAAATGATGACTTTCTTAACAGAGCACGCATTTTGATGATAAAATTCAATAATTTGCAAGCGTTGTTCGTTTGTAAGACGATTCATGGTTAAATTATAGACCAAACTGAAGATGTTTGACAGTGAAACAGAACACGAAACGTGCGTCAGCTGTTTAAACCAGTGTTGCCAAAAAGATAATAGCTAAAAAATCACAATTTACTTCAAAGAAATATCTGTCTTTAGGACAAAAACCAGCGCATTGCAGGTTGGGTTCGCTTCATTCGGTACTGTAGAAGTTGACCTCTTATGACCAACTGACGTCGATCCTTTCTTACAACCCTGTGCCCAAAAAGGAATCTCATTTGTGTCTTTTTTTGAAATTTTTTGTTAAGAGCTCTGCCACAACACTGACAACAGGCTCTGTCTCCTTGACCAACTATTGGCAACCTTTGTCCACCTCCTAATGAGGCTCTTGCAAGATAGCAGTTACTGCCTTAAAATCCCATTCAAAGACGTGCTCCACGGCCGACGTGAGCAAGTGCAGTAAGAGTGTGAGTCCAACAAGTGTTTGGTCACAACTGTGGACAAATTGAGGAGGCATTGCCTACTGTTTTGGTCTACAATGTCAGTGAAGCTTAGCCTAAGTCGATGCCGTGGTCCGTTGCCCGTTGATCTCCGCACGACTTCCCCGTAACGACTCATGAGGCCATTGCCGAGTTGCTCGTACCTTCTTCGGGGTGAGCCCGACCGACTGCAGAGCGGCTCAGGCCGTGCCTTAGATTCGATTCCATCGGTTAGTCGACCGCTTGGCAAACCCAGGACGAGGCGATTGGATAAAGTCCAAAAAAAACCCTCATGGTGGCGTCTCAGCATAACTCCTGATGAGTTAGTGTCGATGGCGGAGGATCAAGTGGCCTAGAGATCTCTAGTGTGTATCTTACCCCCGTGCCCACTTGAGTGGATGATGTCAGCGAAGCTTGAACCGTTCAAAACCACTCATCCACACTCCGAGTATCAAAGAACAATCAAATTTGTTTTGTATAAGAAGTGTTTCCCTTTGGTTGAAGTTTGGTTACCATTTGATGGGCTTAGGCCAAAATGAGTTTTTTCCTCTGTCTACACAGTTTACCCGTCAAAAGAGGCAGCGAATCAACGGGTTAGAGGTATGAAACCCTGCAGAAAACTGAATCATGCTGACTGTCTGTTACGTTGCAATTGATGAGCCCAGCAGGAATGCAGGGAGAAGTTCTAATTTAAGTCACGATGAATGAAGAAATTAACAAAATGTGGCGCCCAACGAGTGTGAGTGGGCTGAGGTGCGTCCATTTGCTAATGAAGATGACTATCACCTAGTCGAACTTACACGATATCAGGGGAGCCACATCCAGACTGAAGTCAGACAAAGGTGGGTGAGGTGAGTGACCACCTGCTTAGGCACGAAGCTAATTTGAAATTCACACTTCTCAATTCTGCTTTACCACAAGTAACTGATGGGATGCATTTAGACCAGACTAGATGGATTGCTATACGAGCTGCATACTTTCTGTTGATGCAAAAGGGGTACAGCCAGTAGTGGATCTGGGCCTAGCTTCTCCACCACCAGTCGTACAGATCTTTCAGGAGTGTAAAGAGACTAGGTCTAGGTTGGGTTCAATTGACTGTCCGAAGTGACAAGCTGAATCCGTTGTGATCCACTTAGATCCTGCTTGTGTCCGCTGTGCTATCACTAACCGGTAATTAATACACTTGTTAGCCAGGGGAACTAACTGACACCTAAGAAGTACCTGCTGGTATCCAAGTGGTCTCTTCAGAGACTGTCCACTTCATTACTGGGTTATAGACAGTTTTTTTTTTTCTCTGATGAATTTTGCTGCAGCTGCTTCTTCGAACGGAAAGGTCTATGCTTCGGTGGTTTGGTCACGTGCCACGAATGTCCGCATCATCACGACTTCCGAGGCGGGCGTTGAATGCGATTCCATCAGATAGGCGACCGCCTGGCAGACCCAGGACAAGGTGGTTGGACCAAGTCCAAAAACTCGCCGGGGTACGCTTGGGCATAGCTCCTGATGAGTTAGAGTCGGTGGCGGAGGATCGAGTTGCCTGGAGATCTCTCGTGTGTGGTTTATCCCCGCGACCCCTTTAGTGGATCATGCGAGTCAGAAGATGATGACTCTTCCTTTAGTAGTCCTTTAGGTAGTGTAGCCTAGGCTCTACTTCTTTTCTCATGCATGCAGCTCCTGAAGAAGTCGTTATAGGTGGCTACCATTCTTCTTGCGTGTGAGCCTAACATGCAGTGATCGATGACAAGGCCTATGACCTTACGGATTATCTTCCATATTTGCCTGAGGGTATTGCAAGTATCTAGTTCGATCCATCTGCGATTGGTGATTTTGATGGCATCTGTATGTGACATGGTATTTATTATTTGAATTGAGGAGTAAGGGGCCTCCCGATTAGTTGCCAATTACAGGTCTACCCCTGTTCTAGCCGGCTCGTTGTATCTTTAATTGCCTGGAATACCTCTATACCCAGGGACCCAGCATGAGGCAAGGTTGCATCCAACCTTGATTTAGTTGATGGTGTGGCCAGAGCCTTGATGGCCGCCGGACTGTCTATGTATATAAAGAGAGATAGACCGTCTATCGGATACCAAGTATTCTCTGTCTGGGATCAGTGTCTTGCATCCAAATTCGAAGTTTACGAAGGGTGGTGATGGACAAAAAAATGAATACACCTGTAACCACTTAAAGACTTGCTCTATTTCAGTTATCTCAAATATATTAAATTAATTTTTTTGCATAAGAACTGTTGCAAATAGTAAGTACAATTCTGATATATATGTAATGTATAAAGAAATGTGTATTTTTTGGGAAAATTGTACACATTTCTTGAATATTGTAGAAAAGTCGGATTTTAATCTGGACAAAAAAATAAATACACTTCAATGTTTCACCCGTAAATTTACTGGAGTTGTTGAAAATTATAAGAAAAACAACTAGTATTATATTTGAATATTTAATACTTCATGGCATGACCTTTACTTTTCATAATTGCGCTCATTATTTTAGGCGCTCATTATTTGGACACCCACGCCATTCGCACGGACTGCCACAATTCTTTTTTATTTTTGGGATTTGTGCTGCCAACAACATCTTTTACTTGCTTCCACAGATTCTCTATCGGATTCAAGTCCGGCGACTGAGCAGGCCACTCCAAAAGAGCAACTCCATTATTGGTAAACCATTCTTTGGTTGCCTTGGCGGTGTGCTGTCGGCTCGTTATCTTGTTGGAACGTCCACACCAACGGCATATTATCCACGGCATGTGACAACATTATGCTCTGGAGTATGTTAATATAAATTTCCTTGGTCATAATCTCTTCTATAAGATGTATGGGACCAACTCTATACCAAGAGAAACATGCCCATACCATAATGCTGCCATGTTTGACGGTCTTTTTTGTATACTTTGGATTGAATTCCGTGTTGGGTGGACGTCTCACATTATGTCTGCTATCAGATCCAAACAAATTGAATTTGCACTCATCACTCCAAAGAATGTTTCGCCATTTTTATATGCCTTGATCGCCGGACCACATTTTATGCTCAGAAGCGAACATCTTTCTACGCTTAATATTTTTTTTTGCTAAGCATTGGAACTTTCCTTGGTGCTCTGGATGGAAGTTTGGCCTTCTTCTGATTGTTCTTGCGCTGATGTTAATCTTAGTGGCGTTCAAAATCTTGTTGGAAGAGATAAAAGGGTTCTTTTTTGCCTCTAACACTATTAAATGGTCGGTTATCTTGCTGGTTTTCCGTGGCCGCCCCCTAGTTTCTTCTTTAGATTTTATTTTAAAATAAAGAGCACCCTAGAGTTTCGCCATATTCCGGTACGAAAATCCGTCGCTTTTCATTTTTCTTATGATATTCCTTTTCTCATCCGAACGATGCTTGCTACGCCCCATTTCTTTCTGTGGCTTTACTTCACTTCTGTAGTCCTTCAACTGCAGAAACTATATCCAGTGTCCTGCGTCTCTGCACGCCAGTCCAACGACCGATTGTTAATCTATTGTAATATTCCAATATAACTATTTCTTTAAGCAATAAAACACACCTTTTTGCTTTTTAACTGCGATCAAATAAACTTTTTTTCTGTTTTTTAGTAAAGACAATTCAATTTCGATACGTGTATTTATTATTTTGTCCAGCCAACAAACGACATAAAATGACATTTGATAATTTCCCGGATAACGGTAAACGATCTTGCTGGTTCTTTTTGTGGGATTTTTCTGCCTACTACCTACCTACTTCCCAGAAGATGGCGGGATATTTGGTAGAGGGTAAAGGAAGAAAAAATCAGAGTTGTCTGCTACCCAGCATGCCTCGGAATCCTCGCATTCTTGTTCATTTCCATGTGACCTAAGTTGTGTGTTCTGCTCCAGCGGTTGCATTCTTTCAGCCTGACCGCTGCCTTGGTGGCTGTCAGCTTCCCGAAAATGTACATGGACAGCAGTTGTGGCATTGTTTCCGTGGCAGCTGAAGGCGTGTAGCGAATAAACCCAGTTGTCTGAATTCATTTTCAGCTTTTCTTTGTTTTTTTCTAAAACTGGTCATCACACAAGGATGACGTATGCTCCAACGACAAAGTTTGGGAAGCTTTTTCTTTCAGGCAATTTGTGGCTTCCCTGAAGTCACGACAAGATTAATGTCCTGACTTGTCTTTTCACCCGATTATTGCATTGGCGTCCTTTTGATACCCTTACTCGTGGCCCGATTTAGAACGCCCTTAAAGTGAAATCCTCCCAAAAGCCAGTGGAACCAGGGAAACTGATTAAATGTCGAGGACTTCAAGATCTCTGCCAAGTGGAGCAATGTGGCTCTACTTCACTTCTGTAGTCCTTCAACTGCAGAAACTATATCCAGTGTCCTGCGTCTCTGCACGCCAGTCCAACGACCGCCGCCTGCCATTGGCCCAGTCCACAGATTATTCTTGTTATTTTGTTTTGCTGAAAAGTAAATCGCCTTATTCCGCCTCTCATCCAAGGCCACTTAAATCTAGTCATTAACAATTCATCTCCCAAGCGCGTCCAGCTACGGAGAGTGCCTCCTGAAAGCCATGCCCGGCCTGTAGGGCCCTCATCCTAAATCGTTTCCACAACGAGGAGAGCCTCGAGTTTTTTGCGTGAATCAAATTCAGTCAACGAGTTGCTTTCACATCGATTCGCTTTTGAAATGTTCCCCTACGAGTGCCCAGAGACGGGCTATCCTCATATGCCTCGTGTGTGGGATATGATACCAGAATCCTCAAATTGGACAAATCTACATGCACAGACTCACACACACACAACCGATTTGCCGGCTCTTTAGGCGGACCGGGGAAATAACTTGTTTGCTTTGCCGATCCGACTGCTGCTGGGTTGCCTGTTTGGATTTTCGGCTTTTTTTATTTTAATTAATTTAAGAGCGGTCCTTGAAAGGGGAAGAGAGACAGGAAGCAGGACGTGCTCGGCCCGTATCGGCTCTCCCACTGGCATTGAAGACGTCAAAGGTGAGTCCTGGTTAAACGAGTTGAACTCGTCCATGGGGTGAAGTGAGGTTGCTGCACTGCGCACATTGGGCATTGAAAAGGCAAATACGTGACTGGGTTCCACTTGGAGTTCACCGATTCGACTCGGGGCCGAAGGATTTGAAATTGATTAATTATGGATTTGCTGGCGTTTAGGGTGCGCGGGCGGTGCCCGATTGAGGGCAGATGATGGAGGAAAAGTTGTCGGATAATGAATTGACGAGGGCACGGACTTTGACGGGAGATTGCTTTAAGATTTTCCTTGATTCTCTTAGAAAGTGCGTGCAGGAAGGGGTGCTTCTTTTGGGGGATTCTAAAATTACAAAAAAATATATCCTTTCTGTGGGCATCTCGAGAATGCAACGTCGCGGGGTATGCGAACTGCACAAGGCCGTGGATGTAATCCATCATCTCGCGATGTCGAAATCCCTGCGCCCACGAGAAGAAAGACCGTCGATATTGACCCCAAGTCATCTCTGGTGGATGAAGACTAGAACAGACACTGGAGGCAGCAAGTCAGTCTATGACGTTCAGTGGGAGCATCTTATATCCAGGGCAACACAATGCGCAGCTGAGCTAGTGGAAGACGAGTGATTAAGCTACGAGCTATTGAGCGATAATTGATTAGACGAATGACGAGCAATTGAACAACGAGCAACTGAGCGACGACTCAATGAACGACATGCGAATGTACGATGAGCGATTGAATGTCAAGCGACTGCTCATGATTCAGTCGCTGGACGTTCAATCGATTGAGAGATATTCAGTCGAACAGTGAGCTCATTGAACGACGAGTGCACATTTCAAAGTTGAGCGATTTGGCGACGAGCGATTAGCGATTAATGGACGCGCGATTGATTGATGAGCGACGAGCGATGACAGGGCGAGCGATTGAGCGATGGACACCTGAGCAATTATTGATGAAAGGACTACCTATTGAACCGTGAGCGACGGAACGACGAACGATGGGCGATTGAACGATTGAGCGACGATTTTTTTTAACATCGATGACGAGCGCTTAAATCACTAGCAATTAAACTACGTGTGATCGTGCGACTAACTCCTTAAGCGGTAGCGCTGAATAAAAGGCTATCCGGAGCTCAGACTTGTTTCTGTTTTGTACTTGAATTAATCACTCAGTCGCTTGTCGCTTACTGCGAAGCTTCAGCTTAAAAGAGCGGGGAGCGATTGAGCGACAAGCCACTCATCGACTGAGCGACGAACGATGATCAATTGAATTACGCGTCTAGTCCTGTAAGTGGTGACTCTGGACAAATGTCTTTAGACTTGTTTCTGAATAGCACTTAGCTCCATCATTCAGTCGCTCGTCGTTTACTGCGAAACCAAAAAAGAGGTCTTTATCGACAAAGAAATTCTTGTGGAACACTTCTTCCTAACGTGAGTGTACTTCTAACTTCGCCTCCAGCTGAAAAAGGACTCTAAAAGCGATACGATTTCCACCCAGATGTCAGTTTCCAAACGGAGTGAGGTCGCTCAGCAGTCGAGAAAGGGCTCTCCTTCAAATATAACGTGAATAAATCTAATTTTAGCGTGCCTCTCACAAATCCCTGCGAATGATTGACCTGCAATCCCGCCATCAACCACAAATACCTTAGAGATTCGCAATTCAAATGGAACACAACTCAATGAATAATAAACAATCCAGGCTGTCCAATCGACCGCCCAACCGACGCACAGACCGACTTCATCGTTCAAGGACGTACCACAGACCTGTGGCGAAGACACACACGCGTCCGTTCACGGCCATGTGTAGTGTCACGCATTTGCATATGCCGCAGAATGCAGGGGGGGACGTCGAGGATATCCTGTATTATGTCGGTACACTTCCGTGAAGTGGAACGCAATAAAAGGACAATTAGACGTGTAAATTCCCCCCAACAATCCAAAGCGAATGCAAATAGAAACGTGAATAAATGAATAAATTCCCCGGATGCAGACGGTTTTTGGGGTGATTCCATTTTCGCTTTACAAATGTGTTTGTTCCTATTTTTTTGTAGGTTATTTTTTTTTCAGTAAATTTAACGAAGCGAATAGACGAAGGAGATTGAAGTCCTGCCAAGGACACTCGGAACTCCGTGGATTTTTCTTTGAGAACAATTACAAAGATAATGAGTCTCGGTCGGCGTTGGGTGGGCTTTTGCTTTGAAACGAATTTGTTGGAATTTTTTTGGCTCACTTTTTGCTAAGCCAGTCGGAAGGAATCGGATCGGATTGAGAGTGGGCACGACTCAATTACTTTATCCCTCGGTTTGGGTGCTTTTAGGTCATTACCACAAGTCTTTAAAACACATTTTTTGTGGGCAGTTGAAGTGACAATCCAGTTTGGACACAAATGCTTGAAGAGGAGGGGATTCAAGAGATAATGTTTAAGCCTTGGGTCGTTAGGCTATGTGGAATGAGTGGATCTCATGTACATTTCCAGCTGGAACCGGAGAATCTTCGAGTCCAACCCAGAGGGAGCAAGAAATCAGCACAGATGCTATGGCATCCACAAGTTGACAGGAAGCTCATATAACTTTGCATGTGACGATGGGGAGCGCAAAAAAGGATGTTGCAACAGGAATTTTGATTGAGTCTAGGGTTCACCTCGGATAGCAAAACGGTGACCATGTAGGAGTGATAGCTTTTCCAATTGTCACGTTACAGCAGCTGTTAAAGCCACCAACGACATCCATCTGTCAGAATATTCAGTACGGCTTGCCATCTGATCATGCATCGTTTCACGCTTTCCGAACGTGACGAAAGTAATCAGAAATATTATCGAAATTCAGTTGTAAATAGGCAAAGTGAATTTCATCATGAGGTTGGTGGTCATCATGGTTTCAATGTGCAGGCACCGTAGACCTCAAGCCACCAACCAGACATGTTGCTGAGAAATGAAGAAAACACAGTAGCTGCCGTTGCGGCCAGTATTGACAAAGACCCAGATATGTATAAGTTTAGGAAACAGCTAGAATTCGCGTGCCGCCAGGTCAAGGGTATATTTTCTTTAGTTCCTGCATCCCCTTGTGGGGCATAGGGCCTCAACTACGCATACGCGCCATCGCGTGCTATTTCTGGCAATATGCCTCAACTCTCCCCAACTTTGTTCCCAGCTGCCGCGCTTCACTCTTCACCGTTCTGCACTTTCTTCGAACAGCAAAGTCTCCTGCCATCCTGTGTTAAGGGGTTCCATTGCGTAGCTTGGCTACGCTTGGCTATACAGCTGTCACCCTTTCGTAGTGTGTAACCAAAATGCGGCCACTTCCATCGTTGAATACCGATGCATACTGGTTCCTGGCCCGTTATCTAGTAAAGATGTTCATTAGAGATACGTTCGGGCCAGAAAATTCGAAATATATTACGTGGGCATCTACATTGACGAATGTTTGTAATTTTCTCGTGATATGGACAATGGACAACATGGGGTAAGCGTGCTGGCGATTTCGCTGGCAGCCCACCTACTTAACCTGCCTAACCTTCTCGTGATGGTGTTGATCAGTCTCGACGTCCATCTGCATCCATAAAGGAGTACGGAGAAAGCATTGGCACGGTTTGTGCTTGGTATTGGTGCTGATTACATTGCCAGATTTTGGATGTCATACCGAATGAGGATTTTGCCTTAGCGATGCCTTTAGCAATATCCAGCTCGGTTCCGCCATCGGTTGACTCAGTATTTCCGAGGTGCTGGAATTTATTCACTGTATCAACCGGTTGCCCAGCAATGCATCGATCCAAGGCTGATTCTTTTTGTTTTTTTTTCTGTGTGTTTATTTTCAGGCCGACGATGTGTGCCTCCCTCTCCACCCTTGATGTCATTTCGTGGAGGTCCATCATTGGAATATATGCATATATCGTCCACATTGTCTAGGTGTTTCGGTCGTGGGGTGGAGCGGTCCATCGGATTCCTCCGTTGGCAGTCCACAGGTCTGCTCGAAGCACATCGCCTTGTCTTACTCCACTTTAGATCTGGAATTCCTCTTGACATCCTACCTCTATGCGATGCGCGGCAATTGTGCGCAATGGTTGATCGAACATATACTACAATATAATATTGGTGGCGCTACAGCCCGTAGAGGGCCAGGGCGTAGCTCCTCAGCAACCACACGTGTTGTGCGGGCTATTGTTCTATCACGAGTGGAAGGGACCTACAGTTTCATGCCGACTCCGAACGGCCAAGTTTTAAGAAGCTTTTTCTAGACAGTTATACTCTTTGAGCATTGTCAGTGACTCGAAAGAGGTGGGGCAGTGAAAAAGTATTTCTTGTCGTACCAGGAATCGAACCTAGACAGGTAGGTCCAAGTGCGTAGTAGTGGACGCACATACCCACAACGCCACGGGCCACCGGTTGATCGAACATTGTGATGCCATTTCTTGGCCCAAAAGCTCGTGACGGGTCATTGTCAAGTCAACATCGTTGTACTCCGAACGAATGTGATGAAGTCTTTCCAACAATTACTTCCGAACACGCCTTTGATTCAACTCCTCTGCATCTGGACATTCTGCTTATTTTTTTGCCTCATCTGCGGCCTTCCATGGTGATCAGCTCATATGGAATGCACCACGTTTCATCGTCAGTTGCAATAGATGGCATAAATGCACGGCATTTTGTTTTGCGGTTTTGCAAGGATGTCTTTCCATTGATTCACTCGTGTCGTGTCATTTTGCTGCTCCGCGAAGGAAAGTCGATCAAATCGCGTGCGTTTGTCTGCACTTAACTAAAAGCCTCATCACCAACAGCTTCTGTCAAGCTTCTCCAAATGTCATGCATCATGTCCCGTCAAAACATCGAGGATTAATATTTTGCCATTAACGGTGTGGATTGCTAATAGGTTGCAGCGCCAAGTTAATAGACTTGGGAGTCTTTTTGGCTCTAGACCATGCTTCGGCCGTCGTTGGTACCGATTCAGCGGAGTTCTTCGAGTTAGGACGAGTGTTTAAGTTTTTAATGAACACTGTTATCAATTTTGTTTGATTTAAAGCAACTATAACTCGAGCAGACATCCTCTTTGCCAAACCCTCGGTAAGAATACAAAAGGACCACACTCCTCGGAATGCCAGTGATCTCCTCAACAAGCGATAAATTCTTTCTTCATTCCTCGAGCTTCTCGTCATCCGTCTTCATGATAATCATGATTCTAGCAAACACGGGATGGACACTGGTCACCGTAAACGATGCTCATCGATTCAAATGCTTCCTCAGCAGTTTTGCTCCCATTTAATATTCGCTCTAAAGCGATTTTTTAGATGTCGTTGGAGAGTTATGCTCGCGTAGCAGATTTAGCGCGTTGAGGTAGAGTTTTCCGGTGGAAGGCGATGATGCAAAAGCTTCTTGTTGCTATGGTGCATTCGTCGATCCTGTCGAAGGTAAGACCTACACACATTCGCAGTATTTTCTTTTCGAAAATTGCGAGCTTCTCCACACTGGTCTTAGATATTGTGTGCCATATTGGGAAGCCGTACGTTAAGATCCGCCGTATTAGCTGCTTGTAGAGTAGCAGCTTTGTCCTCGGGCTTAATCCATTTTGTTTACGCGTCAAAGGTTCGATGCGATGGAAGCCTGGGTTGACCTTCTTAAGGGTCAGTTTCGAGTAGCTGTTGAACTCCAGCCTTTCCGTGAAGTTAACGCCTCTTTGTCTTGTCTTATTTCCGTACCGTTAGGGAGCACTATCTTAATGCTCCCACATTTAGCTGCTGATCTGCACCATACACCTCGGGATGGTCTCCTTAAGCACATAAGTATCGATTTTCTGGCATTGATATACCCCATTTGGAGTAGTAGCCAAATTTGTTCAGTGTCTGGATTTTGACCCTTCGCCTGGGCTGCCATAAGTCAGTGAGTCATCTGCGAATAGACAACAGCTCAATGTGTTGGTGGTTGGAGGCGGTTGATCTGCCGTGTAGACGTTGAAGAGCATCGGTCCCAGCTTCGACACTTGGGCAACTCCTGCCTTGGTGCTCCGCTTAGGTGATTGCCTGCCTTTCATTTGAACATAGAGTCTTCTGGAATGTCTTCTGTGTTGAGGTTGGAGGGGAATCCCATCTGATTCAGCTTGTAGATGAGTCCCTCTATCCAGACCGTGTCGAAGGCGTTTTGCACATCCAGGAAGCAGGCAAAGGTGACTTCGTTTGTGTTCAGGGCAGCTACTTTCCACAGGCCAGAGGCCCATGTCCACCCCGGACTGTAGCGCCAAACAAAGAGGAAGAAGCTACTTTCCACTTGCTAGATACAATTGTTCAAAATGATGGTAAGAAGTATCATCACCGACTGTGTCATTCGCTTCAGGACGAATTTCGAGATTTTGTCGGCTCCGGCTGGAAGGCTGTTGCTGTGCTGCGGTGGATAATTCCCGTGATTTCTTCGGCCGTTGTGAGGTCCTCGGATCCTACCAGATCGTCCGCTGGACTCGTTTCGTTCAAGATGACGCCTGGTGCAGATGTATTCTCAAGTGTATTGCCGTAGGTGTTGACTTCTGTGACAAAATCTGGATCATCAGGCGGTGATCGTTGGTAGATGCCTTCGAAGGAGGATGAAAATGCTTCTGCTTTCTGTCATAGCTGTTGAGAGAGCCAAAGTTCAGTGTGAAGTCAGATTCAGGAGGTGCCTTCGTTGTAATTAGCCCTTACTTCTAATCAGTCTCATCGGAAATGGAAGACATTGTGTATCCGATGACGAAGAAGACATCGCCTGTCACCCTCTCAAACGAAGTCAAATTCCATCATTCTCATCGTGAGCATTCCTCCCCTGGCAAGCATCTTATTCCACTTCGCCGTACTCCACATCCCATCCCACCATCATTCCATGTGTTCCTTGTTAATATGCAAATCGTTACAATGTTTATCTGCCCACGCGCCCTGACAGCCTTCCAACGAACACAAATCTGCCGCTGATTACTGTAAACAGTAAACATCGCCCAAGTAGCTCTTCATTAAAATCATAATCGATCTAGTACATTCGTCGACGACGTGTCAGAGTTAATTTAATTGTTAATTTACTTGGAATCGATTAGGAATTGGTTTATGATTTATGTGCGTACAATCTTATCTGCTGCAATCCGACGAATTCAATTATTGTGCGGATAGTCATCGGGGAAGTGTGCTATTACACGGAATAGTAGTCTATCACCTTATCTGGCTGTCAACAGGTGGTGGGGGCGCTTGTGGGTGCAGTCATGTGCCGAATTTTGCTGAACACATCCGCTGCTCGTTAAGGGTGTTCGCTTGCAGATAGTTTTGTTTTTTTTTGGGGGAAGATGGGAGCTTTTGGATGGCATGCGTTAGCTGGGCTGACATACGGGGATTTCATATTTTCTTTGAATTCAATTTTGGGTAGCGTAAGACCGTCGACTCTGGACATTAACCAACGAATCTGGCTACCTTTCTGCAATTACTCGCCAACATCTTTGGCGGAGTGCTCGAAGAGTACAGCCTCCACGACAGAGACATTGCGACTGCACGTAATGTGGTCATAAATAGCAAGAGGTTCCCTCGCAAAAGCATCCACACAGCAACCGGACGTTCGAACCGCCAACCAAATCGACCATGTGCTCATTGACGCAAGTTATGCCTGGAAACATTCAGAGGAGCAAACGTCGACTCTGACCACTTCCTCAAGCAGCACGATTCAGAGCTCGACCGTCCAATGTAAGAAAGTTACCAACAAGCCAGCCAACAAAAAGAAGTTTCGACAAAGCCAGAGTCTACGAAGATAAACGCCAACGATATGTGGTCGCATTGCCGCTCTACCATCAAAGAGCTAGCGGAAACCTCTTAAGGCTTGTACGACTCACGACAAGAAACCCGTGGTATCTCGCCATCGAGTGTGAGCAAAAGAAACGTGCAACCGACGTCGCATACCAAAAGGCCCCGCAACGGAAATTTAGATCAGCGCAAGAGGAGTACCGGGCTAGAAGACGGGAGGAGGAGAAACCTCCAAGCTCAAGGACATCGAAGAGTCTAGGGATGGACACAAAATACGGGCCTTTTATAAAAATGCCAAAAGCCAGGCTTTAGGAAATGTGCACCCAGGCTCTTCGAAATCGTGGGGGTAACCCTATTACTGACACGTAGGGTACACTGGATTTATTTAAGCAGCACTTCCAAGAGCTGCTTAATGGACCTGTTCAGGAGAGATAGGGAATCAAGACCTCCCAACTACAGTTGACGGAGTAATCCTTCCTCCTAGCTTTGAAGAAGGCGGCAGAAGAGCTCTTCAAGGACGGTGGCGCGATGTCCACCAAATCATCTGCGACTGAAATATTAACTTCATATGCTTCTTCTTCTTCTTAGGGCGCTACAGTCCGAGGTGAACCTGGGCCTCTACAGCCAGCTGTCTCCAATGTCGCACACCAAGCTGGCTGAGGTGCCCCTCGACTTCTGTGTGCCACCTTGTGCGTGGGCGTCCTCTGTTGCGTTGTCCCACAGGCTCGTCGCTCCATCTACAAAAAAGGCGATCCTACCTGTTGCCACAAGTACGGAGGTATGTCCTGCTCAACGTCGCTCTAAGTTCCTGTCCAGCGTACTGTGTGAGTTCATGAAGGCGTTTTGCAGTGTGACTTCCGGCCCGGCAAGTCGACGAACCGACCAGAGACTAAGGCAAATCCTGGAGAAGACCAGCGAGTCTCAAATCGATACGCACCACTTTCTCGTCGATTTTAAAACCGTATGCGACAGTATTCATCGCAAGGAGCTAATCGATACGATGTCAGGATTCAGGCCAAACCACGCTAACAGAGGCGATGCATCATGCAGTTCGGTTCAAGAACCTCTGAGTCGTTCAAAAACTGCGCCGGATTTCGGCAAGGCGATGCTCTGTCGTGTGATTTCTTCAATCTGATACCGGAGAAGAAGAAGAAGTGCTGCGGACAGCGGTAAACACGGAAGGTCCTATGTTCTACAAGTCAGTCCATCTGATGGCTTTACAGATGACATAGACTCCGTCGCGCATTCCCAAAGTGCTGTAGTGGAAGCTGTTACGGTGATTGAATGAGAGGCGCAACGAGCTGGTCTTAAGGTCGATGAGGACATGCTGTCGACCAGAATACGTTCCGTCACACAATTCCTGGGACAAAACACCATCACAAGACACCACGATCGACAACTACAATTTTGAGGTAGTGAAGGAGTTTATGTATCTACCTCGGGGCAAACATGAACTCCACAAAACGACAACCTAGTGGAGATCCGACGTAGGATAGCCCTCGGCAACCGATGCTACTTCCGTTTGGCGAAACAACTGTGCTCCTGACTCGAAAGACCAAAATCATGCTCAACAGAAGCTTTATTCTGCCAGTCCTGCCATATGAAGCCGAAAGCTGGACGAAAAGGTAAACAGCCGAACGGATTCTTGGTGGCCTCGAAAGAAAAATTCTCCGTCGGATACATGGTTCCGTCTGCGAGGAAGGTGAATGTGATAACCACGAAATCTACGAGCTGTACCAGGATGTCGATGTTGTCCGGAAGGCAAGAATCCATAGACTACATCGGGTCTTCGAATCACAGCCTCCTAATTCGAGAGGGAGAGGAAGACCGATTACACGATTAGGAAATGACTCATGCAGTAATTGAATTGTTTGTCTGGCTGTATCGCATGTGGGACCGTCTTATTGGAACCGCATGTTAGTCACATCCATATCTTGTAAATGGTGATTTTTTAGCTATTATCTTTTTGGCAACACTGGTTTAAACAGCTGACGCACGTTTCGTGTTCTGTTTCACTGTCAACATCTTCAGTTTGGTCTATAATTTAACCATGAATCGTCTTACAAACGAACAACGCTTGCAAATTATTGAATTTTATCATCAAAATGAGTGCTCTGTTAAGAAAGTTCATCATTTTATCATCACTCACCATTGTGTTCAGCGACGAAGTTCATTTTTGGCCCAATGGGTACGTAAATAAGCAGAATTTTCCATTTTGGAGTGAATATCAGCCAGAAGCATTGCAAGAGCTACCAATGCATCCAGAAAAAGTCACAGTTTGGTGCGGTTTATGGGCTGGTGGCATCATTGGACCGTACTTCGTCAAAGATGATGCGAATCGTAACGTAACTGTGAATGGTGAGCGCTACCGTGAGATGATATCCAACTTTTGTTTGCCCAAAATGCAAGAGCTTGACTTGCATGACATGTGGTTTCAAAAAGACATGCCACACAGCACGCGCATCAATGGACTTATTGAGGGGCGAGTTCGGTGAACATTTTATTTCACGTTCGGGACCGGTCAATTGGCCGCCTAGATCGTGCGATTTAACGCCTTTAGACTATTTTTTGTGGGGCTATGTTAAAGCTCATGTCTATACAGACAAGCCCGCTTCAATTGACGCATTGGAAGACAACATTGAAGGATTTATTCGTGAGATACCGGCCGAAATGTTGGAAAGAGTATGCCTAAGCGGATGGACCATTTGAGGCGCAGTCAAGGTCAACATTTGCATGAAATAATCTTCAAACATTAAATTATATGGACCGTACCATCGATTCAAATAAAGAATTCTTGCATTTTTCTGAATTTTATGTTTTTTTTTTTTTGAAAAACTTTCCTATAGCTTTTAAAAAATCACCCTTTAATTTAGGCACAAAAAACTGGGTTATCGTATCGCGAACATTTCGTAATGTTTCATTTTTGCAAGTCTGATCTGAATGCTGTCATCGCAAAAATCGAGTTTATTTGCCTTCAAATACTTTTCAACTGTACGCGTTTCCATCGCACTTCATCAAAAGAAAAGACTTCACATTTTGCAAATCTACTACGATTTTTTGTTTTTGTACAGCATTTTCGTCCCTAATCGAATAATATGTTGCCGAGGATTAGGCTTACCGGGGATGATACCTCAATAAGATAAAACGTATTGAAAGTCTACCTCCAGTGTAATGTGGAAACGACTTATGCTGCCAAGATCTTCTCTACTCTTCTGCGCCACCTTAAACCCAGGCGATACTTCTAGCTCGGAGCTAGGTTATTGTAGCACTCCACACAACCTGCCCACTTTAGGCGGTTTAATCTGTGACGCTGTGCCGTTAGTAGTTGAATCTTTGTTGCTCTAGATGCACACAGGATGAAAGATCTCACGCAGAACTTTTCTCTGGAAGAGACCATCATACTCCTCATCGGTTTCCGACGTCGTTCATGCTTCTGCGACGTACTTGAAGTCTGCACAAAATCAATTTTCCACTCAGTCTTGTCGGTCGGACGGCCCCTTGCTGCTGTAAAATCATGTCTCGTTCGTCATGGTCAAATGTGCAAAACAGCCATTTTCTCTTGTAAGCAAATTCCGCGTGTAAACCATTCACCACGGTCCATGTCAAGACTCCCCCCTAAGCCATCAATCAAATGTTTCTCGCCTTTCACGAGAAAGAGTGACACCTTGTCTTCAAATGACGTTTAAATGTGTCACTTCTCTCGATCAAATGCCACACAAATGTTCAAATGCACCTCTCCACTCGAAGCAGTCCGCACGGCTCAAGAGCTCGTCACGTGATTGACCATGAAAACGCGCACAACACTCGAACACATCCCCGACATAACCTCATATTTTATTGCTCCGTCAATGGTTTATGCATTTCCATAATTTCTCCGTCATAATTTCGCCATAAATGAATTATCCTCTTCTATGAACGTCGTCTCCGCCCGCACATACGAGTGAATGGGCAATTTCGCTGAAAGGCGATCGAAGCACTGGAGAGGGGCAAATACGAACGCGACGTCGCCCCACAGCTACTAGTGTCTCCTCGCTTAACGACGTCTCATATTTCTGGGTTATGTCGGTTTGTGTCAACTATTCGTCGCCTGTGTCGTTTTAACATCCGACGACGACGGTGACATCATGAATTAATGAAGGCTGTTCGAGATGTGAATGGGCTGCCGGTTCGCGAGGAGTGAGCAACGGAAGGATGTGTATCGCGTCGATGGATGTAATTAGTTAGATCCTGTTCGAGATGAACCAACGCGGGCGTAGTTTTGTGGCTGCTGGCGTGGGTGGTCGTGGGTGGATTTAAGAACTGTTTTAAGGTGAATCGGGTCCTTGCGCTGATGTCCTTCGTTCAGTTTCCAGGAGAGGCTTGCTTGAAGTCATTGTCGATGAATGCAGTTAATTTGTGGGGACTTAAGTGTGCCGCTTCGCTTGCAATGGCTAGTCTGATGTACTGTCTGTGTGTCTAGAAGCTTTCCCAACTTCGCCGTTCGCAGTCGGCATAAAACAGGAGGTCGGTCCCCTCTGTTGGGAGGCATCAAAGGAGGAAGAGTGTGCCTGGACATAGTTTGTGCAATGACCATTAGCGCTATTGTTCTATCACGGGTGACCATTGCAGAAACTCTGCCCAGGGACACTATTCCTCCTTTGATTCCTCACAACATCACGTCACTCTCGGCATAATTAGTTTAATTTTCACCATCGAACAAAGTTCACCGAAGTCAGCTATTCAGCAACCTTTTAACAACTTTCCCCATTATCTCTGCAGACGTATCCATTAGGTCTCCCTGTCCCCCAATAGTTGCCACTCCACACGTGAGTAGCAATTCATCTCCGTTCCAGGCCATGCATGAGATTGTCAATTACACATTCCTCTCCCTCATTAGACGCAAATATTTGCACAAAAACTTAGCCAAAGTCCTTTAGTTTGCTGCAAAACTTTTCCTCTGTCCTCTGAAACCCTCCTCCCCCCTCCCCCCTCCCCGCGGAATCGAACGGACTATGCATCTGTCACTTGCCGGAGTGCGCACTTCGCAAAGTTTCCCCACCACACACAAAGTCTGTGACAATAGTTGCGCACACCAAATCGGATTCAGCAACTTTTTGCCCAGATTTGTCATCACTGACTCGGCGATTACATAAATTAATTAACTCGCGACACGAGACTGTCCCAAGCAGCGCCACTGACGCTGTCACAGTGACACTCGCGCCCTGACACTCTCTTGCGCACTGTCACAGTGACAGTTGCGTGGTTTTTATTGCTTCCCCCCCCCCGCACTTCTTTCTAATCAGTGGTTCTCTGTCACTTCTTGCTTATACCGTTACAGGTCAGTGTTTGATAATTTTTTTGATTTTCTGGTCTCGTGTGGTAATCGCGGATAATAGCGGTAAGTCGGTGGTGTTCAAATTGCTGAAAACATGTAATCCAACGTCAATTATAGTGTAATCAGCATTTGTCGGGGGAAAAAACGCACTCAAATATGACAGCAGTTACAGGGTGTTTGAACTCTCTTGTCCCGTCTCTCTGCCTGCCTGCCCGGCAGTGTGTGTGTGGCGTAATTTGAAGCAGTCGAGTGTCAACTTGTTCAGATTAATGGCTTCCGTGGAGATTTTTGAGTTCACATCGTTGATTGTATTTTTTTTTTTTCGCATCAAATGTCAGATGTCACATGTTTGTTTACGCAGACGGAAAGAAAATACGTCTGCCTTGACGGGGAACTTCAGCAGTTGGCAGAAGTTTTTTTATGACTGTTCCTGCGTTTCCGCCGCTCGCCAGAGTTCTGAATTCATAATTTTCCTGCGCTCCTGTGGATGGCGAAGGAGATGGATTGTGTATTTTTTCCTTTATTTTCGAGGAGTTGCCGTCGACAGTCGCATAAAAGAGCGAAGGAGTCCTCGCATTAAATTCATGTGTGTTTCCGTGTTTAGGTAACTTTTGTGCGAAATTCGCAGAGTTCTTGGGCGGCGTTGAATAAATTTTGTGAACGAAGGCCGTGGGCGGAGGGGCTTTGTGGGAAAAGTTGTCTAAGAAGTTAGTTTAGGGGGAAATGATGTTTGTGCAGTGGAGTGGGAATTTTTGCGCTTGTGTGTCTAGCCTTCTGTTCATGACTCATTCGTAGTCCGGACTTGCAGTGTGACACTGTGGTCCTCCTTAAGGACGTCCAAGACCTGTTTGGAAGTGTTTATGATCGAAAGCAGGGGATGGTGGGGGGTCAAGCCAAGTTTGGAAGGCTTAACACAGTTGAACGATGAACATATGAGGACGGTTCAAGATGGACCTGAGTCTACCTTCAATTGTCCCTGTTGCCCAGTTGTCGTCTGTTGTTCGTGTCGAGAATTGAGAATGTACATATATGTACATACAGGCTGGGCCAAATACAAGTTTCTTACTAAAAATGTAATAAAATGAACAAAATTAAATTTTTTCCATGTATTATAACTTTATTAGAAGAACAAATATTTCCCATTAATTATGAAATACAACGTCGTTCAAGTGGCTGCCACAGCTGGCTTCGGAGTAGCGCATTCTGTCACCCCAATTTCACAAGACCTTGTTGGTGGTTTCGGGTTGCAGCTCACGGATTGCTTGGATGTTATTGCCTTTAAGTGTTTCAATCGTTTCCGGATTGTTGGCATAAAATCGGTCCTTCACGGTTCCCCCCAAAAAAAAAGGCAAAACGGGGCCAAATCGCAGCTCCCAGGCGGCCAATTGACATCGCCAAGACGGCTGATAACACGATTTGAGAATTTGGTGCGCAAAAGATCTATTGTGGCATGGTCATTGGCATGGCGTGCCATCCTGCATGAACCAGAGGTCGGCCAAGTCCGTGTCTTCAATTTCAGTAAAAAAAAAGTCAGTTAACAGGGCTCCTTAACGCCACCATTGACCAAAACGTTTTCCCAGCCTCATTTTCGATGTCCGTAAATTGAGTCTCACACTCTCTGCCACATCAGCCACATTCTCATCCACATTCATGCCGTACGTCGACGGGGACCATGAGTATTGTCCACTAGCATACCAGTCTCACGAACTTTTTGCACAAACTTGCATACAGCAGTCACGGTGGGTGCTTCATTTCTGCCAAAACTTCTTCTTTTCAAAAAACGTACTCTTTAGGCCACACAGCATTCACTTTCGAAATAAGTTTTCAATATTTCCCAAAGCTGTTCAAGCGTAAAGCGACTCCTTTCGTTCCGCGGAGGTATGACACAAGCATTCTGTCAAGACTTCGAGCGGGTAACAGCTGTCAGTATCAAGATTACCTATGATTTAAGAAAAAACCTCTAGATGGCCCACCCTGTACGTAGAAGGTACCCACTAAAACTGTCTGTTGAACAGTATTACACAAGACGGTAGGAATTTTCCTTCACCGAAATTACATTGTGTGCATCGAGACCTGAGTTAGACGCAGATTCTGCCCGTTTGCTGCTGGTCGGAAGATCTGGAGAAGCTAACCAGAATTCAAAGGTCGGCCTGCCTATGAATGACAGGTTGTCTTAGAACAACACCGACGGCAGCACTTGAAGTCATCCTCGTCATCCCTCCGATCGACCTATTCTGCAGGATCAGTGCAGCCTCATCGGTCTTGAGAGTAAGAAAAGCGGAGGGGTCACGCTGTCATGATGTCATGTCACCAACAAGTTGGGCATCAGCACTAAATATAGGATAAACAGACTACTACCCCAGCCCCGGCTAAGAGCTTCAACCAGCACTTTCCGAACGGGATACAATGGCAGGAACAAAGTCGAAAAGTGCTTGGCACTAAGGGACGACTTCAGCGTCTTCCAAGCCGAAGTGGCTGCGATACATGGGGCAGCACTAGCGTTGAGAGATCACAATGTAACCGACAAATCGAATCGAAAAATGTCATAGCATCAGACACTTTGACATCGAAACTGATTAGATTGTGCAGACAGAGCACAAGACAGAGCACTTGGCGAACTCGATGACTCTCTGGATACCAATGCATACTGGAATCAAAGGAAACGAAAAGGCTGACAGCCTCGCGAAGAGGGTATCGGAGCTCGGAGAATCTCTAGCAAGCCCGTATAGGCATACCCCGCACAGCTCCGTTAGGAAAAAAAACTAGAAGGCGAAGCCCTGAATACAGCGATAACTCGATGGCTTAGTCTGAGTATTGGAGCACCCAATCGATCCAATCGATCTCCGAATCAGACAAGAGTCAATGGCGACAATGCACTTCTTACCCGATGGTACAACTAAACACAGACAGCCTGGAAGTTACCACGCACATACGGCAACGAACCTATCGAGTGCGCGCTTGGGTTCCGTTTGGGAGAATGGGAGGATAACTAAGTCATCTGCAAAAAGAAGATGACTTACCTTCAGCTCCTCCAATGTGCAACATTCCTCTCCTCGGCTGCGCTGCAACATTCAGTCCGTATATACGAAAAGAAGAGACGACAAGACGCACCCCTGGCGAAGTCCAACGTCCACGGCTACAATTTGTGTATAAAAGATTGAGTAGCCCTCAAAAGGGGACAATGAATCCCACATTTGTGCTGAACAGTCCCTTTTAAAGTCCACACAGCAGCTCTAGATCGAAAGTCGAAAAGCTGGTCACTTCTGTCTGTACAGTGAGGAACGCCATCCTAGACCGTAGCCCTAGATCGTGCCTCCAACACCTTCGCGTAGACTTCCCCGGGGACACTTAAAAGAGCTATGCCCCTGTATGCGTAGTAATCTCTTTTGTCCACCTTGATTGTCTCGGCGCGTTCCCAGGCCACCCTAATGACGCGAGAGAGCCAGACAACTTCCTCTTTACCCGTTCCCACAAGCATTTCTGGCCGGATTACACCCGCATCGGCGCATTTGCCAATTTGTAGCGATTCAACCGCCAAAATGACTCTCGACAGTTGGACTATTCTCCGATCCACTCAAAAGGGCTGTCACCATCAGAAGCCTGGTCGAGAAACACCAAAAATTGATCGCAAAGTGTTCTTCTCAATGGAAAGTCCTGAATCTCAATTTCAGAAAAACATGGGTCCATTGAAAACCATTGCAAAGTAGCTTCGTGAATGAATCATTGAATATTCAATCATATCCTGCAGCCTGAATCCTGAATCAGCTTCAGCTTATGTCTAAATTAAGATGTCCTTTAGCTGAGGACTGCCTGCCCTCCAATGAGTGCAGTAAGATGTCACAGTATCCCCGTGCTTCAAGGCCACCTTAAGACGATTAGATGCTGCATCTGACAACGTCACTGAGGCCTCCATTGCCTCCTTCCCCGGAAGAGCTCTCCAGCCCGGAGGTGGATGCACTGCATTGTGTTCAGAATCTCAAATCAGTCCCAGTTCGAATCGAGGGATAAATTTGTCGTTTAATCATCGTTCCAGCTCATATCGGTGCCATTAAATAACCATTTATTCATAACGCTGGCAATAGACTCTATTAAACCGCTCTCAGCGGGCACGCCCCGGTTCGAAATCATCACCGATTGCCACCGCATACGACGCCGAGCAGTCTGGAAAATGTATGCAAGCTCCTTCCCCTTAATTGGTCGCATCATTCATCGAATCCCCTGATTGTGCGTTTTCTTCCTCCGATGTCCTCGCCGAGGACAGGCGATGAGAACCGGCAGAGGACTTGCACATTCGCCGCACGTTTCTCGGTCTCCGGCTGAAACAAATTCCATCTACTCGCCTCATCCTCTGCGGACTTAATCAAATTCGTATCCGATCGACGTCAGCTCGGAGTGATGTGACTGCGTTCCCATATCGGTGGTCGGCCACATCGAGTGGAATTGGTTTAATCTGCTCAGGCGGCGGCCTATTGGAATTGCATTCGTGAATCTTTTGAATCACAGAGCAAGGCGGGCGCCTGGGTTGCCCAAAGGACACGTGAATAATTAGCGTGTTTGATGTGAGAGCGGAGGTGCGTGTGCGGCCGTCCTTGAGTGGCATTGGGTTGGGGGCTGTGCTGCCTGGATCGTGCCATTTCGTGGCGTTTAACAAGGTGTCACGAAGTCGTCAATCGAGCGTGTGCCTCGCCGGTACAGACTTTCAGCCGTTCACTCATGCGAGACAAACGACGAGACGTGAGCTACTGCGAGTGTGACGGAGTCCCAAGGAAAGATTCAATGAAATTACTTGCAGCAGAAGGGGAGAACGGGAGGGTGACTATGCAGATGTGCTGCTGAGTTATGCATAATCAAGTGTGCTTTAGGCGAAGGGCTGTTTACTTTGCCCGAGCATTACAGTCCAATTGGAAATGAAAAATGGAGCGTTCGCAAACTGAATTGCTTACTCAAGGTATGCCTGGGAGCTGGCGCCGGGGATGAGGGAAATGGAAGCTATTTCCTAGATTAAATCGTCAAGTTGAATACAAATGAATGAAGGCATTTGCTTGCGTGAGCAGTCTGAGCTCCACAGTCCGGAGATTTGAAGGAAGAAGGCATTGATTTGGTCATACTCTGGCCTGCGTCGGCTGTAAAATAAAGCACAGTCTGCAGCATTTGCTTCGATCAATGAATGCAGAATAAAAAATACCGACGACTGCGAAGGAGGGAAGGGACTTACGCCCGGTTTCGTTTTGAGAAGGTAAACGTTTGATGATGCATCATGGAGCAGTTGCGGTTTTTTCTTTCGCACTCCATGCTCTTGCGGTTTGAATGTTGCACACTCTCACACAGGGTGCAGCTCATCACACTCTCTGCGAGAGACATCAACACTTACGACCAATTACAGATGAATGAAGGACACAATGTGGCTGTCGTCCGCAAGGCCCCGAGCTCTTCAATTAGTGGCATAGATTCTACATACGAGGGGCGTTCACTATATTCTCGGTATCGGGGTGAAGCTCTGGTTGTATATATAAATTGATTTATTTATCAAGTAATACTATTATTTTACTGCATACATGTAAAATTTCATATAAATGTGATTATTAATTCGCGTTTTATCTCTAGTTAAACAGAATCATAATGGCAACTGAGACGATGATGGTAAAAATTGAGCATCGCGCTGTAATTAAATTTCTCACTAAGCAAGGAAAAAGTCAAAAAACTATTCATGAAGAGATGGTGGCTGTTTACCAGGGTTCCGCACCTACGAGCTGTACGAGCATGCACTGGTGTTTTCACATCTCCTACAGACCCGGCTTGCTCAAATGTTTGCACGATTTTTCCGATTGTACGCACATTTGGACGATTAAATTGACCGAAAAAATCACGAAGTGCACGATATGCATTTTGATTTGAATGCCCATTTTCATAATAAGCCTAAATAACTTTAACGCGTTGCTCGATTGTGTATCTTTGCATGGTTCAAATTGAGTTAGTCTGAGATTCAGAAATGTCAAAGGAAATGCAGAAAAAAACTTGACGTTTAGGTGTGGTTCACATTCAACATCGGCCCTTAAAAGTTAACCACCCTTTATATTCACAAATTCAGCCGAAAAACAAACAATCTGATGTCGAAGTTTAGCACGCTTCCAAAATATTCCTCACCAGCAACTGTGTAAATCTTGTAGGATCATATTTGAAATCAATTCTAGTCACCTTTAACTTATTTTCAACATCTTGGGGTACAGCTCGTGAAGTTTTCATTTATCGACCATTGTGAACAGCACACAGTTCACCGTGAGATTGAGTTGTCCGATAATGACATTCGGCTGTCAAAGGCGAATAAAAATGTCAACTCCTCCTTCCATCATCAAAATATCAAATCATGATATTCCTTCAACAAAAAAAGAAAATCCTCAATCACCTGAAGCGACTGTCACCGTGACACGATTATCATCACAAACACACGGCCCTCTCTCTCTCTCGCAGGGACCGTGTTCACAAGGTAAACTCGAGTAATAAAATCCCCATAACCCTACTGCGCCATAAAAATAGTCTCAATCTCTTCGTATGAAATTTCATTTATCCGCAAACGTGTCCTGTTCCGTGTCGACATCGAGGTCGAACGAAAGAAACGAAAGAAAAAACGACACTTAAACTTTATGCCTACACCGTCTTTTTTTTATATTAAATTACATATTTCATACCCGTCCCGCATCCATAAAGGGGTGGCGCGGCGCGACGTGGCGTGTATCACTTACCGTTTATCCTTGCGAGCCTGAGACGAACGAGAGTGCCCGTTGAGCATTGTGCCGCCATAGCAGAGGCTGTGACTTTGCCCGGAGCCTATTTTGAGTCCCGAATCGATGAGAATATTCGTTCAAAAATAAATCTGAAAATAATTAAATGGAAAAAAAATACGTGAGATGTACATATGTGTGCATGCGGACATAAGCCGAAGGATGGATTAATTGGATTAAGGATGTCACATGCGGTGCAAGTTTTCGGCTGAATTAAATAATGATGACGCATAAAGAGTTGTTAATGTGCGCCGCCGGATTGAATAATTTGACCGTGGACATTTATCCACGAGCAATCATTGAACGGGTGCTGATGAGGTGGTGGCCTTTTTTTTGGAATTATCCCACGTGTGTGACGGTGGCGAAATTGTGCCACTGTACGGCCATAAATTCAATTATTATTGGGAAACAATTGAACGGAGGTTTATTTTTGGCACGTACTAGGGTTTTGTTCTAATTATTCCGATTGTCCGTGAATCATTGCGAATCACTGCCGAATTGTAGGCGAATTATTGCCCGCGGGGAGCCATTAAGAGTTGCCAAAGTGCTTTGGGGAATTTGCGAATAATTCCAAATCATTGTGAATGGCCGCGAATTGTTGCAAATAAGGGATTGAATTAAAAATGCAAATTTGGGGGTATATTGAATTAAATCTGTGATTCATTGCGAATCAGTCTGCATTGTGGGGAATTATTGCCATGCGGTGGAGTGCAGACGAATCAAGAACATTTTGTAGGTTATTGTTGAAATACTTCACAGTTGCCAAAGTCATTTGTTAAAAATTAGAACAAAATTGTGAATCACTGCAGAAATAAGTGGGTATCATTTCATCGACATCGTGGCAAATACTTGTTCAAAAGCTTCACCGGACCTCGGCAAGGACATCCGCTGTCGTGTGATTTCTTCAATCTGGTACTGGATAAGATGGTGCGGCGGGCAACTGTAAACACGGAAGGACCTATCTTCTACAACTCAGTCCAAAGGTTGGGTTACGCAGATGACATCGACTCCGTCTCGCGTTCCCAAAGTGCCGAAGTGGAAGCTGTTACGATGATTGAAGAAGAGGCGAAACGAGCTGGTCTTAAGGTCGATGAGGACATGCTGTCGACCAGAATACGTTCCGTCACACAATTCCTGGGACAAAACACCACACATCGACAACTACAATTTTGAGGTACTGAAGGAGTTTATTTACCTCTAGTTGACTCCACAAACGACGTCACAGTGAAGATCCGACGTAGGATAGCCCTCGGCAACCGGTGCTACTTCGTTTTTTTCGAAACAACTGTGCTCCTGACTCGAAAGACCAAAATCATTTTCAACAGAAGCTTTATTCTACCAGTCCTGCCATATGAAGCCGAAAGCTGGACGAAAAGGTAAACAGCCGATCGGATTCTTGGTGGCCTCGAAAGAAAAATTCTCCTTCGGATACATGGTTCCGTCTGCGAGGAAGGTGAATGAGATAACCGGAAGCTTTACGAGCTGTTACAAGATGTGGATATAGTCCAAAAGGCCACATCGAGCGCATGGACACCAACGCTCCAGCTAAGAGGGTCCTCGAATCGGAGCCTTCTGGTTCGAGAAGGGGAGGAAGACCGAACCTCCGGTAGAAGACCAAATCATGGCGGACGTAAGACAGCTTTGGGGGACTGGGAGCAGAATGCCCATGACCGTCATCGATTGACGGTAGCCATTGCTCAGACTCAGACTCTCCATGGGTCGTCCATGGTTGTGGCGCAGGACCGTTCCGGACTGTAGTGTCACCAGAAAATGCAGCGAGGATTAGATCGATAATCATTTTGGGACTTGCCTGTTTAAGAGACTTGCCTTTATTCCAATTGGAAAGCGAATTTCGACCGCAGGTCATCTACAGCATCAAGCTAACCAGCCTTGTCAATAATAGTCAGCTCGAACGGTTGAATGACTGAAGTCAGATTATCAACAGGAAAAGACGCCTGCAGTGGCGGCAGTGAACTTTCTTACTGTCAACACTGATGCACTTTTTTGTGCGAGACAGCGACTATAATGTGCCTGTTATCAATTGGAAACTAATAGAATCTCTGATTAGCTTCATTCCACTTCCAGCTAACTTGTGTGTTTGAAAGCCGGTGCTGCTGCTGAAGGATGTTGTTATTACCATCGTCCATCAAGAAACACCATACCACATTTCAGACGGCTTAAAAGATAGAGTTTCAGCCAGTTCTTAGCAACGCCGCCTTTCAGGCATGGCTACTTATTGATCGAACCTAGTACGAACTAGTCCTGCCAGTTCACAGTTAATTTAAACTCTTATTTCACATGAAAAGAAATGTCACTTTTACGAATGACGGTTCATGAATGTGTATAAGTCATAAAGAATGTATGTATGTAAACATATGTCAACTTGAGCAATGGAGTGTTTAAGCTAAGTAGAGTAGACACTGACCGTAATAAGCAATTCTCTCAGTTTCGTTGAGTTTCGTTCATTTCTGCTTACTTAAGTGGGAGCGATATTAATCACCCTTTACGTTTGTAAATGACAGTTGACGTTGAGAGGATCTCCGCACTTCAATTTAGCTTGATAAAAAACACAAACTCGGATGCATTTTACTGCAGTTCCCAGAAGCAATTGTTGGCACTGTGAAATTTGACGATGTCGATTAATAATTCTTTCGTTCGGTTCTGGTATACGCTTAAGCCTCCGCACTTCCACTATTGTTTGTCCTTACAATTTAACCATCTACCCACATCAGTGCTGAGCTGTCACGAAAGGTAAATTTATTTTGAAAAAAAAATGTGGAAAGTGGTATTTCTTCCGCGGTGTGGTAACCCTGCTCCTCTCACCACACACCAAAGGACCTCTGCATCTGGATTTACTTAAAAATGTCCAAAAGCCCACACCATGTACCCTCAATACGTTGGCCCGATTTTATCCCGCGGCACTTGACTCTTTTTGTGAATAACTTCAAAGCGAACACAAAATCGTTTGCGGTGGGCTTGGTTTGGTTTTCTGTTCGTCCGCGTTGGGCCTTCAAGCCCCAAAAAAAAAAAAAAAAAACAACAGAAGGACCCTATGTGACTGGGGACACACAAAGCGGCGGTGTTACCTTTCGGTGTCCTTTGAGTAATTGCTTCATAATTTCAAAAGGAACGACCATGGTCCAGTCGTTCCTTCTTTCGGGGTGAAGAATAACATATTCACCAAGGACAAAGTAAAGGCTTAATTGTTTGTTTATCCTTTTTTCATCTGAACGGTGGGCAACGCTTATTTGTTTTGCAGACAACAAGCAAAAGTGGAACAGCTTTACGTGTGAGCGGTGGAAAGTGGATTTAAGAACGATTTAAATGGGAATGTTGGCACTTTAGACGAAGGGTGGCAATATGTTAAATAATGTTGGCCTTTTTTAAGATTTGCAATTCTTGTAATCTCGATGTATTGTCGCAAAGGGAGTAGTGGGGCGGCTGGTTGTTCTGCCTTTAGGCCTTCTGAGGAAGAGTTCATCTGAAACGTTTTCGAATTATTTTTGCATATATTGCCGCCGGTCTGCATTCAAACGACACAATGGAACTAGAGAGCTGGCTGGTGTGGTGAGAATGAATGCTTCGAGTCTTAGGAGTTGAAATGTTGCTTATGCTAATGTGGCAAAGAGTGCCGTGGCAAATCGAATTTCCAGACTTCTGCTTTCCATTGAGTGCTAGTCACAGAAGAAAAACCCTTAAATAGGGGGAACTGCAACCAACCGCAGTTCCTTCGCATGACGTTATGTCAACACCAAGTCGTTCAATACTATTTGGCAATGAGACCATTTAAGACATCTCCTGCAGCTAAGCGACCCAAGAAGGGTCTTTGAGCTTCGTTGTCTGTGGGCACATGAGTAATTGATTAACGTGATCACCGCTTATATCACGACGTCTTTTACTCTTGGGACCAGTTTGCCACGCTGGATCAGAAGCCTTAAGTAGGGGTGTCAAGTGCCAATTTGGAGTTAAAATTTATGGACACATCCATCTTGGTTAAGGCCTAGGACCTCTGCTGCTATTAGGGTCGCAGCACCCGGTTGTTTTTTGCAACTCTACATTGATTTGGATTTGGACACGCTACATTCCTCAGCCTGATAAATTCTCATCGACGTGTATACCACCTCTCCACCTCTCCACCTCTCCACCTCTCCACCTGCGACTTTGGGTTTTAAACCAGAGCCACTCGCACTTGGGAGCCAATCTCAAGCGATCAGGCTGAAACCCATGCGGGTCTCTTTGGCTTTCCTGATCTGCGGTGCCACCAGACTATAGCGTCTGGTCAAGCTACAAGTGGGACGCCATAACAACCCGTGACTGGCCGGCATTCTGTTAAGCGTCATTTTATGTGCAAATTCTATGATTAAGAGAGGGCGCTGTCCACTTAATCCTTTATTTGCGAGCTTGTAACCGGCATTTTAACAAGCAAACAAGTTTTCTAAAACCAGACGCTCTCAGCTCAGGATTTTCGCCTCTTACGACAGGCATGCCTTACCTCGGGTATATTCCTACCCGAAGAGAGAACCTGTGGACCAGAAATAAATGAGTAAAGAGATATTCAACTTCTTTCTTCCTCTCTTGCCCCTTGATTTCATCTGACAGCGTTTTTTATAACATTTTTCGTCCCCTGTCTGTGAATACGTGTCAGCTCTTGCGAACAGCTGGTAAACAGATGATTAGAGTTCTTATTTGAACTCTTGCGAACAGCTGGTAAACAGATGATTAGAGTTCTTATTTGAAAATTCGATCGTTACTTGGACTTTTTTAAAATTTCGGTGGTAAATTTTCAACACAGTAAGGAGGGGTAAGCAAACGAACAACGCTTATGTTCATGAAGTAGCTTTCTGAGAGTTACAGTCTGAGGTACTAGGACTAAATAATTTTGTCATTATTTACATTAATTATTTATGCATTAATTATTAATGAAATGTAGTGTAAGTATTTTTGCATATCCATAATACCGAAAAAACAATAAGTACATGTTCGTGGGCAAATTCACGAATCTTCCACAAAATTCACGAATCGGCCGCCATGTTGGGTTGAATTGACGAACGTTGTAAAAGTATGCGTGTAATGCAAGGGAATTCCACCACTATCACATTTTTCTCCGGTGTGGACGAGGGGCAAAAATGGCCGAAGTTGAATATCTCTTTACTCATTTAATTTCTGCTGTGGACAGTCTCATGCTTGCGGTTGCAGGATATAGCTCGTCGGAATATGCGGTTTTTGGTTCCAACACAATTTGTCAGTGTTGCAGAATTACGCCGAGCATAAAATGGCGGAAAAGTGTCATCTTTCAGCTTGACTTCAGTCGACTTCGTGGCTCCACTAAGGATACCTACATCAGTTACTACATGGCAGTCGCCTAAACCACAAGAAGTGTGTGCTCAACGCGTAACAACGCCGGCTTAACTCTCTTTGAGAAATAGAGATTCAATGATTGATTTGAAATGAAATACGAAATAAAGCCGAACATTCTTTGAAATTCGCCCAAGTATGCGCATCAGAGAACACGGAATAATGATGAATTCCTCTCACAACACTCACAAGTGTCATGATTAAGAATGTAGGCAGCCCAGAATAATTCCTACATCCACTGAGACGATCACCGAACTCGAGTGTCTGCGTAAAATCTGCACACAACGGCTACACATCGAAACTCCAAGAATGTCTTGAATAACAGATCTTCAATTTTGTTCTTCTTTGTAAGGCGCTGCAGCCGGATATGGACCTGTGCCGCAGCTGGCACTTGTTTCACACAAAATTGGTAAAGCCATTCTTCACTTCTGTGCGCCGCCTAACAGGCGGGCGTTCTCTGCTTCGTTGTCCCACAGGCTCGGAGTCTATTTCGAGCTCAAGCCAAGTTGCTCATATTCTCCACATGACCCAGTCAGGAACCACTACGTGTGCACCTGGGTAGGCTCAAAGCTCATGTCGCTGTATAGCCCGTGCAGTTCATGGTTGAATCTTGACATCGACGCAAACAGGACCAAGTATCCCTTGAAAAGACCAGAGGCCTCCTCATCCACTTTTGAAATTGCCCATGTTTCTGTGCCGCAGAGCAGGACTGGGATGATAAATGTCTTGTAAAAAGTCAGCTGGTTCTCCAAGAGTATGGTCTAAACTCACGGATCTGAACTTTGTAAAATAATGGCAATTTTGACAAAACTGCCTTATCGACGAAAAAGGCCGTAGATAATGTACTCTTCAATGTCTTCTGTAGAAGCTGTCGTGACGAGGAGGAAAGTCCAAGACGTCCTGTGCACCCGTCTTGGTTTGGCATACCTGAGGCTACGACATATCAGAGCTCTCCTAAGCAATCACAAGGATATCCCGACGGAGCCTACATCGATACGTCCTGCTTGTTTCATAAGTGTTTTTTTTAGTAACTAGTTGAATTGGCTTTCAAATCAATGCGCGCGTGAGTACAGTGGACTTGGTCGAAGTGTATTCTCAAGCCGCTACTACCTACAATATTCACGGCGATCAATTTACCCTGCCTCACATTAAGCAGAGATGTTTGCTTCTATCTCGTCCTTATCTAAATGCCACCAGAAGCCGACCAGTCGCAACGGATTTCAAGCAATTCCCTCCCCTTCCACTAACCCACATTGGCTACTCCTTTCATCTTTAATACCAATCTCATTTAAACCCCAAACAGACGACTCATTATCATCTCAAATAAATTCAATAAGCCCAGTCATTCTCAGTCGCATCCTCAGCTTTCCCTTCAAACCGCCGGCGACATTTCAATTAAACCATCGAAACCATCTTGAAATCACTTCGTCCAAATGCAATGCAAATACCTTCCCGGGGACAATAAAAGTCAACAGAAGCCAACTAATTGAAGTCATTTATGCAGCTCGATGGCCCTTCACTCGTCTCCTCGTAGCATGGCACTCAGCTGTTTACGCTTTCAGCGGAAGTGTCTTCATTTCTTGCGAATGCGACGGAAAGCAAAAACTACACGAGACATTCTCATGTCTACTCAGGCGAAAAGGAAAATATCTCGTAAATTTATCTAGTCCCCCCACTCCGACGGAGGAGGCGCCTCAATGTCCCGGCAGTTCTCTCAGACGCCCTGGCTGGAGGGAGGCCTTTTCATTTGCGTCGAGGAGACATGCATCGGCAAGGAGGCAGGTTCAATCTTTTGGAATACCGCCAAAAAATGGGTTTTTTTTTTTCAGCAATGGGTGGGAGGGATTTAGGCGGTATTAGACACGGTGGCAGCCCGTCTATGGGCATGGCCGTGGCAATATGTGTAGGGAGGCAATTTTCTTGAGACCACATCCTCCGTTGAGGATTCATTTGCCGCAGCAGGCGAGTGAGAGACGTGTCAGCTGGTGGATGGATTGGGCGTCTTTAAATCGGATTAAGGAGACGGTGCAACCGAGTGGTTCGTGAAATACTACCTAGACAGCTGTGGCATGGAATTGGGACCCATTACGACTCCTGGCAGCTGCCCCCTGCGATGAGGTTGTGCTGACCAGAGCTATAAGTCTTGGGGGTGGAGGTCTACCCATTAGAAGTGTGGAAGATTCATGAATTCCGCATTGATCCTGTCCTTATCTCGCACACAGTGGATGGCTTTCCTTGCACTGGCCTACACGTCGTCATGGCGGATTGCCTCCACTTAGCTATATATTCTGAAGCAAAACTTAAGAACCAACGGCGGGACTACGGCGAGGGCTGAATACGTTTGCTTTATCCAGTTCGTGTCTACGACGCCGCCAAGAAATGCAAGGACGAAGGTTCTTTGTTGGATATCGTAGTCTATCTGTTACGACGCGGAGACAGGAACACTAATTCGCCACCGACTGAGGTATTTGTCACAAGGAAACATTTCATTCAAGGTCTTAATTCTTAACCATAATGAACGTTTAAACAATGCAGCGATGACCCTGTGATCATAGTAACCACGTCACTATGTTTCGTTAAGTTTCGTTAAGCTTCGTTGAGTTTCGTTAAGTTTCGTTTTCTTAACACAAATGACACAAATGACTTTTCTTTCACAAATGACTTAGTTTCCCATAAGCACTTAGAGATTTTACCATCCGATTCAATCAGAAGGACGTAAAATAAAGTTTGCTTAAATAAATTATGAACTGGCAATCAGATTCATGGCAATCTAAGAACGGCAAACAAAGTTAAATCCCACCAGATACATATGTGGTAACTAACTTATGGCTGTTGGAAGTATAACCCTCCTCCTCCACACAGACTGTCCTCATCCCACAGAGTGTACACAGTCAAAGCTCTCATCATCCCTGTCCCTCCTTGGCAGTGGGTTCCGGAGAAAAATCTTTGAATCCAAATCAAAATCCCTCCGCTCTGTTCGATCTCCTAGCAAGATTCATTACCGTGATTTCCCTCGACAGTAAGTCCACATCAACTATCCCTCGGATCTCATTAATCCACTACTCATCGTCTTTCAACTTCAGCCGAAGACCATCTGTCTCCGCTGCAATCCTCTAAATGGAACAACCATTCATCTTCCAATCGCGCTTCGATCTGAAAATGAACTCCGAAGCAATTAAAGCCAAGGACTCCCTCGAAGGAGCCTTCCCTGCAACCGCACTGGTGGCGTCAATTTGCGATTGATTGCAGATAAATCCAATCTCTGCCAACCATTATGTCAACAAAATATCCACCGGAGCTTAAGCATGCCTGCATGTAATGACTAGTGTCGTACCTTTATCGTGCGAAATATCCTTGTTGTCTCAGTAAGCAGTGTCACCACGCGAAGGGCTTTCAACCAATTATCCTTGTGTTTCCAAAAACTTGTAACGCACTCACTCACACACACCCACTCGTTGACCAAAACCGCGGCAGCACGTTCACAGAGAGGACATCACACATTCGCGCGCCACCACAACCGCCATCCACCGTTTTGGGAATCTGTTGCTGGATGTCCTCCGCCCAGAGGCGATGCAATTTGCACCCGTTCGCTGGTGGACAATGCGCTTGTTCGAAGGGATTATCTCTGACACGGGCCGCTGAGCGGACATGCAACTTAATCACTCACAGCCACCGCCACTAGAACCGTCACCACTCGAGGTCGTTCAATATTTTCTCCTCTTCACGCCTACTCGGAGGCAAACAATAAAAAAAAAAAAAGAATCACTTTGCCCAGCAGTACCACCGCCGCTGACCAGTTCGCACAATTCGGTGTCGACCTTGTTCGCCTGCTCGTTTCTGTGCCAACGATGTGCCCGAAACCGGAATTTGAATTGAATTTCTTTTTTTTTCGGCTTTTTTTTTCTTCTTTTGTTTTTGAGGAAGCACTCGCGCGGCGCTGCCAGATTCAGCGGAGTATCTGTGCCTCGGCCAAGATGCCAACCGGAATCATTAAAATCTAAACGTTAACTGATATCCAATTGGGAAGCATCAAAGAAACGTACCATCGGAGCCAGAGACCATGCGATCAGTGAGCAGTGTGTAGTGTGTAGTGTGTAGTGAGCAGTGAGCGGTGAGCGGTGAGCACTGAGCCGGCGGCAAGAAGTGCTCCGCTCGCACTCCTTCTGGAGCGTGCCGGCGTGCAGAGAAATTAAAATCAACTTTTCTTTCGGCTAGTAGAGATACACTCGTACATACATAATTAAGCACCTCTGCTGACTGCGCTGTGGCAGTGCGCTTGTGTGTTGCGTGTGTAATTAATCGAATGAAAGCCCAAAACCGAAGACGGAGCACTAGCCAAAGAGATGGGGTACAAATCAGAGCTAGACGAATGAGAATCAGACGAAAACGGTGCTTGTGCAGTGCTGCACAAACGGCCGGCCACTTAACATACTTTGACTGCTTTGACAGATGGCACAGTGGCGTCGAGCGGATTCTTCGAGGCTTCGATGGAACATTGTCTTTTAGGAACACTGACAAAATTTGGTACGACGCAGTGTTAAATCCCACAGCGCCACAGACAAATATTGCCCACCGTACAAGCCAGAGCCAACTTTGTTGGATCATAAATCCCAAACCATTGGCATTGCAATAAACAACTCAGCCACCATGTTTCACACGGAAGTCTAACCACGGTCCGGTACAATGGATCTGATTAGTCGCGGTACGTCCCTCAGACCATGCATGCAGTGAACAGCGTGAGCAGCGACCACTGAACTGTAAGTCGTCGGCACGGAGGCAGCACTTCTAATAAGCAATACGGCTGAGAAAGCGTTAAATGCGGAACAAAATTGATGCATTTTTGATGACAAACGGCGATGCTTTCGGTTTTTTTTTTTGACATATGGTCTTAACAAGATGCACTTACAGCAAGTATTACGATGGAAGAGAATTGCTTTCACAATGATTTGCCATCAAACTTGTAACTGCGTCAAATTGTTGTGAGAGAATCGAGGGACTAGCGTCAATGCGGTGCCTGAGAGCAAAACGTCACAATCTCGTCTTGGACCATCATGATTGCATGATCTCGGTGGAAGTTGTCATTCCTTTCCTTGGTATTTAGGAAGCACATACCTAGCTTCAGGGTCTTCCACATATTTCAAGCAAGAGTCAATCAAATGGCCAGTTAAAGCCCAACCATAATGGACATACGGAGACATAAGTCAGAAGCAATCAAGCAAAAACAAAGAAATGGTACACTATTACCATAATATTTGCTTCGTTCAGTTTCGTTAAGTTTCGTTAACTTTTGACTACTTAAGCAGGAGCGAAATTTATCACTCTTTAGGTATGCAAATGACAGCTGGTGTTGTTACTACCTCAGTTCAGCTTCGTTAAGTTTCGTTAACTTTTTCCTACATTAGCAGGAACGAAATTGATGGCTCTTAAGGTACGCAAATTACAGCTGGTGTTGATGGTGCCTCCATTCAGTTTCGTTAAGTTTCGTTCACTTTTGTTTACTTAAGTTGGGGGTGAAATCTGTCGGTTTCTACGTTCGTAAGTAACAGCTGGTGTTAATAGGTACCTTCACTTCAATTGTATTTAACAGGAAACACAAATTACTTGAATTCTAAGAATTAATTATGGCCATTTTCAAATTTGACGATGGTTCTTCTTACTTTTCGTTCGGTTATGACATATACATATTCTGTGACAGATTGTGTTCCCAAAAATCCACCCCAAGAATAATTTGCACAAAAAAAGGAGCGTTTTCCTTCAGTCGACGACAACAAACAAGATTTCCCCTCTCCCCCTATAGACTTTGCCTAGAATCCATGCAATCCACTCAGCCACCGCACTGTCGTATATTATTCGCAAAAAAAAAAAAAATAAAACGAATTCATGATAAATGCCCAGTGAGCACATTAGTCCTCCATCGATAAGCCCAGGCACAGATACACCTCTGCTTGAATGCCTGCGCCGAAGTGCAACAAAGTGGAGCTCTGCTGAAGCACTCCGCTGACCGATATATGCGTTGGCCATGCTGTCACGAAAGCTCCAAATACCCACACGAGGTAAAAATTGACTCCCTGCTCCATAATCGCAAATCACAGTCCACAGCTCGCACTCCAGCCCCACTCCAAGATCGCACACAATTCACAAATATATTTTGCACCATCCAACTGTCTGCTTAGCAGCCTGGCTGCTGCTTCTTTGCGCTCGTTCTGCGCAACTTCACGGTCGGCGGCCTTTCTGGAACAATGTACAGTGCGATATTTGGTGATATGAAACGAAAATGCAGTTTATTTTCGTATCTGCTGGCCGGGCAAATCGATCCGATTTACCGTGATATGTGGCCATTTAATATGCGATAGATACGGCGACGCGGCCTGCATACATCAGCGGTGGCTGGAAAAGAAAAGATGCCCATTGATGTGAGCTGCTGTTGGAAAAAGGTCTGGCGGCGAGGTGTTGTGGTGATATATTAATTATTTAACAGGCGTGCTTAGTTCTGGACTGTTTGTGGCAATAAAAGATGCAGACCGGCCCAGACCGGGGCGGCTGTGGGAGCAGCTGGGAAACCTACCGCTGCATATGACGGTTCGATGGCCAGAGAAATTTTTTTTTGTTTGTTACCTTTTGTGTTACCTTTTGTGCTACCTTTTGTGTACTCCGGCCTCGACGTGTCGTGAATTGATGTAACAGACGTTTGGTTGCGCCCTAGCTGATGTTGGATGGGTGATTTGTGGGCGATTTCGAGAGAAACTTTGCCTTTCATTAGAACGACCGACCGGCGCGATGGGGGAGAAGCAAAAGTGAGGCTGAACGGCTTGTAAAACTGAGGTGACTAGACCTTGAATGCGGTCTTCTGCGTTTGGCCGATTCAACTAATTGATGCTTACGTTGGCAGGAAGCAGGAAATGCGTCGGATTTCTTTAAATTTTTGAGTCCAACAACTCTCCATCACACATTTGCTGTATTCAGGCCGTCCACCGTCCATTATTGTTACTTGCCCTTGACTCTGTACACACACCACACTCGCACGTCCTTCCACGCTGCTAGAGGTCACATCATTTGCCTAAGACCCCAGTCTCATCGTGATCTCCTACAAATGATCCACTCCACCGTTCGAGACTCATCTCTCACTTAAGACAGCCTAATTATCGCATCAACACGCACATTCCAACGCCGCGCCGTCCAATCGAATCTGCTTCAGTTGACGGGATGTTGTGGAAACCGAAACTGCTAGCTGAAAGCCCACCGAAGTGTCCTTGAAAATGTTTAAACACCTCTGCCGAGTGTACGCCGTAAAGCGTAAACTCCCCCCAAGAGCGCCACATCAACTAGCTCTCACATCGACTGAGGGCTGTTGAGGAATAAAAACCTCTTAGAAGACCCTTCCTCCTCCTCTCAAGCCAAGGGTTTGATGTTTAAAGACATTTTTTCCCCGCTTCTCTACTGCTTCGCAGCGCAGGGACACTGCTCAAGTTATGGCGCGCCATTAACTAGGGCGAATAAATGAATCAATTCCCGGCGAGAGACCGACGTAAACGTCTGTAATCCGTGCGGGGGTTAATTTAAATTCCTTCGAGGTTGTCTAATTAAAACTTAAGACATCTTCCGAGGGTCGTCGGCTATCCGATATCTTCCTGCCGCTGTCCAGCTTTCGCTGTTGCTGGCGCTGTTTTAGGAGGAATTAGCTCATCGCTAAATCCGATTGAAGGCGGAGGCAGCTGGGATGTCATTCCAGAGAAGGGATTCGGTTTCAATTACGATCGCAATCGAGAGTCGAGGTTTTTTGTTCCGGAAACGTGTCTGTTGAATGCATTGCCTGCAGTGGTACGGGTATGCGAGCATGGAAGGGGGGGACTCGTGGATGATGAATGAATTGCATTGTGAGGAGAATATTTGTTGTTTTGACGAAGGGTTTATCTGCAGGGGACTTGCACGGGTTCGGGAGATTGCTTTGAGTTGAGGACAGCGTCGCAATTGGAAAATGGCCATTTTAATAAAGAACAATTTCACCACGACTGGAATATCGGATACGAGAGTTATTCTTGCACTGACGCTGTAGGTGCTGACTTTACCCTTCAAGGGGATGTTTGATGGAGATATCCAAGTTATTGATGCGGGAATTGCAACGACCGGTGGATTTAGAAAAAGGGTTAAATTGCAATAATTTGTCTTCGACTGATTTTTTGTCTACAAGATTACATTTTTAGTAAGAAGACGTTCGACTTTCAGCTGAATGTACTGTTATTTGGAGCTTAAATACATAGTCTGCGCTGAAGTGTTGGATGAGCGCTATAGAGCTATGGTCGAGTACAGGGTGGGCTTTCGCACTGTTCAGGCAGAAGTACAACCGACCAGCACTTTTCTCTATGAGAACCATACTCGAGAAGGATGGAGAGTATGCCAAACCGATCGAATTCGAGACCATTTCGCCAAAAACACATCCCTTGTTTTGACATCTGGTTATTCCTTAAACTCAACCGACAGGGGACACTGTTACTACACGATTGAAGCCATTCCGGAAACCAGCCTTAACAGGTGGATCCGAGAATTAAAACAAAACCGGAGTTGCCGATTGAAATCGATTTAAAGAAACTTCGAGTGCTCTGTACCGATGGGATGGATTATTCGGCAAGAAGTGAGTACCAACCTCAAAGATAATCATCCAATCATCAGTGCCGTGGCTTAGGAGGTACATATGTACGTCGGCTCCTATACTAGGTGTCTAGTTTCAATATCCGACACTTACAATTGTTCATAATTCACAGCGCCATCTGTTCCATTAAGAACGCCATCTTTGTTCAGAATTCTGTCAAAAAGGCTTTTTTTCGTACAGAACTCTATAAAGAGTAATTTTTTAGCTATTATCTTTTTGGCAACACTGGCTTAAACAGCTGACACACGTTTCGTGTTCAGCCAGAAGCATTGCAAGAGCTACCAATGCATCCAGAAAAAGCCACAGTTTGGGGCGGTTTATGGGCTGGTGGCATCATTGGACCGTACTCCGTCAAAGATGATGCGAATCGTAACGTAAATGTGAATGGTGAGCGCTACCGCGAGATGATATCCAACTTTTGTTTGCAACAGCTTGACTTGCATGACATGTGGTTTCAAAATGACGGTGCCACATGCCACACAGCACGCGCAACAATGGACTTATTGAGGGGCGAGTTCGGTGAACATTTTATTTCACGTTCTAGACCGTTCAATTGGCCGCCTAGATCGTGCGATTTAACGCCTTTAGACCATTTTTTGTGGAGCTATGTTAAAGCTCATGTCTATACAGACAAGCCCGCTTCAATTGACGCTTTGGAAGACAACATTGAAGCAATTATTCGTGAGATACCGGCCGAAATGTTGGAAAGAGTATGCCTAAGCGGATGGACCATTTGAGGCGCAGTCAAGATCAACATTTGCATGAAATAATCTGCAAACATTAAATTATATGGACCGTACTATCGATTCAAATAAAGATTTCATGCATTTTTCTGAATTTTATGTGTTTTTTTTCGTTTGAAAAACTTTCCTATAGCTTTTAAAAAATCACCCTTTAGATAGGCACAATTATATTTTTCAATATGCGTAGAAACGCGCGCCGTGTACAGCTAGTGTCTTATAAAAATTCACCTTGGTTCTAGAGAAGGCACTATTCCTACTGAACCGAAAGAAACAGCGGTATGCAAAAACTATTCTGTGTATTCGAGGTAAATGAAGTCCTTGATTACCTGGAAATCATCAGCATGTACTTCGTTTTTCTTTCATTTACCACCAGTTGCTCCCATCTCAAAGCCTGAAAACTTCTCATAGAGGGCGTTTCCTTTGGCCAATCACGTCCATATCACCCGCGTATGCCAACAGCTGAACGGATTCTTGTGCGGAGCTTGTGTCTCAGTGAGTTTTGCACGACCATCTCAAGAATGATGTCGGAGTCTTGTGACGTCGAGTTCGTTACCGTATCTTCATGGAGCAGCGCGCATTCTCCATCGTCATCCTCCACAAGCTTGACTTACTTACATAAGGCGGCGCTACAGTCCGCGGTAGACCTGGGTCACAGTCAACAAGCGTCTCCATATCCGCCCTTGATGGAGCAACGCGCATTTCCCGTCGTCATTCTACACAAACGAACGAGTTTGATAGGGATGCCAAGACTAGTCATTGCTCTTGGCCTTAAAATCGATGAAAAGGTGGTGGGTATCGATTCTTAGCTCCTGGGTTTTTTCCAAAATGATTCGATGGCGCATTTTCCTGGCCCAAAGCTGCATTTGTATTGACGGACTGGGCTGTTGACGAACGACTTTTGGGCGATCACACAACACGGGAGATACGATTTTGTATGCTATGTTCAGAAGACTGATGCCTCTATAGTTGGCGCAATTCAGAGGATCTTTGTGTGTCACGAGTTCGGTAGGCATCGCGGTGTATGGCTGTCTATACAGTGCACGTGCTCTCTATGCACGCACGTCCGATACTGCCTTAAAATCATTGAAAAGGCCGAATGTCTAATATCTGCTATAGTTTAAAAATGTGTTCTATTGTGTATCTCCACGTCAGGTTGCTGTAAAACGACAGATAAGGTAAAGTACGCGCTCTACACCTCTTCTAGGGGACGCGCGCCGTCAAATGGGTCTCCTATCAGATAAACGATGCTGATTCCAATCATTGGTCAACTACGCAACGGATATCATCGTCTACCACGAATCACGATGAAATCACGATCGATCCACAACAAAGTGATTTCACGAAGATGTGCAAAAGCAAGCTAATTAATTTGGCCATCATCCCATGACCCACCAAATGGTAAACCAAACGCCATCGAAAAAGTATGCATTATCTAAGAGACAACTGCCTAGGAAGTAAATCCCAGCCGACCTTCTGATTATCTAGCAAATTTTCGCACCGAATTGGTCGCATTTATTCACGACACTCATCATCGGCCGCTAGTGAAAGGATCTGCAAAGGCCAATGTCACGTTCACAGCCCAAGACATTGCACTCCATTTCAGCCCCATTCAGCCGCTTATTGATTTATTCAAGCGAAATGTATGCATGTCCAACCTTAAAGCAGAGCACTTCTCTTTCGGTCTTTGTTTGACATTTCAATGAATTCCAAATGGATGTGTCCGCAAATTATGCACTTTTAATTTAAGATTTGTATGCGCTCTTTGTATGCATAATTAATTCGAGGTGGCAAAGTTGCCCACAGACTTTTTTGTGTGTACATTGTCATTGGCAAACGTCTTTGGATGCGTGACGGAGGCACTCGGTTGGAAATCGAGATGGCATCCAATGCGGGGTGAGTTCAGGGAAATTCACTGAAATCTCTGCAGACAGAATGAATGAATGAACTTGGGTGCGATTGTGGACAGATGACAGGAATAAATTGGGGACGGCCAGCTCTCACTCCTTCCTTATGTTCTTAAACCCCTCAAAGTCTACAATCCCTTGCCAGAGACAACAAAGTGCAGCTTGGTTGGTTCCATGGACACAGGGGGATTGCAGGCAACACATCCATTGTAATGTCAATGCGACAACAGTCACAACTCTGATTAACGAATGGGAGAACAAACTGCGCCTAGACCAGTGGACACATGGACATGGTCTTAGGCAGTCCAATCGGCCTTATTCATATGAGGAAATACTTAATCTGAAACTTAAGATTGCTAAAAGCTTTCTTACGGGCCATTGTGGCCTGAACTACCACCTTGACAATTTAATCCTGTGTCAAGGCAAGGTCTGTTGGCTTTGTCTCGAAGAGGATGAAACTTCTGAGCACATTTTGTGCGAATGTCCGGCACTAATATGGTCAAGGAAAGGGTTTAAAAAACTCCACTACTAAGGACTTGCTAGCCAACCCTCCGATACAATAAATCTATCCTGGTCGCGGTGTCATTGCCTTCACGGCATGGGTTGTACAAGAGGAAAAAAAAACAAACACCGCTCAAAGTAGACAGACATCGTCAGCGTTATCTAGGTGTTTAAAGTAAGATATCATAGACTCATCGACTCCATCGAATGCCGCAACTTCCGTCTGTCAATGCTGCACGGAGTACATCGCTGATAACCACCAGAAACAATATTGGTGACAGATTGCTACCTTGACGAACTTCACTTTGGACCTCAAACTCCTCCCACAACTTGTTAGACACTGAGTACCTTCATATGCTACGAGTTTTGTTTCCGGAATGCCTCTCCTGCGCAAGGTCGACCAGGTTGTATCTCGATTCAAGCTAACGAAAGCATTCTCGGAGTCGATGAACAATGGGTGTAGCTGAGGCCTGTACTCAACGCATTGCTCAATGATGATCGGTAAGGTGTTTATGGCCTCCATGCAGGATCCAGTGCGAAAACCCGCCTGTTCAGCGTCGAGAGTTGAATTGAAATGATCTTTGATCCGTTCCAGAACTATTCGAGCTATCATTTTGAATACCGCGGCAAGAACGCAAATACCTCTCCAGTTTCCGCATTCCATCAGATTTCCTTAATGATCATCCCCCTCTTCGTTTCAAATTGTTCGCTATCCCATGCTTTGTACATCACCGGATGCAGCAAGTCTGCTGACACGTTCGGCGCAGCTTGAAATAATTCAGCAGGGATGCCATCAAAGCCCACCGCTTTGTTTTTTTTTTCTTGAGGGACTTGATTGCTGCTTAATTCGGGGACTTGTTGCTACAGAGTACTCGTTAGAGCTCGAGAACATTCCGCCATCGATCGTCTAGGTGTTTTAAAACAGTAGCAAAGTGCTCTCTCCATCTAATGAGTTGATCTTCATCCGAAATCAGAAGGTTACCATTTAGACTCTTCACCGTGTGTTGTTTGGAGCTTAGACCACCCGTGCCACCACTGTCTTCCGATGTGAAACATTTCTCACCTTGGCTGCGCTGCAACATCCATTCCATATATATATAATGAGAAATAGAGGCGACAAGACGCACCCGGCTTACCTTTTAAAATTTTCCACGCCACGCCACTGGTGACTACTGTCCTACTGTCGCACCTATTCGCTGCTTCTTCAGCCCTAGCAGTCAGTGTGTCGATATACTGACGTTTGTCTCGTCTTTCACTACGCTGCACTTCTTTCTTCCTCGCCCGGTATTGGACTTCTCCCTCTACTGCTGAGGTCGCTGCAATTCGAACTTTCATTGCTATACGCTCATCGATCTATCTTCAGGTATCAGCTGTAAGCCTGGTTTCTGTCTTTTACCGGCATTCTTTCGTTAATTCCAAGTGAAGTTCTCGTGAATCAACGAATAAATATTTACTTAAAGTGTACACGGCGGTGGTGGTGATCCGCGCGAGGCGAGCTTGATGATTGCCCAGGTCTGTCATAAAATTGGCCAACATGTGATGACACACTTATCCAGTGTTGCAGTCCATCAGGAAGTCGGAACGAATGCGGATGACGATTGACAGGAGGACCACCAGCACAGATATGAATCGCGATTGTTTTCTTGTTCATTGTGTGGCACTAACAGTCTCGGGTTCACCATGGTCTCAACCAACAAGTCCTTCTAGCGTGGGCTCTGGTTAGTTCCAAGTTGACTGATATCCTTCTCAGCCTGAAATAATATATGAGTGGCGCTACAGCCCGTAGAGGGCCAGGGCGTAGCTTCTCAGCAACCACTCGTGTTGTGCGTGCTATTGTTCTATCACGAGTGGAAGGGACCTACAGTTTTATGCCGACTCCGAATGGCCAAGTATGAGAAGCTTTTTCTAGACAGTTATACTCTTTGAGCATTGTCAGTGACTCGAAAGAGGTGGGGCCGTGAAAAGTTTTTTCCTGTCGTACGAGGCATCGAAACTAGGAGTCGACGAACATACCCACAACGCCAGCTTGTGTCACCTTAAACGCGGACATCTTCTGCTGCGTTGTTACACGGCCTTGAAGGCATTTTGACTTCGTCTCGAAACGATTCACAATTTTTGGGTCGATTAAAAAAATGGATCAAAAATCAAATCAAAGTCGTATTGCAGCGCCGATCCATTTGCCGCATCTAATGACTAACCTTCTCTGATCTCCAAGCTTTTCTAGTCTGTCAAGGTCCAAGACAAAAATATCTAAAAATAGTACTTGCACTCTTAAGGTTCCGTACCATCAATTTTTTTTTTTTCCAAAGAATCAACTCTGAATATTGCACAAGAACAAAATGTCTTCAGCGACGAAGCTCATATCTGGCATATTACGGGCGTATGTTGCGATGGCCAACCGGTTGTCACAAAAGCATTTTTCACAGCACTCCAGTGGTCATCCACGCTCTCCTGTCTTGAGATGCTGATTGCTTGTGCTTCTAAGGCAAGATGGTCCCTAAGCAGTTGTACGTGGGGAGCCTTGAGACTGTCGACAACGATTGCTGAGGACGCAGTTCGAATGCGTATATGAGCTATCATAAGATAGTGATCTCGTTCTAGACCGGTGTCAGCTCAGCGTCTGTTTCGGACGTTTCTAAAGAGACTACTTATCGCAATGCTGCAATGGCTGTAGAGGTTCTTCTTTTCATCCTCATTCGAGTCTTCTGTCGGGGGATAACTCGGTATGATGGTTATTTTCCTTACTCTACTCTAAAACCTAGCATGTAGCTGTGGGGTTTCCAGGATATAAGACTACTTCGTGCGGCTGGAGTTACCAGTCCTACTCCAGACCTGCTCGCATTACCCGCTGATTTACCAGAGTAGAGCATCACAGTGCTTTCAGATTGCAATTATTTTGTTTACGCTAGGCCCCGCACCAACCGACACTGAGCCAGCTCTAGTCAGACACAAAACTTGTTCCCACATTACCGTTAAATGAATGAGTTCCCAAAGAAAAGAACCCATTTCACGCACCATTGAGTCATTTATGAATTTTTCTTTTCTTTTCAGATGAAATCACAGTTAAATACATCCAAGGCCTGCCCCACATAACGGTGCCACTGCCCAGTCGATGCGAGAAATGTCGCTTCGCCTTAATGCCCGTCACTCACAAAGTGTACAATTTTGTGGAAATGCTGAAACTAGAGGACCGCGGCGTCGACCGAGTGGTGATACTGAACGAAGAGGGAATCCGGATAGCATCAACTTGCACCATTGAGAGTCTAATGGACGAGCCCTTCTGGTAAGTGTGACGTCATTTAGGTACCACATCAGATACCTCGAAAGCGGATCAGAATTTTAAATCGGGGCTCTGTCGCATCGTTAAAGGGGGGGGTCTCGCCGCCACGAGCGAACATGTGCGTGCCGGGAGGAAACCCCTCCTTGCGTCAGATAGCATCTTCTCATTTCGCCGCACACTGCACGAGACGAGGGGGAGACGCAAGTTATCGAACGACTTAAAGGCGAGGCAAGTCTTCCTCATGAGAGTACACCAAAATATTGCAGCCTTAGGCGACAGGGCTGAACTGATTGATTCCACGAGGAGCAGGCGTGCTTCTTCTGTTGGTGAAACATTTGAATTTATTGCCACACAATTGTGCGGAGAATCGGTGTAATCGATTGGAAGCTGAAAATTAAGGCAGAACGACACGAAAAGTTCGTTCGCCGATGCCTCTGGGGATGCTCCCGAGGAGGAAGTTTGAATCTGAATTTAACTAGACCGTGATGTAATTGCGTTTGTTGTTCGATTTGAAAAGTTCAAGGAACAAGAGGATGAGACTTTGTGGCTAACAAAAAAAGTGTATTTCTGTCACAACGGAGGCAGAACAACGAACAGAAGGTACACACCTGACTGGTAAGGATACACAACGGCAGTTGTTAAGGTCAGTGGAGGCAACGAGGGGGCAGCACCAGGTCGTGAAATCCGCCTTAAACTCTGGAGATTCTCTGTGAACCATCAAATTGTCTGCGAGCACGACAAAGTTGTTTGTTTTTACAGCGAAGAAAGAAGAAAAGGAATTCCGATTGATTTTGCAAGGGATGACACTGTTGGAGTTCGGCGTTGTGCGCTGGAAAGTCTTAAGAGTTTCATCGCAGCCTCCCGGGCGTAGATTCATCACTTGGGCACGAACTGTTGTGAAGTTTTGACGCAAAACTTTTGAGACAACGAATTGTTTTTTGTGCCTGTTGTGACACGAAGACTTTTCGACTTTAATTAATTGATCCTGTTACGGTGGGCTTTTGAGAATGGAGGGCATGGGGCTGTGTTTAATTGCTGTGTTTATCGGCAGCTTAGACATTGCCAAAGGCTTGGTCGCGTTGTTGTCAGATGCGAGTAGGCAAATAAGAGTTCGGCTAAAATTGTTAAGTCGCTTCAAAGGATCCCCACACTTCTGCACATGATGTTCGACCAACAAGCAGCTACGACTAGCAAACTTCCGCCGGCTATAGTCAATCTCAAGCACTTTCATGTTCCCTCCTCCATTTACTTGTGATTGGTCATCCTTCTCTGTGCTGTCCCTCGAAGGAACATGCTCTTTTTTTTTGTTGCGCCAAATGAAGTGATAATTAGAGGTCTGCAATGAATGTCTTGAAACCAGTTTCCACCAGAAACCACTGGTAATCGTCCAATTATGCTCATAGACCGGGCCATTAGTATGCACGATGCGTAGACCCAAATGTTCGATGCCGGGAATGCGCCTCCGTTAGCTCGTTATTTGATCGCGCAATGCTCCATATTTGAAGATTCGGCTTGTCTTACTCTTTCGATCCTTCTTAGCTCATTCTTCACGCTCGTTATAAAGAAGCAGAGCCTCCAACTATTTTTCAACTGACATTGTCACATGTCTGACTAGGAGGTTCGTGGGTTGGTAAATTCACTCTTGTCCCTATGAAGCGCCTGCAATGAAATATTGCGTGTTCTGGGTCTTCCTCGGCGTCCGTGCATTCTAGTCAGAAGGGTGGTCTATCGTGTCCATCGTGCCATGAACCGACAGAAACTGCGTGAGATGGTAGCTGCAGTTCCCGTTTGCTCTCAATTTGTGGGTCCATCTGCCTTTTGTTGCTGTGTCCCCTCTGATGTTGTCCTTTCCTCATTTTTCAACCAGCTTACGCTAATCTCTAAGCGGTTTGTGGTCCCCTTGTGTAGATCCTTTGCATCTCGTTGGTGAGAGTGTCGATTCGGACAATACCAGCAATAGAACAAGCTGCTTCGTTCGAAATTGTTCGGAAACCGCTGATTGTCCTTATTGCGCAGAGCCTTTATGTTGACGAAAGCTTCTTTGCTGTCTCCTTGATAGCAAGAGCTCCCGGCCAGACTAGTGCAGCACTTCCTCAGTATACTTCTCGCGTCCTCCCAACTTCATCGATGTTCGACAGCACTTCAGAAATCGCAGATGAAGGTTTTTGGTGTACCTCAACTCCAGCAAACGACGCGTATCAACCCCGTTCATCGTTTCGACTTGTTTACTGTGGCTTCAACGATTTGAGAGCAGGTCTCTAGACGGCACGTAAATGCTGGTATCCTTATCGAAATAATGTGTGGCTGGGAGCATTATAAATGGAAGCACAACTTTAGGCAGGTGTCGTCCAGTTAATTTTTCACGACGTTTTAGATGCAGAGCGCATTGATTTTGATGGACCGCCGTAGTTTTACGTCCGCCGCGCTTCTACCTACTTCCTTAACCGCTATTGTCTGCCCATGATAAGCACAGTATTTAAACTTCGAGGTGAACTATTAAATCTCTGCTTTATTCCACATCGACCCGATCTTCCAATTATATGTGACCTGTGCAACCTTAAGGAGAGGGAGGATATATACCATTTCATCGGAAGTTGCCCTATTTTGAATGAATTCCTCGTGAGAAGCCACGCTACGGAACCGTACAGTTTGACGGTGATAGCCGTCTCAATACTAAACTAAGCTCTGTGTACCACTTTCTCTCAACGCTATGATTTGTTATCATCTCCAGTGGCCCACATGATCCGCTGTGATTAACAGCCTTAATTTCCCCTAAAATACCTTAAAACATCCAGGACCCGTCACTTCCAAATCGAGTCTCCACTTTTAAACCATCCACGTGCAGATGTATAGATTTCTAGACTTCTAGACTCAGGATCTTAAACTTTCCGTTTATAGGGAAACGTTGGCCTGACGCTGCCAAACTCCTCTAAGATTTACGATACCCGTTAAAAATCTCACCAATTATCGCCCAATTGGACGTTCTGTTGAATACAGTAGCCTACAAATATAAGTGGCCTATTTCGATTATGTGTCTGGCGTTCTTGTGCGAACTTTAATTCCACATTCGTCTCTTTTCGTAGCACTTAGCAGTTCACTTATAAAGGGTGGTTAAATTTTAAGGGCCGATGTTGATTTTGAATAAAACACAAATTATTTAGGAAATTTCATTCATTTCTTTTTATTATGATAATATTGGTATGGTTCAATTATGTATGGAACAAAATATCTATCTATATATCCTGCGCGACCTCGGCGGCACACCTCCATCCGATGGTCCAAATTTTCGATGACGCTGAAGCATAATTGAGGTTCTATGCCGTTAATGTGCCGAATTATCTCATCCTTTAGCTCTTGAATTGTTGCTGGCTTATCGACGTACACCTTTTCTTTCAAATAACCCCAAAGAAAAAAATCCAACGGTGTCAAATCACAAGATCTTGGCGGCCAATTGGCATCGCCACCACGTGAGATAATACGGCCTTTGAATTTGTCGCGCAAAAGAGCCATTGTTTCGTTAGCTGTGTGGCAAGTGGCACCGTCCTGTTGAAACCACATATCGTGCACATTCATATCTTCCTATTCGGGCCATAAAAAGTTCGTTATCATTGCACGATAGCGAACACCATTCACAGTAACTGCCTGACCGGCCTCATTTTGGAAAAAATACGGCCCGATGATGTTGCCAGCCCATAAACCGCACCAAACAGTCACTCTTTGTGGGTCCAAATGCGGCAATTCTGCTTATTGACGCATCCACTGAGGTGAAAATGTGCCTCATCCCTGAAGATGATTTTCTTCGAAAATTGATCATCCAGTGTTGCCATTTCTTGCCACCATTCTGACCATTGACGACGCTTGAAATGGTCAAGAGGCTTTAGTTCTTGAGTCAATTGCACCTTGTAAGCGTGTAAATGCAAGTCTTTATGCATAATGTTCATCAACGACGAGCGTGAGAGGTGCAATTGTTGGGCACGACGACGAGTTGAGGTGGACGGCTCTTCAGCCACACTATCGCGAACAGCAGCAATATTTTCTGCAGTACGAGCTGTGTCTTGACATCTCCTACAGACCCGGTTTGCTCAAATTTTTGCACGAATTTTCCGATTGTACGCACATTTGGACGACGATTAAATTGACCGAAAAAATCTCGAAGTGCACGATATGCATTTTGATTTGAACGCCCATTTTCATAATAAGCCTGAATAACTTAAACGCGTTGCTCGATTGTGTATCTTTCCATGGTTCAAATTGAGTTAGTCTGACATTGAGAAATGTCAAAGGAAATGCAGAAAAAAACTTGACGTTTAGGTGTGATTCACATTCAACATCGGCCCTTAAAATTTAACCACCCTTTATAATTGGTCGACTCTCTTGGTTTGTTGAACAGGTCTGCATTGAAGTACTTGAAGTCTAAGTCTATAACTCGGAACTCTCGTTTGAGGCGCCTGGGCGACTTGAGAATGAAGTGCGGATAAAGTTGGTGCTGGCGTAAACCTAGAGCTATTCATGCAGAAATCTTCGCTTCGATACGGAAAATTTGTTGCAGAGGTGACCCATAGCCATACACAAGGCAGAACACAGGTACTTTTGGCGACAGTCAATTGACCATTAAGACGCCGATAGAGTCTCTCTCCTCAGCCTCGGATAACGTAGCGTTCTAATTAATTACTTTATGTTGGTCCAGCGCATAAATATAATGTACTATAATAACAAAGCCGACGAACTAACCAGACAAGGATCTCGTCACTCGACTGGAGGTGTATATTTTACTTAGAAGAGTCAAGACAAAAATAACATCATCATTGTCGTCGCAGGATAAGGCACGCACTAGAGATCTCAAGGCAACTTGGCTCTCCGCCATAGACTCTAACTCATCAGGAGTTATGCTCAGACGCAACGAGGCGAGTATTTGAAATTAGTTCAACCACCTCGTCCTGGGAAATAATAATGCAGTCAGCCGCATGCAGCCCGCTAGCTGCTAATTTGACATGCCTGTTCTACAACGTCTAATTTCCACTGAGTGGGCGCCTTAAAAACGTTGTCGGAATGTCCTCTTTTTTTATATCGAAAAATTGTATTCAGCGACAAAGCTCTTTTCTGGTTGAATGATGGGTCAACAAAACTGCTTTTCATTGCAGTAAATCAAATCTCTTGCCTCTGTCGATAAGCCAGCGTCAATTGCACCCTTGAAAGAGAACATTACACGTGTTATCAGCGAGATGCTAGCCAATGTGGTCAAAAAAGTGGCTCAAAGTTGGACTCTCCTTATGAACAGCTTAAAATGTAGTCGTGGTCAACATTTGCATGAAATAATCTTCAAGAAGAAAATGGCAAGCATTGATTAATGAACTGAATTACAAATTGTATGAACTTTTGCAATTTTCCTGTCCTTTTTTTGACACTGCAAAACCAAACGATTAAGAAATCCTCCTTTACTACGGAATTGCTACACGCAAAGCTTTTGCGTCGTGACATAAATTGCGTGGGATAATAGACAAGGTGGCATTTCTCATCTGTCTTCTTTATGCGCACTGTCCAAGAAAAGATGTGATTTACGTAACCACACACCGACGTGAGATATTTCTAAAAATCTGTGTCCATTTAAAAATCCATTCTCCGCCTGAAATCAACAAAAAAATATCACATTTACCCAACTCGTAGTAATTCTAATCGTTATTTATTTTCTATCTCGCCCTTTTCAGGTTATGCATCAATGACAAAAAGTACAAGGTCGTGCCGCCACAGAGAAAACGTGTCACTGCCGAGGATTTATCAAAGTTGGGAGATGTTAAGGCTTTGGTCGGACAGGTAACAAGGGCAATCATATTTTTTTTCCCCCGTCATCAGTTTAAAATGCTCTTAATCCTCTTGCAGTTGTACGAAGCACTTCACGTGGGCGAATATCATGTGAACAGAGAGCAGGAACTGGTTATGAAATTGGAAGAACTGCAGTTTCAACTAACGGAAATGGAAGGCGTAAGTTTATTTTTTTCTTCTTTAATCGTTTGACGGGATGTTCAACAATAATGTGGAAATGTGGGTGCTAGGGTATTTCAATTCGTTTATGGAGTATTTTAGATCGGTGAACTTAAAGAACACTCTATTTAGTCATTTCAACTGGAACAGAGAGCAGTACGCAACGATTTTGAGGCATTTTCCAACTTCTTCTTTTTCGTGTGACGTTTCTGACAGTCAACTCTTGCAGTCCACTTGCGAACACCACAGTCGAGATTGGACATCGTCTGCTGCTTTGACTCAAATCGAACAGCCTTCGGGTCGGAGCCAAGGCTAGATTGTATTTAGCTTCGTTTACTGATTTTAGTCATTGCAGTTTTCGTTTCCTTGTAAAATGTACTATGGTGGTTCTTGCCGGACTTAGGCTTAGCCCAGCCGACAAGCGCCATTCCTTAGTTATTGTTAGTTCCCATTTGATGATTTCGCATAGGGTTTCCTCCATCTTGCCTCTGACTATGATGAAACAGTTGTTAGAGCTCAGTTCCTGTGCATCTGCCTGCCCTATACGCAATACTGAAAAGGGTAGCTTATGTAGTTGTTCATAGCTTTTTCCGCCGTTTTAAGGAGAAACGATGTTAGTCTGATCCGTCTATAAAACATTGGCAGGCTGTGGTCTTTCTTCCCCCATTTTCGAAATGCACTCTACCTTTGCCCTTCTCCACTGGTTTGGTATGTAATCCGGTGCTAGACTACGTCTAAACATTATTGACAGATATAGTAATAGCTTGCTTTTCCCTTTTTGGAGTAGGAACGACGAGATTCCGTCCACACCTGGGACGATCCAACGCCTAGCAAACTTTAGGGATCCACCACCTTAGAGACCAATAAGTTCTTCATCAGCTTTTGAGAATGTTCATGCCTCTCCACTGCACACCAGGGATGACACTGAGATGATCAATGGCTGCGTTAGAGCGTCGCCTCTTTATGCAAACCAGACAATGCAATGGTTCCATGCCATTCACTGTGCTATGTTTTGACTTTTGTCAGAACAATTAGTGAGGTGAGAACAACGTAATCGACGTAATCTCCCAGCAAAATGTTTCAACATCCTGAGACATTTAGGTACGTTTTTTGACATTTCACTGTGTTTACTCCATATTTTCATTGGGCGCGAAAGAAAAACTAGCTGATTGTGACACTCTCAGCTTTCGAAGCAAACGTCTCTCAACGCAACACTGAGAAACGGTCCTCCTTAGAGAGGGATTTATTACTAAATTGCATCTTTAGCCCAGAACAGGCGATTGAATAGATGTCAGAGTCATGTTTGATGTCGCTACTGATATTGTTTGCATTATTCATCGCGGAGGTATATCAAGATTCAAGACTCTGACTATGTCGACGTTACAACCGCTCATTGTAACGCTCTGTGCAAGACGTCGAAGGTATGCGTCCTTACACTTGGTTTTTGTATGTAACCCAAACGTCTCATTGACAACTCCCTACTTTAGGCCAATCACGGCAATGTCATCAGCGTATGCATGCAACTATATGAAATTCAGCCTCTAGTGCTGGTCAGCTCGTTGCAACGATCTTCTCAAGAACGACAAAACGACATATCGCCTCTTGTATACGTTGAAGGTCTCGGTGAGTTCGTATTAAACTTGATAAAGCAAGGAGAATTCTTGGCGGCTTCTATGCACGCTGTCATGTCACGAATAAGTTGTGTGTATCAATTTGCAGTTCTTGGGTCTTGCCCAGCATTTGGCGTAGTGTCTACACACTGGTATATTGCAGATCTCCCCGGACCTCGATAGCCATCAAAGAGATATGTCATCTGACAGCTGGATGCTGAGATTTCACTTGTCGGGCATGCTTCTCCCCGGCCAAACCTTAGAGATGAAGTCATGCAAGCTCCCAACCAGATCATTCCGAACTGCTTGATTGATTACAGAGGATAACTCAACAAAAGCTTTGTTTGATTCTACATTGCTCTCTGGGCTTAGCCTATATCGAGGGAGACTTTTCGTCTTTCAACTACGCTTAACGGACACCTTTTATGCTCCAAGAATGTACTTTTTGATCCCTTTTAATGACTCGTCTACCGCCAGACATATCTCTGTGAAACCATCCACTTCCGGACACATATGTATCTGATGTTATCCTACATTCCAATCATCATTCTCCTTATACAAAACTGTTCAGTCTACATCTTTCCAGTCTTTGCGACATAATAAACGCCACATTGAGTCACCGATGCACAGTGGTTTGAGAGGCGAAAAAAATCGAAAATTGTACATTGTGCGATACACTTAGGGGCTTTGCATTCTTAAAGCATATAAGTTGGAGACAGTGTTTACATATATTTACACAGCTTAAAGTCGTTCCATTATCTAACCATGTTTAGTGCATACAGCGAAGGACCTTGTATTCTAGTCAATAACTATGCCACTATATGGATGGATAATTTTTAAATACGTTTTACAGCATTTCTAAGGAAAACGTAAACGTTTTCCGAACTATGATTTTCTTATTCGTCTAGCAGCTATGAATTTTTAATATAAATCGTCTAAAAATCAATATTTGCGAAACTTCAGTAGACTAGAACCAACGAGCTCTAAATCGCTCCAAATCGCTCCAAATTGATTCTTGTTTTAAAATATTCTTTAGAGTCCAACTTAAACAACTGTCCCAAGTTTTAGCTGCGTTAAGCTGCGACGGGCTGTAAGGAATACACCATCCATAGCAGTGTGTCCCATAGGCAAGGCAAAACCTTCACAAATGAATTATTATGAAGTTTTGCGAAATCTCCCCGAATCTGACGGTACATTTCAACTTCCAAAAAAAACATCCAAATAAATGGTTTTTTTTAAAAGCTATAGAAAAGTTTTTCAAAAAAAAAACATAAAATTCAGAAAAATGCATGAAATCTTTATTTGAATCGATAGTACGGTCCATGTAATTTAATGTTTGAAGATTATTTCATGCAAATGTTGACCTTGACTGCGCCTCAAATGGTCCATCCGCTTAGTCCAATTTTGGCATACTCTTTCCAACATTTCGGCCGGTATCTCACGAATAAATGCTTCAATGTTGTCTTCCAATGCGTCAATTGAAACGGGCTTGTCTGTATAGACATGAGCTTTAACATAGCCCCACAAAAAATAGTCTAAATGCGTTAAATCGCACGATCTAGGCGGCCAATTGACCGGTCCCGAACGTGAAATAAAATGTTCACCGAACTCGCCCCTCAATAAGTCCATTGTTGCGCGTGCTGTGTGGCATGTGGCACAGTCTTGTTGAACCCACATGTCATGCAAGTCAAGCGCTTGCATTTGGGGCAAACAAAAGTTGGATATCATCTCACGGTAGCTCTCACCATTCACAGTTACGTTACGATTCGCATCACCTTTGAAGAAGTACGGTCAAATGATGCCACCAGCCCATAAACCGCACCAAACTGTGGCTTTTTCTGGATGCATTGGTAGCTCTTGCAATGCTTCTGGCTGATATTCACTTCAAAATCGACAATTCTGCTTATTTACGTACCCATTGAGCCAAAAATGAGCTTCGTCGCTGAACGCGATGAACTTTCTTAACAGAGCACGCATTTTGATAATAAAATTTAATAATTTGCAAGCGTTGTTCGTTTGTAAGACGATTCATGGTTAAATTATAGACCAAACTGAAGATGTTTGACAGTGAAACAAAACACGAAAAGTGCGTCAGCTGTGTTAAAAATCACTCTTTACTACCGTAAATATAGCAGGTGTAAGTGAAAAGCTGATTCGCCGCCTCGGAATTATACTTGACACTATTAACAGCGGTGCTACTGTGCTACTGTAGATCAAGTCAAATTCTGGGAGTACTGTCAAGAAACGTGGACATTATACGTAGGCTTAACACAGCTGGATGGTGCCGTTGGTAATGGAGTCCCTGGTGCTAGTTAGAGGGGTCCCCGGTTCGAATCCCAGTGAAAGCAAGGTAAATACGCTTTATTCGGTTTTCAAATCTGGTCGTCACCATTTTGCCGTTGGGATCAAATTAACGGCACTAGCACTGGAGTTGTCGATCAGTGGTAGTAGTCTGACTATGGGTATCACAATGAACCAACATTTCGCTTGCAGCCCAACTACCTAACCTAACCTAACCTAACCTATACGTAGGCTTGTATAGTTGGTATAACATGCCACAAGATCCTATGGCATGGAGCCACCATTATTTCAGCTGCGATACTACCGGTAGGGATGTTAAGCGAGGAGTCACATGCAACCCGAAATAAAGACTACAAATTGTATCGACAGAAAGTGTAGCCGAATTGCGACAAACGAAGATGTCGGCCATATGCTACTGCTGACTTCCGATCCTTATATACAAATATTTATTTCCTATTTATTATTTTCCATCACAGAGTACACAAAACACTACGTTCTCTAAGTGCTAACTCTCAGTATCGCTTTACACAGCAGATTTTGCTGCGCGACTAAGGATCATCTACCGATTTTGCATCTCACAGATTACATCAAATAAACAGTATTAATTATAGCATAGTGCATGGATCAATTTTTTAAACTCCAATCGAGACAAGCGAAAATCAATTTCGTTGCAAAGTTCATTAAAAGTGTTTATACACCTTGTAATAGGTTCATTACAACCATAGTTGGTTCTATGCCTCTTATCATATAGTGAATTTCTATCCGAAGAGATCTTTGGGGAGCATATATATTCATGAGAAAAAGTAAGTCTGGTGAATTTACACGGCAATTAGTAATATCGCGGATGAACATGGCTGACGCTGCCTTACGCCTGAAACTAAAGGTTTGCAAGCCTATTATTTTACATCTATCGTCATATTTAGGGAGTTCTTCGAAGGAATACAATTTACGGACAGCATATCTCGTGAAATTTTTTTGTACTCTTTCGAATCTGAGTTCTTGTGTATCATATGGGGAATCCCAAATGATGGAAGAATATTCTAAATACGGTCTGACTAACGAACAATAGATGGACTTAAGACTAGCTATATCCCGAAAATCTCTACTATTTCTTTTCAGAAAACCTAACATAGCATTAGACTTCGCAATTGTATAATCATAATGTGATGCAAAATTTAAGTTTGTATCAAAAATTACACGCAGATCTTTAACCTCTTCTAGGCGACTAAGTCTATGATCATTTATGAAATAATCATAGACAATCGGGGATGTAATTCGATATGCCGTAAAGATATTACATTTTTGAATTTTCAGCTCTAGTCCATTGTGCTTGCACCATTCCACTAGTGCATGGATATCCAATTGGAAATTATTACAATCAGTTAAACTATTTATAGAGAAATACAATTTAAAGTCGCCTGCGAATGTTAGGATTTTACAATATTTGAAAATTTCGTGAACATCGTTTATAAACAATAGAAAGAGTAATGGCCCCATATGGCTACCTTGTGGAACGCCCGATGTAACTTTTATTACTCGAGATCTAAAACTATCGATCATTACCAATTGCTTCCTGTCCTTTAAGTAATTGGAAAACCACTCTAACATTGACGAATGGAATCCCAAAGACTTTAGTTTGTTTAAAAGCAAAGTGTGATGTACTTTATCGAAGGCTTTCGAGAAATCGGTGTAAAGTACATCAACTTGTAATTGATTTTCTAAATTTCTATAAATGTAATTTGAAAATAATGATAAATTAGTTGTACAAGACCTGCCTTGCATAAAGCCGTGCTGGTTATTAGAAATAATTTCTTTTACCATGAAATATAATTTTTCTTTTACAATACTTTCAAATAACTTTGGTATCGATGAAAGCTTGGATATTGGTCGATAGTTTTCTACTTTTTGCCTTAAACCGCTTTTATATATAGGCGTCAGAAAAGAATACTTCCATTCATTTAAAAATTCATCCATTTTTAGGGATTGATTAAAGATAATTCTTATTTTTTAAATACCAGCCGGGACCCCATCGGGGCCTGGGCTGTAATTTACTTTAAGATTAGTTAAGGCATTTATTACATCCTGATCCGTAAATTCCAATACACCTATATCCAGAACCTCGGGTAAATTAGAGTAATTTATTTATTATATTTTCGCAACGAATCCAAAACAACTGGTGTAAAAAAAAATCTCTTATTTTTGTAAAAATGAGATTGATTTTTTGAGCTAGCTCTACAATTTTTGGTCCATGGAACGAGCCCATATAATTTGTACTATGTTTATGTTTATTCCAAGCTTCCTTCTTAATATGACTGTTTTTTCCTTACAATTTTCAGATACAAGAAAAACTAAACAGAGACGCAATCCGTAGGAACAACATCCTCGCATGGGCCGGCCTCGGCTACATGGCCATACAATTTGGAATACTGGCACGTCTAACCTGGTGGGAGTATTCTTGGGATATTATGGAACCGGTTACATACTTTGTCACATACGGCACAGCAATGTCAGTGTACGCCTACTACTGTGTCACCAAAATGGTAAGTCATCCATTCACACACCACAGACCGAACATTCTAATTGAACTCTCTTCCAGGAATACAACTACGACGATGTCAAGGATCGACTATACCTCCTCTTCGTGCATAAGAAAGCCAAAAAGATACGATTCGACATCAACGTGTATAACGACCTGAAGCGCCAAGTGTTCGACATCGAGTACGATTTGAAGCGTTTACGCGATCCATTGAATATACAATTTGCACCAAATATCGCCAAGGGATACAGTCGCAAAGTGCCCCCCTACACCGCGTACACAGAGCCCGAGGACAAGCCAACAGACGGCTCAGACGGATCAAGCAGTAGTGGTGGCCCGCCTTTCCATAGTTCCACATTAATCCTAACGCCTAAATCAATTACAGATCGATTAGCGGAAGTCTTCTCAACAAACAAAAGAAAGAAAAAGGACGAGTAGACCAGTCAATCCCTTCAATGTGTGTAGAGTTGTATTGTAGAAAAAGAAAACACAAAACAAAAACAAAATAGAAAACTTACGTGAGGGTAATAAATTGATTTTAAGTGTCCTTTTTTCGGTTACAAAACAAAACAAAGAATAACAAAAGCAAACCAATGTAATAAAAATCCAGAGTAGAGGCGAGAATACATTTTTTTTAAGAACACAACAAACGATAACCTAAACGTCTGATGAAAAACTAACAAAGGTCCAGGACAATATCGTGACGATATATGTGTACACACACTCTTATCCTTCAAAATGGTTGTTCTCTCGCCATCTCGCATGAAATGAAATAAATATCAGCTCCGTAGCGCGGTCGCCCAGGCCACGCATAGAATAATTCTTAAACCAAATAAAATGAAAAGAAACTCTGTTACATGTATAAATGCCAACTTTCAGGAAAACCGATTTGTATCCTGTTCTAGGCTTAAATCTTGACTAATCTATATATCTATTGACTAAGACGTGTGTGGTGTGGTTGTTTTGTTTGAAATCAATTGTTTTTTTTTGTTTTCGTTCTCTCTCTCTCTCTCTCTCTCTCTGTTTTGCTGTGTATGAACTAAGGAAAGTGATTTATCATTGAACAGAACGCATAAATATATATTTATCATTGTATGCATATTTATTTGTAATCGTATTTATATCATGTGCTCTCATATCATGTGTATTTCTCTCGCAAATGTAACATTTAAACGCACACTCGCAAAAAAAAACAGCAAACACAAAAAAACACGCAATAGACACACAATCTAGATGTATTCAAAGACATTTTTGTTCACTTTTGTTTTATTATCTGATTTGTTATCCGTTTAGTTAGAGCATTTATACTTAAGTGAGTCTAATGACGGACATTTGTTAATCTTGATAGTGAATAATAGTTAAATAAATTTGACATGTGTTTTAAGTTTGATCCCTTTATTTTGTTTTTATTCTTTTCTCCTTCTTTTCTTTATTGTTTGTTTCCCTTTTAATTAAGTAGTCTTTAGTTTTCTGTGTTGTCTGATGGTTTATGACTGGAACTACTGCTGCACGTCTGATCTTTGACGAAAGCACTGTGGTGTCAGTGAATGCGTCACTTGTTGCAGATTTGCTAAAGTTGAATGGTCTGAGAAAAAAGGCACCTTCTGACAATGAGCAGCTCTTCCATGAATGAAGTAACATCTAGAGATCTAAAGAAATCTTAATTGGAGTGCACAGAAACAGGGTGTAGTCAGAGATGCTTCTTAGCACGTAGAATGTTAACACACTGTGAATTCCTCTTCACTTTACTACTTGTTTTAATGGAGTCTTAATACTCTCTCCTTCCCTCAGGACTGGTGCAAGATGTACTAGTTGTTAGGCAACATTTTGGATAATCATCTCAAAAGTGCACTTTCCTTCGACAATCGGCGATATTCACTTCTATCGATTCCACCACCAGTTGGTGTCCAATGGTGTCCAAAAGACTTATGTTTTTGCACAAACTCGTCTCTTCTTGCTACAGTGTCACGCAGGGGAGGTTCGTAGCAATTTAAAATTCGCCGCGTCTCACTTAGACCTTAAATTCGGTTGAACTTCTTCTCTTCTCAATTGTCTAAGCCCTAACCTCTAAACAGTAATCGTGCAGTAGCTCCAAAACTCTGCTGTTTCCTGAAAGAAAATGTTCATTGCATTCAAGTATTAAAGTTAGCCGTTCTTTCTGTCAACTGCGAGGGATGGACATGTCATTATCGTCATCTCTACAACATCTTTAGAAGTCGTTGTATAGAAATTCCACTCATTGCAGTACGGACGCCAAGAACTCTGCAAATATTGATCACTAGGCGAGCATTTGTTTTTGATGACTGAAGGCCATTTCGGCACAAATCCCCCTACCGCTTGCCTCATCTTTCTCTACGATTAGCTTTTGTGATGGTGTCTTCGAGCAATTTGAAGACAACTCTCGACACTCTGAAATTTATGCTGAAATTCTTCTCCCATCCTGCCGTGCTCCACATACTTATCGGCTGTTATTTCTTCAGTTTCAGCAGAAAACTCAGTCAGCCTTATGACTTGCAGAAGCTCAAGCTAATCCTGGATTGTTCCATTGACCTGCTTGATACCGTTACACACCTTTACAACAATTTCCTACCTTCTACTGGGCGGATCCGAACAAATTTGGTGGCAAAAATAAGCGTCAAATCAAGGTGCAAATACCAAATGTCAAAAACCGCATCGCCGAAAAACGCACCGTTTTCGAGATGTTTGCAATTTTGTAAAATTAATCAGTTAAAGTCGCCTTATGCGTCATTTTTCCCTGCTTTCCACTGGTCATGGCGGCATGGTTGGAAGAAGAAGCGTCTATTCGTGCTCAATTCAGCGCAACAAACCGCATCTAAAACAAACAAATCGTTTCCGAGATATGGCCGATTTGCTAAAATAAACCACTTGACTTGAGGTCACTTTTGCCACACATTTTTCTTTACCAAGAATATCCTGGTGGACGTGTCAAAACAAAGTTGGCATGGCCAGACGCATATTTAGACCTCGGACATCGGACGCACCGTTCTCGAGATATGCCCGATTTTGTAAGATGATTGTTTTTTAAGGACCTTTCCACACGTTAAGGTACCATCTTGCGACTGTAAATGGTAGTAGTCCGCATTGTCTTTTTCATCAATTTCATCAAACTCTCCAGCCTTCTCCATTAAATCTTTGCTCGTCGTTAGGTTAGATTAGGCTGCCAGCGAAATCGCCAGCACACTTAGACCATGTTTGTCCATTGTGATACCCATAGTCAGTCAGACTACTACCACTGACCGACAACTCCAGTGATAATGCCGTTCATTTGATCCCAACGGCAAATGGTGACTGGACCAGATTTGAAAACCCGATAAAAGCGTTTTAACTTTGCTTTCACTGGGATACGAACCGGTGACCCCTCTAACCAGGGGCAGGCACTCAACCAACGGCGCCATCCAGCTGTATTTGCTCGTGGCTACTCAGATCTGAGATTCCACAAGTTAGGTGATCCCACCCAATTACGCGGAAGTGTCCGCTTACCCGCTTCTTCCTCTTCTTTGGAGTCTTTCGAAACTCGTCTTTGGACCTCAGTCCGTTGAACTTAGCTGACTTTCTCCTTCTGAGCCGCCACACCAACCCTCTGTGGACGCTGCTAATGACACTTATTCTGATTCACCTGTGGAAACAGCTGAAGCCACATTCTGTGTCGCCTATAGAAAGCGAGTTTGTTAGTTTCTGCATTCCGTCGATCGTATTTGCCATAATTGAACATTATTGTCCCAATAAGTTCCGACAAATTTGTTGAATTATGGAAATTGGCATTATCGTTACCAATCACACGAATGTCAGAAACGCTGGCGGAGGTTCGCCTCTACTCTCATATCTTGATAATTAAGGCATTATTTTTGTGAAGCGTGGCCTGACAACAATGGCAATCAATGAAGAAATGTCCACATTTCTGTTATCTAGTTTTATTCAATCAAATCGAAACCACTCCAGGAAGAATGGAATTGATAGAAGCGAAACCAGTCATTGACAATGGTTTCGCTGCTCTTGACTTCTTATGTTTGTCTTTAATCAAATTTGAGCGAAGAAGTCATATAATAATATAATATTGGCCGTAGAGGGCCAGCGCCTAGCTTCTCAGCAACCACTCGTGTTGTGCGTGCTATTGTCGTTAATGTTTCCTCATTTTAACAATTCTTTCCCGAACTTAACACAGACAAGGTGTTTCCCCGAAAGTAGCTTAAACGGCTAGCAGTTACCTGTACCATAAATAAAATGCACAGGCTTAGGTTTAAGAATTGAGGAAACTAGAATGCGTTTGATTAAAGTTTTTGCTTGAGGAAACTTAAACTTAAATCTGAAAAGGCACTGTTCCACAGTAGTCACTGCCAATGACTGCCAATGGGTTAGAGTTGCATACAAACATATCTCATTTCTCTTCAATCTGAAAATCTGAGGAATCCCTTGGAATTGAGCGAGCTGTTCTTTTCTTATGATGAATTTGGAGTCGTGGTGTACGTGCCTTAGTGTCTAGCTTCAATTTTCGACGCGAGCAACTTTCATCATTCACGGCTTCACCTCTTCGAGTCATTTATAATATGAAGAAAATCATTCATGGAGTTCATTTTAGTTTTTGGACCTCGGTCTCTCGAACGTAGAGTCATTTTTGCCTTTGGCCACTTGCACCTCGGTCCGTGCCTTACTAGCTGACATGCTAATGATGCTGTCTTTGCCATTCCCAATCCTTCTGTGAAGGCTGCTAATGACACTCATTCTGATTCACTTGTCGAAGCTGTTGCCTACCTCCTTCAGATGTTAACTCAGCAGGCGAAGTACATATATCTCTACCATGTCATTATGATTGCGCACTCCTGTCTTCGGGAATCACCAAGATCATCTTCATGTGGAACCTGGCTGGCTTACCCCGACAATATTAACAGGCAACGAAGAATAGCATGCTAAAATGCCACACAAAGTTATTCAAATATTCTCGGTATCGGGGTGAAGCTGTGGTTGTGTATATAAATTAACTTATTTATCAAGTAATACTATTATTTTAGTGCATTCATATAAAATTCCATATAAGTGTGATTATTAATTAGCGTTTTATCTCTAGTTAAACAGAGTCATAATGGCAACTGAGACGATGATGGTGAAAATTGAGCATCGCGCTGTAATTAAATTTCTCACTAAGCAAGGAAAAAGTCAAAAAACTATTCATGAAGAGATGGTGCCTGTTTACCAGGGTTCCGCACCTTCATTATCAACTGTGCCAAAGTGTTCAAGTGAGTTCAAGAGAGGCAGAGAGAGCATTGAAGACGACCCCCGCTCCGGCGCCCCGGCTACTGCTTGTACGGCAGAAAGCATCAAAGAAGTCGAAATACTTCTTCTTGAGGATGCCCGAATAAAGGTGAAAATGATGGCAGAGATTACCAAGCTTTCAATTGGTACCATTCACACCATTCTTCATGACCATCTTAACCTTTCAAAGGTCAGTGCAAGGTGGGTGCCACGAATACTCACAGCGCCTCAGAAAAAAGTGAGAATCGCATGCTGTAGAGGGCTTTTGGAGATGTGTAGTGAGAACGCGGCCGGTGTTATGGATCGAATTGTTACTGGTGACGAAACATGGGTCAACCACTATGACCCTGAAGGCAAACAAGAGTCCATGCAGTGGCATAAAAAAGGAACAAACCCCCCGAAGAAGTTCAAAGTTACTCCGTCTGTCGGGAAGCTCATTGACACAGTTTTTTGGGACTCAAAGGGAATCTTGCTCATTGAGTACAAAAAAAAAAGGTGAAACCATTAACGCCACATCCTAAGCTTCGACTTTGCATAATTTGCGGGCGGAAATTAAAAAGAAAAGACGGGGTAAACTCGCAGCGGGTGTGTTGCTTCTTCATGACAACGCTCCTGTTCACACGGAGCGAGTTTCCAAGGCTGCTACGCGAGATTGTGGTTTCGAAGAAATCCAACACCCACCCTATAGTCCAGACCATGCCCCCAGTGATTATTTCCTGTTTCCGGATTTGAAAAAATGTCTTCGTGGAAAAAGATTTTCGGATGATGAAGAACTCAAGTCGGCAATAAATGGGTATTCTGTTTAACTAGAGATAAAACGCGAATGAATAATCACATTTATATGAGATTTTACATGTATGCACTAAAATAATAGTATTACTTGATAAATAAGTCAATTTATATATACAATCACTGCTTCACCCCGATACTGAGAATATATTGAACGCCCCTCGTAATATAACAGCATAACAAATTTAAATTATTTTCATGAAATTTCTCAAGTTTTCGTAGAAAAGTAAAAGAAATTCGGCTTTTTTTTTTATGATGGATTTGGAGTCGTGACGTGCGTGTCTTCCCTCAATTCTCGCCACTGACAAATTTCATTATTTAAGGCTTCACCCCTTCGATTCACTCTCCGCAGAGTTAATATGCTTAGAAAAAGCTTCTCAAACTTTGCCTTTTGAAGTCGGCCTAAAACTGTATCCCCCCGTGGTGAAAAATAGCTCACACAACACAAGCGAGCGACGTTGCAGGGAAAAATGGTTTTCAAAGTGCCAACAATGCTACCATTTTAAAGCCATGGGTGACAATGGTGTCAGTGACAATGGCCACAAACGGAAATATACCACAATATGCGTTTTTCTGTATGCACTTAATTATGAATTGCACTTATTTAGAAATTCTTATAAAGAATGACAAACTTAAATGAATTGAATAATTAAGTTAATACGTATATAACGAACCATTTACAAATATTCAACGAAACTTAACGAGCATTCGACTCTTTCGGAATGTACATGCAATCGATAGAACGATTTTTTTAAATCTTAAAGTGCCACAGTGCCATTTCAATGAATTAGTGCCATAATGACACGATCGTGCCACATTGGCTACGTTCCAAACGAGAAGACGTCCACCTCGGATTGTAGCGCCACTCATATTATTATTATTAATTTGAGATCATTGCGATCACTAATATCAGTCGTTCTGCTTATCGCTTCGTCGCCTTCTTCGATGGGCTCTGCAGTCCAGGGTGGACTCCATAATTAACTGGGGAAATAACAACAGAGTGGAATTCAATGCTTCCAAAACTCAATGCTGTCTGCTGTCACTCAAGCGAACCCTTGTTAATCAGCCATTATCCATTAATGGCGCTTGTGTCGATGAAACCGGAAAGCTTTCCATCCTTGGTATGTGTATCAACAGAACACTGGAACGATCACATATTTGAGGTCGGCAAAAATGCTGCGAAATGTTTAAGTTTCCTTAATCGATGCAAGAAATATTTCACCCCCTCTGATTTGGCTTTCATTTATAAGGCCCAAGCTTGAGTAAAACGCTCATATCTGGTCTGGTGCCCCAAAGACAACCCTGCGCCTACTAGATAGAATCCAAAAGCGAGCGATAAAACTTATAGGAGACAACAATGTCGCAAAGTCATTAGACTCGCTCGAACATCGACGTACCGTTTCTTCTTTGTCCGTATTTTATCGCTATTTCAACAAACGATGCTCAAGTGAGCTAGCCAACTGCATTCCTCCTGTCTATGAATTCACCCGCAATACTCGTCTCGCCAGCAATGCTCATCAGTTTACCCTTAAGCGTAATTTCAGACGCACAGTCAAATTTAGAGACTCGTTCTTCGGCCGAACTACGCGAATTTGGAATGCTCTTCCCAGCCCTTTATTTCCCACTGTAGGCGAAATTAAAAAAAGAGCAATTACATCAAAAGAAATTTAAAGAAGCACCCTGCGCAGAACTAAGGCTTTTGACTATTCAGTCAATGACATCTGTTAACAAAACTAATAATGTTCGGACCATCTGATCAGGTTATTGACCCGAATCTCGCTTTGCTATAAATACAAGCAGAATGCAGTTTTAGCGCTCTTCTCTTCGTTGCGAAATAAAGATAACACCGCTTGTCAAACAAGTGTTTTATTTTTATTTTTTGCGCCCACCTCCACCCGCTCCCTACACCACAGACTACAACCCGCAGATATTTACGACACAGGTACCTCCTCTCCCTTTCTCCCTCTATAGCTTCGGCCCGTGCTGTGTCTTGACCCCGGACACTTAAGGGTATTAGCAATCCCTTGAGCGCGCGCAAATTATAAAAAACAAATCATCCCGCCAGTCATCGAGTTCATCAAGTCAGTCAATGCAAAGGATTTGTGTTTGTGTAAGCTGAGGAAATTCGTCGAAGAACATGGTCGAAAACAACTCCGTTGAAGTCATCGTGTTTTCTAAGAAGATCTCTAGACTTTTCACTGACCCGCCATTCAAAGAGCTTGCGTCAATTGATTGCTTAAAACCAGTTTAGTAGTTCCTTCGTCTAAGGACATGACACTAATGCCTGAAACACAATAGGGCTTTGCTGCTGGGCGTTTTTCACGTTACGAGTCTAGAGTTTCAAACGCGCTTTGAAATGTCAACTCAATTTATCAGCTGTTTTCAATTCACAAAATCCCACATGGAAAATATTGTGTCCTTACTCCACTCCACTAATTTCAGCCGATATATTAACCTCAGTCAGCTGTTGCCATTTCTCAAATGTCAGTTGGCTCTCAATTTGAGCGAAGATCTCTCAATTTGTAAGGGAGTGCGCCTTTCGTACTGATTCTTTCCAACATGTCGAAATGTAAAAATCCTTACGTGAAACTGCCCTCTTACTTGCTCTCATTTCGCTCTAAAAAGCGAGAAGCTGTATTCTGTGTATAGCTGCGTTGGAATTCAACGCCAGCAGCAAAGCCCTATTGTGTTTCAGCCATAAAAGACAGTCTTTTTCGTTCAGTCAATTATTTCAAGTCTCTACTTTACGAGTAAGTGTTGCTCAAAGAATAAGAGTGCTTTTTGTCCCATCAAAACCTCTGTTCATCATCTGCTTACGTTTTCTTTTCCCATTTTCATTTAACACTCACAAACAGTACTAAAATCTCTAAAAGCACAAAACACTTTCTCACTTCAACACATTCAACTTTGCCAAGAATTACAAAAAGAAACAAAAAACAAAGAAAAAAAGAACACAACTATATTTTATGTTGACAATCAGCAACGAACGAAATGTATTATTGAACACCATAAATTAGTGAAATTTAAAATATGTACCTTTTATCTCTTATAGCGCACAGCTATAAGCAACGATATTCAAATGATTTTCCGTCTCACTCACTCACTCTCTCTCTCTCTCTCACCCATTTGTTAACTTTGCCATTGCTCTGAAAGCAACTCCATTTGTTGTGTAAAAATAAGAAGAAAAAAAAATAACAAAAAAGTATTGATTATGATGTAAGTAGCTAAGTTGTTAGTTAACATAAATTTAGTAAAAATTAATAAATCTCCTGTACAGAAACAGAAACAATTAACACTAAGCAGTTGGTTGTGTTAAGCAAGAAGAAACAATATTAACAAAAACCTTTCTATATTATATATACTAGGTACTTAATCTCTAATCTAACTCCAAACTAAGCAGTAACACTTCATTTCACGAAAGAACAAGAAGAAAACAAAAAAAATATGCAAATACAAGCTTTGAAAGTCTCTTAATTGCACCAAAGATAAAAGAAAACAAAAAAGAAAAAGAAAAGGAAAACTATGAATTATCAAATTTTACTAGTACACTCTAAGCTTTAAGGAATTTAATCTAGACTAAAAGGAAATGTATGAACTAAACTAAACTCACTAGAAACAATTTAAGCGAATAACTAAACTTGACACTTTAATCGTACGTCTAATATTTATACCTATTGTGATTTAATTATAAAATGAAAATCTTAATCAAATCTTAGATAATCCTCTCCTATTGGTGATAGTTTAACTATGACACACTTTAACTGAGAAGCGTTTCCATCGGGAACGTCTACTTAACTAGGATTCTTAAGTTATCGACTAGATTTTAGCTACATATGGAAATGTATTTATTTTTTTTTTAACACATTTATCTTTCCATCTTCTATTGTTTACACGTCTTTATTCCGTTTTTGTCTCCTTTCTATTTCACATTGAGTGCGGCTTCATTTTCTCATGCTTTTGGTTTTCATACATCGCATAGCTTATTCCCCGGAGCCTTCCCCGGTCTTAAACACGCAATTTCTAGTTCCCTCGTTCACCCTAAGTTGCAAGTTGGCCATGTCTTCCGAGATGAATCTCAGTTGATTAACTGAGTCCATGTGAAGTTGGCAGCATTTAAAACGTGTGAGGAGCTTCTTCGCGTGACCAGCCCAATCAGACTGTGTTCCTACATCACAGCCGACTGGTAATGGGCTAATGGTTACCTGTTCATCCTAGTATGTCCGTCTTCTCATTACCGACTATGTTATGGTTCTATAATGGTTCCTATATGCTACCCTGCTTATGAAACAAGCTCTTTTCAAGTTGTAGAGACCAAGTTAAAAGCTTTAACAGCGGTCCTGACTTTAGAGGAAAATTGCTACGTTCTGCCTTGACTTCACTTCTCTTGGACAAAGTTCTCTGAAAGCAAGGAGTTCTGTTTAAGAACTAGCTAGCTAGCCGGTTCTTAGAGCATATATATACCACAGTTCATTCTCCCGCCATCTTTTTAAATAGATGCTCCTGTTAAAGTCAAGCCTCCAGTGTCCTCTTTCCCATTGTGCAGGACATCTAAGCATTTTGTGATGTCTGTTGGATTTGACATTAGCTCAATCTAGGATACGACTATGAACGTACAGTCTTGGGTTCCACTTTTCCCGTCTCTCTGAATCTGATGGCATTGGGCAATGAAAAGTTTTGGATATCTTGATCGATAAAGAAAAGATACAGCCCGACGTTCAGGGCTTTTTCAGGCTTCTGACCTTAAAGCGCCTGTATTATGTTTGTAGCACATATGCTTGTCACTCATTGAACCTGCCTATGTGTCAATATATGTATGATAGAAATTAATTAGCTCTGCGACGCACGCTCACTTCTGACTTCTGGTTTCTATGTTTCGGCTCACTCAACTAAAAACACTCGCAGACCAGATGACAGTCGACTTAGACTCAAACATGCTTCCACTCAAACATGTATTGTATTTTTTTTTAGAAGCGGCAGCGATAAACCTTGTGGTTCATACCTAAGAATATGTTAGACAACTCTTGCATACATCAAACGCATTAGGTTTGCACGCAGGTCTACTCGACGGACAAACATTCGTTCGTAGTCGAAAGATATTATACGCTAAAGAGACTAATTTCCACTTTATTTGCGTAAGCGTAATCGCCACAACACTGACACCTGGCAACTGGCCTGTCCAAGAAGTGCCCAGAAAGTCTGTCATCGAATTTAAATCTTGTTTAAATGGCTCCACCTGACGTCTGCATTGAAAAGCAGCCAACCTAGATGGTCCTCGGAACGCCTTTTCCATTTAAACAAAGCCCTCGTTGGGATTTTGTATCAAGCCCTCAGCTGGTGTCTCGTCAAATGATCAGAATCAGAATCAGATCAGAATACTTCCAAATATCTATGAATCTGTAGACAGTCAGGCATTGCTCAAAGCAGTCAAAAGTATATGAATGGAGTCCAAAAGCTTTTGTTTTGATGCGCTACAGGAACTTAGCAACTTTTTAACGCTTTAATCTCCATTCAGTTGATTCCTGGACTAGTGGGATTCAAGGGAAGTGAAATAGCTGACGAACTAGCTAAGTGTGGAGTCACAATCTCATCTGACATATTGAGCATCACAGCTCCGATAAAATTGTTCTTCACTGAATTGGATAATGAACTACTAATAACTACAAACAATTCGTGGAAGAGGACTAATTCCTGTCTCTAAACCTCAAGACTTTCTGACCCGAATATATAATATATATAATATTGGTGGCGCTACAGCCCGTAGAAGGCCAAGGTCTAGCTTCTTAGCAACCACTCGTGTTGTGCGTGCTATTGTTCTATCACGAGTGGAAGGGACCTACAGTTTTATGCCGACTCCGAACGGCCAAGTTTGAGAAGCATTTTCCAGACAGTTATACTCTTTGTCAGTGACTCGAAAGAGGTGGGGCCGTGAAAAGTATTTCTTGTCGTACCAGGAATCGAACTTAGACAGGTAGATCCAAGTGCGTAGGAGTCGACGCACGTACCCACAACGCAACGGGCCACCACAACCGAATATAGTACCGCAAAAAATCTAAGCAAAATCCCGCTATCAAGAGCTAACTGCAGTACACTGGTAGGGATCCATAACAGGCCACTGACAGATGCAGAAACTGCCAAGAAACAGCGGTGGATTGAGCTCTGGAGCAGCTCCTTTGCTTCTGCTCAGCCTTAGGCAAAACTGGATATAAAATTCTAGGTCAACCTTTCTTTAAGTCAATAAATGATGTAGCTGTCGTGAAACCAGACCATCTCATCAATTTTGCTTACATAAGGCTACAGTGGACTAGAACAAGATTTACTCTGTTTCGTGGTAGCACTATGAACCTTCTTTTTTGTGTGTCGCTATATGGATCTAAGCTTCAACAAAAACAAAAACCTTTCTCGCCGGCGCGTATTTTCGTTTCGCACGGCAAACTGGTTAAGGTCCTTGTCTACTTGAGTGTTGCACCTTAGACACAGGCGTCCTCTGTTGCGTTGCCTCGCAGTCTGGGAGTCGAAGACTCCGCTGAGTTCTCCATGGCCCAGCCACCTTTGGCGTTGGATTCATAGCCCGTACAATTCGAGGTTGAATCTTCTCCCCCAAATGCCGTCAACGCAAACAGGACCAAAGTTCGTACGCAGATCTTTTCTCTCGTGGCCAAGGACTTTTTCGTCCACTTTTGCGATTGTCCATGCCTCAGCTTCATACAGCAGGAGTGGGATGATCAGTGTCAACTTGGTCCCTCGAGCGACATCCCTATTCCTCAATTGCCTCTTCAACCGAAAGAAACAGTGATTGGCAAGCGTTATTCTGCGTTTGATCTCGGAACCAAGATAGACCAAGTCTGTGACTGCGTCCAAGTTAAAGCTGCCCATTCTACCGATCTCTCCATGAGTCGATGCTGTTCATCATTCCTCCATGCATATGCCTCATTTTCCGAACATTCAACTGAGATTTCACTCGGCAGGCAGGCTGTCCTCCTATCATATCCTACAGATAAACTGGGGCATGCGCCAAAAAAGATCACCTCCTTAGATCCTGTATCTGCTTGTGGTTCCTAGGGCCTCTACTACGCCTACGCGCCATCGACTACGGTTTCTCGCAATGAGTTTCAGCTCTCTCCAACTCGTCCCCAGCTGTCGGAACTTCTCCTGCGGCATGTGTTTCCCGGTCGATCCGCTATTGCTATTTTACCGTCTTGGTTCGCCTTTTCGAAGGGTATGATCAATCCACTGCCACTTGCGCCGTTGAATAGTGATGCCTGATGAAGCTGTTCGTTTGAGATACGGTTCGGCCAGAAAATCTTCAGTATGTTACATAGGCACACCAACGTCTGTAGCCCTCTTGTGATAATGGCGGTCGCTTTTCAAGTGCTGCGCCCGCATAACAACACGGACACAAAAAAGATCACCTCGAGCTGCTTTAAAGATTTCAACGGACAGCGACTAGAGTCTCGAGATTGATGACTGACTTCATCTAGCTCGGAAGGACGCTCAAGGAGGAATTATTGTCTATCACCTCTGTCAAAATTAAATTGAACATTCTACGGGCCAGTGGAATTTTGATCCTCATCGCCGGGCAGAAGTGATACTTCCAGATTCGTCAGTAGGTTAAAGCCGAACCCTACTACCAGTTGAACATTTTCGCGAAGGCAAGCTTCTGTTCGAATATCCATTGGAAAATTTGCTCACGCGCTGTTAAAACATTACTAAATCATTCTATCCGTCGCATAAATCCATCGTCCATCCCTTCTCATGATCTGCTTTTTCCATCCTCCTATCTGGATGCTTGTATGCTACAGTCAAGCAGTCAAGTTTGCAATTATTTGCAGTAGGTAATGAAATGCAGCCGTGACGTTGTGGGTCTGTGCGTCGACTCCAACGCACTTGAACCTCGGTGTCTGGGTTCGATTCCCTATACCACAAAAATAATGAAATGATTGGTTTAAACTACATCCATTCAGAGTCAATAGTTTTGCGAATCGAACACAGACACCAAGGTTCCAGTCATCCGCTTAAAGTTTTTGCATCGAAGGCAAGGCTAGGCGAGACATGGACTACGAATTTAGGTTCCACAAATGTTTGTTGCCACTTGAATCCGGTGATTGGTGAAGGCATCCCTCCTCGAACCGGCTACGAACTACGTTCAGATGGTCGTTGTCGTGTTAAAAGACCAAACCTGCTGCCTTTTGCACTTCCGCTTACTTACCCACATTCCCAGACCTCTTCTTTTTCGTTTTTCTTTTTCTCTAAGAACCAATGATAATGTAAGATAAAATTTAGTAATCTAATTGCCAAAGACTAACACAAGAACAGAAAAAAATAAACAAATACATAAAATATATAAAAAAAATAAAAAAAAAAGAGAAGATTTGTTAATAAAAATATTTTCACTCTTTTTTACACAAAAAGTTTATATTCGAATAGAAAATGAAAAAAAAAAATCAACATCAAAGAATCTCAATTTCCACGGTTTTTCTTTTAAGTTTTCGATTTTCAATTTGATTCGTGATTTATTCTCTTTTTTTGTTTTCCTTCCTTTTCGAATGCATTTAACAAAAACCATACATTTTTCGACTAATTAATATATACATGCGTACATTTATATACAAGAACTAAATTAAATTTATCTACATATTTATATATTTATACTTGTATAAGTGCTTTACCAACTCCTAAGATGGTTTTGTTTGTTGAACTCTTTAGCCTAAGTATCAGAAGAAGCGAAAAGATTTTTTTTATTATTGACTATATAGATATATATATATTATAGATTTAAATTAATACGATTATACATTTTTAATGCTTGTGGTTATGGCATTTGAATTTGTTTGGTTATATTTTGAATAGGAATTGTTATATCATTGCGAACAAAAAAAAGAAACCCTTTACTGGTAAAATAAATAAATGAAAATGAATATGAGTCTTTTGAAGAGCCTTGTTAATAGACCAGTACTTGAGGCGACACAAAGGAAGTAACGAAGATTGCGGACAACATTTTGGTACCCTTGGGAAAGGTCAAAAAAGGCGAGTATGAGTTTGAAGACATTTTTGCAGAGAAAAACCAACAACTTATTCCTTTGAAGGAACTCTTCCTTATAGCTTTCGCGTGCAAAGGTGTAACGAATGTCCGTAAATGTCGGATTTCATAACATAGCATTGAGGGAGGCATTAAGAACAGAAATAAGAGGGCAAGGAGATATCCAACTTTGGCCAGAATTTCCCCTAGTCCACACCGGAGAGAAGGGTGTTCAAAAGTTTACTCATATTTTTAAGAGCACATATAATACTTGGGTGAATAAAAATGTAATGCTATTTAAATAATACACGTAAATCTATTTACAGGAATATTTTGAATCAATTTAATTCTTCAAAGTAAGGCGATCAGCTTGCAGTTGTATATCATTCATGAATTGTGAAAACTCATGAATTTAAATTTCATAATTGTTCAGAAAAATGTCTAAATAATGCAACTAAAATAATAAACTTCCATCACATTTCTTTAAAAAAAACTAAAATGACCAAAAAAGTTATTTTTCTTAAATGATTCATGCACATTTTTCAATATTATTATTATTAGTACTTTTGCACAAGTTCCGCGTGAATGCATTTTATATGTATTATTCATACATGTGCAGGAATAAATATGTACATTAAGTACCCCAGGGACTGGAAGGATGGAGTTATTGTTAAGATACCAAAAAAGGGAGACCTTAAAAACTGCAATAACTGGCGTGGTATTACCGTTTTGTCTGTCTTTCCGAAAATAATGGCAACTATCATTCTCGTACGGCCAAAGGACAGGATCGAAAATACGCTCAAGAGGCATGAAGCAGGCTTTCGTAGTGGTCGGTCATGTGTCGAACACATTAAAACCCTGCGTATAATACTCGAACAATCAACCGAGTTTACGTCACAGCTCTACCTTATGTTCGTAGACTTTGAGAAGGCCTTTGACCGGGTCAACCGTGAATTGATCTGGAAGTCTCTAGATAGGAGAGGGATTCCCCCGAAGATTGTTGCTATTATAAAGGAATCCTATCACACCGCAAGATGCTTCGTTCTCGTTCCGACTCCTTCGAAGTGCGACAGGGAGTAAGACAAGAGGATATTCTATCGCCCATCCTATTCTTACTGGCGATAGATGATGTACTGACTGCCACCGTAGGTACAACTGAGAGACATGGTGTCCAATGGAGATCGTTTGAGAGGCTAAGTCACCTGGATTATGCCGACGATATCTGTTTCCTGGCAAGTTCCAACAGCGGGATGAACGAGATGTGCCAATCACTTCAAGTGAATTGCAACAAGACCAAAATCATGCACACCGGCCGATCAGCGCATCAGCAGATTATTCTGAGACAGACGCCCATTGAGGGGGTCAAACAATTTAATTATCTAGGCAGTTTTGTATCGCCCGATGGAGGAACGGATCTGGATGTTAATAGCAGAATAAGTAAAGCCCGCAGCGCCTTTGGAATGTTGTCTTCAGTATGGAAGCTCCAGTCAAATATCCCTACGCACCAAGTTAAGGCTATTCGAATCGAATGTCAAATCCGTACTGCTGTATGCCTGTGAAACCTGGAAAGTCTCTACCTCCATCGCGAGAAGATTACAGGCATATGTAAACCGCTGTCTTCGATACATTCTTAAGATCCGATGGCCGCAAATTATATCGAACCAAGAATTGTGGCGCATTACGGGTCAAAAGCTTTTCGATGTCGAAATTAGGCAGCGGAAGTGGCGCTGGATTGGCCACACGTTGAGGAGACCAAACGACAACACCGCGAAGCAGTCCTTCGAAGGGAATCCTCAAGGTACACGGCGAGTTGGTAGACCAAGAACCACCTGGAAGACAACAGTATTGGCCGAAGCAGCAACGCAGCGTAAAACTTGGCCACAGCTAAAGTATCTGGCCGCAGATCGAGAAGGATGGAGGAAGTTTGTCGCCGCCCTATGCCCCAACCGGGGTTGAAGGAATCATATATATGAGTAAAGTATTCATTAATTTCACCCTAGTGCTTCAGACAGTAATTCCCACAAATGGGAGTTTAAGAAATCTGCTTCATGAACATACGCCTTGTTCGTTTGCTTACCCCTCCTTTCTGTGTTAAAAATTTAACACCAAAATTTGAAAAAAAAAACGTTCAGTAACGAGCGAATTTTTAAATAATAACTCAAATTTACCCCACTACTACAGTTGGGGAAGGGCTGTTAGCTGTTTACCAGCTGTTCGCAAGAGCTCACACGTATTCACAGACAGGGGACGTATAAAAGCGTATAAAAATCGCTGTCAGATGAAATCAAGGGGCAGGAGAGGTAGAAGTTGGATATCTCCTTGCTCTCTTATTTCTGATTAAGAAGCTTCCAGTAGACATTAGTCTTAACTGTCATACTTCATCTTAAAGCCAAAATAGCAGAGATAGCCAGCGTGGACGTGCGATCTTTGGCTTTGTTTATGTTGATGGGACCTGAAGGAGAAGATTCAACTACGAACTGTATAGGCTGTACAGCGACATGAGCTTAGGCGTACAAGAATCCAACGCCTAAGGTGACTGCGCAATGTAGAGTGAATGGATATCTTAGCTCCGTCCCGAAGCAACTTCGACTCCGAAGCTGTGGGATAACACAACAGAGGACACCCGTGTCTAAGGTGGCGCATCCAAGAGGAGAAGAACCTCAACCAACTTGGCGTACGAAACTGGAGGCTGCTAGCTCGAGATAGCTAGGGGTTGCTAGTTAAGACCCAGGTCCACCCCGTCGCATGAAGAAGAAAAATACAGAGTGGCCACAGGGTCATCCAATTCGTGGTTCAGAATTAACGTCTCCATTTCAATCACACAAGTCAAACGAACTTGTCTGTCATCCGAGACTACAAAAACAGTGCTAGCAATACGAACCTCGCGGACTACGAGAAGTTTATGATGAACTGAACATTTCGACTCTGAATATACTATCGACAAAACTTCAAACAATATTGCAAGAGACTAATTCTATTTTAAAAGTCTTGACGCCTATCCATCATCGAAATGCATGCTCTAATGAAAGTATAGCTTCGTTAGCTGTTGACGACGATCCTGCAGCCCATAGAGGGCCAGGGCCTAGCTTCTTAGCAACCGCTCGTGTTGTGCTTACAACCGCTAGAGAGGAAAGGGACCTACAGTTTTATGCCGATTCTGAACGGCCAAGTTTGAGAAGCTTTTTCTAAACAGTCATACTGTTTGAGCATTGTCCGTGACTCGAAAGAGGTGGGTGGAGAAAATTATTTTGTCGACCTAGACACGGAGGTTCAAGTTTGTATGGGTCGACTCACATACCCGCACGCCACGGCCGCCACCCATTTGTATTTCACATACTTTTACAAAATCCACCGATCCACTTCCCCGGCTAGGTTTCAGCAGTTGACAACAGCTCCCACATATTCACAGACACGTCGTATAAAAACGTTGCCTGATGAAATCAAAGGGCAAGGGACATTATACAATATTTGTCGTTTAATAATCGACGAATTTGTTAATAGGTGACTGCACAAACTATTCACTATTCATCATCGAAATACACAGAAAGTTGCCGCTGGCGCTTTCGTAGACAGCGACAACATTAGACTACACATCTCGTTAGGTAATGTTGCGTTGGTTTTCCAAGCGGAAACCTATGCGATCCTAATGGCCACGAACTATATTGTGAAGAACAGGTGGAACGGGCGAAGTATTTGTGTCTGTAGCGACAGCCAAGCGGTGCTTAAGGCCCTACTCAATCCTTTAATCACTTTCAGGATAGTCCATAAGTCGAGTAAATTGGATCGGCAGGTTCAATTCGCTAAGACTTTTCTGGTTCCCGGGCCACCACGGGATTACGTGAAATGAGATCGCCGATGAACTTGCTAGACAAGGATCAGAGGAGATACTCCTAGGACCCAAACCTGCTGGATTACCCGCGTCCTCGGTTAGGGCTTCCATCGATGGCTGGGCTTCTCGAGAGCACAACCGGAGGTGGCATGACTCTTCAGGATGTAGACAAACCAAGCGCATGTTCCATAATGTGTGTAAGAAATCTTTAACATCTCTTAACAGAAAAGACTGCAGACGACTTACCGGCGTACTAACGGAGCACTACACCTTCGCCAAACACTTAAATGTGCTTGGCCTAAACGACGAAACCCTCTGCGACGCCTGTGGAGAAGACGACGACACTGCTGAGCACTTCCTCTGCCACTGTTCCGCCTTTGCGCGGTGCTGATGAGGTAGGGCCCTTATCACAGAAGCGCCTGCTGGTATTCCTCCGGAACACCATGAAATTTCATTAAATCCACGTAGTACCACGTGGACCAGTTCTTGAGTTTGAGTGCTCCAGAGCAGAGTTCAAAAACATCCGACAAAAACAAAAATCTAAGATGCCCAAAAAAAATAATGGCTGCCGTTTGCGAGAGTTATGAAGGAGATCCAAGTGAAAATCCACGTTTATCTGTCAAACGCGTATTGCATCCACAAATATCTTGAATTATTCTTGAAATCAAGAATCTTGACGCTTTTGTTCAGGCTCTGAGCTCAGAAGTAAAAGTCGGCCCTAAGAGACCTTAGCAATATAACGAATACACGGAATTAATACAATGTGCTCAGTTACGTTAACTTTCGTTCACTTTTGCTTGTTTAATGAGAGTGAAATCGATCGCTCGCTTATGCGTGCATGATTTAATGTCAAACGCGGATTGGTGAGTGAGCGAATACACCTATAATGGAGTTCCGAACATTTCGTTAAGAATGAGTTGGTGCGACGCAACGCACATATGTACGAGTTTTTGACAGATGAAACGCAGAAAAGGGAAGATATAAAAAATGGACGAATCAGCTGATTTTTAATAGGAATTCGTATATAATCGAACTGAAAACATGAGCAATTCTTCCTATCTATGCACTCATATGTTCATAGTCAATCTATTTGTGTGTTTTGTGAAAACATGACGAAAACCTAGAATTTCGTTAAAATTTTACGCTAGTTCATTTTTGCCCGTGCCTATAAGAAAACGGAAGAATTTCAGACAGGATTACTATGCGCGCATGTGTTTATTATAGTTACTCATGTTTTTTAGCAAACATGACGAAACAGTTCGTCCAAACTTGACAGTAGCTGATGCTCGCTCATGCGCATTATAGTTGAGCCTTATGACTGTTGGAGCTTTATTTGAGTCAATTATGGGTGTGCCTTAATGCTTATCATTCAAAAATGATTCTTAAAAACGACGACATTCTGTCTTAACATCCAGGTCAAAATTGGTGATTAAGTTAGCAATGAAGAAAATATTGATTATGGTGTTCCACAAGGCTCGAAGCTAGGTTCGCTTCTGTTTATTATATACGTCAATGATCTACTGTCAGTGCTGAAGTATAGTACGGGTTATGCGTATGCGGACGATACAGCGATCGTAGTTAGCCATAGGAGCGTTGACGAAGCGGTGAACGGATTTTAATAGAATCGCTGCTTGGTGTCACGACCATGGACATGCCCGCCGCATATTCCCAGAACGAAACTTAAGATAAAAATGCACAGCGTAGATTGTTTGCACAGACATGGCTGTGATGGAATAACAGAAGACGATGATGACTGCACCGTAAATATTGATTATGTGTCAACGTATAAGTACCTAGGACTGACGATGGACTACAACTTTAAATGGAACCACCATATAGAGATACTGAGGAAGAAATTGTGTCACTCTGCATACGCCCTTTTCCATCTTCGTAAACTATGTACGCCAAGAGTACTCAAACAGTGCTACATGGGCTTGGTGGAAGAGCATCTCAATTGCAATCGCTACAAAAAGTGCACAGAAGACTTCAAAAGCTTGTGGTAGAAACAGGAAGTAGCAGAGAAGTTCAGCAACAAAGAAGCCAACCAACACGCATGCTTAACATCTGCCAAATACATAATTTGGAAATCTTGGCCAATTTCGATGATGACAACACATACAGGGTCCAGACACAGCAGACGGTGAACACTAGAAGACGACAGCAGCAGCTATGTGAAGTTCAGAGGTACTGGAATGAATATGGTCGAAGGACAATTAAAGTGGCAATTCCGACAATCCTTAACGAACTCCCAAGGGAAGTTCGCAACCTACCCAAAAGAGAAACTATAAAAAAAGTTAAAGAAATCTATTTAAACTAAAATCTTCAAACTAAAATATTCAAATTTAAATTTAAATACAAAAATCGTAAACTATTGTATTATTATAACTATTTGTTACTTGTATTGCCCATGTTTTTGCTTTTTTAACTACACATAATTGAATTTAATGAATTTCAACATTTATAACTGTAAAAAAACATTTGTGATTAGTCAGCTGCAGACAAGCCACTCAGGCTTTGCAGATAAACAAGTGTAAACACTACAAAATGAATTATAAATAAAAATGAAATTGAATTGAATTGAAACATTCATGAACTTGAGGATAAACTGCGTCCAGCGCAGCTAGGAACAGAGTCACGCACCGCTAAAGTGAGTCGCTTTATGAGATTAAAGTGAAGGAATGGTTGACTTCACATTCTTCTCGTAAAACAGCTGGATGACGCAGTTGGTTGAGTGCCCTTGGTTAGAGGGGTCCCCGGTTCGAATCTCAGTAAAAAACAAATTTAATACGATTTATACGGTTTGCTAATCTGGTCCAGTCACTATTTGCCATTTGGGGTTGTCGATCAGTGGGTACCACAATGGACCAACATGATCTAAGCATGCTGGCGATCTCGCTTGCAGCCCACTTACACACCTTTCTCGTGTTCAAGTTCTAGTTTTAACACACATTCTGCAAAAGTGAACGAAACTCAACGAAACTGAGTGAAGAGGTTATGGATCACGATAGGTAAATTTTCTGTATGCATTTGATTGTTTTAGTTGACTTAAATCCCCTTACTTCTATTAGAGTTGGACCGTGACAATTTGCAAGCAAAATAATTCCGTTATGTGCATCAATTGCACCGTATAAATTGTCTCTTACCGATGGTGGTTCCATCTGGTTTTCAAATTTCTGCATGCCTTTTCTAGAACTATTTGCCGAGGTCTGATAATACATTTTCTTTTCCTTATATGCTTGAAAAAAGTCACGAGAACTCCTCTAACAAAATCATTAAAATGCTTCACCAGCAAATAGTAGTCATAGTAGGTAGACAAAAACGAATCTCGAAGCATAAGCGGACGCCATCTGCACGCCACATTCCGATCGAATTCACAGTGACACATGTTTGTGCAATTCACCTCGTAACTGTCACTGTTCCATTCCACCTCGCTCCATTTCCACACCCATTCACCGCATTTAAGAGAAATCAAAACGCATTTCCACCACAAAGAGAACACCATCTCCACTCGGTCGTTTTCGAAAATCCAATCAACTCCGATTCACTTTGTTCACAAATCAAATCAAACTCACAGTAGGGTGCGTCAGCCTATTGAAATATGTCGTGTTCGTAGCCGTCGTCGCTGTCGCTAAACTAGTCCGCCGTGTTGTCGAATTCATCACTCTCCGTTAACTCTCCACTGCGTCAGTACGTTTTAAAATATCAAAATACAACTATTTGGCCAATTTTTCGCCCGGAAACTCCCGAAAAATATCATCAATTTATCCCCCCTCCGTCAAAAAGAAAAAAAAAACATGCATTTCCATTCTTGTTAGAACAAGAGCAAGAGCGAGAGAAGCACACGAAGAAGGAGAGGCAAACCAAAAAAAAAAGAAAAAGAATATCTCCAGAGAAGAAAAGCAGAACCAGCCGGAATCAGAATAGGCAAACCGAAGTGAAGAAGTGAAGAATCGAGTGAAATAAAAAGAAAAAAACGCAAAGTGAAGCAATATCGTTCGTTCCATGGTGTGTTTCTCGTGAGTTGTGTCGTGGTGTGAAAGGAAAAAAGTCGGGCGTGGAAAAAAAAAGAAAGAAAATTTCATATTCTTCTCTCGCCGATAGTAATTCCCATTTTATTTCCACTCTATTTTCGTTCATATCGTCAGCCTCAAACCGGAACTTCGAACTAGTTTTCGTTTATTTGCTACATATTCATTCTTTTACAATTTTTTTTTCTTTCTTCATTTTCCTGTTTCTGCTCGAATCCAACAACTCCGAATCCGAAATCCGAGTCTCTAAAAGCCCCCATCTTCTCCGGCGGGTTCTCCTCCCTTGTGTGAGAGAGCGAGTGTGTGCGCGCTTGTTGTTAATGTGTGCGTGTGTGCGTGCGGAAAATAGAAATCTCCATTTCGTGCCGACTACTACACAATAAGCAAAAGATCCACAACGAGAAACGGGACAAACAAATAAGCAAAAAAAAATTGTATCCACAAAAAATTTACACAAAATTTTCGCCGAAGGGGCAGACGACGGCAAGCAGAAAATGAAGTGCAAAATATCGCCATCATCTACCACACTTCTTGCAAGGCTGCCGCTGTGGAAAATGTGAAAGAAAATCGAGAGAAAACTCTGTTATTTTTTTTGATTTTATTTTGTTTTCTTCGCAGTGAACAAAAAATCAGTGAATTGATCCAAGTTTTTTTTACATACATATAGATTTAAAAGGAAAAAAGTTATTTTTTTTTTGTGTATGAATAATTTAGATGAAAGAGGAAGAGGAAGAGGAAAACCGAATCAGAATTGAAAGAGGAATTTTGTTGTATTTTTTTTTTGTTTTTTTTTGATACTACACACATTTGTACACACTCACTGTTGTCGTCGTCGTCGCGAAGAGGTACTCCAGACTCGTGTATCCGTATCATACAACCATCATCATCATCATCATAAGCAGCAGCAGCAGCAGCAGCAGTTACAGTCGCCGCATAAAGAAAAAAAAAAAAAAGAATAACTAGAAGTAGTCGTCGTCGTCGAAGGAGTAGTAAGAAGAGTGAAGGTGAATTGTTGAAGGAGTGTATAAAGCAGAAGTAAAAAGGGCGAACAAAAAAGAAAAAGTAGAGACGAAGCCGCTAGATATCTGCTGAAATCACAAAAATTCAGAAGAAAAAAAAAAGCCGAAGCTGAAAAGTTGGAGAAGAACAAACAAAAAGGCAGACAAGCAGAGAATAATAAATCAAAATGGCGCACCAACTGGCCCCATCGGTGAATTGCTCGTTAGACGATATCGATTTGAATGCTCTAAAGGTAATTTCTTCATTGACTTGACATACACTGTTGTACACCTTCTCACATTTTGTGTTCTGTTCGGAGTGCGAGAATGAGGGTGGTGAATGGTGATGTGTGTCGTCCCCCACACCGACAACATTATCATTACCACCATCGCAACCATCCCAAATCCCAATCCCCCTTACCCACCCACCCCCGATTCCTTCCAACACACTATTTCACCCCGGAGAGAGACACACCACCGTCCGACGACTTTTGTGCACGACAGCGCGATGCTATTTTGTCCAGAACGGGGTGTCGTCTCTCCTTCATTTTCTTTTGTCAAACGGAACAGAGGGAAAAAAAATCCTTGTTAATTGTTATAAATTTGTTGAATAGGTGTGGTCAATATTGTTTGTGAACATGAACATAATGCTGAGCACACAAGGAAGAGGCAGAAAAATGGAGAAAAAAAAAAACGACGTGATTCCGAAAATACAGTGAAACAAAATTCTGTGGAATCGGCATATTGAATGGGGAAACGAAGAGAACGAGAATGAGCCACACCGACCGACCCAGAGAGTGAGAGAGAGAGAGAGAGTGTGTGTGTTTGCATTTATGTTCATTTTTCAACAATTTCCTTGTCGGTCGGTCGCGGGGAACTCAATGTTCTCTCTTTTCTCGTTCACTCCGGCCGTGGTGAATAGGTGGATGTCGACGATCCAACCGGCCGCTGCTGACGACCCCCATTAGCATTGTCAACGACGGGCTGGGGAAGGGGGGAGAGATAGTAATAGTTTTTGTTTCTCCTTTTTTTTCCGATGGAGTTCGAAAGTATTCGTCAATTAAACAATTGCACGGATTAAATAAGGTGGTCTGGCCTGGTGAAAGTGAATTACCTGCGAGCAGCATATCCCCCTTAACAACATTGCCACCGAATGAGTCACTTTGAGGTTCTTAACTGATCTTGTGGCATAGTTTCTCAATTCACCTGAAGAGTGGGGCACAAGTGCACTGTTGTACATGAGATTTATGTTGTCCGCATTCCATTACCTCTTGACTGCAAATGTAATGTGCGCTGGGAAGAATTCCCTTCTTGGAGTGACGAGGTCAAAATATTTAACATTTGAGTGTGTCTTCATGATTCCTCACGTCTTCTTTGAATAAACAAGCGAAATAATGGATTTACTCTCGTACGTTCGCGTTATGAAATAATGCTTCGTGCTTCTAAATATACCCACAAGCTCACGGTGAACTTGTGTTTGCATTCAGTTGCTTTTGATGCAAGTGGAGGGAGAGGTAATAAACGAAAATTGGAGAAAATGAGGTTAAATCGACTGCTTACCGCTCAAATGAACTCGATTCACTGCGCGTCTCCTAACACATTCAACAAACCCATTCGATTCGCAGCATCATTTAGAGAATTCACTCTTAATCCTTGCAGGTTTCGAATAGGAACTTACTTCTCTGGCGACGCATGGAGGATCGGAGCGTTGTTGACGCTGCTTCCAGTCATCAAGACCCAGCTGACGTGCGCTTGTGATCGCCACTGGGTCTTTTCAGTCCACAACCACGTCGCTAAGGCCCTTTTTACTTACTTACTTCTTACTTATCAGGCCGGTGACCCATGGAGGGTCCGGGCCTGAGCAATTGCTGCCTTCCATCGCTGACGGTACTGGGCACAGTGTGCCCAGGGCATTCGCGATTACTTGGCCTTTATACCGGAGATTCGGTCTTCCTCTCCTTCTCGAACCATTAGGCTCGTATTCAAAGGCCCTCTTTGCTGGAGCATTGTAGCCCATGCGCTCGATGTGGCCGAGCCAGTGCAGTCGACGGATTTCTGCCTTCCGGACTACATCCACATCCTGGTGCAGCTCGTAGAGTTCGCGGTTATGTCTTCTCCTCCATTCGCCTTCCTCGCAGACGGGACCATATATCCGACGTAGAACTTTTCCTTCGAAGGTACCAAGAATCAGCTCTGCAGTTTTGCTTAGCGTCCAGCTTTCGGCTTCATAGAGCAGGATTGACGAATTTAGCGTCTCTAAAAGCGGCCCGACAAAGCCATTCATGACTGGGACTTCATTGACTGCGCCCCCCCCCAGGTTGTCTCCAGACAACACAAGGACCACCTAAACCTTTCGGAGCAGCAATTCTTCACTTGGAAAAAACGCGCTTAAGTCGACCTAAAAACTGTTTGTGTTGCCCACTCGCCCATTGCTGGAAAATCCAGTCAACAGACAAACAAAATGTTCGCACCCGTCTAGTCGATTTCGTTTCCAGATACCCTTATCATGTGGAAACTGATTGTGCGCTCGCGATAAGTGCGCGTCTCCTAAAGCATTCAAAAAAACCCATTCGACCATTTTCCGTGTGCACACATGAACGTCCTTCGAACGAAGCATGGCAGCCTTTGTTCACTTTCCAAGCGATGACATCAGAGTCTTTATCGCAGTTTTGTGCAAAAGAGCATATGCACATCAGTTCCTTCTCGATAAGGTCAACGAACGGTTCGCTATGTGCGATGTGTGCGAGACCTTTCATGATGTCCGACGTAATCTGGGCAGCAAAATGTATTTATCAGCACTTCCAAGACCACACACAACTGATAAGGAACGATGAGTCTGGCGGACAGGAAACTTCCAGGCCCTTCGAATGGAAATGAATCAATGTACTCATGACTGTGTTCGTTCTGTTGCGTTGTGCGAATGTTGATAGCGAACTTCGTCGGGAGGGAGTGAGTACTTTCTAGAAGAAGCTGGGACGGTGACGGCTAGAACTGGAAAAATCCACTGAAAGCCAATGCTTTTATTTAGTTTGTGTGTGGCAGGTGGCTGTAGAACTGAGTGACGTTTTGCAACCACAGCTTTGAAAGTTGAATTTTGATGTGTCTTTCGATCGACCATAGTGCGGGGCTCAGGAACATTATCAATTCGTTGAGGAAATCTCGTCGAGAGAAGGGTTTGCCCGGAGTCCGTTGCTTTGCTCTTGAGAGCTCTAAACAAAAGCACAAGAAGTGAGTCCAGAATTCTGGTTCTGTCGTGTTATTACAACTGCAGTGGACAGTGGAGTCCTCAAGTAAAGCTTCGCACGTTTCACCTTCGCATGTTCCATCTTCGCACATTCAGCTGATTGAGGTCTCTTTCCAGCAGCGGACGCCACCGGAGGTGTGGTCTTCCTTTACCGCGTTATCCCTCGGGGTTTGAGTCGAAGGCTTTCCAGGTCGGAGCCTTGTCGCTCTACATCACCATTCTCACGGGATATCAAAACTAGTTCGACTTAGGGAGAGTCTACTGTTTGATCGAATGACTAAACTTGCCACTCGGTTCCTTCGACAATCTTTGTGACCTCTCTGAGGTGTTTTGGACACCAATTGGTTGTCGTTTGAATGAGAATTACCGGAGACGTTCCTTCGTCCAGTCTGCGAGGAACACATCGATTGAAGAACCCCCTTAAACACTGAACGTCACCGCTGATCTTCCTTCTTCTAAGAGATTCTTCTTTTTTTCAACCTTTTTTTGAACCCTGCAGTGAGTTACAGTGGTGGTCCAGTATAAGGATCGAATCGAAAAATTCGTAATATCGAGTAGATTTTACTTGTACGAAATGTTGAAGATATGAACCAATATTGTTGCTATTCCTTACGTTACTTAACCTTTTCCTGAGCGACTACTTTGGAATGTTGAACGTTGTTCTCTTCGCACTTGTTGCAATTGAATGCCCAATCGCATCGGCATGCTTTACTTTCTGAACAGAGTGTGAGTTCATTTCTGAGGAGCTACCATCTTCATCAATAACATCGTTCTCTTGGACGACCACTATCCATTTGAGCATTGTGCCAAGACACCAAATTCGACGTTTGCGGGTTAAAGACATTTTTCCAAAGCTTACCGAACTACAGTCACAACAAAAAGCGCGACAGATGCTTTTCAGTACAATATGTGTGCGGGAAAATGTAAAAGTCTAGGCTTTAATTTAGAACGCCAGCTTCGTCACTAATAGCACTAGTAAGCAGAATTGCTCGCACGGATGAATGTAAGCGTTGCATCTATAGCGTGTGCAAAAATTCGTCCTGGATGTTGTTGCCTGCCAGGGTGCGCATACTGCGTAGAATTTGCGACGGTTTCTGGTCGCCCAATGCCAGAACGGAGAGCAACCGGACGCTTGAACGTTGACTCTGTGAAGATGTTAATAATGCGTTCTTTGAGTGTCAGATACTTATCTTGTGGTGGTGGATTCTCAACGATCAAGTGTGGGGCAGTCCAGCTCGCTAACCAATTTAGCGTCGCTATGAATGCGATGCATCTGAAAGACAGACTCCAAGTGTGCAAACCATAGTTTAGGCCGATGTTTCCATAGTGAAGGAACATGCACTTGGCTGATGTGTTTTCGATTCACTCCTGGAATGACTAGCACCTTCCGGTTTGTTGTCATCGTTGGTACAACACACAAAATCTAAGGTCGGGGTCACCAATGTGAGAAGATGTAAAAGTCTAGGCTTTAGAACGCACTTTTTCTTTATTTGATACTTCACAACAGAGTGAACAAAGGATTCAAATCAGTTCTTAATTCCAGTTCGGTTTTCTATTTGAGGTGCTTTTCTGTTTACATATTAACTATTTACATTGATTTATGGACTGACAGCTCACAGCACTGCCGCTACATATGGGCTATTTTCGCTGCAAGGATATGAATATTCACTCCATTTCGTAGCCACTCGTTCTTACTCAAAACTAAGATCCAAATGCGCATGTGCGCCTGATAAAACAAACAAAAACCCTGAACAGAACGAAACTTTCGAAATCGAAAACATTGCGAGCGGAAATTCATACAAGTAAAGGGTGGTTAAGTTTTAAGGGCCGATGTTGATTTTGAATAAAACACAAATTATTTAGGAAATTTCATTCATTTCTTTTTATTATGATAATATTGGTATGGTTCAATTATGTATGGAACAAAATATCTATCTATATATCCTGCGCGACCTCGGCGGCACACCTCCATCCGATGGTCCAAATTTTCGATGACGCTGAAGCATAATTGAGGTTCTATGCCGTTAATGTGCCGAATTATCTCATCCTTAGCTCTTGAATTGTTGCTGACTTGTCGACGTACACATTTTCTTTGAAATAACCCCAAAGAAAAAAGTCCAACGGTGTCAAATCACATGATCTTGGCGGCCAATTGGCATCGCCACCACGTGAGATAATACGGCCTTTGAATTTGCCGCGCAAAAGAGCCATTGTTTCGTTAACTGTGTGGCAAGTGGCACCGTCCTGTTGAAACCACATATCGTCCACATTCATATCTTCCTATTCGGGACATAAAAAGTTCGTTATCATTTCACGATAGCGAACACCATTCACAGTAACTGCCTGACCGGCCTCATTTTGGAAAAAATACGGCCCGATGATGCCGCCAGCCCATAAACCGCACCAAACAGTCACTCTTTGTGGGTCCAAATGCGGCAATTCTGCTTATTGACGAATCCACTGAGGTGAAAATGTGCCTCATCCCTGAAGATGATTTTCTTCGAAAATTGATCATCCACTGTTGCCATTTCTTGCCACCATTCTGCTCATTGACGACGCTTGAAATGGTCAAGAGGCTTTAGTTCTTGAGTCAATTGCACCTTGTAAGCGTGTAAATGCAAGTCTTTATGCATAATGTTCATCAACGACGAGCGCGAGAGGTGCAATTGTTGGGGCACGACGACGAGTTGAGGTGGACGGCTCTTCAGCCACACTATCGCGAACAGCAGCAATATTTTCTGCAGTACGAGCTGTGTCTTGACATCTCCTACAGACCCGGTTTGCTCAAATTTTTGCACGATTTTTCCGATTGTACGCACATTTGGACGATTAAATTGACCGAAAAGATCTCGAAGTGCACGATATGCATTTTGATTTGAACGCCCATTTTCGTAATAAGCCTGAATAACTTTAACGCGTTGCTTGATTGTGTATCTTTCCATGGTTCAAATTGAGTTAGTCTGAAATTGAGAAATGTCAAATGGAATTCAGAAAAAAACTTGACGTTTATGTGTGGTTCACATTCAACATCGGCCCTTAAAATTTAACCACCCTTTACATTGATTTCCAAACTGTGTATCGAAGTTAGCGGTGATCCACTATAGACTGACAGATGACAGCAGTGTCGCTACATATGGGCTATTTTCGCTGCAAGGATATGAATATTCACTTCATATCGTAGCCACTCGTTCTTACTCGAAACTAAGATTCAAGTGCGCCTGACAAAACAAACAAAAATCCTGAATAGAACGAAACTTTCGAAATCGAAAACATTGCGATGCTAATTCATACAGTAACGGAAAGTTAAGGTATCTACCAGTTTCACAACAGACCAATAAACATGCATACATCAACAGTCAAGGGAGTGGCTTTGTCTCCTTCTCTAAGCTAACAAAAACATTCGTTATATCGAGTGTCAGTTCTTAGAGACAGTAAAGCATTTGAACAAAGTGTACGTTATATCGATCATTCGTTATACAGGACCACCACCAGTACCAACAATTTGCGTCCGAAGTTATTCAATTTCCCACCATCTCCCAGCAGCCGAGTGCTGATTACTGTTTCCATTGCCAAAAGCTTCAAATTCATTGCGTCATTTTTAATTCCGCACTAAATCACTTGTAAAGAATCGTTTTTAATCTTGCCCGCAGTTCTTGAACTAAGCCATAAAGATTTAGTCTCTCGAAACTCGAGAACCGGTGGCCGTGATCTTTCTGACCGATCTAACCGATTCATTTTCTTCCTTGTTTTATGTCAGACATGTGCGCTGACCAAGTCATGCGCCCCGTGCCCAGACACGAATTGTCGCTGAAATGCTGCCGGAATGTGCCTAAACAGGTTCCGAGTCCAACAGTGCTTTTAGAAGAGATAATGCTCGATCTGTCGTGCGCAAATGTAGCATCAGTTTGTCGAGAAGTTTTTCATGTTCAGCTGAATCCATGGTAGTCATTGCTGACACCTGCAATTGAGGTTAGAATGATGGCAAACAAATGTCTCCGGTTCCGGTTCGCTCTTTCGCTCTCCTGTCTGTTGACAAGATACGTACATATATCGTGGATGTCGTTTAATCATGTACTCCTCGGGCAGTCGCTTCAATCGTGTAGCTTGTCCATTCTGCGTCAACAGATAAGGCTTGTCTTACGTCCGTGAGTGCACTGCCTGTGTCCTTCCAATTGGCAGTCTTTCAACAAAATCAATTGAATGGCTGACAACGACTGCTTCTCCTTCTATTTTTGAGTACCGTTGGTATAGTCCGGCGATTTGTTCACAAAACTCTGCGACTGCGCAAAGGATGCATCCACCACGTAAGTCATTTGTTGAGGTGTCTCTGAAACTCTGAGTGGCAAGAAATCTTACTTTTCAGTTTTATCAAACTTATCTCAATAGATCTTCATGAAATGTGGACAGTCTTCCTTGATGGAACACCGTTAGCAGGCAAGCGGGAAAAATAAATCAAAATGGCCGCCATTCTTTCCTCTAAGTACTGTGCACTAATTTCCTAAGTGAATTGGATGCTTAGGTGAAGTGAACGCTCTACAAATCATATGTGTTAGCCTTGTATTCAATGATAGGCCTGCGTAGACTGAACATTAGAAAACGTTGGGTCTTTAGATGACAACGATAAAGCCATGATCACATCCAAATGGAGTTTTCTACTTGTGTACTTCCGTATTAAGTCCGCGTCTATTGGAAGGTCAGGGCCTAGATTTAAAAATTGCGTCCTTGGTTAGGGATTCCATCGATAGTTCATCCAATTTTGTTTTTGAACTCATTTTGTACCAAATAAAAAAAAATTATTTTGAGTGATGGCAATCTTTATTTGGAACAAATTTTGTGGAATGGGGAAAGTGGAAAAGATGATATCTGCCAAGTGGCTGCCGCCAGTGTTATATTATTGCATTTTCCATGACATTCCGCATGATTTTCGGTGATAACCGTTCGCATTCCTGTCGAATATTCTCCGGGCTGCGATTGTCCGAGGCTTGTTGTCATCAAGCAGCCCCAAAGAAAGAAGTCTGGGATGGTAAAATAGGGCGATCTTGCTGGCCATGCCAAATGGCCAAAGCGGAAGTTTACGCGACCAGGAAACGCTTCCTTCACAATATCCACTGTGGCTCCTGCGATTTTTGTGCGATTGTTCCATCTTGTTGAAACCACATGTCCGCTCATCCAATTCCGGGAGTAAAAAATACGTTTAGCATGGCCCTGTAGCATTCGCCAATAACAGTGCCCGTATTATCGATGGCGTCCTCAAAAAAAATGCGGTCCAATCACTCCTCCCGCATGAACGCCGCACTACACAGTGTCTGAGTGAGTCTGAGTGGATGTAATGGCTCTTCGTGCATCACACGCGGCTTTTCTGTGCCCCTTATTGGCGTAACCGCTTAAGTGGAAATATCCCTTGTGGCTCATCGTGGAATGATTTTCGACACAAAATCGTCCTCTGGCGTTGTTGAGATTGAGGATGACAATTATTACACGATCGTGTGGAGTATAGTCCGCCATTGCCTGTCTGTTGATATGCTGCAGCTGTCTAGATCACAAATGTCAAATATGATTGACGTACGCCGCCATTTGCAAAAAATATCTCATCGGAAGATTAATTTTGTGTCACCTTGTAGAATCGATCATAAAATAAATGCTATTTGTTAGAAATGGGGCGTTGTGGATCTCTTGGCGTTTTTGACAAAGGAGTTAAGAGGCTGACACATTGCTTAGCTCGTCTTGGTAATAGAGGAAGTAAGTCGCCAGGAGAAGGGAGGAGAAGGCGCTGCCATTGCAAAGAAGGTGCGTAATGGAAGTTATTCGTCACTCCTACAGTTGCTGCAGAAGTCATTGTAGAGCAAACCTACGAATTCCAATGGTGCAGTGTCCAATGATGACGCCGCTAAAAGTCCTGACAGTCAACTTGCTCAGTCTGATCAGGCTGTGAGATCGCTTCGGACTTGGGGTAGGACATAATTATTTCCTAGTGAGCTACCCCGTGGACACTGTCCATTAGGCATTCACGCAAAGAGACTAGGTCTATTCTCCAACGTCTTCTGTAGAAGCTGCTAAGACGAGGATGAGGAGGAAAGCATCCAGCACATTCTCTGCAACTGTCCTGAACGTGCTTGAACTATGAAAGCATTACCTTAATTCTATGATAGTCTACACGATCTCAGTACAATACCGGTCAACGGACTAGTAAAATTTGTTAACAAAACTGGCTGGCTGTCATAATCACAGCGATCTTCTCTCTTAATTGAAACATCCACGTGACGGTACAATGGGCCTCTTTTGTTGCCCTCAGTGCATTAATGCCACTACACAAAAGGTGTCAGCTATATTCCTCTTTCCAATTTCGGTATGAAAATAATAGGTTTGTGTTCTTGGGCTTAATTTTGAGGATTCTGTTGCTTGAGCGTCTGCTCTGTTCTTTGTGATGTCAGTGAGTGGCTGATTTCCAACGCCTGCTGCCGCCATGCATCACTAGACAATTAGCAAACCTGAACCAAGGTTTATTGTGTTTTTTCTCCGAGAAAATGGGATTGGATTTCGGGCTCCATCCTCCAATTCACTTTTCTGCGACGGTTTTGATTTTCTTCTGATATCTGTGGTTTCAGACTTCGACGTAACCCATTATTATTACCAGCAGCTGAAAATCCAAAAGCTCCACAAAATCTTTTGACATACCCACGGGCAGCCGGATTCTGCCTTACCTCCTTTACTATCCCTCTAGTCTGCGCAATAGGTCTATTGTTTCGAGGAAGCTACTTCCAAGCTTTGAATTTGCCTAGAACCCTTCTAATTGAGGCTCTCATAATTCAATATCACGAAGTTATTTTTCTCCCATCTTAGCTTTCGAGATGCCACTAAAGCCTGCTACGTTGTTGAATTATTGTGTTCCGAGTCTTGTTTGTTTGGAGGCCGTGCTTTAATTGCAAACACTGACTCGCCCTTGATGCATGATTTCACTCAAATTGGGTTTCAGATCGTTTTGCCAGTGAAAAGCCAACCAGAATTGACGTCAAGAGACTTACGTCAGCTTAGGCAACCGGTAAATACAAAAAAAACGATGACTTATTGCCATTATCACGACTAATCTCTCATTTTCGTTGAGTTTCGTTCACTTTTGTTTTCTTGAAAAGCGAACTGATTCGCCCGCTACTTACGACTAGATTGTTGGAATTTGTGTAAGATGAAAGGGGCAATTGTGTACAGTCTGAAATTTAACGATGCTTTTGGCTACTTTTCGTTCGTTTCTGACATAAGCTTCAGTTGACAGGAGTCAGACATTGTTTGAGGTTTACAAATAAACAATCAGAATTGACGTCAGGAGACTTATGTCAGCTTAGGCAACCGGTAAATACACAAAAAGGATGAATTATTGTCATAATCCCCACTTCGCACATTTTCGTTGAGTTTCGTTTACTTTTGTTTTCTTAAAAAAGCGAACTGATTCGCCCGCTACTTACGACTAGATTGTTGGAATTTGTGTAAGATGAAAGGGGCAATTGTGTGCAGTTTGAAATTCCACGATGCTTTTGGCTACTTTTCGTTCGGTTCTGACATAAGCTTCAGTTGACAGGAGTCAGAAATTGTTGGACGTTAACAAATAAACCAACAATTCAAAGTTGTCTCGATCTTTCCTCGATTTCGATTAAACAGCGAACCTTTAAAGAGTTCAGGTTGAGTTGATCTGTTGCCCGCCATGAGACGGTCAGAACCATGAGCCTATCTTGTTAAAGGAACCCAATTCAAGTTACTTGTGAAGTCAGGCAGAAACCGTTTCACATCACGAAAAAAAGACGTGTCCGCAAAGTGATCTTGCTCATGCAACCTCGCCTTCATCAACCCGTTCGTGTTCCGTGCGAGTTCTATTCTCAAACTTGGCTCAGCTAATGACCAATCTACACAATTAAAGAGATCTTTTTTTTTTCGGATCTCAAATATTCCTGATCCCAGTTTTTAGGGTGACATCCGTTACTGTCGTCGGATCGGTGGTGGTGGTGGTGCTGCTGCTGGTTGCGGTTTCCTTTAATTGACTCCTATGGACTCTCTCGTTTGTGGATAAATGAAAATTCTTGACCTTTGGTCCACGGCCACTTAATCCGTTCATAAAAGATTTCTCAATCCATTGTCAACGAAAAGAGGGTGACTATCCTCCGCCATGGTTTTCATTTTGTCAACAACCCTTCGCTCGTTCGTTAATCTTTAATGGCCACGATTACATGGTTTTGAAACGAGTAACCACGATGATGCAATCGATCATGGGAGAACGTGTCTCATCACTACTCACTTCACTACACACACTGCTGGTGGTGACCGCTGCGTTTTCTGTATTTCACTGGCACTTTGTCTCTGTCTGGTTCTTTATCAATTTCTTTGTGCGCCTCTCTCTATTCGCTGCTTGTAATTCGACAAATTAATTGGACGGCACAGAGTCAATGTACTTGTGCAAGACTTGTTTGCTCGTAATGTGAAATATGTACACTCATCCTAGAACTGTATGGACGGGTGATACATTTTTTTTCCCTCCCGTCAAAGTGGCTACAAAATGGAGGACGGCAATTTGTGCTTGCTTCCGTGTTCGATCTGATTCTTCATCGATCCTTATTGGTTGCGTCTGATCTGATTAATTGCGATTGAGCAGTGACTTGTCTCGTGTGTGTCATCTGGGCAATTGGAGAACACTCTCGGCGTGGAAATATCGGACAGGGTGTGAAAAGAGACGCACAATTGAGTGCAAAATGTTTGCGAGTGTTGAAAGTTTGACTACGGATGATGCGTCCAATGGTTTACCCCGTGGTGTCCATGAATCTCTCTTCAATCTCAGTGAAGGCCGCTTCAGTGCATGTAAGACGTGGTTTTTTGAGTGTCATTGAGCGTTCATTGGCTTTTTGAAGTTTTTATCTGTCATTTGGTGTGCGATCTTCTGACCTTCTACAGGGTCAAGCACTTTGTTCTTCCGTGAGTAAATTAAAACATAACGCGTTGTTAAGTCTGTACATTGTTTGGATTTGCCATTATGACTGGAATATGAAATGGGCCGCGAGTTCTTGTAGGACTAGCTTCTGAAAACGAGGGTTTCGAAGATTTTGCGACACATACCCATCGTGCAATAACGCGGCAAAAACTGTCAGTCTTGGGTAGATTAACAATATCTTTTGTATAGGCTCACAAATGGAATCCAAACGGCGAAAAAATCATACGATATTGGTAGCCTCTAGCCAGTTTACATCAGTGGTGGTTCGGGGAGACTCTAACTAGCACTTTGTGCCGTTTTAATGCCACAGCTCTGTTATCACAAGCTCACATCACAAATTTCGTCAGCAGAAACGGGTCGCGTTGTGTGGAATGTGAAACCGTCTTGTTCAAACTACATGTCTTCCAGGGTGATTTATAGTAGTCCTTATTGGATGGATGTGGCGAAAATTCAAGCCGTACCACGCCGACTTCTTTCACAGTCACTTGTTAATTTTTTTTAGGTTAACCTTACATTTTATGCACATCCTATGTATGACTCCTTCAGACTACAAAACTTAAGCTTTAAAGAATCTTTCGATATGAATAGACTGAACTGTATCGCCGAGTCTGTACAGTTTGCTATTAAAACATCTTCGTTCATGCAATCGGTCATAGTATTAAGTTTTTGAAGAGATTCTTTAGGCTTTGACAGCTGACGCATAGACCCATGAAGGACGACGTAGTTGCTCAACTTTTAACTTTTCTTCAGACTTTACAGTCGGCCCATTATGACATTTCTATAGAATTTGAATTTTAATAATTGGTTCTCTTCACAGATAATTTCAAAATACATAATAAATGTAAATAAGGCTAGAAATTGTATATGCATACATAATAAAATACAAATTTCACTTATGTTAAACTTGAAACTGTCAAATGAAATCAGCTGTGCGTTCAAGTATTCATTGTACAGTCCCTTGCGCTAGGTACTTCACCGTCAGCGGATGCTTCGACGCTGCGCAAGTAAAGTATTTGCCGGAGCCTTTCTTCTGATGTTCCACATTGTTTTCTCCGGCACAGAGCAAACCAGTACGGATAAATATAATATTTGCAACTCTAGCCTTTTCTTCTCCAGAAAACGTCCATGTTGCGCAATGATTCTCCCACGATATTCATTTTAGCCGAATCGAGAGAACCAAGCTTGAAATCTGTTTACTAAATGAGAAAGGCGGTGAAAATTAAAGGGTCCAACGATACAATAAAAGTTGATGTGTCGCGGAAAATTTCGGAGACTAGTTAGTACGGTCCACTTGAGGGTTATTGCCAGACTATAAGACCATCGTTCTACTGGTGAGAGAACAATATCACGCACAACACGAGTCGTTGCGGAGAAGCTAGACTCTCTAGATCTCTCTATGGGCTATAGCGCCACCCATATTATTATTATTGTTATAAGACCATCGCTATCGCTTCTTCTTAGGTATCATAAGTTTAGTTGTGGCCACGGTGCTGTGGGCCAAATTGGGCCAAACCTAGCTGAATACGAGTAAGGATACTAGTAAAACTTTTCGCTAATCTAACTCCTGTCCCAAGTATGAAGTAGCATTCAGTGGCAGCAGTATGGTATATGCTTTGTAGGGTGCCTGCGAGAGTAAGCCACGATCAATTCTCGACCATATTTCACCGAAATCAAAGACATTCATTTTGAAGCCACAAAGGTCGCAGCTAATGGTGTAAGAATGTACGTCTCACATGCAAATTGTATTAAATCTATTTTTATTGACAAATAGGAAGAAACACGAGCCATACTTGGCTTTAATTCTTGAGCAAATTTGAGTGTCGTATACGTTGCTTTGGCCACCTTCTCATAGTGGGTACTTGCATCGACTCTGTTGTGTGCCTATGTCCTCGACACGAAGAACTATTTTCACAATTCACGGTTCCACTCCTCTCGATCGACGGACAGTGATGAGAACGTGACAGACTACATAACACAAGTAATTGCTTTAGAAGTCAGACCGAGACAAAGTAAGGGCTGAGCACAATTGGTCGTCAAAATATGGATGCTAATTACATTTTTTCTAAATTTTTAAAGTGCATTCTATTTGGATAATAACTGACAGACCTTGATGATCTGTATAAATGTCCATCCATAATGAACGTAAGGACACTTAATCTATCCATCCATCTAAGCAATCGATCGAATACACTGAAATTATACAGTGTGACCGTAACATACGCCTCGTTCAGTTTCGTTAAATTTCTTTCAGTTTACTTAAGTCGAAGAGAATCAATTCCTACTTGCGTAAGCTTTCGTACCCTGGCACAAATTTGACGACTTCCCTTTGTTTCTTTTTTTTTTTGAAGTCCTGTCTTGCTCATGAGTACTTTTCGTTCAAACTAAACCAAATATCTTCAATAATGAAATAGTTTACTTGTTTTTTGCAAATTCCTGCGTCCAATTCATCGATTCGTTGAATTTTGCCATTACCTTGGCCTGGGTTGTGTACATTCACCATCTGCCATTTAGAACCATTAAATGAACAAAAGAAGACAACTTGATTAATTTACAACTTGCTTGCGATAACCCACTTTAATGCTGTCAATTAGAAAGCAACTACCAGTTTTTCATCCATTCGGAATGTTATCCGAAATTATCGTCAAAACTTCAAATGTCATCATGATTTGACAAGACAGTTGCTGTTTAGATAAACTCGTCTCTCCAAACCACTTCCCCATGGATACACTAGCACTTTTTACCCACCACACAGTCTGTGGTGGAATTTTGACCTTTTTTCTCTCCACCAATTCAGTATGAGTTAAGAGAACCCGGCAATGTTTTACTCCTCTCCAGTCCACCCGAGTATTCTTCTGTCAGCAGCGGAAAGCATAAAACCCAAAGTGGACACATCAAAAAAAAAAAAAAAAAATGGCGACTTCAGTTCACACAGGCACATGGGAAATTTGGCAACATGCTGTCTCCGTGTGTTGTCTCCCCGCAAGAGTCGACCGAATCTCCTCTCAGTCTCTGCGAATCGAAGAGAAATATTGAAATATCCATCATCTGCTGCTGCTGCTGCTGCTGCTCCTTGTTTGTTGTCTCCTTTTTCTTCGTTTCGCAGTTCATTCCATTTCCCTTCCGTTTGACATGAGCGACGAGCGAGACGGACCGAGATCATAATGACGACGATGAAGACGATGATGGTGTTGATGACTGTTTTCGTGTTCATCTCTCCTCTCCTTCATCTGGTTGGTGTTGTATTTAGTGCCTTCCCCCTGCATCCACTCCTCTCCCCTTTCGTCGTCGTTGTACGGTCGACGTCGTCGCCGTCATCGTCGTCAGGCAGTTCATTGATAAAAAAAAAGTTCCAAGGTAGAATTTTGTAGGTGATTTACCGTTGGAATGTCAGGAAAAAAATGGGGAGGACGACGAAAGAGAAGGAGTGAGAGTGAGGGAGAGAGAGAGAGCGAAGAGGGATTTGGGGGTAAGATTAAACATGCTGCTTATGACCTGAAGAAGAAGAATAATGCTGCTTGCGTTGCAATCCACCAAACCACAGCAAGAAGCCGACTCCGGGAGAGGAGAGGAATCGCCTCTGTGTGTGCACACATCCAAACACAGCAGACTGTCATGGCTTCATATGTTTGCGCGATTGTACAGCGTAATCGGTCGAGTGTATAACTGCGTGTGGGAATGGGTCTCTTCTGCTTTGAGTGTGTGTGTGTGGGGTGATGATGGTGGTGTTGGTGGTGGTAGCAGCAGCAGCAGCAGCAGCAGCATGCACTGGCTGACTGCCTCGAAACGGTTCGGTTCGGCTCCTCTTCTTCTCTTCATTGCCCTCGGCCATTGACCCCTTGAAGTGGCAATAATGAAATTAATTATTCAATAGAATATGTCTGATAAGAATTTTGTTGTTGTTAATGTTCAGCTCATCGACAACAGTGTCACCCAGCCCCCCCATCACATCGCCTTTGTTGTTCATTAACCCACATCAATCGGTTGACGGGGCGGTCTTCTTCTTAGTTCTGCTTCCTCAAGTACACTTGAACTTGTTAATCGTGCACACGTTGCCGCCATCCCTCCCCTTTCAGATGTGTCAGGATTAATTTTAATTCGTATTCTTTTTTTGTATTTACAGGATCCCGCTGGAATATTTGAGCTAATCGAAGTTGTTGGCAATGGAACCTACGGCCAAGTCTACAAGGTGAGTGCTGCTGAACCATTGTCTATTGATTATGACATGACCTCTGTCAAAAGCCTGCTCATCGTTGGGTGTGTGCTGTGCTGTGCTTGTCAACCGACCGACAGTCACAAAGAAGTGCTCTTTTGTTGTTTCCCTGTGCAGGATATACGTACGTTTTCTTTTTGCAGGAAACGAATGAATCGATTTGCTTTCCATAGTCAAGCCCGCAGGGAGCAGCAGATGGCGTGGCGTGGCGTGGCGTGGGGTAACGCGACTAGTGTATATTGTTGGTCAAACAATGAGCGCTAGAGAGGCCAAGCCTTGAAAAAGTTTTCATTTAGTTGGCAAGTGTGCCAAAAATGGTTTTTGTTTCGTTTATTTCCTTTCCTCTAGTTGTGGATTTTATTTATTCGCCATTCGGCACACACAGGCAATACATATAACCGCTGCGAAGCTATTTTCATATCATATCCATGAATATGTGTACATAATAGTTTTTTTTGTTTTCGTATAATTAATCCAAGAGGAGTAGCTATGCGTTGCTTCATCTGTTCGTTGTGCGAAGTCAATTGGCTGCCGATGATTTGGGTTAAAGGTAAACAAGCTTTTGTCTCTTCTCTGATCCTCATTCCCCATCCGCCTTCTCGGTCGGTGTGGGTGGAATGCAAATGACGAAATCACGAAGGTGGTTTGATAAAACGACATTTTTTAACGCAGACATTCAGATTTCCGAGTGGACAGTTTCATCTGTCAAAATTAACATATTCTCGTATTTAGTTCTGTTTGATTTATGTACCAGCAGTGATTTGGTTTGTGTCCGCCGTTTGGTTGTCACATAATGAACGAGCTGCCGAATGACAAATAACGGGAATTAATAATGCCCTAGAAAAATATTTTAAATGCATCGTAAAAAAAAATGTAATTAATTGCTCAAATCTGTTTTCGCTGGGAGTGTGAACGCGAAGAGAGGGAGGAGTGTGAACGAATCTGGGCTCTGACGCATGTATAAATGTCATATTCAGTGACAGCTGCAAGTGAAATGAGAGGCGCCACTTCTTGTTTTTATGAATGTCGTCTCCATCATCTGCGGGAGGGATTACCTCCAAGCACAGGTCTCGACGTGAGATGAGATGACAAGTGCTGGTCACGGATATGAAAAATCACATCGCATTGGATGGTGTGGTGTGTTTAAATTGTGACGTTGCACATTTGTTGTTCAGTTTAGAGGAGTTTTGTTGACGTTAATGTTTCATATTATTTAAACATTATTTCTGCGAGAAAGGGAGCGCTTCATTCGTCAAGTTTTCAACGATGTTTCAGATCACATTTAATTTCTGCGTCTCTTTTCTATGTTATCCTGATTCTAGATCAAGAGGCAAGAAAAGTAAAATGACTACATTCCAATTTGTGGGCGTTCCTCTCTTCTAAGCAAACTTGTCATGCATAAATCGATGACAAGTGGGTTATTTAAATAAAATTGTCGCACTTACAGTTTGCAGTTACGTCACCGGCCAATAGACTCCTTTGCGTTCTGTCAAAAAACTGACAAGTCATAAGCGCTTATGAGAGTGAAGGCCCAAACCCAATCCATTGCGTAATGTCAAATGTCAAAACATTCACAAGCTCTAATGAAACAGAGAGATAGGAGATGCGCCCCGGAAATGGACTGCATCACGATGAGTAATATTGGTCACCTTTTAACTTCTTCATACTTTGACAGTTCCTTTCCCACGTAACTCATTTTACTCTGATGTTGCCGTAGTGGAGTTGTATAGATTTCGGACGCGACGTACGTACGGCATCTCCTTGCAATCCGGCAAATACGATTTTTGTGGATTGTAAACGCAACCGATTCTGTGGGGTTCGGCCATGAAAAATATAGCAAATGCGACCCACAAATGGATTGCATTGCGACAGATGAAGTTGCACAACTTTTGTCGCGTTTGACAGATGTATTCCTTGAACTTCATGCGGATGCGGTTGTCATGTTTGTCACATCGGAAGTTTATGAATGAAGTAATCCTTGCTTATATTTGGATAGATAATTATTTTGTAATAATTAAAGGAATTGAAACCATAGCCTTTATGTGAATTTAGATTGTAGACAGAAGACATTCAATAGTCATCCCTTTGCGTTGTAGAACTCGCATTTTAAAATCCACATTTGGTGAAAGTCAGAAATAAAGTTGTACAGAGACAGATGACTTCTATTTCTACTACTTCTTGAAATTTTCGACAGTTTGTATCGTTTTCTAAAACCAATCAGAGAATGTCATTAACATGAATTTGTTAATGATCGTGAATAACTGTCAAAAAATGTCACAAATTCTTCGATGGACGAGAAGTCAATCAGCTGTGAAGTCGGCTGTATAGTACTAGATTTCTGGTGAAAAAATACTTGTTACAACTTACAAAAGGTCAACAATCAAAATATTCATCATCACTATTTATGGTTTTTTGCCATTTATCGGGTAGATGATGAATGTCGATCCGACTGCCTTCGTTGGAAGTTACTTAGCAAGCTATTTCCCAAGTCGTTAGCTGTCGAGAACTGCTTGTCTTTACTGTTCTGCGACGACTTTGATGACTAGGGCCTAGTCAGAACGAGCCACGTCCGAAGAATTCGCCGCATGCTAGAAAACTTCCAAACCTAAGGAGTAGTTTGGTTACTGGCTTGGTTTTACTATTTGTGACCTCACATTGTTAAGCAGCAAAATCGCTTTCAACGTTCATTTGTCCTCCAAAGCACCAATTAGCTTAATTGATTTTTGAACTTAACAGCCGTCAGTATTGAAAGTTAAACGGTTCTGCAAGATTTTCCTGAGCTTGCCGTCAAGAAAAACATGACATTCTCCATCTTTAAAGCGGCTTGCTTCACATGAACACGTCCTGGAGGGAAAAATTTTGCAACACGAAACTTTTAAACAGCTTCCTTACACTTGGAGAATTCCAAAGAATCTCCCCAAGCCGAATTTAACATTTCCACGCCTTCAGCATTTTGTATACACTGCAGGACAGGCGAGCGAATGCCATTTTTACCAAACAAACAGCAGTCAGTGCGGACGGTCAACTCCAGAGATCACTCCTTTGCACTTGTACACCTGATGACACAGGTTTGCACTCCTATTTGGCAGCTATTCAATAATCAATTTGGTTGACATGTTTTCGCATCACAAATGAAAATGAAAATACAATTCCCTCCTGAGTTTCATGGGACAATGCGATGTCATGTCGGTCTCCCCGGTGACTGCAGTTCGAAAATCTGTCTTATAACAATTCAAAGACTGATTACATAACACTGACATAATAAAGCCGATACCGTTTCCAGATTGCCGCACTCTACCACAAGGGATCAACAGCACCAGCCATGCATTGGATCCCTAGAGGTTTATGTATTCCTGGGGACAAAGGGTCACTCACTTACACATGTATGTCCTCGAAAGCAAATCGACATTAATTCTGCAGCACTTGAAATTGATTAAAGACGTCGATCATCTGTGCAGGGAGTAATTAGGAACAGTTTCTATAAATGTTTGAATATCAGTGAGTGTTTTAGTCACCATAATTCACGCTAAGTTGGAATTAATTTTGATTCAGAAATAATATACATACGTTTGCGCCTCTTCAAAGAGATGGACAACGAATGGATCTGTCAATTCGAATGTATTTAGTACTTCGTTGCGAGTTCTTGGCTGAAAAAAACAGCACAGCGTTTGACCATCCAAATTTAAATACTTACTTATCAGGCCAACGACCCTTGGAGGGTCTGAACTTCGCGCACGCTGCTTCCAGTTATCAACGCCAAGCAGTCTTGCGTCAGCGATAAATTGGTCTTTACACCAGAGGTTCGGTTTTGCTCTCCTTGAACCAGGAGGCTGGGATTCGAAGACCTTCTCAGTTGGACCATTGGTGTTCATGCGCACAACAATACCGAACCGAATTAGCATCGGTTGTCAAAGGCGATTCTACGTCGGACCTCCACTAGGATGACGAGCTCACGTTTGCCCCGAGGTAGACACACACCTTCTCTACCTCAAAATTGTAGCTGCCGATCGTGATGTTTTGTCCCAGGTGTGTGACGGAACGATTCTTGCTCGACAGCATGTACTTCGTCTTTTTCTCATAAACCTTAAGACGAGCTCGTTTCGCCTCGTAAAAGCCACTACTGCGGCACGTTGAGAAGGCGCGATGATGTCGATCTCATCTGCATAACTCAACAGTTGGACTGACTTGTGGTAGATTGAAGATAGCGTCTTCTGCGTTTCCAGGTGCCCGCCGCACTATCTTCTCTAATAGCAGATTAAAAAAGTCACAGATTTAAAAAATCTCCTTACCGAAATGCACCCAAGTTATTGGCCTGAAAGTGCGACTTCTGGTTGATTCCTAAACTGAAGTTAGCGTTGAAGGGTTACACGTATCATTCAGGCTCTCGGGTACCAGACATAACTCGACATTTTCTGATCGGTTACAACACTGGAAATGCAATACAATGCGTGTTCTTCTTAACTTCAGAGCAGTCTCATTAGAAATGGGAAAGACTGTATAGGCTTTTAGGCAACCAACAGTTTACATAAATTGGGAGCAGTATCTATGATTCACATCGATGAAGGACTTCTTTCCAATCCCTTGGCGATTGTCGGCCGTCAGCTAGGACTGGACTTTCATTGATAAATGTAACCAATTTACAGAAATCTGAAGACTAAGCAAGCAGTACGTATAATTACATCAATTAAATCGCTGGCGCCTGGTCTTATGATCGTTCTGTAAGGAAGACAATAGTCACCTTCTCCTTGACAAGAAAAATGCCACGTGTAGTGGTGTTAACACGTCTAGTTGGTATGCAAACTGAGCTTGTTGCTGAAACGCCACTAAAATAAACCAGTTGGTGGTAGTTGGTGGACAACTGCGCTCTATTTCGTTCGTCTTTAAATTTTCTTAAAATCAATCTAGCATGCTTCTGAAACTGTTTTCTAAGTCAAATAATTTGAATTAGCATAAAATGAACTAAACTATATTTTGGCAGTCCAGTTCTATGGATCCAAAAGCTGCACGTAAAGCCTTGGTGTCTTCAAAAGAAATAGTCTGCATCGGGAAAAATTTTTTCTGTGAGCTGTACAAAGATGTGGATGTAGTCAATGGATGTCATGTGGGTGGAAGGCAATTATCCGTCGCTCGCACTGACTCGGCCACAACGAGTAGTTTGGTGTCCAAATGCTACCAATCCAAGCCTCCTGGTTTGAGAAAGAGAAGAATATCAAATGTCCGGTATAACGACCAAGTCACCACGGATAACTTGAAGGCAATTATTGCTCAGGCTCGTAACCTCCCAGGGTCGTAGGTCTGAGAAGTAAGTAATAAACTGAATGTCAATCTAAAATGCTTCAGTAACTCCTCTCCACCAACTTGTCCTTAGTTAGGTCGATTTTTGCGTCTCGATCACATCGATGTGATGCTTCAAATTTGATTGCCACCACATTCAGGCCAATTCTCAGAAAGGTCACTCTTAATTAAATCACGAAATTCCACGACCGATTGCCAGAGCGTAATTTTCCACAAGGAGGCCGTAATTGTTGTGCCAGAAACGGCCCATTTCCCATTCAACCGAAAAACAAAGAAAAAAGGAACACTGCTCAATCATCGGATTGAGGCACTTTTCGAGTGAATAAACAGAATCAGAATAAATTGCCTCCAATGTCCTTGGCCGGTATTTATTTTTTTTTCAAGTAAAATTCATCCCCGTTTCCTCGTTTTCCACTCAGACAATATCTTTTGAATAAACATCGTTTTCGCCGCTCTTCGCTTCTGCCAAGAACTCGTTCTTTGTCCTCGAAACTTTTTCATCCTTCCTTCGGCGGAAGACCGAAAACCACTCCGGGAGGGGGGAATACATTTGCTGAACTTTTCATCGAACAATTGCTCCCATTCATCATTTCGGCTTCTTCTAAACACAATTTAATTAAGAGAAACAAGGTCAAACAAAGTATCGCACAACAAACACCGAGAACAAAAGAGGAACAAGGCAACAATATCTGGAATCTAGAATGGACGACTTGAATCAATAAAGCCCCGGCCGCGGTGAGGTTCGCCCGCTAAACATTCCATCATCAGTCGTTGTCGGTCTATTAATGGTCGGCACACTTTTGCCGTTCGATTTCATTGACATCTTTTTGTTTTTTTTTTTTCGTTCGTTTTACTGTTTTATTGTGTGTTTCGTCTTGTCACACCCTTAGACACGGGTAATGTGCCAACCCTGGCATCATAAAGCTCCGGCTCAGGCTGATGATTCGAGCCAAAAAATTTACGAAAGAGTCAAACGACGGGGTGAGACTTGTAAACGTCGTTTTTATGCTGTTCTCGCATTCGACTGCTGAGTTGAACGGCCCACAATTGGATTTGTGAATCGGATAAGACTTTATTGCCCTTCAGGGGCGCGGTTCTTGTTCCTCTGCCAAGTGTCGTCACACGGCTCCACCAGAAAGCTGGGCTTTGTCATTGATTCCTGAACACCTGTTTGCTTTGGATTGGATTCCACGATGAATTGGGATCATAATTGGTCGACTGTTTGCATTATAAGTCAATTAAGGATGCAACGATCCGTGTGTGCGCACATCCACGGTTTTCAATTGAGGTTAGGTAATCACTCATAAATTCGGTGCGAAGTGGTTTCGTAATTGAAATGAAAAGGTGTTTATTGATTGCTTAATGAACCCATCCCAACGAGTGCGTGACAAAAGCGATTCAAATATCTGCATCGGCGCGGAATCTGGTGACGGTAAGGTAGGCAACGGAATGGTGGAAGTGTGTGATTGACACATTCACTTAATTCTTCTGGATTGAGTGAGTTCAGGCGATTTGACACAGCATGAAGGTGTTAAGCGTGAGCTGCTGAATGATGCCAGACCAAATCTGGAGAAAGGTTCAATCAAATAGTCACCTCATCATCTGAATAAAAAAGGGTGACCAGATAAGACCGATAGAAAAAAGAAATTTAAATAAAACACCAACGGGGTGAGGTATTGCACTGATTCTGGCTTTATTTTGAAGCAAAATCCATGCCATTTGGTCACCCTTAAGCAGACCAATGATGTGTTCTATTTCTTTTGGTCGAACACTTTGCAATCGTTTGGCCTTTCTCGCACGATGGTTATTTTTTAAGACTTTCAAGTCGACTGCAAGCACACTTCTGCATACATACATGCCTTGCCTAAAAAAGGACCATTTCGGAACCCACTGCCGCAGATATTCAAGTCCCAGAGACGACCATGAGTGAGAAGAGGTCGGCAGACCAGTAACGCCTCGCAAACACCGTGGTTCCGACCGAGCAGACATCGAATTCAACAATTAAGACGCAACAGCAGCGGATTAAGAGACTCTAAATCTCATAGTTAATGACTCCGGCCTTGGCGGAGACGTGGCGTTCGACAAGATTCGCAACAAATGTGTTGCATGGCCCACACAAGTCGACCTAGTTGAGGGGTGGTCTATTTCTTTGTCTTTGCAAAGTCTTTGCAGAGAGTGCTGTAATTCGTGTGCTTCGATGCTGCCCAATGCGTGATTTCATTTCGTCTTGTTAATTGGGGGCACAGGTCCACCACAGACATCAGTTTTTGAGAGTTGTTTCCAAAGCATTTGAGGAAATGAGTCCTGTTTCCGTTGAGTGACTTTTTTTTCTTGATTTGTGACAAAATTAAGATCTCCTGGTTAACGAGGAATCGGTATATCAATCACCGGACAGTGATAGCCCAATCTAAACAGGATCTAAGGGGACCACACCTGATTCAGCACTTAAACCTAACCTAACTTAAACAAAACCAAGTGGCCACATTTTTGATGTATCAAACGTACACACAGAAGTACGTACGCTGAGTTCATTTCCACCATTTTCAAGCGAAGAACGATGAAATATTCGCCGAAGTTTGAAATTGAACTTGACAGTTGCGTCAAAATGGCGCTTACATCAAAAAGTATCCACAAACCCTGTATCAATTCTGTTCCGGCTCCAGAGGTACTACTGTAATAAGCCCGAAAGACGCGAATTGTGCTTGCAAACTTCCTCGGATCCACACGCCGAAGTTTGACATTTAACTTGACAGTGGCGTCAAAATGGCGCTTACACCCAAAAGTACCCGGCTCCGGAGGTACGACTGTAAGACGCGAATTGTGCTTGCAAACTACCTCGGTTCCACATCCAACATTACGCATTTACAATCACATGCGGATAAGGTAGTGCGCTACTTAGCTCTTAAATTGCGTTTCAATGTTAGCACATGAACAACACAAAAACGAAAACGAACAAAAAAACGCATTAACGCATGAACCTTGTTATCTAACCAAGTGAGTTATGAATAAATGTGAATTGCCAAGGTAATCAGCGGTGTCAATGTTGCACACGCATGCGTGCCGAACCGCGCGACCGCTCTGACGCAAGAGTTCATCATGTTTAGCCGTGACACTCGAAAGTCCGAAATCGAAATTCACACAACAATTGTCGCCGCGACGCGCACACATCAGTTGACAGTTGCACCATCAGCACTCATTCAAGCTTAATCGCCTTTTACGGGCAAAAGATAAATCATATTCCATTTGAAATGCAATCACAATCCGGAGCGCGCACGGCGTAAGTGAAAGACAATTCGATGTCGAAATGCAGGTGAAATGAGCGATATCATCACGTAACAAGACGACAAATATTTGAACGGAAAGCCGAACCAGCAAACAAAACAAAAATGAGCCCCTGCTCCCGTGTGATTCATAATTCGATTCGACACCATAAACCGGGCGGGAGCTGACGCAATGGCAATGGGTTCACTTAATTGGAACTCTGTCCTGCTTCTGAGATATCCCAAGAGTGCACCCCCCTCTCACTGTCGTGTGAGATATTTCATTTAGTTGGCGATGCGATGCGAACTTGATAACGAATATGAGCAATCGATATGTACAACTTTCGAAACTCATCGCGCGACCGAGATAACAAACACATTGGTAATTTATTCAAGAAGACTCTAGATATCGCTGAGGGTATATTTATCACAGTTACTCATGCGGAGTCTCAATTACCCGCCAACCAACGACCGGGGAGTGTAATGATCATCAAAGTAAAACGCTTCATCGCGCAATCAGCGCCATTATCTTCTTCGGAGGAAGTTGCTCGAGTTTTATTTTATTTCTTTTTTTTTCTGTTCACTTGCACGGGTGCGCGAGAGCTGCTCCCCCTTGTCGTCGTCTCCAGCCACCCAGGCTGAGCCGGCAATACAAGTTTGGAAACTTAATTCGCATCCCTGATACCGTCGATGGAAGAGGGTAGGGCACCCTACCACTGCAGCGGCGGCTATATTTAGGATAATTAATTAAAATACAATCTTCCGCATTTTAACCGAGCAACGGATGACATTTAGCCGCGGCGAGCAGTTGAATCAGTGTCGCAATCGATGGAGACACCAAACCAAAAAAAAAAAAAAAACCGCATCGTTCTTGGAAGTATCATGCAACAACGGTTTTTGCGAGGTTGACAAATTTATTTTTAATTAGTTTCACTCGCTGTTCTGTCACTTGTGTGTCCCTCTCTTTTGCACTCCCTCACTCCCTCTGTCGCGTCGGTCGGCTTCCGTGGGAGACCGAAGTCAATTAGCAAAGAAACGAACGAAAAACGCCACAAAAAAAAAAATGAACAAGAAAGCAAAAAGAAGAATCGCATTGGATGACTATATTTGGCCACGATTTTCGAATTCGGCATGCAGCAGCAGGTATAAAGTATGCACGTCTCATGCTTTATGCATTTCCACTTAGTTGATAATGAATGACATTTGGTTAAGCGCTATCTGGAGGACATCGCGGCCTGACATTTTTTGGTGGAGGGGAGGATAAGGAAAATTGCTCACAAATATGCGCATTCATTTTGCCGACAAATGCTAATGTCATCGTGTTACACCTACACAACATGTCACGTTGACATTGGGACATTTGGAATATATTCGGCTTCATCTTGTAAGTCGTCAGCAGTCGTTGTCGGTGGAGAATATTCGAAACAAATCGATTCCGTGCTGTCGGGGCGACCAACTGTCAAAATTTCATGCCATGCCATCTGTCAGTGGAGTGGTGGCATCTCAAATCCTTGCGTAAACAAAATCCGTGCGAAAGACGATGTCTCACTTCTCATTTCTTGTCAAATTGCTTCCGTTTGTTTGAAGAATTTTCGACTCCTAATCCTCCGATGCGAGTCGGAAAGGAGGATGCATGACAGATAAGATAAGGCAGGGCAGCGCGTCGTGGGAACCAAGCAAATAGTGGAAGATATCAAAATAAACAGACAGCTCGAGTACTTGATATGGATATTTGAGTTTGTAACCGAAGAATGAAGGGGTCTTGATAAGGCAGCGCGCAAATACGACTAGATGTGATTGCTGACTGGAAGCGGGATTAAGGCGAGTAATTCATTCAACTGTCTGCAGATTAAGTGGGGTCTTATTGGGGGCTTACCGAGTGCTTAGTTAGTCTGCTTAATCCAGTTTCTGAACTCTGATTCGGCTGGGAACTCGCACAGCGGATCACTTGTCATGACCTCACATTCATTCAGGGTACGTGACATTTGGAATTTTTGTCGTGACTCTTTGGGTGCATTAAACAGCTGATTTGACAGGTTTGGGAACCTCTTTGTTTGTCGTTTGTTTTTTTCCATGAAGTCTAACTTTGTTCGCTGCAATGAATGCCTGTGAGGTTGTGTATGCAAAAACTAGTTCGCGAAATTGATCGTGACGATATGAAATGAATTTTCAGAGTCAGCAGTTGTCGTGTTAATGTTCGTTAAGTGCACATTTGAATAAACGTTTTAAACTACAGATCGTAAGATAGAAGGGTTGAGTGAGCAGTTTCGAGCAAGAATTTAGTTCAGAAGCTCGTAAAGCTTGCGACTTTGTTTCTTCCGAAGGAACTGAAAGTCTGTCAGTCACTACTGCTCTCGTCCAGCCCACTTAAATTCCTACAGTAATGCATTGGTTAAGGTTCTAGATGACATTAGGATCCAGTATGTCCAGAACCATATCACTGTACTGTGTTTGCTTGATTTCTTCAAAGCTTTTGATACGGCGAACCACTATATCTTGGGCAGAAAACTCAGATTATACTTGGTTCTTGGGGATTTATCAGTCTGCTGATGAGGACTTATTGGAGTAACGAAAGTCAAGGTTTGGAGAAAGTGTCTCTCAATCGAAGAACGCACTCATTGGTGTTTCTCAAGGATCTGTCTTGGGTCATATCTTATTCTTTTTGTTTATAAATGACTTGGCCACAGTTTGCAAAAATGTTTCCTCCATCTCTATGCCGATGATGTTCACTTGTTTCTATCTTGTCCTATTGATTTCGTTGAGCTACAGTTCGAGGTGGATCAGTTTCCTCCTTCAAACACTCAGCCAACATTACACTCCATCTAGCGCGGTCCTGTGCTACTTGCTTCCAGCTACGCACGTTCAGCTGATTGAGGTCACTTTCACCGGAGGCGTGGTCTTTCTTCACCCTGTTGTCACTCGAAGACTTTCTGAGCCGAAGCACTGATGTCCATTCGCTCTATATGACCGAACCATCAACTCGAACTCATTTGACCAGATCAACGTCGCGGTACAGTTCATCGTTCAGTTTCCTCCTCGAAACATCATCAGTGCATACGAAACCAAAGATAATGCAAAGGACTTACCTCTCGAAGCGACCAACAATATCCTCGTCCGCTTTGGTTAGTGTTCATGCTTCTGCGCCATACAGCAGGACTGGGACTAACAGGGTCTTATAGGGATATCTTCGTTCTTCGAGAGAGGACTTTATGCCTCAATTGACTTCCAAGCCCAAAGACACAGCGATTGGCAAAGGTGATCCTCCGTGATTGAGTCAGAGCTTGCTTTGGAGCCTATCTAGACAAAGTCTTTCACTACTTCGAAGTTGTAGTTGGCTATAGTGACGTTTTGTCCAAGACGTCGGTGTTGGTGGAACTTTTTCGTAGCCGCTCCCTCGGCCTATCTTAGCCGCTTCTCGATGCTCACAAACGTCTCACTGACAGCCCGTTGTGTCCTTCCAATGTCAGGCAAAATAATCCATCAAGTATAGGCGAAGATGGACAAGAATTCCGCCATCTCGACGTCAGCAAAATCGCAAAAAAAGCAATGCTACATAGGGCCGATGGACTTCCTGCCGAATTTTTCACAGCAGCTGGCGATGATTTGGTAAAGTGCATACACCAACTCCTCGGTAAAATCTAGGCGGATGGAAGTATGCCCCAAGGATGGAATCTCAGCATAGTTTGCCCGATCATAGAGAAAGGAGACCCTCTAAACTGTGCCAATTGCAGAGGTTGTACGATATTTTCTGCGCCTGAAACCATACGTCAGTAGCATGATTGGCCAATATCAGTACGGTTTCAGGCCAGCAATATCGACCATTGGCCAAGTATTCACAATACGGCAGATCTTGGACCCAAGACCCTGGCGTTTGAAGTCGATACCTACTCGAATTCCGCGTATGACAGTATTTGTAGAGACGAGGTATACAGCGAATTGTCTGGTTTTGGCATCCCTGCCAAACTCGTCCGTCTTTGCAGAGAGACGATGGAGAATGCCCATTTCTCTGTAAAGGTAAAAGTTTCACCGAGACCTTTGATGTTCAAAAGAGGATTTAGACAAGGCGCCAAAATGTCATGTGATTTCTTTAACAGCATTCTCGAGAAGATCGTGAGTAACTCAAACGTCAACACCGAGCACGATCTTCCACAAATCTGTGCAACTGCTCGCATATGCCGATGACAGATAATTCGCCCTGAACTTAAATTTAGACAAATTTGAAACAACGAACGAGCCAACAGAAAAAAAAAACCCTTTCACTGAGAACAACGTCCCCTAGCCACAGAACAAAAAGAACAATATTGCAATCTTTCGGAAAATGAAATTTGCACAAACTCGTCCCCTTATTTGGATAACCTTGTACCGTCACTCGGTCGACTTGTTTCATGCACAACTGATAAAGTCTAGATAACATTTTCTTGCCTTTTTTTCTCTTGTCAAAATGTTTTCTTATGTCATTTCTGTTATATCACGGAAATGGTTTCTGTGCATACAAAATAAATTCTTTACGTTTCCGACAATGGGAGTGTCAATGTGATAAGATTTTACTGAGTTTTGAATGACTCGAAAGGTGGTATAATAAATTCAAGGTGTACACGGTTAGAAGGTGAAAAACGACATCAATTAAGTGACTCAGTGAAGCCCGTGTAGAGGACGCGGCTCCTATCTGCGCCGTATGTCGTTTTAAAACCTACTTTCTGTCTACAAGGACATTTGTTCGTAATAGCAGTCTCCACACAATGTTTAGACCGACACAATGCGCGTAAGAAAGCTTACACTGTAACCAAAATAACCACTTCGTTGAGTTTCGTTCAGTTTTTGTATTTTACTTAAGTCGGAGCGACATAGGGATTCATGTCGCTCAGACTAAGTAAAAAACAAAAACTGCGCCATCATCATTTGACCGGCAGGAACCACTAAAGCAGTAAAGCATGCACTAGAGATCTCCAGACCACTCGATCCTCCGCCATCGACTCTAACTCATCGCGAGTTATGCCCAGGGCTTGATCCAACCACCTCGTCCTAAACTTGCGACCGCTTGGCATTTGGTCGGAGTGACATAAATCTCTCTCTACACTACGCTAACCGAAATAAGTACTTTCGTTAAGTTTCGTTCAGTTTTTGTTTTTACTTAATTCGGAGCGACATAAATCCCTCGTCATTATTAACAAAGATGTCGAGGGGGAATAGCACGCACTAGAGAAAGCCAGGCCACTCGATCCTCCGCCATCGATTCATCAGAAGTTATATCCAGGCGCCAGCAGGAGGGATTTTTTTGGACTATATCCAACCACCTCGTCCTGGGAGCGGCATGAATCTCTCTCTACCTTAATTAATTACACTGTAACCAAAATAGCCACTTCGTTGAGTTTCGCTGAGTTTTTGTTTTTTACTTAATTCGGAGCGACATGAATCCCTCGTCACCATCCACATATTCTGACCCGCATGATCCCCTAGAGAGTTGTCGCCGGGATAAAGCCGCACTAGAGATGTGCAGGCCTCTCGATCCTCCGTCATCGACTCTAACTCATCAGGAGTTATGGCCAAGCGCGTTTTTGAACTTGATCCAACCACCTCGTCCTGGGTCCACAGACTAAGATGAATAATAAGGCAGACAGCGATGTAGGAACCAATGACGACACTATATCCCATTCCACCCGAAATATATGGTACTGCTCTCCACGCTCACAACAAATTCACACCAAAAGCAACAACAAGGAACGCTATAGACTGGTAACAAAATTTATTGGCGAATAGTTACGATACCGGGTGCAGAATACTCGTTACTCAGTAATGACTACAAATTACAGCACTAATCGTAGGCAATTTATTGAGCCGCTTTCACTGCAAATTTGATGTGGATTGTGGTCGAACCGGCTCTAGATGCAAATAGCTCAACAACAAGCAATTCCCTTGCGAGTGACCACCAATCAAGTCGAAAAGAAGGGCAAGTGGCACTAGACATGGGAGCAGTTGGCTCCATGTGCTCTTAAAGAGGTCGCAACCACCTAACTTCTCTCAGCCGTTCTTTATGCGTAAATGAGCGACATGCCAAGACGGATAAAATGCTCAGTCCCCCGATTGACTTGCTGACAAACCCCAAGCGAGACAGGCATTCTCTTAGCTCACAAGTGTTGCTGGTGTTGCAAGTCTATGACGCTTGGGTTTTCCATTAACACCGTTTATTGCCTTCCAGTTGATCGCGGAAGGGACACTTTTGCCATAAACATTCAAATTAATGACTCAACGGTGGACTGTGGTTTCATATTCAAATCAAGGTTAGTCAGAGGATGACTTCTGGACGAAAATTGAAACCAAGGCAAGAAAGCAAATACCGTAAAGACCATCACAAATATCCAAATTTGTCTTGTCTGAACACTCACCCAACTCAATGCAACCATAATTCATCAATTACCGCAAGGAGAACGCAAAGCCAGACGAATGTTCCAGTTTGACAAGACATTAGCACCCAGCAGCAGCTGCCGACTGCAAAGAATTCGCACGCCGAAATTCAGTTCAGCTAGCCGCCGCCGCCGCTGATTGATATGAATGAGCTACGAATTCCTTTCAGCCGGATTTCCAGAACTCGTTAAACAGCCGTGCACATGTTCAATTAGTCACCGCAACAGACATGCGTCGCTTAGCAGGGAATTCCAACGCGACTGTTCACTTGTCAATAATTGTGAAACCGACTCCCCCTCGAGCAGACATTCATGCGGTTCCAAAAAACTATCAATCGACTTCAACGGTAAGGCTAATCATGTGCTTCCACCTCCTGACTCACTCGCCGTTATCACGACGATGCACTTAACGTGAGTAATCACAAACCAGATTCCTCATCAGTCCGGTCGAAAACTGAAAAAGCACCACACCGCGAAGATAGCCTCGAGTTCGTGTGCGTCATCGATGCCGCTTTGACATCGTCCATCATAAGTAGATTCACCGATGGACGTCGTCGTCACATCGATCTCACATTTGAATGCGTGTTCGCGGCTGACTTTCACCACACCATACCGGGAAGCAATTTGTGTCCCAGAAAACCATTCAAATCGAAAAGCCAAAGTCCCACCTAAGGCGGTTGCTGTTAATCCTCTCGTTCTGTGTTAGACTCGATGATGCGATGGTTTCTCGTTTAGGAGTCCGCCGCTCAGACCGGTGCCGCCGGATAGTACCTACCTGTGGCGTGTCATGCCATCTGAGCAGTGCCTGTGTGCAGAAAGAGCCCACTCACCGCGCACAATCATATCGTGAGTAATATAAAAAAGCACGAAACAAAAATAAGTCCTCGTTACCAACGCTCGCTCGCTCGCTAGTTGCGCTGCAGTCGTCCGCTCGGGGATTGTCGCTCGGCGTAACCGGTTCGGTGTGAGTCTTATCAGGGAATTTTTATGCGCTTATTCATAAATTATATTTTATTTAGCATCAAGCCAAGCCACTGGCACATGAGTAAACTTGTTTCGGTGCCGAGTGTCGTGCCGACACCGGCACAGCAGCACCGCTCCGCCGAGAGGGGGAAACCTATTTTTATCTGAATTTGAATTTTGTATCGCTTTTGTTTGCGCAACACACAGCGTCCGCGACATACACAGCGTACAACAATCATTGCCAATCACCTTGAATCCAATCCAATCCAATCCGTGTTAGACATTCATCACACGTATCTGTGTACTTTGTCTTCACACATTCGCGCAGATTCAGACGCAGCGGCTCAAGACATTGAACCTTTGTCTTTGTTGAGGCGGCACCGGGGAGGAGGTCCAGTGGATGAAGGAGATCTGCTGCAAACAGGTTAAGGTTCTTCGGAATTAGATCTACATGCGGTGCCGTGTCTTTGGCCAGCAAAATCGGGTCAAGTGGTGTTATTTATTTTCTCTTCTTCTCGAAATACTTCTCTTAAGATGACAGCGAATTGATGCTCGCCGCATACATGTGACACCTCCGCGTTCAATGACCATCGCACTACCACCACAGCCAACGCCACCGGCCGCTACTTGACAGAATCATGAATCACTTTGCGGTCGCTGCGGACACGGCGCATGCGATAGCGTCATTTTTACTTGAAAATAATTTGTTAACTGCTTTTCGGTTTTCTGATTGTTTTCCGTTTGCTTTTATTTTCTTCACGTTGTTGTTGCACGACAACGACTATTGTTCTTATCGGACTTTATGGTAATCTGATTGTCGTTGAGCAACAATAAAGCTGAATTAAAAAAAAAAAAACGCGTTTGTTGTTTGTCACACCCGAAGTGAGCTTGAATGAAAGACGGTATTCTGGGAAATACCAACAGCCATGATGTGTTTTCTTTATTTTTTTCAAAATGGTTTAACGCGTTTTTTTTTTCTTGCGTGAAATAACGACATCGATATGAATCACCGGGGCTGGGGGCTTATCACCGTCGATGAATTCAAATGAAAGCGCAAACAGAATGCGAGAAACGAAGGCGTTAATTGCTGAAAAATTAGGAGTTGTTTACTCGCCTGTTTAGTGTTTATTTATTCGTATTTAGTTTTGCGAAGTTTAATGCCCAGCCACAGTTGAGTCAAGTGAAGGTAAATTTATGTCAGAACTGCAAAAGGAGACTGGAATTTCGAAGTGCCCGTCTGGGAACTTGCACAAAACAAAAAAAACGACTGTCATTTGCAATGCCTACATACGTAGAGAGCGGTCAATTCGCTTCGGTTTAAGTAACCAAAATTGAAAGAAATTGAACGACGTGTTCAGATAGAAGGGAATTCATGTCGCTCCGACTGAAAATCAAAAATGTGAACGGACAATACGTACAATATTGCAATGCGTACGTAATTAAGGCAGAACTGAATTCATGTCATTGTGATTTCCAAATATTTCCAAAACTCACTGTCATTTACGTACGTACACAACGATTCTTTATCATTTTAGAAGGAACCAAAAGTGAACCAAACTTCACGAAATGGAGCAAAGTGAATTATAGTTAATTATAGTAAAACGAGCTTCATGTCGCTCCGACCAAAAAAATTAAAAAAAAACTGAACGAGCCTGGGATTTGCAATACCTATGTACGTAATTAAGGCAGACAGGGATTCATATCATGTGATTTTCAAACATTTCGAAAACTCACTGTCATTTACGTACGTAGAGAGCGATTTATTTCGCTACGACTCAAGTTACCAAAAATTAACGAAATTGAACGACGTGCTTATTTTGGTTACAGTGCATTGTTATAAAAAGTTAGAAAGAGTTTCATGTCGCTGAGACTAGAAAGTAAAAAACTGAACGAATCGCCTGTCATTTGCAATACATACGAAATTGAGGCAGACAGGGATTCATGTCATGCGATTACAGGCGACGGCTTTGAAGACCCAGCACGAGGTGGTTGGACCAAGTCCAAAAGCTCGCCTGGATTCGTTTACGCATAACGCGTGATAGAGTTAGACTCGATGTCGGAGAATCGAGTGACCTGGAAAGTTCTAGTGCGTGCTTTGCACCTGCGATCCCTTTAGTGGATCATGCGCTTCAGAAGATGATGATGATGATTTTTTACACGAATTACACCAGTTTCTTCGAAAATAGAAAAATTACGAGTGCAATTGCTGTTCCTCGAATGTACTACATTAAAGGCGACATTATTGATGTGCAGCTCGAGGGCGTTTTGTCATAAACGTTTCCAATGGATAAGTTGAATCTCCTAGAATTTTGTTCACTCGAAAATGCTCGAAAAATACTACAACTTTTGCTACTATCAATATCTGTTAGAGCAAGGAACTTTGCCGATCGCTGTTCGACCAAATGAACGCATCGTTTTTGGAGAAACGAAGTTGTTTTATTCAAAACGCGGACAAAGGCATCACTAAATACGATTAATTCTCAACAGTGATAGTGTACAACATTGTTAACTCTCTAGCCATCCGGTAATTCCACTGAAAGTACCTTGCGCAACACCCCTGGTTGAATTTTCCCTTTTTTGTCATCACAAAACAATGCCATAGAATTAACTTTTTTACGTCCGGAATAATACAAAGCCTTAAACAACAATTATTTCCATTCAATTTGCGGACACAAAGATTGAGTGTTATCTGTTGATCAAAATGATCTACCTCTGATGAGGGTCGAGAACATGCGATCAAATGCGTTCGTAAATACATGCAATGCGACTAGAGACACGAGACACCGGTTATTGGCAGAACATTGCATTGAATAATACAACTTGATTTGGTTTCCGTAAATCTCGGTCTTTTAGACTTCAAAATATCATTTTTTCTAATATAATGAAATCTCTCTTAAGGCCCAACTATAATGGACGAAAGGAGACTTAGTCAATCACAGATATGAGTCACTGTGATCACTGTAATAACAAGTTCGCTTTACTTTTGCTTATTTATGTAAGTGGACGCGACATCAGGCGCTCTAAACACACGTACCTAAATGACAGTTGTTGGGATTTTCCATTAGTGCTCACGAGTCATTAGTCCACTTTGAATTTTTCCGATGCTTCTGGCAACTATTCTTTCAGTTCCGATAAAAACTTACTCGTTCTCGTCTGTTCAGCATTCTACTTTTTGTTGTCCATCACATAATGAAACTGTCACTGTTTCTGAGAAATGAGAATGGAACAGGTGTTTAAGGCAACGATCTGTCACGGATCTATGAAAAAACAAATATATTGATGGCCGCAAAGTGCTCGACGGTGGATCAATAACTAGTCATGTTTGAAGAAAGATGGCGTTGCTGATAGATTGTCATGACTGTCACCTGTCAGGCGACACCTTGCCTACTAAGATCGGACTGGTACTTAGGTAAGTTTATATTGGGAATCTCGATGTAATACACAAGTACTCCACAGTCCACTTGCATATCATTTATATCTGCCTCAAAACGCGAGGCAAAGGAATAGACTGACATTTACTTGATTGTCCATCCTTCTTCTTTCGGAACCACATGAATTATAGCTAGCTACTTAACTAGCGTTGCAATTTCGCATCACTGATGACACACATCGGAATTTGTACCACTATGACAAAAAGCAACGATTCATTTCACGACACCACATCTGGCTGTTATACCAACATGACATTTCATGGCACCACGTGTCACTAGTTACAGTCAATGCTCCGAAAATGGAATTACCGCATCCACTTCTCCAAATTAAACCCAAATTCCTCCATTCGTTTGAGAACAGACTCAAGTGGTATCTCTATTTACTTTCCAACTTGCTCGCCTGTCACTTTGACAGTTCATTAATTATGAATTGCCATAACGGTGGTCGACTGTTGCGACGAACACATTTCAGCAAAACAAGCACAGCGCTCACGGCTCACAATCGTAATCAATCAAATCAAGGAAGAATAAAACAAATGCCTCTATTCTGGGGGTTAGTCTGCCACAAAACGGTGACAATAAACCGTTAATTTCACTGTCAGCACACTCGTTTGATAGAATGTGTTTAACCAGAATTTGAAATAGGCATTCATTTTGTTGATTTATTTCATATACAATGCGGCTTTTAGACGTGTGCTGAATTAGCTGAATACGCTGAATGGTGGTCGTCGATTGTTAGTGTTCACAATTCGAATAGCTTATGTATTGCATTTGTATACAGTGCCTTCCAAGATACGGGCGTGTGCTGTCCATGAACTTCCTCTCGAATTACACAAGGCAAATTGAATAGATTACACGCGTGGGCCCTTTCATGATGCAACACAACGCCCAAATCGCTTCTCAAATATTACATATTAATTCAAAACAAGAAGAGAAAAAAAAAATTCTGTCAAAATTGATAAACGAACACACTCCCATGGCTGCGCTTTACGCTCGCGTACGTCGCGTCGTCAAGGTAATCCGATATGTAAATGCCTGCCTCGAAGACAGCATTAACCAGGCAAACATTCGTACACAAAAATTCAAAAATCAACAAACCGCTGCACTCGTCTGAATACAAATTTGATCTTTCTTCTTCAAATAAGAACCCGAAAAACAACACTCGTGTGGAATAATTAAAGGCAAAAAGGAAAATACGAAAAACTCCGCCATCAGCTGTCACTTGAGATAAACAAATGCTTCCACTGGCAATGCGCCACCCAACCGGCTAGACGTCCCAGCCGAGCACTGAAGGGGGGGGGGACCCTTCTCCAGCGGAAAACGCAAAACTAAACAAGTTTAGAGTTAGGAAGTAATCAAAGTAATGCCAGCGAATGAATAAAGAAGGAACGAAAATACATTGTTTTCTGTGTTGGCCATGAGAACCCATTAAACACAGCGCGGCAAACGGTTATATCTTTTTTTCTAATCGCAGCGCATACAAATTTGACGGTAACATCACTCGAAGTCAGCCATTTGGAAACAAAAGACTATTGACTTGAGGTTGAGTGGCCTGCTGCATGTGCGCGCGGGGGATGAGTCAGGCAGCAGCAGCTGAAATGTGACACTTGGACCAAAACGTCAACACCCCCCAGACTGTCGACATGCGGATCAAGGCAAGTCGTGTCACTGCCAATTCTCGCGACGCTTTCCGTGTGATATTTTACCGTGAGATGTGGATGCAATATCAAACAATCTGTGCTCGTTGACGTGCCGTCGTCGCTGACGTTAATGATCGTGTGGCGCTTCCCTGTAATTGAGGCAGGTCACCGCCACAAATGTTGCCATTGCCCGTCGTCGCCACCGCCACCGAGCGTCAATTGCTATTCCACAAGTGAGTTTTCATTATCATTTCCCCCACACCACCCATGCCTGGCGACATTTTGACGACGCTGTCGACTGTCTCCCCCGCTCGTAACATAAATGTCTTGTTGTGGCTGAATGCAGCCACTGGCTGCGTGCGGGGAGCGGCCATTTGTTTTCGATGAATTTCGATGGGACGGCGTAATGAATTTGTATATTTTTGCTTGGAGGGTGAGGACGAAAACAAATTCGTTTCCGCTTCAAATCGAAACTGATTTGTTATCCGCTTGTCCTCAGTTGACGCCATTTAGTTGGAGTTGGAAAAAAACGAGACGAAAATTACAGAAGTCAGCACGTGCGGCAGTGGGGAAACGTGTAGGCTTGAAACGTTGGAGTGTAGCACGTGTCATCAGTGGCGAGCGATACACCAAATGACAGATAATCACGATGAGTTGAATCATTAGACGGCAAGAGTGACCCTTAGGTGATTAAAGTCATACGTCACTGTCTCGAGAGTTAATGCGGTGCATAGAAATAGGGCCAACGGCAAATTACTCAAATAGATCTATTAATCAGCATTTTGGCTCAAAGCGGAATGGTTTTATGGGCTCATTAACGAAAGTTTCTGACTTCGAACATATTTCATTCGGTCTTGCGTCATTCTCCTGTCAAATGTAACGCATTTTTTCGAAGGCAATGTATTTATGTTTCATTAAAAGGAATTCTCTTTCGTTCGATTGAATTAAATGCATGTGTTTGTTAACTCCTCTAGAAGTGTTCCCGGAAAGGGGAGAGATTACCGCTGATCATTGAACTCTGTCACAATGACAGCAAAGACAACACTGATCGTCTTGGGAAATCAGAAATAGATCACAAGAAGATTGTCTTGGCGTCTTTGTTGGCTTTCGAGTGGACAGTCTCCAGGGGGTGGAGTCTGTAGTGATGAACAAGACACGTTTGCACTTTTCCCTGGTCGCTTGTGTCTTAAATTCATATTTTTTTTGAATTAGTCTTGACTTCCTGGTGGTTGACAATAAAGTTTGTTTTGAATTCATGCCAAGTTTGTGATTGGCACTCGTTGGTGTAACAAAGCCCTTGGTCATTAAATGTCAATCGTGTACGAAGAACAGATGTCATTGTTCGTAGTGTTCGTAAATCATTGTAATGATGGACAATGAAGTATTCTCTACGCATCGCTTATTGTCATAAAGCATTTTATGTACAATTACGTACGTTTCGCAGCCTAATCTGATGAGTTCAAGCTAAAGAATGCAGCTAAGTGAGGAATGAGTGAGCTTGCAAGAAACTTGGGACTGTGTACTGGGCTTGGAAGAATCTTGAACGATTAAAATGCGAGAAATAATCTTTGGTTAGGTTCTGTTGACAGACTCCCTATACAGAGACTAGACAGTAAGTTTATACTGATACCACATGGACCGAGTATGCTTTCTCCTTCTTTGTGTAGAAGTAACGTGAGTTATAACGCTTCCTCCGTTTGTTGTGTCGAACGCACAACACAAGGTAACCACCGTGAACTTCACGACTACCAAACAGAGGCTGCTGAAACAGTTCCAGGCCAACAGCTCATCCGATAGCGAGAACTCTGCTTAGTTGAGGACCTTCTGCACTTAGTGTGGCACCCTCAAGATCGGCGTCCTCTGGTGCGGTGTTTCACGAACTCGAAGTCGAAGCTAAGTTGACCGTGTACTCTAGTCACATATATAGTCGTAGTCACATAAGGCGTTGGGTCCTAAGGCGTTATATAGATGTTCGCACATCTCAACGCAAATGTGAACAAAGATCTCCTTTTTCTCTAAGAGACAAATAACTTTGTCATCCGCTTTGAATACTGTCCATGTGCCTGGGCAGGGCGTAGAGCAGGACTGGGAATATAAATTACTCTTTAAATTCCTTCCTCAATGTCAGCTCGGTTCTTCGAGGCAAGTGAGCAATTGATTAACGTGACCTCCTGCCAATAGCGAGTTCTTATACTTCTAGACTTCTAGTTTGCTATGCTGGACCAGAACAATTTTGATTTAAAGTTTATGGACATTTTTCTCCGCCTTGGGGAAGTGTGTAGCCGCTTTGAAACCCCTTGTGTCACAGCACTCGGTTGTTTTTCTGCAACTCCTCACAGATATCGATTATATACCATTTCATCACTCACGTCTCCGAGTCACACACACTACCCTTCAATATTCGTGATTAACTCTCAGACATGCCAGGATAATCTCCTCCTTGGAGAAATGTGAACATACTCTTTCAATACGCACCAATCTCTATAACTCGACAGTTTGGACCGCATTTCAAGTGTCACAATGCTCATTTATGCAATGCCTCGGACGTCACAAGATCTGTTCGGGAATTAAAGCCTCAAGACTGGACGTGGTCTACAACGATGTCTGAACTCCAGAGACGAGGTAGAGGAGAAGTCCCTTAAACCACTCCCGAAGCAGAAGTCGCTTAGGAGCTTATTTCTTCAACAATCTGTGCCAACTAACCAACATTAGTGTCAACCACCCTCATCGCTTTGTCAAAAGCACTTGCGGAATTACGGTTAGACTAGGTACGCACAACGTGCCTACATCAGCCTAAGTGTGACTGCTGCTCGCTGGCAGAAAGCCACTCCAACCTAACCTAATCTAAGACAAGTTGATGGTCAGCTTATTTGTTCGTAAACGTCAAGTGTGCAGTCAAATTGAATAAACACAGGACAAATGTCCGTCCTTATGTTTCCACTGCCCATGAATACAAAGTAACGTATAAAGAAAATAAGCCTTCTGCAACTAATTACCCTCGTAATCAACGAAATTTAAGTAAAAGCTGTAATCCGACACTCGCCATCGGGGCCACAATGTTTTCAGTAGTGCTATGTGATCGATCTTACGACAAGTCCTTCAGATCGTTAAACTTTTTCCCCTGATCGGGTGGCTTATTGTAAAGGGTGATTTTTTAAAAGCTATAGGAAAGTTTTTCAAAAAAAAAAAACACATAAAATTCAGAAAAATGCATGAAATCTTTATTTGAATCGATAGTACGGTCCATATAATTTAATGTTTGCAGATTATTTCATGCAAATGTTGACCTTGACTGCGCCTCAAATGGTCCATCCGCTTAGGCATACTCTTTCCAACATTTCGGCCGGTATCTCACGAATAAATGCTTCAATGTTGTCTTCCAATGCGTCAATTGAAGCGGGCTTGTCTGTATAGACATGAGCTTTAACATAGCCCCACAAAAAATAGTCTAAAGGCGTTTAATCGCACGGTCTAGGCGGCCAATTGACCGGTCCCGAACGTGAAATAAAATATTCACCGAACTCGCCCCTCAATAAGTTCATTGTTGCGCGTGCTGTGTCGCATGTGGCACCGTCTTGTTGAAACCACATGTCATGCAAGTCAAGCTCTTGCATTTTGGGCAAAAAAAAGTTGGATATCATCTCACGGTAACGCTCACCATTCACAGTTACGTTACGATTCGCATCACCTTTGAAGAAGTACGGTCCAATGATGCCACCAGCCCATAAACCGCACCAAACTGTGACTTTTTCTGGATGCATTGGTAGCTCTTGCAATGCTTCTGGCTGATATTCACCCCAAAATCTACAATTCTGCTTATTTACGTACACATTGAGCCAAAATCGATTAAACTGACCATAAAATGGTAGAAGCGCGCGATGAACTTTCTTAGCAGAGCCCGCATTTTGATAATAAAATTAAATAATTTGCAAGCGTTGTTCGTTTGTAAGACGATTCATGGTTAAATGATAGACCAAACTGAAGATGTTTGACAGTGAAACAAAACACGAAACGTGCGCCAGCTGTTTAAACCAGTGTTGCCAAAAAGATCATAGCTAGAAAATCACCCTTTATGATGTGTGACCAGTTGCCACACTTTTGTTCACTTTTGTCTTTTATATCGACGACTGAGCAACAGCGTCGAATTAAGGCATTCAAGTCCAGTTCTTGGAAATAAACCACTTCGTTCTACTTGTTACTTCTTATTTATTGTTCTGTAATGTGTAATTGAGGGTCTTAAATAGACGTAGGTATGCACGTCAGTGATCAGACCTGAGACTACCGATTGTAACGAAAGATATAATGTTCAGCCAATTCGTTATATCGAAACCAGAAAAAAGTCATTTATTTGAGTTTGTCTGAAGGTTTTCGTTTGTTCCTACCAACTGTGAACAGCTTCCTCCTGCAACTGCCGTAGAATCAACATTTTGTAGGAATATTGTTGGTTTTCTTCCGCGCATTTGGCGCATGTTTTGAAACGAGACTGGACGTCCACTGTGTGAAGATATGTTAAAAATTTAGATTCGCACCTGGCTTAGTACAAGTAGCACATTTTCAAAAACCAAACCAAGAACTTAAATGAATAAATTTTGTGAAATACATTCTATACGCAAATGCAACGAAAAGTTTATTTTCGAACAGCCTTCCGCGAATCGTTACATCACTTATAGGGATCTGAATTTTGTCTGCTATGTCCTTTGAAGATGCCGCTGGGTTGTTTCATTTTTCATCAGCTTTGGACGTTTTGCTTTTCCTTCCCCGTGTTTCTGGCTTTTAGACAAAGCGTAAAGCATTGACAATTGCCAGAGAGACACCACACCCAAGTGATTCCTGAATCTCCTTATAAGATTCTCCCGCTTGGCGCCACTTGCAGATGAGCTCTCGCTTTGCCGAATTTGTGTGCTTTCCACGGTCCACTACGATACAATTTTAAACACAAATGTTTACAAACAATCTAAAATAATGTTTTAATGAGAAAAGCTGTTTATCTTCTTAATTTTTGACCCAGTAAACTAAAATTAAACTCTTTTCTGCAAAATACTCCTATTATTTTGAACAGCACTTTTCCGTTCGCAGTCACTCCCTTGAATAATATCCTCGACCACTCAGTCGTAGATGTGCACTTTTTTACTGATTTTGCATGCAAAGTACCGTAAGAATATTTACCGAAAATTTGTACAGTCTACGCGAAGAAGTTTTTGCCAGGGAAGAATTTAAATCGATTTCAACGTCGCGCTCCTATTATTTTCAACTCAACTGTGTATGAATTGGCTGTCTTTTATGAAAATATACTACGCTATGCAGGCGATTGTTACAGCATCAAAAATAACTCCTAAAACGACAACACTTGGGGCCATTTGCTGATATTTGCTCATATTAACGATTTAAGTTTGACTTAACGAGTTAAATTGGACCTACCGGTTTGCACGCTACGAAAAGAAAATCAAGTGTACAAGCTGATATGTACAGTACCATCTTTAATGCGTCTGTAGAGCGATCCTTGTCTGCACTGAAGAGGATAACGACGACGTCCCTCCGAAGTACGCAATCATGAAAGATTGAGCAATTCGGCTCTTATGTCAGCTGAAAAAAAATAACGTTTGAAAGATAGACAATTTTGGGACCGTTGATCGACGTTATTAATAAAAATGAATAAACGCGATTTGTGCTTTGTATGTTGCACTTCTTCAGAACTCGTAGCTAACCCAAGTTTGGCCAGGATTCGCCACTATAAAAAAAAAAACGCCTACAGATGTTTGGTGTATTTCTTTTAAACTTAATCTTGGAATCTCCGATGTGTGGAACATAAAATAAAAGTACAATATACCATGCGCTTCATTGTTCATACTCCAAAATAACTCTCACGAATGTAGTCCGTCCAGCATGTAGTACAGTGTAAACGCGAGGCACAATTTGTAGTACAGTGTGAACGCCGTGAAAAAAAAGCACGCGGTCGCTGTCACAACGTCATTCCTTCCCACCCGTTAACTATTTGAATTTCCTAAAAATACTCCAAACAGCCACAACCGATCAATTACCGCTGCCCTTCATAATTCAACTGGAAAAAAAAATACATAATTTTCAAATTTATCCCTTCGATTGTGAGTGCAATAAATTCTGAAATTTTGCCCCTTCAAAGAAATATGTAACCTTTGAGGTATCATTAAAGCCAACGCCGAGTATGTGTGTCGTCAATTCCCAGTCGCCACCAAGGGCACCACGACTGCCGGCCCCCTGTGTAAACAACCAACAATTTTCCACAGCTTCACGTCCTATTAAAGAATTCTAAATCATATTTCCCCCTCCCCACACCCCGCTTGCGCGTTCGCGCCTTGTTAAACTGTTTTATGTTCAACAATTAAGCGCTCTTAAAAGCCCATGAAATACTGTAAAATCCCCGAGATGATCTCTTCCAAAAATAAATGATTTACCCTTCAATTCTAAATCTCCAAATGTTGAAGGAAAACAGAAAACAAACATCACCCGGGCCCCCTCTGCCGATGGTGCTTGAGTGTGTGTGTGTGTGTGTGCGTTGCTAGGTTTCGGGGCGTAGCATTAATGCACTCCTGTCTGTGCACACACATGCGAGGCGAAACACAAATCCACTCTACACAAACGGAGCGCATCCAAAGTAAACAACTTGAAAGGCAGCCACATCGCTGGCGCATCAGAGATGCTGTGTTCTCGGGGCTCTGCTGTGTGCTTCCATTACAAAATGCATGAGGCGTTGCATCGTTGTCGTCGTCGTCGCCCGTCTCTGTCTTTCGCTCTGGCAACAAGTTCGACACCATTTTCGTCATGTCATTGTTTATAAAGGAATTTTCATCCACAGTGAGAAAATTCCATTTCTGTCGTAGATATGTTAATTAACGCCTACCCGGACCGCCACCCCATTCCGTGTGAGCCGCAGTGAATGAATGATACAGCGAGCGCCGCCGTCACCACCATCACCACCTTTGTGTGGATAGATGCAACTAAAAACGAGCACTTGGCGTAAACTACTAGCAACGGTAGCATGTTGAAATTGCCAATTGTGTAACCAAGAGAACCAGGAGACTGATGGGGGGCCTCCGTGAGGCCGCTGGATGTGCACGCTGTGTAGAGCGTCTCTCGCCGTTGGAATATAGAGTGCAACTGTTTTAATTAATTGACTCAAATTAAAGTGAGATTGAGAAATTCATCCTTGAGGTGGACAAATCAGCCGACAACCGCCATGTAAGCGCTGCGACAGGGACACCCGCTTGACATTGTGAGCACAAGGAAAGTTTGCGGCCAACTTTAACGCTGTTTCCAGTTTCAGTGTGCAACGGAATTAGAATTATTAATTTAACTCACACGTCACACGAAGCTGAAAGGGGGCGGCGGACGGCAGCGTCGCTTCATTGATTTACTCTACCCACACAAGGCTCGGTTTGCCGCAACAAACTGCTGATTGACATGCACTCAGTTAATTAGTGTTCATCTCTAGGTAAACGCTAGTTGTTGCGGTGTGTGTTGCTGAACAACGATGCGAGTAAAAGGTCATGCTCTAATAAAAGGTTTCACGGACTGCCGTGTATTCTAATTTCAGGCACATTTATCTCACTGGTCAGTGATCACAATAGACTTACATCTCTGCCATTCGAAACGACGTCACCCCCTTGAATTCACAAGCGCTTAAGCTACCCTCTTTTGAAGCAGGATTCGAACACGATACACTGGTGTTCATGGGCTCGTGATCAATGTACGAGAGTGGGATCAGGTGGCACTGCTGACGGACGTTGGCGTTACCGTCGTTACATCTGTTTTTGATGAAGAACGACCAGTGTGATGGAACTGGTTGCCAACTGGAAACGAATCTTTCTGAAACGCCACCCGATGCCACCCTCGTACATTGATGAGCAGAGCATCCAGTGTGTGGGATCGTTTTCAAATTCCATAGATGACCACGGCATCATGATTTTTCAGTGTTACAGGTGAATACAGGAGTGCTTGTACCGACCTACCTTCTTAATTGATGGATCTTCGTCTTCGCTTACACCGTTGTCTACCAATTTTCGAAAGAATCAGTAGTCAACGGCGCCTTTTGTCGCTCAACTTGTAGTTCTATGTAACAAACTGATACGCGGACCATTCCTAGTTGAGAATACATAATTTTAGGTCAATGCGTGGACGTCCGCTTGTTGATCAAGAATGGGCTCGTTGGATCTAGTCTGACAAAGATTCTGACGAGTTCGAATCCCTGGTGGATTTTGTGAGGTGGCCAATTTACACCCACGATCAGCTAAAAATATATCATTTACACGTTTTTTTTGAACATTATGTCCGTCCATGTCCATTTGACAGAACAAACTGAATAAATGACAGCCATTTTGGCAGATGACGCATCAGCAATATGACCGCTATCAACTGGCAAACTTCGGATGTGCCTATTGAAAGACCATTTATATAAGGAATTCTGTCAAAAACTATTTAGGAGCCAGAACTTCATCGTAGACAAGGACTTCGCCTTGACAGCAATAGTACCGATGTTTCTTAGGACTCAAGCTGAAGAACCAAGCTGCCTTTGTACAACACACTGATCATCCCAATCTTGCTCTACGAGGCAGATACAAGGGCGTGGACAGCTAAGGCTGATGGTCCTAGATCTCTTGGATAAACCTGTTCTGCATGCGATCTTTGGATCTGCTTTCGTTGGGGGCATGTGGAGGAGTTGATTTAACGTCTATATGAATGGCTGTTAAGGTTAGGTAAGTGGTTAGACGCGTAAGCCACGTCTTATTTACGTCCTGATTGACCCATTTTTGACGCCCTTAGGGCGAATTTCTCCTCTTAACACATTTCTCGTACTGAACAGGTAAAACGGACTGAATAAATGACAGCCATTTTGATGTAGTTTCAACAATATGGCCGCTATCAACTGTCAAAGTTCTATTGGCTAATTTCTAGGAAATTGCGAAGGCGAATGACTCGCTAGTTTTGGTACCTAGGCATCGTGTTATTTAAGTAGGAACCTATCAACCATGCCTCTCGCTACAGGAAATCAGATATTTTAATGCTTGACACGATTAATTGCTCTAATCTTAGATGCTCTGATGGCTGAAAGGCACGAGCCTCATTAAGAAATAAATATGGTATACTCTCTAAGCGCCCACAGACCCGAATTGGGCTGACCAGGCCAGCACTTATTGACTATCCGCCTTTCAGTTCGTGGAGGTTGTTGTACTGCCATCCATTCATGTATACTTGTTTGCCATTATTCCCCACAAATTTTCAATTGGATTCAAATCAAGGGATCACGGCCGCTCTAATACAGGTGTCCGAAAATACTCCTTGACAACTTTGGCAGAATGAACCGCAGCATTATCTTGCTGAAAGATGAACTGCATCCTCGAACGTTGAGGCTCTATTCCAACTTTCGGTTTATCCTGCAAATCATGCCAGAAACTATGAAAACATGTTATGACTGGTCCATCGAAATTGTTGGTCACTGAAAATCACTTGTCTGCATTTTGTGGTTCACGACAAGACGACAAGTGACTGATTTCGCTTTTGTTTTGGAAGCTTTGGCAGAAGGTTCTTGCATGCTACTTTGATTTTTTTTTTTTTGACAGTTTGTTGACCTTTTTGGGTGCTCCTTTTGGTAACTTAATAAAATGGTCTACAGCGGTTAAGGATCTTCCTATTTTGACAGTAATTTTCCAATTATTGGGCTCGGTACTGCAAAGCTGAACAACTCAGAATTACTCTTCTAAAATGTAACACAAATTCTTACCAAAAAATGGATATTTTTCAAAAAAAAAAGTAGTCGCCTTTATATTACATTCGCAATGCAATTTAAACCACTGTCTTTCACAATAATTCTCGCGAGCTCTACAACTGATATTGAAGTGAAGAGAACATGGTACGCATGCTCTCATTAGCACGGAAGCAAATGTAAAGAAGTACCGTTTTCCTAACGGTCATTGTAGTCAATGGAAGATCACGGTATTTCCTCCAGTTATTGCATTGCCACTATATTAATTTCGCCTAGTGTACATACCTCCCAAGCTATCCCACAAAGCAACCCCGAATTTTGACAACAATTTACTTCACTAAACTTAGAAGCCGATAAGACATGACTACATTCCAATGTTCTTTGGACACTCCCATAAAATATACCGCTGAGACTTTCCATCGCAAGCCCTCGCTTAGCACTCGCCATCACTCAACATATCATCGTTGATTAAAGCAAGATAATCGCGTCTAGCATCTGAAAGGCAATTCATTCTCCAAACCCCTCGGCAGGCCCCGTCTGCCAGCCAATCTCAAAGGAATCGAAAACACGAACAAATTGTGCACATTTTTGCACACCGAACATTTTTCTTTTGCGACATCATCAGGGAATTACGGTCAAGATCCCATGCGACCACATAAAATGACGGCCTTCTCAAGCGGCGTCGCGTCCGTTGAAACAGCAGCACGCGCAATATTTGTGGTTGTTGAAGAAGCTAGCCAAAGGTCAGCCATGACCGCGTCTGCACTTTGATGGGAATGTGTGTCAATGAGTGCTTTGGTTAGTTTCACAAGGGGCTAGTGATGCTCTTATTTTTTTCTAAACTTTGTGTGGTTCTGTTTCAGAACTCAATCTGCGAACGCATCCCTCTAGTACCGTTCTCTTCGAATAAACATAGTGATGTCCATTGCTGATATTGACCCCCGCGACCTGGACGTCGTTATTTACAACCGAGCAAGTGGTTCCCTCCTCTTTTAATCGTTCTTTTCCCTCGGTCGACCATAAATATCTTGCCCACATTTCACATGTCCCTCTGAGCACTAGTTTGCATTCAATCTTAACGATCAACGTTGCCACGGCGACATTCCAAAGTTCCAAGCCTAAAGCATCATCTGCCGGCAGTAAATTTGCAAAGATGGCCGTAAAATAAATCATACACCGCCCGAAATCCTTGAAAGTTTTCCATATTCCAACAGAAACTCGTCCAAATTCAACCCCGTTTAGGAGCTGGTGTCAGACCCTCATCTCGAGAACAAGCATCCATCATGGGTTTAAAGCAAAACAGCAACTCGGTAACAAATTCAATTAAGTTAATTCACTCAGAATCATTCAATCACTTTGTGGATGTCATAAAAGATTTAAGCCTTGCGCCTGCAACCTCGTCGTGTGGGAGAACGTGTACCCGTCGAGCGAGGCAAAAAAAAGTATTCGATATGGATTTTCATTTTCCAGATTGTGAAATCTAGTCTCATTCAATTTAATGGTAAACAATTTTCGCATTTATAGATTTTACGAGTGCAAACGCAAACAACAAGCAGTGGTCTTGCTTGCCGCTAATGCTGTGTGAGCAGCGATAGAGGAGCCGCTCCGCTCTGCACCGTGGATGTGGGTCGTAAATGAATAGTCGCGATGTATGCTGCCGCCGCTGCTGTATGAAAATGTATGATTTCCTTTCTGCAGTGAGTGCGCTGAAAGCAAAAAAAAAAACCTGCTATCAAGACAAGTCCACTAATATGCAAGTCACTTATTCATTTGACCCAATAACGGAAGACATTATCTCGTATGTGGACGCTTGTCTTGCGTCTGCGGTGAGGAGGGTACCTTTACTTTGGAAGTATCTCTTTCTTAAAAGTCGCTTGAATTTGAATACATTTTTAATCGAAAGAGCATAGCCGCGTGTGTACTGAGTGGAGCGGCTGTTGCCTTTTGTCGGAGACAAAGCCACGGTTTCAAAGGAGTTACGGAAGGCAAGAAGCGAACGCTTTGCTTTGGCTTGGGATGGACCCCATTTTGCACTGTGGTCTGCCGCTGTTGATGTCGGGAAATAACCAGATCCAGGCAACAGGATTCAGAAAAGCTGATCGATTGAAGAGACATCGATCCAGGTTATGACCGGGAAATTTTCATGCAGAATGCGTTAGGGGAAATGCCAAACTTGGCCTTCGAGCGTAGAAGCACTAGACAGTGACTCAAACAACATTCAGCGAGCACAGTTCAACCACTCTGGCTAATGAAATAGTTGAACGACATTGATGGAACTGCGTTTTGTCAGGCTGTTCGATTGGATGTTGAGAGATAGGCCACCGTTCTCGTCCCATTACCAGCTTGTGATGAATGAGCATGAGGCTCGGCAAACTTCTTCCAGTTTTAAAAGTGAAGTGAGAAAAAATTGTCTTCAACTTGCATCTGTCATCGTGTTCAATCACAGCTGCACTGATTCACCGACAAAACTCAAAGCTTCTTCTTGATGGATATAAAGAATAAAGAGCCTTGCAATAGGGACGGCCAAACTTTGCCAGTTGATAGGGTCATCTAGTTGAACATCAAGCTTGAAATCGAGGTGGATTCAGGTCTAGCTAATTCAGCAATCAATCACTCGTGTTGTGTTACTATTTTTCGCGGTCATTTAGGTGATGCTTCATCTGTCAAATTCTTCTTCTTTGTTTGGCGCTACAGTCCGGGATGGACCTGGGCCTCAACCAACAAGCCTCTCCAGCCGGTACGATCTTTCGCCAGCTGCCTCCAGTTGTGCACACCAAGTTGGTTGAGGTCCTTCTCCACTTGTGTGCGCCATCTAGCTATAGGACGCCCTCTGTTGCGTTGTCCCAATGGCTCAGAATCGAAGCAGCAGTCAAATTGACTGTCTCTTATTCAGTCTGTTTTGCCAAATCGCCATGGACGGACATAGCGTTCAGTGTGTTTCGTCCATTTACGAATGGGTACGTCAACAAACAAAATTGTCGAATTCGGGACGATACCAATCCACATTAGATCCAAAATCTTCCAATGCAAATCCACATTGGTGTGGATTTTGTACTGGCGGCGTCATCGTATCATACTTCTTCGAAGACGACGTTGGCCAGGCTATCTTCGTAACGGCGAGTGCTATAGCTCGATGGTTGCCAACTTCTTTTTGGCCTTTTTGGATGATATGGACACTAACGGCAGGTGGACGACGCTACGTGTCCCACACAGCACACGTCCCTTCGTTCTACACGACCGATGCCAGGGCATGACCATCTCACTTGGAGGTGATGTGATTGCTGGGATCTAAAGCTAAAAGACATAAGTTTTGTATTATTGCTAACATTAAGCTTATGCTTAGCAAACCACAGTCTCAGTAGATTCACATCAAAGCTAATATCGAACAAAAGGTTCAACGGGTTAACAATAACAAGATGGTCAGCAAATGCCCCAATTTTACCCGCAAAAGGCTGAAGAAACAAGGCATTGATGTAAATAAGGAAAAGAATGGGGCTCAAAACAGACCCCAGAGGTACCCCATGATTGCTAGTCATAAATCGGTCCATTTCGAGGGAGCAGTTCTCTATTGCATAATTTGTTTCGAAACTCCTTACATTGTCTTACATGCTTAAGGTCTATCCAGAGGGCTCCGCTGTGTCAACTAGACCGGAGCATGGAGAGGGATAGTTGCGGGTGTCCAGCCAGTTTGGTAGCAATCAATAGCTTTGCCTGTATGCAGAGTAGGCTCTGTTCTCCAGTATGTAAAGGCGCTTGCCTGAATCGGAGCAAACATGAACTACACAAATGACATGTTAGTGGAGTCTTCCTTGGAAACCGGTGGTACTTCTATTTGTCGAAACAAATTGGGCCGAAACGCCTGACTCGAAGGACCAGCTTCACTCGTATTTTGGCAGTCCTGCTATTTGGAGACGAAAGCTGAGCGATAAGCACAACAGCAGATTTTGATTCTCGGTGAGAAGTAGTCTGCGTCGCATATTCATTCACATGTGTGGTGTCGTTTGAATGAATGAAGTTGAGGACTCAACCTTGAACTCTAGGTCTAGCTAATTCAGCAAGCACTCACTCGTGTTGTGCTGATACAATAATCCGCACTCCAACTCTTTCTCGACAAAATTCAAAAAGTGTCTTAGTTTTTCGTTGAATTCAGTCTTGTGAGCATTACTGTGACATTACTGGATTATCAGCTGCACTCTGCTTTACCAGAACCGGGTGTCCCTCGTCACCACCAACAGAGCACGCACTAGGGTGGGGGCGACAAGGGTAGACCTTCGCGTTTCCAACCATCCTCACAGTTGGCCTGATTACCGATGGTTCCACAGCTTCTGAGTGGAACAAGTTCCGATCAGGCGGGAGGGGTCTCATCAGTGCTTCATCACTTCATCGAGACTTTGGGCAGTCGGCAAGTGGCTAGTCCATTCCCGCAGGCTACCCCTTCGGATTGATATTCGGGCAGTCGACGAGTCGCCGGTCCACACCCTTGGATGTCTCCTCTAGGAAGTCAAGTGATTTTTAAAGCCTCGACCTTTTACGCTCCCTGAGCTCCATTTTTCCACTTAGTCCGTCTGCAGTTGTAGATCTTGCTGTGTAGGGAGTTGACGGACAATACCGAGAATGAAAGGATGAGCTGGCAAGCGAGCAATGTCATCCATCGAGGCAAGTCCAGGAGGCGAACATCCATTGCTTCGTCACCAGCTACATCCGAAGTAGCTTCGTAGAGGATTATTGTAAGAGGATTTTTTCCTCTTCCTCCGTTACATTCGCCGAAAGGATACGAGTGTAGCTAAAGTGTACTGCTGTCAAAAAATGACAGCCGATTCGAGACCACGTACAAGAAGTGTAAATGATTTTTTTTCCTCCAAGAAATTTCCCACAAACTCTCCACAATCGCTTTAAGAAAGATCCCCCTTAAATCGTCAGGCGCCACCGACTGCAGAAATACTTCCAACATCAAAGACCGACCACCTCGTGCATTAGCAAAACAATGAAGTGAAATGTAACAGAGATCGCATGTGTTTCTGCATTTATCCGAGAGAAGATAGGTATGACATAATAAACAAACTATTTTTGAAATCAACATATGCCCAGATGCCAGAAGTGAGAAGCCTTCTTTCCTCCCAATCGACGTTGCACAATCGGCTTTGTTATAGATTACGAATCCAAAAATAATATTACACACATGCTCAGGTGAAGCGTTCGAAAAAAAAATAAATGTGCTCTCGCAAAGCTTTGACCTATATGCTGCACACACACTGAATCGATTTGAATCCATCCACCTCCACCTCGCACAAAAAAGAAAGAATAATCTCTTGATAACGTGTTTACGAATTCGGCGAACTTTCGTCAGCCCCGGGGGAATTACAGAACTTCGTCAGACGGCGACGCCGATAAATCAATTCTTTCTAAGCGAATGATTCAAATTCAAAGAATTCCTTAAGTAGCAGAGTGCGTAACAAACAACCTGAATCCTGGTCGAAAGGCATTATCGATGGCTTAAGCTGATTGTAAAGCATGAAGAGGAAATGAGTCAGTTTCAAGCGGTAATCGAGAACTCTGATTTATTTTGCCGGGAGGGGGGGGGGGGGGAGGAAACTCCGGATAAACGAGTAAATAAAGTTTTCAAGTTATTGTCCCAGCACGACCAGATGAACGAACGTGGACGCAGAAAACATCTACTCAGTTTTCTGCAACGGCTCTCATCATCAGTCTGAATTTCAATTAACATGTGAGTAGCGCCAAGTGCAAAGCACTCACCCAGCCCCATAAGATTGTTTAACGCCTTGCCAACGCATAATAAACTCATTAATTGATTCGGGACTGCCGCGTAACAGGCCATTTGCGTTTAGTTTCCCCAGAAAACTGGCCGTCTCTTTGCGATAGAAGCAACAAATAGGTTTCCAATTCGCATTAGTCGCAACTTTAATTCATCGCGGTGGCACAGTACTGCTGCATGTTAGTTGATCGTAAATAATGTCTCAGGATTTTATGGTGTCGCTCTGGGAAAGAAGAGCTCCACGACGACGAGTGTGTGTACACAACTGACTGTTCTGTCTTCTGCCAGTCGGACGGACAGACATAATGTGGGAAGATTCAATTTCGCTGGGCTGTAAATCATTGCAACTGGGCTCAGTTAAGATTGCCATCTACACTTCCTGCGTGAGAAGTAGTTTATGACCGGTCGCAGACTGTACTCAAGTACATTGAATGTCAACAATCGCACAACCGACTGTTCCGCAGCCGCACATGGAAACATAAATAAAAACTATTCAACTATTCATTCCACTCTTATATCGCTTTTCTAAATCTTGTCTGTTTTTTGTTTTTACAGGGACGACACACAAAGACTGGACAATTAGCTGCCATTAAAGTGATGGACGTCACCGAAGATGAGGAGGAGGAAATCAAATTGGAAATCAACGTATTAAAGAAATACTCAAATCATCGCAACATCGCCACATACTATGGGGCGTTCATTAAGAAGTCCCCACCGGGGAAAGACGATCAGTTGTGGTTGGTTATGGAATATTGTGGTGCTGGCTCTGTCACCGATTTGGTGAAATCGACAAAAGGACAGAGTCTCAAAGAGGAATGGATTGCGTACATTTGTCGCGAGATCTTGCGCGGTCTCAGCTATTTGCATTCGAATAAAGTTATCCATCGTGATATCAAGGGACAAAATGTACTGCTGACAGACAATGCCGAGGTGAAGCTGGTCGACTTTGGTGTCTCAGCACAGTTGGATCGAACGATAGGAAGAAGGAATACATTCATTGGTACGTCCACTTGATCCAATAGCCAAGAAAATACAGTCTAAGATGGTTCACTTTTTTCTTTGCAGGTACTCCATACTGGATGGCACCAGAAGTTATTGCATGCGATGAAAATCCAGAAGCAACATATGACAATCGATCAGATCTCTGGTCGTTGGGTATCACAGCATTGGAAATGGCCGAATCACAACCGCCATTGTGTGACTTGCATCCCATGAGAGCATTGTTCTTGATTCCACGCAACTCACCGCCAAGACTTAAATCAAAGAAATGGTCGAAGAAATTCCACGGATTCATTGACACGGTTCTTGGTAAGTCAACCGCAACTCGATGTCCCACTCGATGGACACGATTCAATGGATTTTGTTTTCATTTCAGTGAAAGACTATCATCAGAGGCCTTACACAGATCAGCTATTGCGGAACGCATTCATCAAGGATCAGCCAACTGATCGACAGGTTAGAATACAACTAAAGGATCACATTGATCGCTGTAAGAAACGAAAGCAAGAGAAGGAACGCGAAGACTATCGATACTCTGGCTCGGATAATGATGAGGAGGAACCGCAGATTGCCGGTGAACCAAGTTCCATTATTCAGGCACCGGGCGGTGATACACTGCGTCGCAATTTCCAGCAAATTCAAGAGGGACGCGTTGGCGCCAATGAGGTTCAACCGCAGCCACTGGCAAACAGGAATCAGAAGCCACAATCTGTAAGCACAAACTGCGGCGGCACATTTATTCCACGTGATATTCACTTATTCCAGCGTGATCAACGTCAACAGATCGAAGAACCTGGTCCACCCTCACGACCGGCATTGCCGCAACGTCTGATAGTTGTTCCCGATCCCCCACAGCATGCCAATCGTCCCCTGCCACCGACTCCAAAAGGCTCTGGCTCATCGCCGCAATCGCAACAGCAGACACCGCAACAGCAGCAACGCAACTCGCAGAATATATTCAAGCCAATGGTACGTAAGCGTCTCGCGCCCCCCACCCCTAAGGTGGTGTCTCACGATGTTACTTTGATATTTGATATTCCATCCCGCTTAAACTCTATTAATATTCAGAATTCCTGTGCTCTGTATTTGTTGATTAAATTGAATTTTCTTTTTTTATTTTCATGTTAAATTGTTTGTTGCTGTTTTACAATACAAAATTATATACTTCTTCTATTTTCTACCTAACCTCTCCATTGTTGTTCTCGCTCTCTCTATGCATATGAACTTTATTTTATACGAAACAAAAAAAAAAAAAAAAAAACAACAAATGTAACGTAAATATAATGTTAATTGTTGTTGTTGTTGTTGTTGTGCAAACGTACGTACGGTGCCGAATGAAACAAAATTTTGTGTTCCACGTTGATTTTCTTAATTTCCCACCGAAAATATATACAAAACTGCATAAAAAAAAAATAACTACATACCACTCTACAACACACACATTCGATTGAAAAAAAAAAACAAACGGAAAACCAAACCAAAACTGAACATCAATTCGAATTGAATTGAATTGACACTCAAACCAAAACCAAAACCAAAACCAAAACCAAAAAAAAAACCAACAAATTCGAATGAATATTGAAACAAAACACACAAATCCAGCTTCCACCGAGGAGACCTGAGGTATGTTGTTATTCACAATTTTTTTGTTTGTTTGTTTAATTTGTGCGTGTTTTTGAGCTTTTGTTAGATCATTTTTTTTTTTTGTTTGTTTGATTAAATGCTTTTGAATGACATTTTATTATTCGATCAGTTCTCGAGCACATGTGAATGATTCACTCAATTAAACGCATTTACGTCCCCTTCATCAGTAATCACAAAACTAACAGTTGTCATAATATCGCCCAGGTTAGTCGTTGAAGATAGGATTAGGAAATAAAACCCGATTGTTAACAGTCTTAGGAAGGCATTGTATTGAAGAGCAGAGTCTATGAAACCTCACTCATCTCCAGGAGCTTGTAGTTGAGGCAGGGTTGAAGCTGACTAGACGCTAGTTAGAGTAGTAAAGAGGTTGTCTCTAAGAAGTGTGCCGGCCACTCGTTTGCGTATTTTGGTGTGCACATCAGCGTCGCTTTCCTTTCGCCACACACGTCATCCAAATTCGTACACATTAGTTCTTCCTCGGACTTCGATCAGAAATAATGTAGTAAAGAGATATAAAGGGAGATTTTTTAAAAGCTATAGGAAAGGTTTTCAAAAAAAAGCACATAAAATTCAGAAAAATGCATGAAATCCTTATTTGAATCGATAGTACGGTCCATGTAATTTAATGTTTGAAGATTATTTCATGCAAATGTTGACCTTGACTGCGCCTCAAATGGTCCATCCGCTTAGTCCAATTTTGGCATACTCTTTCCAACATTTCGGCCGGTATCTCACGAATAAATGCTTCAATGTTGTCTTCCAATGCGTCAATTGAAGCGGGCTTGTCTGTATAGACATGAGCTTTAACATAGCCCCACAAGAAATAGTCCAAAGGCGTTAAATCGCACGATCTAGGCGGCCAATTGACCGGTCCCGAACGTGAAATAAAATGTTCACCGAACTCGTCCCTCAATAAGTCCATTGTTGCTCGTGCTGTGTCGCATGTGGCACCGTCTTGTTGAAACCACATGTCATGCAAGTCAAGCTCTTGCATTTCGGGCAAAAAAAAGTTGGATATCATCTCACGGTAGCGCTCACCATTCACAGTTACGTTACGATTCGCATCACCTTTGAAGAAGTACGGTCCAATGATGCCACCAGCCCATAAACCGCAGCAAACTGTGTCTTTTTCTGGATGCATTGGTAGCTCTTGCAATGATTCTGGCTGATATTCACTCTAAAATCGACAATTCTGCTTATTTACGTACCCATTGAGCCAAAATCGATTAAACTGACCATAAAATGGTAGAAGCGCGCGATGAACTTTCTTAGCAGAGCCCGCATTTTGATAATAAAATTCAATAATTTGCAAGCGTTGTTCGTTTGTAAGACGATTCATGGTTAAATGATAGACCAAACTGAAGATGTTTGACAGTGAAACAAAACACGAAACGTGCGTCAGCTGTTTAAACCAGTGTTGCCAAAAAGATAATAGCTAAAAAATCAATCAATTTACAACTTCCTCGTCTCTTCGCCATTCACTTCATTTGACATCATTTTTTTATAACATTTTCACATGCAGAGGCTTGTGAATGCAAGTGATCTTAAGAGCAACATGGCGCTGCTCTAAACCCCTTAAGAAGTGTGCGTGAAAATAAAGTACTTTGCTTGACTTTAGAGCAAAATCTGAGATGAGCAAGGGTTTTCGTTGAATGTCTCGGTCTATATGATTTCTGGCAGAAATAAAATGTCCAACTTCTGCCAGAATTTCTCCTTTTCTGCGTTCACGAAAAATGAGAGAGTGGTGGAATTCCCTTGTTCATTCCCTTTTACTTACTTATCAGGCCGACGACCCATGGAGGGTCCGAGCCTGAGCAATTGCTGCCTTCCATCGTTGACGGTCCTGGGCATGCTGCTTCCAGTCATCTTGCATCCGCGATTACTTGGTCTTTATACCGGAGATTGGGTCTTCCTCTCCCTTTCTAACAAGTAGGCTCGGATTCAAAGACCCTCTTTGCTGGAGCATTGTTGTCCATGCGCTCGATGTAGCCGCGCCAGTGCAGTCAACGGATTTTTGTCTTCCGGACTACATCCGTTCATTCGCTTTTACACATACAAAATCCACGGATCCACTTCCCCGGACTTTCAGCTTATCACAACAGCTCACACGTATTCACCGACACATCGTATAAAAAACACTGTCAGATGAAATGACGGGGCGTGAGATGTAGAAGTTGGGTATCCCCTTGCTCTCTTATTTCTGATTTCTGGCTTCGACGAAGAAAGAGCAGCGCTGTGGCAATCCTGCGCTATGCGGTTCAAAAAACGCCTGGTTTTGTCTTCTGAATGCATGCTTCATGAATGAGTTATACGCGTTTGGTCCAGAGCCATGTAAATTCCTCAGATAGCAACAAAATACCTTATTACCAGCTCTCACTATCGGTGCTCTGATCAGAACGTGTTTCACATTTTGTATGAAAGCGCGCCGACTAGACCGCACAAATCACATTTTTGGTAACAGCGCCGACTAGGCCCCACGCGGGACACTTAAGATGGATACCCGTAGAGATGCTTTCGTTTCTGATAGAATATTGAAATGTAAGTCCACTCGTAGTTTTTTATGAATAGCACCAGTCATTCCAGTGATAGGCCTTAAATTTGTTATGCAAAAGCCACAAGCAACATTTGGCCAATATGCCATGCAGAGAAAAGAGCAGACTTTTCAATTTGCACAGATTCTTTCGAGCCTCACTGTGTCAGCAAGCTTATATTTTGTGACATATGTGTTCCAAAAGGTGCGTCTGCGTTGTTTCCAGGATCATCCCCTGCTAAGTAAATGTAGATTATATCAGTTTCCGAAAGGGGTTTCTTAATTTTCTTAGTTGGGTCCTGTCGGCCTTTTAGGCGGTGCCTTACTTAGACCAACTTGCTGGGTCCACTGTGTCCTTGTTTTGGCTTTACCATCGTCAGACTTACATTAGTTCCAAAACCACCCGGATCCACGAATGAATCAGTTCAACACCGCTTAGGTCCTCTAGCCCTATGAGGAAGTGTTTACTCAGGAACTCTCTCCTTTTCTTTGCTAGGGCAGGGCAGGGCAATCAGAGACCAAATGCTGGATAGATTCTATTTCTTCCTCATCTCTGCAGTTTCCGCAAGAGTCGTTGTGCGGTAGGTTCAGTTGCATTGCACAGTGCCCGGTAAGGAATTCTATTAGCATCCGTACATCCTTGTGATTGAGCCAATCAATAGTATTGATCTCTTTTTGCTCAGCGTCGGCCATAGAGCCCTCGCTATTCCTTCCGTAATCAGGTTAAGCCACCGAGCTCTGGCTCTATCTAGGGCTTCGTCCTCTAGTTTAGTTTAATTTAGTTTAGCTTAGCTTAGCGATATTCTTCACAACTCCATACCCGAGTTGTAGGCCTTTTCGTTATCTTGGACTCCAGTTTATGGAATATAATATCGTTTAAATATCCGCCTTGGCGCCCATCTCAAATGGCCTGCCCAACGTTGTTCTCAAAGAAATATGGACCGTAGACGCCGCCAGCCCAAAACCCATGCTATGTATTGGATGCATTGGACACTCTTAGACCTCATGTGGATTGGTATCGTCCCAAATTCGACAGTTTTGTTTGTTGACGTACTCATTCGTCCAGCAATGGGCCTCATCTTAGGGCGACCGTAAAATGGGCGAATCGCGCTTACCCTATGTCCGTCCATGGTGATTTGGCAAAACAGGCTGAATAAATGACAACCAATTTGACAGATGTAGCCTCAACAATATGGCCGCTATCAACTGTCAAAATTCGGAAGTCTCTATTGGAACAAATTTTAGAAAACTTTCCATTTGCTTTTTCTAGTAAGTTGGATTGTTCTTTAATTTGTGTGCACAATCTTTAGGGCTAACCAGAAGTAACGTATCTAGACTTGACAGGTTATGTCAAAATGGAACGAAAATTGGCCAAAAGCAGCGACAAATCTGAAATTATCCAAAATTCCTTCAAGATCAACGTACATTTACGTGCGTAGTGTACAATTGATTTCCTTCCATTCTCGGAGAAAGTCATGGACATGGTTGTTATAGTCACAATGTATTATTTCTGTGAACTCGATACGTACGCCCATTGTAGTCTTTAGAATTATTGGCTTTTAGAGGAGTTGTCGCTGTGAATTGTCGCACTGGCTTGGAATTCACCTGATCCTGTGTTCCCTCTACAATGCGTATACTCCTGCACTCCGTTCGCTGTACAGACTATGGCATTTCATGGCTAAATTTAAGCTAATAATTGTCTATTTAAATCAGCTTTCATAAGAACGAATTTATCAAATCATTGATCGAAAATTTACGTAACCATGTGGTCAAGTACAATTTTAAGCACATTTCCCTTCTACTGCCACCCCCTACATGCCCAAGGTGAACTATTTACAGATTTAGCAACTCAATTATCAGCCATATTCCTTCTGTTAAGAATTTCTTGCCTTATTATCTCTTAAACCCTGTAAGTAGCAATCGCAAGCCACTTTTTTAACCGCATTCCTTCAGTTCACATCAAGTTTGTGCTTTAGACACACTCTGCCTTAATTTATGCTTGCACATTGAGTTCAGCTTCAAATTCTGCATTTTGAGTTAGCTTCAGTCGACGATCCATGGACGATCAGAGCTTGAGCAATAGCTGCCTTCCATCGATGACGGTCCTGTGCACGCTGCTTCCAGTCACCAAGACCAAGCTGTCTTGCGTCCTCGATGACTATGGTCTCTATATTGAAGTCACACATTTTATCTAAAAGCTATCTTTATTCGAATCTGTTGAGGGCCCTAAGACGCTGAGGTTAGTTTTGTGTAGGACACTGTACAATGAAGTATTCTAGTAGCTTCTCCTTGGCCAAAGGACCAAGACTCCAGTTGCAGATGAATTAATGATTTCAGTTCAATAAGATGAACAACCACTCGTGGATCGTTCCGTAACTAATTGTCACCTACAGTGACTGCTAGGTCCAATCCCCGAATTTACCAACTTTCATAATTCACCGCTCAACCTCGGGTCACGGACAGTGTTCAAAGAGCATGCCTGTCTCGAAAAAGCTTCTCAAATATCGCTCGGAGTGGACGCAAAACTGTAGGTCCCATCTAGTCGTGGTAGAACAATAGCACGCTCAAAAGGAGTGGTTGTTTGCAGAAACTAGGCTCAGGTCCACATGTTAGTGTCGTTATTACCGTGAGTGCATAGAAGGCCATGCAGATAGAAAGCCCCTTTACCTACAGAAAACGTGAGGACACATTGTTTTTGGAAAACAGATAGCATTCACTCTACCCACATTAACCCTAACCACACCATCTCCATTCCATTTGCTAACCACATGTCGAGTTTATTTTTGTCCATTTATTGCATGAAACAATTCTGTTTTTTGAGTTTTGCGCTGTTCTTTGTCTTATTCAAGTCTCATAAGTATTTATCTGCCTCGAAACGTAATAAGCACGCCGCCTTTAAGCAAAACCAATTGAGAATATGCCGCTTTGTGTGTGGATGTATATTGTTTGTATATCAATAATTGACTCTAATTAAATTTAAACTTAAACAAAAAGACAAAAATGATTAAAGAAATTTGTTTCATGTGATTTTGTCACATTCACACTGTACTGCTCTCTTCCACCACAACCACCAACCACCACCTCAACCAATAACAACCATATCACGACCACCACCACAAACCCACCATCTCGCAAAACGTCCCAAAAAAAAAAAAAAAAACCACACAAAAAAATCACCATCTAGGATTTGGACATGTTAGCAGCACAATTAAATGAATTGGGCGTCTCTCAACAGTCACAGCAACTGGTCGGTGGACAGCAGGCTCAACCTGAAGCGCCACCCAGAAATAATCGTCAATCGTCGGCTTCCGTAACATCATCGTCATCGTCGTCAGTAGCACAATTGAAACCAGCACCGGCTCCGCCAATTGTGAACAATCATCATGTACAGCCTGTGAATCCATTGGATCCAATCGATAGCAGCGACTCGGATAGTGAGCCCGAGGAACCGAACGAACGAGGACGTAACGATGGAACATTATTGGCAAGCGATCCGCCTAAGCCGCTGTAAGTGAAGGATCTCATTATTATTCCTTGACTTTTTCTTTCTCTCCTGTTTTTCCTCTTTCTTTTTTTGTTTGTGTTTTGTTTATTTTTGTGTGTTTTATTACCGTTAAATGGCAAATCATTTGTAAACTTCTTTGTTTATGGTTTCAAATAATCATCTTATTTCAAAGATCTATTGAAGGTATTTTGTAGAGGAGACGAGGAAAAGTTTAGGAGCTGTGACGGCGAACGATGCCTGAAGGCAATGTCGTCAGATCAGTAAACATTGAAGGCAGAGACTGCCAGTGCTTATGTGAAAAACGAAACGTTTGGTGCCTCGATTGATCACGTTCTATTCAATGATTGCTATAAGGCCTCTGGCTTGAATGCAGAAGTTTGCTCATAAGAAAGGCATACATTGGTCCGATCTGAAGCAAACTAGCAGAAGATTTGGCAAAGATTGACAAGAAACATACCTTTGAATGGCAATTGCAGACAATCGAGTTTATTTTGCTTCAGCATCGACGCATGTTTGTTGCATTTTCAGATCAATAGAAACTAAACATTGATCAGCTAGTCAGAGCTTACAAGATATTCTCGTCTTCTGATGCCCAGTTTCACAGTGGAACTCCACTTTTAAGTTTAAACTTCAGTTCAACGATTTATTCGGTTTCGCAGTTTCGTTTAAGGCTATACCGCAACGATGCGTTCAAGCGGTCGCACTTTGACATTTTTAGTAGGATACACGTAAGTTCATTGGATAAATCGCAATACAGCGGTCGGGCGTTGAAACTTCACAGATCGTTTATCGTAAGCCTGAGCACAAAGTTCCAGGTAGAGCTTGTCTCTACTCCGTACGGCGTTTTGCCAATTGTGAAATATTTTTTTAAAATTTGTTTCTCAGTTAAAATGTTTTGACAAACTGAGGCGACTATTTATATTAATGAACTGTATTTCAGAACATTTGACTTGTCAAACAAGCTCGTTCAAGCGGGTTCTGACAGAAAATGCTCGTAAACTCGATAAAATGCGTACCAAAGCTTGCTAAAACCCTAACGCCTGAACGCGCCGTTGCGACATAGCCTTGAACCTCGAACTGAGTCTAATTTGTAGTTTAAGTTAAACGAGACTACACACCGTTTAAACTTTAGTTCTGCCCCTCAGCCAGTTTGTTTCGCTCTGTTTTTCAAGTTGTCGTATTTTATTCCCTCTGCCATCTGATGTTCGATAATTGGATCCATTCCTTGTATTGAAATCATTTGGAATGGACCGCAGACTTTGAAAGACGCGCTACCAAAACTCAAAAGGGTAAAAAGCACGAGAAATGCATCGAAAACCCTTACAAATTGTAGCTAATACTCGCACCAAATGGAAAGTGCTGCCAGACTATTATTTTTCCGATCGCATTCCACAAACTGAAGTAAAGTTCAGATTTCGCTGTCACACCGAACCTAAATCCAACATTTCGGCTAGTTTCAAAATTTCAGCCCAAATGTTCAGCAATTTGCCATACATTTTCCAGCATTTCGAATTGTTGGATTTCAGCGAAATGTTCAATTTCCTCGCTGCATTTGCAAGTTTGTCAAATCGAACAAACCTCTTTCCAAGTTCAGCACGTCATTTAATCACTTTTCAGCCCGCTGACATAAACAAAAAACAGCTGTCAACAAAACAATCATTCATTTCAAGTGATAATCCCAAATTATCAGTAAGCAATTCTGACACTAGCTGTCACTTGAAATGTTGAAGTTGCAGTGGGAACGGAACATTGGCTTTCGAACTTTTTTTCCCGAAATGTTGTAAGGTTCAGTGGTGGCCCGTGGCGTTGTGGGTATGTGCGTCGACTCCTACGCACTTGGACCTACATGTCTAGGTTCGATGCCTGGTACAACAAGAAATACTTTTCACGGCGCCACCTCTTTCGAGTCACTGACAATGCTCAAAGAGTATAACTGTCTAGAAAAAAGCTTCTCAAACTTGGCCGTTCGGAGTCGGCACAAAACTGTAGGTCCTTTTCACTCGTGATAGAACAATAGCACGCACAACACGAGTGGTTGCTGAGAAGCTAGGCCCTGGCCCTCTACGGACTGTAGCGCGAACTAAGTTTAAACCACCTTCACTGTGAAACTGGACATGAGTCTTGCTACATTTTCTATACGGAATTAGTCAGATTCTAGAGAGATTCGTTCGTCGTTCAAAGACAAGACTTACTACAGGACCTCGCACAATGCACCACATTCCACTGAAGCTTGAATGAAAACGAACTTTCGCAACAGAAATGAGATCTCAATGCATTCTCTTCTTTGACTAATGGACCAGTGCCATCACTGCTTCGAAAAAGTGCAATTTTAAGGTCATGGGCGTAAGGCCATCGGTTTACGCATATTCAACGAAACTTAACGAGTGTTGAGTAATGTAAAGCACTAGGAATAAAAATGATCCCTTTCCTCAGTCGTCTCCAATAGCAACATAGACTACCCCCATAGACTAGCAAAAAAGAAAGAGTGGCCAACAATCTGGGGAATCAGAGAGGACATGCCTTGTCTTGTCGTTTTTGGGTCGTTGGTCTTGTTCATGGTAGAAATTCGCCTTAATACTAGCGTTCAACTCTTTCGGAACACAGATGTAAGCGACGAAGCGATTGTTTTTTAAACGCTGATGTAAATATGATCATTTTTTAAATATTTACCAGAGTTCCATATTCTGTCAAAAAATGCCATAATGGCACGATCGTGCTACATTGGCAACGCTGTAATGGACACCACAAAATATGCTTCAACTGAATCTTTCGTAGAAGTGTCGACATTTCACTTTACACAGTTGCTTGGTATTCCCAAAAGAAAAGAAATGCATTTCCACAAAATGCTGGCACGGAGACTATTTGGGAAAAGCCCCTTTCTCCAGACAGACAGATACAGCACGATCGACATGCTGTAACAGCGCTTGAATCGGGAGCATCAAGTTTCAAATTATTAGTCAATCCATTTCCATTTGAATCAATTTTCAATAGATCTTTACAAATTCAAAAACATTTTCCCCCCTTTCGTAGCATTTGAATAGCAATAGCGAAGCGATTAATTCATTTATACCCACTAACTCATGTATCGTATATCTAACATTAACAACAACCAAAAACTACTCTCATTTCCATTTCTTTCTTTCTCCTAATTTTCCATTCTTTTATCGTTTATTATTTCATTTTGTAAAAAAAAAAAAAACGAAAAAAAATCATTCATCTATCCCCGCCATATATCCCCCCTCCACCTGTTCCTGTTCACGACTTTCAATTTCATCAAATGCGTGCATGCCATCCATTCCATACACGCCACACAACTTCATTTGCTTTTTTTGGCTCGTTTGTGTTCCTTTCCTTCTTTCTTTCTTTCTTTCATTTCTTTTACGTTTGTTCGGTTCGGGGTCTGGTTTTTGTGTTTTTTTTTCGGTTCTTTTGTGTTCTTTCGATTCTGTTAGTCCTGAATTTTCATATAGGCCCGGCCTTGGACCAGTCTCAGAGGATACAACCAGTCCACCAGCATCCCATGGTACCGGAGGACCACCCAATCGTCCACTGCCACCAACGCCCGACGACGATGATCAGGCCGGCGATCGCACTCTAATTATGAAGAGGGTGAGTATTTTCAACAGCACGGACACACACACGTGTTCCAGCTCGCGTGTTCCGTGTCTCATTTTTCAGTTCTACACACAATTTTGATTTGTTTTTGATTACACACCCGAAATGGAAACAAAAAAAAAAAAAAAGAAAAGTATTTGAATATCAAAAAGAATTGGTGATTTTTTTTGTTAATTCTACCTACACTACTTTAGTTTACATATTTGTTGTTACTTTTAATATATATATTTTTTTTTTTGCTCCATACTGAAATAGTGCGATTAATTTTGTGATTAGTTCTAAAATGCATTTGCAATTGCAATTAAGAGGGATAAGGATTTAATACTCGTATATACACATATTTTTTTTTTGTTCTCTTATTATGAATTAATCTCAGCTATTTGTACAAGCAAAAAGAAATCAGAAACATCTATTAACTCTGTACATTTTGAACGAAAAAGAAAAACAAAACAAAAAAGGAATCAAATCCAACTCTGTTGTGTGTGTGGTCCGGCTGAGGGCGGGGAGGCATCATCATCGCTCCCCGGACGGCCGGACAAGTGTAATTAGTTTGACTCTAGTAAAAATTTATAAAATTAAACTATTTACAAGTGGTTGTGGTTCTCTTAGAAATTATTTTGCATACGTAAACAAAACTGCCGACGCTCTAGCGCAAGGATGACATGAATTAATCCACGATGGGCAAGAAACGTTGCAGAGACTAATGCAATTTCATTTATTTATTTATTTTTTATCTATTTTTTTTTTTTTTTTGTTTGTTTGTTTGTTTCGTTGTCTATGGTATTCATTGATACATAAACTGTTTGTTGAAGAAGAAAAAATAGAAAAACAAAGTGCAAAAAATATCCTCTCCATATATATACATATTCTGGTATCACAATCCTTCTACTTATTTTATTTCAAATTTACATTTATTTTTAATTTTTCAATATTTATTAATCCTTCTGTTTCTTTCGTGTAAAAAACAAAACAAAATCATTTAAAAAAAAACAAATCAATATGAACAAGTGAATGAAATTCATGAGAAACTGAACGAATGCACTTTAATATCATACATACACACATCAAACTTCACATGTTGTATATATAATATTTATGTGCGAGCATAAGCAAATATTAGTGGTAACATTGTCATTGACACAGGACTGCATTAAGTGTGATCAATGTTTACGAAGTATCATTCGAAAATTCTAGAGAAATGGTAGACAAGTTGCTGCGGTGTGAACTGTTCGCCGGTTGAACCTGTTTCAACATTTAAATCGACTGTGTTTTTCTCCCACTTTGAGTGCCTTAATGCTTGTTTAGACCTTCTTAATGGTTGCCGAAGCATTTCGTTGAAGACTTCGACAAGCCATCTATTCCTTGTCCAAATGGAGCACCTTGTGTTCCTTGTTGTGATGAACATCATGGAACCAACTCATCTATTAGTTTTGCCCGACGAGATGAATCTCAGTCTGTCCGTTCCTCTTCTCTGACTTGGCCACCTATCGAGGGATATGCCGCCCTAACTGATCATAGAATATGTTCTCCGCCCTTGTGTGCGAACCTCTTATAATCGTGGCTTCAATCCAGGAAATTCAGAATCGACCAGATCTTTTCGTAGCTCATGGAAAATGCACTAGAACGTTGTCGTCGACACACGCCTGTTTTCTTAACTAACAAGTTGTTCTAGCTAAAGCGATTCCTCGATTTAATTTTCCCAGCTTGGTATGTTGAGAAGTATATGCGCAACCTTAGTCTTGTGGTATCCTCTTATCAGCGCAGTTGGTTGAGTGCCTGCTCGGTTCGAATCCCAGTAAAAGCAAAGTTAATAAGTTGTTTCCGGTTTTCAAATCTGGTCCAACCACCATTTACACTTGGGATCAAATTAACCGCACAATCACTGGAGTTGTCGATCAGTGGTAGTAGTCTGACTATGTGCATCACAATGGACGAACATTGTCTAAGTGTGCTGGATTTCGTTGGCAGCCCACTTACCAAACCTATCCTCTTATCCAGTAGATCAAAAATTGCCTGCGTGTATGCTCCATATGGCCTAGGTGTCCATCAGACCCGAGTTGACAGCGTAGACATACATATGTAAAGCCTGAGTTTCTTCTTAGTGGACCCTAGTCCTTCAATCGTCTCCAAGGCAAGTTGGGCCAAAGCTGGTACACAGAACTTTCCGTTTCAGTTGATCCCCATAAGTTCTTAGCACCCCTTGTAAATTGTATGCTCGGCTCACGATCATTGACTCTCCCCTTCTACTGGTTTTAAACAAGAGCCTTTGAATTCACGTGCATTTGTGTTACACCACTTCATTTACATTTGTACACGCCGTACATTTATTTACACACGCCGTGGCCACACAAACTCTTGTAATCTATCAAAAACGTCAAGTCGTGGCAATAGCGACAATTTTGTCGATGCGATTTGCCTGACGACAAATTGGAAAAAAGTCAAAATGCTCTGTCTACCGTACTACAAGTCTGTGAACTTTCTTTCCAACAAGCGTTCACATTGACGATTTGGCCCATCAAGAACGGTGGTCAAGCAAATTGACAAATGGTTGAGCGTGCGTGAACGCCGGTAATATCTACATAACGAACGTGTGTGCCAGTATAATCCATTCCTGCTTGATAGCACATGAGTCGCGAAAGCTTCCGTAATGACCGGCAGTTTCTGCAGCAACTGGTCCACTGGTGATTTGATGTCAGATCTCACGAAAAAGTGAAACCAAACTTAGCACAACGCAGGCGAAAGCATCATCGTTGCTCTTAATATTTGTAAGGCTTTGTCACTTATTTTGTCCAAAATGCGTGCCCCTATTACATCGATGAATGTCTTTGTCGATTTCGCTTACAGCCCGTCTCGCCAGTATAGCCACCCTTGTCGGTGGTCAGATCACAACTCCTCTCAACAAGACACACAAAACAACAAAGATAAGAGCTAAGATGCATGTCATGAGTATTATGACATATCCTTCCACGCTCCCATGCTCTACCGTGGTGTTGCAAAAACACTACGCCTAGAATTAGAAATTACCTTTCGGAACGTGCAATTATGTTGGATGTGTTCAAGTCTCATATCGACCAAATAAATGCTGGTGAACCCCAAGGCTCTACTTACTCCCCACCACTCTTTCTCATTTTAATAAATGATCTGCTGCCTGCTTCTTCTAATTCAATTCTCTCCTTCGCTGATGAGGGCACTCTCAGCCTTTGATACTCGTCCCAAGGCATCGTGTATAAAGCAATTTTAATTCCAATTATGACAGTATAATCCTTTGAGGTCAAAAAACAATATTGTAGAATGGAATTCAATACTCAATCGATCTCTTAACCAATCCCTACCAATTATAACAATTATAACTTCATGGCGCTTGTGTCGATGACACCGAAAGAATTTCCATCCTTCACCGATTGGTGTGTGCTTCAATATAACACTCACTTGGAACGATCACAACTTCGATGTCGCCAAGAATGTAGCACAATTTCTAGATTTCCTCAAACGATGCAGGAAATATTTCGTCTCATCTGACTTGGCTTTTATTTTTACGACATATAGAACCCCTATGCTTGAGCATAACCCCTGGTCTCCCCAAGAGCTCCTTGTACGTACTTCTTCTTATAATTCCGATCCGGAGGTTGGAAGTCATCGATATTGTTTGTTTGTTTGTAACTCCTCTAAATTGAGCCACCGAACAAATCAACGTGGAGTCTGATCGGAAAGAATTTAGACTTCCTAAAGCCACGACGTGAAAAGGCGAACTATGCGTATCGAACTATGCGGCAACTAGACAAGGTTTGACAACCATGTGGAACGCTGTCTTCCGACACTTCTTTTCCCTTCGATCTTTCCTTGCACGATCAGTTGGGAGTAGTTGATATTTGTTGTTCTTCTTGACATGCCGCAAGTACTCGACAGTTTCTTCCTCTTAATTAATTGAATGATTTTCTTGTCATTTCCACGCGAATCAACACTTCGTCGGTTGGTATTCTGTCAACCCCCCAAAAGCAGCATCCAAAAGCGAACGATTAAACAAGCTAAAGGAAGCAACAATATCGCTCAGTCACTCAAGACCAAAGTTCTGTACCTTGTCTCTGTCTTATCGCCATTTTAGCAAACTATGCTCAGGTGCCCTAGCCAATTGCATTCTTCTCCTCCATGAGTTCACCCGCAATACTAGTCTCGCTAGGAATCATCATCAGTTCATCATCAAGCCTGCTTTCGGACGTTTAGAGATTTTATTAGCCGTACCACAGGACTCTGGGACCTCTATTTCCGCCTCACTACAATTCACAGATCAATGTGACCAAGGGCCTCCTCTTCTGTTCCTCCTTTTTTTTGTGCCATGTTTTGACTCCGAGCACTTAAGGGTATTCGTAGTCGAATTTGCCAGCCCAAGGTATGCAAAAATGTGCAGCAAAGCGACCCGTATCCATGGCGCCCTTTAATACGTGAGTTTTCATGTGAATCCTGAAAATCGGAGGCTCTATTTTTAACCTTTTCTCTTGTCTGTCAGTTTGTCCTCGGCATGCACTTGCAATTGTGCGTTGCTTCAATGGTTCTCCGTATGCTACACATTCCTTCCTTTTTCACATGTCTTACTGTCCGGATCACCTCGTTGGAAGTTTAACTCAGTCTCTGCGGCCTTTTAGTCTCTGTCAGCCTCTGAGTCTCTGAGGATTTCAAGTAAATGTACCTGAATACCTCATATTCGGCAACGGCTTGATCGGCAAATGCAGACAGTTTCACCAACCCTCTCAGCTGTCGCCAATCAGTCTTCTAGCCAGTTAGTGCTCTCTTTCGCTTCTTGTCGGCAGTTCATATGACATGAGACGACAATTCCCTGGCGTCCCACTAAACACTTACAGTCAGTCGTTGCAATCCCTTAAACAGAACACACTTGTTCACCAACACCCAACTTGTTCACACCATCAACGGCCACTCTCTAGAATTTCATCATTATACCTCATAAGCATTTACTCTGTAACATAAAATTGAATTGAATCTGAATACAACATGAAACCAAAAACCAAACCAACTTCTGTACAGAAATTAGAAAATCAAAAGCAAAAGCATGCGTCCGCTCATGGTGGCAACGAGGCCGACGATTCAGTACTTCTGCGTAACTGGGACATCGATATGGAGAAATTCTTTCCGAACCGTGGGTCGAGTCTGAATCGATCGAATACGAGTACACTGAAATCGGATCAGAAAATGATGATGCATCGCAGTAGCATCTCGGAGGTGCCCAGTAATGCTGCAGCAGCCCGAAAAGCCGCCGCTATATCAGCACCGCTAACCAGTATTTCGACATCATCGATATCTGCGTCGTCTGCTCAAAAGAAAACCACGTCTCAACTGCATCAACAGCAACAACAACAACGCCAACAACAGCCGCAATCAATACCAAATAAATCAACTAACAGTGCCTTAATAGCAAACACACCAAAAAGTAGCGCATTAAGTAACAGTAACAGTAACAATCTTAACAATAAAAATCACAAAAGACAAGAGTCTGATTCCAAGTTGCCAATGAATTTCGTGCGAGGATTCCGACGTGAGAACTCCGATTTCTTTCCGCTGGCAAAGCGCCATTCCGCTGTTCTTGGCGAGCGGATGGCAAACAATGGCAGCGGTGGCTTAGTGCCAAATGGCAACACGACCAGTGGTAACACACCGTTACAGCAGCGTGCCAGTGCGCTATTCCAGCGCAGCACGAATATGTTCAAGAGTGACGATGCCAAAGCGAAGGCCGCCGAACAGAAGGGCCTAAGCAAATCGGAGAGCAATAAGCAAATCAATGTCTCATTGTCGCCGCAACAGCAGCAACAAACACAAAAGCCCGAACCGAACAAATCAACGTGGAGTCTGACCGGAAAGAATTTAGACTTCCTAAAGCCACGACGTGAAAAGACTGAATCGGTTATATTTGTATCGAACTATGCGGCAACTAGGCAACAATTGATAATGGCTCAGCAGCAACATCAGCAGCAGGTAAAGCATTAAATCACATTTCGGCGAACAAAATAAACCAAACCATTTTCTCTTCTTAATTAAAAACAAAAAAAAAATATATATATAATATATGTATATTTTATTTTATTATATGTTTTTTTTCCGTATGATTTATTAAATTGTTTCTTTTGTTCGTTTAACTCTATTCTGGTTCTAATTTTACACTTATACTTGTTCCATGTTTTATTTCGTATTTGTTTCTTCTAATCGCATTTTTTTTTTTGTTTGTTTTCATTGCATTCGCTAAGAGATTGTGGTAACATTCATTTCATAAATTATATTTACGTTGTCTCTAATATGTAATGCACTTAATCAAATATGTTTGACTAGATGATAGTTATTGTATCGAACGTTTTGCATTCGTTGACCTGTTTTTTTTATTCAGAAGAAAGAAGAAGTTACTGCGCGCAATTCGGTAGAAGGTTGCTGCTGAAGAATGTCTGTCTGTCTCCCTCTGTTTGGCGTCATAATTGAGATGTAGGGTGTTTTCATAAACGTCAGACTAACAAAGGACTGCGTTATCCATGTTCATACTCACTTAGGTGCACTGCATTACCTACTGTACATAAACGGCAATAGCTCATCGATGGTGGGCAGATTGTGCAGTCATTATTTTTTGACTGCAAAAAGGGTCGATTGGAAGAACGATTTGTTGTACTAAAGCAAGCCCGCAAACATTTTGCATCGTGTGCGTGTTCAAAAGCGCATCTGCGATTGTACTAGAGCGGATTTCCGACGTTTATGAAAACACTCGTGGTATCCTTTCCCTGGACGCGATTCGCACATGAGTTCACATTTTTTAAAAGAAAACGTTTCATCTTGTTGAACAAGGAATGAGTCGTCGTCAACATTGACTGCTGCATAGGTCCGTGTCATTAAATATTCAGTTCATACTCCTTAGGCAGAAATAAGAGACCTAGGAGATGTCCAACTTATACCAAAACTACCCCTTGTTTGTCCACGACCACGAAAAATGGGAAAGTAGTGGAATTCCCATGTATTACACATAGTTTTACAAAATCCCCGGTTTGAGAAGGGTTTCAGCTGTTCACAGCACTCACACGTATTCACAGACACGTCGTATAAAAAACGTTGTCAGATGAGATCAAGGGGATATTGGATTCCTCCATGCTCACTCACCGGACATAATCTCCGGATATTGCCTCCTACTTCACACCAACACCTGAGGTCAAATCGTCGTTTTCAACACCAGGAACGCGAAAAGGAGTAGCAAAGAGGAGGCTTTCATCCCCCCCTGCTAAGTGAGGCGTGGCCCCACCACGTCTACCCACGTACCTAACCTAACCTACTAGACCTTCACGCAAAAATACTTGGCCAATTCTCCAACGACTTCTGTAGAAGCTGCCTAGACGAGGAGGAGAAGGAAAGCACCCAACACCTCTTCCGCAACTGTCCTGCCCTTGCCTCAACTAGGAAAGCAACCACAGGCTCCTACTTCCACGACAGTAAATGGCCTCAGCAAAATACCAGTCAATGCACTAATAACATTTGCTGAGAAAACTGGTTGGTTGCGATAAACCACGGCATCCTTCATTAAATTTTGCAACACCCTCGTGGCGGTACAATGAGCCTACTTTGGCCTAAGTGCATTTAATGCCTCTCTACCTCTCTCTGTTGTGGACTTAGTGACTTCCAATGCGGGCAAATTATCGCAACTTACGAAAGAAGAAAAGGAGCATTAAATGCTCCCGGAAGTCCAGCGCTGACTGAATAAATAGATCGGAAGTTGCTGGGTGGATTGAAGCAATTTCCAAGAAATACAAGATCGCGCAATTTTATTTTTGAATTTTGAATGATGGAAATCTTTACAATTTTTTCTGTAAAGTGCAAAAGATGATAACCGCCAACTGACTGCCGTCATTGTTGATACACATTTATGTCCGTTTTATCGCATTTTCCATGAATTTCCGCTGATAACTGTTCGCATTCCTGTCGAATGTCGAATCCTCCTTAAGGACTGCGATTGTCTGAGCTTTGTTAGCATAAACCCGCGACTTCGAGTAGTGCCAAAGAAAGAAGTCTGGGCTGGTTAAATCGGGCGATCTTGCTGGCCATGCCAATTCGCCAAAACGGGAGATAAAGTGACCAGGAAACGCTTCCTTCACAATATCCATTGTGGCTCGTGCTGTTGCGCCGTCTTGTAAAAAGTTGAAACCACATGTTCACCAAGCAAATCTGGCAGAAAGAAGTCGTTTGTCATGGCCCTGCAGCATTCGTCAGTAATAGCGACCGTATAACAGATGGCGTCCTCAAAAAAAAAAAAAACCGGCCCAATTCCTCATCCCGCGTGAACTCCGCTCCATACAGTGGCTTTGAGTGGATGTAATGGCTCTTCGTGCATCAGACGCGGATTTTCGATGCCCCAGAAACGAAGATTTAGCTTATTGACGTAACCGCTTAAGCGGAAATGCGCCTCATGATGATTTTCGCCACAAAATCGTCCTCTTCATCGTTGAGGTGATTGTTATTACTCTTGCTCCATTGCTCCATCCGCAGCTGTCTAGTGGTTCACGAATGTCAAATATGATTGACGTATGACGCCATTTGCAGAAATTATAACATCTGCCGATAGAATGATTCATTTTGCGCAATTCTACGTTAAATGAATAGAGATGTGTGTGGTCAATTATTTCGTCCAATAAAGTTGAGGCATGAATAGTTCAATTCCAATTAATTCCACTTACTGGTGGAAAAACTGTTCTCTGCATAGCATTGTTTATGGTCTTCCCAATAATCAATCATTTGAATGATTGATGATAGTTCAGTCTTGACTACAGTCAAGATCAAGAATACACTTAAATACTGCTGTGGTGGCTTGAAGATGAATGGCTTCTTAAACACCTCGCAGCACGAGCTCGCACTCAAAGAAAACCATTAAACGCGGTCCAACATTTGTTAAGTGTCTAATATTAATGACATTAGATACTCTTCTGTGATTTTCAAGGTTCATAAGCTCGAGAGGAAGTATCTTCAACTAGAGTTGGGTCGTTTCTGGACTTGTATAGTTTCGTGGAGCTATGCTCACTCTCGGAGCTAGTGCCAATAGTTCAGCATACATCATTTAAACGTGTCCCATAGTTGCGACAAGTTCGACGAGATGTGAAGCACAAACACGTGTATTCACATGTCAAGCAACACATTCACATTCAGTTGTCGTGGTGCTCCAATAATGAAATGTTCAGCGTGCAATTGGTCTGCAAAAATAATTTGTGGTGATTGCAAGAACATTTTCCATTTAAATTGTGTGAATATCACTAAGGATGATGCTGAATTTTATAAATCAAGTAGTAGTGCCTATCGGTGCGATAAGTGTGCAGTTTTACGACGACGCTCTCTGCACGATCTAACGCCAGCAATGTCCAAGAAGCGCATCAAGGACAACGCTCCATCTAACGCTAGTACTCTTTCAACTGGAGAATCCAACACTCAGCCGTAACAGTGACATCAATAGCAAGAGTCAATTTACTCTCCAGATGATATACGCTAAACTGTCAAAATTAGAAGACTGTAACAACCGCTTTTTTGTGGTGGCCCGTGGCGTTGTGGGTATGTGCGTCGACTCCACTTGGACCTACCTGTCTGGGTTCGGTTCCTGGTACGACAAGAAATACTTTTCACGGCCCCACCTCTTTCGAGTCACTGACAATGCTCAAAGAGTATAACTGTCTAGAAAAAAGCTTCTCAAACTTGGCCGTTCGGAGTCGGCACAAAACTGTAGGTCCCTTCCACTCGTGATAGAACAATAGCACGCACAACACGAGTGGTTGCTGAGAAGCTAGAACCTGGCCCTCTACGGGCTGTAGCGCCACCCATATTATTATTATTATTATTAACACCCGCCTTCTCCAAGAATTGAACGAATTGAGAAAAGAGAACGTAGAGCTTAGAGCAAAATCTTGAGTCTAAGCTCAATTGGAATCGCTAATGGACTCTATATACATTGCTTTCAGCACAAATGTCAAGGACACCAATGCAATTGAAAAGGTTAGGTTAGGTTATGTAGTTGGGCTGCCAGCGAAATCGCCAGCACACTGAGACCATCCATGTTGGTCCATTGTGATACCCATAGTCAGACTACTACCACTGATCGACAACTTCAGTGATAGTGCCGTTAATTTGATCCCAACGGCAAATGGTGACTGGACCAGATTTGAAAACCTGATAAAAGCGTTTTAACTTTGCTTTCACTGGGATTCGAACCGGGGACCCCTCTAACCAGGGGCAGGCACTCAACCAACGGCGCGATCCAGTCTTGCATGAAAAGGTTACTCCATACATGCAAATAAAAACTTTCCATCACCGAACACGTCAATCGAGCTGCATACAAAGTTCCGTGGACATGTCTTTGAGAACTAGAGGGTGGGCCAGATGCAAGTTTCTTTTTAAAAATGCCATAAAATGAACAAAATTTAAGTTTTTCCTTGTATTGTGGCTTTATTAGTAAGAACAAACATTCCCATTAATTATGAAATACAACGTCGTTCAAGTGGGCTGCCTCGACTTGCTTCGCAGTAGCGCATTCTGTCACTCCAATTTTTGAAGACCTTGTTGATGGTTACCGGCTTTAGCTCACAGATTGCTTGAATGATATTGGCCTGTAGTACTTGAATCGTTTCCGGATTGTTGGCATAACATCGGTCTTTCACGGTTATCCACAGAAAGTGGTCAAATCCTCCGAGGCGGCCAATTGACATCGCCAAGACGGCTGATAACACGATTTGGAAATTTGGTGCGCAAAAGATCGATTGTGACATGGGCTGTGCGGCGAGGCGCGCCATCCTGAATTAACCAGAGGTCGTCCAAATCCATGTCTTTAATTTCGGTAAGAAAAACAGTCGATTAACATGGCTCTGTAACGCCCACCGTTGACCAAAACTTTGGTCCCAGTCTCATTTTCGAAGAAGGCCACAGGAGCCACATGCTCTCTTTGTGCGCACCGTACGACGACGGGGATCATGAGTGTTGTCCCCTAGCTTACCAGTCTCAGGAACTTTTTAAAAAACCATGCGTACAGCAGTCGTGGTGGGTGCATCATATCGGCCATAACTTCTTCAAAGTAAAAAACGCACTGTTTGGGCTACACAGCTACTCACTGTGGAAATAAGTTTACAGTATTTTTCGACGTTTTTCAAGCGTAAACCGACTCATTTCATGCCGCGGAGCTATGATACCGACTTGCTGTCAAAGTTTCGAGAGGGAAACAGCAGTCAGTGCAAATAACGTATAATTTAAAAAAAAAAACATGGCCCACTTTTGGGTCGTTCCGGACCTGTCTCAGAACTAGTTCCAATAGTCCCGCATACATCACTTAAACATGTACCATAGTTCTGACATGTTCGACGAGATGTAAAGGATAAACGCGTGTATTTACATGTCAAGCAACCGACAATCACTGACAGGGGAGTCTGCCTAAGTTGAATTTCTCTCTGATTCGAATTTTTTGTTCACCATATTTTGGCATTCCATACAAACAACCATCCTCTAACTCGAACTAACTTTGATCCCGTGAAAATGCGACTTAGAGATGCGACTGTAGTTCCGCGAACATGTCTCCGAGAACTAGTTCCGACTGTGAAAGGAAACGTTCCATCATCGGAACTGTTTAGCACAACTCTATCTTCAACGAACCATTTGAAGGCGAGGAGCTGCCATTTTGTGCGATGACCTTCTGACTTGTGAGACGCCGTCACAGAGTTCTTCTTTGCTTCATTTTTCCTCGTCTAATTGGCATGGTGACAGTGCTTTTAGATTTAATGAAATTTACGCCCTTCTCTGCGATTTTCAGTCGCGAAGATGTCTCGCCGTCCGCCAACCATTTAACGCCCGGTCTTACGGATCGTTTATTCCATGTCTAGCAAATTTTTATCGACGCGTCATTTCATACCCCAGCCGGACACCAGTCGTAAAATCTTTATTATGGAATTACCTTCTTTTTTTTTACTTCACCATATCCATGTGTGTCTATGAACCTACCCACAATCGGCTGTCCGTTACACCAACGACCGTATGCTGCGAGATTGACCATCAGAGGTTAAGTGAGGTATCATAAACTGTGCGTCAATTCACTGGAAGTCAAAGCATTTAATTTGGCTTTATTCGTGTGCTTCTAGACACGCTTGCTTTTATTTCTCACTTAAAAGATAAACCACCACGCGGGCATTATTTGTCAAGACTCAAGAGGATATCTGCCACTCTTAATGGCCAGTAAAACGAAACCGATACAAAATGCCACATCTAACTTCTTCTTTCTTCACCCGAACACGAAGAGGGGGGAAGAAAAAACCAAACTGCACCAATAACCTACGCATTAGATCATCATTTATAACCCTCCGTAGACATTCAGTTTCTAATCATCAGTATTCAATATTCAACTAACAAATTACTTTCAGTTTATTTACTTACTTTTATGTTTCATAAAAAATCACCAATTATTTATTTCCGTTACAGAATATACGCACGTTTTATGTTGTTCTTAATTATCACACACAAATACCCAAACTCACACGAAATACACTCAAATACAAATACGTTCTGTGAATAACGCTAGACTATTTTCAACCAAGCAGTGAAAAACCATATTTATTTTATTATTTTCTTTTTGATTAAACGCAAAAAAACTATGTGAAAAAGGGAAAGAAAAGAATTACAATTGATATATGTTTTGATTTAAATTTTTGTTGTCATAAACAACCTCGCTCGCTCTTTCCTTAGCATGTGTAAATATTTATTCGTACTTGATGCAGTCATTAACGCATGTAATATTTGCAAATAGTATGGCTTATCCCTCGCCCCTCCACCCACCCAATCTGCATCCTATCTCATGTAATCGACGCCGCGAGACAATGCGACGACCTTTTTTTTATTTCTTAAAACTGCATAACACCAACCCCCCCCCCCTTAGAATTAAAATTTTCATTTTACAAAATAAAAAACGTAACAGCGAGACCAAAATCCAAACTTCTTAGTAATTTCTAAAGAGCCTCTACCATTTGTAAAATTCAAATAAAAATTTATAAACTCTTAACAAAGACCGTAACGTAATTTCTTATCGAAAAAAATCAAAAATAAATTTATTTAGCGAAATGTAAACATTTTAGTTGTTGAGCCCATTTTTTTTTTCCTGCAGCCTGCAGTTGATTTAGACATCGTTCGTTTGCTAATACAGATTTTGTTATACCTTTTCTTGTGTCTTCAATTAATTTGTAAATACTCTCGTATTTAACCTCTTAATCTAACATATTTTTTCCGTAATTTTTTGATCACAAATAATCGTCTAAACTGTTTACATATGTCGTTAGATAACTTTGTTTCCAATTAGACTTGAAGAAAACCAAATTACAAAAAAGCTATTAAACCTATGCTTGGGTACACTACAAAAATTCCTTAAGCTAACATATTTATATACTTAAATATATATTTTATCATATTTTTTTTTTTTTTTTCGTTATTAACAAATTGATGAGATAGACAATATTTGCGATGCTTCTTGGATACGGAATGCTAATGAGGAAATTATGAACTTCTTTTATCTAATTTTTTGTTTAATCAAGGAAAATGGGGGGCAATTGAATTGAAGGCTGATGGCTAATTTTAATCAAAGATCACAATTAAATGCTTTAAAACGTAGCAGGAATGAACAGAATAATATAGCTATTCAATTTAGAGATTGGTTTGAATTTACAATCATTTAGATACGCATCATCATCATCATCGACAGTCATTTGTTCGTCTTATCATTCCGTTGTATTACTGTATGTGTACTGGCTGCAAAGTCTTTCATGCAAGTGATTTGTCAAACCATTTTGTCATGTTTCTGGTCGGAAACAAAACTTATTTAGGGCTTAAAAGTATCTAGTTTTAATCATCAATCACATTGAATCTTAAATGCAGGAGCTTGCAACTTTAGGTCTTCAATTTAACGGATTTACTCACAACTCTACAACAAAGAAGTCACCCAACAGAAGTTTGAATAAAGTCTATTCAGGAACTATAAACAGACATCCTAGTTTTGAGAAGAGGGCCTGTCCTTATGATTGACGTCTGTACTCTGTTCACAGTGCTCTTAACACCTGCGACTTATTAATCAGACGCACTTCAGAACTTGTTGGCGATTTAAGACTTAAGGCTCAACTATAATGCGCATAAGCGAGCATTAGCTAGCGTCAGACGCGCATGGGTGACTGAGCGAATACACCCACCCCTATGAGGCAACCTATAATGTCGTCCATGAAAGATTGCGAACATTTCGTTAAGCATCTACAAAACACAAATGTTTCGTTAAGCATGAGCTAGTGCGAAATGAATCGCACCGCGCATATTCGAATGTGACAGATAAAACACAGACCAGAAAACAAATTTGAAAAATGAGCAAATCAGCTGATATTGTATTGGTATTCGTACATACATACACATCTTATCGAACTGGAAACATGAGGAAGTCATAATAAATCAAAATTAAATAAAAAAATAAAGCAGGCAACGTAAGAATTTCTGACAGGAGGCTATGCGCGCATGTGTTTATTATAGTTTCTCATGTTTTTTTTTAGCAAACATGAGGAAACAGTTCGTCCAAACTTGACACTAGCTCATGCGCATTATAGTTGAGCCTTTACAAACAGAAGTTCATTCAGCAAATCTGTTATAGCGGTGTCTCTTCAGATCAATGTGTAGGTATCACCTACCGGATAGGGTGACTCAACTACCCTTTAGGTCGTGACTCACTTAGACTAACTTGTTGAGTCCATTGTGCCCTTGGTTCGTCTCGGTTCGATCTACTTTAGTTCTAAAACCACCCGGAATCACCAATGAATCTTAGGAAGTTTTCAGTACAACACCACTTAGGTCCTCTAGCTCTACCAAGAAGTGTGTGCCCAGGAACTCCCTATTTTTCTTTACTAGGGCTGGCAAGTTGCAGAGCAGGTGTTGGATAGTATCTAATGTTGTATACAACTATTCAGATTGATGATACACACATCTCGGCAACTAGTAGAATGCATCATAAGCCAAATCCATTTATAAAGATTTGAGCGTTTTCCAAAACGTCAAATAGTTGCTCATCACACTGTAAACAAAAGCAAGCATCGCTTATTTTGCATCATGACATTTGCCGATGCTCTATTTGCGCAGTAGATCTGTTCACAATGCGATTTGGAATATTATGCATTGGCATTCGCTTTTTTTGTTTGTCCTTTGAAATGGTTCCCAATGCAGTATTAGAGCAGTGATGCGTTTTGAAAAACGCGCTTTATTTTTAGTGGCAACCATAATACCAGCCGACTTCGCGTTACGAAAGGAGTGCGTCAAGCCTGGGTGGAAATGATGAACTTAATTCATCAACCGCTTTCATCTCCCGAACGCCAGATGAAAAGCATTGTGTCCTTCCTACATCCACTGATTTCAAATTACTTTTGTCCTTAAATCAATTTTAATCACCTGTTTTCATTTCTCGAATGGCAGTTGACACAAAATATTCTCAATTTGTAGGAGAAGTGTCGGACATTACGGACGCAACGTACGTATTCATTGGGCACCCCTTCGCAATCCAACAAGAACGATTTTCTGTGGATTCTAAACGAATTTCAACGAATTCTTCGGAAATTTGGCCCTTAAAGTGTCATTCGTATGACCACACTACGATTCGCGAACTTCGCAAACTCTGAGTGATACTTAAACTAAATTTTGTTGACATTTTGCCAATTTTGCCAAACATTTTGCCAATGCCTTCTTTTTGCATACCAAGAAGTATCATTTTTGGCTTTAATTTGCTGGAAAATGTCTGTATCTGGTTCGTGGCTCATTTGAATGGCACTCCTACGGTAGGTGTCTAGACACGATGAACAACTTTCGTCTTAAATCTATTCACGAAATGCTTCTCAAATTTCGATCGGTGTCGTCATGAAACTGCAGGTATCCACTCGCCACTCGTGAGAGAACAATGTGACGCAAGTACAACATGAGTGGCTACCGTACAAGCTAGGCTCAGATCCCCCTCAAACTTCAGGGCCACCGATGGTCAATATCTAGGCAATGTGAATTAGTTGAATTTATATTTGTTCGTGTTGTATGTACAAATACCTGAAATATATAAAGATCTCTCAACAAGCACGTCACGCCACATTAAAAACATCAAATTCTGTTGTTTGCAGCAAAGTTTGGTTAGATCTTCATAATCCACAGAGTGCGTGAGCCTGAGCTTAAGTTGCCTTCCATTCTTGACGGTCGAGGGCACGCTTCTTCTAGACATAAATACCACATTGTCTTCTGCTTGTGATCACTTGGTCCGTTTTCATTTCCTTCTTGGAGACTTAGATTCGAAGACTCTTACCTAGAGCATTGGTGTTCATGCGCTCGATGTGTCAGTTTAAGCGACGCAGATGCCCATGATATCCATGATTGTTGGTTATGTCCTTCCAAACTTCGTCAAATCTATACAAATGTTAATTTCTGTTGTAGAAATAACAAGGCTATGACTCCAACTTCTTAAATTTGTTTTCTTTTGTTCACAAATTTCTCCACGATTTACATTTAGGCTACTGTCAGTGTCTTATGATCCGCTATTTCTTCATCTTATTTTAAGTTATACTTAACCGACTTTACGTTCAAACTTTACGGTCCACCTTAACTTGTTGTGTGAATCTTGTATCGCTAAGATGAGTATCAGCGAACGGGCCCTAATTTTGTTGCGGAAATGTAGTAGATTTTCTTAATGTCCTTAAGTTAAACAAAACTTTAGCGGCGTACTTACTGCAGACTTGTTTGCTTTTGCGAACTCAGCCATATTTCACGTACATTTAGAACGCATTCGTGAATATGGTCTTGTGCAACGCGTACTTACGTGCCGCGTCGTAACAAAATGGACTTTCATAATCTGAGGCACTAGTTTATACAACACTTGAAACCAAACAAACGTGGAATTTCCATTATTAGCTTGAATGCAAAAGGAAAGCCTTTTCAGGGAGCAGCAATACATTTTGCTTTTCCATTTAACAAAAATCTGACAGATTTAGTTTGGAAGGCACTGACTTCACTTTCGATTGTCAAGGCACTGCAGTGAAAAGAAGACGACATAAAATGGCCGGATGCCGCAAGCGTGAATTAGATAGGAAAACAGAGTGAATAAATTTGAAAGTTAGCTTGAAGAAGTCAGTTTTAAGCTTGCGGAATCGGAACAAAGTGTAACCAGAAGTCAGTCTTGACAGATTTCAGCGAGGTCGAGTGTTAAATAATGAAGCAAGAAACAGTTTTACCATTGCAGTGCCATATCCGGCAACAACTTTCACACAAACGGTCGTTCTGAGGCAACTTAAAACTAGGTCCCATCCAGTCGTGATAGAAGATTAGCGCACGCACAACACGAGTGGGTGCTGTAGAAGCTAGGCCTGACCTACTATAATTTTAGTTCCAGCCGTTTAATTTTCCATGCGCCTATTTATTCTGTTCCATAGAAGACTGCATGGACTAACAGCTTAGTACAGGCCCGTGCTTCCCCTACTCATAAAATAAGGGGAAAAAACAGCATGAAGACTTGCTAATAGTACACATACAACCAATACAATTCATTACAGTTCCTGAGTATGCATTTTCGTGGCTGTTTTATTAAATAATGCTCTTTTGCTTAGATCTGTTTTTTTTTCTATTTGTGACTGCAATTTACAAAACTGGTGGAAAGAAGTGAAGAAGTTGCATTTGCAAAAGTATATTTTTTCAAAAGAATTTGGTTTGGAATTCAAAATTATCAAAAATTTGAACACCTCCTAAAGTTGTTGTTGAGTCAACAGCCTCGGAAAACAATTGTTTATTCTTTTTGTCATCAAAAATGGTAAAAATCATCAATCCACAATTGTTAACAGTGCATTGTTTGATACGAGTATTTATTATTAATTGTTTTTTTTTATATATATTTTATATTTCCTTTCAATAAACTAGAAATAATTATCATGTGCGGATAGCAGACACCTCGTTGGAAGGGTACAACAAAAGTTCAAATAATTCATAAGTCCCCCGCCTCCAATCCCACGTCATTATGATATCCTCCATTCAATTATGTATAGAGACACAAAACAAAGGCAAACATGTTCATCTCTTTTGCACAATGCCTTAGATCTAGGATAGAGCTTCATTTTTAGCAGAAAAATACAAGAAATTCACTCACAAGAAAACATGCTTAAGACAAATCCTTCAACAGGCGCACTGACTGCTACTGCTTTTGCCAAAGATGTGAGCACATTTCGCTTTATTCCAATTTGAAGGAAAATCAACGTCAAGAGCGTACAGGCAACAAGAAAAATACGACAAAAGTTAGCCTTCGTGAACTATCTGAGTCAATTTGAACTTTGATTCATATTTGAGAGAGTGTAGATGTCCCATCTCCCCTTGTTATTCTTCAGAGTTCCTATTATAATTACTGATAAGCACACATACATCCATTCATTCCCATATTCAATTTAGTTCCTGTTCTCTATGCGCTTCATGTGCAACGACAGCGAGACATAAATTCAAGTCCTCGTTGCATGAGAAAGCAGATGAAAGATCGTGTAAAACTGTTTGAAAAATCTAAGTTCAATCGTAGAAACTAACCTTCATCTCCTATCCTAGCCTCAACTTAGGTCAGGTTAGGTTAAAGTGAAAGGCTGCAGATATCTTACACTCTATAAACCCAGGTGTTACTTCTGAATAAACATGGCATTCAACAACGGGCCCAGCCTGTAATACTCTTACAGGGATAGACTCGGACACGGCTCGAATGGAAGCAATACAAAGTGTAGATGTACAGCTTCAAATGTCATAATCAGGCAATCGAACGTTCGCCTCACGTCGCACTTCCAGTCGAATTTAGAATGTCATGGCATTATGGTTGCCGTATGTTTTAATTCGACTACAAAACAGTGCTGAGAAAATAGAAAAAGTTGAAATTTCATCTACGCAGTTATTTTAAACGTAACAAAATAAATTTCAAATTAAATGCATTTCTACTTAAGCTGTAAGGTGCATATATTCCTTGAGCAACTCTCTTTTTCCAATTCAAATTCAATTTTCAATTCTTTTTTCAATTCAGATCAATAAAAAAGCTTTCAAATATTGTTCTTCGGGAACTGATCTCTCTGTTTTTCGTCTGCTTCTGACATAACATAAGGAATGTCAAAGTACAGCGAAGTTGAAATTCGACAAGGTTTGAAATTTGTATACGAATGAAATTTCGGCATGTCGCTGTCAGTGTGGGACCAGAAATCAAGTACTATAGAGCTAGCCGACTACACAACTGATTGTCCCTTTGTCAACCGACTAATTTGACCTACTTTTGGAAGCTATTCACGACTATTTTCTGATTGATCGGTTTGGTCCGATAATATAAAAAAAAACGCTGTCAAAGAATTGTAAGGGACATGAGAGGTAGTAGTCATCTATATTACTTGATTTCGGGTTGCAACTTTCTCCAGAGTCGTGGTAGATCTTCTTTTTTCCGAAATTTCCAACATCGATATCAGCACAATCTACCCTACAAATCTCCTTACGTTAGTTCTTGTATTCTTTCATGTTCTCTGGCTGGCGCTACATTCCGGAACGAACCTGGGCCTCAGCCAACATACCTCTCCATCTAGCACGGTCTTGTGCTAGTTGCCTCCAGCTACGCACGTTTAGTTGATTGAGATCCCTTTCTAACTGCGTACGCCAGCGGAGGCGTGGTTTTCCTTTACCGCGTTGTCCCTCGGAGTTAGAGTCGAAGACTTTCCGAGCTGTAGCTTCGCCATACATGACCTAGCCATCTGAGACGAGAGACTCGAACTCATTTGACCAGCTGTACTGTACATCTATCAACACTTCTTGTCCTTAGCCAGTAGAAGGTGGACTAGGTCATCCGAGTACAAATTCTCTAAGAAAACCTGGACCTCCTCCCCGAAAAGAAGGACTGATGACCTCCTCAATAGAAATCACTCCGAAATAGAGTCGTAGCTGTAAGCATTCACGCTGCTAGACTCGGAATACCGTTCAACGCACACTGTCGCAGTTGCCTCGACACCTACTCAGAGGGAAGTTTGCCTCACTTTCTCTGTGAGTGGCCAGCACTAGTCAAACAAAGATAAATAGCTTTCGGCAAACCCTTCCTTAGTGATCTCTCCAAGATCGCTAACCAAAGTATATCGAACATAATCAAATTCCTGGTATCAAAATGGCGCGCAACTGCGCTACTTGTACCCGGTTTGAGCCAAATCGGATAGCCTCTTAAACCAACCAACCAACAGCTCAGTTCGTCGTTCAGTCTTCTTCTGCAAACATCATACGTAACCAACGATAATGCGAATTACTTTCCTCTCGATGCGACCAAGCATCTCTTTCGTTAGTGTCCAGCTTCGACTGGAACAAGGTCTTATATAGGGATATCTTGGTTCTTCGAGAGAGGGCTTTATTCCTCAACTAGTAGAATAGCCTGTCGCACGACAGGAAGAATTTCATACCATTATTTGTATTAATTGCAATTATAGTACTTCGGAAAACGGAATATGAAATGTTTATTCATTCAAAACAAAAGGAATAGCCAGATTTGAACACAGAACCACTCGACCAACGGGCACGATCCCTTTCATTGTTTTTTTTTTCGTTCATATTCGGTATAGGTGTGACACACTTCCATACCTACATATGTAGCACTCTAAAAACACAGCTGTTGGCAAGGGTGATTCTTCGTTTTATCTCCTTGGTGGTGTCATTGCTTGTTTACCTCGAAGCCTAGGTACACAAAATCTTTCACTACTTCGAAGTTATAGCTGTCTATAGTGACGTTTTGTCCAAGACGTCGGTGTTGGTGGACCTTTTCCGTAGACAGCATATACTTTGTTTTACCCTCGTTGACCGCAAGACCCATCTTAGCCGCTTCCTTCTCTTGTTTCTTTACGTTTCTTTTATGTGTCCACAATGGGTCTAGCTAGAAAGTTGGACTATCTAATACTGCATCAAAGAATCAAGGAACTAGTTTAGTTTCATGTAGGTTATTATTGAAATATGAGGGCTGTTGATACAAGCAGTAGCACGAGGAATGAATATAGAAACGGCTTTAGGCCTTTTTTGAAGTTATACTGCATTGTCCAACTTCAGAAAGAGAATTATGAGTGAATTCTTCATAAAATAATTGATAGACATTCGATACGGACGTGGAAGAGACTCTGAATTCAATCATAGCAACTCAAGGAGAGTCTAGTGTCAACAAAATGTCATTGTTAGTCTAAGTGGACCATGCCCAGTTAGAAGGGGACTGTGTGTCTTCTTCTCCATTCACCTTCTTCGCTGACTAGACCAAATATCTGATGCAGAGATTTTCTTTCGAAGGCACCAAGAATCAGCTCTGCTGTTTTGCTTAACAACTTTCGTTCCCAAATAGCAGGACTAGCAAAATAAGGGTTTTGATGATTTTCTATTTGTTCATATGCCGGTACACCACTCTCACAGTCTTTGAAGAGGCCTTTGTCGCATTTTCCTTAACCTTCTGTTTGTCTAGGCATTAAAGCACTGAAATTAAGAGAAATATACCAGGAAAGTGCGGTACGAGTACGTCGACTTTTCATTTTATTGCGAAATAAATAAAAACAATCGAACATATTTAAGTGTTACCTTCAAACTTCTAGGTTTTACGAGTTAAGTAGGAAACTTATTTTTATTCGTAAGTTGAATGATTATTGAAGATCCTGTAAAACAGCAACCTATGATTAGACCACGTATTCCAAACCAAAAAGAAATATTGTATATAAGTTATAGTACTTACAAAAAATAAACTCTAAACATCTACCGCCAGTCTTGTGAATATGTCCTCATATTATTTGTAAATTCTAGCTTCAATGGGTCATGGCCTCTAGCATAAACAATAACTTCTAAACCACTCATATGTCCGTCAATTTTACTTACTTTTCGTTTCACAAAAAAAAATTATTAAAATGATATACAATTTAAGACAAAATCAGCTCACATCATCATGAAAATATTTAAATTTCCTTATTGGCATTCACAGACGCGACTTCAACAAAAAGAGAATGTGATGAAGTTGTAGACGAGAATATCACAAAGCAAAAAAAAAAAAAACATGAATAATTTAAATAAATTCTCCACATCACTTTGGTTGTCGTCCTTTATCAAAAAAAAAATAAACAACATTATTTTTTTGTTTGTGTTTCGTTAACAAATATGCGTGTAAACCTTGTAATAATTTGTATCTATTCAAAATTAGAATCGAAGCGGAGAAAGTAGTGGTTTGGGTACTCCTGGAACTCGAACGAGTAGCGTTCTACCAGACTTGCTAAGTCAAGCATCGCCAGCAACGCCACCACGGCATGACAAATCCTCCAGTGAAGAGGTAAGTCTTTCGTTTCATTTAGTTAAGGAAATCTTGTATTTTTTTTTTTTGTTGTTTTTCTTGTAACTTCTTCGTATCCCGGTTATATAACAAAGAACGAATCTTTATTTATTTTTTTTATTTTTTGTTTAATATTGTGATTTTTTTAATTTGTGAGCTTTACCATAGTACCATCAAAAGTTTAAAGCAGAAAAAGAAAAACCGAAAACTACCTAAAGACTAGCCTTCAGAATGATTGTTTAACTTGCAAAATTAATTACACCCAAAAACAGACTAACGACTTTCGCTCTCGAAAGAATGACGAACAGAAAGAAAGAAAAAAATAATAGCAAACAAATGAAAGTGTTGTGTGACTAATCATTTGGCTTGGAGTTTAATTTTATTTCGTAGAGCATATTCTTATTTTTTTTCAATCAATTTTCATAGATTTCATAGACACTAGTTAGGACCGATGATTAAGTGGTAAAATGTAGCGAACGACTAGTGCATTTTGTGCATTTCCGTTTTATTTTTTTTTTTCGTCTCTTAATTTTATTATATCCCGACGTGTATGTACTTGGAAAGCAACCTTGAATGAGTAGTAGATTTACCTGATAATTATTAATATTTTTTTTTTAAATATATATTAATTGAATGTTTAAAAGAAACTTAAACAAAAAAAAAAAAAAAAAAACACCAAACAAAACCAAAAAAAAAAAAACAGAAAAAGAAAATATTTATAACGAATTTTATTCTTCATTGTGTTTTGTCTTTCCGCGACGTTTGAGCTGATGGCCACATCACCGAAACCACTAAAAAATTTCTCAATAAATGAAAATATTTCAAAAAATAGTAAGTATTTCTCCCAAAACAACAACAAAACCAAAAATCAAATCTCAATTTTTCAAAACAAACATCAACCAAAAAAAAAAAAAAAAACCAAACAAAAAAAAAGCAATTTCATAGATTGTTTGTATTATTTTTGTTTGTTTCTCTATTTCTTTTGTATAGAATCGAAAAAAATAAAAAAAAAAACATAATCTCTTTTTTTCACTAAAACAATTTTTTTTAATCAAATACGAGAAGAAAAACCAACTATTTTTTTCCGTTTAATTTTGTTGTTCACTTCCGTTTAATGGATGTATAGAAAACAGTTTTCTGTCGTATAATTTATTTACTTTATTTTTTCTTCATATTGTTGCTACATTAATTTTCTTGTTATTTTTTTTTTTTTTTTAATATTCACACCTTGTGTTATCTTAATAATTTACTCTTTTTTTTTAATTTAAATGGATGGAGTCTCGTTTTCGTATTCGTTTACGTGCAGTGGACGAGAGAGCATTTCTCTCTGTTTTCTCGCATTGCACACGTATAGCATTGGAAACGTTTTGTTTTATTTTCAAATTTCTGATTGTTTGGTCATCGAACTAATAATACACGTATTGAGGAGTATGTTTAGCATGAAATGAAACGGGCATTGCATTCAAGTCACACTGTGTACAGGATACGATGAATTAGGTTTAAGTGATTGTCATTCTATGAGTCGAAGTTAGAGTAAAATGCATCTACTTTCATTATTCACCTTTGAGTCATGTTCATTTGCATTATTGTGACTAACAGTTTAACGAAATGTCATAACAAGCTTTAACACATTTGTAAATAAATATTTGTACGTTGACCACTATTTTGAGCTCAAGGTCATGCTTCAACTTGCGCTTGGCAGCCAATTATTCCGATATTTCCAGCTGGGCGCTACTAGAAATTTAGAATTAAGTTATCAGCGGCAAGACAGCTGTGCGGCGGATGGGCCAGTCACGAAACACCTCTGTTGTCCCACTCCACTGAATATAGGAATAAACCTCGCAACCTGCAAACACTCTGGCTTGGGCGAAAAGTGGTCGATCAAACTAACCCAAAATGGCTGGCAATCATTACATGCTAGACCTTCAAATTGATCTGGTCCAGACTGGCTGATTGCTCTAAACTGCTGCTTTCTTTGAACAGGCGTCTGGCGTCATTGCAGGGCACAGGGATATTAATCCCGGAGACTAGGCCCCACCGATTTTTTCTGAGGGTGCATGGATGAAGAACAAACAGAATGCCTGTCTCCTGCTTCTGCCTATCTTTGATATGTTGCAAATATAAATGCATGAGAGTTCACTTCCTCAACGACATAAGTGATTTAAGTGGAATAGCCACACAAACTTACATACATCCTCAGCTCCGGTCACAGGCTCCAAGTGGTCCCAATGCAATTGATAGAGTTACGCTACAGAAACCGAATTTGTAGCTGCAATCGTCGATTTCGAATCTCGAGGAGGATACATCAAGAAACAACTTCGACTCACTGCAGGCTCAGAGAGAGTACACCTGTGTCGCAGATATACATTCATGAGTGTTCACTTCTTCAACGACATAATTGATTTAAGTGGAATAGCCACGCAAACTTACAGCTTCATCCTTAGATCTGAGATCATGCCCAAGTGATCTAAGGGACAGTGCATTTGGCTATCCAGGTCTAAGTGTATTTTATCAGTCACTTCCAATACTTATCAGCTGCAATCATCGACTGAGTTAAGTTTGCAGCTGCCATCGTCGATTTCGAATCTCGGAGTGGATAAATCGAATCACTGCACAAATAACATTTATATTTGATGACATCACTCCCCTCGACTCACTGAATGTTCAGAGAGTACACCTGCATTCATCTTTATGGCATTTCGCTGTTGCACTAGGCACGACACGAACGATATCTGGCTGTAGAATCTAGGTCCATTCGTTGTCGTTCTAATTCCCCACCCATACACTATCCTTCTCCTTTATCTTATTTTTAGGGCGGTACAGTCCAAAGTGAACCTGGGCTTCGCACAACATGCCTATCCAGCCAGCTGTCTCCAGTTTCGCCCCCTCAAGCCGGGTGAGGACTGCCTCGACTCGTGTGCGCCACCTTGTACATGGACATCATCTGTTGCCTTGTCCCACAGGCTCATATACTATCCAGTGGCATACAAATTCGCGCACTTTCAGCCAAGATAAGGAAAAAAGGATCGAATGAGAACCCATAATGCCCCATAGACCTCGGACCGAGATCTAAAATAGTTAAAAACAAAGACAGAGACGTGAAAAAGTGTCCACACAGCCCGCGACTATTTCTTCAAAAGATACCTGTAGAGTAGCTGACCTGTGCTACAATATCTACCTTCAAACCAAAACTAACCTAAACCCAAACTGTCTAAGAACTAGTTGGGCGTGACTGGACCTTCCAGGATTGTTTTTTTCCCGGGAGTCCCAGATTTGTTGGCATAAATCCATATCGCAAACTTTGTCTGTCTCAAATATTTTCGGACGAAAAAGTGCTGCTTGTAAGAGACATTTACAAGAATGGTTCATGATCCCATTAAGGTTTGACTTGTGCCCCCATCGACGCTGAAAACTGTGCATTTACTCCCTTTTGCTAAACATCATGTTGCTGTGCGCCCTTCAGTTACCCCGGTTACTACAAACCTGCAAATATCAGAAATGATAATTATTTCTTATATTCTGAGGAACACGGAAGAAGTGGCAAGTCTTCGATTTCTACTTATCAAATGACACAGTCCAGAGCAGCGACAAAGGCAGTGAGCTTGTGGTATCTTCACAACCACGGCTCATGTAAATGTTGCCATTCGAGTATCAATTTAAATGAGTGGTGGCCGTGTGGCGTTGTTCGTTACCCGACACGACGAACAGTATTTCTAGTTCACTGTTCCCCCTTCCTCGAATCACGGACAATGCTCAGAGTGTATATCCGCCTATAAACGGCTTCTGAAACTTCGCTTTTCGGGTAGGCATAAAACTCTAGGTCCCATCATTCGTGAGAGAACAATATCACACACAATACGAGTGACATCTGTAGAAGCTAGGCTCAGTTCAGACTGTACCGCCACGCATTATACAGGCAAGATCGGCTATAACGACCTTCAAGGGACTGACGAATTTGATCGTTATAACCGATGTCGTTGCAAGGGATTTTGACGGCAATTATATTCCTGACATGGTTCCTCAAAGAGTCCTAAACCTGCGTGTTGTTCCAACTATTATCGTTAGCAATGCGATGAGAAGCAATTTTGAAAGTTTGTTGATTTTCTAACCTACGCCTTATTGCTTCGGTTTTGTGCTTCAGTTCACAAATGGTTAATGAGCACATCCTTCTGCTTGCCAAGTCTTGAATCTTGTCGCCTAGCGGATGTTTAATTCATTGACTTGTTTGAGCTGGGTCAGTTTTGGAACACCTAATCGGATTCGGATTATGTTTCCGTTTGCCACGGTTTATGTATAGACTGATGTGAACTAAGAGCAACTAAATTTTACCAAATTTCCGTCGCACAAATTGCTTTTATGGTCGCCTGCCAAGTCACATCATCGGGTGGTGGCACAACAACCATCGATATAAATAGAGCCACAATCAAAAAGCCTAATTGGGTTGTACAATTTAATAACGCTGATTTGACTAGTGTTGGCACACCGGAGCATCGCTGCAAGAGCGTATGATTTCCCATTAGTTGAACGGGGATGTGTGCTACAAGGCGAAAGTTCAAATCGAAGTGGATTTTCGGGAAAAGCACGCCAGGTTCAATCTATATCCTCCCGTTTATGGCGAATTGACCTTATTTGCTGATAGACTCGCATGATGGCTTTAGACAAACTCATCTGGAAACATACAGGACAGGCACTGTTATTGTGCAAAAAGTCCATTATTCTTGAATAATAAGTGTTCAAAAAGGAGCACTGCCCAATGTTCTTTTAGAACATTCTTCCTGTTCTTTGTGTGGGCATACGGATCGGAGTGGTCCTGCGCCTCAACAAGCCTATCCAGCTGCCTTCAGTTATACACACCAAAGTTTGTTGAAGTCCATTGCCACTTGTGTGCACCACCATAGACGCGGTCGTCCTCTGCGATGTCCCACTCGATGCGATAGTAGATGCTGAGTAGACTACAAATTCCTGTTTGACGCTGCAGAAAGTCAAACGCGGAATGGTGCGCGTACACTAGTCTGATCAGCGACAATAACTGGTTCTATTCATGGCTAGTATGACGTGAAGTAAAACTGCTTATCGCACCTTCGTTTCATAAATATGCCCATCTTTGCACCTCTGACATCGTCTTTAAGCTTGCTACCAGGGTATGTACGAATACGTCCATCAACATAGAACACTAGATGTGTTCATATCCTTCACCTGTTTTTCGACTCGACTCAGAAACAGGTCCATTGTGCTACCATGCAGCAACCTACATTTACTTGGTCTTCCGGAGGAATACCAGCCGGCACTTCCACCACGGCACCAATTCAGCTCTCACCTCATCAGCACCGAATACCTGCCACCTGATCCGAGCAAAGGCGGGACCGTGGTAGAGGAAGTGCTGTGCAGTGTCGTCGCCTTCTCCACAAGCGTCGCAGAAGGCCAAGCTCATTTAGTTATTTGGCGAAGGTGTGGTGGCCCGTTAGTACGCCGGTGAGTCGTCTGCAGTCTTTTCTGTCAAGAGATACAAGAATGCCACCGCTTTCTAGACGCTAGGGATCAAGCACTTGGTCTGTCTCCATCCTGGAGAGTCTTGCCACCTTCAATTCCCGTCGAGAGGCCCAACCAGCAATGGAAGCCCTAAATAAGGATTACAATGCAGGATCCTAAAAGTAGCTCCTCTGATCGTTGTCTAGGTCATCGGCGATCTCATTTGCCGTTATCCAATGGTGACCCGGGCCCGGAATCAAATTCAGGGAAGACTTGCATTCCTGAACTGGATGCTGGAAGTGGTTAAAAGGTTGAGCAAGGCCTTGAGCACAGCTTGGCGGTCGCTACAGAAACAAATACTTCGTACATTCCACCTGTCGTTCACAATATTGGTTCGCGGCCATTAGGATCGCAGAGGTTTCCGCTTTTAAAACCGACACAAATTTACCCAACGCGGTGTGCAGTCTAATGTTGTCCTCTTCCACAAAGACGCCCGTGCCAGATCCTTCATTGGGCTTGGAGTCATCCGTGAATATTCGACTAGAACTCTGTCCGCGCTCAGATTCTGGCCAGAGCCAGTCATGAGTGCAGGCAAAGTCGACTTTGGTTGAGTTCATAATTGCAACATTGTTGCCCCTGCACTGGACAGAGTATGTTATCGATGCATTCATGAATACAAATACTACCGCCAGTTTGCAGCAGGTCAGCATTGTCGAAAAAATATTCATAAACGCAACATCAGTAAGCGATACAAAAGTGAGTGATGTTTAATTGTATTGCCAAACAAAAAACACGCAGCAAAAGAGCGATGACTTCAAATAAAAATAATTGGCAGTCAAGGCGTTTTCCAAAAATGACCGAAATGTCCTTAAAATTATATGAGAATTTCCGGATAATGTTTTTAAGAACCACTTTCAATGAAGAATGAAGAAGTCCAACTTTTGGTTTCCCTGCAATCCTGCAACAAAACATGTCGCTTTGATTTTATGAACGCAGTTGTCGACTGCTGTCATGCATAGTCAATGCAGTGTATTTACATTTATGAACGCAACTTTTGCAGGGCTGCCGCAGTTCGACATTTATGAACTCGGCCTTTGTCTGTACGTCGCCGGTGAACTACTGTCAGGACCCCCCCCCCCATCCATGAGACCAGGTTCAAAGGAAATACGATGCGCAATATCAACGAGTCGCAACTCACTTACGCCACCAACGAGATGGGTGCTCCCCTCAGCCATGCAGTCATTAGCCCTCATCGCTAAGCATAGTCCTCATTACCTCTGCCTTTTCGCTATCAAACGAAAACAAAATTGTTTCCATGTTGCACTGAAAAAAAAAGACGAACAAAATATATATATATATTTCTTTTACGCAAATTTTATTTAGTTGATTTGTTTATAATTTAACAACATGGCGTCTGGGAAAGACTAATCACACATTTTCTCTGTTTCAATTGATTTATTTGTTTTTAGTTTTAGTTTTAGTTTTAGTTTTACATATATATTCTCTCATGCCGGTACTTTTATTTAATATTACTAAATACTAACCATAATCAAAGTTTATGTTTAACAACAGCGTTACCTCTATATATTTTTGCTTTTTGGTTAGCATATGATTTTTTTTATTTTGTTCTTAACGAAATATTCTCGTTTATTTCATGGGCTTTCCTCTCTCAATTGAAGGGGTATCTCTCTCTCTTTCTATTTCTCTCTCTCTCTCCAACAATCCTTGCATGCATGGTAAATTACAAAATACAGAATCTCTGTAAGCATCTGCATTAAACAAAAGCATTTCATTCCAATGCCCAATATAAGACATTTAAATACTCGTATCTACTACAGACTACTTTCAATGCACTTTGAGTTACTTTTATGTATCTACCTATGTAAACTTTATGTATGCCTGATGTGCGTGTGAATGCAAGATTAAACTTGTTTAATAATCTTCTCTTCTCTTCTCTTTTTTTTGCCAATTTTTTCCACGTTTTTCTAGTACCGAGCGGCCGTCAGTTCATCAGTCCATTCCACACCTTCCAAGTCGTTTATCGCGTCGAATAGTTCGCCGCAATCGACTATTTCGTCGTCGTCGCGGCAAAATAGTCCCAATCATTCGATCACAAAAACTCGATCGAGTAGTAGTATTAATAATAATAAATCAATAATCACACCCTCACTTCCGCCCAATGCGATTGCTCTCCAACAGAAACAGAGGAGCTTCCTCACTTTCGGTTTCGGTGCCGGCGGCTCGGGACCATCGCGCCGCGAGAGTCACGTGAACGTCAATGTGACCCCGACGTCGCATGACGCTTCCAGTGATACTCCCGAGATACGCAAGTACAAGAAACGATTCAATTCGGAGATTCTGTGCGCGGCCTTGTGGGGTGTCAACTTGCTGATAGGCACCGAGAATGGCTTGATGTTGCTCGATCGATCGGGACAGGGAAAGGTAAGCGCGACTCGCAATGCGTGTGGGTGGATTGGGCAGATGATTCAGGAGTTCGTTTTTTCAGGTCTATCAACTGATCTCCCGTCGCCGATTCCAACAGATGGAGGTCCTCGAAGGTCAGAACATCTTGGTAACAATATCTGGAAAGAAGAATCGTGTACGCGTGTATTATCTGTCGTGGTTGAAGTCGAAGATCCTTAGGACCGATGGTCTTTCAGACGTAAGTGCATCGAGTGTATGTTTGACTTTGACTGTGATCGCATCTCATGTGAATACTTTCAATCTACAGCAGGTGGAGCGACGAAACGGATGGATTAATGTCGGAGATCTACAAGGTGCTGTACATTTCAAAATAGTTAAATACGAGAGGATTAAGTTCCTAGTGATTGCATTAAAAGACTCGATTGAAATTTATGCGTGGGCGCCAAAGCCCTACCATAAGTTCATGGCATTTAAAGTAAGTCCTTGGCAGTCTCTTACCAGACGGTTCGCTTTTCATTTTTTAAACTTGCTCTTTCCCTAGAACTTTGGTGAACTTGAACATCGTCCTTTACTAGTGGATCTCACAATAGAAGATCAATCCAGATTGAAAGTTATTTACGGCTCAGCCGAAGGTTTCCACGCTGTCGATCTGGACTCTGCTGAAGTATATGATATCTATCTTCCTAAACATGTAGGAACAAACACACACACACATTTGCTTGACGAGGACTAATTTTAATTCGTTTTTTTTTACAGACTCAGGGTGCGATTATACCACATTGTATTGTAGCGCTTCCAAACTCGAACGGAATGCAACTACTTCTTTGCTATGATAACGAAGGTGTTTATGTGAATACTGTTGGTCGTGTATCGAAGAACATTGTACTGCAGGTGAGTGATGACAAAATATAATTTCTAAATGCGACGAGTTTTCTTATATTTTTTTTTATTTTAAATGTGTTCCTTGACACCTCGCTTGTTGATATCGGGTGTCAGCAATGCGGTTTATCTTGGTTGTATGACAACCTGCTCAAACTGCCTTCGATTATTTCCATGCGTTCCCCAGTTTTGTTTTTTTCTATTCGTATGGTTTATTGGTTCTGGGACTGCTCAGGCGTGTGCCCTCTTCTTTCTTCCTAGTTTAGGCACCTTTGGCCGCATTTGCACACGCTAAATTCGTCTACAACTCTCCAATCTTGTTGGCAAGGGAGGTAAAACGTGCAAGGGGTAGCCCGAGTTGAGTGTGCTCGAGAGATGCGATTGATCCTTCGTATTCTCTTTTATCTCTTTTCGTTTTTTCCAATTGCTTTATTCTTGCCTTCTCAGTGTTGGCTATTGGAAGCATGCTATGCATATGCACTCTCCGTGTAAAAGTGATTTGGGATCACAAATGGGAATAGCGGAAAATCATGAGTAAAAAGTTGCGTGTGTAAAAGCGGCCTTAGCTGTCTCCTTCTTTCTTGGTTTAGGCTGCTTAGTAATGATACTGTCTCCTTCATAATCGATTGTTGTCGTCTTTTGTTCTCATCTGAAGCATTGCGTTTATATCCGCTTGAGTCAAAATACTATTAAAGTGCGTGGCCACCTAAAATGGTGACTCGCACATGCACTTCATCCCCTAAAAGCACAACAACAAATTGCACACAGTTAGGCTGTGTGTGACGCAAAAGTTATTCCATTGAGAAGTAGATATGTGTATGTTGCGATTTTATGTGGGCTGAACTGCATAGGTAGGGAACTGCGTGCGACATTCTACTTATTTGTTGGGTAGTTAATGTAGTATACGTAACAAAATGCAGTAGACGTAGCGCTAAGTGTCAAAATGTAGTTGAGATGTCAATTTAACGTCAGTTCAGTTGTGCTTGTAAAATTCATACATGACTTGGTGACAAGCGTGAGGACGGTGCTGGGGAAAGTGGAGGTATGTTGCCAGGGACCGGTTCCACTAGTTGGAAATTACATTTGAAGCTCAACGTTTTCTGTGTATGTACTCGTATTTGCACACGTAACAAATGTAGGTAGTAAATGAAACAAATCGGGCGTGTAGTTTATTCGACTAACTACGCGTAGTTAATGGAGTAGATTACACTTTTATAAGCGAAGTCGTACTAAGCGGCTTCTACTGTACAGTCGTTCGATAACTCGAAGATATTACTTGCCGTCACCTTCGATAAGTCAAATTCTGAATGGGGGGGAACACTGGGTCGGGGACACTGTCCTTGTATCTTCCTATGGCCAAGTGTACATGTAGAAACGTGTAGAAAATCGTGATTTCGTTATGTGTGAACACACATTACTAAGTTGGTATATTTGTCGAAACGAACTCAAGGCATAGTTTTCATTTTTGGAAACAAAATAGTAGTCGCTTTAAAAAAATCACAAAGAGGAAGAGTGACGATAGTGTCGAGATATTCAGGTCTGAATCCGAATCTGCACAGCTCGATAATAAGGATTTAATGAAGAAAGATTTTGAGGATGATTCGATCAAGGATGATTCGAATTCGTGTGCATAATGGTTTAAAGCAGATATTTTGAAAACCAATATAAAAAATCCACTCTTCAGTCAGTCAACAGACTACATTAGGTTTTCGTTTTAAATAAATGCTTACAGTGATCCCCGGTTAGTTGCGTTGGCTAAAATTAACGTTTTTCGAAGCATTTAACAGAGAAATGCTATTACAAGCCATGTACAATTCTTATGGAATTTTGTACTGGCTTAGTTTCTCGATTAATTAAACGGGGAACGGAATTAAGCGAGCGCCAGTTATCCGGCAATTACTGTTACTGTATATCAATTTTGTATTTTACTTAATAACTCGAATATTTTTCGTAGCAAGTGATAGTTTGAGTTATCGAAGTTCGAATGTACTTTAAATTCAAAGTATATGTTGTTGCATATTAAACATCCACCAATATTCGCCAAGACAGGTCAACCTACATTTTGAAGGATTTGTAGTCAATCCTGAGGCTTATAGATGCCCAAAAGTCAGGGGAAAAAGAAAAGCTAAATGCTCGAGACAAAATAACAATTTAAAGAGCGTCTTGTAACTCTACAATTTACTGGAGCAGGCTCGCACGAGTGAAAAATCAATAGTAACAATTCAAAAACAATTCAATTTAAATTTTGAGAAGATCAACTTGTTATGTGGACGCACGATTTTTTGAGCAATTTAAAGCAAGAGGCAGTCAAATAAAATCTAATAATACGTACACACTTAGAGAGGAGGTTATTTTGACTAAAGAATATTTATAGAATACAATTTTGAGAAGTTCCTTTTGTATCTTCTCTTCTTAATATTCTCCCACCGCCTTAGTATCCTTATGGCTGCGTAATAAAAACATGTATATGTATGTAAAATGTAAGTGCAGCTGCGTAGTATAAACCAATAGACGATTACCGTTCACACACAGTGTTTGAAAGAAATATTTGAGTTTAATGTGAACATGTCAGTTTTTTGTACGTTGACTTGTGCGGAGACAGTCGCAGCTTACTTAATTTTAGTTCATTTCTACGTCTTAAGCAGCATTCGGAAAGGAACTCTTGCTGTCTCTCAGAACGAGACGAGAAATGGACATAAACGGTTTCTTACTTTTATTTTGTTCGTCCTCTTCTAAGATAAGGGAGCTTGATGTGTCGATTCCTATTCTATTAATGTTGTTTCACATACATATGTTCACCAGTAAATAGTAAATATTTATATTGTTTTCGAAGCATCACGTATTGTGATGTATTATAGAACTGGTGCACAATCAATGGCAATAGAGTGTAAATGTTTACATGAATCTCCGTCTCTATGCTGCAACTTTTGTTTGCTACATACGAGGCAGGTACATGAAGATGAACTGTGGTCAGATGTTGCTTTAGAAACGGACGGGAAGTTAACAACGTTCGCGGACAGAGCGGCATATGCAGCTCGATTTTGTGTGCATTTGCTGGGACTCAAATTTCAATTGTCAGAGAATGAGTTAATATTCTATAATAATAATGTAGGCGTATATAAAAACAACAAACGCAAGTGTAAGGTAATCCCTTTAATGCCCGCTGATTCTTCGTTGGCAGATCTTTTATGCATTTGTTATGTACAGTGTGTGGAGAGTTCAGGTCGTTCACCCGATCGGATGATCGAACATGCATACATAATATGAAATAAGAAACAGTGGTGCAAAAACAGTGGTGCACAAAAGTGCTCATCTGAAAATTCGCTACAATAATAATATGGGTGGCGCTAGAGCCCGTAGATGGCCAAGGCCTAGCTTCTCCAGCAACCACTCGTATTGTGCGTGCTATTGTTTTATCACGAGTGAAAGGGACCTACAGTTTTATGCCGACTCCGAGCGGCCAATTTGAGAAGCTTTTTCTAGACACTTGTACTCTTTGAGCATTGTCGAAAGAGGTGGGGCCGTGAAAAGTGTTTTTGTAGTACTGGGATTCGAACCTAGACGCTGAGGCTCAAGTGCGTAGGGGTTGATGCACATACCCACAGCGCCACGGCCGCCACAGAGTTAATATTTTACGATTTCAAGAATTCATCTTACTCCCTCCCTCGCATAAATAATGGAGTGGATTATTTCAGCAGAAAACTCTATCGAGAAGTTTTCAAACCTTTATGAATAATTCTCGTATATTTATTGACGTAATTTTTCTTTAAATTTTCCTCTAGTGGGGCGAGATGCCAACATCAGTCGCCTACATTGGTACAGGCCAAATCATGGGCTGGGGCAATAAAGCAATTGAAGTAAGATCCCATGCATTTTTAATTCTTTATAATATTTAATCCAATACATTTTCCTTATAACAGATTCGTTCCGTTGAAACCGGTCACTTGGACGGTGTATTTATGCACAAAAAAGCTCAACGTTTGAAATTCCTCTGCGAAAGGAATGATAAGGTGTTCTTCAGCAGTGCCAAAGGTGCTTCATCGTGTCAAATATACTTCATGACACTCAACAAGCCTGGTATGGCTAACTGGTAGATAAGCTAAATCTAAAGAAAATCGAAAAAAAACAAAACAAACAAAAAAGAAAAACAAATTTAATGCAAAAGAAAATGAGAATTACAGAATTAGAAACACAGCATTCAGTTAAACTACAAAAAAAAAAGAAGCAACAACAACAAAGTTATAAAACTAATTTATATTTAAACGCATTTTTTTATTAAAACAAAAAAAAATAAAAATAAAAACAAAACAAAAAAAACGCAAAACGAAAAATATTCTTATAATTATGATTACTAATTAATAAATATGAAGCAAAGGCAAGAACAAGAAACAAAATCCATATATATGTATATACGTATATATATATATAGAGTGCGAATAATAGAAGAATGAAGATTACAATTTTTATCATCATCGTGTGTGTGTATAAAACCGCAAGTAATATGAAAAAAAGAAAACAAAACAGAAAAACAAAAGAAAACACAAAATATCAAACGCTTTTTTTGAATTTAAGAGAAAAGTATATAACAAGATGAATTATTTTATAAACGTTAGTTTTTTGCCTCCTTTTTCTATTAATGAAACTCTTTTTATCATTGATTTTGTTCTCTTTATCTATTGAATATTCAAAGAAGTAATAAATGTATGAAATAGATAAAAATAAAAAAAAAACAAAAGAATCACTTTTATGTAAATCTCGTTCGTATAAGAGAGACAAGTTTAAGAAGAAGAAGAAGAAGAAACAATATAGTTTAGGTGTGTTATCTGACAAGGAGAAGAAATGTTTCATTGAAACGTACGTACGTAAGATAAATGAGAGTTTGAGGCGGAACGCATGCAGTCTGCGGTGGAATTCAAATTGTGACGAGTGCTGACTTAGAATTAATATTTTACGAGAGTATGAGAGAAATTTCCCTTCGATTCCATTTTCATGTGTTGAAGAACCGAATGTTGTTCGTCTTTTATTAAGTCTGCCTTGAAACAGGCATCAATGACGGGAGTTTGTCGGTGATTTGTCATGAAGCGGTGTTTACTGGCACTTCACGAATCCAACTATCGAAGTCTAGAACTATTATAGTTCGCTTGCGTTTAACACACGTCTCACCTCTACCCACGTGGGAAAGGAGAATAGTTCCGAAGATTTAAAGACGCATGGAAATACCAATGCAAGGTGTTCTGATCGACGGCGATGTGTCGAAGGTGGTCCATCAATTTATGGCTAAAGAGCTCAGATGGTTATTCTAAAAAGGAAAAGTGTAGAGAGCTATCTGCCATGTTTTAACATTAATTTCCTGTCTAAAAAGGAAACGCGTAGAAGAGCTGTCCGCCGCGTTTCAGAATTCATTTCCTGTCTAAAGAGAAAACGTGCAGAGGAGCTGTCTGCCACGTTTTAGAATTCATTTCGGATGCCTGACAAGAATAGTTAATCGAGTTCCAATTGCCTTTCGAAATGCGCGGTTATTTTTACGAGGACTCTCCTCGACTGCTCTTGCAACTATTTGATCCGCAAGCCAGTTCAGCAGAGAAAGTTTTTAGAAGTGACAGCATCCAATGTTCATGACATTCTTTGGCTTAGTCTCTGTCTTTTCAAATGAAGTAACAGAAAACCAAACTCGGCAACTGCGGTATCTTTAAATTGACGAAAAGCAATTATTGCTAAACTTGGTTCATGGAGCCCCCCATGACTGTGGTCGATACTACAATAATCTAAAAGAGACAAACCCATTATCACTCGATATAAAGCCTCCTCCTCTTTCAGATCATGATGAAGTTTAAAAAAGGCGCAGACAAGTTTGCATTTTGTTTGCAACAGAAGAAGGAGAAAAAGGTTCCAGTAGTTGAAAGACATGTCTCCTTTAGACTGTAAATGGATGCTGAATGGAACAGATGTGGAATCGTATCAAGTTGATCCACCCTTGGCCTATCATTGCCTAGAAGTTTTCCATTTTTTCAACGTTGAATGCATGCAGGTTAGCACTAATTTTGTATCGAGTGTGTGTTAGAAAAGCGCTCTTCAATTTTTCGGGGTCTTTGACTCGCAAGCGAATGGAGTTAGATGTGTTTTTTTTTATGGGCATTGATTGCATGTTCATCGGAATGCATGCATGTCACGTACATGCTACAGAATTCATGAGCGCATATAGACCGAACTCAACTTCTGAAATAGTCTTGACTTGACAAGTTAACATCAAATTCACAACAATATCGCATAATGAATGCTTTCTTTTAGCTACTGTTGTCCATCTCCGCATGCAACATAATGAATGCTTTCTCTTAGCTAGTGTTCGCATGCAACATAATCCACATCGTCTGCGTATTCCGAACGTTTACAGAACAAAATCTACGCATAGACACGTTAAACTGGTTAATGTTTCAAATACGATTACATTCTGCGTTCGTTGGTGTATCCAATCCGATTAGACACACAATCAATCAGTTAACACAAAGGAAAACAAACCGAATAACAGACCATTTGAAATGCCTAAGCAAGCGAAATGTTGTGTTTTCAGATTCTCGCTAAGTGCACACGTACGAATATCTGCGAACCTAGCCAAGTAAGTCAAGCAAGAATAAGAAAATCTAAATTTATATATGCAACCGGAAAAAAAATGTGAAACCACTTCAATGAATAATTTTGAAATATTTAGCAAACACACGTGCATATTAGGGGTAGATATAAATATAAATACAAATACATCTATATATATAAAAACAAATAAACATACAAAAAAAAAACAAGAAACAAAATATATTTCTTTAATTTGTTTTTTAATGTATTTTTCTCATATATGATTATTTTGCTTTTTTATATATTTGAAACGCCATTGTAAAAACATAAGTGATAAAAATATACATGAAAAATATGAAACAAACAAAACAATACAAAGGGAAAATACAATTGAATAAAGGAGATAATACAATTTTTAAGATGAATCTTTTCTCTACTTATCCATTCTTTTTTTTTTTTTTTTGGGTTTTTATTCCCCCGTAGCACGCATTTTTGTTTTATCTCTTCTTTTTTTGTAAGCAATCCTTGTATTTCAAAATTGATCTTTAAAGCGTAACATGAATTTCCTAGAAAATCTCAAAGAGAGTAACACTGGCATACACTAAATGTTTGTTAATATCGTTATTATTTTATACTCATTTTTTTCTTTCTTGTAAACCGTAGGAATTCACTTCGTGTCGAGGAGAGTCTTGAAAGTATTAACCAAACGATTATGTATTTTGTTCTTTTCACTTTCGTTGTATGTGCTTCTTAGAGATGCGACGAGTACTTTGATGTAAGAGAATCTTAATTGATGTTTTATTTTAATTCTTATCAAATCTTTATAATTATTTTTATTTTTAATTTTTTGTTTTTGTGTACATTTTCGTGGATTTTGAATTTTAGTTAATTACAAATATATATATTTACATAAACGTATTCACTGTGTGTAATGTTGTTTTCGATTTTCGATTCGATTTTGGTTTTTTTTTTTTGTTTTATTGTGTTTTTTTTTTGTTTTATGTTGAATGTTGCTTTTAGCAATGTGTTGTCCTTTTAGGTTGCTAAATATCGAACCGAACGGGGGCATGTGAGAGAAGTGTAAGGAATCGCAGTCATTCAGTTATTAGCCAATGATATCAGTGCACAAATGAACAAAAAAAAAAAAATGTTTCAAATAATTATCAATGCATAATAAAATAAGAGTGCTTAAGCAGAGATTGTAGTTGTTTTTGCGACCTTTGTTGAAATGGAGTGGTTTTATTGCGAGGAAAAAGGTGATGTCTTTTTATGCACCCACAGTCCGGGAAGTACCTGAAGCCATCCAACAGGATATCCATTTATTTGAGAATCCTTAGGCCGCTTTTACACACGCTAAATTCGTCTGCAACTTTCCAATCTTGAGGGAGGTGAAACGTGCAAGGGGTAGCCCGAGTTGCGTGTGCTGGAGAATTGCGATTGATGATCCTTCGTATTCCCTTTTATCTCTTTTCGTTTTTTCGAATTATTTTATTCTTGCCTATGGTGGCCCGTGGCGTTGTGGATATATGTGTCGACTCCTATGCACTTGGACCTACCTGTCTAGGTTCGATTCCTGGTTCGACAAGAAATACCCCACCACTTTCGGGTCACTGACAATGCTCAAAGAGTATAACTGTCTGGAAAAAGCTTCTCAACTTGGCCGTTCGGAGTAGGCATAAAACAGTATGTCCCTTCCACTCGGTATAGAACAATAGCACGCACAATACGAGTGGTTGCTGAGAAGCTAGGCCCTGGCCCTCAACGGGCTGTAGCTACACCCATATTATTATTATTTATTCTTGCCTTCTCAGAGTTAGGCATTGGAAGCGTGCTATGCATATGTAAGAAAAAGATGACACATGTGTGAAAGGGTGGGAAGCGGACAAATTTAGCAGGAATTGCAACTGGGTTGATTTCGACGTGTAAAAGTGACTTGCGATCACAAAAGGGAATTGCAGAAAATCATGAGTAAAAAGTTGCGTGTGTAAAAGCGGTCTTAATCGCTCAGTAGTTATGTTGCTAAGGACAATAATAACATGGGTTGTTGTACAGTCAGAAATAAGAGATCCTAATTGGAAAACTCGGTATTATGAACACTGTTCGAAAGGAAAGGGAGAAATTCCTCATTATTATGAAGGACTTATTAGGGAAAAGAGTGGAAAGTGTCTCAGAATCTTAAAAATGTAAGTATTCACCCCGATTACAAAAGTCGTGTCACTTGAACGACACAAGGCGTCAGTTGTCAGTTGAGAGTAAAATCACTTTACAGGCGTTTAATCATCAGTATTACGAATCTTAATCGACTCGAGCTTATGTTCCACACACATGCCATTCAAAAGCTTTCTGTCAATTCGAAAGCTCAATTTGTTGACGGGTAGTTTTCATAAATTCTACCGGAATAAACATATTTAATTTTTGCTTTTAGGTGTTTGCTTAATAATTTTAGCATTGCTAGTTTATTTATTGGATTAGTGAAGATAACGACTATCAAGAATTGCAGAAAAGGGTTAAAATGCAATCAATTTGATTTACCAGATGCTAAGTAAGAGATATGCATTGTACAATTGTGATAAATTTCTTTCCATCCGTTTGAAGAAAACCTCTTTTGAAATTTGAAATTACTAAATTCATATTATCCTCAACCAGTTCAACCAGTCGCTTTGTTTGTTTTGGGCTGGAAACGTTGACCCTTAAGATATAAATAATTAACACTAAATACATTTTACACCATTCCAGTTAAAACACAAAGAAAACTCACGTTTTTACTTGTTTTTCCATCCATTAGATTCGTTCACAAAATTCAAACCGCCCTCTTTTGTCGTGTTACTCGTCGTTTTGGTGTAGTAAATCGACTTTCGGAATACCGATACACGACTAGTGTCAGACAAAAAATACGTTCCACATAAGCTTATCGCAAGAAGCCGTTTTATGGCGTAAAACGACTACTTTATCGACAATCGTAATACCGACATCAGAGGCCTTTCGACACAAGTCGTTAAATGACTTTCGTAATCGGGGTGACTGCTGTTTGAATTTTGGTGAAAATACTTACGAGCATGCGTGTGTTTCAATTCAAAACTGCAACAAATAAAAAACAGAATCACCATTAATAAGCTGGATGAAAAAGACGTCAAATATTGCGAAAGGCTTCGCTATGCGATGAAAGGAGCAAAATTAAATTTAGAATAGAATCTGTAGTGTTGTCCCGCCTGTCACCATTGGGATGATCAAATAAATCTGAACTTTCAGTCGGGGATTCAAGACACAATCCATAATTTCAATAAGAAAACATGTTCGAACATATTTACACCGTGTTTTCCACTAGAATTCCGGGAAGAGAAAAGTTGGGTGGAACAAAAAGTGCCGCCGGAATTCATAATTCAAAGTATGCTGCTAGAGAGTAGTGGAATTCCCTTGTGTTAAACGGATGTCCTACCCAAAAAAGGAAAACGGTTATTATTTGCATTCACTCTTCTCTTCCGTTGTTGTTATCTACGATCAACCGAAGGATGGTGAGGAATTCGAGAAGACCGTCTCTGTGTCAAGACTCTTTCCTGTTTGAGTGAATAAAGGATTCAGAGGTAGCTCGGTGCTGTGGTGGATCGGCGTTTGAGATGACCCTCGATCGAATTATTCACGTACCGAGCTATTCAACGTAAAGTATTTAATCGAACATTTATTAGTTTAGAAAAAAAATGCATTTATCGCAACAAAACAATCCACGGATCCAATTCTCCGCTTTGTACATGGGGTTCAGTTGTTCACAACAGATCGCACCTATTCACAGACAGATATAATATAATATAAAATGTGCGCCGCTACAGTCCGTAGAGGGCCAAGCTTCTCAGCAACCACTCGTGGTGTGCGTGCTATCACGAGCGGAAGGGACCTACATTTTAATGCCGACTCCGAAAGGCCAAGATTGAGAAGCTTTTTCTAGACATTTATACTCTTTGAGCATTGTCAGTGATTTGAAAGAGGTGGGGCCGTGAAAAGTATTTCTTGTCGTACCAAGAATCGAACCTGGACAGGTAGGTCCAAGTCGACGCACATACCCACAACGACACATGCCACCACACCTGTTCACAGACACGTCGTAAAAAAAACGTTGTCAGATGAAATCAAGGGCCAAGGGACGTCGAAGTTGTATATCGCCTTGCTCTCTTATTTCTAGGTTCAGTCCGCGGTGACTTAGTGTTTCCAGCAACCACTCACGTTCTGCCACTTGTTGTTCTTTCACTAGTCGAAAGGGTCGTCATCATCTTCTGACCGACATGATCCACTAAAGGGATCGCGGGGGCAAAGCACGCATGAGAGATCTTCAGGCCACTGTATCATCTACCATCGACTCTAACTCACTTTATGCCCAAGCGGAACCAGTCGAGTTTTTGAACTCGGTCCATCCACCTCGTCTTGGGTTTGCCAAGCGGTCGCTTACCTCATGTAGTCGGGTTCCTGAAATAGCTCGGAAGTCGTGGTGAAGGGGACATTCGTGCGACGTGACCAAACCATCGGCACATAGCCGTATCCGTTCGAAGAAGCAGCTGCTCAACATTGAGAGTCATCCTATCACGGCGGCTGGTATACTCGATCTTCTTCTTTCAGCCATTATCCAAATTTCATGACTAGAGGCGAGATTTGGAACCAATACTGAGTTAAAAACCGCTAAGTTAGCTTTGACACCAAGATCAGCCCTCCTGGTTACGGATCTTCCAAGCTGTTTCAAAATTGACCCAGCATTACTCTTCCGATTACTCGTGAAAACGATCCCGCTTCTCCAACTGCTTCAATGGAACTCCACCAACATGTAGAGTGCATTGAACAGGCGTTCTGGAAATGAGCATCACCTCTGAGTTGGCCAAGTTAACCATCATCCCAGCATCAGCACATAAGGCCATGAAACATATCAGGCGCGAGCTGGATTTCCGTTTGGAAGGATGTGTGGATAACTATGAAGATTATTCGTATCGGAATTCGACCGAGGCACTCAGTGTATGATGAGTAGACGGACTTAGTTAGGGAGGCCACTTGTACGTCCACGGGGAATTCTTCGGACCACAAAGGATAACGTCGTTAACAAATGTACCACTTTATTGCAACACTTGAAGAACCCTAGATGTATGAAAGTTCTAATGATGCTTCGAAATATGAGAATGCTATTTTTGACGGTGTTTGTAGTTTCTGGCCGTGTGGACAAAACGATTTGAAGTGTGACTCACCGAAAATCCGACGGAAGTTCAACTCACTTCAACTTCATCATCATCATCTTCTGACCCGCATGATCCACTACAGGGGTTGTGGCGATCTCCAGGCTACTCGATCCTCCCCCCTTGACTCTAACTCATCAGGAGTTATGCCCAAGCGCAACCAGGCGAGTTTTTAGACATGGTCCAACCACCTCGTCTTGGGTCTGCCAAGCGGCGCCTACTTGATGGAATCGCATTCAAGCCACGCCACGGAAGTCGTGAAGATGAGGACATTCATGCCACGTGACCAAACAATCGAAGCATAGCCCTTTCCGTTCGAAGAAGCAGCTGCTCTACATTGAGTTCCTCGCGCATTGCTCACTTTTCTTATAGGAAATTATACGCTCTTGCTTCAAATATCACTACATGTCTCCTATTTTTAAATATACAATAGAATAGAATACAAGTGTCCCTAAGCATTAAGGCAGTGTTTCCTTTAACAGTGGACCTACACGTATGGCTTCAATGGAGATGGATCGAGGGACTTTTGGAATCAGTTGATATTACCACCTCCTTGCATTATTCGACAGAGAAACAAATCTCACATAATTTAGATCAAGTCACGATTCATTTGCTATGTGCATCAAATCAAATCAAATCGAGCCCAAGACCGTTTTGTTACTTGTCCCGATAGCAGTTGCCAGTTACAACATCCTCACAGAAATATGACCCAATAACGATGCCGAGTCAAATAGTGCGCCATGCAGTTACTCTGTTGATGCAGTGGAAACTGCGTCAATTGATCTCTATAGATTCCTAAAAACAAATAATCTAAAAGCCCTTAAGGACTCCTGTTCCGGTTCTGAGAGTTCCTACCTATAAAAGACTCAAGAACCCCTGAATGTGGGTGGTGCCATCCAGTGTTTGAAAAAGTGCTATGACTTTAATTTGCTTTGTTTTTGCTGCTGCTTATGCTTCTGAAAAAATCGGCAGCAACAGTCGAAGTAAAAGCAGAAAACCAGCACAGCAGCTTCAGCAGTCATCGTTTGAAAATGTTTCAATTTGCTGTGCTGTTGCTTTCGATCAGGAGCAGAAGTCGAAGCAGCAGCAGTGTCCAAAATTCAATTCAAGAAGTTGAAGGCAATCAAAGCTATGAAAAGCAATTTAAACACTGGTGCCATCAAGATAAACCGACAACGACCCTCCCAATCAAGAAATGTGTCACATTTGTTGCAGCATCATTGTATTTGTAATTGTTTAAGGAACATCACATTCGTAAAGTACAGGAGCTAAACTAAGATGAAACCAGAAGGATCTCCTCTAAAGAGAGGCCATACAACCAAAAACAAACAAATTCAAACCATGGAACTAAAAGATGCCAAGAGCCATCCACTCCATCCGAAATAGTCACTAGGAATTATCACTGTTATTGTTATTCGATAAGGTATTACATCATGGATGAATTTTGTCATTTGACCTCATTCAACAATTGTATGCAATTGGTGCGTTTTACGATGAAATATTTTGTTATACGTGTCAAGTGTGATATCGGCGAACAATATTTGACTCACTCGCTGATAATCGTAGGGCAAACATCACGTATGTACACATCGCGACAAAAATATAGCACATTCGCATATTTTGTCCAAAAATACAGTTAGCAATGAATTTGGACGCTTCTCTCTCGTTAAGTTTTGAGTGGTGCATGCAATGCATTTTTTTGAGTGCATAGAGGTGAAACGAATTGAAGAAATGTACCGTTATTTGCAACAAAAGGTGCGATGTACGACATGTGGTGCAACAAAATGATAGCACAGGACGATGAATTTGCATTCAGTTTTCTTCGAGCGATTGCAAGAGCGGATGCATTTAAATTTTTTGTAAGAAAATTATCTCTTGGTCCTTTTAAAAGCTAATAAAGTTTTCTTTAGTTGAAAATGGGTAGAGGAAAGCGGCTTAACAGTAGTGAAGTTCAAGTAGCCCTAAATCTTCAAAAAGAAATCAAGAAAATCGGTGAAATTGCAAAGCATTTATGCAGAAGCCGAAAAGCTATCATAATCTCATAAGATCCAGAAAATGATGGCAAAGCTCACAGTAGTGAACGACCGAAAGCTGTAACATCTAGAGAAAAAAGAGCAATTTTACGTGCGGCACCGAATTCCGACCTTACTGCAAGAAAAATTGCAGAAAAAGCAGGTGTTGAGACTAATGCTCCCAATGTACAGAGAATATTACAAAATTCTGAAATTATAAAACGCAAAAAATTACAGCGAAAATCCTCGCTTACAAAAAAAAAAAAGACATAGAGAAGAAAGACTCAAGTTTGCTGAACGACAAAAAGACGGGACAAAAAGACGGCGTCAGGTCCTCTTTATAGACGAAAAAAAGTTTAATTTGGATGGCGAGATTATCATGATTTGCGAACAGGCCAGAAAGTTCTCAGTCGTCGTCAGCATGGAGGTGGAAGCGTAATGATTTAGGCCGGTATAGGGTATTAAGGGAGAACTGAAATAAAGTTCGTACCGTCAAGAATGAACAGCCTAGGCTACCTGGAATTAATTGGGGATATCGTAACTAATTCGGGGCAAGAATTTACTAAATGTCCCATGATTTTCCAGCAGGTTGGACGGCTGCATTCCACACACTGCCAGGGTTGTGATTTTTTCGAGAAAAAGAAATTGAAATTTTAGAATGGCCAGCACGTTCCCCTGACCTTACCATCATTAAAAATTGTGTGGGGATATCTTGCGAAAGAAGTTTACGCCGAAAATAGACAGTATGACACAGTTGGGGATCTGAAGAGGAGCATTGGAGCAAAAACGAGGAGCAATGCCAAGAAAATATATTAAAAATTTATTTCAATCGCTTGCACAGCGAATGACGGAGATTTTGAAAAAGCAAGGAGGGTCAACTCTTTTAGAAGTCCAAATTTTTAGGATTACTGTAACCTCGGTAACCTAATTTCTTATATTTCCAAAAATGTGCTATCTTTTTGTCGTACCACTTAAAGTGTTTATGTTTTCGTTTTTGTATTTTTTTGTTCTACGCTACTTTTGTCGTCACATTCTTAACGTAGCAGTACTCAATATCGTCAGTGACGATCTCTTCTCCCACATCCGCTCTCATAAGACCAATTACTTTCTCTTTCGCGTTGGAATTGTTTACCTCAGGAATACCAATGATGTCCACACAACTCTTTTTTTCTCTCTGCTCAAGCAGATTTATTCTCATTTCCTGAGCGTCAATCTTCATATTTAGAGATGCATTGGTATCTTCTAAATAATTTATTTTTGTCCGTGCTTCAGCGAGAAGCTGGTGCACTTTCACAGTGTAGCGTTTGAAGTGTTACTTCATGAGAATTATTGGTGATATTTGAAGAGAATGAAGACAAAGGAGAACCATTGGGAAATTCGGTGACAATCGCATTGTACTTAAATTTAACTGCTATCAGCTGAAGCAGCAGAAAGTACAGAACATAATCAGGGAACAATAGGAACAAATTCAAACTAAACAAAGAAATTCGGAGATGAGATCGTTGATCACATTGCTAATCGTAATGAATGCCATCACCTATTGCACGATAAGATGATCATGGGATCAATAAATGCCTTCTCATCTCATCTGCCTTCTATGGTGACAATTCGTTGCGTCAATTGCAACTAATCAGACAGCGGTTCTTACTAGTTCCTTCCTTTTTGTGGGGGTATACGGGTATTATACGCCCATAAACTGATGGACCACCACGACAACTTATGCGTACTGCCAACATCACCGAGATGGTATGCAATACATACATCCTCTGCTTAGTGTACACAAAGTTAGTTTTATTTAAAATACAATTTATTACATTTAATCAACATGGAAAAACAAAAAAAAAATACAAAACGTTTCAACACTCGACTTTGGAAAAAAAACAAACATCTCATCAAAATATAGTCAATTGGAGATTCTTGTCGGAAATAAAAGAAATGCATCAGTGCTTGGGACCCCTTCCACATCGCATAGCGTGCTCCTCGTCTGTATTATCAGCGAACGCATTGACTCCCATTGTGTAGGTAACTTCTCCAGCTTTATGGCGCTTATTGTGTTCCTCGATTTTCACCTTATGCGCATCGAACAGCTTGCGGCGCATAATTTCTTCCTCCTCATCCTTGTAGCTTTTGTTGAACTTGGTCTGTGAGAGATGTATACATTCGATAAGCAATAAAAACAAGAGCTATTTAGTTGTTCGTACCTTAAATTCTTCCCATTCTTGGTCGGTGGACATTTTTTTAACACTTTTTAATGTGAATAGAGGGAATATGTAAAATCACAGTTACTTGTTGGAATGCAGTTCCTGAATCGTTTAACAGTCAAATTGGAATTGAAGTACTCGGGATTGTAATTTACAAATCAGAAGTGACTCAGTCGGAATCTTGACATTGGGCAAAACGAAGAAAACAAAACAAGAGGTAAACAAAGGCTGTCAGTCAGTAATCAGATGTTTAGAATTTGGTTGGAGTACGCACTAAACTGTGCATTGGATCAGTTTGACCCTGGTGTTGTCTTAGGGAGTGACTACATTGGAACAATCTGCGTTAGTGAGCATATTAATATTTTATTTTTATTTTCTTTTTATATTAACCTGTATAGATAATGTTTGACAGAAATTGTGTTGAATTTTATTAAGAAACATGTCAAATAGAATTAAATTGACGCAGCAAGAAGCTATTCAATTTATGTAGAAACGTCAAATATTACCCTGGATACAATTTTCAGGCAACTGTCAATTGGCGTAATGGCTTAAGTTTGAAACCCATAGAATCCGTTGCGTGCATTGCGTTTACAATCCGTGTTGGGACTTTACACTGAGTTGTGGTAGATCTACTTCCATTTTGTGGAATTTTCGGCTTTATGTCATTTAACGCAAAATCGCAAAATCGCGTTCGAACTTTGATAGGCGTTGGTACTAGTTGAATGGAGTTTACGAGAATGTTATGTGAAAACGCGGTACACTCAGTTTTCTATATCAAAATAGAACGCGCGTTTTTGACAATTCAAATGTTCTGAAATACATCTTACAAGGAAAAAAAAAGTTCGGCCTTTAAGTCGTACTGCGATATGAATGCCTTTCTATGTACTGTCGTTTTGAGTACCTCTCATTGCGATGGATGACCAGTAAATCTAAAAACTAATTCGATTTTAGCCACAGTCAAGGAGACAGACAAATGCTATGTCAACAATTTCTGACAAGTTGATAACAGGAAGGACGTAGGGGATATGAACGCAATTGGGCAACATCAGTCGAGTCTGGTTAAAAATGTGAGTCAAGTTTTCGTAGGCATTTACCTTTATCTTGAGATGCATAATTAATTTGACACAACTTTAAGGGGCCAACCACAATGAGCGTCAAAATGAAGCGAAATATAAATGGTTGTCGTTCGTGAACTTACGTAAAATTAAAAGCTGCAACTAACTGTAATTTAAGTATGTATAAAGCGGTTAATTTCGCTACCACATGTACCCACAATTCCACCAGGGACATTTTCGCTGCCATATGTTAGCAAAAAAGAACAAACTCAACAAATGTAAGCCAAGCGGTCAATCTGATCCCAGGCTGTCATTTCTGGGTATTCGCTCGATTACTTCAGTTGGCCGATTTTAGCCACAGTCAAGTGGCTAATTTCTAGTTAATGCAAATTATAACAGATCTGACAGGTAGATGTCAGATATGCCTATTGAGTCAACGTTTCCACTTATATCCGTTCTAATCAAATTCCAGAAATAATTTGCTACAACAATCCGGCTGCTTGCACATATAATTTTCCCCCGTTTATTGACAGCCACCTATTATTTTTGGAAAAATAATCCAATTAGAATAATTTTATTCCAAATCGGAAATATACCATCCCTGACCAGGGGAAAATGATTCCGTCTTCCAATTACCAAAGTTGGTACGCCTGTCAGAAACTGACATTTTTGGTGTTTTCTTGTTTTTCCTCCTTCTCTTTCTTTTCTTTTTCAGAGGGCTTTCGGTACGTGTTGTGTTGCAAAAATAATCTCAAAAAATATCCGAAATTTCCAACCATCCTGTTATGAAATAATTCTAATAACTATGCCAATACCTCATTCTATGGTTGCAAATGGATATTTCTTGAATTATTCCCAGATATGTCCACTTAAATGAATTTGTTCACAGTGGTCATATCTAACCCCACGACGCTGTGTTTGTGAGTGACAACTAATTGGTCTTGTGTTCAATTTCTTTTGGTGTAGATCTTAAAAGCCAACAATGGGTCGTGTTATTCGTGCACAACGTAAGGGAGCTGGGTCAGTTTTCAAGGCCCACGTCAAGAGGCGTAAGGGAGCCGCCAAATTGAGGTCTCTGGATTTCGCCGAACGTCATGGCTACATCCGAGGTGTAGTCAAGGTAAGTGTCCATCGTACATGTGTATACAGTGCTTGAAATTGATGTGTGTTCTTTTTTTTGTTTTTTGCAGGAAATCATTCACGATCCCGGTCGCGGTGCTCCATTGGCGGTCGTACATTTCCGTGACCCTTACCGCTACAAGATCCGCAAGGAGATGTTCATTGCCCCAGAAGGTATGCACACGGGACAGTTCGTGTACTGCGGACGCAAGGCTAACCTCCAAATTGGCAACGTGATGCCACTCTCTCAAATGCCTGAGGGTACCATCATTTGCAACTTGGAAGAGAAGACCGGTGATCGTGGCCGTTTGGCACGTACATCTGGCAATTACGCCACAGTCATTGCCCACAATCCCGACACAAAGAAGACCCGTGTCAAGTTGCCGTCTGGCGCCAAGAAAGTGGTCCCATCTGCCAATCGTGCCATGGTCGGTATTGTTGCCGGCGGTGGTCGTATTGACAAGCCCATCCTGAAGGCTGGTCGTGCCTACCACAAGTACAAGGTGAAGAGGAACAGCTGGCCCAAGGTTCGTGGTGTTGCTATGAATCCCGTTGAACATCCCCACGGTGGTGGTAACCATCAACATATTGGTAAGGCGTCCACCGTCAAACGAGGAACATCTGCTGGTCGTAAGGTCGGTCTCATTGCTGCCCGTCGTACCGGTAGGATACGTGGTGGTAAGGGAGACACCACCAAGAAGGATTCTAAGTAGATATATTCCCGTTAATGTTGTGTACTTTTATGTTCAGAAGATCGTATCAGTGCGCATTGACAAAAAATAAAAACAAAAGTAATTTTTTTAAAACCATTTATTGTTTTTTTTTTTTTATGGCCTGTTGGTGGCGTGGGGAGTCTCGTTGCGTTTCATGACCATTTTGTGGTCTTTCTACGAAGATCGAGCATCGTGGACCAAAGTCTCAAGTTGATGCCGCTTCTCTTGATTGAGGGAATCCACAGCCGGTGTTGGAATCGACTAAATTAATTAAATGCATGGTCTTGGTCTGCGTGAGGTGATTGTCAATTTAAGAATCTCAAATTTGACTATTGCACCAAGAGCTATAGGCAAATAGATTCGGAAGTAAGTACAGAGAAACTATAACAAGCGAAATGGAACGTAGTACTAAGACGCTTCAAAACACTTTCGATCAGTAGCCTAATTTGACTATTCAAAGTCCGAAAGTGAACTGTCGCCTTGGCCAATTCCACCCCAGAACGCTTCCATTACCCTGGTCTATTATACGTATCGCCCAACACGTTGAGTGCCTTGATCGCATTGGTACACACAAAAAAAGTAATAATGCGGTCTATTATTATAGCTAAGCTTTGAAACAGTTCAAATGTTCACAACCCGAAGGTATGAATTTGAAATTGGGTGCGGCGGCAGTTAGAATTTCAAGGGATTGATCTATTTCTCTACGTCGCATCTAGAACACGCTGCCAAAAAGAAACCGTCTACTAAACTGGCAAGTCCACAAATATCACTACACAAAAATCAACAAGGACTGTTCACTAACAATATTCCCAACCACCAGCTGTAAACGAATGTGTATCAATTTCTCCCGCATTCGCCTTGGCCACACAGCGCTGACCCATCAACACCGGCTACGAAAGGAGCCAGCACCGATCTGCACTGAGTGCGGTTGTGTTACTGACATCCTAACATAGTGCCGAAAGGTGTTACAGCTAGTGCCCCTACTCTTAAGTTAACATGTAAATTTAAATTTACTTGTGTATAATAAGTAATAATAAAATGAGGCGAAAAAAAAGCGAAATGAAGCAGCTTCAACATCCTTCCCCTAAGTTGTACAACCAAATCATGGTTGGTTTCTTCTTTTGACTGGCGGGGTACCCATCGAGGGCTTACCATGAGAGCTCTTCAAGGTAGCATGCACTAGATCATCTGCAGAATTTGGGAAGAGCATGCCCCGCCACTGAAACATCCGCTTCATATGCCCCATCCACAAAAAAGGCGATCCTACCTAGAGTTACTATAGAGGTATATCCCTGGTCATCGTCGCCTACAAGATCCTGTCTAGCGTACGTTTCAAGCCTTTTTGGCATCGAACTAATCGGCGGTGCGGGTTCCAGCCCGGCAAATCGACTATAGACCAAATTGTCACACTGAAGCTCTTCCTGGAGAAGACCAGCGAGTCTCAATTCGATACGCATACGACATCATTCATCGCTAGGAGCTATTCGAAGCGATGGCCAGGATCCTGAGAAAACTGACCCGGTTGTGTTGCACCACGCTACACAATTGCATTTTTTGTGCATTTGTGATTTGTAAGAAGATTTAAAAGTCGCCCCTAATTATTCGGGTTCTATAATTCAATGCCAACATCGTGCATTTAACTGACTTTTCCCAACCTAGATTTCCGATGAATCTAACAGGAAATTGTCTATGAATCGGGCATCTGGGAATAAAGTGGTAAACATCTTTTCTTTCCTTGAGGTTGCAAATATCACACAAATAGGTAGATCGGGTGATGTAATGTGGAATGTAGTTGAGGTCGATCATTTCGCATCTTACTTTAAATATCACACTGACCATTGAAAAGGGTAGTCGATTTAATATGTCTTACAAGTTGGCTATAAATCGACACAGCATCCAATATCTGTAGGTACTCTTTCCAGTTTTTGACAAAGTTGCCTCTTAAAGTAATCATTGATTTGGGGAACCATATCTCTTCATTCATCCATCTTTAGCAGCTTCAATCTATATTCGAGGTGGATGTTTAACGTCTATATGAGTAAGGGTGACATCTATGTCAATAATCTACACCATCCAATGGAATCTGCCAGTAGCCCCTCGGATCTGCACGATGGACATGTGCATGTGCGACTACCACCTTATTGAGGATGGAAAGAACTACAGTACAAACGAACAACTGCATGGGAAAGCTACACTGACGGGTCAAAATCGTAAGGAGGCACGGTATCAGGCATCTACGCCAGCGATCTCCGATGCAATCCGACTACCGAACCACTGCAGTGTATTCCAAGCGGAAGTAACAGCTGTTCAAAAGGCAGCCACCCGACTATCAATGAGCCCAGTAGACGGGAGATGTACTGTTTTATACATTGATAGTCAGGCGGCCATAAAGGCTCTGGACACATCATGAATAAATTCCAAGATGTTAAAACTCTGCCGCCTATCTCTAAGGGAGAGATGAAAGCATACCCTATGCCGGGTCCCCGTGCAAAAGGGTATTCCGGGCAATGAAAGAGCTGATGAACTAGCAAGAAAGGGGGCGGTTATGCCAATGGCAGCAGATCAGGAGACTGCCCATCGTCCACGATTGCGAAAAATGATACAAGCCGCAAGCGGTCGGATCTGGACACTTGTAGGATATCGAAAGCGATCTGGCCTATGCTAAATCAAGGAAGGACTGATTACCTCGTAAAGTTAGACAGGAAGGTTATCAGTAGAGCGATAAGGGTGCTAACTGGCCACTGTCTTATAAGCCAACCATGCCTTGGAAGACTTGGTGCACCTTATAACGACTTCTGCAGAATGGATGAGGAGGAAACAATATTGCACTACCTCGGAACATGTCCTGCACTTGCGGCAACAAGAAGAAGACTACTAGTTGGTTGAAGTAGTACTCGAACCAACTTTGAGGATCTGAGTGACATTAAAGCCTCTAAATGGCTATAAAAGAGGTCAGAAGAAACCACACATGGCCAACAAATCCCAAGAGGGAATAACTACAAGGGCAAAGAGTAAATGGGTTTTGGATACCAAGCCGAACGTGACAGCACAATAGACCGGATGAGCATGATGAACATGATTTCCAATTTAGTCATGCAGTCACCCTACCTACCTGCCTACAGTACAAATACTTCTGCTGACATTGTGCGTCGTACCTACATATGTACGGAGAAGGGTTGGTCTTGCTTAGCTTAGTGTTCAGTGGCAGTAAGTCGTCACATTCTGAGCCACTCGTTGAACGATGTAATTGTAAGATGTACAGACAACAGTCCACAAAATGATTCCCTTTGATTTTATATCCTTGTATACTGAGCTGTTGATTAGACTTACTTACTTACTTATCAGGGCGGCGACCCATGAAGGGTCCGAGCCTGAGCAATTGCTGCCTTCCATCGTTGACGGTCCTGGGCACGCTGCTTCCAGTCATCAAGACCAAGCTGTCTTGCATCCGCGATTACTTGGTCTTTATACCGGAGATTCGGTCTTCCGAACCAGTAGGCTCGGATTCAAAGATCCTCTTTGCTGGAGCATTGTTGTCCATGCGCTCGATGTGGCCGAGCGAGTGGAGTGGACGGATTTCTGCCTTCCGGACTACATCCACATCCTGGCACAGCCCGTAGAGTTCGCGGTTATGTCTTCTCCTCCATTCGCCTTCCTCGCAGACGGGACCATATATCCGACGTAGAATTTTTCTTTCGAAGGCACCAAGAATCAGCTCTGCAGTTTTGCTTAGCGTCCAGCTTTCGGCTCCTTTAAGGACTGGCAAAATAAGAGTTTTGTAGAGCATGGTTATGGTCCTTCGAGTCAGGAGTTTTGAGCTCAGTTGTTTTGACAAACCGAAGTAGCACCGGTTGACAAGGGCGATTCTGTTGATTAGACACTGAGGACTAATCACCACAGCACTTTACAGCGTCGTCGGCCGACGTGCAATGAATGAAAAGTGTTCATGTCAAAACAGGCGGTCTCTGCATCCATGTTTGTTTAAAAATGTGGGAAAAGGTATTCGTGTTTAACTTGAAAATGAGGAAAAAGGTAGCACCCATGAATCCCTCACTTTTTAGTTTGGCAACTAAAGCATATAACTTGACAATGAGTGGAGAGATGAGCGCTTCTTGTTACTACTTGTGGCAGTAAGTTGAAGTCTACCTTCGGGCAAGTGCACCACAAACTCCACCGTCCATGGGTCACAGGATTGAACGCATGAAGTAGAAGATCGAAAAGCTGACGTCTACCTTAGCTAAAGCTTCTGCTTCACATGAAAAACTATTTACACATTTTTTGGAATTAAAAAAAGAACATAAATTTATTACAAAAATAAACATCTCTCAGTGACTGTCCATGAACTGAATTTCCGCCAGCAATAGCAAACTGTACGGCAATGGCCGGGGCTGCGGCGACAATATCGTCAGCGTTTGTCTCTCCGTGTCCACATCAGTTCTGTAAGGAATTCAAGAAATCATTCACGGTACGTTTTAGGGCCGGAACACGACACAGACACGTCGCTGCAAACCAATACGTTTTGTCTGTGCAGACCGTCCGTGTCGTGCTTATTCACACCGGCTGTCTGCGCCGGGCATTAGTGAATTTGAATCGGTTATCTTACACGCAGACGAATCCAGCGACATTAGTCGAAATGACATAATCATCGGCCTTCTCGGCAAAGCTGAGCGACAGCAGGTGATGCGTCAACGCCGGTCCCGGTTGAACAGCCACCAATTTCGTCAGGTTGTCCTCGGCCTTCATGCCTATTGGCATACACGAATCCGGCAGCGCTGGTGCTCCGATCTTGTAAATTTTGATATCCGCCCACTTCACTTCGAATGAGAAGGGATACAGGGGGGTGCGAAAACCGTAGAAATAGTCTTTAACTCGTAGGTCTCTGGCTTCGTTGCGTGCCGCTTTACTTCGCTCAACAACGCCTCCGCTCTTGGGCAAGAGGACAACCTTCACGAAAGAAGGTATGTCACGCAGAAGCTCGTTATAGAGTCGCTCTTGGTCGAGTACGAATATCGCTCCCACTTCGAAGGCTTGCGCTGTGTGCAGTAGATGTCTGTAGCCCTCTCCCTTCACCCAGCCGCATGAGTTGATGATCATGCCCGAGTGCTTTGCTGAAAAGGAGTTGGAATTTTGTATGTCTTACACCATTTATTCGATTAAGGCGAACTCACTGCGCTTGTTCACGATCATCGACTCAAGGGTTACTTCGGCCATCTTCGAGACAATCGTCTTGTAGAGCGTCTTATTATCACCAGGGCTCTTGTGACCGAAATGATACACCAAGGGCGCTGTTTGCGAGAATCCGTCTTCAACGCTCGCCGGTCGTTCTATGAGCACTGTTGCTATAGTTCCCGGCAATGAGACAGCACCCTGACCGACGTCAATGTCAGCATAAAGTGGTCGTCTTCCAAGGCGAACTGCATAGTTTAGAAATATTCGACAGAGCGTGCTCTTGCCGACATCAGTCGGCCCCACGACTAGTGCAATCGGTCCACGTGTATCATTTGCCTCTGCTTTCTCGCGCATTTGCTCTAGAGCTGCATGACAATTCAGGTACTGCACCATCGGCGTCTCTTTGGACGTGTAGCGCACATCGGTCTTGCCCCGAACGCCGATCACACAGCCTTGATATGTGAATATTGCAACTTTGGCTCCAGTGACGAACTCGTAGCATTTCTTTTTCACTAATTCCGTACCGAACATCTCCGCAAAGCCAGATATGAGCTGCAAACAAATGAGCGTTAGGTGGGGGGTATTTGGGAAATGCTTACCAATCACCTGCACATAGACTTTGGCATCCTTTTCTTCTATTTCAAAGCGAAGTTCTGAATCTGCTTCCAAGGTAAACGTTTCTTCATCCATATCCATGTTGGATGTTTGTTTACATTAATTAAAGTCTGTTTTTGTGGCAATCTCTGTTGATTGATATTTGTTTGTATTATTAAGAGAAATCAACGAATAGAGATATTAACAAAAAGTGTCAGACGAGAAACGTCAGAGTGGTTTGTCCATTTTGAAAATGACAAACGCATGTTGAGCTCTGCTTACATCTGAAGCAAGCTTAAACTTTTTTTTAAATAATACCCGCAATATTATTTAACATCGTTCAGAGTGAGAATATAATCTCATCACATATCACAAGATTGATTGCGGATTTTACATAGACTAAGGCCGCTTTTACACACGCTAAATTCGTCACCGATTTTTGTATGAAGTGGACAGGGGAGGTGAGATAGAAGGGATCACACAAGGGCAATAACACACGCATTAGGTCTGTTCCAATTGATTTGTGCACAGAAATTCGTAGTTGAGCAAATTGTCAGGAGTGGGGGGTAAAAATGTCTCCTTGAGACAGAAACTTGTGGAACGACGAAATGCACAGAATTCACGAAACGTCAAAACAAAAAACTTGAAAATTGACATATGAAATGTCGTTTTTTTTAAATTTGAATTTGATAGTCTTCAATTATCTACCCACAGAAATTCCTGTTGCAGAAATTCGCAGGTTGGAGGAATTTTGTACTCTCTTCTGTAAAAAACTACGAAAAAATCACCAAATGGAATGGCATTTGACAGTTTTTCGGTGAATTTCACAGCAATTGGAACAGACGTATTAAAAAAAATCGACGACGAATTTAGTGGGTGTAGAAGCGGCCTTAGGAAATCTACTAAAACAGAAAATTATGTCAATTTTTATTCCTTGGCATTTTTTTTCCGAACACCTCCCATTTTCACTTGTCAACCGTGTTTATGTTTTGTTTCGTATGTCAAAAATCAGGCATCAACATTTTCGTTCGTTGCTTGAATAGATTTTAATTTACGTTTAAGATTTAAGTGGAAACTAGAGAAATATGAGTAATATTTATATTCAGGAGCCGCCAACCTCCGGAAAGGTAAATCTTCCAATCAACTCTTCCATGACAAATGACCTAAATTACAACACATTCACGTAGGTCCTCCTCAAAACATCAGTTGGCGATATCGACATAGAACTCTGGACAAGGGAATGCCCCAAAGCGTGCAGGAACTTCATACAATTATGTATGGAGGGGTATTACAATGGAACGATCTTTCATCGGGTGGTTAAAGGCTTCATTGTTCAAGGTACGAGGGCGGTCTTAAGTGAGCCATTCGGTCATGATTTCCCTCTTCTCTCTTAGGCGGTGATCCAAACGGCGATGGCACCGGTGGTGACTCCATTTACGGAGCGCCGTTTAAAGATGAATTTCATTCTCGTTTACGTTACGCACGTCGTGGCTTGGTGGGAATGGCCAACTCAGACGCCGATGACAATGCATCGCAGTTCTTCTTTACCATGGCGCCCACGCCTGAATTGCAGAACAAGAATACCCTATTCGGGAAAGTCACGGGCGACACAGTCTTCAACATGCTGAAGCTGGAGGAGGGTCTTGTGGATCACACCGAGCGGCCCCTCTACCCGCACAAGATCCTCAAAACCGAAATCCTGAACAATCCCTTCGACGACATTATCCCACGAGTGATCAAGAAAGATTCGAAGAAGGACAAGCAGAAGAAGAAAGAGAAAGGTGTCAAGTGAGTGGACTTACCGCGATATTTGAAGAAAGTTGCAATATTTTCCTTACAGGAACTTCGGTCTGTTGTCCTTCGGTGAAGAGGCCGAAGTGGACGAGGATGAAAGCAGCACATTCGTGCAAAAGAACGCCGGTAAAGCGAAGTCGTTGCACGATGTCATTGATGACCCCAAGCTAAGCAAGGATGTTGTTCGCATCGATCGCGGTAGCACTCCGTCCGATAGCGAGGACTTAAATCCCACGAACGAAGAAGAAGCAGAAGATACGACGGACAAGCTGAACCGCATCAAGAGCAAACTGCAAATGCAGAAGGAAAAACGACCACCAGCCACAAAGTCGCCCGTTCCTGACGCCGACTCGGACTCCGAAGAAGACACTCTCATGACGGTGGACCGCGAAAAGAAAGCCCAACAAGACAAAAAGAAAGAGGAAATCCGCCAAGAGATCATCTCTCTCAAGAAACAATACAAATCCGACAAGAAAGCCAAGGACGAACTGCTGGAGAAGAAAATCGAAAAAGAAATAGCCGCCAAACCGGAGTCCTCCAACGAAATGGTCAAGGACTACATCGAGGAGAAGGAAAAGTACACCACTCTGAATGAGAAGCTTCCGAAAAAAGGTCCAACCAGGTAAGTGGTGCTTGCCATTTCTCCCGCCCGAATCTCCACTGATCCACAATCGCATTTACAGAGAACAGTTCACCCTAAGCTTGCTGAAAAAATTCCGAAGTAAGCTGGAAAATGTCAAGCAGAACGCCGACTACCAGGATACCATCGAGTCCTTGAACGAGGCAAATGTAGAGAAGGAAATCCAGGGCGATGACTGGCTCGGGCACACCCTTCGCTTTGAGCAAACAGCTCCAGTGTTGGCCAAGGACGCCTCCACAAAATCCGACGACTGGTACGACGTCTACGACCCCAGGAATCCGCTCAACAAACGCAAGCGTGGCGAAGATAGACACTCGTCCGCCAAGAAACCTCGGTAGAAACGAATGTCTGTCATGTGAAAGTGTCCTTTATTTGGCAAAAAAAATGTAGAAAGAGACTTAAATTTAAACAAAGAATCTTAGTTGTTCCTCTCAAAGTACTTCTTCTTCTCCTCTGGATTTGGAACGATCTGCAAAGTGGGAGCAAGGTTAGCGGCATTGACTAAACGTGGAATGGGCTTGAAATTACCGTATCACTGCCTGGCTTCCAACCGGCCGGACACACCTCTCCGTGCGTGTCAGTGTACTGGAAAGCCTGCACCAGGCGTAGAGTCTCATCAACCGATCGGCCGACTGGCAAATCGTTCATGGTGATCTGTCTGAGCACACCGTGCTGGTCGATGATGAAGAGACCACGCAGAGTATGACCCAAATCGTCCAGGTAGACGCCGTAATCCTTGGAGATCTTGTGTGTCAAATCGCTGAGCAGGGGGATCTTGATTTTGCCCAAACCGCCTTCTTTGCGTGGAGTGTTTATCCACGCCAAGTGCGTGAAATGCGAGTCGACGCTGCATGCAATCACTTCGGTGTTGATCTTGCGGAACTCATCAATGCGATCGGAGAAGGCGAGGATTTCTGTGGGACACACAAAGGTGCTGCAAGGGGATTTGGAAGCACGGTTAAACATTTCATTTGCGACACAAAGTCGTTCTCACTTACAAATCAAGCGGATAGAACAGCAACACCACGTATTTCCCGACATAGCTCGACAGAGCGAGATTTGTGATCTCCCCATTCACCACGGCAGTTCCCTCGAATTTCGGGGCCGGCTTCGAAACTACAAAGAAACGACGCCGTTTCTACGTTTGCCTCCAAAAACTTTTCACTCTACTCACTGACTGCCTTGGTGTACTGCAATTGATGATCGGCTTTGGGCGTTCCAGCTGGGTACACAGACCCCCCAGCGAAGGAGTAACACGAATCATCTTCGGCCGAGAGAGATGCACCCGTGTGCGAAATCCACAAGGCAAGACTGGCAAAAATCAGCACCTTCTCCATTCCATTCATCTTGACTAACCTCAATATGCTTCAACAACCGCTCCTGTGAACACAAAATATTTGGAAAAATGTAATTTTTTCCACACTTATGGAAAAGCCGGCTGCTAGCCACGCATACAAATTTCTTCACCACGTCCGTTCTCTGATAACAAGCGTAATCAATAACTATCACGGACTACACTTCGTTTTGTGATAAGCTTCTTTATTTTGGGAAGTCAAAGAAATTGCTCATTAAGTCTTAGATCGTACTGCGTTCGATTATGATAATCAGATCGAGCTGTGGACTGAAGTGTCGGTACTTACTGAAGTGGGCGGGCACGAGCAGTGCAATGGACTGTGATTGATATGGGGACAACAAGTTGGAACGCAACGTATCGTACGTGATGAACGACAACGACAACAAATTCTACCAGCTTTGTTTTAAATTCACTCGGAGTGAAAACGAACAAAAATGGAGAGAATGAACCGCATCGGGACAAGAGTGTATGCGTGTGACGTTTGATTGGACTAGATTTGACGGGAAATTGTTGCCAATGAGCGATGGAAGAGAGTACATTTTTGGATACACCAATGAGCCATTTTAGGTCGACTGAGGCACGTAAATGTGAAGGCTAGCGAATCGGGAATAGTCTGGGGGACTCATTTGTTCCATTGCATCGATAAATATGGTACAAAGCTCGCTCCTAGACCATCCAAGCTATGAGCGGCGTTCACACTCAAAAATTTGTCGATACGATTTGCTTGACGATAAGTTGTAAAAAAGTCAGGATTCTCTGTCTACCGTACCGCAAGTCTGCCAATTGGTAGTAACGAGCGTTCACATTGACAATTTGGTCGATCAAGCACGGTTGTCAAGCAAATCGTATCGACAAGTTGTTGAGTGTGAACGACGCCACAGGATGAACAGCACAATTTGTATGCAAAAGAGGTTAAAAAGGCATAGAGCTGCTGGTCTTTTCGCCTCTGTTGCTTATAAATGTGTTCATCTATCATTTTGAATGTAAAAACTGCCAAAAAACTCCTTGGCGTCAGTCGCAGTTCATCCCGTATTGATCATTTCAACTTCAGCTCCTTGACTACAGAACTGTGCTCCAACTTGGAAGCCTTGCGGGAGAATCTTGTTGAGGATTTTACGGGGATTCAGTTTTGAAATAAATTAATTTTTAAAATTAAAATTCTTCAAATCAAATCCGAAACCACGGAGAAATTGAAAATCTACTACAATTGCACAAAAACCAAAAATGCTGCCAATACACCGAAGCCAAAGAAAATGAAAAAAAAAGGTGAGTAAACTGACAACCAACCGATTTGGCAGTCGAATTCGAAAAACTCCGTCAAAAAGACATCGAATGCCAAGCAGTTTAGTCGAGTTCGTGTGACTGTTAATTTTTTTTCCCTCTAGTTTGGGTGTGTTTTTTGAAGTAAACGAATTCTTATTTCTCTTGATTTTTCACTTCTATTTTCCATCAATTCATCAATTGCTCCCAATGATCGCGAACAGTGTCGTCAACGCAAAGTGCTACTTTTAATCGAAAAAAAGTGAATTATTTTCAATCAAATGCAAGTGTAAAGTGCGAGAATAAAATTCCAGTGAAAATGATTCGTCTGATGAGTGTGTTCGTGCTAATAACAATTCTTGTGATTGCCATACGGAATGTCAGCGCAGGTAAATTGAATAAATTTCTAGGATAAAATCTTAAATTCACTTGTAATTGCGACTTGAAAACAGATTTTCCAAGTCAAATGCGATCTGTATTTGATGTTAATTGGTAGAGTTTCGATTGTTGTCCCGCAGTTACAGGTCATAGAAATGAGGTTTGGGCGTGTACGGCTTGTTTGGATCGTTAGGGTTAAGAGTGGGGACAACGCTAAGGCAACGACGATCGACGTAACAGTCACAGCGCCCATGGAGAATTAATTATCGCACGCAGTCAGTACCACTGACACAGACACAGTTGCCGATGGATCTTGACTTCTCTGTTTTTTTCTTCTCGTCGTGCTCCTCTGTCTCTATTGTGTGCTCCGGCGAGTGACTGGTGTAATGCTTTGGGATGATTCATATTGGATAGTGGTTGTCAACAAAAATATTTACGTCATGACCCAAGAATTTGCAGTCAACTGGAGGATTTTCCGCTTCGATCTTGCATTCGTAATCTATAGTTTATGACCGTCCTTATTTTTGTAATTACTTCGATTAATTTGATGAGGCTACCTGCCAGGCAGGCCAGGGTGAAGTGCTTTACGTGGCGGCGATTGTTAATCCGGCGTTTCTCTCTTGCCGGCATCGGCTGAGGGTTGGAACTTCGAAGTAATGTCTGCAATTCTCTACTGAGCATGCGAAAATCCTTGCAGAGGGGGAGGTTTTTTTTTTGTACTCCCTTCTGCAGGAGACACGTGATGCAATGAATCCAATGTTTTCGTTTTTTTTTTTTCGCCTGGAAACCCCTTGGGATTGTTGTTGTTTTTTTTTAACTACGAAACGACGCACGGGAAAAAAGCCCATAAATGTGTAGTAAGTTTATGTAAGGCTTGCGTGGCGGCGTGTTCTTTGGTTCTAGGTCGCAAGAGTAGTAGGTGTGATGTGTTTATTTTGTCAGTGATTGCTTTGAATTTATATCGCTCATAAATTTCCTTTGAATTAATGGAGGGATGTGCGAATGAAATGTCGATGCGAATACGCAAATTATTTAATTAAACGTATTAGAGAGATTGATGGCCTCGTTAACCGGCAAAATTCGATTTTGTTTGTGGATTCCATGTGTAAGTCTATGAAGCGTGATTGATTCGTGGAAAATGTTGAATGTCAGGAAGCCTTCTCAAGAATACGCAGGCATTGCTTCCAAGGATTTGACGATAATTTCCAGTGAGGCATTGCTCAGCAAATAAATCGAATTTAGGTTGTGTTTTTTCACTTGTGACTGAATGCTTCCTCAATTCTCTGTGGTCAAAGTGTCCAATGAGTTCAAGTAGCTTACGATGTGTTCAATTGACTGGTTAGGTCATCTTAGGTGACATTCAGGAGGGTACTGTAAATGTTGTTTAAACTTAATTAACGTCACAATTGTATGCCAATCATACTCATTTCATTTCATTCTTTATCTCCGTTTAAAAAAACAGTTAAATCTGCGAACATTGAATCAACTTCAAAATGGACTTCATGTTCGTCATCGGCACCTAAACGTTTCCTTGCGTAATATGACGTAATTCCATATTTTTCTTCAGCACTGTCTGCTTATTGCGGCCTGTTGAACAAATTCACTGCGTGCTGTTCTAAATTTTACGAAGTCATAAATCGAACATACTTCAATTGTTGTGATCCAATTTGTGTTGCCATTTGATCCACTGAAGGGAAGTTTAACTAAATTTTCTTTAGAACGTCGGGTTCATCCGATTTGCTGTCGCTCTGTGGCCGCGTGAAATGTGGGTGGGTGTGTCATACCCTATGCGGAGTCGAGATGCAATTACCGACACGAAAATAAATCACGTACATATGTACAGAGGACACTCCCTAAGTCGAATTTCCCTCTAACTCGAATTCCGCCATGTTTTGGCATTTCCCTCAAGGAAACCATTCCCGTCGAACTAATTCTGACATCCCCTGGAAATTCGACTTAAGGGGAGTCCACTGTATGTACATAAATCCCACCCACTCATGAAAGGACAATATATCACACACAATGTTAGTGTGGTCGATTGGAGCAATAGTATGGTGACTGGCAACATTACAGAACTCAACAGTGTATAAAGAAGCTCTCTGACGGTATTGCTACAACTTGCCACGAAAACAAACTACATTTGGCCGGCAAATACACTACAGCACACATCGCCATAACAAAACCCTATGGTCACAGCACCATCCTTACCGAGAGACCTCGTATCATACTCCACCGAAATTAAATTTGGGCACCGTATAGTCTGTCTCCAAACTTAATTTCGGTGAAAGAATTCCTTAACAATTCAAAAGTCTACAAACTGCTGGACAATTCCAGGGTGCAAGGTCTTCCATGGGGGAACTAATTGCAATTCGGGAAGCATGCCGTCAAGTCAAAATACACCCAAGTACCTTGCCAAAGCAAAAAATTGCCGTAGGCACTGATAGGCAAGCATCGAATCTATTGCCTCCTTTACTTCATACTCTAAATTCGTACAAGAATGCCGGGCTGAGCAGCGTCGTTAGAAGATCCGCTCGAAATTTCCCATAAATGGGTTCCAAGCCACAGTAACATCCCAGAAAATGGGAACTGGCTATTCAGGGATCTGCCCTTCAGTGCTCGCTTGCAGAGGAGCTACATATTCGGTTTCAAGCAGGCAAGGTCAATATTTCAACGAACTTCCTCGAAATAGTTAACCTCAGATGGGCCAAGCAGACGAACTGCAACGTCAAGGCCAAAATACAACCGATCTAACACAAAAGATCTCCTTCGGCGAAGTCGTCGCTAAAATGGTGACGGATCATGCGACAAAACTAATAGTTATCCCACAAAACACACATTGTCGCAGTTGCAACAACACAGCTGAGGCGGAGACCTTCTTTAGCTCCTGTATCCCCTTGTGGGGCATACGACTTCAACTACACTTAGGTTAGGTTAGGTAGTTGGGCTGCCAGCGAAAGCGCCAGCACACTTAGACCATGTTGGTCCATTGTGATACCCATAGTCAGACTACTACCACTGATCGACAACTCCAGTGATAGTGCCGTTAATTTGATCCCAACGGCAAATGGTGACTTGACCAGATTTGAAAACCGGATAAAAGCGTTTTAACTTTGCTTTCACTGGGATTCGATCCGGGGACCCCTCTAACCAGGGGCAGGCACTCAACCAACGGCGCCATCCAGCTTACGCGCCATCGCGTTCTATTTATGGCCATATGTCTTAACTTCCCCCAGATGTCGCGCTTCACTCTCCACCGTTCTGGGCCAAGTATTCTTCGGACCGCCAGGTCTTCTGCTGTCCTGTGTTAAGAGGTTCCATTGCATAGCTCGGTTAGCTATATAGCTGCCCCAGTTGTCTCATTTCATTTGTGACTGCTGTAGCCCGACAGTGAGCGCTTCGTAGACCCTAATTCAACTCACTTGGTGAGATTTTCGCGAAGCGTATTAAGGATCTAATGTCCTTCTTAAGTATCTCTGGTTGGATTTAGAGATATCTCAAAAGTGCACTTTGTAAAAGGTGATTTTTTAAAAGCTATAGGAAAGTTTTTTCAAAAAAAAAAAACATAAAATTCAGAAAAATGCATGAAATCTTTATTTGAATCGATAGTACGGTGCATATAATTTAATGTTTGAAGATTATTTCATGCAAATGTTGACCTTGACTGCGCGTCAAATGGTCCATCCGCTTAGTCCAATTTTGGCATACTCTTTCCAACATTTCGGCCGGTATCTCACGAATAAATGCTTCAATGTTGTCTTCCAATGCGTCAATTGAAGCGGGCTTGTCTGTATAGACATGAGCTTTAACATAGCCCCACAAAAAAATAGTCTAAAGGCGTTAAATCGCACGATCTAGGCGGCCAATTGACCGGTCCCGAACGTGAAATAAAATGTTCACCGAACTCGCCCCTCAATAAGTCCATTGCTGCGCGTGCTGTGTCGCATGTGGCACCGTCTTGTTGAAACCACATGTCATGCAAGTCAAGCTCTTGCATTTTGGGCAAAAAAAAGTTGGATATCATCTCACGGTAGCGCTCACCATTCACAGTTACGTTACGATTCGCATCATCTTTGAAGAAGTACGGTCCAATGATGCCACCAGCCCATAAACCGCACCAAACTGTGCATTTTTCTGGATGCATTGGTAGCTCTTGCAATGCTTCTGGCTGATATTCACTCCAAAATCGACAATTCTGCTTATTTACGTACCCATTGAGCCAAAATCGATTAAACTGACCATAAAATGGTAGAAGCGCGCGATGAACTTTCTTAGCAGAGTCCGCATTTTGATAATAAAATTCAATAATTTGCAAGCGTTGTTCGTTTGTAAGACGATTCATGGTTAAATTATAGACCAAACTGAAGATGTTTGACAGTGAAACCAAACTCGAAACGTGCGTCAGATGTTTAAACCAGTGTTGCCAAAAAGATAATAGCTAACAAATCACCCTTTATATGACGTACCAGAGCTGTGGCATTAAAACGCAGTTTGTGCTAATTAGGATCTCACTGAGCCACCACTTCTATTAAACCTACCTACCTAAGTCCCATCCACTTGAGAGAGAACAATATCTCGCCCCGTTCGACATCAGTCTGCATGGCCGTCCATATTTCTTCCCCAGGTAATAAATAATTTCCACAGAGTGCCACATTACAAGAGGGCTACTATGTTCGTGGTCAGAAATACCCAAGCTTAGCCACAGCCAAAGCTAGATTCAAGCACATAATTAATTCATCCAGTTTCCGACTTCAGACTTCAATGTCCCGCAAATTTCCCTCCAGGACTTCACTCCAGTGAATTTGGCGAAACATAGAATCTAGTACTAAAATTGTGTTTCCTCAAAAGATGACTCATTCCGACAGAATCGTCGCAGTTTCTCCTTATTTATTTGACTGCAAAAATATTCCAAGAGAATCTACGCCCGTCAAGTTTATTGATTCCTGCGAAAATTACTGACGCGCCATCTTTCCATGTGTGACTTCAGATCACTCCACACACTGCAGTCACCAATCGCAACCATCTCGAAGAGTTCTTAGAATAATGAAGCACATACATTATTGTCCTTCCGTGGTCTGGCATAAATTATGCAAACACTGCCCGCCAGCCTCATAGGGGGACTCATAAGGCCACTTCTGCCACCACCATCGCCCATTCATAAATTAATAACTCCGCCGAAGCGATGTCATAAGCCAAAGGCCGCCAGTCTTTCATTACATCCACTCCATTGACTCTGAAAGTGCTTGAATGTCTTAATTCAATTACTCGTCGCGTCTTGAACGCACGCCGACCGCGACGCCGGGATGCCGCTGCCACTCAAAGAATTAACCTTAATATTCACTTAATACATTTCACTGCGTGTACCGGCCGAACTAAAACAATTCACTCAAATGCGAGAACTTCCACACATCCATCATGGCGGGGGTGGCACTCACTCCACGTTCCGACACGGCATTCCTTTCCGCTATCAGAATCTGGTGCGCCATGGCGTGTGTGTGTGGAGAAGACTCTCGCCACGTCGACTGTTGCGAAATAGAAATCGATCGATTCTCACATTTGGGTCATCAAACTTCCACGGCGCGGCTAACGATTAGCTAATCGATGGGATACCAATGAGCTGACAGCAAGGAGGGACACATCTTCAGCGATGATCTTAATTTATTTTTTGTTTCGTTGCGTTCGTTGCTGTCAACAGATAGTCCGGGCACATTAAGGTCGCCTAATTGGGTTTGCTGTTGGCAGAAGTCACCTTACCCTGAATTGGAAACAAGAGACTTGCACCAATTAAGTTAATTGGTTTGAACTTCCATGCGATTTCGTTCGTATTCCCCTTTCCATTGACGAGGCAATGGGGGGGTGGAAGGAGCTGATACTGCGGTTGAGGTTGGACAGAATTCTGAAGTGACTAGATTTGTCGAATGACCTAATGAGCTGTGATATTGTGTTGAGTGTCATCGACATTTTGTAGTGTGTAGGAGTGAGACTTTGATTTGATGTGTTTCCTTGAATGACACGGCAACTCAATGAGAGGCAATTGGATGGTCATTGGTCACACAGAACCCTCTTGCTACGCGACCGAGTTGAACGAAGACAAATGGCAACACGCTTAGTATTTTAAACGTACTTTTAATGTGTCCTTCCTGCGGACAAACTTCAAATGCGCCCTGAGAGATTTACTCACATGATACGAGGGGCGTTCAATATATTCTCGGTATCGGGGTGAAGCTATGGTTGTATATATAAATTGACTTATTTATCAAGTAGTACTATTTTTTTTAGTGCATTCATGTAAAATTTCATATAAATGTGATTATTAATTCGCGTTTCCGGAAACAGAAAATAATTACTAGGGGCAAGGTCTGGACTGTAGGGTGGGTGTTGGATTTCTTCGAAACCACAATCTCGCGCAGCAGCCTTGGAAACTCGCGCCGTATGAACAGGAGCGTTGTCATGAAGTTGTTTTTTCTTTTTAATTTCCTCCCGCAAATTATGCAAAGTGGAAGCGTAGGATGTGTCGTTGTTGGTTTCACCTTTTTTTTTGTACTCAATGAGCAAGATTCCCTTTGAGTCCCAAAAAACTGTGGCGTGTGGCTTCCCGGAAGACGGAGTGATTTTGAACTTCTTCGGGGGTTTGTTCCTTTTTTATGCCACTGCATGGACCCTTGTTTGCTTTCAGGGTCATAGTGGTTGACCCATGTTTCGTCACCAGTAACAATTCGATCCATAACACCGTCCGCGTTCTCACTACAGCATGCGATTCTCATTTTTTTCTGAGGCGCTGTGAACATTCGTGACACCCACCTTGCACTGACCTTTGGAAGGTTAAGATGGTCATGAAGAATGGTGTGAATGGTATCAATTGGTGGTCTCTGCCATCATTTTCACCTTTATTCGGGCATCCTCAAGAACAAGTTTTTCGACTTCTTTGATGCTTTCTCCCGTACAAGCATTAGCCGGGGCGCCGGAGCGTGGGTCGTCTTCAATGGTCTCTCTGCCTCTCTTGAACTCACTTGACCACTTTTGCAGAGTTGATAATGAAGGTGCGGAACCCTGGTAAACAGCCACCATCTCTTCATGAATAGTTTTTTGACTTTCCTTGCTTAGTGAGAAATTTAATTACAGCGCGATGCTCAATTTTCACCATCATCGTCTCAGTTGCCATTATGATTCTGTTTAACTAGAGGTAAAACGCGAATTAATGATCACATTTATATGAAATTTTGTATGAATGCACTAATATATAGTAATAGTACTACTTGATAAATAAGTCAATTTATATATACAACCACAGCTTCACCCCGATACCAAGAATATAGTGAACGCCCCTCGTAGATATCCTATAATATCTAAAAGCCACTGAATGACTATAAAGTGGTCGAAATAGACATCTATAATGACCAATGGATCTAGAACAGGAAACGCAGTAAGGTCAACGTGAGAACCAGGTCTGAGCACAAGTACAAGTTAAGCTTGGCTTATAAGCAGTAAGCAAGCAGCCACCCTATCTACCTACGTAGTCACATGAGTTCAGGGCAGTCGCGATATGGCGATTGTCGATAAAACGCTTTCGAACATCTGTTCAGTTCGAAATATAATACTTGTTTACATTTGCAGCTCAAATGGATGAGGCAACAAGGTGTAATGCAACGAATGTAAAATATACCGATCAATCGGATGTACAACTGATGTAAATATGTACAAGGCACTTTTTCGGTATGTCCTTCAAAGTCGTCTGTGGTTGGGAATGTCTTTTTACTTGTCAATTACTCCCTGCTGGGTCCCAGGTCACAGGGGCATAGCCGGCAGCGAGCCAGCGAATGAAGTAAATGACACGGTCATAGAGGAAGTGAATAAAAGGTGGATCGCTCTAATCACTCGTAAGACCACTTGGATGCTCTGGCCCAACTTAGGAAAATTCATTTCGACAAAAAGTTGCTAACAATGGTAGTTGGAGCACTATATTATAATAATATGGGTGGCGGTACAGCCCGTAAAAGGCCATGGCCTAGCTTCTCAGCAACCACTCGTGTTGTGCGTGCTATTGTTCTTTCACGAGGGGAAGGGACCTACAGTTTTATGCCAACTCCGAACGGCCAATTTAATAAGCTTTTTCCAGACAGTTATACTCTTTGAGCATTGTCAGTGACTCGAAAGAGGTGGGGCCGTGAAAAGTATTTCTTGTCGTACCAGGAATCGAACCCAGGCAGGTAGGTCCAAGTGCGTAGGAGTCGACGCACATACCCACAACGCCACGGGCCACCACAGTTGGAGCACTAACTGGCCATAATTATCTGAAGTATCGTGAAATGAAATAGGGACTAATCCATGACTGACATATGCAGAGACTGTGGTGACTAAGAAGAAAAGGAATGCTCCTCACTAACATTGCTGCTGCGCCAGTCTTTGCCAGTTGAGACCCAGAACACGGGGAGAACACTTCTTCTAGGACCTCCAGGAACTAACAAAAATTACTCTAACCTCTATTTTCACGACGGTTTCGAGGAAGATGTTAAGATGAGAAATTTGCACAACAATGGGTCCAACAATAGTTTAATAAGACGTGGCTGACGCGTCTATCCACGATCCCAAGAAAGGTGTTCAAATTTATCGATCGAAGCTGACACCCCGTCGTACGAGTCCACACAACAAAGTACTACCCCACGGCGACCCACTGTAATGGTTCATTCATTCCTCAATAAAATCAGATGTTAAAGGCCTCAATATTGCCTCATTCTCGTTGAAACTCCCTGACCACTGTGGCGTATTTCGTGCAAGAAACCATTGTGATAAAGGAGACACTGTCCTGGCTCAAGAACAATGCAATTTTCAAAAGGAATACCACCATCTGTTCGGACAGCAAAACCGCAATTAGTCCCTGGACAATGTCATGTTCTACATCCCTTAATTGGAGGCAGGTCTCTTAACGAGATGGTTGAGCATTTCAATTTACACCTTAGTACAAAAGAAAAATATTTTGTACTAAGGCAAGACTGCAGACATTCTGCGCCGTGTGTGTGTTCAAAAACGCATGAGAAAAGAAATACGATTGTACTAGCGCAGATTTCCGATGTTCCCATAAACTCTTCTCTCTAACACCAAGAGTAGGTCCACCTTATATGCCGATCGCTACAGCTTATCATGTTCTGAAGATACTAGAGCATCTACAAGGCACTACCTGCCTTAAAACAAAGGCCAGAACTAAATCCTAAACGATCACTTAAGCAGACCTTCACTTAAGACGCTCATCGGCGTCGTAATCGTAAGGATTGGTGTCACATGCATCGATTTCGGCCCTGCGGTTTATGGCTTATTCGCATACATCTGTGACTCCAGAAAACGGCACACGAAATATCGCACGGGGTCAAATCCTATGATCTCGGTGGCCAGTTCACTTCACCGCACGGATGACCATGCCCGCGAACCGCTCGTGCAGAAGTTTCAATGTGGCGTGAACTGTGTACTGTCCTTTTGAAACCACGTGTTGTTGGTGTCCATATCATTCAGTTCAGGCCAACAGAAGTTGGTAATCATCGAACTGACCTGGCCAACGTCGTTTGCACTAATGACGTCAAACAGTGACTTTTTTGGGATGTATTCGACGCTCTTGGATCTTATGTGGATTGGCATCGTTCTAAATTCGACAAATTTGTTTATTGACGTAGTCATTCATCCATCTTATGGAGTCTGTAAAATGGGCGAAGCTCGCGAGAAAATCACACCCTTTTTGATAAAACAATTTTATCATTTGCACGTGTCGTTGAACGCACGGATGGACCGTGGTGAGTTGGCCAAACAGACTCAATAAATGACAGCTTCAACAGTACGGCTGCTATCAACTGTCAAAGTTCAGAAGCCGTTGTTGCGATAACGGTGGATATCCTTCTCGATAGATCATACCCCAACTATCTTCTGACTAGTGTGTATACTTTTTAAGCACATCTTATTCTGGCCTTGTTGTTTTTTTTTCGGAGAGGACCGGCTTCTTTGTTCTTTCGATGGCTGGCACATCGTGTTTGTGGACTGTCCTATCTGCTAACTTGATTCCTGATAGCTGGCTGATGTCCTTTTGCTGGTTTCCAACTGGAGGCCGACCATCCAGAAAGCTGATAGGGATCACCATATTATATGTACTTCAGCCACGGTCTTTCTTAACTCCCTCCTGGAATACCAATTTCTTGTTCTAGATCTGCGGGGCATTGCATGTACACACAAGGCAAAGTTATTGATCGCTCCCCACCTGGTGCGATGCCAGCAACGAGCCCTGTCGATGCACAGGTCAAGTTGACATATAACCTCCTCGTGGCGCCTACAGTGGTTCGCATTCTATAGATTTATGACCGTCTCTCCATAAAAGTGTGCGGCCCCCTGGATAGCCTTCACAATACCCGTTCTGAGGTGGATCAATGTATGAAACGAATGCCCGGGCGGTTGTGCGGAGGGCTAACAACCAGCCCACATAAAAACAAAAACTTGTTACGAAAGAGAAAGCTCCGGCTCTGAGCCTTCAAGAGTCGTTGGGCTGATAAGTAAGTTCCACATCTGCCCGGACTACTGTGCCGCACAAAGAAGAAGAAGAATTACCACTCTGTCGCATATTTTATGATTAACAATTTAAAAATACAAAATGACGAGTCAAATTTCATACAAATCTGTTCCTGGATCCTTTACTAAAAGGTCCATGTGCTTGTTCCGTAACCAACGATCGTTTGTGTGCTCGCCGTGGCTTAGTGGGCAGGTGCATCGACCCTCCTTCTCCGGGAGTACTAGATTCAATCCTCGTCATATTTTACGGCTAGACCTCTTTCGATTGGCTGACAAATGACAAAACTCACTTAAATTGACGTACAGAATCGGTACAGAAACAGTAGTCCCCCCACCACTCGTGAGAGAACAATAGCAGCACGAGTGGATTCCGTAGAAGCTATTATAACTATCGTTTGTAAATACCAATTGGTGCACTTCTGCCAGGCAATGCAAATTGGAAGCCCCACCGTCTGAGAGCAGCTTGCTACGTACTCGTCGGACTTATCATTTCCTATAACTCAACCAACAACAAGGATCTGAATGCATACGTCTGTTGCAATTCCATAAAATTGCTTGCAAAGGGCGCTCCGCAACAAAGACGTCCGTCCAGGACGCAATAACAATTCAATTCGTTTTATTGCGCTCCCCTGCAAAGTCACTCGGCTCCCGACTGGGCGGTAGTTCAGCTCACATTTATTGTCGATGCGCAGTTATGTGCGTGTGCAGCGTCGATATAAAAACTTTATGCACGGGGACCGGCACCGGGACCCAACCCAGCCATCCGATAAAGCAAACACAGCCAGAGCAGAGGGGACGCATTCAATTCGGTTTTTGCACTAATTGATTGCCAACAACAGCTGGCTCCTCCATTCTTCTATCAATCAGAGGGTCGCTGATAGGGATCCTATGTGTACTGAGGTCATAGCAATTCGTTTAAGTGAATAACCTCGTTTCTCCGCATGGCGTGTGCATGAAATAAACACCACTTGGATGGCTGTACAACACGCCAGCACTTCTGGCACTCCCTGTATTTGCGATTGAATGCGAAAGTTAATGTCCACCACTTGCGGGTAAAATCACAGGCACCGAACGGCAGGGATACTTACTCTGTGCGAGCCGCCTACGCCAGCCGGACGGCAAACTCGAAATGTACAGCAAATCGATGCGACATGTGAGTCTGTGTGTCCCTATCGTCCTTAATCGTGAAGGCAAGTTGAAATTGATTATTTTAATGAGACAAAAGCGCCACCCACTGCGCGGATGTCTTGTGTTGTTTTCCATCAAAATCCGACAAGGGAGGGTGGTTTCCTTGTTTCCCTGCTTCCTTGTTGAATGCACATTTTCGCAACCCCCCGACCGAGTGCGTACTAGTGCTGTCCGTTTTGTGCGCGATCTGCATACACTTACACATGTACACCCTCCTGTACTGGCTGGCTGGCTGGCAGTGGCTACAGAGAGTCGTCACTTGAATAGCTACGTGGCAGACTGACTGAAGGGTTGATGGAGGAACAGCGATGGGGTGAGAAAGCGCAGCGCAGCCGTCCTTTGGGATTTGGATCGCGTAGTGGCGGGCGGTGGTGTGACATTGTGTCCTCTCAAACAAACGGCGCTGTGTGTATGCCATACAAAAGCAATAACCGACTCTGCGATAACAATTCGTCTCGTTGTTGCTGTGTGAGATGTCCACGTTTTAATCTGCAGCCACTGCCAACTAACACTAGCGTCGTCGCCATACTTGGCCATTCGTGGAATTTTCACATGAATTCGTTGTGTCGTCAGTTGGGAGTGAGCGAGTGGGTTTGGTAAAGTTTTTTCCATTTAGCAACGTAGGGATCAGAGAGGAAGTGCTTTCGAGGACAATGTTGCTGGAGGACTTGTGAGTGATGTAATGGCGCTAGATAACAAGCGTTGGTATTTGGTGCAGCCGTAGAAAGGATTTGAACTCGGTCCAAGTGGCCAGGTAATTAGTGGTGCGCATTTCAGTTGAACTTACGAGCCCCGTGCGAGTGGGCGTCTGAAAGCGTCTTCTCCTCGAGGCCGATTTAAATTGAGGCGTACTAGAGTCGTTCAGCGATGCATGCATGCACTTCCGATTGGATAGATCATTTTGAAGAGAGTGGGGAATATTCAAACTGAAAGTAAAGTGTATGCGAGAGTTCAAGGCTGCTACAAAATCTGCATCACGCTTGCGATGAAATGCTTTCAAGGAGGTAGTAAAGTGTTTAAAAGGAGGATCTCATAGTTGAGGAGAAACAGTGATAACAGGGTCGGCAAGGGTCAAGGACATTCTCAGATATTTCTTGATGTTACCAAATAATTGTTACGAGCTTCGATTCTTTAAACTTCACAAAAATGTGGACCAATTGCAGAATTAATGCGAATAATGGAGCGTGTTGATGGAGGGCATGCCGTTGCTCTAAAACTCCTGCAGAACTGAACCCAGAATGTCTGTCTAACAGCCTTCTGAGCTCCAACAGGAGATTAGATAGAACCGAAAGGACAATGTTCGATTAATGTACCAGAAGAGGAAATAACCAGAGAAATGGACGTAAAATGAAAGGAAACGTATATCTTCAGCGCAGAAATGGTGACATTACAGCAAAAACTAACAGCACGCTAGGTATATCCTCTTTTTTCCCTTGGATGACGTGTGTACCAACGGTACTATGTTCCGTCATGACACCAATAAGAGGCATAACTCATACGTGCTTTCTGTGGCTTTCTGAAGGAATGACAATGTTATTCCTCTGCGATATTAGGAGTTCTTTTTTTAATATCTTTTCCCTGAAAACGTTGAAATCATTCGGCAATCGAAAGAATACCTACATATATGTTGGGTCCACAACTTGAAAATGGGAGATTCTTTAATTTATAGCTATACAGTATAAGCTAGTTAATTCGGAATGATTGGGGGGAAGGCCATTCCGAATTAATGAGACATTTTTTGTATGCACTAAAAAGCGTTCCGATTCATGAAAAAATGCAAGAACTTAAACGAAAAATTATTTTATTAACCCAAACAACGTCTAAATGTGGATGCCCGACATTATGGTTTTTTCCCGACTTCTAAATTTGAATTTTCCGGGACACCCTCAATAGACATTTCGATGATTTGTTCCTACTTCTACACATAGTTGAGATATATTTTCTATGTTTACGTGTTCAATCATTGCGTTATTTACGAGTAATTTGTACTAATTTTATTTATTAATTGAAAACTGGCTCATTTATTCGGAAAAACCTATTTTTCCGAATTACAGGGCTTTTACAGTATTCCGTTTACACATCAATGAGCTCTTTATTCAAAAAAGGTATAGCCCATCGGAATGACTTTGTCATCTCTGGTAATTTATGGATGCCTGCTGCAGAAAAAAAGAGTCCATATTTTAAGACAAAGAAAGTATAAAGTCAACTGTTGACGCCTTCACATGTGAACCCTATTCCTGAAAGCGCATTTTGCACCGAAACAAGTGAAAATTAGAAGGGGCCAGGTGAATAAGTAGGCTGCGATTTAAAGTTGCAATCCGAAATTTCGCTAGTGATTTTGAAAAGTTTCCAAATGCTGGTAGTTCATGCACTTTACCATGATTAGGAAATAAACCTTGATTATTTTCTGCCTGATAGTCGAATTTTCACGGAATATCAAAAATAAGTTAGAGTTAGGGGTTCGTCTTAGGACTTTCTAATTTATCACAATGCATTGAACCATTATTTTCAATGGTTGTGTTCATAAGAAAAAAGTCGAAACTTGTAATGATTTAAATGAATGAATGATGAATACAGTAGAGCGTCGACTATCACGAATAAACAAAATGCCAGTTACCCGAATATAACATCGGAAGCAAATGGACGTCAGCTAACCGAACGCCAATCAGCAGCAAAGTCAATTATCCGAACTAAACCTTAAAAGGAGAAATCAAAAACTAACTCTTTAACACATGCCAAATGAGCCGAATCGATTTATCAATTGGAACGAAGATAGAAATTTTCAAGATACTGGAAAAGGATGAAAGTGAATCTTCGGTGTCGAAGATGCTTGATGTTGGAAAATCTACACTGTCTGAAATTAAAAGTAGAAAGGACTTTACACAAATCGACTCGACACCTGACTTCGAATCCATTATGCGTTCGATTATCCGAATTTTTTGATCAAATTTGATTATCCGAACCACCCTCGGTCACAATTAGTTCAGATAATCGACGCTCTACTCTACTGTCGACTGTCTACAGTAAAAGTTGTTCATTGGAATTTGCTTTATTAAACCTTCTTTTATTTTGATGTAAATAGTTTTTTCACACCTTCCTCGCATTCAATATTTTCCGCCAGATCTAAATCTTTTTTTAAGACACCAATGGAGCCCCAATGTGTGTTTCGCCCTCATTTAGGTGGTTTACCCAAATAAAGAGTCACTCGATGGATCTATTCTTATATCGGGCAATTTGGTCTCCATATTTATACGTTAAATTTTCACTTTGCCCATTCAACTGAATTGTAGTTTCATCGACATCGTTGTTGGTAACTTTTGTTTGATCATCAGGTGTTGTTGACTCGGGAACAATCGGGAGGGCTGGAGTTTCATTCAGCAAGCTTGCAATCATGTCGTGCTTTATTTTAGATTGCATCCTAATATCCCTGGGTTAAGGCACCACTGGGCACTGTGCCTCAACGGTTGGACCAGTTCAGCGTTTTAAATTGTATGCGTTTCTTTCGTGTAATCATGTACTTATATGTACAAGATTAACCTTCATACACAAATGTCAATCAGGACTTAAATATAGTAACATACCCATTTCGTGGTGGTCTGTGGCGTTGTTGCCCGTGGCGTTGGACCTACCTGTCTAGGTTCGATTCCTGGTACGACAACAAATACTTTTCACGGCCCCACCTCTTTCGAGTCACTGACAATGCTCAAAGAGTAAAACTGTCTAGAAAAAGCTTCTCAAACTTGCCGTTCGGAGTCGGCATAAACCTGTAGGTCCCATCCACTCGTGATAGAACAATCGCACGCACCACACGAGTGGTTGCTGAGAAGCTAGGCCCTGGCCCTCTACGGGCTATAGCGCTACCCATATTATCAATATATTATTTTTATAACACACCCATTTCATATTGTAGAGTATAGAATGGTAGAAATTATATACCAAAGTACAAATAACTTCCGTGAGATGGAAATACTATTCTTTTGTCGCCCGAGACGTAGGCAAAGACCAGAAACGTAAACAAACATGGCTAACATGCGCAACGCGTATTCTGTAATACATCATTTTTGGTTAGCTAGTGCCAGTTATTCTCTTCGCGAATTATCAAACCGAATCGGCAATAAACAAAGAGGCAGGCGCGATCCACAAAATAGCGATTAAAACGAACAATTTCGTTCTGCTCTGCGAATAGAGAAGATCCCATTTGAATGAAGTGTCAGAGTTCGAAGTTCGCGGGTCGCAGGTCGCACGGGTTTATGGCGTTGCTTATGTGTACAGTACTTTATACTGTACGCATGACATCAGGTCATTAAATACCTTTAAAGTGTGTCAATTGCGTTTACATTTTGTTTGCGGGGTAACTTTTGACACTTAAAGGTGGATATGGATGTTAGAAAATGTAACCTGCTTTATTCGTTTTGTTGGGGGAAACGTTTGAAATTAAAGTTGATACAATTGGGACACATGGCCTAAGGAACATTCTGCCGTCGTTGGCAATGTAAGGAAACTGTATAGATTCTACGAACGACGCTATTTGATGTGAAACAAGAAGAACCGAAGAAATCATCCGAATTGCATGAAGTCTGTTAACATGGGATATTTGACACTGGAAAGACTTGAATTAATGTTTGGCCGACAGCAATTCAGTTGCCTATCGTGAAGCACGTGATTCCTGTAATATGCAACGATTTTGTCGGCAAGACACGGAAAGGAACAAGGGGCGGAAAAAAAGCAAGAGAAAGTCCGTGTTGGATGCAATTGTTGTTCGAATGTTTTTTGCCTTGGTTACTGATAGTATATAACGCATGTGCAGGAATGGTAGAGAAATAGCAATTGGCATTCTGTAGGAATTGTATCGTAACGTTTAAAACGCGCTGTTGCCGCAAAGGAGCATCGGCACTAGTCTGGGCGACACTTTGCACTGAAAAGAGATCAACTTCCCAACGAATGTATCAACGTTCCAATGAATGTATCACTTTACTTACTTACTCATCAGGCCGGCGAACAGTGTGTTATTTTCGGCATCTAGCGGGACTTTATTCCTGCTTGGTATTGGTTGTGCGCTTGGTATAGCTAAACTTTGGATTTTCCTATTCGGTGAAGGAAAAAAAGTAATTCTATCAAGTTTTTAAAATAAATCGCTATATGTGGTCACCGATAGGGAGCGTATAGTCCACGCCATTCATCCTCCATAAAGCTCATGGACACAAACGTCTCTAACTAAAAGACCACTGAACCGATTTTGTTCAAATTTTCACCAATGTGTTCAGAAGATAGTAGAAAATCTACTCTTTTGCTCTAACGCGTTATCTCGAATAAGTCCCAAGATATTTTGATGAACCTAACACATTATAGTCCATTTTTTTGACTTGAAATTAGTCGCTCTCATCATCGTCTTTATCGGAACTGCTACTAGGTGGTGCTTGTACTTCGGGAGCTTTTAACAGGGCAGTACATTCATGAGGTAGTGGGGCGCTGTACTACGACTCGAAAGATATGGACCTGATGATATTAAAAGCCTGTTTAATATTTACAGCTCTATCGTATTTTTTCTGGACGATTTCCTGCTAAAATGTTCTCGAAGTCGTTTGTATTCCTTATTGCTCGCTTCTTGGGCTTCCTCGGACAATTGACCAAGTGGCAGTATGCAGGCTTGAATTATCTGTTTTGCTTGCAGGCATGTGGTACCATGCGTAGTGCGCTAGATATATGTTTTTTGTTTCATTGGCATAGTTTGTTGGCATATTCGGAAATGGTAGATGAGATCTGATGCCTGTCAGAAGTCTGTTATATCCTCTTATATCCGCACTCATCTCGACGTTTCTAAAAAAATGTTCGCGCTGTGTAACCATCATTCGTATTGCCTGCTACTTGCTTTGGCATGTCAACTAGTAGTCCCATTTCATCCCGAAATCGTTTTTGAATATGGCTTTCCTTGTTCGCAACTAAACTTTTTACTTCCTGTTATCTTGCTTGCCATTTCTTAATGTCTAACTTGTAAGAAATGTGTAGTAGACATTCAGATGAACGTATCCAAGATTGCAGGGGATCCCAAAGTTATACATTTTTCTTCTTTAGAGTAGTCGAGTTGTATTGGTACATAGATAAATAATCGTTAATTTTATGTGCGCAGCTGAGCGCAAAATGTCTCTCATTCTGGAAATATATAGTCCGGAGAAGGTAATAAATAACATCTAGAGGCGGCTACACGCGGATACATTTTGAAAAGTCTGCAATTAGAAAGATAGCGTTGCTACTTACACGAACACACGAACACGATGAATTTGATTCACATAATGCAACTAATGTTTTACATTTCTCTTGCTCAAAAATGATTGCTGTTTGCGATGTCACACAACGGTAGATATCATTTCCATGAAATTTGAAATTTTTGCGAAACGTTAATACCTTGGTTTATACCTGTCGTTTGATACCAAACTTTTGTCATTCGGACGACTTTGATTTTTGAATTAATTTCCGCTAGATTCGCAAAATAACACCCTGTGCGGCGACCCGTGGAGGGCCTGAGCATGAGCAAGGAATGTATCAACGTTCCAAAAAAAAAAAAAAAGCACGGAGTGTGCCGTACCAATAGAGTTTCAGCTCAAAACAACTGACTTTCATCTTGTCGAAGAAGCTCTAGCTTAAATGGAAAGTCAGACTCCTGTCTACACATGTGTACTTCCAAATAAGCAAATTGCGTCTATAATCTCCTTTTTGTTTAGCATCAACCTAAAATTGAAAAGCCCTGAACTCGCCCACGGTCCATCACCCTTAGAGCAATTTTCACAGACCGTCGAAAATAAGCAATAATTGCATTTCAATGCGAAATTATTTATCTTCGAATCCATTCGAACGGGGTACATCTTGTGTGCAGACATGAATTCATTTTTGAAGGAGCACTAAACCCGAGACATGAATATCAGTCAATTCTGCATGCAGTCAGCGCCCAAGTGAAAACGTTTCTCACGTGTTACGTGTGCTATTCTAGCGATAAAGAGTTCACGTCATGTCAGGAAGACAGCCACGAGTTTGTTCCATTTTCATAATAGCGCTTCTCATCAAAACGAGTGAATACTTGGACGTTTCGCTGGGAATTTGTGTCATAGGCGTGTGTTCCTCAGCGAAATCACGAATTTCACTCTTCTTCTGACGTCCACCTGACACGCGAGAATTTCTTCAGCACAATGCTTACCCCCCACGGTATGGTTTAAACAAAAAAAGTGAATAAAAGAAGAAACATAAACTTCGTGGAGAAACCAGGCAAATAACAGGAATATACCTACATGCAGAATTAGACTACACGAGATTAGAGAGCACCTCCTTCGGCTGTTTCCCTTTGCGGTTCAACAGAAAGCGGGTAAGTTTCCCCAAAGGCGAGCGGGTTATAGGGAATAACGCAGTTCTTACAACGCCATCGTTCCTTGGCTGGCTAAGAACTCTCTCTCTCTCTCTTACACACGCCTTTACTGCCTGCATACATAAACCACATAATCGTGCACTCTTGCTTCAACTGATGGCGGTATTGGCATTTGGAAAACAAAACCGAATGCGGATTCCTTTTTTTTTATATTTTTTGTGTTTAGTTTTCCCAGTGAATGCACTTCCATAGGAAAATCCGACTGTGCTGCTCAAATATATTTCTTAAGCTCATTAAGTCTTCGATGTCTTCTCTTGGTCGTTGTTCCTTGGGTTAGGTCCTACCGTCTGGCGAGGTAGATATGCGACTGCAATGTGGGGGGAATTCTGAACGCAATAAGAAAAAAGTACGTAATTATAATTCGACCGTTAGTAGTGTGCAGTTCCACATAAATACTTACATGGTTTCCACTTGCTCTCATCGACCCAAATATACAGTTTCGTGCCGCGCTTGGTCGTCAGTTTTTCTTCCACTTCACTAAAAACGACTCACTATGCGCATACGTACAATTGTCTGCATCAGCCTCATCGAATAACGCCTTTGTATCTTTGTGTATTTTCAGATGCGTATAATGACTATTTCTCGGATTATGAATGTAATACGCCGCTACTGGAGAAGGCCGAACTGACTGCCACGTCATCGCTGCAGGATCGTGGTCCCACCAAAGCAAGACTGAATGGTGAGTATTTTTTTGTGTGTGCTCGTCCCTAATCTCTTTTCTGTTTCAGTTGTGTTTCTTGTTTGATTGAAAATAGTAGGATTTGAAGAATGCTTGTTGGAATGTTTTGTATGTATGTGTTGTGTTGTGTTTTTTTATTTTTCCTTTTAGTAAATTTTTGATTTCATTTATCGAACTCCTTAAATTCTGTGCTGTCTTCTTCTGCGGGGTGGACATGGGCCTCAGCCAACAACCCGCGATATTTAGGCAGCTAGCCTTCAATTTCGCACGACAAGTTAGTTGAGGTCCTTCTCCACTTGTGTGCGCCATCGGTTCCTATTGCGTTGTCGTCGCACTTATTCAGAGTCAATATTATAATAAAAGCCTGTATATGTATTCTATTTCCGTCTTCCTTAGACCATTGACCCTCAGTCGGAGCATGCAATTTTGTGTAATTGATCCCATTAATGGCCTTTCTAGTCGCAAACAACAAAAGTGTGTCCCCCTGTTGATCACATTTTTATTCAAAAATGAACCAGAGAATGTCTCCTTTGCCATAGTCCACTTCACAGCTCAAACTTTCCCTCGCGCGGCAAACGCCAACAATCAGTATTAATGGCACCAATGAAAGGTGAATCCATTTTGTGCCTCTTCACGTCCAGAAGTGAATGCATAAATATTTGCTCTAGCCAAGTCATAAGTCAACAGCTTCTTCTAACCCCCACACCTCAGCCGCCTCATCATTTACACTTAATGGAAACAATGGCGCACAGCGTAAATGACGATGTGTGCTCATTTCCTCGGCTCTCCATCGAACTTTTCATACGTCCGAGATTCAACAAAAACCAAAACATCTTAAATATCGATTTATTTTGTTCAGACTATGAATTGCTTCCTGATTTGTTTATCTACTTCCCTTCTGAGTGTGAATTTAGAAGACTTATTGGATTTCTCTTAGGTTTCCGGTCTAGACATTTCAAATTGGGTTCATCCATGGAAATTGTGTGTTTTATCGACACGAGAGAAGTGTGATTTATTACTAATTATGTCCTGCAAATCTGTGGTGTAGATTCTGCTTGACTGTGGCTGCATTCTGTATTTCACTTGAACGACTTCTGTGGGAATATCAATTTCACGACTAAGTGGAGGCAGAATTGCGACGGAATGATCGATTCACATGAAAGCACACCAGACCATTTATTTTATTGGCAATATCTAGGGGTTTTCCCCACAATTGCCTGAGTGGTAATTCGTGCGCATAATTAAAAATTAATATTTCTGTGTAAACACTCCTTGCAGTTGTCCATTTAGAGACGTTTCCCACCCGTTTAATAAAATCTAGTACAATTTCATGATTTCACGATTTGGCAGTACTGAATTTTCAGATTATGTCATTCGTCTGACAGCGCACCATCCCCAGCTGTGTGTGCGCTGTCAGTTGTAGTAAATAAATTATTCAAGTGAATTCGATATTTTCTCACAAAACATTTCATAAATATACCAAAAAAATGAGTGGAAAATATTTGTGCTACCGCTGGGCAGTGGATATATCCAATTTCACACCATCTCTGAGTCAACTCATAACCGCATGTCTCTCCATTCAGCCGGAGGAGAAGACGCGACTAATGAAATTTCATTTCATAGACGATTTTCTTTCGTCGCTTGTGGGGCGGCTGCTAATGAGAAAATTCGTCAGCGAAACAACAGCCATTCCGTATAGTGAAATTAATTTCCAGCGTGACGTTCGAGGGAAACCCTATCTGAAGAATCCACACCCCGATGTGCATAAAATCAGCTTCAATGTATCACATCACGGCAGCATGGTTGTCCTCGCTGGTGTGGTGGCAAACGTTGAACTGGAAGCCGTCGCTCCCTTTGGTGTCGGCATCGATGTGATGAAAGTGGAATACACTGGTGGCAAACCACTAGCGGAATTCTTTCGCTTGATGAACAAAACATTCTCAGACACAGAGTGGCGTTATATAAACCGCGCCCCTCACTCGGAGAGTGACAAATTGAAAGCATTTATACGGCATTGGTGCTTGAAGGAGAGCTGTGTAAAGAATATCGGTGTCGGGATTACGGTTGATTTGCAGAAGATTAGTTTTACCATTCATTCCGATGAGCTGGCGTTGGACAAACCGGTCACTAGTACAACACTGCGTGTGGATGATGTTCCCGCCGAGTGCTGGCATTTCGAAGAGCACATGCCGCAGGCGGACTATTGCGCAGCGATTTCATTCAAGAATTGCACACCTGACGATATGGGAGAGTTCAAGTTCTTTGATTTCGACGAGTTGCTCATAGACCCGAACGTCGCTCCTGCTCTGGATATAGAGGAGTACTGTCGACAGGTTCTGCAGAAGGAACGCAAGCAAGTGAGGTCGTAGTACAAAACTGAGCTGAATTAGTTTAAGTGGAATGATGTTTTAGAATAAAGATGCGTACTTTTTTACTTTTTACAAATGAGTTCTTTTTTTCGCGTGCTCCGTCTAATCCTTCGCTCCTGCTTGCTGGAAATTGCTCAAAATGTGAGTGACACGTCGATAAACGGGTATAAGTTCTTATCTCCCCTAATCGCTGGAAGTTTTGTCCTAATTCCAGAATCAAACAACACGCAGTCCCGGCGGGAGTTTTATTGCCGGCGTCTGGGCGTGGGTTCGTTTAAATCGAATCCCTTAATATATTTGTCTGCCTGTCTACTACGGCACAGCCATTGAGGCTACTGTGTTGTGTGGAGGAATTTCGGGGAATCGATTTGGGTGAAGTTTCCAGACTGGTGTCGCGCCGTACCAGGCATATGGAACATGACGATTTATTTCAAATGGCATTCATGTCTAGAACTAATATACGTATGCCTGTGTAGGACTTGTGACTTTTATGATGTGCATTGTACAAGCACTTGTCTCGTCCTAAGGGGCAAAGAAACGTTTACAATTTCTCGGCTGTTGTTAGGGGAAGTAAACAGTGATGATTCAAGTTCGTTGTGTGGGCAAACACATGTACTTTGATGGCAGAAATTGATTAAGTACATTACGTGAGATATTCTGTTACAGATTTACCCGCTCTGTGTGTTGGTAGTGAGTTGGCATTAACCACACTGCGTCATTGAAAGCATTCAGATGTAACTTGTTTATGAACTGAGCGTTGAGGAACTGCTTATGCTGTCTGTTAATCATTTGTCGACAACTCGGCGTAGTACTGCGATGAATTCAAAGGTTTCACAGTCAGAAACACAAATTGATGGTCTAGTCATTGCTTTGTTAGTCAGGCTCTTTTTGCAAGCGCTTTGACTGACTAGTCAATGCCGTCGTTTTGTAGGACGTCATCATTAGTTGCACTTCTTGTATTTGCTTAACGGCAACGACACGGCATACAGCAATAAGTTAGGTAGTTCGTAATGACTTTTTTGCCTACTGCGCAACTAAAGGAACTTGGGGACTGTGGAAAATGGAGTGAACAATGTCTGGACATGGTGAAACAATGCTCTCAGTTGCCTTGGTTGAATTTATTATGCAAACAATTTAGTATGCCATATTCTTACGTGAGTTCTGTGATATACCGAGCTGCGTTAAATACCCAGTTAATACTTAATGGTGTGACACTTATTTGTTAGAACTTATTTTATTGTAACTTATTTTATTTGTAGTCACACCGATGCGGCATTGAGGCCCTCAAGTTTTTCGCATTTCTCGACTGGCATATTCTTCCAAGCTTCCTGCAGCTCTTTCCGAAGTTCGTCCAGATTTCGTACACTTCTGTTGGCGATAGTACCCTTACCCTCATGTCCAACATTTTCAATTGGGTTAAGATCCGTCGATTCAGCCGGCGATGCCACCTAAAACTTAGCTTGAGGTGCGTTTTTTATCATCGTTTAATGTCCAAATTAGAAGTCGGATTCGGCATACGACGTTTGAAGAGTACTAACGTCAGCATCCGTTGTTATTGTTCTCTCTTTGGCAGCTTTTACACTCGCAACTTTTTACTCGTGATTTTCCGCAATTTCCTTTTGTGATCGCAAGCCACTTTTACACGTAGAAATCAACCCAGTTGCAATTTGTAGTGGACTGACAGAAAGAAACAAAGACTTCACGTTTTGGCGTTATCTGTGTTATTCCGATTTAACGGCGGCTTATTTACTTTAGAGGTATAGTACGTGCACAGGGTGCGCATGAATTGAAACTGCGATTAGTGCTGGTAGCACATTTTTATTATTTTATAAATCGCCTACAAATTCCTGATCTTCCCACCCTTTCACACGTGTGTCATCTCTTTCTTACATATGCATAGCACGCTTCCAATACCCAACACTGAGAAGGCAAGAATAAAGCAATTCGCAAAAACGAAAAGAGATAAAAGTTAATACGAAGGATCAATCGCAATTCAGGCTACTTCCCCGTTTCACCTCGCTTGCCCACAATATTAGACAGTTGCAAACGAATTTAGCGTGTGTAAAAGCGGCCTATGAGGCACACAGGTCCTACACCATGACATGAGAAACGTTCCCATATAATTAGACTGTCCTCACCCTGGTAGACAGTTCTTCTAGTGTGACAGGGGAATTACTCTGCCTTGTGTCGTGTGATGGCTGTCTTACAAATGTCTTGCCATCGGAACCTTTGAAAGTTATTTTAGTTTCCTCCGTCCGCCGGATGTTTCGCCATCGGTCAATGTCCTGTGTTCCAGTCCATACCCCGTGTTTTTTTTAGCCAAGTCGATCCTTTATTCCACACGTCTGGATCATGGTAAGGGAGCTATTCTGATTAGTTCTGGTGTTGATATATTGTCTTTGATTTCCTTCACGATATCTACCAAAGACTTAGAGAAGACAATCTTAGAAATTTGAATGATTCCTGGTACGACAAGAAATACTTTTCACGGCCCCACCTCTTTCTAGCCACTGACAATGCTCAAAGAGTATAACTGTCTAGAAAAAGTTTCCCAAACTTGCCGTCCAGAGTCGGCATAAAACTGTAGCTCCCTTCCACTCGTGATAGAACAATAGCACGCACAACACGAGGGATTGCTGAAAGCCCTGGCCCTCTACGGGCTGTAGCTCCACCCAAATTTAATATATTATTATTATCCTCAAGTCTGTTACCATATTTTGAGGTTACTTCAATAACTTTGAAGAGTTACAGAGTTGGTTTCACTTCGTAACTGCAGAATCAATCTTATTTCCACGTGGTCCACTTTAAATTTTTACTGCAAAACTGTCTTAACGATACGTCGCAAACGTGCGCAACCAATTTGAATGTGAATCGTACTTACTTATTCTATTCCAAAAAAAGAAGAAGTTTTTATGGCATACATTACTTCTTCTTAAAACAAGCAACGCGCCGGTTTCAATGTCCAACTCATTGCAAAGCTTAAAAGTAACGAATATCCATTTTAACATGACGAAATACATCTGCATCTGCAACAGATCTGTTATGTGTGGGTAAAAATAAAGAACTATGAAAAAATGTAGAAATACATGAGTCACACCTATTTCATTGACCATAGCTTTATCTCTGATCTGTACGTTCACATAAATATCCTTCCCATTGGCTCCATTGTCTGTTTACTTACCAAGTTATGTACATATCTGACATAACTGACAGTTGGAACGCAGTAGAGAAACGCCCAAACCCTGACCCATCATCTAAGCATCTGACACGTGGCTTGTGACTCGACGAGAATACTTAGTTCGGCCGCTGATTGAAATATGAGTTTCATGGTTTGCAATTTGTTGAGAGTGACATAGCGTCTCTACACTAAATATGGGGCTTCTGTCTTATATCTTTAGTTTTGTGGCGGACTCGATTAAGGACTATGCTGCTGGATGGGTAGCGACGTTCAGCAGCGGGACCTTTGTAACGTGAGACCGGAAGCGATGTTGAACCAGTGCTCTTCGAGACCGCGAGGCTCGAGAAGAAATGCAATCGCTTCTATAGATCGATTGAAGCCTGCACACCTGCTAGAAGGTGAGACCAATCAAACTACAACTGAAGGAAGACAAGCCATTCTTGGCTACAACAAGATATTGACGTGTCGTCAGATTTCGTGAGTCCTAGTTCAGAACATCGTTAGCACTGGAGACGGGGTACTGTGGCGGACTCAATAATACGATTACTGGAAATAAGGCAACGGCAACATTATTTTTTGGCAGCAACATATACATAGATTGGTAGACAAGACAGAAACTATAAAGTTCGCCTGTCATCGACCACGTGGTTGGGATTGTCATCGTGAGGTTAAGATCATTCGTCAGCCAACATTGGTACTTACTTACTTCTAAGGCCCACGACCCATCCAGGGTCTGAGTCTGAGCAATAGTTGCCTACCATCGATGACGGTCCTGGGTACGCTGCTTCCAATCATCAATGCCAAGTTGTCTTGCATCAGCGATGGCGGAGGTTCAGTCTTCCTCTCGTTCTCGAACAAGGCAACTCCGATTCGAAGACTGTCTCTGCTAGAGCGTTGCTGTCCATGCGCTCGATGTGGCCAAGACAGTGCAGTCGAAGGATTTTTACCTTCCGGACTACACCGACAGCTTGGTACAGTTCTTACCGTTCGCGGATGTGTCTTCGCCTTCATTCACCTTTCTCGCAGACGGGAGCATATATCCGACGTAGAATATTTCTTTCGAATGCGCCAAGAATCAGCTCTGCAATTTTCCTTCTCGTCCAGCTTCCGGTTCCGTCCATAGCAGGACTAGCAAAATATGAATTTCGTAGAGCATGATCTTGACTTTCGAGTCAAGAGCTTTGAGCAGCGTGATTTTGGAGGGTGATTCTACGTCGGATCACCAATAAGATGTCATTCTGGTGGATCTAAGTAGTAGGCACACTCCTTCACACCTCAAAATTGTAGCTGGCGATTGTTATGGTCTGCCCCAGGTGGTGTGTGGTGGAACGTCTCTTGGTCGACAGCATATACAGTCGCCTCAGTCTAAGTTGAACTTTCACTGGATGTTCCTTGTTCCGTTTTGTCCTTATTCACCTTAAGACCTGCTCGTTCTTCTTCAATCGCCGTAAATGCTTCCACTACGGCAAGGTGGGAACGGGCGGCGATGTCGATGTCATCTGGGTAACCCAACACTTGAGCTGACTTGCAGAAGATAGTGCCTTTCGTGTTTATAGCTACCCGTCGCACTATATTTTCCAGTACCAGATTGAAGAAATCACACGACAGCGCATCTCCTTGCGGTAATCCGCTGCAGCTTTCGAACGGCTAACTGTTAGCCTATTTGTTAGTGTGGTGTGACACCGGATCAGGACCATTTTTCATAATTAGTTCTAGTTAGAGGGAGTTTTACTTAGAGGATGGTTATTATTTGTATGGAAAATTGGGGGAATGCCAAAATATGGCGAACAAAAATTCGAGTTATAGGGAATTTCGACTTAAGGAGAGTCAACTGCATTTTTAATCAATTTTTTCAGTTAAGAGAACAAACGTCGACGTTCTCTAAAGTTTCTTTGTTTTGCGTGGATGCCCAAGAAACATTAATTTGGCAGAGTATGAGAACATTCCGTTTCTAACCTCTTTTTCGTTTCGACCGAACATTATCCAAACACATCGAAAACAGCTGTATTTCAATCTGGTACATACATACCTACATATATTGTGTAACGACGACCCCCCGTTGGTGACAGGATCTGCCTGACAACCGCTGAGTGTGTTTTCTCACCCTACGGCAGGCAGAACAGACTGTAGTGTTGGTGGCACTGGTGTGACGTACTCTCATCTCTTGTTTTGGAGATGAACCATCAGAGTTTTCAATGTGCGTCATAATTCGACGATGTTTTAATCAATAAACTATGAGCTATCCACTGTGTCATGCTTAGACCAGAAGGAACTTCTCTTCAACTGAATGACACACGCCACCACTGAGCGCTCCGCAACTAGAAAAACTTAAATCCACACGACAATTGCACATTTTCAACAGCATTCAATGAGCGGTCATAAATCTGAAAATTAAATAAACCGAAGTGAATTTCAGGAGCGTGCCAAGGATTTCTATCATGTCACTTGAAGTGGAACAAATGTGTCCCCCTCCTCCTAATGGGCAATAAGTGTGCAAACAAAATCACAAATTTCAGTTCCGTCTGTCTCCGCCCCCGCCAATGTTTGTATTGTCATCGGGAATGACAAGCGTCGGCAATTGAAAAACCTCGATTAACTTCCACCCTCCTCTGTTCGAGGAGAGAGACACACCCGATCCTCGAAGAGGACAAGGATAACAAGCGTGCACTTTGAATTGCAACAATTTTCAATTTATTGGCACTTCCATTCACCAGTAGGTTCAGGCGAAACAATTACACGTTCCCGACCTCTCTGCCCGGTTTCAAATGGTTTCCGATGTGACTGACGGATGTGATTGTGTCCCGGTACCCAGACCGATGGAGGGGGACAACCCTCCCTCAGGGTTAACCAAACAAAGATGTTATCGGCCGAGGGGTGTCAGAGTTAAATGGCTGCTGTTGCCTGTAAGGGAACCCTCCATCGACAGCAAACCAGAAACGATCTTAAGTGTTCAGGTTTTCTGCCTCCCCCCAGTCGCAAACATGAAGGATTATGAATGCGTTTCCATTGATCCCGTGCTCAACCGATCTCGTCGGCGCAGACGGGGAGAAATTCAGCGCACAATGGACGAGGAGACTGGTGAAGCGTAAATGCGGTTTTAATGGGGACGCATTGTGCCAGACTGCAATGTCCTTGTTGTTTACCCATCGGCCTTGGTTTCGAGTTTCATCCGAGTGAACCCTAAAAAACACAAGAGGCTTTAACGATTATGCGCCATGGGATACAATTGCCAGATCCGTGTGCGCTTTGTTTGGTCTGCGGCCCGACATTCGGTTCCCGGCAGGTGGGGCATTGAAAAGCAATAATTCACCTTTCGGCGCGGCCACGGCTAGTCTGCGCATGAAACAATACCAATTAAAAAATATTTCACGGATCTAACGAACTAACAGGAGTGTGTTTGCATTGAGGGGTTCTTGCGACGCGACGCGACGTCTCGCTTCGCCTCATTTCCGTTTGGAGAAAGTGTCTTATTTCGTTCTGCTTGTGTACGCCGAGTGCAAGCTGCAATAGCTCACTCAATCGCTGCACTTTTCCGCCTCGCTGAGGATTGATGAGGGGTCTCGAATCTCGATAGCAATTTTCATCGATTTCAATAATCATCGAGGCGCAGAGTGTGTGCTGCTTGCCATTTTTCAGACATCCATCGAGAGATGTGGAATGTATTTAGAAACTTGGATGGCTTTCAAGATGATGTCAGTTTCATGGTCTCGATGCTTAATTGGGGGGATGTGTGTGTGATGGGGACTCCTCTGGGGCGAACACCATATGGAATGTGTTTCGCAGCTTCAAAGAGCAACGATGATGTATTAAGTTACTCGGGTGAGACCGACACATTGTTGCTGAATGATTTTTGTTGTGATTGATATCGGCTGGCGGGCAATTCGTGAATATCGATGATTATTGATCTCTGTTTATACGTTGGCCTTGATTTCTTTCGGCTGGTTTTCGTTGCAAGATCGAGCGATCAAAGAAAAGCGGAATAATGAGACGGCCACCGGAAGGCAATTACACTCATTTCCCTTTAATCGCAGGCTGTCGACCTGTTTCAATGCCATTCTCGATGGTTATCGAACATATTTGAACTCTTCCGCTTATAAAAGTAGAACAAGGCGAGTTCATTGCTGTAGAAGCTAGACCCAGGTCCACCCCACATTGTTATTAATTTATTTTAATTCATCGCATCATTTGCTCAATTTTGTGACACCGTCACCCCATCGTTGTGACTAACTGGCTGGCTGTCAGCAGCTCTGACGAGACGAAAAATAGCTCTGCAGTGGCAGACGGCGCTCATTATGCGCCCAAGATTGATGTAATATCCAGTTGGCTCGATAAATTACATTATCAATAGTTTGCCGTCTCGATGGCAGTTGGCACTATGCCGAGTGTTTGTTTATTTAAACCGTGCATTCCGTGGGGATTACGGGTCTTTATTCAAGCTAATTGATTTGTACATCGTCAGCCGATTGGGATGGGCCAGGTGAGGCATAAAAAAGATCTCACGAGACAGTTTAAAAGTGCCATGGAACGCATATGCTTTTCGGCATTTGGTTTCGTAAAATGTGGTAAACAAAAATGTACAAGAATGCCTATAAATTGGCTTCTTGTTGTTGACATCCAGAGTGGCCGTAGAGGCCCAACCGTAAATGGAAGATTTTCCTTAAATTTTCTTGTAATTCAACTTAAAAATAATCTGGCGAATTCACCAAAAGTATAAACTCTGATCAAAACTACGGCTCCGTTCAGTTTCGATAAGTTTCGTTAACTTTTGTTTACTTAAGTCAGAGCATTTGTCTAAGTCCCCCATGGGCATAAAAATGGGCCCAGCAGGACCTAAGTGAGACGTGGCTTACCCCCGTCTACCCACGCACCTAACCTAACCTAAAGGCTAAACTATAATGCGCATAAACGAGCATTAGCTAGTGTAAAACGCGCATGGGTGAGTGAGCGAATACACCCACCCATATGAGGCAACCTATAATGTCGTCCATGAAAGATTGCGAACATTTCGTTAAGCATTTGTAAAACACAAATGTTTCGTTAAGCATGAGCTAGTGCGAAATGAATCGCACAGCGCCTATGCGAATGTGACAGATGAAACACAGACAAGAAACAAATTTGAAAAATGAGCAAATCAGCTGATATTGTGTTGGTATTCGTATACACAGTCACATTATGGAACTGGAAACATGAGGAATTCATAATAAACCATAATTAAATAAAAAATAATAATTTCTGACAGGAGGCTATGCGCGCATTTGTTCAGTACAGTTACTCGTGTTTTGACACAAGTAACTTGTGTTCCCAGAAGCAATTGCGTGTAGTTTGAAACTAGACGATGCTTCTGACCTATCGTATGGTTTTGGCATAAGCTTAATACCATGCTGCCACCGAAATAAATCGCCAGATTTCATCGAATTTCTCCAAATCTACTAGATTTTTCTATACATTATCGGGATTTCTAAACCTCCCGATTTTGCTGAAACCCCCTCGAATTTATCTCTCCGTGAGAGGTTGCCAAACCGAACAAGTCTACAGCGTAAAATTCAGTTCATTTGTTGTTCATTTTTAGATGTCAAAATAATTGTGACAATCGGACAGAGGACAGCGAAATATTTCTAAGTATGTATAAGCATGGTGGAAGAAATGTAAGGTGTGCTGGAAAGTTCTGTTGAGACCAGGTGCGACGTCATCGGGGGAATTTGTATGTCAACAGAAACTTAAAGGCGGAAACAAACGAACATTTTTCACACATAAAGAAACAAAAAACGGATTAATTTATCTACCCATTATGGTTTCTGCAACCTTTTCCAGCACATTGTTCCATTTTCCTATATAATACTAATTATACATGAATTCAGTCATTTCATCTTGCCTCAATTTGGAAATAAATCCTGTTTTGCATTCTTCATTTTTTAATATACGAAATTTAATTGTGACACCGGCTTAAGCAATACATCTGTCCAGTGTCAAAAACGGACCCTGAGTGACGTCACAAAACAACAAGATGGCGGTTTTGACAAGCTGTCCATCACAGCTTATATTCCTTCCACCATGATGTATAAGTTCCTGTCAACAAACAGCTGATTTGTCCGCCACTTCAAAATCTATAGCTGATGACATTTGAAATCGCTTCAACTCGGTGGGAACTGAATGAGGTCTCAATAATAAGTCACCCAAATCACGCATGACGCAATTTCAGCTCGGTCGGAACATGGTATGACATGGGCTGCGACGTTCATTGTGGTTCGGCCATAAGTCATAAACATCATTAAGTTCTTAACAACTGGATTTGGCTCAATGGAATAATTACTCCTTTATAATTTCATGCGAATTCAACTCTCGATTTTCCGAAAAATAAACATGAATGGCTAGTGTCGTTGAATGAGTTTCTGACGGTACCTGGGCAGTGCCCATCACGCAAACGATTTGTGTCCGCCGTATCGACATCGACAATGGGCTCAAATGTTTAAAAGAATGTGTCCGTAAAAGGACAATGGCAATGTGGGACAATGTGATCATACCTGGACTTGTGTTACACGGCGCCATTTACACTGGTACACTCTGTCGCCTTAATGAACATGTAATTAGCCAGGCTTTGCTACAATTATATCACATTAAATATGACATCCTTTTTGTGTACCTTTGCATCGGCCGCAAACTAATTATGTGTTTTTAGGGCATCAACATTTAGCAGCATGAAGGGCCAAACCCATAGAATTCGTTGCGTTAAGAATCTACAAAAATCTTAGTTGCCAGATTACAAAGAGATGCCCCCAGGGAATATGTCCGTATGAAATGACGAAGTATAAAAATGTTAAAACTACTTGACCCGATGAATTCCACTTCTAGGCTGCATTTACCATCTCCCTCTCTAGCATGTGAGCTTATGAGCTGTCAATTTGCTGACATTACGCAACACACGCGACGGATTCTATGGGTTTGACCGTTAATTATTGCTGCTCCTTCTTAGCGATCACTTCCGCCAAGTGATCCCTGATTAACACTTCCATATGTTATAGCTGTAGCTGGTAGCAGCTGGAAATGCAGAAGAGCATTTAATTATAAATTCATATTTTTTATTCATTGGACATTATTTTTATTTTGTTTTGAAAAAAGGAAAATATTACATTTTATAAATTTTTTTTAGGACGGACATCTATCATACTCTTGCATTCTTTGCAGACTATTCGTGTTGGTCTTCTTCTTGGACATAGGTAAAAATTTCCATTCTGTTTTATTCTGCCAGAATTATCATGTTCTTCTTGAGCCCTTACTCGAAGTTTTTCAACAGTCGCTGTACTTTCAATTCCATTGCGTGATGGAAAATTTCTAATTGTTCACTCAACTGTTGTAGGAACAACCATCTACGGTTTGTTCATGGCTTCAAGTGTGGATTATTATCCAATGCTGCAAATGCAGCCATATCCACAATGTTATAAAAAAAAAGCTAAAGGCCATCTGTTCGTTCTTCTCTACGTAGTGTATTCACCAAGGCACTTGTCCATATTGTCAACACCTCCTTTGCTACTCTTGTAATCGAGGTATAATTTTTGGCTTTCTGTTAGGACCTTCAATTTCGATGCAATAGTGGGAAGTGGAAAGAACCACAATCAATTTGTTCTTTTTTTTGTATATATGAACACATACTTATGTTGTTGCTGAATCCAAAGATTAATGATTCTACTGCTCTTCCTTTTGGATTGGAAAATTCGGCTGGTACAAATTTACGTCGTTTGTTCCCATTATCGATAAATTGTAGTCTACCATCAAAGTAGAAGCCAAACTGTAGCTCGTAAAAAAGTTGTCACATACGATGTTTCGAGCACTTCCACGGAACAGATTGCAACACAAATCTTTGACCACACGTTCACCTTGAATTTTGTTCTCTTTCTCCAGAAGGTACATACCATTACATATTTGTCCTTTGATTGGATAAGAAGTTATAGCATAGTATACCCAGCAAACTTTAATTCCATATTTGGTCGGTTTTGAAGGTATATATTGAGTGAAGCCGGTGCCACCACGATTGCTCCTGCTTTATAGTTATCCTGGAGGTTGCTGTTCAACATAAGGAAAATGTCCGTTATGGCTGCTGCTTTGTCAGTTTGTTTACGATGCTGGCGCGTATTTCCAAAATAGCCCAAAAACATCTGAGACCCATTGAAGCACGAAACATCGGATGTGAGTTAGTTTTCCATAGATCAGTTGTATGTACATAATTGGAATGTGTGACACCAGCTAACAACCTTCCGACGCCCCGGGGACATACAAAAACGTATGACACACCCGGGTGTGTTGGGTGTATGTTGCGTATAATTTTTCGGGTGTTGACACAAGGGTTAAGACGGACAAAAAGACCTCAACGAAATATAAACTCCGGATGGTTGAATGATATTTGTTCCTTTTGGTTGCATCATCTTGATCTTGAGCGTGTATCCTTTAAAGTAAGTGCTTTTTAATGAATGCGCGTGTGTAGATGCAGATGCCGCCCCACCGTTGAACGAGTGTGAATGTTTCTTTCTGATTTACTTTCTTTAATTTATCCCTTATTCTTTTGTTTTATTCCCCTATTCATTATTGTTTCTTGTTTTATTTACACCTTTACTCCCCAATCATTGCACCTTGTTGTTGTTTGTTAAAAAAAAAAATGAACAAAATTCTATATTCGAATCATCGAAAAAAATATGCATAAATAAATAAAGCTGGAACATCATGGTCTGCACGTCATTCCGATTTCGATCAAAAACTAATCGTCGACATGGGCAACGTTAAGAACGTCACTCATATCGCGATCCAAGGTCGGCCGCATAGCAATGAGTACGTGACGGAGTACACGATAAGCTACGGCATAACTGATCTGGAATATGCCGACTACAAGGAACCAGGAGGCAATGTAAAGGTAAGCTATTCATCGGCGAATGATCTCGTCTGTCTCTTCCTTTCTGTCTCTCTCTCTCTCTCTCTGTGTGTGTATAGTTCCTCAGTGTTTTCGTTCTTCGTGAGAATTATATGGTGCAGTGGTCGTCCTTAGAATGAGAAAAAAATAAATAAAAAAAATACTAACACATCAAACTTGTACACATTTCACACAATCACATCGCCTGATCTGTCATTGTTTAGTGCACCACAGCGTCAGCTGTTGCGTCCTGTTTCCATTTGCGGCTTATATTCAGTTCATGTTGTGATCTCATTGTGATGGAATTTCATTTGTTTGCTGCTGAATGAGTTTTAACAGCAAGCGCATGGGATTTGATTCATCATCTGTCCCAATCATGACCCATTCCCATCCCGAACCCTCCTCTCTCTCATTGGCATTTGTAGCGTTGGCATGCGGCGCGCTGTAGTTCATTATGGTTGCATGTTCACGTACGTATATCCTTTCATCCTTTGTGTTCAATTATTTTACCTAATTTACTTGTTTTTTTACTTTTTACATTTCTTCGGTGCTGGCTGCTGACTACTAGTTGTTACTGGGTGAATGGTTTAGTTTAGTTTAGAAGTAGAACTTGTTTAACCAACGATCCCGATTCAGTGGGGAGTTGGACTATCTGGCCACCACTGGATCGGGAAACATATTTTAACATTATTTCAATTTTAACAAATACCAATAATTAATCAATAACCGTTCCTTCCTGAACATACTTTCTCGTTCGCACACAATCTTCCACACATTAAAACAAAACTAAACAAAAACAAAAATCCCTTTCAAATGGATGCCACTAACAACTGTAAATAACTGTGTAAACGAAAATAAAGGTGAATCTGCATGGACGCCGGTAGAAAATACTTACAATCATTTCCTAACCATCGACTTGGGTAAAACGCGCATGACCCGGAAGGTGGCCACAATGGGCCGGGCGAGGACCAGTGAATTCGTAACCGAGTACATTGTTCAGTTCTCGGATGACGGTGAATATTGGCGATCGTATGTTAGTTCTTACAGTGAAGCCCAGGTAAATTCTGCCTTCTATTTTATACATCCTTTTTATATGTGTAAGCAAATATATATTTTTTTGGTTTTGTTTCGTTATTGATTGATGATTTCGCAGACAATGTAATCATTTTTTGTTTGGTTTTATTTTCCTCTCCCATCTGAGTGTGTGATTATTGTTTTTGTTTTTAATTGGATGTCACTTGTCGTATGATTTTGGCTTCTTATTGTCATGGAATGATTTAATTGAAATGAGATAGGAATGACATGCTTTATTTGTTTAGTCAACATCCAACTCCTTGTCCTTGGATGAACACACATTGTCCTTTATACAATACAATCTCAATTTTGTGGTGGTGAATCTGCGAGCTGCCTATGTTTTGTCTCAGCTGTGGATGCTCTTCGATTTAAATTCGACTTTGAGAGTTCAATAGACTGTGCAGATTGCTGTTGCTGAACTCTAACCTGCAGAACAGTCTGTCTAGAAGCTGATGAGTTGAGTAGCTGTTTAGTTGTTTGTTACTGTTTAGGATCCAAAGCATTTTGGATTAAATTTGTTAGGAGCAGAAATAAGGTAGTGTCCCTCCCTTTTGACATCATTGGGTGAAATCTCTATACGTGAGCCTGAGGGTGAATCGAAAACGCGAGAATATGTAAAAAAAATATGTTACGAAAACCGACACTGTTTTATTTCCCTTCGTTGCGAGAAGATGTTTGTTGCATACTTTTAGTAGGTGGAGAACTCGTTTGGAATTATTTTTTGACAATTTTATTTTCATATAACAGTTACATTTACATTAGTTGTTTCCGCGAAGCCTTATAAAGGCTTTTCTGCAGAAGATTCTGTTTCAAACATTTTAATATTGATTTTAGATGAGTAAGTTTAGTTTAATTACATTTTTTTTGAATTCATTAGTTAGACAATTCAGACAAACTTGAAAGCATTAAATTTAAATGATTATTACACATTTTTAATCTGAATTTAGAAAAAAGGTTTCAAGGTGTTTTTTCCTAGTTTTCATATTTGAAATGGTTTAAATTTCTTGTGGAAGTGTATTGAGGCCTTCTGGTATACTGCTTCTAATCTGTCTTCTCCTATAGCTGTTGAAGAATCAGGGTTCTTGAAGCATAACTTGCGTCCGCCTTCTTGTGTTAATCCCATGTTGGATTGGTGTGATGAATCTAGTGTCGTCGTAATACTCGAGTATTAGGGTCATCTTAAATATATCTTCTATACGAAGCACTTTAAATCGTTCTTGTTCATTTCGTCGATTATCCACACATATTTTTGTTCCGCACCGTTTGTTGTAATCGATGCATTGCCCCATGCAAATATGCCATAGCTCAATTTTGATTCTACTAAGGCATACTAGACTTGCCTCAAAACGGACGTTGTGGCATGGAACTTTAGATGAGTGAGTGCGTATGTAGCTTTTTTAAGGCTTACACGCAACTCACCGTTATGCGCATCCCACAGAAAATTGCTGTCAATATTTACTCCAAGATATTTGCATTTCTCCACTATCTCCATCGGACAACTAATTGAGCCATTACAGGAATCATTTCTGAAATGAATTTGTTTGTTGGATCAGCCTTGAACTGCTGGCTTCGAATGTGACCGTGGTCATGACACCATTTCACCGCATTGTCAAACTTCTCCTGTATTATTGCTGTTGCCGTATTTAGAGGTCTGTGACGCACCACTATCGCCGTATCGTCTGCATACGCGAATGGTATGGGCTGCTTGAAAACTCTTAGAAGCTCGTTGCATTGGACCAAATTTTGATCCTTGCGGTACTCCATGTTGAACGCTTTCATTTTGGCTATATGACTAATGGATTTTGACACAAAATTGCCTGTTGGTCAAGTATTCTTTTAGCCAATCTGCCATTAAACCTCCAATGCCAATATTGTCCAGAGCTTCTATGAGTTTTTCACGGTAAAATGCCTTACTGAAATCCACGAATACAGTGGAGCTTTTGTTTAGGCCTTCATTAATACAATTCGCAAATTATTGTATTTTTTTTTTTTTTGTAATCCGTACTGGCTTGCATGTATTAACGCATGTTTCGAAATAAAGTCTTGAAGCCTCTTTGTTACGAGCTCTTCAAGGCACTTTTCAACTACCGGCAATATTGATATTGGCATGTAGTTGCTGATATCGCTTTTGGTACCTGCTTTGTATATGGGCCTGACTACAGCGATTTTCAAGTTTGCAGGGATTTTTGCTTGATTTATGCATAGGAATCGTCGATGTAGACTTTAATATGAATTTTGCATCCGCAGAGTCTCAACTTTCTCCATGCTCAACTCCAACTGCGAATGACGATTGACCGAGCAGAAGCAACGACAGGATTTAGAACCACAATTTATACATTTTTTGACCGATTTCTCAATCGGTTACAGTATAAAATGTACTTTACCTTAGAGAGGAAGGACACACAGCAACTTTTTTGACTGTGGATGCATGGCATGTCGATGGGTCTGTTGTAAAAACTTAACTTTTTGTTACTGTGCAGAAACTATATTTGTACATTTATTTAACATTTCGTACAATGAAAATTTGCTCGATATTACGCATTTTTCGATCTTTTTACTGGACTGCCTCTGTATTTCGTGAATAACCATACAAAATTCGTGAACAATTGTCAAAAGTTATCTCAATTTCGTCGATTCGCAAGGGGTTATTCAGATGCGAAGTCAGCTATCTCTATAGCACCTGATTTCTGGTTAGGAGAATATAAAAAATGGGGAATGATCAGTTGATTCCAAACAGCAAAGGATAGGAACTTTTTAGTTTGGTGTTCGTCGGTACTGTGCATACAAAGTGAAGCTTGGCATTTCTTCCCACGATCACGGGATGCCAAAAACTTGTTATAGCTGATCATAAATCTCGTATCATCTATGATAAGCACATGGGAAGCCAAGTTTTCGGCGAAGAATTACCTAGATTCATTCTCCGTATCATCGATGCATGAAACGATAAACAAGGTTTCAGTACGAAACAGGGGACCTCACACTCCGCCGTGTCCGTTTGTTGTTGAAGAAAGGACTGCTATCGCCCCCTTCGCACCGAGAGGAAAGCAGTCCGTGGTTGCATAGTCTATGCCAATATTTCAGTCTTGACTTTGGTCATAGTTCGCAAGGGTGAGGCATATATTCCAAATTCGTTTGCGACCAAATAAGTCTAGCTAAATTCATAAATTATCAACTTGACTTGACCAAGAAAGATGTTGTCCTTCTAAAAGGCTAAAGGACAACAACAAGAAAGACAAAAATACTTGCCACTTCATCCCGGGAGGGACCTAGATTCAACAACAACCACTCGTGTTGTCCGTTCTATTGTTCTCTTACGATTGGAAGGGACCTACAGGTTTATGCCGACTCCGAACGGCCAATTTGAGAAGGTTTTTCTAGGCAGTTATACTCTTCGAGGATTGTCAGTGACTCGAAAGAGGTGGGGCCGTGAAAATAATTTCTTTTTGTCGTATTTGAGATCGAATCCACACACCACTGTAGGTTCAAGTGCCTAGGAGTCGACGCACAGGCGCAGGACTCTTATAATACAACATTTGCCTACGCTCGTCGTTCTGCATAGAAGGCGTAGACGTCCAAGATTAAAGAAGAAGCGCAAAACAGCTCCAAAAGAGGCCGTTGCCAATTATAGGAATAATCCAAAGTCAAGACAAATGAAGCTATTGGGAGGTTTTCGAAGTTACCCTAGAGCAGGACTGGGCTGATCATACATGTGGAACGCATATCTTTTCTTAAAAGAAAAGTAACATGCCGTAACCTGCTGCCTTTGTCAGCTACGGATCTTCATTTCCACTCGCTTGCCATCTTTGTGTCGAAACGAAACAAGCAACATTCATAATTCACGTCCCCAACATTCTCGTGTGACTGGCGTTGCTTAGGAAGTTCAACTGTCTTCTGAATCGTTGCGTCCAGAAGCCGGAGTCGGTAGAAAACTGTAGATCCCTTCTCTTTGAGAGAACACACAACACAAGTGGTTACTGCAGCATCTGTTAGTTTGCAGCTTAGAATTCGTATGTAACTGTTCTTTTTCGATTGCATTAAACTCGAAGGTGAGTGCATCATCAACAAACAAGCGTGTTTAGTTCGCACGATCTCTTGTATTCAGTTTTCTGCAGCTATCTTGGCTTGGTTTTCTGTCCAAATGGTGGATCCTCTTTCCTTAGAATGTGCTGGTGTATTAGGTAGTGTGATCTAGACGTTTGATGAAGTTGCTTTTCTGGTAGATACGAGTTCTCCGGACAATGTCTATTTTCGCCATTAAATAATTTCATTCTTTTTGATAATTTGGTGGATCTTTTTTTTTTATAGAAAAAGTGTCAAAATTAAAGACGGGCGAACTATTGCAGAATTTTGTAGTTTTGTCGGCATGCTCGTATGCCTACGTGACTAGGCAGCCACATAAGCTTCAGATTATTACTCACTTACATCATTTTCAGACCGACGACCGATGCAGGGTCTGAGCCTGGCCAATAGCTGCCTTACATCGATGACGGTCCTGGGCGAGCTAGTGCCAGTCACACAGATCAAGCTTGACTTGGTCTTTGTACCGGGTGTTCGGTCTTCTTCTCCTTCTCGAGCTTCAGATTATTAGGGTTTCTTATTAGAAGGTCTGTTGTGGTCGTAGTTGGTGCCGGCACGAAGTACTGAATGGCTGTCAGTGCATATTGCCTGTTTCCGTCTAGATTATACGACTTTGTCGGTGGCCACGCCACGTTTCTGCAGTAAAGATGGATGAGACATCACTAAGACTTGGTTTCAGCAAAGTGGCGTTTTATTCAGTTACGACGAAGAAGGTGTTTATCGGCGGATTTCGACTATGGCCCGTCTTAATCGAAGTTCTCCCCCTTTTGCGATGACCCTTAAAATGTTTTAAGCATATTTTCTTTATACATCAGCTATAGACCACAATCTGATGAATTTTGCTTTCCTAAAGGACATGATTCTTCGTGTGATTTTCGGTCCCGTCTGCATAGATGGTGAGTGTAGGAGCAGATATAATGACGAGCTATACGGGCGGTTTAGCGACATCGATTTAGCCAGAAGAGTGAAGATCCAACGATTGAGATGGCTAGGTCATGTCAATGCTCCGGCCCGAACAGTTTTCGAATCCACCCTCGAGGGACGGCGCAGTAGAGGAAGACAGCGACTCAGGTGGCGCACGCAAGTTGAAAGGGACCTCAACCAACTATGCGTGCGAAACTGGAGACAGCTAGCTAAAGATCGAGCTGGCTGGAGACGCTTGTCAGTTGAGGCCCAGGTCCACCTCGGACTGTAGCGCCACCTTAAGTAAGTAAGTAAGTAAAGGACATCAGCCCAAATTGAAGCAAAGACCACGCGGAGCATTCCTGAACATTTGCTGTCCTTTGGTTAGGTTAGGTTGGAGCAACTGATCCCTCACATCTTTCCTGGATCCATTGTGCTTTTGCTTGTTCTAACAAGGGCTGCCCAGGTACCGAGTTAGTGTAGTGTGGTTTCTATTTCTTCCTCATCCCTGCAGCTCCTGCAGAAGTCGTGCGTGTGCGTGCCGGTGATAATGCCTACGACCTTTCTGATTATCTTCCTGTTAAGGTTTAGGAGGATACTTGTCTTTTGTGGATCATTTGAAGGCCATATTTGTCTCGCAGTCCTGAAAGTGTCTAGTTCCATTCATCTCCCATTGAGGCTATTGATGGCATCTGTAAGTAACAGAAGTGAAGGGTTTGGGGTTAGGTTAGGTAGCCTGTTCTTCCTCTATTCAATTGGGACAAACTTTAGGACGTGTTAGCCAATGCAATGCCATCAAACCACAAAGTATTGACCGCCAAATCTAGCTTCGAACTAACCGCCGATAAATTGAACACATTTTTTTCTCCAGAAGTGATTAGCAGCGGTTAAGGTAAATTACGTTTATTAAACCGGTTATGGGTCAGGGGTACTTAGCCTAATTCAACTAACAAAACCTGTAGAAATCATACGCCTTCACTTTCCCAAATTAATTCACTTTTTTTTTCTTGATTAACCTAAAAAAAAACGACCGACGTGCTCCTTTTCCCCTTTCCTCGGAATAAATGTGTCGTCAAATGCTAACCAATCATTTTTTCTTACACAAAACCTAAAAGATGTTCAAGGGCAACACCGATGGCAACAACGTGCACTTCAACGTATTCGAAGTTCCAATCATTGCCCAGTGGATTCGAATAAACCCGACCAGATGGCACGACAGGATCTCGATGAGAGTCGAACTCTACGGCTGTGATTACGGTGAGTACATAGCACTGTTGTACTTGAATTCCATTGACTCGCCTTTTCTTTCATTCAGTATCCGAGAATCTGTACTTCAATGGCACAAGTTTGGTTGAATACAATCTGCTTAGGGATCCAATTGCGGCGACACGCGAATCGATTCGTTTTCGCTTTAAAACTGCTCAGGCCAACGGCATTCTGATGTACTCACGTGGCACACAGGGTGACTATATCGCACTGCAGCTGAAGGACAACAAAATGCTGCTGAACATGGATTTGGGATCGAAGATTATGACGCCATTGTCGGTGGGCAGCTTGTTGGATGACAATGTGTGGCATGACGTGGTTATCTCGCGCAACCGTCGCGACATAATATTCTCCGTGGATCGAGTCATTGTGAAGGGCCGCATCAAGGGAGAGTACAGTCGATTGAATCTGAATAGAAACGTAAGTGATCTTCGCAATCAATCGATCAGTTTTTGAAAGTCTTCTCCCCTCGTACACAGCTCTACCTCGGCGGCGTGCCAAACATTCAGGAGGGCATGGTGGTGACGCAGAACTTCTCCGGCTGCATTGAGAATCTGTTCTTTAACTCGTCGAACTTCATACGCGAGATGAAGGACAACTTCGAATACGGCGAGGCGTTCCGTTACAAGAAGGTGCAGACGATCTACGCCTGTCCGTCGCCTCCAATCTACCCAGTGACATTCCTGACACGGACGTCGTACGCACGTCTCAAGGGATACGAGGCCCAGAAGCAGATGAACGTCTCATTCTACTTCCGGACGTACGAGGACAGAGGAGTGATGCTTTACCACGAGTTCGGCTCTGGTGGGTTTGTGAAAGTCTTCCTGGAATACGGCAAAGTCAAAATTGACTTGAAGCTTGGCGAGAAGCCACGAATCATTCTGGACAACTACGAGGAGCAATTCAACGACGGCAAGTGGCACTCGCTGGTGCTGACAATCGGCAAGAACCGGCTGGTGCTGGACATTGATCAGCGACCAATGACGACGACGAAGACTATACAAATTTCCACGGGACGCGTGTACAACATCGCCGGTGGCATCGATAAGAACGGCTTCGTGGGCTGTATGCGGTTGATATTGGTTGACGGAAACTATAAATTGCCCAAGGACTGGATACAGGGCGAGGAGGTCTGCTGCGAGAACGAAGTGGTGGTGGATGCGTGCCAAATGATTGACCGTTGCAACCCGAATCCGTGCAAGCACAATGGAGCGTGCCATCAGAACTCGATGGAGTTCTTCTGCGATTGCAGTCAGACTGGATACGCTGGCGCTGTGTGCCACACATGTAAGAGGGTTGAATTTCATTTGCCGGCGAATGGCTGTTGAATTGTGTTTACTCTTGCAGCAAAATATCCGCTTTCCTGTTTGGCGTTGAAGAATGTGCAAAGTGTCCAGCAGCGAGTCAACATGCACATCGATGTCGACGGCAGTGGTCCGCTGAAACCGTTCCCGGTTGTCTGTGAATTCTATTGTGAGTGTGATTGATGCGGGCCGCATTTGTTTTTGGTTTTGACGTGAATTGTTTCGTTTAGCTGACGGCAGAGTGATCACGACACTCTCGCATGGCCAGGAGCAGACTATCGATGTTGATGGCTTCCAAGAGCCGGGATCTTTCGAACAGAATATCATGTATGAAGCGGACTTGCCGCAAATCGAAGCTCTTCTGAATCGCTCCCACTCGTGTTGGCAACGACTTAGCTACTCGTGCAAAGCTGCACGGCTCCTGAACTCTCCCAGTACGCTCTGTGGCCCCTCATACGATCCAATCATTTCTAATCGACTCTTTCTAGGTGAATCAACTGCGTTCCGTCCCTTCTCGTGGTGGGTGTCGCGACACAACCAGCCAATGGACTACTGGGCCGGCGCGCTGCCTGGATCTCGCAAATGCGAGTGTGGCATCCTCGGCAAGTGCATAGATCCGACAAAGTGGTGCAATTGTGACGCTGAGAGAATGGAATGGACCGAAGACAGCGGTGACATCAGGGAAAAGGAGTACCTACCCGTTCGGGCAGTGCGACTTGGTGACACCGGCACACCGCTGGACGAGAAAAAGGGTCGCTACACGCTGGGACCGCTGCGCTGTGAGGGTGACGATTTGTTCAGCAACGTGGTCACGTTCCGTATTGCCGATGCAACCATCAATTTGCCACCATTCGATATGGGACACTCGGGCGATATTTATTTGGAATTCAAGACGACTGTGGAGACCGCTGTGCTCTTCCATTCAATTGGACCCACGGACTACATCAAGCTGAGCATCATTGGAGGCACAAAACTGCAATTCCAGTATCAGGCAGGAAGCGGGCCGCTCGGCGTGAACGTCGAGACGAGTTATCGTTTGAATGACAACCGTTGGCACACCGTCAGCGTGGAGAGGAATCGGTAAGTCATCCATGAGCCTGGATAAATGTTTGGACTGTCTAACACGTCGTTTTCGTTGGCTTCTTAGCAAGGAGGCGCGTTTGGTTGTCGATGGTTCTTTGAAGGCCGAAGTTCGTGAGCCACCAGGTCCGGTGCGCGCACTTCATCTCACGTCCGACTTGGTCATCGGGGCGACGACAGAGTACCGCGATGGATACGTTGGCTGCATTCGGGCACTGCTGCTGAACGGCAAAATGGTGGATCTGAAGTCCTACGCACTCAGGGGATTGTACGGCGTGAGTGCAGATTGCGTTGGCCGCTGTGAATCTAGTCCGTGCCTGAACAATGGCACCTGCTTCGAGAAGTACGATGGCTACTCCTGTGACTGCCGTTGGAGTGCCTTCAAGGGTCCCATTTGTGCTGATGGTAAGCTAAATACAGATTTTGTAGACGAGTGCCTAGCTAATCATGTTCTTTTTCAGAAATCGGTGTTAATCTGCGGTCCAGTTCGATGATACGATACGAGTTCGAGGGCTCCTTCCGTTCGACAATTGCCGAAAATATTCGCGTAGGCTTCACGACAACGAATCCCAAGGGCTTCCTCCTCGGCTTCTCATCAAACATCACTGGGGAGTACCTCACTATTCAGATTTCCAATTCTGGTAAGTCTTTCGAAGTTCTAGAGAGTACCTAGAGCAGCAGTGTGATACGAACGTTTTGTTACTTTTTAAGGTCACTTGCGATGCGTGTTTGACTTCGGCTTCGAACGGCAGGAGATCATATTCCCGAAGAAACATTTCGGCTTGGGACAATACCACGACGTTCGATTCTCGAGGAAGAACAGCGGCTCCACGGTGGTCCTCACTGTTGACAACTACGAGCCAGTCGAATACCATTTCGACATCAAGGCATCGGCCGATGCGCAGTTCAATAATCTTCAGTACATGTACATCGGCAAGAACGATTCAATGCCGGATGGTTTCATTGGATGCGTGTCCAGGGTTCAGTTCGACGATATTTATCCCTTGAAGCTGATGTTCCAACAGAACCCGCCAAACAATGTCAAATCATTGGGCAGTAAGTGCAAAAATAAGCGCAGCGCATCCCTCGATGGCGGTAGTAAATGGGATCTATTCTCTCCTTCCAGCTCAACTCACGGAAGACTTCTGCGGAGTGGAACCAGTTACGCACCCGCCCATTGAGATCGAGACAAGACCACCTCCTCTGGTGGACGAGGAGAAACTGAGGAAAGCCTACAATGAGCTGAACTCAACGCTATTGGGAAGTAAGTTGCACACGCAAGGCGTGAACGGATGGAAATTGTTCATCGGTTTTTTTTTGTGTCTCTACTAGGCTTCCTTGCACTCCTTTTCCTCCTGATCGTCGTTATGGTCGTCCTTATTGGAAGATATCTTCACAGGCACAAGGGCGACTATGTGACGCACGAAGACAAGGGCGCCGACAACGCCGACGATCCCGACGAGGCCGTTGTCCAGTCGACAACAGGCCATCAAGTGACGAAACGAAAAGAATGGTTTATCTAAGCTGCTTCCCGAAGTGCAACAAGAATTGGCTGGAGGCGAATGTGACGAGAGATGTGGGAGCAAAGACAGAAGAAGAGAGCGTATTTTTTTGTTTGTTTCTTTGTCCTAATCGAGTGACAAGCTTATTTTTTATTTTATTTTTTTTTTCGTTTAGTTTGAAGTGAATAGTCTTAGGTAGGTCAACATTAAGAGAAAAAAAAAACCGTACAAAGATAGTTATTTCATTTGTATTTGAGAATCCATGGGAATTTGTCTCAGAAACACTGCCAGTAACAGCGCAAAGCGGCACTTCCGGCTCCGACGGAAGGGCCCGGAAATGAATATCCATTTGAATTGAATAACTCGCTCGATCTTCTTTCTTTTTTCTCCGCGTACCTTTTAAAGACGTTTCTGAACACTGGATCTGAAGGATTTCTTTAGTTTTTAGGTGAAACCAACCAAACTTAAGTTGACAGTTAATTTTAACACGATGTTAACGATATTATTTCGTCCCGTCCATTTTTGTACTTTAAGTTACGTATCTTTTTTTGTTCGTAAACATTTTATTTTTTTGTATTCTTTTTTGTATACACTCTCTAATTTATTAAAAGTGGAAAAATGAAAAACACTTGTAAACGGAAGCAACTGAAGGCAGCACATCCGAAGGAGACAACGCAGCATTTTTTTTTTTTTTTTGCAAAACATTGAGATCCAATTGCATTTTGTATATTTGCCAAGAATTTTTGTATATATATATATAATGCGTAAATACAAAACGAATGAAATACAATTTCATTGAAATTAACGACGTGTGTTGAATCTGTTATTTTTCGATAGCAAACCTGCGGCGATGTCCGCTTCAAGTTCGCATTTATTTTGTACAAAAAAAAAAAAAACACAACAAACAAACCTAAACAAAGCACAGTCATTTGGTGAGCCTAACCTTGAGTAGCTTCTGTTCGACTTTATGCAGCAAAAACAGAAACAAAATCTCCGTCTCAAAACAGCTTTGTCAGTTTCTATATTCTTTTTTTTTTTTTTTTACTATTATGTCTTTATTTTCTTATTTTCAAACAGAAAAAAAAGGAATTATCAATGAGAACAGTTTCGTTTTATGTTTTTCGTGGTAATTTACATTCCATTATGATTAAAAATAAGAGAAAAACGTAGAAATTATTTGTTAATACAAAAAAAAAAGTGTTTTTTTTCGTAAAGATTATATATATATTAAAAGAAAATGAATATAAATATAAAAAAAAAGAGAGAACTAAGAACAACAATAATTATAACGAATGAAAAAACAAAAAAAAAAACAATAAATTTAATTTTAAACTTTAATATCGTCTTGTTTGATTTCCTCCATTGGGTTCTCCTTCCTGAAGATTGTGCTGTTAGAAATCCAAATCAGGACTAACTGCATCCGCGACAATATGCGGCAGATATTGTTCTCATCGCTACCGGACGCTCTTGGTGGAAACATTGGTACCTTTACGCTCAATGGTGGCTCACATTCAATTCGGGTCACAATTTTGTGCATTCCAGACTATCATCACATCCTTGGTTGAGGTCACACTTGCAACATTTTTGTCCCAGCACTGCACAAATATTTTCTCGATGCATTTATCAATACAAATGCTGCCGAAAGTTTGCAACAGGTCAAAAAAATATCCGTAAAAACAAATGTTTGAGTGACTTTAAACAAAATATTCTGCACGAAATATGAAGGAAAAGAATTCTAAGTCAAGACCTGTTCGAAGAAACAGAGAATTTCCGGGTGATGTTTTTAGAAACCAATTTCGCATAAAGAAGCCCACCTTTCGGTTTCCCTGTGATCCTACAAGAAAACAAAAATCACTGCCAACTTGATCGCAGTTTGGCTGTCGCTTTGCTTTGATGAATACCGTTGAATACAAATCATGCTGGCCTGCAGCAGTTTGACGTTTATGGCTTTCTCTACACTTAGCACCATATTCCCAAAATGTGTTAATAAAATAACAGCAGTCACATACGGAGATGCGCAGTGCAGTCTTGTCCAACCTTGGCATGGAGTACGGGTGTTTTCATAAACGTCGGAAATCTGCGCTAGTACAATCGCATTTCTTTTCTCATGCGTTGTTGAACACACACACTGTGCAGAATGTCTGCAGTCTTGCCTTAGTACAAAATATTTTTCTTCCACTCGACCCTATTTGAAGTCAAAAAATAATGACTGCATAATCTGCCTGACATCGACGAGCTATTGACGTTTATGAACAGTAGGGACTGAAGTTCCCCTAAGTTAGTATGATCGTATATCTGCATTAATGAACATGCCTAACGCAGTCCTTTGTTAGTCTGACGTTTATGAAAACACACCTAACTGGCTGACTGGTAACGGGCTTATTCCCCACGACTATTTTACAGAAAAAAAAGACTGGATATGACAACGTCTGTTCAAAACATCAAAAATTACTCAAAGATAAACGAGGAGCCAACACACAAAGGCACAATACAAAGTGACATCACTGTGATCCTGATTGGTCTAAGTGGAGTATAGTTTCTTATGCTTGTCACCCCGACCAAAAAACATGGAATCTGACAGGTCCTTATCAGAGAGGCCAGGGAAGTCCACCATCGACCAGAACTTCACACTACTGCAGATACGGGAAAAGGCCCAAGAAGTGCGATCCCACCACCTATTCGTCGATAGCGTGCATAGAGATAAGCTATACAGAGCTGTATCTAGTTTTGACATTCCTACAAAAGTAGACACATTATGTAGGATGACGACGGGGTATTCTCGCTGTGCCATCTAGGTCGGTAACGAACTCATCGAGACCTTCAATGTCGGAAAAGGATTTATACAAGGCGACGCATTGTCATGTGATTTTTTTAACATCATGACTTGAGAAGGTCGTGCAAAACTCACTCGCCAACCCAAAAGACACGATCTGCTAAGAGTCTGTGCAATTGCTATCATACACAGACGACATTGACGTGATTTGTCGAAAATAGCGAGCCGTCAATGAAGCTTTTGCTGGTATTGATACGGTGCCGGCGAAAATGGGTTTAGCTATGATTTAGGTTAAAAAGAAGTACTTGCTGCCATCGAGCAAGGGCCCACAACATCGGCCACTCGGCTAGAACGTCACCGTAGGCAGCTATAACTTCAAGGTAGTTAATGACATCTTTTACCTCGGCTCCGAAGCAAACAGTACAAGCAACATCAGTACCGAGATCAACGCAGAACACAGAATAACTCTTGCTAAACGGTGTTTCTTTGGGCTCAAGAGGCAATTGAGTAATAGAGCCGTCTCTGGCAGGACCAAGCTGACTTTATATAAGACAGTAATCATTCCAATCCTGCTGTACGGTGCGGAGGCATGGACAATCTCAAAAATGGATGAAAAAGTCCTTGGTCTCTTCGAGCGAAAAGTTCTGCGTGCGAGGAGCATATTCAACCACGAACTGCATGCGTTTTACAGCAACATGAGCATAGTCAGGCGTCTACGGATCCAACGCCATGTGGACAACTTAGCTCCGGCCCAAAAACAACGTAACAGGGGAAGCCCGTGTCTATGGTGACATAACGTTTTGCTCGCCCCTGTATTCGCATTTTACTCAAATTGCACTCTACCTTTGTCGGCAGCAAATGCATAGATAATGTCATTCTAACAAATACGTGATAATCAGCGTTTTATTGCCACAACGTTAGTTTACTTTGATTTGACCTGCACGTTTTTTTGAACGTGATGCAAAGGTGATGCGGCGTAGATGCAGGAGTGATGCGTTTCTGAATTTATTCAGAAATCCACATTTTTCCTTCTAATGTTTCAGTCTGAGCGGTATTTGGGTATTCACCTACAATCTGCAAGATAGGCTCCATTTTCAGCCACAGCATTATTGTGGACAGATTTTTCAATTATTCGGGAAACAATTAAGCACCTCATCCTCTGGTACCGTAAATGTCTGCGATCACGTATGTCACTGTACAGCAGATGTACTTCCAAATGAAATCTTTCTTGAATGTTCCCCAATCGCACTCAGTACTTCTGTATATATCTTTTATCATCAGTCAAAGACTTCTTTATTCAATTCAGCAATAAGCAAGAAAAAGCAGTACATAAGCCAGCTGATTCAACACCAAAGCCACGACAGCGAGATGATGTCATCGGACGTAGTCTTTGCACGACCACACGCAGGATTGAGAGTTGTTGTTGTTCTTTCTTAATGCTTGCTTGAGTATGTTGGTATGTATTTTTCATCATTTGGTGCGACAACTTCATTGAAATAAACGCCAGTCCATTACTTTTTCTCGCATACGCTTTTCCCCACCGCTCAACATATATTACCTTCACAACGAGCCTGTGTCCATAGTCTGTTTTATACGGGTCTTAGGAATCACTTCTGATAGGGAGCTAAATTTCCAATTTGCTTCAAAGAGTCATTTCTTCCGTCGGCTTCGTGAAACCGGGTCTGCCGACTAAATCAGCCAGCTGTTCAACGTAGATTCTGCGTTTTGCATTACGGGGTCTCCCATGGTCTGACAGGTTCGCTTTGCAACCCTTAGAAGACCGACTCCAGTTGATCGGCTTCTTCTTCTCCTTTATTTGGCGCTACAGTCCGGGGAGGACATGGGCCTCAACCAACAAGCCTCTCCAGCCAGCACGATCTTTCGCCAGCTGCCTCAAGTTGCGCACACCAAGTTGGCCGATCGATGACGTCCTCTGTTGCATTGGCACAATGGCTCGGATTCGAAGGCTCTTCGGGCCAGAGTTGTGGTGTCCATACGCTCTACATGACCTAACCATCTTAAGCGTTGGATCCGCTGTACATGATTCATAATTGAAACTTTCCCTCCAGACGCCATCAACGCAAACAGGACCAAAGATCGCACGCAGAACTTTTCTCTCAAAACGACCAAGAGCTTCTTCATCCGCTTTCAACAGCGTCCATGTCTCTGCGCCATAGAGCAGGACAGGGATGATCAGAGTGTCGGTTTGGTCTTTCGAGAGATGGCTCTGTTACTCAACTGCCTTGAGTCCAAAGAAACAGCGATTGGCAAGAGTAATTCTGCGCTTGATCTCGGCACTGGTGTTATTGTCCCTGTTTACTGCAGAACCGAGGTAGACGAGGTCCTTAACTACCTCAAAGTTTTTATTTTGTTGCCCATTATGACGTTCTGTCCGAGACGTCGATGTTGTGCGCCCTTCCGTGAAGACAGAAATACTTTGTTTTGCCCTTGTTTATCGCTAGACCTATTTTACCCGTTTCCGCTTGAATACCAGCAAACGCCTCATTGACGGCTCGTTGTGTTCGTCCAATCACGTCAATGTTATCCGCGTAAGCTAGCAGTTGAACGGACTTTTGGAAGATCGTGCCTCTAGTGAGTTGATCAGCTGGCACATCCTCTTCGTTAACCAACTCTTAACTGGAAAAATCGATTAGCCTGCCCTTCTGGTAATAATCCCACCCAACTCCATTCCATGGCGGCTTAGGACAGTACAAATTTTTCGAACCCCCCAAAAAAATATGTTTATCTCACTGAATTATCCAAGGTCTCGATTTGTTAACAATTAAAAAAAGTAGCAGCCTACAACAATCTGTTACACGCAAGATGATTCAAACCCGCTTCATATTATTTCAGACACAAAAGACATGAACCGTAATCATGTTGTCTGTTAACAAATTTATTGTGAGATGAAATGTGCCAACGTACCGCGACGTAGTGTCTGCTAGACACCCACGTTCAACAGCTTGGAATCCAGACGGTTACCTGAGCAACTTTACCCGTAGTATTTAAGGTCGATCTAAGGAACATTTGACGCACTTCGTATTTATCTGTTAAGTTAATAATTCCGCCATTTTGAAAGATAAATATCAATTTTTACTCTCAGACGTGGCCGAATAAGATCACGGTCTGAAAAGTGCAAGAGAAAACGAAATGAAACTACAACATTTATTTGATTTCGTTAAAGAAGTGATTTTTATTTGTCCCCCTTTTTTTTGGTAATAAAAAATAAGGTGTAAATAATTATCAAAAATCTGTACGTATCCTTTTTGGTTTTACTTTCTTCCGGTTTGGTTTTCCCCACCTCCTTTTTTCCCTCTTGATCAATAATAATTGAATACAAAATACAAAAAAGAGTAAACTATAACCTCGTATTGTCATCATCAATTTCCCTCCTCGTCTCACCGTGTGATCTCGTAAACTATATAGAGTATCTTTGTATGTTTTTTTTTGTTTTTTTATGTAATGTATACTGAGTGAAAGAATTTTCGCATGCAAAAGAAAAACACAAACATGATGTGAGAACGCAACGAACAGATATAATGCAAGTACCTCTTTTCAATACAATAATGAATGTGGATTAATTGATTAGATTGTTTTTTTGTTTTTTCGTTTTTTGTTGCATATCCTAAGTTTAACAATACAATTCTTGGTATTTTTTTTTTCTTGTTTTATTTTACTCCGAATAAACATTAAAATCTAAATATATATATAGGTATCTATTTTTATGTATTGTATAAGTTATGTTCTATATTTTGTAAGGTTTTGAGTTTTCTTTTGTTTTGTTTTCATTCATTTCATGTCGTGTAAGTGGAAGTCTTTCAATAATGGTCACACTATGTGTACAATAGTTTTTAGAGGCAAAAATGGAAAACATTGAAATTCGAGAATAATTTCCTAGAATACTAGAACTACGTTCAGATATGTAGAGGTATACTGTAGTAAGTTGAAATAACTCTAACCAGTTCTATCGTGATATTTTTGATTTAATTTTCTTTCTTTTTTTTTATTTGTGTTTGTTTATTTATTTCCCTAGATGATTGTGAATTGTCAGCCTCTGTGGTCGTTATCTGGCGATTGGGGGGTGAGTGTGGATTGCAAGATGAATGCAATAGAAGCGCATTTGTTCATTAAAAGGGTGTACAAGCTTTAGAAGAAGAAAATGTGTTCCGTTGTTTTTTTTATAAACGCCACTGTGCTCTGCGCCACCGCCACCTCTATACCTTCAGCCCGAGGGAGAGGAGGTACCTGTGCACATTGACCTTAAATGGTTATGGATTGTAGTCAGTGGGAAAAAATTTGGCTGGAGCAGTCTAGGTGGGTGGGCCATCTAGTGTTATTTTTTAAATCATAGGTTATTTTGACACTGACAGGTGTTTCCCGCTCGAAATCCTGACAGAAAGCCAGTATCATACGTCCGCGGAACGAAATGATCAGCTCTACGCTTGAACAACGTTGGGAAATGTTGAAAACTTATTTCTGAAGTGATTGCTGTGTAGACCAACCAGCGCGTTTTTTGAAAAGAAGAAGTTTTGACCGAAATGAGGCACCCATCGCGACTGATGTACGCAAGTTTGTGCAAAAAGTTCGTGAGACTGGTGTGCATTGGCCCGTCGTCGTGCACAGATGAGAATGTGGCAACTGTGGCCGAGAGTATGAGACTCAATTCACGAACAACTCGCCAGCGCCCTCAACAGCTCCACATTTCACCCATTATCCTGAGGAGAATTCTGTCCAAAGATCTCAGATTATTCGCTTTCAAGGTCCAATTGACTGAGCATTTGAAGGCGCACCACCATTCGCTTCGTTATCGCTTCGCAGTTTGGGCCTTAGAGCAGCTTGATTTGGACATTGGATCTTGGGCGAGAAATCATCTTTTCTTATGAGGGGCATTTTCACCTCGTCTTCTACGTTAACAAACAAAATTGTCTCGGAAAGCCCGCACGTTATTGTCGAGAAGCCTATGCATCCACAGAGAGTGACAGTTTTGTGCGGATTGTGGAGTGATGGCATCATTGGACCATTTTTCTTCGAAAATGAGGCTGAGAACAGCCTTTCGGTCAATGGTGCTAACACCCACCAGAGCCATGTTAATCGAATTTTTTTTGGATTTGGACGACCTCTGGTTCATGGTGGATGACCATGTGCCATGCCATAATCGATCTTTTGAGCATCAAATTCCCAAATCGTGTTATCAGCCGTCTTGGCGATGTCAGCTGGCCGCCTCGGAGCTGCGAATGTGACCCCTTTGGACTTTTCTTTGTAGGGTACCGTGAATGACCGATGTTATGCCAACAATCCGGAAACAATTTCGTGTGCTACAGACCGAAACCATCAATACGGTCTTGAAAAATTGGGGTGACAGAATGCGCTAATGCGAAGCCAGCCGAGACAGCCACTTGAACGACGTTGTATTTCATAATTAATGGGAATGTTTGTTCCTACTAATAAAATCATAATGCATGGAAAAAAAAAAATAATTTTGATCATTTTATTGCATTTTTAAAAGGAAACTTGTATTTAGCCCATTCTGTATATTCACGTGGTGCAGCTGAAGAATGAGTTTCTAAATTTACCTATGCGTGCGAAGGCAAACTCAATGGTAAACTGATGGGCACTCCTGGCGAGATGGGTACGGGTGAATTCATGAAGAAACGGAATGCAATTGACTGGCTCGCTAGAGCATCGTTCGTTAAAATGATGAAACAAAATGGAAAAGAAGAGACAATACGTCGGTGTTCAAGCGAGTCTGTCTCTTGAATTTGCATTATTATTGCATCCTATGACTCATAGGGTTTCTCTCGCTTTTGGATTCTATCTACTAGATGTTCGGTGGTAGTAGGTGCACCAGATCTCAAATCAGAGGGGATGAAATGTTTATTGAGAACATTTCGTAGCATTTTTGACAAACTGCATATATTAATGGGAGATAACAAATATGTGTTGGCAACTTAACAGATCGAGCCCTGTGAGCTGAACATAAATGTGAATGATGTTCAGAAGGCGAAGATCAGCCGACTATATTGGCTTGACCACTTCTAGCCCAGGAACACCAATGTCCCAGCAGAGAAGGTTTTCGAAAGCCCCCCAAAACTCAGATCTAAAGACCAACCGATCGCAAAAGCAAGATAACATTGTCTTGATAACTAGAATCAGAGTGCCCCGGGACCATCAAGGATGTAAGGCAACTACTGGCTTGAGAGGTAACTCCTAGGAAAGTCTGACGCATTATTGCCGCAGTAAAGCCTAATGTACTGCGAAGAGTTTTTGGGCCTACAGTTTACGCCAATAAGTGCCACACGTGGTCATGCCCAAAATCATATTCAAACATCTTTCATTAATTTGATGGTTATTTAAATCAGTTTTTCTGTTACTTCAATTAAAAGTTCTCCAGACGCTCTTGAGTAATAGGCCGCGCATAGTTGACTGCAGCACTGATTGCCACTGACACTGAATCCCAGCTGAATTTGGGTCTGGCTTCTACGGTTAGTTCGTCGTAAGTGATCAAGTAGCTGTCCACACAGCCATTAACAGTTGGGGATGATTGGGTTGGATATATGCCTCCCTGAAATATGATAGGATGCCTTAACATTGTGCGCCATACCTTCTCCGCCTTTTGTGTGAACGCCTGGAGCCATTCATTAACAATCTGACAATCTGGCTTTAAGCCAGGGAATTCCACAATATAACAAATCCTCACACTACAGCAGATCTTGGAAAATACTCAAGAAATGCAAATCGAGACGCACCACCTATTCGTCGATTTCAAGGTCGTACATGAGCTATACACGACCAAACTCATCAGATTGTCCAGCATGACATCAGTATGGGCGATATATGCCTTTAAAGTCAAAAAGGCGTGAAAACAGTCAACAAACTTCTTCAACATTGTTCTTGAGAAGCTTATTAAAAAATTCACGCGTCAACACTACAAGCAGGATCCCCACAGAAAGCCATTCAGCTGTTAGCTCACGCGGATGACATTGATGTGACTGGTCGAAGACAGCAAAGCAAAGTACATGGCTTTGCGCGGGAGTTAGGCGAATGAAAAGTTTCGTGCAAAGTGAAACCGCGCAAAACGGAACGGCTCAAAGGGAGATGTGAGTGTATATGCTTTCGTCAAAGAGGGACCACATCGATGTCTTGGACAAAGCCTCACAATGGACAGCTATGGCTTTGAGGTAGTCGGGGATTTCGGCTGCCCCAGCTACAAAATCTATGTATTTTTATTTATTTTACACATCAAACGCGGAATATCTCTCGCCAAAGGAAGGAAGGATCTGTATTCATACTGGACGGAGACCAGAAGAAGACTGAACCGTAAACACCACGGGGTGTAAATTGACTGGCCAGACCAAACGTGTGCATAGACCATGGAGAGACAATAGACCGCAGAAGGCGGGCTCAGCCCGAAGTGTCAGTGTTCAACTGCTGTGAGATCACGTCGCGAAATACAGACCTGAATTGTCAACAATTGGACCGTCTGAAGGAAGTATTCGCTCAGTAGCGGCCAACTTTGGCTCATAGGAGAGGAATTGTGTTCCATCAGGACACCTCCAGGCCACGCATATCGATAGCGACATGCCAGAAATTCCAGAAGCCGGTTGGAAGGTCCTTTTGCATCAACCTTATAGTCCCAGCAACAAGTGCTTACCACCCGTTTCTGTCCAACAGAGAGCTCAAGAGAGGCTTGTTAAGCAAGAGTCTCTCAGTTTTTCGCCAGTAGAGACGAGAGCTTTTACGAGAGATGGATAACGGCATTACCATCAAAATGGCAAGAACTAATCCAAACAAAATGGCGCATATTTGATCTAAATTTGAGTGCAAAAATAATGGATTTCCTTTTACTACACTTAATCTATGTAAATCCATCGATGAGATGACATTAAATTGTGCCTCCAGTAAAGGGTTGGGTGAAGCAGAACTATGTTTCCTCTGACGCATGCTTCCCCTAGGGACTCTGCAAGCCAAACCTGGCATCAAGAAATGAACTTCCTGAAACTAGCTAGGGGGCTAGTCTGTCACTAGCTAGGTGGCTAGTCTGTCACCAAACCACGCAAGACAATGAAGAGAGGCAGTTGCTCATTCCTTGCCACAGAAAATGTGTGGAACTGAATCCGTGTTCAAAGCATTCGTGTACACTTCAGTACCAAAAGCAGGTCTTAACGATGAGCTCCTCCTATAGCAAGTCCACAAATGGTTTCATTTGGGGCGAGACCACTAAATACAATCGATTACCATCAGCTAACGACCAACGAGGCAGCAATTTACAATCACCAGGGAAATTCTAAGAACAGAATAAATTCGCTCCATTTAATCACTACCATAACACTATTGCACTACATATCGTCTGGAATACATTCTCCATCTGATTCCGGAAAAACATACCCACGCACTGGATGCGTGCGTGCGTCTACTCTCTATACAGCTCCGCTACAGGACTCTATTGCTAAACCATAAATCACATAAGAAAAAAACCGAAATCTATAAATCTAAGAAATAAAACCAACTATTCTCTGATATGTACTCTACACCAACACAAAACGAGAGGACACATCGACCACCCGGAGGAGGGGAATCGGCGACACCGCACCCATCCGGGAGCGGACGCGTCCCCCCAACAGTCACTCAATCTAATGTTTTTCTTCGTTTTCATCGCAATCCAATCGGCAGCTACAATACAACACGTTCAACAGCAAACAAATATTTTCTTTTTTTTTTTTTTCGAATGGACATCAATGAGACTATAGACTTACATCATCACACTCTTAGCGATCCTTAAAGTGTATACACATCAACGTCAAGGGGATCCATCTGAATTCGCTGTGGGAGCATTTGGCGGCGCCATCCCATCATAGAATCGAGCACACAGCGAAGAGGGCGAACACAAAAAACATCATGGCCACAATGTCCTTGTGGAGGTTGCGATCCCGATAGAATGGTCGCGTGGTGTAGGACTCCTTGCGACTCTGCTGGAACAGCCACAGCGGTATCACCAGCTGAAGAATGTCGGGTATCATGAATCCGATGTCGCGCACCACTTGATGGGCATATCCCTCGCCGCGGATCACGTTCATTATGAACTGGTCGAAGCTGCTCGCGGCTATGTGCAGCAGGGCGATGCCCACAATGCAGAAGACCTTCTTCGACGTTATGGCGTTGTTGGTGCTGGCCAGATGCATCACCATCACAGTTGATATCAGTTCGGTTATCTGAAATTTAATCACAGACAGAAAGTGAGTGAGTGTGGCTAAGAGGAGGAGGGGGACAGGATGTGTCATTCTGGGGTTCACCTCGGAGAGTGGCACAATTGTCATCATCGCCGTCGTCGTCGTGCTGGAGACAAATGAGTGAAAAGAGGCGTCAACTGACGCTTGTCCACAGAAACGAACAAAGGGATCTCGAGGTGAGAACAGAAAGTTTGCCTGCGAATAATGCAAATAATTGTCTAAAGAGGATGTCGTTGTGTACACCCTGTGCTCGTAGTTTCGGTGCCGAGATGTACTTTCGGCTCCTATTTGACTTGGGCTGGGCCTTTTGTTGCGGTGACTGATGGCGGGTGTGAAGTTTGCGATGAATCGCTTTCGTGTTGACTTACGTGGGTGGGTTTTTTCCTCCCATCTCTGCTGGTGCTCTTCGTGTTGCGAATAATGTTCAAACAAGGGGAAGAGAAACGACTGAGACCGGATTTAAATTGGACAGTTTCTTGCAACAAGGTAGGGGAGGGCAATGAACTAGAGCGCATTCAAATTGGAGACTCTTCAATTGCAGTGTAAGTCGCAGAACTTAGAACGTCCAGTCGTGAAGTTGTTAGCTAAAAAGGCCTGACTATGGTTTATATTTTCAAATATTTCCAATTATCTATCGCACTAGCAGTTCACTTTCGAAGCATTTGAGTTTCTTTTTGCGACACTAAGACGATTGTACTTTAAAAACCTGCTAAAGGTCGTGTGCTTCATCACGAAGCAAGTTAGTTGGCGCAATGTGGCTGAACTGTTCCAAGTTGAAAGTCAGAGAAAATTATTCGACCTAATGCCTATTCTTCAAGTTTCTCCAGACTCAATCGTCTGTCAAAGGTTTCTAAGCGGGTGATCATTAACAACAAACTTAGCAATGTTGACGACAGATTGCACGTTTTGGTGCACACAAGTGTCATAACACACAAAACGCATATAATATCCCCCGATAGGTGATGAACAAATTGTTGTTCAGCTCTGCTTTAGTTTGCCTCATCCATATAGTGGTATGTCCTGTCGTTCGTCTGTTTCTGGCGTACTTGTTATGTCTTATTTCAGTAAATTGACGAGCAAAATTAGGGTGACGTGTAAGAAATGCAAAAGAAGTTCGAGTACGGCAGTTGTGTGTTGAATGGAAGGAGTGTAAAGTTAATTCAGACTCCTTCAGTAAATTGAACAGAAATTGTTTGAAGGTGTTGTTCAATATTCAGAATTAATGTTCAATATAAAATGCGAGTACTAATCGCACTTGCTTCACATATTTCACCTTTTTTAGGATTCCTTACCGGAAGTTCTTATTTTTTTTTATAGTTCCGTACTAGCCCTCGAGGTTTCACTTCTTCTACTACTTTCTTACTTTTGAACCACTATGAGATATAATTATAATAATATGGGTGACGCTACAGTCCTGGGGATAGTTTCTACCACAACCACTGGGGTGCTATTTTACGTGCTATTTTTCTGTCACGAGTGGATGGCGATTTTTAAGAAGACAGAAATACTCTTTGAGCATTGTCAGTGACTCGAAAGTGGTGGAGCCAGGAAGTGCTTGCGTCAGGGATTGCACCTAGATGTGTTGATGCTCCTACGTATTTCGACGAGTCTGTAGGTACATTTTGTAAAATAAGTGGATCATGTGGGTCACAGAAGATGATGATGGTGATGTAGTTCTGAATAAGCCATAGCAAAAGGCGCTGCAAAGCAAAACAACATCGGTCAAGATCGGCTAAAGAAGCTTCAACGGCCTAAGAAGAGGTCTCCCTTAACCTCCCAGCTCAAGGATATCGAAAAGTCTTGGGAAGTCAATGGCCTCACCGAAGGCATTAGGAAAGGCACCCACGCTTTTCGAATTTGTGAGCGCGATCTGTAACAAGATGTATAAGGCTGTAGTCCGAAAGGCAAAAATCCGTCGACTACAATGGTTCGGCCACATGGAGCGCATGGACACCAATGATCGAGCTAAGAGGTTTTTCGAATCCAAGCTTCCTGTTTCGAAGATGAGGGCGAACGGAGATAACTCGGTTATAAAGACCAAATCATCGCGGACGTTAGACAGTTTGGTCTTGATGACTGGAAGCATGGTGTCCAGCACCTACAGCGATGAAAGGCAGCTATGACTCAGACTCAGACTCAGACTACCCACGGATCGCAGGCCTGATAAGTAGGTAAGTAAAATATCCAATTATAATACAAAATTGGCAAAAGTTACGGTGTCCATCCATAAGTTTCATATGAATCGACCTCAAAATACGTTGCTGGTTGAAGGTAAGGAAAAAGAACCTGTTTGCTGTAGAAAATGGGTTTATCCCACGTTCAAGGTCAAATCGAAATTATGTGACGGTGAAGTCTACGATACATCTTTGCCTGACTTCCTTGACAGCTACACGTTTAGGGCGTCATATGGAAAGATGCTTCTACAGTTTATAACGACGACAGTAGAAGTTTAAGGAGTTCTGCATGACTGCTGTACCTTTGTGTCAATTTGCACAGTGGAACTTTAAACTCCACTTTTGGCTTAAGCTTCAGTTCAACGATAAATTCGGTTTCGCAGTTTTACTTAAGTCTTGAATTGTTCAATTTGTAGTGTAAGTTAAACGAGAACGCGGCCGTTTAAGCCTCAATTCTGCACACCAGCTCTATTTTGTATCGCTCTGTTTTTTAAGTTTTCGTATTTTGTTCTCAAGACATCTGATGTTCGGTAATGGGATCATTTGCAATGGATTCTCCCAGACCGTGGCTTTAGTCATATTCGACATCTAATGAAAAGTTATTTGTCCCCTTTTTTTAGCAAAGCGATTAGTTTGCTTAGATTTATTTCCATTTTTAATTTTATTACTTTTCTTTCACTGGTACGAATCAGGGGTGAAAGTGTTTAAGTGATTTGTGATGCTTGATTATCAAAATGTTGGTATATACAGCAAAGACATGCTACAAAAATTCCAAGCGACTGCAGCAAAGGCATTTAAAACTACAAAGTATACTACAAATGCATGTAGAAGCTGCCTTGAACAAACAAGAAGTCGCCCTTGCCTGCTTCCTGTAAGTGGAAAAGCCCATCGACAGCGTCTGGATATAGGGACTCATCAACAAGCTGAATCAGACGGGATTATCCTCCAACAGCATCAAAATAGTCTATAGCTTCCTGCTTTCCAGAAGATTCTACGTTCAAGTGGAAGGCAGCCTGAAGGCAGACTGACTGGAGCACCAAGGGGGGAGTTGCACAAGGGTTAAAGCTGGGACCGATGCTCCTTAACATCTACACGGCAGGTTAACCGCCTCCAACCAAGATAGTGGACTGTTGTCTATTCGCAGACGACTCGCCACTGACCGCCACGCGAAGCGTCGAAATCCAGACAGGGAACAAATTGTACTACTAAATTGTACTAAGGAGACCACCCCGAGGTGGATGCAGATCAGCAGCTAAATGTCGGAGCATAAATTTAGTCCTCCCTAACGGTACGAAAATAACAACAGACAAAGAGGTCAAGTATATTGGCGTTAACTTCACGTAGAGGCTGAAGTTCAGCAGCCACTCGAAACTGATCCTTAAGAAGGCAAACCTAGGCTTCCATCGCATCTATCTTTTGATGCGTGAACAAAATGTATTTAGCCAGAGGACAAGGCTTCTACTCTACAAGCAGTTAATACGACCGATCTGAACGTACGGCTTCCCAATACGGCACACCATATCTAAGACCAGCATGGAGAAGCTTGGAAATTTTCGAAAGGAAAATACTGCCAGTATGTACAGGTCTCACCTTCGACAGGGACCTACGAAAGCACCACAGCAACAACTAGCTTTACGACGAAGCACACGTCATCGCCTTACAACAGTACATGGTAACACTGTTCAGAAAGCAGCTTCTAGACATCAACACCATCCCCGGACAACGCTACCTCAACGCGCTAAATCTGCTAAGCGAGCAGATGTCCCAACGACATCTAACAACGAGCTGCATGGTTTCTATCAGAGCAGCGATAGCAATTATCATCGAGGCTAAATCGGCTACCGCACCACCACCGAATCGCTTATAAAACGAGGACATCGCGGATGTAACTGATGACTGGAGGCAGGTGTGTGTCCACGGCCTCTTTGCAGCTTGTAATCTGTTTTCCATCACCCTCAACTTATCCAACTTATTCAATTATAATACAAAATTGGCGGTAGTTACGAAATAATGGAGTCCATGCTTTAGGGTGGTTATTTCGTAAACACGCTGTGAATAAGTTTGAACACCTCAAAATATGTTGCTGGTTGAAGGCAAGAATAACGACTTGTTGGCGGTGCAAAAAAGGTAAATACGTTTAAAGTCCAATCGAAATCATTTGTAAGTTACAGACCACGAAACGAGGCACTGCCTGATAGGCAACCAAGGCAGCAGACTTAGAGCGCCCTATAATGACTTCTGTAGAACCTGCCGGGATGAAGAGGAAGATGAAACCATACTACAGTACTTTGGAATATGCCCTGCCCTTGTAGAAACAAGAAGGAAACTGCTAGGCAACTATTTCTTCAACTGCCTCGAAGATCTAGCTAACTCAGTCATAAAAGACATCCTACAATATCTAAAAGCAATGGAATGGCTATTCCGGTGGCCAAAGAAGACCACTAAATCCGGATTAGGTTACGGAATAGGGTCAACGGGACAACCAGGTTGAAACAAAGCCAGGAAGTGACAGCACAATGGATCAAACCGGTCTTAGTTTTACGCAAGCAACCTACCTACTAACAGACCACGATGGATATTTGCCTGACTTTTTTGCCAACAACACTTGTGGAGCATCATATGGAATGATGGTCCTAAAGTTTATGACGACGACAAAAGAAGTTTAAGGAGCTCTGCTTGACAGTTGCACTTTTAGAGCACGGTTCTTAGTCCCTTCGAATCGAGTCGGATTGGAATCTGAAACCTTTTATTGTGGCATTAAACGAGAATTTTTCGCACTCTCGCGTCTTTAATTCTGATGCATGACCTCTGTTTATAGCCAAACTTATGCTCTACTCTACTTTTACTCAGACTGAAAAAAAAAAATTGCAAAATATTCCTAACAACAGGGTTCAACACTCCCTTTCAGATAGTTACTGCGGCCAGAACGACACGAACTCCTTTTATTTTCAGCAACACTCTGCCCCCTTGTGCGGGAATCGGGTGTCAACAGGGTAAATATTTACACATTTCGACAAGTTCGGAAGTAGTTCGGTTCGTTCGAGGATAATGGGGACAAACTGCCTCTGTTGGCTTAACCGCCGACGTACGCGTGGAATCACTCCAGACACCGCAACTCCCTTGAATCGATCAAATAAATGTGAATTGGTGCTCTGCACGCAGTCCATAAAACACCCAGCCACACCTTCCCCCCCCCCCCCCCCAACAAAATCACCGTTTCAACTTACCGTAAAAAACAATTGATGATTCCACTGGTGGTAGTAGTCATCGTTGTAGTAGTTGATGTACGCCCACCACGCGTAGTAGTGCGAGAATATCGACAGCGAGAACAGCAACACCATGGAGTAGCGCACCCGATTCTGGAGTATCAGGATAATCAGCTGCTTGATGCACTCGTACAGTCCGATCACAGCCAGAACTGTCAAAATCCACATTTTCATCGAGTTCTGCGTCGCATTGAAGTACATGTGCTTGTAGGAGGCAATGCCCGACTCGTAGGGTCCCTTGAACACGGTGTCCCAGCAGGAGCACGAACAAAATCGCTTGTCCACAAACCGAGCATAGTTCTGCCAGAAATACCACAACACTGCAATGTGAGCGGGTGGTATTAGAGCCGGTGCCAGACTTCCGCAGGCGGCCGGTAGCCACTTTGTGTCGAACATTTTTGTTGCTGCTGCTGCTGCTGTTGCTGCTGCAATGAGAGATTGTGACAAATTACCTCGAGGAACCATCACCGGTCGGGCACTTACCTGTTGCTAATGCGGAGTTAACTGCAAACCAATGGACGAGTGTCCTTCACATTCTAGAGTCAATGGCACTGCTTAATGGATTTCAACTGAAGTGATGGCGGTCCAATTAATTTCGTGTCGCTCCGGCTGGCTGTGTTCCCTGCTGGCCGGACAATAGACAAGGGGCAAGAGGACGAAAAGAAAACAGAAATGGCAATCGTTAAGCGCTAGACAAACACTTAAAAGCTTTTGACACACTCTGACAGAATACAGGACAAGTGTTCGTCCTTGTATGCCTGCGGCAGCGTGAACGCAATATTATTCCGAAAACATATTCAAATTGGCTTAGCAACGCCGGAGGCGGATAAACATTCATTTCGTCGAATCGATCGAAGTCAAAGTTGTTTTATCGAAATCCCATTCGTTTTCGGTTTGGTGTGGGCAATCCGAAGGCGAAGGCGACACACCACCCACGGTACACATTTGACAGTTTCTCCGTCTGAATGCGAATAAAGTGACGTTCGTTTTTGTTTGTTTTCCTTTGAAAGGGGACACTTGCAGATGCGTCCTTCCGATAGGGGTTAAGTGCCTTTTCCGACTGCATAAACGTGGCTGACATTTGCACAGGGAAGGGGTTGGATTTTACGAGTTAAGTGCGAAGACACTTTGAAAGGATCTCGTTTTGGTTGGGGACTACCGCCACTGCTGCTCTCCTCTTTAAAGAGCCTCGAATCTTTGAAGTAATGGAGTGCGAATGATTTTGAATTCATATCAGGAGGATGGTGGACAAGATTAAGCGCCGACCTTCGCCAAATTGACGCTTCAAAGAGCCGACACTGAATCATCAGCAACCGTGACTTCGAGGCCGTAAGGGCGATACTACACGTGTTGAGTGGGGAATCAATTATCATGTGTGACGCTGGAGACACGGAAATAGATCGTACCGACTAGAGGGGTTTGTTGTTTGAAAGCCAGATGCAATCAGGAGGAGCTGGAGAGCAAGAGATGTTTAGAAAGGAAATAATTCACTTTGACTTGTTTGTTTCAATCGATTTTTGTTTTGACAGATCACGCGTTACCTCACTGTGTCCTGTTATTCTTCTTCAGAATTCTTTGACGAATCGTCATGAAAAGACACATCAGCAACGTCTCCAAATTGTTCAGCTGTCTTCCGAGAACCAGCGCTCTGTGTGTTTGTGTTTTTCGTGCACTTCGAACAACATGTGGTCCGTTATCGGCCTTACCATCTGCAAATTCTAGTCTTAGTGCACGTTTTGGATTTTTTTTTTGTAGTAGACTTTTAGCACTCAGAGTCAAAAAACTGGTCCATTATACTACCAAGCAGCAACCTACATTTATTGGCAATTTATTGGTCTTTCGGAGGAATACCAGCGGGCACTCCTGATGAGGAGCCTCAATCATCAAAGGCGGGACAGTGATAGAAGAAGTGCTCTGCAGTGTTGTCGTTTTCTCCACAGACGTTGCGGAGGGTTCCATCGTTTAGACCAAGCATATTTATGTGCTTGGCGAGAGTGTAGTGGCCTCTGAATACGCCGCTAAGTCGCAGTCTTTTCTGTCAAGAGGTAACAAAAATGCGGCTGACTTCTTACAGACATTAGGGAGAATGCGTGCGATTGTTCTCTCGAGACGCCCAACCATCGATGGAAGCCCTAACCAAAAACTCAGGTAGTCCCAACACAGGTTCGAGTCCTAAGAGTACGTCCTCTGATCCTTGTCTAGTAAGTTTATCGGCGATTTCATTTCTCCTGATCCAGAACCAGGCAAGTCTTAGCGAATTTAGACTCCAGATCGAATTCAGAGAAGACCTGCATTCCTGAACTATCCTGGAAGTGGTTAAAGGGTTGAGCGCAGCTTAGCTGTCGCTACAGACAGAAATGCTCCGCCCCTTCCACCTGTCTTCGCAATATACTTCGTGACCATTAGGATCCCATAGGTTTTGCGTTTGGAAAACCGGCGCAAATTTAACTAACGAGGTGTACAGTCTAACGTTGTTGACCACCACGAAGGCGCCAGCGCCAGACCCTTCATTGGTCTTGGAGCCGTCACTGGAGATTCGAATACCATTCTTTCTTGGCTCAGATTCTGGCCAGAGCCAGTCCGACCAGAGCCAATCTGACAGTCGACTCTGTGCGTCCGACGGTATATCCATAGGGTCAAAGGAAATGCTGTGCGCAAGGCCATCAAAGCTCCAGTGCGAGTTGTACCAAAGACAATTCCTTTTTAAGCGGAAGAATTCCTTGAGAGTGCACCTCATGATGTTGAGTTCAAGGGGAGCAGATTCAGAAGTTCATCAAGAGCAGAGCCAGGCGTATTAGGAAACTTCCCTATGCAGCCTAGACAGACCGTTCTGTGAAGCTTAGTGAAAGCGGCAGTTACATATTTTCGCGATAGCTTTTTCAACCAGGTGACCGATGCATAGGAGAGAAGACGCCCTGTCATAAGCGTGTAGAGCCAAACTGACGTCTTGGACCCCAAGATTGTAGTCATCATCATCATCTGACCCGCATGATCCACTACAGGGGTCTCCACTCGATCCTCCGCCATCGACTCTAACTCATCAGAAGTTATTCCCTTTTCGGGCTTGGTCCTACCACCTCGTCCTGGGTCTGCCAAGCGGTCGCCTACATGATGGAATCGCATTCAAGGCACACCACGGAAGTCGTGATGGTGAGGACATTCGTGCCACATGACCAAACCATCGAAGCATAGCTCTTTCCGTTCGAAGAATCAGCTGCTCTACATTGAGTTCCTCGCGTACTGCCATGTTTCTCACCCTATCCCGCCGAGTAACTCCCACAATAGCAGAAAAAAATCTCTCTTGAATTCGAAATCTTATTCTTTCCGTCATTACTCAAAAAATTGGAACAAATACTGAATTGAAAACCACTTATTTGGCCTTGACACCAAGCTCGGCCTGCCTGATTACAGATCTTCCAAGCTGTTTCAAAATTGAGCCAGCCTGGAAAGCTCAGCTCATTACTCCTGCCACCACTCGTGAAAAAGCCCCCGAGATACTTGCACTTCTCCAACTGTTTCAATGGGATGACCTAAGACTGTCTCCAAGACGAACATTCCCTTATAGTACGTTTAAACTGCACATTTCGGGAAAAAAAATTTCAAAATCCAATTTTGCGTTCCCACTGGAATTTTAACATTTCAAATGACATCTAGTGGCAAAATTGATTACTGATATTTCCATTCCTTTTTTGGGATTATCACTTGAAAGGAATGATTGCTTTGTTGGCAGCTGTTTGTTGTTTATGTCAGCGGGCTGAAATGTGCTTAAATGACGTGCTGAATTGAGGTTGAGGAAATTGAAAAGAGGTTTGTTCGACTTGACAAACTTGCAAATGCAGCGAAGATATTGAACATTTCGCCGAAATTTAACAATTCGAAACGCTGGAATAAGTATGACAAGCTGGTGAAAATTTGGGCTGAAATGTTGGAATTGGGTGGGGTGTGATTGGTAGTTTTCGATTCAATGTGTTTTTTTTTTTTGAGGGAATTTTCCAATCTAGGGTAACGTACATAAATGTAGCTTCATCGGAAATGTGGATGGTGACACATTTTAGTATGGAGTCAGACCAGTCAATTTAGTCCTCCTCGGTTTAAAGAGGGTTAACTGAAAGCCCACTCCTTGTACACCAGTTGGCGATCACGTCTAGAGCTACCTGCTCTTTTGAACAGAAAGCCGCTAGACATGATCCAACAGACAGTACAGCTTCGCCGCATAGTCCTCGTTACTGAATAATACGCGACTGAATGACCGATAAGCAAGCTGCGATTCATATCTCTCTATAAACTCTAAACTCGTCATTAACTGTCGTGCATCTCTTGACGAGAGATTCGAACCGTGTCACATTCGCCTGAGCTGTGTACCAGGCCATAGAGACATTATAAGAAACTGCGAAGCTGACAAACTGCCAGACGATGGAACGTAGGTACACTCTTGGCCAACTTCAAGTTGCAGCTAAATATTCTCAATAAACACTTTGTGAGTGTTAGATGGAGGACCGGCACCACATGCCAAACTTCAAGGCAAATCTAGACCTCTCTCAATCCAAATAGATCAGATAGCTTAATCTCCTTAAAGAGATCCAAAATTAACACTGCAGTGGGAATAATCATCGGACACTGCCTATTAGGTCCACATGCAAAAAAGCTAGGACTATTTTTTTCGGGTCCTAAGAGTACCTCCTCTGATCCTTGTCTAGCATATTTCAGTGTTCCTGTGTTGACCCGCGAGCCAGACAAGTCTTAGCGAACCATCAAGCCATCAAATGATTTCTGCAGAAACTGCCTAGAAAGTGTACAACATCCTTCTTCTAGCTGCCTTGCACTCGCCTCGATCAGGAAAGTCATATTGGGCTCTTACTGCTTCGATAATCTAGGTGACCGTAGTGAAACACCAGTCAAATCAATAGTAGAATTCACTGACAACTCTGGCTAACTGCCATAGAAAGCCCAATCCTCCGTTTTTGTTAACCCACATGGCACGTATAACGAGCCTAGCTTGGCCTAAGTCCATCTAAAGCCACCTACAACCTAAACTAAGCTACGATTCAGGATCTTAGCCAACATTAGTCGTGTAACTGGGCAACTACCAATTGCAACGTTGGAAACAGTGATCCAAAATTGAACCTTCAGAAAGGTGTACTCGCTAAGCAGACGAAATTATATTCAAAAAGTAAATGTCGGAGACTGTTCTTCCAGGCCATAATAAAGTTTTCACAGCCCAAATTTAAAAAAAAAACTGGCTTTAGTGAATCACCACAATTCACCACTTGGTATAAATGTACCTTAAAAAATGAATTAGTGGAAAATTGATGTTCATTACGGTCCAGCGGGGATCTTGGCCTCAACCAACAGTCGTCTCCAACTAACACGATGTCTGGCAAGCTTCCACCAGTTGGTTGAGGTCCATTTGTGTGTTACCGTAAACACAGGCGCCATTTGTTGCGCTCTACTCCAGACTCGGAGTCAGTCAATTTCCTCGCCTCATTCCAAAGAAATCCCCCTTTTCCTCAGCTGTCCTTGAGAGGTGTCTCGTGTCATCCAAATCGAATGATTGCAAAGCAGGTGTGAAATTCAAAGCACTTTCAACCCCCCTTGACAAGGCTCTAATTTCATGAGTTTCATAGGCACACCGGGTGGTTGGGCAAATTAAATTCAGTCAACGGCTCGTGCTCAGGCAAGGAAGTTGTCTGCCTGTTCATTGGCAACACAAACATTCATTGGCGCGTGTCAAATTAAATCCACCACGGCACATCCTTGCTTGATTCTGTCTGAACATAGTTTGAACTGTCTTCCGGTTCATTTAAGTTATTCAAGGATCACACTCAGACGAGTGTGAAAGGAAGCAAGTGCCAATGACAACGACGAGCGACTGTATCAGTCTTGAGTTTGAGTGCTCTTTGGAGGCGGCACTGGGTCACGCGACGGTCAAGATAAATGAATCCAGATATGCAATGAACGAGCAAGGATTACGCGTGAATAATTAATACGATTGGGGAACTCGGACAATCAATTACTGTTTTGATTAATGGCTTGACTGGTGGATTTATGTTCCAGCGATTGCTTAATCACGCCAAATCGTGTCCAGTCGGATGACAACAAATGCGTTTAATTTATAAGCTTTGCTATGAGCACGTTTTGTTATCGTTTTCTTAAAGGTGCTAAGGGTGGGATGGGCTGAGAAACACTTGTGCGTGAGAGCTTCATTTGTTGCATGCCATATTTGAAGTTTGAACAAGCACATATAAAGAACCTTATTCGATTATCAAACTTGGAGTGCATTTTAATAATTTCAGCGTGATGGCATCACGTGCGTTTGCTTGTGTACAGAACGGAGCACCGGAAACGGGGAGCACGAAGTTCGAGGTGGAGCTGCTCTTTACTGCTTTTTGACAGTTGCGTTCCTGAGTAATTTATTATTGCGCATTTTAATGCTTCATAATCACAAGAACCCGTATTCCGTCGCAACAATCGGTGTTTAGGCGACTTCAGGAAACCGCACAAGAAAAAGTCTAACGGGGTCAAATCGCACGTTCGGTGGGCAGTTCATCATCTCATATCATGCACGCGCGATGACCATGCCCTCGAATCGCTCGTGCAGAGTTTCCAGTGTAGCGTGAGCTGTGTGGCACGTAGCGCCATCCTCTTGAAACCACATGTCGTTGGTGTCCATATCGTCCAATTCAGGACAAAAGAAGGTGGTAATCATTGAGCTATAACGCTCGCCGCTAACGGTGATGGCCTGACCAACGTCGTTCTCAAAGAACTATCGACTCATAAAGCCGCCAGCTCAAAATCCACACCCAAACAGTGACTTTTTCGGGCTGCACTGCACCCTCCTGGATCTCATGTGGATTGGCCATTGCTCCGAATTCGACAATCAGGTTTGACGTAGCCAATCATCCGGAAATGGGCCTAATCTTATGGCGACCACAAAATAGGCACCCTATGTCCGTTCATGGTGATTAGGCAAAACAGACTGAATAAATGACAGCCAATTTGACAGAGGTAGCTTCAAGAACATGGCCTCTATCAACTGTCAAAGTTCGGAAGTCCCTATTGGAAGACCCTTTGTGTCAGCAGATTTGCTGCTCTAAGCTTCCGACAAAGGTAAACTTGATGGAATGCGGAAAAATATCGAGAGGTACTTGCGATGTCTCTATCCAAAATAATATCTAAAATACAAGGTGGCGCAAAATTAATCACTCTATCGGAAGATACTATAATTCTTTGCAAATGGCGTCGTACGTCAGTCGTCAAATACGACTTTGTGATTTGTGAACCAGACAGTTGCAGTATATAAACAGACAAGGAATGGAGCGCTATATAACGCAAGAGCGTGGAATAAAAATTGCGTGATTGACGTACGACGCCATTCGAAAAAAAATTATAGTATCTTCCGATAGAGTGATTATTTTTGCACCACCTTGTAGTTCTTAAATGAATAAAGGAACATTTAAATTCAACTCTTGAGACGAACAACAGAGTTAACGCCAAAGAACCTCATGCTCATGTTTTCATCTACGAATGATGAATCGCAATTGCGTGCTGAATCGCAACAAAATCGATTCATTTTTGAAGCGGATCACTTACGGCAACATCAAGCGAGTGACGGTGAGTCGGCGCAAACGGTGGCCAAGCTAGGATTGACGGTGCGATTGGCAGGGAATCATCTACTATGAGTTGATCTGGTCATCGTACGGCCGTGGCGTCGTGCGTCTGTGCGTCCACTCCTACACACTTGAACCTCGCTGTCTGGGTTCGATTCCCAATACAAAAAAAGAATGATTTTCACAGCCCCACCTTTTTCGAGTCACTGACACTGCTCCAAGAGTATAAATTCTAGAAAGAGCATCTCAAAATTGGCTGTTCGGAGTCGGCAGTTGGACCGTCTGAAGGAAGCAATCGCTCAGCAGCGTCCTGCTTTGGGAGAGGAACTGTGTTCCATCAGGACAACGGCAGGCCAGACATGTCGATTGAAACTCCGGGAGCTTGGTTATGCATCCATCCTTCAACGGCATTAGAAATTCGGTGTTCAAAATTTGAACGGTGGAAGATGGGAGAACATTTTGTGGGCGCTGGACGTTATAGTCTGAACCTAGCACCAACGATTTACCACAAGTTCCTGTCCATGGCGAACGATTTTGCTGTCAAGAAGTTTGATTTGCTGCATCCGATGAGTGGAAGGAGTGAAAACTTGATGAAATGCGAAAATTGAAGATGTTTAGGCGATAATACCTCGTTAGTTCTTGATCGAAATAATAGGCATTTAAGTTCAACTATCGACGTCGAACAGGCAGGTTTTGGCGCTGGATCATCCTGCATCGACCACATAAACACCGTACGGATCACAGTCGAGCAATGAGTCCACGTCTCCGGTACATCTGTTGTTTACCGACTTCAAGAAGGCTTTCGATAGCTTGAATCGAGATGCAGTCTGGGTGGCTTTGAGCAGGAAAGACATTCCAAAAAAATTTCATAGCCATTATAAATGTGACAACTATCACGTCTTACACAATGGTGCCAGTTGACAGAGGAGTTAGAGGTCCAAGGTGGAGTTCGTCAAGGGTGCTGTCACCACTGTTGTTTCTGTCGGTTATCGGCGAAGTACTCCGTGCAGCATTGACGGAAGAAAATCGTGTTTTGTGACATTTTATCTTAAACACCTTGACAATGCTAACGATGTTTGTCTACTTTCACATCAGATCATGGACCTTCACTTGATGTCCCACGCTATAAAAACTCCCTCTCATCTGAAGTAGATGTTTCAATGAATAGGGACTGTTTTATAAATGTTGTGGCTGTTGTATGGAGACATCAAACGGCGCGAAGCCACGAAGCCACGCATACAAACGTGTAGCAGAACGGTTGAAGAGGAATCGAGTTCTTTATGATTGAGTTGGAGGTCTCAAAAGCTTTACAGAAATTCGAACGAGAAGGTTCGCCGGCGTGGTTGGCGCCCTATGCCTCCCCGATGGGTTTAAGGACGGACACAAGTAAGTAAGCATAATCACAAGGCCTCAACCACATGCGGCCCCGATTCGGAACTTAAGGAAGAATTGAAAAACCTCAAGCCCAAAAGAGGTCCTGGTTATGATTTAATCACAGGAGAAGTTCTGAAAGAATTACCCCAGAAAGCGCTTCTTATGTTTCTCTACCTAATTAACGCCGCCTTTAGATTAGAACATGTCCCTAGTCAGTGGAAAGTGACGGAAATAATAATGGTGCCGAAACCGGGTAAACCCCCAACAGACAAAAAGTCTTATAGACCGTTTTCACTGCTTCCGATAATGTCTAAAGTGTTCGAACGAATATTACTTAGACGTTTAAGCCCGGTTGTGGAAGAAAGACGACTTATTCCTAATCACCAGTTCGGTTTTAGAAGTAAGCATTCAACTATCGACCAAGTACATCGAATAACTGATGTTATAGAAAAATCATTTGAACAAAACCAAGTCTGCTCAGCTGTATTTCTCGATGTCTCGCAAAATCTTTGACAAGGTTTGGCACGAAGGTTTGAAACACAAGCTTCGAGAAGACTTTACACAATTTTATCGAATTATCTAACTGATAGAATCTTCCGTGTGAAATATGGGAAAGAATACTCCCTATTTTAGGCTATACAAGCTGCAGTACCTCAAGGAAGTGTCCTTGGTCCCCTCCTTTACTTACTGTATAGCAGCGATATACCGCAGGTCGTAGGCACCGGGCTAGGCACATTTGCTGACGACACCGCCATTTTAGTAACTGCCAAAATAGTCGAAGAATCAACCAGAAAATTACAACGTGCTCTAGACCGGATACACGAATGGACGAACACTCAGCGAATTCAGCTTCACGAAGCTAGTTCCGTTCATAAAAATTTTACGTATAAGAACGTGAATAACTTGCCCGTTTTTATAAATAATATTCAAATAACCTTCGGTAATGAAGCGAAATACCTCGGAATGAATCTCGATGTAAAGCTTAAATGGATGGAGCATGTCAAAAAGAAACGTGAAGAGCTCCAATTAAGATACAAAGACATGTACTGGCTTATTGGAAAATATTCCAAGCTAAGTATTGACAACAAATTGCTTATGTACACGCAAGTGCCTAAACCCGTCTGGACGTATGGTATACAACTATGGGGTTGTACCAAAGAAAGTAATAGAAACATACTACAAACAATTCAAAATAAAGTGCTAAGGGCCATCGTCAACGCACCCTGGTATATACGAAACAGCGACATCCACAGAGATCTTGGAATTCCATCAGTCCATGATGAAATTACGAATTTTGCTCGTAAGCATAAGCGTCATCTGGAAGAGCACATAAACTCTGCTGTCCTTCCAATTCTCGACGAAAGCAACGCTTTCCGCCGTCCGCAAAGGACCAAACCCCTTGACCTAGCACTGTGAATTCAATCCGCGCTTAGCTGCGGTGATAGCAAGAACTCTCAATGGAGAATTTCTTGCCAAATGCACCTAAACCAAGAAAGTAAAACTCCTGGATAAGTGTAAGACTTAGTTGTAGTGGAAATATATTTTATTTGAAGAGAGTTGTTTTTACTGAGTGAAAATCCCTTTCGCTATGTGGGAACGGCCCCCATAGTGTCTTGTGAAGATCCTCACCTACACTCGCAAAAAAATAATCACAAGCCACTGAACAAAATCATGTTTTAACTTCAAAATAACAAACGAACGAGTTGGGCGGTTATATGATAAATGGAAGTTTTGAATTTTTTGACAATAAATAGTCATTAACGCAGACCCAGTCAAGGTGGAGAGACATCCGACGCTACATATGATTGTTCACTTATCCGCCGACTTATAACGTACACCTGTGTCAGTGTGTCCATTAGCTGATTGTTCCTCTTCGTGCTGGACACATTTTGGATAATCTATCACTATCCCATCACGGGGTATGAAGGACATTGAGGAACAGAAAGCATTTCATTCAGTTTCGATTTGATTCAGAAAACAATGAACAGAAACCTTAAATGTCAGAAAATAGTGCTGCCATGCGATTGACTTCATAATCATTCTTGGGAATATCGTTCAAAATTCAAAGGCCGGCACTAGAAACACAGTCTCCCGGAAGTCTGCGGACGACATTGACGTGATTTCCCGAACAAAACGTGTCGGAGGGATGCTTTGAAGTAACGCCAGACGAGAGACAGGGTTGAGACCGAGTGAGCTACAATGTATGTCACAGTAAACGAGGCATACGCATGCAGTCGTCGAGGGACACACAAAGTCGACGACTAACCAGCAGCAGCAGCCAGCTACTAGCACACAGTCCCTTCAAAAGAATTGCTGACGAAGCAGCCCGTCTCAGGCGCACTTTAAATTTTTTCCCGCAAAATTCATATTTATCAGAATTTCCTCCACCCATGGCTAGGCCCGCATTGAAACGAAATCTTTTTTCCAAAGAACGTGCAATCGAATTGTGCGAGTAAACGCAGAATGCTTAAAACACCCTCAACGACACATCACATGTGACTCTTCTCCACAGTCTGCGTCGCACGTCCACATCCCATTGACTTCATCCTTAAAAACGGCTTGTGTATGGAAAATGAGCTCCTCGTTTGTCCTGCCAGCAGCGCAGCATCCTCCCCGATTTGGGGCGCTCGTGGCTGCTTTGCAAATCGAATGAAATCCGCGCGCACACACGCTCTGCACGTTGCCCGGCGGGGTTAACTTGATTCCCCCCCCTCCCCCCTCCGTCTATTGTGAAAGCTAAACACAATAAATCGCTGGGTAATTAATCAGATACTCTTTTCAATCCGAATCGATTACGTCAATGCGAACCACTTCAGTCGGTCGGATTCGATTGCGAGTGTATCGCGTGGCTCCTTAGCTATTTATAGCCGGAAAGAGTCTCTGCTTGTAATTTATTTGCATGTTTATCGCCGAGTGTGTGTGTGCGGAGGGGGGGGGAGGGCTGCTGCTTCTGTAAAGGATCAAGAATTACGATGGCCTCGAGCGATTTGGTAATCGCATTCTCGGATCGTCTTCCGCAAGAGAGTAATCGAAATGAACTTGCCTCGCGTCGGGCTTTGTGTGCACACCGCGCCGCGCTGCGCCGCTCTCCGCCGCGCCCCATCATCGAAGCGCAAACATCTCGGGGTGGTGTGGCATTCTCCCAAAGCAGCGGGGCGCGCTATAAATAAACGTTTGTTCACCTCTGCGAGGAAAATTAAGTGAAATATACGCGCACGCATACATGACTACATTCCATTGTAATTATAGAAATCGAAGAAATATTGTGCTTATGGCTAAGGGAAATCCGTTGGATAAATAATTAGCGGCACTCGTGCTGGGCGATGTTTAGTTACCCTGCTCTGTGGCTATGAGCGAAGGACATGCTTGGGGGCATCGGAGCGGAACGGGTTGACGAGACGATTGAGGTGAGGCGACTCGGTGTTAATTAGCGTCATCAATGGCGCCTTGTCAGCGTTCAAATGAGCATCTAGTTTCGGTTAACCGAAGAGTTCATTCAACCGTGAGGCTTGGAGTCAATTTGCTGTTGTTAAGGACAATGAGGCCGTTAGTCAGGCGGTGCGCTGAGTTCCATCGATGTGGTAGCACTCTGGACTGGCGAACCATTGCCGGTTAATTCTGGGATTGATTTTCTCCCGATCAAGGGCTACTAAGGGCTGGAGGGCTGGACACAGTGTCAGCTATCACTGATTGGGGGTTACATTCATGACAAAATCCAGTGTCATGCGACCCAATTTAATTAAATTCCAAACGATGAACTTGTTAAACCCGGCTACGCGTAAAATACCCCATAACGCCGTCTGTGGCAGTTGATGGAAGCTCTTATTCCCTTTCTGAATCGATGTCCGTGCCTGGCAAGGATCATGTCGGGGATGTCCTTGGCAGATCACTCTTCAACGAATGTGGTGTCGAACTAGATGGACTTCGGTTTGGTTAAGGTTTAAAAACAGCCGGCAGCAGTAGTCACATTGAGGCCATCGTATGCTATCACACGGATCGAGTCGATCTTATTCCGAAAACCGCTTTGAAGATGGCTAAAACTAATGAACCTCAGTTAGGCCAGGTTGTTTAGGAAGTAAGCCCCGAAGTGACATCTCCTTCGGGAGAGGAGGGCGCTGCAATAACAGAGAATGTACAAGATCTCCTTGTCTTTACAGAAGTCGTTGTGGGGTAGGTCCGAATCTTGAGGCGCGAGTTCCAATGACTCCGTCCCCAGTGATGATTCCGGTAAGTGTTCTCAGATTTTGCCTAGTCATTCTGATCAGACTGGATGATAATCTGGAGGCCTATTCAGTGTCAGAAGACCATCTACGATTGGTGAAGGCAAGCCTCGAAAGTTTAGCAGATGTTTGGCAGTAGTGACAGGCACGAAAGGCTGATCTCCATCCAGAAAGAGTTCTGAACTACTGCCCTCCCTAGCGAGATCATCCGATTCGCAATTTTCTGGAATTTCACAGCGTCCTGGCACCCGGCGCCCACCTGAGTTGGATGCTAAAATACTCATCTGGTTAAGTAGATAGACGGCACTTCAGAGAAGTCTTTGATGAAAGTGTGACCACAACCAGAGCTTCAAACGCCGTCTGGCTATCGGAACAAAGGTCTGGGTGGGTGGGGAACAGGTCTAGTGTCATTTTTGGTCATTTTGACACTGACAGCTGTTTGCTGCTCAAAGTCTTGACAGAGTAGTGAGTATCATACCTCCGCAGAACGAAATGAGTCGCTTTACGCTTGAACAACGAAAACTTATTTCCAAAGTGAGTGCTGCCCAAACAGTGCGTATTTTGAAAAGAAGAAGTTTTGGCCAAAATGAAGCACCCACCGCGTCTGCTGTACGCAAGTTTGTGCGAAAAGTTCGTGAGACCGGTATGCTAGTGGACAACATTCATGGTTCCCGTGATCGTACTGTGCGCACAGATGAGAATGTGGCTGCTGTGGCCGAGAGTATGAGCCTCAATTCACGAACATCCACTCGTCATCGATCTCAACATTTCACCCACTAGCCAGAGGAGAACTCTGCACAAAGATCTCGGTTTATTCGCTTACAAGGTCCAATTGATTCAGCAATTGAAGGCGCGCGACCATCCGCTTCGTTAACGCTTCGCAGTTTGGTTCTTAATGCAGCTTAAATTGGACAACGAAAAATCATCTTTTTTGACGAGGCGCATTTTCATCTCGGCGGCTACGTTAACAAACAAAATTGTCACTGAAAGCCCGCAAGTTATTGTCGAGAAGCCGATGCATCCACAGATAGTGTCATTTTGGTGCGGATTGTGGAGTGGTGGCATTATTCGACCATTTTTCTTCGAAAATGAGGTTGGGACCAACATTTCGGTCAACGGTGTTACAGAGCCATGTTAACCGAATTTTTTTTAATGAAATTGAAGACATGAACTTGGTCGACATCTGGTTCATGCAGAATGGTGCGCCATGCCACACAGCCCATGCCACAATCGATATTTTGCGCAGCACATTTCCAAATCGTGTTATCAGTCGATGTCAAATGGCCGCCTCGGAGCTGCGATTTGACCCCTTTGGACCTTTGTATGTGGGGAATCATGAATTACCGATGTTGTGCCAACAATCTGGAAATTAGCCAAGCACCTAAGGCCAATATCATCCAAGGAAGCCGTGAGCTACAGGCCAAAACCCTCAACAAGGTCCTGGAAAATTGGGGTGACAGAGAGCGCTACTGCAAAGCCAACCTAGACAGCCACTTGAACGACGTTGTACTTCATAATTAATGGGAATCTTTATTCTTACTAGTAAAGCTAGAATACATGGAAAAAAATTGGCTTTGTTCATTTTATTGCATTTTTAAAAAGATATGTATTTGGCCCACCCTGTAGTTTTGATAATCTTCAGTGATTCTTGCCCCTGCATAGCAAGACATATACCTAATTAGCATGTATGCAAGTAAACATCGTCCTGCTACTAAATAATTTAACCAGCAACGTCTGTTGGATTCCAAATCCTATAAGCAATTGATCAAATTGATCAGTAAAGTTGAATAAACTTCTGACATATACTTCGTAGTTCGTATGCGTATACGTACTTTTTCTTGAGTGAAAATGGAGTCGATTTTTTTGTTTCGATTTTTATTGAATCTTGCACAGACAGAAAGAAGGTTTTAAACAAGGCGACACTCTGTCATGTGATTTCTTCAACATCATACTTGAGAAGATCGTGCGAAACTTAAATGTCAACACCAGAGGCACGATTTTCCTAAAGTCCGTTCAACTGCTTGCCTACGCGGACGACACTGACGTGATTGGACGAACACAGCGAGCTGTCAATGAGGCTTTTGCTGGCACTGAAGCGGAAGCAGCTAAAATGGGTTTGGAAGGGAATCAGGGCAAAACCAAGTACATGCTGTCATCGAGAACATCGACGTCTCGGACAGAGCGTCATAATGGGCAGCAGAAACTTTGAGGTAGTCAAGGACTTCGTCTACCTCGGCTCTGCAGTAACCAGGGACAATAACACCAGTGTCGAGATCAAGCGCAGAATTACTCTTGCCAATCGCTGTTTCTTTGGACTCAAGGCAATTGAGTAACAGAGCCATCTCTCGAAAGACCAAAGCGACTATATGCAACACTCTGATTATCCTCGCTTGGTCGTTTTGAGAGGAAAGCTGTGCGTGCGATCTCTGGTCCTGTTTGCGTTGATGGCGTCTAGAGGAGAAGATTTACCCATGAACTGTACGGGCTGTGTAGCGACAGGCACCTAGTTAAGCGTCTTCGGATCCAACGCTTAGGAAGGCTTGGTCACGTAGAGCGGATTGACACCACAGCTCCGGCCCGAAGAGTCTTCGATTCCAAACCATTGGGACAACGCAACAGAGGGCGTCCTAGAGCGAGATGGCGCACACAAGTGGAGAAGGACCTCAACCAACTTGGTGTGCACAACTGGAGGCAGCTGGCGAAAGATCGTGCTGGCTGGAGAGGCTTGTTGGTTGTTGGCTCAGGTCCAGGAAGAAGACAAGAAGAAGATTTCTAGGTAGTGATTCCTTTAACAACCTTGAAGATTTAATGAACGCCAATGTCAGGGACATCCTAAGATACCTCAAATCGATCAGTTCAGACATCATGGATACCAATGATCCTGGGTCGAGAAGGAACGAAACTCCGGTACAAAGACCAAGTCATCGTGGACGCAAGACAGCTTGGCCTTGACAACTGGCGGCAGTGTGCCCAGAACCGTCATCGATGGAATGCAGCTATTGCTCGGGCTCAGACGCTCCGTGGGTCGTGGTCAAAACGCCCCTGCAACTCGCACAGACTAAGTTAATTCATTTGGCGCGTGCTTCCTTCGCTATGGCAACAGCGAGGCATTTGAAGATTTAGATCAAACAGCTTACGATCTTACGTCAGTCGAATAATATTGACCATCGACGTCTCCTTCATCTGCCTTTTATCGCTCCCGACATTTCAATTGTCAATCAAATGCCAAAGTTCATTGCAAAGCGGACTCGAATATCAAATTGGATTCTCACCTCCATTTGCCTGCCTCTATTCGTAGAAATGCCCGTCGTCCTTGTCACCTTCAAAATGAAACTGGCACCAGTCCACTCGGGGTTCCTTTCATCTTGCGCCCATCGCCGCCATCAGCGCAGCCAGTTTGACCCTCGACTGTGTGTATTGATCTGAAGATGACAATATTCCCTAAACAATGGAGGTCAGCGAGGCTAAAAGCCGAAAATGACAGCACAAAGGACCTTAGTTTCTGAAGTAAACTTGCTAGTCACCCCTACCAACACGAGTGGTTGCTGTCAAAGCTATGTCGTGGTCTAATATGGTCTATCCTTGCCTTTTTGGGAACAGACAAAATTACATCATATAGATTCAACCACGCATTTACTAAGGAAGGAAACGCCGTAGCGGCCAGTTTCGAAGAAGGCGCCGAGACAGCCGAATTGGACTTCGTCAGAGGGTCAACCCGGTTGGACATACATCCGTATAAAAGTGTGATGATGCATTGAATTGAAATGAGTTTCCCGAATGGGCGGTGGAAATTTTGGCAGGTGATCCGGATTTTGGCAAAGGATCATCTTCTCGGACGAGTGCCAATTATTGCCGTTATTAAAGCGAACACAATCCACAAGTGTTCGACCATAAATGCATCCACAATGATTGACTGTTTGGGGTGGCATCAGTGGGCCTTGTTTCTTTGGAATTGACAAAGGAAGACCGACTTCCTGTGGCCAGAGCTCCATAACATCGATATATACGAGTTGGGGTTCCAACAAGACGGATTTCGGTTAAGTTATGTGCACATGTTGCTCATCTTGCGAACTTCGCAAACTCTGGCATTTTATTCACATCACACATGGACTAATCGTTGGTAGTAGAATTAACGAATTGTTTTGCCGTGAATGCATGTTGACTGCAACCGGCACTTTGTGGATCGAGTTTTATTTACTTTGACAAGTTGGCAAGGATATGATTAATTTTGGAAATTTAATAATAATATTATGTGTGGCGCTACAGCCCGTAGAGGGCCAGGGCCTAGCTTCTCAGCAACCACTCGTGTTGTGCGTGCTATTGTTCTGTCACGAGGGGAAGGGACCTACTGTTTTATGCCGACTCCGCACGGCCAAGTTTGAGAAGCTTTTTTTCTAGACAGTTATACTCTTTCAGCATTGTCAGTGACTCGAAAGAGGTGGGGCCGTGAAAAGTATTTCTTGTCGTACCAGGAATCGAACCCAGACAGGTAGGTCCAAGTGCTTAGGAGTCGACGCAAATACCCACAACGCCACGGGCCACCAAATTTTGGAAATTTACAATCGTTAATTAGGATGTTTAAGCTAGGTTTTTTGGAGATTTTTCTCAATAAAGAAATGGGATGATTAAATGAACAAACCTTGGTATACCAAGAATAACTAATTTTTTTTTGTAATTTTGCAGAGAATTGTTTATTTACGAAAATTTGCTGTTGCAGATCGCAGCTCATCTGTGCAGTAGTTTAGTCTGTTCTCGCAGAGAGGCCCCAGATAAGGTTTCTGTTCTGTAATCTAAATATGTGATATGCTTTCAGAGATGTACTTTTTGCAGTCAATTTTAAGTCAAATTTGATCGATTGCGTAAGTACGTACTGGAAATGTAAATTTGCTTCTAATTCATGTGAGGTCCACTTTAGAATCACCAGTTTTCTGAAAGTGATAACTTTATAACGATATAATAGTCTATCTTCCCTTGAGTGTGTGGCAAGAGTTAAAAATAAGAGTAGAACCAAAAAGAGATTATCAGGAGTAGGGTATTGATGGTCCTCTTCTGAGGGCCATTCCGTCTCTATACACAAACTGTAGCAGCTGTGTTCGGGTAAACGGTGCTAAATCAACACCTTTCACCGTGGGCGTTGGACTTCGCCAAGGGTGTGTCTTGTCACCTCTCCTTTTCATTGTATATATGAACTGGATGTTGCAGCGCAGCCGAGGTGAGGAATGTTTCACATTCGGAGAGTTGAGGGTAAGTCATCTTCTTTTTGCAGATGACTTGGTTATCCTCACATCCTCCCAGACGGAACTCCAGGGCGCACTCGATAGGTTTGTGGCCGTATGTGCTGATGCTGGAATGTGGGTTAACGTGGACAAATCGGACGTTATGGTCGTTTCCAGAACGCCTGTTCAATGCACTCTGCATGTTAGTGGAGTCCCATTGAAGCAGGTGGAGAAGTTTAAGTATCTCGGGGTCTTTTTCACGAGTGATGGACGGAGTAATGCTGAGCTTTCCGGTAGGATTGGTCAAGCTGGGTCAGTTTTGACACAGCTTGGTAGTTCTGTAATCAGAAAGGTCGAGCTTGGTGTCAAAGCCAAGTTAGCGGTTTTCAACTCAGTATTTGTTCCAACTCTCTCACCTATGGTCATGCAATTTGGGTAATGACCGAAAGAATAAGATCGCGAGTGCAAGCTGCTGAGATGAGATTTCTTCGTGCTGTTGTGGGAATTACTCGCCGGGATAGGGTGAGAAACACGGCAGTGTGCGAGGAACTCAACATTGAGCAGCTGCTTCTTCGAACGGAAAGGGCTATGCTTCGGTGGTTTGGTCACGTGGCACGAATGTCACCATCATCACGACTACCGAGGCGGGCGTTGAATGCGATTCCATCAGGTAGGCGACCGCTTGGCAGACCCAGGCCGAGGTGGTTGGACCAAGTCCAAAAACTCGCCGGGTTACGCTTGGGCATTGCTCCTGATGAGTTAGAGTCGATGGTGGAGGTTCGTGCGTGGATTACCCCCGCGACCCCTTTAGTGGATCATGCGGGTCAGAAGATGATGATGATGTGATCGGGATTTCTAGGAAATAAGGACCTAAAGACCTAGAGAACACAAATCAGGGATGAAGAAGGGACTTTTGAAAATGTATCGAAATCCAAAAAGAAATTGTACTGAATAGGAGCGATCACATGTACACTCATACCGGACAGACGTGGTCTGACAGACTCAGACTCAGACTCAGACCGTGTGAATGCAAGAAACGACTGTTGGACACTTCGGATGGTTTTCAAATAATTTTAATATTTTGATGGTTCGGCAGACATATTCGATTGTGTGAACGGCGGTCCGCCCGAACTGAAGGGAATTTCAGTTCTGAACAAGTTTATAACTGTGAGATGATAAATTAAAATAAAGTGTAAAAAGATTCTTCGATTTCTTCTAAAATCTTGTCTATTACATCCCCTCCTAGGCATACGTCCACCGCAATTGAAATTCATTTGAAAAATGAAGCCTGACATATTCAGCGAAAGTCACAGAGAGTTTCTAGCAAATTTTGCCAACTAGTTTTGATTGAACTCTAATTTATAAAGGGTGATTTTTTAGCTATTATCTTTTTGGCAACACTGGTTTAAACAGCTGACGCACGTTTCGTGTTCTGTTTCACTGTCAAACATCTTCAGTTTGGTCTATAATTTAACCATGAATCGTCTTACAAATGAACAACGCTTCCAAATTATTGAATTTTGTTATCAAAATGCGTGCTATGTTAAGAAAATTCATCGAGCGCTTCTTCCATTTTATGGTCAGAAGCTCACTTTTGGCTCAATGGGTACGTAAATAAGCAGAATTGTCGATTTTGGAGTGAATATCAGCCAGAAGCATTGCAAGAGCTACCAATGCATCCAGAAAAAGTCACAGTTTGGTGCGGTTTATAGGCTGGTGGCATCATTGGACCGTACTTCTTGAAAGATGATGCGAATCGTAACGTAACTGTGAATGGTGAGCGCTACCGTGAGATGATATACAACTTTTTTTTGCCCAAAATGCAAGAGCTTGACTTGCATGACATGTGGTTTCAACAAGACGGTGCCACATGCCACAGACAATGAACTTATTGAGGGGCGAGTTCGGTGAACATTTTATTTCACGTTCGGGACCGGTCAATTGGCCGCCTAGATCGTGCGATTTAACGCCATTAGACTATTTTTTGTGGGGCTATGTTAAAGCTCATGTCTATACATACAAGCCCGCTTCAATTGACGCATTGGAAGACAACATTGAAGCATTTATTCGTGAGATACCGGCCGAAATGTTGGAAAGAGTATGCCAAAATTGGACTAAGCGGATGGACCATTTGAGGCGCAGTCAAGGGCAACATTTGCATGAAATAATCTTCAAGCATTAAATTATATGGACCGTACCAAAAGATTTCATGCATTTTTCTGAATTTTATGTGTTTTTTTTTTTGAAAAACTTTCCTATAGCTTTTAAAAAATCACCCTTTACAAATATTGGTCTTGATACGTGATTTATGTAGGAAACCAAATAATGTCATAAAATGTATTGAATTTGATGGAAGTGTACAAAAGCATAGGCGATTGTATCGAAACCAGTACAATTGTACCGACTTTTTCATCCCTGGTACAAATTGACGGCAGTTGTGTGACGAAGTTAGTGGAGAGCGACCGTGTGAGACGACAAATAAGAGTTTATCTGAGAATCTATCTGCGAAACAGCAGTCTTATTTGAATTTTAAACATCCTAGATGTGGTAAGTCTTGCTGTAAAACTCTATCAACACTTTTTCGGAATGCTTATAGCGAATTCCGACGCATGATGTCGTGAACTGCGTTTTTTGAACCTGAGACATTGGTTAATAAGACGAATCAATTCGCCATTGAACCTAGACAGCCTACGGAGACATTTGTTGTGTTGAACCCTGAGGGGACCAGGACACACAATCTAATAGATCAATAGTGTCCGACATGTCTACACAGGGATCACATGGGTTTTTCCGATAATGTGAAAAATGGGGCCTCTACATCTCTTGAAACGCCATTGCTTAGCTTCTTGAGTAACCGCTTTTATTAAACTGTTGCTGCTACGTTTAACGTCTAGTTCGGGCCAGTGCTGCCTTACTTGTGAGTGAACTTAAACAGATGGGAGAAGAAATATTAGCATATTGCTAAAAATACAGAAACGTCATTCAAAGTGTCCAATTCGAAATGCAATTCACTGGTTGGGTGAAATAATCAAGTTTAAACAAATGGTCGAATTCTATCATTTCATGTCAGAACAAGTTAACGTTTTCCTGCACCTTTTTTTTTTTACTAAAATGATAAAGTTTGACTCAAGATTTACCACAGAATGTAAACCACGACATGGCAGTACTAAACATAATGTAGGTACGTAGATATGTAATGTAACGTAATGATAGACTTCTTTGTTCACTTTCATTGGCTTCGTTTACTGTGCCTGTGTTTTCGTTCACTTTCGTTGATCTTGTTCACTTTTATTGAATTCGTTCACTTTCGTTGATTTCGTTCACTTTCGTTGATTTGGTTCACATTCATTGAATTCGTTCACTTTCGTTGATTTTGTTCACTTTTGCCTACTACGCTTGTTCACTTACGGAGTGACTTGAAATTCTGTGTGCGTATGGAAACATCACTTGGTATAGGAATTTCACTTATGCAAACAATTGTGGGTACATTGTAGGCTGATTCTGGCTACTTTTTGTTCGATTTTGACATAAGCTGTAGTCTTCGCACATTCATTATGTTTGACCCTTTATACCTTTAGCAAATTCAGTGACTTACAAGAAGTGGTACGGCGAAAGTGAAACGTCCATGGTTGTCTAGTCAGATTCAGATTCGAACCTGGAACACTCTGCTGAGAAACCAACACACCACTAAGCACCTTCAAAGTAGCCTGCTTTTTAGATCAATATGTAATTCGAACTGGAAACAATCCTTGGCACGTGCATCGAGTATAGCAGCTGCTGAAACCAGTTACTGGCATCCAACAAGTGTGGGCGTAACTTCGATCATAAGCAATGTTTCCTAATTCTGTGCGACATTGTCATGGGAAATCTATGTAAATCGACAGAGATTCAACATAATGAAGCCAAGTGACGCTTCGAAAATGTCCTATCATGTATGCAAAATGTGCATGATGAAGAGACAAATCAAAAATGTTGAAGCGAGTCTAGAAGCTACCTCCGCCTTGTCACTCTGACAAGTTGAAGCTGAAGTGAATTCAGCAAATTAAAACCAGGTGGAATGGCAGTTCGGACCACTTCCAAGCATCACTGTGGACCACGTCACAAAGGGGTGAGGGTGTGTCACTTTAGCCGAACACAAGTATCACTGTAACCAAAGAAATCACTTAAACTAAATGTTGTCACGAATGTGTTATGAAATTATTCCACTTGTCATCCACAGCGTACACGAGTGTCATGCAGCCCTTTTGAAAAAAAAAAAAAAAAAAAACACCAAACGAAGTGAAAAACCTTTCCATCAAGACGTGCTCTCATTCGAACAAATGTTGATTTGACGCCATGCCTCCCAACAGTAATCCTCTTTGCCACTCAGACTAGGGCACATTATCCCACTATCCACTGTCGCCGGGTTGTGCCTTTCGAAAGGGGATATTCTAAAACTTTATAGATTCAGGTTAAGTCAGTGGCCGTTACCCCACAACACGAAACCCATTCCGTTGTGTACGTGACAACGAGTTGGAAGCGTAAATAGCCATCCATTTGCACTCGTCCTCATACATGCGACTATTCACTTACTTTTTGGAGCACACACACATACACACACCCCTTACATCCCTAATTCCATTTGCAGCCCTAGTCTCGGCGATGTGCAGCCCGAGGAGTCGCACAAAATGAGCATAATGCTCATCGTGATCATGGGAAAACAATCACGTCAAATGTGTAAAAACTAAAAACAAACGGAACTACGGGCGAGGGGAGCGGTGCTGGCTTGGGTGATAAAACGTGCGGAGCGATGCTTGGAGACGAGTGCGAGTGCGAGTGGGGTGCAATAGACAAGCGCACCGCACACTCACAGCACTCGTAAGACTTTAAGACGACTTTGCAGCGAACCGCCCCGCCTTCACCCAAACGATGGTCATAATAAAAAGAAAATTATCGCACTTTGTCGACGTGGCTCAGATGGGACGAGGGGGCCGAGAAGGGCGCTCGCTCCGAGGGTGCAAGGATATTTTTCTTCGGCTGCAACCCCGTCGGCTTCCATTTCGATTTGATTTATCCGAGTTGGATAATGATTTGACGGGAATTCGTGTGTGCGAGTGCGGGTTACATCCATTTTGCGTAACACGGCCATCCCTTGGCCTCGGCGGAGACGCGGTTGGCAGGAGGCGGCGCGGCGCGGCGCACCGTCGTAGGGACGCTGTGGATGTTAGCTATGACTTCTTACCGACAAATGTGAATCTGATGTATCCGTGATATTCTCGTGTTCGTGTTCGCTTTCCAAATGGCGCTGCTGAGTGGTGTATCCCCTGGTTTCAGGTGTGGATTTGACTTTTCACTAGTTTTCGCGAGCAACCCTCGCCCGCGAGTACCGGTGTCGGTGTCGGTGTCCGTGTCTCTCGTCGGTGGTTGCCACAGTGGCACACACGGCCGCGCCGGGTGGGGATGGAGACGACCCTAATAGATGGGAGATGAGAATTTGCACAGTTTCACTCGTGAGGGGGAGAGGGAGGGAGGGAGCAAAAATATTGCTTTTCTTTTCGCGAAAATCTCTTGCACAGCGCCCGGCCGGGTTGGGATAGATATAGAAAATGAAAATGTTCTCGTTTTTAGTAATTTTTCACGCCTAGTTGGGTTCTCGGTGAAATGCGACGGCGACGATGTGAACGACAACGGTGGCTGCGACGGCTGACGGAGGCGTCCCCGTCGTTATTTTGGCACTTGCAATTTTTGGTGGATGATGAGAGCGTACTGAAAACACCATCGCGGCGCAGTTCCTCTTTTCTTCTCGGGCACTGCACGGAGGCGGGATGCCCATGTGTTGGTGGTTCAATATACTGGCGCAAAGAGCGCGCCACTGTCGATGTGTGCGTTTTGTTTATGCGCGTGAGGGAGAGTGTTTGATGCGCAGAGGACCATATGATTGGTTATGTACCGTTGATGGCCGTTGACGGGGATAATCACGATGCTTGGCATGTATCTCTGTGCTTGTTTGTCTGAGACTGCTGGTGGGTGGGTTGCCTGTGCACACACGCGCCTGCAGGAGATTCGGTGGTGGTTTCCATGGTGCGCTGCGATTTCGATTGCACCTGTTGGGAGATTTATGAGCAGAGCTTCGAGCGGGGGTCATGCGTGGTGGATGTTCCGAATGTCGGAGCTTTCGTGTTGCGAAAGAGTCCATTAGAATTTTAATGAACAATGCCAGACAATTATCGAGTAGTTTCGGGTGTTTACTGCATGATGTCGCTGTACCATGGCGTCTGGTGGCGGTTGAATTTGAATGAAAAATTAAAAAAAAGGGGAATATTAGGTTTATTGTAAGAAGGTATACTCTTTTTGGATAACGGGAGCAGCATTTTTTCACACCTCGACGCTGTTTGAATACTTACATCTCCATTTAGGTGCGAAATTGCCTCGCATTGTGATCTACTAGCCAATAGTTTGGTTATAGGCATTGTTCAGCCCTTAGAATCGGTGCTGTAAAAATACTTCAATTACATCTGGCGGAGTTTTGGCGATCTGTCTTTTCAATATTGTAGGTTAGACTCTGTGTTTGAGGCAGCCATAGCCATACATTGCTCTTAGTCTCCCCACAGACTATGGAAACTAAGACTGCTTTACGCAATCGAAATGTGGAACGTACACAAAGCTAATGAAATTGAGTTGATTAACGCTTGTCACATCCTAGAGGGAGTGAAGGAAGAATCTGTATGTCTGCCGTCTAGTTTGGCCAATGATAGGCCATTATTCGATCTCTTAACCTGCAGCTCGGGCATGTGCTGGCCGATACTAGTCCAATCAGAAGGCATGCTGCCCAATAAGAAAGAATCATGCGCTAATTCCCCGAAATATGATAAGTGTCCGTCAGAAAGTTCCACTGAATCTCAAGAATGATGATGGGAATGACGAGTACTCCGCCGAGATTTAAGGTCTATGAAGTCCGCTGACATTTTAAAGCAGTTGGACATGATCTTGTTGGCCGCATCCACTAGTTGATCAAATGTGCACGAGGAGTTGAATCTCAGTATTTGTTGCCCCGTCATCAAGAAAGGACATCACCTTGACTGTGCCAACTGTCGAGGGTCTCCTTAATATTGCAAGACCTTTTCACCAGTTTTCTGAGATCCCCTGAAGCTATCAATCGTAAATCAGATGTCTCCTTATCAGTGTGGGAGACTAGATCTTTGAAAACGACTGAGAAATGCAGATCGACACTCACAAGTCACAACCCGTTCGTGTGAGGTAGTGTGCATAAAGACAAGGTATACGCTATTTACGTCTATTTTTGACACTCCTGCCAAGCTCATTTGTTTGAGAAGAATGACCATGCATATTGTTCGCTCTAGACAGTGATCCACAATCTTCCGAAAGCTTATATGATTGGTTGAAAGCAGTGTATGGTAAATGAGGGGTCTGCTGAAATCGAAACGAAAGCGTCTGAAATGAGTCTAGAGGTAAAGGACAACAATATAACACACAATATCGACTTATAGACAGTGCCGTGTCCTTAACCAGATGTATCATTGAGGTAATCAGGCACTTTGTCTACAGTGAACGGCGGCATCGTTGGAGTAGAGTGCGTATGAACTACTCTGATCAGGATCGAAGAGTCTTAGATTTCGAGTCTGTGGGCCAAGGCAATAGAGGACGTCCACGTCTAAGGTGGCACACGAGTGGAGAAGAGGCTCACTATCCACAGGTCGTACTAGACGGAGAGACTTGTTGTTTGAGGCCCAGGTTTTTCCTGGACCGTAGCGCTACATAAGGAGGAATATTTGTATTCAGACTCTGTCAGGAGACGTACTTTTTTGGCTTACCTGTCGACTATTTTATTTCTTTGAACTTGGTGAGAGATCCGGTAAGATATTATATTAGGTGTAGTAAAAAGAAACCCATTATTTTTGCACGAAATTTAGTAAAAAATAGTCCAATTTATGTCAAATATGCGCCGTTTTGTTGGATTATTTGCCGCCCTTTTGATCGTAATGCAGTTATCCCTCCCTCATACAAACCATCGCCCCTACTGAGAGACTATTGTTTCACAAGCATCTCTTGTGGCGTACAGCAAAATCATTCGCCATGGACAGGAGCTAGGCCAGGACTATCTGGCGAGTCGCTATCGATGTGTGTGGCTTGGCGTTGCCCTGATGGTCCAAATCTGGCCGCTTCTAAGGGACTATTGAACTATTGACAAAATAGGTCCGAATTAAGAATTTTGCAGAAGGAGGTCAGCCATCGATTGCGCTGACTCATGGCCATTCGTTCACGACCATATTCAATTGACGTTGTCGTAAGTGATCCACTTTTCGTTACCAGTCACCATCATCTTCAAACATGTGTCGAAGTTGTTGCGATTTAGCAGTGATTCGCAGATCGAAATTTGGTCCATGAGATTCTTTGGCGTTCCCTCGGGGGCGACGCCTCACATCGAGTTTCTTTTTGTGCTTCAATCGGTTTTTCATGTTTAGCTACTGGGCAAAGCTTACATGATGGTCAGATTAGACAATTTCTATGATTTTATCGACAATTTCGACAATTGGCCATCCAGAGCGTGGTGCATCATTGACATCGAAATTACCGGCACGGAATCGAGGGAATCAAAACTGCGTATGATTCACTGTTAAAGTATCAGGACCATAAACATTATTCACATTTTCAGCCCTCTGGCTTGCGTTTCCGCCTTTATCGAAGAAAATTCTATTTTGTCTTCGCTGGTGTCCATCCTTGACCAGCGCACAAAAACTGTGTCAATCAAAAATCAGGAAACAGTCCACACAAGCATTATTTAGTGCGAAGTCTTATCTTTCGAAAGGCATTTAGTTTGATCCGGTGGGACGTATACAACGTGAGATATATACATTACTAAAGCCATCTGTTAGAAAATAATTATTTTTATTATTATTATTGACTTGCTTTATACTCTATCCTTTACTTTTTATTTGAAACTCACTAAATTGAAACTCACTAGATGAAATAAAACACGACCTAAACAGTTGCATCTTAAACCATAACTTTTAAGACCACATTTATTTATTAATTCATTAATTAATGCCATTAACAACAAGACTTAAGTAAATTGCCCATGTGTTCATCTAATACATTGAAAGACTAGAAAACGTCGTCGTAACTGTTCACTTAATGATATGACAGAAATCTATGTATTCCTACGGGCTACGAACATGTGTATAATTATTTAATCCTGCCCACAGTGGGTACCCTCATTTCTCCAAAATACATATCTAAACGTAGAAATTCCATAAATATTCCATTTCGCATATTATTATTATTACTTTAGAAGTATTATCTATTGCTAAGGTACTAGAGTGTCTTCAAGTAAATTCATCTTAGGAAAATAGATTTAGTTTTTTTTTTTTTTTTTTGTAAATACTACACAATTCTACAGTGTTCCTGTATACATTTTTTTGTTTTGTTTTGTTTGACTTTGGCTTTTGATTCTTACATGCACTCGGACACATTTGGTTGTCCAGTCGACAAACAACTTCACCTAACTACAAAATTGATACTGACTTAGCGATTCTATGGGTTTCTTCTTGAGATTAGTTACTTTGGCCGTATCACATACCATATTCCTGATCTGTTGCGTTTTTCAGTTTTTTTTTATTTTTTTATTCATTCATCACTTATACATACATTCTTGTGTTGAGAACTTAAAATTATTCAAAATAATACATGTAAGTAATTGGGTTATCTTTTTTGTTTGGCTTAATCTAAATTCTAGGGTATGACTTGAAGTGTGTGGAGAGTTATAGGGAATCGATGTGTAATTATGTCTGCCGGGAGAAGGAGACAATTGTAGTTGCAGCTTAGAACAAATGACGATTGACAATCGATCTGTCAAAGTGGTTACAAGTTTAACAAAGAGCTGCTACAAGAAAATCGTTAAAAACCTATAAAAGTTCCCTTAAATTATAAAATCGAGTCAATAAGCTTCACAATCGCGAACAACATCTATACAACCTAAATTCCGTGTAAGTCCTAGCAGCTAAGTGAATCAGAATCCAGAAGCTAACCTCAATAAATTAATAAGAGAATACAGCTAAAAATCTCATCCGACCAAACTAGAGAGGAAAAGCTTAGGACTGTTCCAGCTTCAACATATACATATAACACCATCTGAACAAGCCAAGTCTACCATGGAACCGTCCTCAACAATAACTGTCGAAATCTGGAAAGAAATCCTGGATGCCAACACGGAAAAGCTCGTCAAGGAACTGCCATCAAAAACCGACTTCCAAGTACTTTGCGCAGAATTTACCGGCTTAAAAGTGATGCACGACGAATTCTCTGCTAAAGTTATTCAACCTGAACAGTGAAACAATATTCTGGTTGCAGAAGGGTTTGGACACGAATGAAGTAGTTCACCTACTCGCAGAAGGTAACGCGGATATGAATGAAAAAGCAAAGGCTGTGTGCGCCGACCCGAATTACTCAGGTACCGTGGTTGAATACATACATTCGGTATCCTCTCCTGGCGCGCACACTGTAAGGATAGTTGTCAACGATACTTTGGCAAGACTACGAAACGCTAAAAAACTAATAGGCACCAAAATCTACATCCATAAAGATCTTCCGTGCAACACGCGCCGAAGAAAAACAACCTGCTCCCAATTGCCAAATTTCTTCGCAATAGGTTCCCTCATGTCAATACCTAGTTAAAAGACGATCAACTTTTCATTTCAAAGAATCTTTTCACATGGGATCCGTCGTGATACTACGCACAATCTTTGGTAGCGATGGCATATTATTTTCGTGTCATCCGTCCGCGAGAAGTTGTCAAACTAACAAGCCTACAGCGTGAACTTCCGTTCATTGTGGTGCTCATTTTTAGATGAATATTAGATGTCAAAACAATGAGGTTATATTTTCAACAAAAAAATGCCCAAATAATTCCTGCCAACGAGCAGCTGTTTTGCCCGGGAACTGAAAATTGACATTTAAAAACACATCAACTGCGCGGGAACGACCGCCAGCGGTTTCAGTAAGAATTCATCCAAGTCACGCAATTTCAGTTCCGTTGTATAAAGGGCTGCGAACTGCGAACATTCAGAAACAATCATTTTTCAGCACACATAAACCAAATGTTATGCTTCTTGGTATGCAAAGGATGGAGAGGATGGGAATTGAATTATCGAGTGTATATTCTAATTAACGATATTAAATTGTCTCATTGGTAATCAATTATTGTCTTTGGCAGCTGTCACGCTAAGAACGCAAAGAGGAAATGCGATCCACAAATTCACGACAAAAAAGAATTTTGGAATGAAGTGTCAGTTTTCATAAATTCTTCTCTGGGAAAACTCCATAAGAATGAAGTGTCAGTGTTTACGACGTTCGCAATTCGCAGTAAACTCGTATGAATGGCATTTAATGCTATTTATTCTCTTCAAAGAGAATATTATAAGTTTCAGCTTAAAACAAATGTCCACTTGAGTCACATTCATTCCTTCAAAACACCACACATGGCAACACCACAGTTTGACAGACAAAACCACCTACGCTGAATTTCAATGAAAAGCAGTGAAGTGCTCTAAATTTTAATCGAAAAATACACGGAATACATGTCGCAACACTTCATGTGCTTATTCAGCTTCCTTTTACTTCGATTTTCCACCGTTAAGTGACCAAAACAATTTTATCAAATCCCTCACTCAACTGTCAAGCAAAGGAAGCATTGCCAGATGAGCATTCATTCGTGCTTTTTCGTCGATTCTAAGGAGTGGAACTGTGATGTTCTGAAATTTATTTCGTTCGTTTTTTCGTGGATTTTCAATACAAATTGAGGATAGTTATCATTTTCACATTCAGCGTTATGCATTTCAAGTCAAACTTCTGCTTAATCACAAAGAACATTGACTTTTGAGGAAATGACACATTTCCCACGAAAAAGTGTAGTAAACTGACAACACTTTCGGGTGACAATTTTTTGCTGAAAATAAACGAATTTTCTGTGAGTAAATTTAATGAAATTTCGAGTTAATTTTCTTGATAATTTGAGCAAGTGTAAGGTGGAGGGTTACCAGAATGAATGGTGAATTGCATGTAGAAGCGTGATAAGGTGAGATTTTTGTTCAGGAAGCGTCGTGCTTGGTTATTTTGGAGGAGAATGCGCAACACACCTCCCTGTCACATTGCTCCTCAGGTTTTCATTGCCTCCTCACATTGCCCATCTGGTCACTCTTAGAGAAGGAAGGTGGAGTAAGCCTTGAAGCCCATTAAGCACACAATGGACACAACTCATTGATGCATCTACCTTCCAAGCCATGCTTCCCCCAACTCGTTCTTTAGATGACATTCCCCCAAAGCTCCCACACACTCCAACAAAGGAAAAAAAAACGTAATAAATAAGCAAACAAAAAATGGAACTTTCTAGCATTTACTCTGATCGACATCCACAACATTGTCCACCCTGCAGCTGCTATCCTCCAGCTCAACTTCACCCGAGTTCTCGCTGATTTTCGTCAGATTGTTGTTCTTCATCTCGATGTCCCTGGTGCCACGAAGCTGCTTAGTCGATGACCTGCTCGGGATCGACGACCGATACGTGGACGTCCTCTGAATGTACGCCTCGCCGAGTATCATCCGCTTCAGTTCCATTCGAAATCTCGGATGAATCATCGCGTAAATGTACGGATCAACGCACGCCGATGTCTTGCAGAATATCGCCGGAATCATTGAGCCAAGTGGTGTAAGCAGCGCTTTGTTGCCACTTATGCCCAGAAGTGCCACAACCGAGTACGGTGTCCAGGCGAGGAACCACAGGCCAATCACCCCAATCACAATGCCGGCGAGTTTCATTTCGGTTTTGTTGCGGTCCTTGCTCGACTGGATGTTGTTCGCCTGAATGACCACTCGCAGGATGAAGAAGTAGCAGTAAGTGATGATGCTGAAGGGGACACACCAGGCGCCCACAAAGAAAATAAACATGAATAATCGCGCCGGTGGCGACTCGGAGAGGTAGTCAAAGCCGCACGTCGTGAGGAACCCCTCCGGAGTGTACACACTGAGGCCAATGTCCAGCGACGGTATCACAGCGAAACAGAAGCTGTACAACCATATGAAGCAGAGCATCAGGCGGGAGCGCAGTGTCGTCGTTGAACGCAGCGGATTCAGAGGATACACGACAACATTGTATCGGTCTATGGCGATGGCTGTGAGCGTCATAATGGATCCGCAGCCAGAGAGTCCACCGACGAATCCGTAGACTCGACAACCTGCAGAAGAGAAGTAATTAATGTTTTACGGGACGATGACGATGCCGATGCGGGTGGGGGCTGGCCAACTTACCGATGTCGCCCAGAGCCGGTCCCAGCATGATGCTGTTGTATATGGTGATGGGGCATTTGGCGACCATAAAAAAGTCACTGATTGCCAGATTGATGACCAGGGTGTTGGCGGGGGTGCGCAGGGACTTGCATCTGAAATGGAAATGTAAGTGGTTGTGATTTACTTGTTCTGTGCTATTTGGGAGAGCTTTCCCTCGGCTGAGGGATGGAGCAGATGCAGTGGGACGATGTGAGTGCTTTGTTCCGTGGGTAGAGTGATGCAAGCATTATTTTCATTTACGGCTGATGATTTCGATGTGCAACGAGGGAGAAAGGGTTGCTCAAGTCCGGTGCCCCAATTGAAGGGGAATGGTAATTTTTGAAGAGAAAAAAAAACGTCTTCGACCTCTTATTTTTAAAAAAAAAAATGGGAGCATCCATTTCCTGTTCCGCATTTGACATTCTTAATCACATATGTACGTCGAACAGAATTGTCGTCCGAGTTCGCAGATGTTTAGTTCACGGCGTGCCGTCTGTAGCGTCCAACAATTTTTGGAAATATGCAAATTGTGAAAGCTTACTGCAAAACATGTTTCGAGCAGATGTTTCAAACAGATTATGTTCACTATAATCATGCATAGTACATACTTAAGGCCTATCCATCATTCCGTCAGTCAATAAAATAGAAGAAGATATTATCGATTTCATGGCAAACACAGCGTTTAGAGTTGTTTTAAGGGACACACGGACTTGCGTCTAAAACTGTCGCATCGCATCATTCACTCACTGAGGCCAGAGTGCGCTGGAAAATTTCTTCAAAGGTGATGCGCGTTGTTTGCTCGATGGATGCGTTACCTAACATATTCGATTCCTACAACATATTAACCATATTTTAGTCAAAGCTAACTCAATTGTTGGATTCATTAAGCGTAGCACGAAAGTATTAACCAACCTATACGCCTTACTAGAGACATTTCGGAAAAACCCATAAAAGCTATGGCGACAAAAGGCGATCTTTGAAGGTGGTAAGTGTCACGTCTTACACAATGGTAAGTAATCAGAGGAGTTTGAAGTCCAAAGTGGGGTTCCTCAAGGGTGCATACTGTCACCACTATTGTTTCTGGGGGTTATCGGAAAACAAATCATGGGATTCGATGGACTGCGACATTTTACTTTAAACATTTTACTAAATAAAGGACCTTCACTCGAAGCCCCACAATCTAGAAGCTGAGGCAAGGCGCCGTATTGAATACCCGCGGAATGCTATCCACGATCTGGAAAAAAACAATGATATCAGCTTCCGACGTTGAATCGGTACTGCATTATGGAAGCAAGCGAGCGACGCAACGCTCGAAGTTTTAAAGTAGAAATTTGGCGTCTTGGTCATCTCGCGGCGAACGTTTATCAATTCGCCTATGCGAGCATGCGACCTGTTGCGACCCAATTATTTTCTCTGCGGCTACGTCAATTAACAAGCCAGTGACATTAGACGAACTCGAGGGCAACATTCGAGATGCTATCGCTTTAAAAACGCGGTAAGAATTATCAAAAATTAGACTCACCGCTTGAAGCTCTACGAGCGAAGCCCAAGCGGCAATTTGAATGATGTGCTATTCCATACAAAATGGCATGCTAATAGCTTCAAAATTCTTCGTGCTAGTCCTACAGCGATTTCCAGCAAAGAGTTTTACCGAAGCTCAGTTGGTTAAGTGCCTTCCCCTGGTTAGAGGGGTCCCCGGTTCGAATTCCAATGAAAGCAAAGTTAATACGCTTTATACGGTTTTCAAATCTGGTTCAGTCACAATTTGCCGTTGGGATCAAATTAACGGCTAGCGTTGTCGATCAGTGGTAGTGTGCTGGCGATTTCGCTGACAGCCCACTCACCTAACCTAACATAACCCATAAGCTTCCTACACACAAAGTGCAGTAGTAAAATTATTGACACGGATCTTGTGATTGCCAATCTTGATAAACTCCAGTCCAAGTGAAATTAAGAACTCAATATCGCGATCTTCTATCAATTTCACTGCTAATCCGCAAGTTCTAAGTCGCTCTCAAGTGATGAATGAAGGAAATGTGTCCATTTGCTAATCCCCGCTAAGCGGCTTAATCTCAGTCCTGCACATTTGCCTCTTAGTGCTGTTTATTCATGGAACAGGCTGTTCAAGGCTAATAAGAAATCTGCAATTGCTGTATCAGCTGTTCAAGTAGAAACAAACTCAACAAGTGCCTCAGCTACGGAAGCTGTCGTGCAAATTGATTCCCATGTCGGTGACTCCCCAAATACTTGAAACGTCCCTATGGCAACTAAAACACATCATTTTTCAATTTAAGCAAGTGTTGTCTTCCTGCGCCGCGAAATTTCGACGCAGATCTTTAAACTCGTTCTACGTCAGCCTTGTTTGGTTTTTTTACAATGACGTTTGACACCTCATTCTTAGCCCGAAGCCCCCGTGAATCCGCAATGACTGAGATGTCTGTCGTCTGCAGGAGGCCCAGACATAATTTCTTGGCTCTGGACTCAGCCTCGATACCTATTTGCGTTGGAATATGTACCACAGTCCACAATATTCTTCTCGTTTGCTCTCTTTTCCAAGAATTCAGCCCGTTAATGGCCACTGCTCCATTTTGGGCACGCATTTTTTGAGCAAAAAGTTTGTCCAACAAAAATATTCCTAAGTGCGTGCGAATAGTTTTATTACGTTCTGTTATACAAGCTAAACAGTATTGCCGCTTAAATCCAACTGCATTTGAAAGCTTGGAACTCAGTTGAGTCTGCGCCGGACGACGATACGCATTTTTTGTAAGTTTGCGATTTTCACACATGAATATTCTCGGTAAATCGGTCGAATCTGACTCCGAAAAAATTATTTCCGTATTCATTATTGTGTCTAGAAGGATTTTTTGTTCAACGCCATAAAATATGTTATTTTGTGAGATAAGGACAGGGTATCTATGGTTAGATCATCAATGATCAATAAAACGTCGACGCTCGGAATCGAAACCGGAAGCATAAACAAATGTACCGCTGTTAATTGCACTCTTCACAAAGATGTAGCGTAGGTTATCTGTAAGCTAATAGAGTCAAGAATCTAGATTAGAGTTGTCCGTCGCCGATGATAAATCGCATTTCAAAATGAAAACTTCCTCAAAAGTTCGACAATCGGTGACAGCACTGAAAATGTGGCTTCATACTACAGCATCGATGTTTCCACAGTCGCATGGAATGACATCAAAGTGTATGGCTTCCACGATGGCTACAGCTGTTCAGCGTTTCAACAAATAGACTAAATCGGTGGAATTGAGGGAAGTTGAGTGCCCCAACGTCACACACGAATACAACAAATAAGTGGGCGGCGTCGATCTAGAAGACGCGTGCTTGGGTCGATCTCACATCCACATCAAATCACGCAAATTGACACAACGCCTTTTCTACCACATGTGCGATATGGTCATCATGAGCGCTTGGATGTTGTATAGATGCCACATCGAATGTACAGTAAAAACTACGAAGCTACTAACATTTTACGAATGAATGTTTCTGATTCGCCACCGAAGGATGTACCGCTAGGCACAATCGGCCACTTGCCGGCTCACAATACATCTCGGCATCGTTTGAATCGATGCCGAGATGTATTGTGTGCGTGGATGCGACTCACGAACTCGATTTGTTTGCCGGAAATGTCAAGTCCATTTGTGCCTCACCAGTGAAATGAACTGTTTGATGAAATTTAACACAACCTGAGATGCGCCGCCGGTGCTTTTTGATCCAAATTTCGTTCTTTTAAATCATTTTCATACCACTTGCTTCGATTATTTTCAATAAAGAGCCTACATTTCTACAATGTCTACATTTCTCAATGCCGAACTCTGGCCGAAGGGAAGAGCCTCTAGGTTTCCTTCAAAAGACGGACGACAATGCGAACATCATCATCTTCTGACCCGCATGATCCACTAAAGGGGTCGCCGGGGTACACCACGCACGAGAAATCTCCAGGCAACTACCGATCCTCCGCCATCGACTCTAACTCATCAGGAGCAATGCCCAAGCGTAACCCGGCGAGTTTTTGGACTTGGTCCAACCACCTCGGCCTGGGTCTGCCAAGCGGTCGCCTACCTGATGGAATCGCATTCAACGCCCGCCTCGGTAGTCGTGATGATGGTGACATTCGTGCCACGTGACCAAACCACCGAAGCATAGCCCTTTCCGTTCGGAGAAGCAGCTGCTCAATGTTGAGTGCCTCGCGCACTGCCGTGTTTCTCACCCTATCCCGGCGAGTAATTCCCACAACAGCACGAAGAAATCTCATCTCAGCAGCTTGCACTCGCGATCTTATTCTTTCGGTCATTACCCAAATTGCATGACCATAGGTGAGAGAGTTGGAACAAATACTGAGTTGAAAACCGCTAACTTGGCTTTGACACCAAGCTCGACCTTTCTGATTACAGAACTACCAAGCTGTGTCAAAACTGACCCAGCTTGACCAATCCTACCGGAAAGCTCAGCATTACTCCGTCCATCACTCGTGAAAAAGACCCCGAGATACTTAAACTTCTCCACCTGCTTCAATGGGACTCCACTAACATGCAGAGTGCATTGAACAGGCGTTCTGGAAACGACCATAACGTCCGATTTGTCCACGTTAACCCACATTCCAGCATCAGCACATACGGCCACAAACCTATCGAGTGCGCGCTGGAGTTCCGTCTGGGAGGATGTGAGGATAACCAAGTCATCTGCAAAAAGAAGATGACTTACCCTCAACTCTCCCAATGTGAAACATTCCACACCTCGGCTGCGCTGCAACATCCAGTCCATATATACAATGAAAAGGAGAGGTGCCAAGACACACCCTTGGCGAAGTCCAATGCCCACGGTGAAAGGTGTTGATTTAGCACCGTTTACCCGAACACAGCTGCTACAGTTTGTGTATAGAGACTGAATGGCCCTCAGAAGAGGACCATCATTCACATACTCCTGCAGGACACTCCAGAGATTACCTCGAGGGACTCGGTTATATGCCTTTTTCAAATCTACAAAAACAACTGTAGATGCCTTATCAAGTACCATTCTTAGAGTGAAATGCTGGTCGGTTGTACTTCTGCCGGGACGAAAGCCGCACTGTTCACCCTCCATCCTGGCCTCGACCATAGCTCTAGAACGCGCTTCCAACACCTTAGCATAGACTTTCCCGGGGATACTTAAAAGAGATATGCCCCTGTAGTTGGAGCAATCTCTTTTGTCCCCCTTCTTGAAAAGTGGGACAATAACCCCAGTTTGCCAATCGCCAGGTGTCTCACCGCGTTCCCAGGCCACTTTAATGACACGAGAGAGCCATAAAACTCCCTCTTTACCCATTGCCTTAAGCATTTCTGGCCGTATTTCATCTACACCGGCGGATTTGACAATTTGACTTCCTTCACCGTTGGACTATTCTCCACCCCACTCAAGACTACGGGTCTGTCATCCTCAGTGCCCTGTTCAGGATTGAGCAGCGCCGAAAAGTCCCAATGCGAACATAACGCGTCATATTCCTGCATGCCATGGATCCATCCAATGCAAAGCTGGACAGCCGGTACGTCAAAATTCGACCTCAAGGCAGGGTGCATCAGCGGAGAAGTTTAAATATGAAATACCAAGACACTGGAGAGATCTTTGTGTGCGAAGGAATGCTCCACAAATTCATAACGCCCTCGGGTGACCCAATGCGGCAGACTGGCAACCGGAATATGAAGTGGATTGCAAGCGGTTTCCTTACATCGACTACGAGACGTGCGATCACGTTACCAGTCGCAGAAGGAAATTCATTGTTCGAGGAAACTTTGGACGAACGCAGCTTGCATTGTTATTAGGCGAAGACATCCACCTCCACCACTCCACCGGAAAACATTAGAGACACCCTACAACATCCAACGGAAATCTGTCACTGAATGGAGCGAGGACAAACGGCAACTTTTAAATCGCATTACCCCTTAACAGTCCCCTGAGTCGCCCAGAAGGATGAAGTTGCTAACTTGTCCCCAAACATTCAAGTTCATTCAAGTGAACGCCCCTAAATCGTGGAAGATCTCTTCCGTCACCCGTATTCGCCTGCTGAGAAATTAGCCAATTTCTCATTTTCATAATCTCTGTCTCCGTAAGCCGAGAGGGACATCATTAAATCAACGCAAAGGACAGCGCTTGACTCTGGGAATTACCATCGACTGAGTGCTATTTTATTTATTTTCCATAATTGTCCTCAATTTCAGAACGACTCCATTATGCCTCGCGGGAAAGACCGGGAGTGGGCGCGGGAAGTGAACGCCTGTGGGGTGTGAATCCTTTTTGTTTTACATCACCAGCCCCACGAGCGTTATTTTTTGCTGTGCCTCCAATTTGCCTACCAACGGCGAAATTGGTTTCGTGCCTATGCCTATATGAGGGCTGCTGCTGGCGCCCACTGGCCTCTGCTTGTAGTGACGCATGCTCGGGGTGGGATTGGTGTCTAGTCGCTCGGTCTGTTTGCGGTTCGAGGAAACGACATAAAAGCCCATGAATTAGGACCTAATTTCGTACTCGTACAGTTTGTGTCGATAAATATACGTGCCACCCCCATCGGCCACCGACGGACTGTGTTTTGGGGGTTTTTCGGAAAAAACCTTAAGTAGATCTGATTGAATGGAGCTCAAGAGAATAAATCCGTTGATTGTGTGTTTGCCGGCTAAGCAGTACACGTGACTTTATGTAATAATTATTCCCTGACAGGCGGGGGGTGTCTCCTAAGAGCAACGAATTCCGGGAGATGTCACAAGGAGTGGAAGCGAAATAATGCGATGTGAAGAGTGTTCTTGTTTTGAAATTCAAGGGCTTTTAGGTTACAGAAAAAAAGAAAACAATTCTTTTCGAGGTTCACTGAGTAGACCTTCTCCTTCTCATTGGGAGAATATAAGTCTAACTACGTTTATCCTTTTATTCATGACGTGTCATGGGGTGGCGACAGTGAGGCACACAAGGATGAATGTATTTACTTAAGTTCAACGAAAACAAAGGAGTTTAAATTCCGCATGGTTTCAAAAGAAAAGAATGCCACGATTGGTATTTTCTTTCAATTCAGTCGAAGGATTGACTATTGATTCTCAATCCTTCCTCTTGAATTACTTTTTCCTGACAATCTTAAATGTGCTAATGTCGTTCCATCTTCCTGTTTTAGATTCGGGTGGCGTTGGACATGGGCATTCCTTGGTAACATCTCGTGCTATTGGTTCACGAGTGGAAGGCTCCTGCGGGTTTATGCAGACGTCGCACGACGGAGGTAGAGAAGGTCTATGAGGACTGTGACTGAGTTGGGAGAAGTTGTGCCAAGACTGAATCTAACAAAAGTTCGAAATCAAACTTCGACAGGAAAAAATGGATTGGTTCAAAACATAGTTCTTGTGAAGTTACCTTAGGTTTCTAGAAACCAAATCAGCACGTGTCCTTACTAAGAGGGTGGATAACAACACAATACAAAAGACTGGCAGGCTATCTACCATCTGTCCTCACTTCCGGACAACTAGTATGGTGCCCGGTTCTTAAGAAAAGCACGCAATTTTACGAAATTTAATAAAGTGCAAAGAAAGGCTTTCATAGGGGCAACAAGCGCCTTCTCAAGAGCTCTTAAGGAAAAAAAAAACACAATTTTACGAAACTTATCAAAGTGCAAAGAATGGCATGCATAGGGACTACAGACGTTCTAAGGACAACACCTGCGGATGCTTTGACAGTCATACTCCATCTGCTGCCGATAGACCTCCGCCTACAAGAGAGAATCTAAGCTATGGACCTCAAAACCATATAGACACAGTTGTATCCTCTCGATACCGAGGGAATTAGCACCAAAGCAGGCAGACTATACACCACATTATTATGATTGGACTGGGAAACAGGCCACATTTATTTCATCTCGGAAGCATCTATCCAGACGGTTGAAAGATGGATTGCGGAGTCGGGGAGGGGATATTGAGCCTTGAGACTACCGAATGACGACAGTATTTTTCAGGCAGAAATCTTCTCCATTAAGGAAGTATCTCACCTAATCAGATCAATTGAACACATATAATTGATACAAGAAACATCGCTCGTTGACAGACAAGCAGTTGATAGACCACCATATCCTCAAAAATAATTCAAGATTGCCCCGAAGAGTTTGCTAGTATAGCCGAGAGATTAATGGTAACCATTATTTGGGTTCCAGAGCATAGAAACAATCCAGGTAATGAAAGAGCTAACGAACTGGCCAATGAATGTTCCGCACTCGACAGGTCGTCTTCCATGGAGGAGCATTAAGACTAGTCAAAGCTAGAATTGACTTATATTTCCGGAAATCTTAGGTGCTCCACTGCAACTGCGGATCTTTTTAGTCGGACCCGCACTGACATCGCAAGAACAACAGCAGTCATCACGGGGCACTGGCCGTTAAAAGATCTTGCATTCAGACTAAACATTCAATACAACACACACTGTCGCAGCTGTAACGACACTCCGGAAAGGAAAGTTTAACTCATTTTCTGTGCAGCTGCCCAACGCTGGCCAGAGTCAGACAGTGGACACTAGGCAACCCTTTTTTCGAGTCCCTCCACGATGTATCCAATAAAACCATAAATGAACTGATTAACTTTCTAAAAGCAACACGTTGGTTGTAAAAAAATAAATAATCAAATAACTTACGTAACTACAAATGAAATAGAGCTCTGGTATGAGAACGGCACAATGTACTAATTGGGTTCTCCTGGTACCGCCACTACCAAACATCTACTACCAAGCCGAGCCACAGAAAAGACCTCCTATCTATGATTTTCGGACCGCAAACAATGCCAGGAACAAATGCTATCAGTCGAATTGGAGATCGTCACGATACACGATGCAACACTAGCGCTTAGAGATGTCAATATACCCGACAAATCCATCACCGATAGACAAACGACAGTTAGGGCCGAGACATCGGACATTTTAACATAGAAAATTGTCAGGTTATGTAGGTAAAACGTCAGTGAGACGTCTTTGATGCACTGGTTGCGAAGGCATGGTAAATCTTACATAAGAGGATCTGATCGCCGCATACAGTTCCATTAATGAAGAGACTGACACTGAAGATCTTACAGTTTCGCACTAAACAAGCAGACAATTGGATGCATATTGTCTGATCATCTATAAGTCAACAACCTTGTCGTTGGACACGGTCTAGCATAGTCCAACAGGTGGAAGGAGAACCCGCCCAAATATGTGAGTTGTATTCTAGCTTCAGACGGATATAAGCTTTGCATATTATTGAACTCAATTTGGTTCATTTCATCCCAGATGATGATGGAATTTATATTAGAATTGCGTTCGTATACGCTGACGTTGCAGCTTAACGGCATGGCTTGTGGTTCAACGTGAGTCCTTCCAAGATGGAAAGATTCGATTGTTCGAGAGACAGTGTCTTCTCACCTGTTTCCGTTTGTAGCGTACACCCGAGTTTGAGTACAAGAAGATCTGTCCTAAAGAGGTCACGTGCAACGAACAGGATAGATCATTTAATTATTAAGCTGAGGAGAAGGCACATTGCACAGTCTATGACTTCATCCAACAGTCTGATCTTTGGGGCTTACTGCCCCCATTGTTGTGTACCATGAAAGAGTGAGCCTTACCGGCTTTTTTACCTCATGAAGCGTTCCTCTATCTTGAGACTATTGGCCTAATACAGGATACATAAGGATGCCCAAGTTTCATGTCGAATGCGGAACAGTGGACAGGTGATTCCAATGGGAACGGTGTGTCGCTCGCAGCTTCGAGGATTTTCTGTGGTTCAGTAGAGCGATTACTGCTCGCGATAGGAAAGAGTCTGCCAAAGAACGACAAAATTTACTGGTGGTTACACAAAAACCAGTCCCCCTCGGAAGACAAAGATCTGGACAAAGCCAGAAATCGATGGTTTAGTCTGAACCTTGGATCAACAAAGATGGCTCTATGGCCAACGTCAAGTAAGAAGAGATCATCATCAGTGATCAGTTTTAGTAGCAAGGAAGTGCGCAATGCGCATGCTTGTAGGAGCCCTTACCGGACACTGTGCCATATGAACACACGCATTGCGTCTTTTGCAAAAGAATCAAAGATGACGAAGATATATAATTTGTCCAAGATCTCCTCTGCAAGTGTCCAGCACCAGCTAAGAACAGAGGTCAATTCCTGGGAAAACAATACTTCGTAGAGCTGGAGGACTTAAATGTGGTTGAGCTGAAAAACCGCCCTAGGTTCGAGTCATATATGCAGCTGGGTGGTTTTTTAGGAATGAGGAAGGTCTCACGGTAGCGAATCACGCATCACGTTGTTCTCACTGAGCCACGGTCGTAATATCGTCAGGACACCCATATACCTACCTAACCACCACCTCCCACAGGGTTCTGCTTTGGAACCTGTTCTATTCTTGTTTTTTTTCCCCCAAGGATGTAGGCATGATAGTGGGAGTCCTTACTGAGACTGTGCTATTAGAGAAGACATCCATTGCGTCTTGGCAACTCAGACATTGAGCATTGTAGAAGTTGCACAGACGAAGAAGGAATCGAACTTATTTCAGAGCTGATCTGCGAGTGTTCATGCCTAGCAAGGCAGAGAATGTAGTTTCTTTCTAAGACTGGTAGGCCTTAAACAGGAAAGCCTTCTGAAATTCTCTCGTTTCTGGATGACTTTAGAAAATGTATGTTTCACGGTGGAGACCTTGCCACTCTCGCCGGTCATGTGTATACCCACCTTTCCTTTTTTTTTTGAAACGTTTACACACATCTAATGCTAATTAATTCGCATTATTTATGAACATCCGCACATCCGTCTGTCTTCAGCATCCATTGATGTTCAGATAAAATTTCAAAAATCACACAACTTTAGCTTCGCTTCGTTTCACCCCAATTACAGAGGACGAGGTGATTTTTGTCATTCTGATTTGTCAAAGCAGTGAACACAGCCGGACCGCTACTCATGCTGCCGGAATTCGTCAGAAGAGCGACTGAAGAGGATTATAAGTCCACATGTACTTACATTCAAACTAATTGAAGTACATTTGCCCTGCACGGCCATCGAATCCATTCAGGACCCGACCCGTGCGGATGTGTTCACAAGGAGACGACTCAATGGGCAAGCATTCCCAGCGGCAACAAGTAATGGAACGGAATTTGTGAACAAAAATTAACCTCCACATCCCCGCATGGTGGCTCGTTGCCAAATCGAAGACGACCCAAACTCTGTTCGAGGGTGTTGACGAGAACCCCACCCATTCCCCCCGTGGGGATCAAACAACGAGGAATGTGTTTAAGCATTCATGACATGTCACAAAAATGATTCCAAATGGCAGAGATATGTATCCTCGTCATAAGGGCAGAGCCCACCCATCACGCGTCGTCCGGAGTGAAGAAGAAACAATAAAAATACATGACTGGATTACAGGACTCTCGTCTGTTAGCAAAAACACCCCCCCCCCCCCCTCCGGTATTGGATTTTTGAAATCGTAAACAATGCCAGGGCAAGGTGGGAATGAAGGAGAAACCGTCGTAAAGTTGTGAAAATAAGTCGTAAACGTGCAGTCTTAAAAATAAATTCAATCAATTTGGTAGGGTTGTGGGGTGTTATTGAAAAACAATTTAATGGCGCCAATTGAAACAAACATATTCAGCTTTTGATCGATGCAATGCTAACTGTTTTCCAGTTTCTCCTGGAATCTGAGGGTAAGTACAAGTGGTTTTTTTTTAAATCAGCTGCTTCCCGCTCGAAATCTTGACAGAAAGTCAGTATCATACCTCCGCGAAACGAAATCAGTGGCTTTGAGCTGCGAACAACGTTGCGAAATATCGAAAACTTATTTCCAAAGTGAGTGCTATGTAGCCCATATGTGTGTGTGTTTTTTGAAAAGAAGTTTTGGCCGAAATGAAGCATCCATCGCGACTGCTATACGCAAGTTTGTGCAAAGAGCTTGTGAGACTAGTATGCTAGTGGACAACACTCATGGTTTCCGTCGTCGTCCAAAAGAGAATGTGGCTGCTGTGGCCTTCTTCGAAAATGAGGCTGGAGCCAACGTTTGGGTCAACGGTGGACGGCGTTACAGAGCCATGTTAACCAACCTTTTTTTTTTACTGAAATTGAAGACGTGGGCTTGGACGACCTCCGGTTCGTGCAGGATGGAGCGCCATGCCACACAGCACAAGCCACAATCGATCTTTTGCCCATCGATCGAAATACCCAAATCGTGATATCAGCCGTCTTGGCGATGTCAGTTGGCCACATCGGAGCAGCGATTTGACCCCTTTTTTGTGGGTAACCGTGAAGGACCGATGTTATACGGAAACGATTCAAGCACTTAAGGCCAATGACATCAAAGCAATCCGTGAGCTACGGTCCGATACCATCAGCATGACCTTGGGAAATTAGGGTGCCAGAATGCTCTACTGCGAAGCCAGTCGAGGCAGCCACTTCAACGATGTTGTATCTCATAATTAATGGGAATATTTGTTCTTACTAATAAAGCCTTCATCCATGGAAAGCAATTAATTTTGTTCATTTTATTGCATTTTTAAAAAGAAAGTTGTATTTGGCCCACCCTGTACATTTTACTTTTTTGAACCGAACAAACGGCTGTGCGAAAAATATGTATAAATTAATAACGACAAAATCTGGAAGGCGGCTTCTAAACGCCGTAAATTAGTCGCATGTCATTGGTAATCAAACCCACTCACAAGGCTCAACTATAATGCGCATGACCGAGCATTAGCTAGTGTCAAACGCGCATGGGTGAGTGAGCGAATACACCCACTCCTTTGAGGGAACCTATAATGTCGTCCATGAAAGATTGCGAACATTTCGTTAAGCTCGTGCAAAACACAATATAATCGAACTGGAAACATGAGGAATGCATAATAAATCAATATTAAATGGAAAAATAAAGCAAGCAACGGAAGAATTTCTGACAGGAGGCTATGAGCGCATGTGTAACTATAATAAACACATGCGCGCATAGCCTCCTGTCAGAAATTCTTTCGTGTTTTTTCAGCAAACATGACGAAACAGTTCGTCAAAACTTGACACTAGCTCATGCTCGCTCATGCGCATTATAGTCGAGCCTTCCCTTGTAGAATCTGACGAAGGAGTCACACCAGCACTTTACAAGAAACACCAGAAAATAGAACGACTCTCCGAATTCGGAAGTCGGGATTCATATTCGTTGAAATAATCAGAAGTGACATTGTATCAAGATGGAAAACTGAGTCGACTGTATTTCAAACAATTTAATTTATTTGTTAAAGAATTTATAATGAAATCAAAAGAAAGTGTAATACGAATTCAGGTGTTGCGTTGTCAACCTTGTTCTCCTCCCTTTCTCAACCACGACTGCCATCATGAAGTTTTCGTTCAAATTTCCAGTGTTGCCGTTGACCGCGTTCACCGCAGTTATGCGAGAATGATTACAAAATGATGAATGATGTCGCTCACTGAGGCCAATAGCAGAGTGCCCAAATAAGGACTCCGACTAACATGCCTGCATCCTTGGAAAAAGAAGAAAAATAGAGCAGGCTGCAAAGCAGAAACTTGCGGCGGGTGGTTAGGTAGGTATGTATATAAAGGGTGGTTAAATTTTAAGGGCCGATGTTGAATGTGAACCACACCTAAACGTCAAGTTTTTTTCTGCATTTCATTTGACATTTCTCAATTTCAGACTAATTCAATTTGAAATATGGAAAGATACATAATCGAGCAACGCGTTAAAGTTATTCAGGCCTATTATGAAAATGGGCGTTCAAATCAAAATGCATATCGTGCACTTCGTTATTTTTTCGGTCAATTTAATCGTCCAAATGTGCGTACAATCGGAAAAATCGTGCAAAAATTTGAGCAAACCGGGTCTGTAGGAGATGTGTAAACACCAGTGCATCCTCGTACAGCTCGTACTGTAGAAAATATTGCTGCTGTTCGCGATAGTGTGGCTGATGAGCCGTCCATCTTAAATCGTCGTCGTGCTCAACAATTGCACCTCTCACGCTCGTCGTTGATGAACATTATGCATAAAGACTTGCATTTACACGCTTACAAGCTGCAATTGATTCAAGAACTAAAGCCTCTTGACCATTTCAAGCGTCGTCAATGGTCAGAATGGTGGCAATAAATGGCAACAGTGGATGATCAATTTTCGAAGACAATCATCTTCAGTGATGGGAACATTTTCACCTCAGTGGATTCGTCAATAAGCAGAATTGCCGCATTTGGGCGAATGATAATACAAGAGTGATTGTCGAAAAACCAATGCACCCACAAAGAGTGGGCTGGCGGCGTCATCGGGACGTATTTTTTACAAAATGAGGCCTGTCAGGCAGTTACTGTGAATGGTGTTCGCTATCGTGAAATGATAACCAACTTTTTATGGCCCGAATTGGAAGATATGAATGTGGACGATATGTGGTTTTAACAGGACAGTGCCACTTGCCACACAGCTAACGAAACAATGGCTCTTTTGCGCGACAAATTCAATGGCCGTGTTATCTCACGTGGTGGCGATGTCAATTGGCCGCCGAGATAATATGATTTGACACCGTTGGATTTTTTTCTTTGGGGTTATTTGAAAGAAAAGGTGTACATCGATAAGCCAGCAACAATTCAAGAGCACATTAACGGTATAGAACCTCAATTATGCTTCAGCGTCATCGAAAATTTGGACCATCGGATGGAGGTGTGCCGCCGAGGTCGCGGCGGCCATTTGGCCGATATTTTGCTCCACACATAATTGAACCATTCCAATATTATCATAATAAAAAGAAATGACAATAATTTCCTAAATAATTTGTGTTTTATTCAAAATCAACATCGGCCCTTAAAATGTAACCACCCTTTATTTAATGAAAATGTGAACCAGTCCCAGTCTTTTCGATTTTAAAGCATAGGAAGGAGATTATTCAAGCATGTACCGTATACGATGTATACGGAGTCACAAGTCCTGATCCAATGCATAAGGGATATAGGCACATGAACCACTTGGCTGCGGCCCGAAGAATCTATGACTTCGGGTCATTGGTACAATGTAACATAGCGCACAATTGTAGAGAGGGGCCGCAAATAATTTGGTGCGTGAATTCAGAGGCAGCTAGTAAAAGAGGCTGTTAGCTGGACAGTATTTGGTTGAGGCTTATGTTCACCTTAATAGTAGCGCCACAAGAAGAAGAAAAAGAAGACGTCCTTGGACGATTTTAGGAAAATTCCCGAATTCTATTTGACACGACACACTGTGTAGTGAGTATGGACAACATGCCTTCAATCTGAAGAATCTTCGACAGTACGTCTGTAGGATGCGGCTGACAAGTAACGCGGCTATGGTGGCGCACAGAGTTGAAAGAAACGCAGATGAAAAAAAAATGTGATATTGAATATGAAAATTGAAGAAATGAGCTCTAGCTCCTAGACTGCGTTTCTGATTTGGATGGAATTTGGTAGATATATTGCTTTGGGTGTGGATTAGAAGACTGGACCCGACACCGCTACGCGAATCATCATTGAGAAGTATGAGAAGATGAAATTTATGCGTAACAACGTGTTTTCATTACTGAACAATGGTCAAAAATAATGAAAGTTAAAATGAAAATGAGGCTTGTCAAGCAGTGTCTGTTACTGGAAATTGGATGATATTGATGTGGCCATAATGTGATTTCAACAAGACGGTGCCACATGGATTACAGCCCGTGAGACAATTCAATTATTGCATGAGACATTTCCTGGCCTTGTACCTCTCTCGTACTGGTGATCAGAATTTCCCCTCTAGATTGTGTGATTTTAACACCATTCGATTTCTTTTTATGGGATTATTTGAATGAAAGGTATTTTCTTCCCTCTTTTACAACCCATGCAGTCATGGCAGCGACACCGCGACCTGAAGAAATCTATTGTATCGAAGGATTGTAGTTAATCCAAAGGACGTACTGCTTCTCTTATGAATGATAGTATGTCTTTTGTAGTGGATGTTTATAGTAGTGAATATCTTTCTATGAAGAGAAGATATTCAATACAGTGCCTTAACCAGAGCAGTGCCGGACAGACGTTCCTTCTCTTGGTAGATGTTCATTTCGTTAAGGTCATAATTCAGGCCACAGAGGCCAGTAAAAATGCTCGTTAGATTTCCTTATCGAGACAGAGTATTTTCTTATATAAATAAGGCCTGATTAATCATTTGGATTGTTTAAGACCAATCTACAAACCTCAGTGCTTCAGTGGTCTAGGCGAAGTGTGTGTTCCCATTCGTGCCATTCAATCAGTCTTGTAGGTGTTGTCCAGTTAACATTACAGTACGGCTCAGGACCTATGAACGTAGATTCCGACCAGAACTAGCGAGCACGCCTGAGCATTCTTTGCCTGCAATCCCCTTATGTCCATGCAACCAGACAAGCTTCACTTTGTTGCGGCTGGTAATTGAGGCCAGTGCGTCGTAGCAACATTTGACCGTTTTAGAGTCCATAGTAAGTTGGACGATAATGCAAAAGGTCAAAGGTCTTTGCTTGCAAGGCGTGCGTTACAAGAGGAACTTAAACGCTGCATCAACGAAATTAAAATGCCCCATCCTACGGGTAGCTGTCGTGTGATTTCTTCAATCTTGTACTGAAGAATATAGTGCGGAGGGCAGCTGTAAACACGGAAGGCACTATCTTCTACAAGTCGGTCCAACTTTTGGAGTACGCAGATGACATCGACATCGTCGCGCGTTCTCAACGTGCCGTAGTGGAGGCTTTTACGGCGATTGAAGAACATCCGAAACGAACTGGTCTCAAGGTCAATGAGGACAAAACGAAATATATGCTGTCGACCAAAAAACGTTCCGTCACACCTCACCACCTTGGACAAAATTTCACGGTCGACAGCTACAATTTCGAGGTAGTAAAGGAGTTTGTCCACCTCGGGGCAAACGTGAACTCCACAAACGACATCACAGTGGAGATCCCTTGTAGAATCGCCCTTAGCAACCGGTGCTACTCCGAAATCATGCTCTACAAAACTCTAATTTTGCCAGTCCTGCTCTATGCAGCCGAAAGCTGGACGCTAAGCAAAACTGCAGAGCTGATTCTTGGTACCTTCGTAAGAAAAGTTCTACGACGGACATATGGTCCCGTCTGCGAGGAAGGCGAATGGAGGAGAAGACGTAACCGCGAACTATACGGGCTGTACCAGGATGTGGATGTATAGTCCGGAAGGCAAAAATCCGTCGACTGCCCTGGCTCGGCCACATCGAGTGCATGGACAATAATGCTCCAGCAAAGAGGGTTTTTGAATCCGAGCCTACTGGTTCGAGAAGGAGATGAAGACTCCGGTATAAAGACCAAGACAGCTTGGTCTTGATGACTGGAAGCAGCGTGCTCAGGACCGTCAACGATGAAAGGCAGCTATTGCTCAGGCTCGGACCCTCCATGGGTCGCCGATCTGATAAGTAAGTGAGTAAGTATCAGGGGAATTCAGTCACATTTATTCAGACAAAAATCCGAGAAAAGAGTGCGTATATTCCAGCAAAGTCACGGAGGCTTTGTGTTGCCCGATGTGTTGTACCACAAATAAGCCTATCCCGTCTAAACACTGATTTTCCTCTTTGATTCAAATCTCGCGTTAATTTCGGGACACCCTTTACCTACATAAGAACATCATCACGTCCACAGCACGACAAATCAGGAAAATGAAAGCAATTCAGCAGCATACCCTTAACTCAGCAAACAGCGGTTTCCCTTAATTCGTATGGCCTACACGTAATGTTTAAATTTCCTCAAAAACCGTTTTCGAGTAGTGAGCGCACCTTTTTGACGACCGTGTGTAATTTATTTCCCAAGGACACTTGACAGATTCCACGATAGTGGGTCGTCTGTTCATCTCTTTCAGGGGCACGATTCATTTGAAGTCATGTCAAAACACAGAAATCAACTAGATCCTCTCATTTCGAACAGGTCGGCACCGAGCTCCCCCTTAAAGCACGTTTAAAGTATCATTCCGCTTAAACGAGTCCCTTGCCAGGACACTCGTTCTCGGAACGTTCATCCAACCATAAAGCCAAATCCATAAATAAAAAATTAATTCGCGATTCCTCATATCCGACGGACAGGTCTTTTGTTTCTTTTCCATTGCTGCCAGCCACTCCAGACTTGATTCAATCTGGCGTCGAGAATATCCTTGTCCCACAAGGATGAGTACCCATGCGAGTGTGTTATTAAATGTGAAGAGAAAAAAAAAACACCGTCATGATAGACGATACACAATTAAATTCATCGGCAATCAATCCTCACGAGTCTACTCAATTTACGAATTCTGTCGATTAAATGGTGCGCAACAGATACGGGGAGTCTGCTGAGTTTTTGCCCAAGGATCATCGACTTAACATGGATTGATTGGCAATTTAACGAATGGAGGGCCTGCGATTTAAAGACCCCCCTCCCCCCCACAGTCAACAAGTACTGCTTAAATAAGAATTAATGATCAAACGCCTGTGTCCAGAGGGTGTGAAAAAGGATTACTCATCTTCTCCCCCATCAAAGGGTTGAAAGGCGACCCCCGTCCCCCATAATCGGTGGAGACATCTGAAAGTGAAAAAAAAGAAGCAGAAACAAATCTCACCTAATGAACATGTAGATGACCAAGGCATTGCCGAAGCATCCGACGGCCATGATGATGATGTAGATCGCCGCCATGATGTACTGCTCCCTGGGCGGGGGCGGGCTAAAGTCCAGCCAGAACGAGTTGATCTTCAGCACGTACTCCAGGTCGAATTTGCCCCGAAAATTCGCCAGCGCTGGGTAGTCCTCGATTCTGAAAGCAGACAAGAGTGCACACACATCCATCAGCTGCACGAGTGCAATGACCCAGAAATGCTGGTACAATGTCCACAAAAGTGAGAGGTGGAATAAAGCTTGTGTCAAGCCATCGCTCAGGTTGAATGAAGCATTAAAGTGATAACAAGCAACACAGAGAAACCCGGTTAATGTTTAATTCCGGAAATGCAAGCGACTCACTGACGCACAAGACTCGCAGTACTCACCGATGGGTCTGGTTGAGTGGCGAGAACAGGCCATTGGCGGCGGTGTCGGTGGCTGGGGTTAATGTTAATGGTGATTCCATCATCGTGGAGTCTGTGATGAGAATGCTGCTAGAAGGTAGAAGCATTCTTTCGAATGCTGTCGTTGATGTAGTGAGGTTTTGTTTCTGTTGCTCGTCGAGTGATGCTGTAGTTGTTGCTGCTGTTGGTGTGTTTGTATCCATTTCGGATTCACTTTCTCATTGTCCATCGGTCTTGTGAATCAGAGAACTGATGCGAAGACGCCATGACTGCGTGCGGACTGAACACGGTAGCGCTGTCGACGATGCACGTTGTCTCGTCAATCTGCGGATGCAATTAAGAAGATAAATAGTTGATTAATTGAAGTTGAAATGGGCCCTTTGAGGGGATGAAAGTGCGAGTGGTGATTAAATGGTTGATTATTTTTCGTTTGGAGAGAGAGAGAGTTCGCCGAGAATTTAGAGGGTGTTGAAGGGACTGCTTAAAGGATTCTTGGGTTCTGTGAGTTTAAGGCGGGAAAATGAGAAATTAACATAAAATGAGGTACATCCTTTCAGGTTAATGAGTAGGAGTCTGTGGTTAGGATTCAGCAGTATGAAAAAAGAGGACTGCAGCGCCTAGTGTTCACATCTAGACATTCTCAACATTTGTCTTCGCTTCAGGAAGCATTTGATTTTTTCAGCTAATTGTTTGTGGAGAGATGTCTGACTTCACAGCAGGTGATTGCTCCCTTGGTCGTCGACGAATTTGAGGGGCTTTTTAATAGTTATTCACAAGTTTTTGAAAGTTAGTCACGAAATCATTTAAATGCCATTCGCCGATTGGGCCGTTTGGTTGGAGAGCACGATATAAAAAGCGCTGTCAAAAATGTTAAGGTAGGTAGGTAATTAAGAGCCCTGTCAGCCTTATGGTCCTGACTCACTTAGGCCAACGTGTTGGATGCATTGTGCCCTTGTTTGGGATGGTTTACCACCGTGAGACCTTCTTTAGACCTAAAACCACCCAGATCCACATCTGAATCTTAGGAGATTTTTCAGTTCAACACCGCTTAAGTCCTCCAGCTCAACAAACAAGTGCTTTCCTAGGAACTGTCTTCGTTTCCTTTGCTAGGAGTGGGCAGTCGCAGAGCAGATGTTGGATAGATTCTCCTTCTTCCTCGTCTCTGCAGCTTCTGCAAAAGTCGTTATTTGGCACGCTGAGACGTATTGTATGCGTGTCTATGGCACAGTGCCCGGTAAGGACTCCTACCTACTCGCTAAGTACTTCTCACGTCCTTGCGACTAAGGTCAATCAATCATTTTTCCCTCTTGTCGGCCATAGGGCCCTCATCATTGGCTCCAATACTCAGAGAAAGGCATCTAGCTCAGGCTCTATATAGGGTTTTTTTTCCTTATGGAGCGGAGCGACGTATTTGCACGCGGGATTGATAGAGACTGTCCCAGCTACGATACCTTTTTCGCGAAACTGTCGGCCTTTTCGTTTCCTTGGATTCCAGTATGCCCCGGTATCCAGTAGAAGGTCACCGCGATCATCAAGGATACCTCTCTGATGTCAGAATGTCTGATGCTTTAGCCTTTATTGCTGCTCCCGGTGCAAGGAAGTTAGGAGTTGTTGCACCGTTAGGTGCTAAAATCTGAAATCTGGCAGCCCAATCGGCCTTCGCCCAAAGATAGGATACCTTAACGCCGTGGGACACCGATTCTGTGCCCGCTCTCTGCAAAGGAGCATCTCTTCCTCTGTTTATGGGTGGCTATTATGGGAACTGGTTGATCAACGGCGGCGTTTCAGAACTGAAGTGACCAGGTCGTTCCTGGTGGGCACTCTAACTACAATTATTCTCCCAAAGCCCGGGTCCAAACTTTGGAAAAGTATCGGTGGCTGATGTGGCTTATTATCTTGAAGCGAAAGTAAGATCTAGCGTGGTTACCCACAACGAATGCATTTAAATCATTCGCCTGAGGGTTAAGGAATCGGATAAGTCATCTAAACCTCGTCTGTTCTCTGTGTTTTGTGCGAGAACATGAAATCATATTCTGCTGCTCCATCAAGGGCTCATTCTCCTTCTCCTGTTTGCGTTGAGGGATTTAGAGAAGCAACCACGAAATGAACGAAAACGAGCTGCGCAGAGACATTAGTTTCGCCATGTGTCTACGGATCCAACGCGAAAGATGGTTAGGCCATGTGGAGGCGCGTTGGGAACTTATCTTCGGCGCAAAGAGTCTTCGCAACAGAGGACGTCCACGAAACCTGTGGCTCACACAAGTGGAGAAGGACTTTAACCGTGCGTGATTGGAGGGACCACGCTAAGAATCGTGCAAGCTGGAGGGACTTGTTGGCTGAGGGCCAGGTCCATCGCGAACTGTAGCGCCATTGTGGCGACCGAGCTGTCGGCAGAAAGGGTGTTTAAACAAGCACACTGCTCATCATGATAAAGTCCTTCTGAACCACGTGTTGTGCAGACTGCTAAACGGCGATAAGTATCCATCATAACAGATTGGTGCGAATATCAGCCGGGGATGATCTGGTTGGACACATGCACCTGCACAACCGTTAGATATGGTCAGTGGTCAGCATGCTCATTGAGTGGATTGTCCGATCCCTAAGAAGAGAGAGGCTGTCGATCGGTCTGCGCCAATTATGTCTCATTTCGCTGCTCCATCATGATTGGTACGAGGCTACCGAGAATTTCTATGTCACCGGAAAAATGAAGTGCAACACATACAACATCTAGCTCTTAGACAGAGCGTCACAATGGGAGGTGGTGGTATCTGGCGAAGAAGATTCAACCACGAACTGTCCGTCTGTGGATTCAATGACTAAGGTGGCTGAGCAATGTAGATCGCATGGATAACTTAGCATCGGACCAAAGTGTCTTCGACTTAAAACCAGTGAGATAAAGCAGCAGAGAAGGCCCGCGTCTAAAGTAGCGAGTTCAACCAAATTGGCGTGAGTAATTGGAGGCTGCCAGCCATAGGCCGCGCTAGCTGGCGAAGCTTGTTGATTGAGGTTCATGTACACCCCGGGCAGTAGCGTCCCACAATGAAGAAGAAGATGTCTCCTTAACATCACGCAAACACTCTGCCTGCTCAGACTAAGCAGACGTTCAATTAGGACACTCATCGGCGTCATAATCGGACACTGCTCAATTGGCATACACGTCCGCAGGGTGGGTGTGTCTTATACAATGATTACTGCAGGGGGTAGATACCACAAATAACATGCTTTGCTCTGGCAAGTAGTAGGTACTTACATTTAGGAGGCTCTATTTCAATAATCTCAACGAACTAAATAGCGTTAGCTTTATTATAAGCACCAACTGGTTCCAAGCTTAGGAGTAGTCAACCCGCTTGGAATCAACGGCCTGCTTTGGTCTTCTGCAGTCAGCCACTCCAACCTAACCTAACATAACATCACGTACAAGGCGGGAGATAGATCCAGAATATGCCAGATCCCCACACTGCCGCAGATTCTGGAAAAGACCAGAGGAATACTCGTCGAGACACTCATTCGCTTTTCGTCGATTTCAGGGCCGTGTCTAGTTTAGACATTCCTGTCAAACTCGTCGGTTTGCACAGCAAGACGATGGAATTCCATCAGGACCTGTAACCAAATCACGGATGGGAGTCCTCCCTTGACGAAGAAACTTCTTACCTTACTCATATTCATTCGATGATGATGATTGTCTGAATCCGACTCCGAAAAGTAATCCGTCACATTGACAGCCACAATCAACACACAAACCGTTTATTCACAAAAAAAGTTGTGTCTCCCCATTTACACAATGCCACCCACCATCGTTGGAAATCGATAAACAATATCAGCAGGACGTGTGCTTTACACAAGCATCTCCAAACAACTGCCATGAGGTCAAATATGAACGAACGAACGATATGGTTGTGAAGATGGGAAAATTGGAAAAGCTGGTGGCAATGGGATGATTCTCCTGAAAACACTGCCATGATGCATCATGAATATTGATATTGATATTGAAGCAGCAAGCTCTCACCATCAGAAGGGGGGCCTCTGAAAGTTAAAAGCCGATGACATTTGTGCACTCCTTGAGAACCAGGGCGGGTGCAGAGAGCATTCCCTTGAATGCATGTCTTGACATGGATTCCTAGTAACATTCGATAAAGGTGGACGTTGCAGGAACGTTTCACTTAAGAGGGCCTCCAGCAAAGGTCATGTTTTATTGCTCGACGTGGTGACAGGACATAAACCGAAAACAAAAACCACTTAAGCATTGAATTGAGGTTCTTGTGGGTGTGCCCGAGCGGACTCGAGAACGACTGCTTCCCCTGGTCTCCCCCAGGAAGTATTTTCTCCATTCAGTCAAGAGCGCTGCAACGACGTGAACTACAAAGCATCAAAGCAAGTGACTCATACCCATTTAGCTCCCACTCGTCTTTCAAGCGACGACTGTGACATTTCAAAATACATTCAATTTAGACGCAGAATTTCTTTGACAACGAACAACTGCCGGATGTGCTTTGACGTGGCGGAAAAGGATTCCGCCCGCGCCTTGATGAGGGAAATTAAGTGTGATTCCAATTTCTATTGCATCCATTTCACCGCTGCGCAAATCAAAGGAACATCTGCCTAATTGGCGACGGTGACGACGCAAGTCTCATGTCTCGCCGACAGAAGCGGCTCTGAATACATTTACGCGAATTACCTCTCGGAGTCAATCACTGCCACACATCCTCGTGCGCCATTTATCGACAGTCCCAGCAGACTCGTGCCGTGCGGCAGTCTCTTCGCTGAGAACTGCAAATGAGATTAATAAACTTTCCAAGGACCCCCGGCGGAGTCCCTTTTCGATCGGGTCGCGTTCTTGGTCAAAAGAAATCGATGAGGCGTCCTCCCTCTTCGGCATGCATACTCAATTTGTGTTCGAGGAGAGGGAAGAACTCTTTGAATTGAAGGAGGTTTTGATCCGATTAGGAAGCTTCACCACTTTCGTGGTTTTGGTCTGCTCTGGTGGCTGTTTTGTGTTGTCACGAAATGTTTCTGTTCGCAGAAACGATGGAGGACTCTCCTTAATAAGTCCGGGGCGAGTGAAGGACTTGTGCAACCGAGGGCGAACGTCTGAGGAGAAGTGAATCAGTTGAACGTTATGAAATCCATGAGAAAATAGTCAGGACAGGACAGGATGACGGTTTTCCAATAGGAGACACCTGGGAACGATCAGCTGAAAAAAGAAATGCTTGCGGAAAGGATTGAGTGGACCAGCAATCATGACTCTCATTGGCGTCATAATAGGGCACTCTCAAATTGCCACTCAAGCACGCAAGATGGATACGATGTGGAGGATGTTTTTTTTAGAGGTATGGAACTTTGAAATGGAATAAAACAATGATGGTTTTTTTAAATTGACATGAAATTTACTTCATTTGAAAGATAATCTTCTGGCATTATAATTTAAATATGAATTTTTGCAGATGACCGCCACGGCTGGCTCGGACGTAGTCTAATTTGGAGGTTCAATTTCGAATCGATGACTTTTTTCAACATATGTGGTCGTATATCGGCAATAACGCGCCAAATGTTGTCCTTTAAGTGGTCAATCGTTGCGGGCTTGTCGGCGTAGACAAGCGACTTAACATATTCCCACAGAAAATAGTCAAGCGGCGTTAAATCGCACGATCTTGGAGTCCAATTCACTTGTCCGTAACGTGAAACTATGCGTCTTGTTGAAGACACAGCTCCTGCACATCAAGGTTGTTCAATTGATGAACGAAAATGTCAGTAATCATGGGTCTATAGCGGTTACCATTGACGGAAACGTTCTGGCCAACATTGTTTTTAAAGAAGTACGTGCCAATTATTCCACCAACCCACAAAGCACACCAAACAGTCAGTTTTTGTGGCTGTGACGGTGTCTCAACATACACTTGAGGATTGTCATCACTCCAAATGCGGCAGTTTTGTTTATTGACGTATCCATTCAACCAAAAGTGAGCTTTATCGCTAAACAAAATTCCCTTATGAAAATTGGGATCAACTTCAATCTTGTTTTGGGCCCATTCAGCGAATTTACGCCTTGCTATGCCGACTATGCTATGCTAGCCAACAAATGCCAAGCCAAACTAAAAATAAATCAATTGACAGCTAAAAAACAGCTTCTAAAAAAAAACACCCTTTATGAGAGAGTTCTGTAGAAGCTGCATGAATGAAGAGGAGGACGAGACGACTTCTCGGCATCCCCTGTTCGTACATCGTGCAGTGCTCTAGCTAACCGTAGGAAGGACTTGAGCGAACTGGACGTCATTAGCATAAGCCAGCTAAGCCGCTTTGTTGCAAGCGCCAATTGGTTGCAGGCATGGGAGGCAGTCAATCTGCGTGGTTTTCCATACTCGCCCAAGTGTGACTGCTATCTGCAGCCAGCCACATTAACCTAGCCTAACTTAACCTACTGAAATAAGGAGGAACTTCGGGGATATGTCTAAGTCCTATCTTTCTTAATAATGATCACATCTGATGAACCTTTTCCAGGCCAACCTCTCCTTTTCCTACAAATTTCTCATGTTTGCACCAAATTCACAGAAGACTTGAAGGGACTCAATCAGCAGGGGCTGTAGTCTGCCTGATCCCTCTAAAGAGGGGTTTCTCTTAGTTAGCTAAAGCACCTCGTAATCTTTACCACCCCATCGCACATCTCTAGTTTCTTTCTGAGAAAACGGAAAACAACCTTTTGTCCAGCGCGTCCCTAAAAACAGAGAATCCACGCCAACTCCTCTTACTGTCCCATCGCTCTAGCGTGCCTTCTTACTAAGATCATTGAAATGCTGATAAATCATCAGCTTATGATATATCTCGAGCCGTTGAAGCTTGCTTCTTAATGACCGGCATCACGGCTTCCAACAGGTTCACTGATGGCTTGACACCATATCGCACCCAAAAGTGGAATTCATTTTTGCTCAATGTAGGTGAAATCAAGGTTATTGAGCACCGGATTTCTAAGGCATTTGAGAGAGCTTAGCATCAAGCTCCTTCGACGAACATGAATGCTTATGTTACCGATGAACCTGTTCTCCTAGAGATTAGAAATTACCTGTGGATCGTTTCAAGTCTGGTATCCACCCAGAAAACACTGATGTACCCCAAGGCTCTCTTTTGTCTACGATGCTTTTTCTTATAATAATAACATGTATAATGTGGGTGACGCGACATTCGAGGTGGACCTGGGTCTAATTGTTCTATCACGAGTGGATGGGGCCTACAGCTTTAAGCAGACTCCAAACGGCCAAGTTCGAGAAAGTATTTCTAAGCGGGCATACTCTTTGAGCACTGTCAGTGACTTGAAAGCGGTGACGTATGAAAGTTGGGATTGAACTCTACGAAGATAACCTAGCGTCATCGTGAATCAAACAGATGTATATGTTTATCAAGCATAACAGAGTCAAGGGGGACATGTACTCGCACTCGTATCATGTCTGTTGATTTGACTTCTGCACGGTTTGCTATAATGTCATTAGGAAGTTATTAGGTTAGTGGCTGGCTGGGTGGATAGTAATCACACTTTGGCCATTATAGGCCCGTAGTGGTACCACGGGGATTGACTTATCTTATTCCTGGAACCAGTTGGTGCTTGCGATGAAGGATATATTGATGACATCCGGTCGCTGAAGTTATTCGACAAGTAGGCGCCTAGGTGTGAGTGCCTATGACTAGCCAGAGAGTAGCACGAGCACGAGGATGTGAGGTGAAGTTTCTACCTCCTGTTCATGTATGGAACTTCTGTACACTGATGAGAGACCTGAGTGCCAGTCTGCTTAGTCTGAGCTGACAGAAGGATGGTTTGCGATCAAGTGCTGACCATATTTCCTTTATTTTAAGGAAGGTGGTTCCTTCTGGCCACCTGTGGTTGATTGTTTTAATTGTGTGCAACTTGATGAGATGGTAGACTGTAACGAGCGGCATGAATCTGAGAGGTGGGTGTACCACACCTAGCGAGTTCATCGGCATTGCATTTGCCTCGTATGTTCCGGGCACCCACTTGGGGGCATCTCGTTAAGAGACAGTCGGCATTTCGGGGACGTTGTTGAGCTGAAAATGACATTGTCCAGGGATTTAGTTGCGTCTTGACTGTCTGAACAGATAGTCAAATCCTATTTGGATATCACGCTGTTTTTGAGCCAGGACTGTGGCTCGCAGTTGCCTGAAGAACACTTCAGTGAACAGAGAGTTTCAATGAGAGGCCATTATTGAGGTATTTTGAGCCCTATACCCACTACTTGATCCGTTTTCGATCCGTACGCAGGGAATGATCCTGCGTCTGATTGTGAGACATCCAGTCCGATATAGAAGAGAAGTTGGTGGAAAGGGTTTTTCTCGAAGACGGCTTGGGGTAGTAGGCGATCGGGAAGGAAGTTGCATTCATAAAGAATGGTTGAGTGACCGATGGGGAGTTCGGACCACAGTCGAAGAGTCTTGAGTATTATTGCTGTGCTGGCTGTTATTTGTTTGTGGAAAAGGTCCAGCGGGATAAGGTGGAGGATTATGTTAACAGCACTAGACGCTGAAACTCATGCCAACCAGCCTTTGCACTTTGACTGCCTTTGTAAAGTGTTGTCCACCATACTGAGACTCCGTACATTAGTGTTGGTCTAACAATACAGGTAAATATCCAGTGAATAATACGTGGCTCCCCATTTGCAACCAATGGCTTTTTCGCAGCAGTATAGGATGAAAGAAGGCTTCCTGACCGGTTCCTTGATATTGAGGAAACTTAGTTTGCTGTCGATGGTGGGAGTGACAGACATTTGCAGCTGCGTGCCGCGGCTGTTACTTGTAGAGTTGTGCCGCTTCTACCAGATTCATGCACACATTTAATTTGATTAGTACCTCATACTTTGCGTATACGTAGTTCCTTAACTGTGAACTCAGTGTTTTCCAAGGTGCGCAAGAACTTTTAGCATGAATCTACTAAAATACACAGATCTCCTTCCATGCCCTGATCCTGCCATATGGGGACAAACACCTTCACATCCGCAAATTCCTTGTGGCACTCCTCAACGTCCACATGCTATGTACGATTTCCTTCATTCCATTCGAAGGACCATTGTAATTCTTGCGAAATGTGTCTGCTCCGTCGGTATTCAAATTCTAATAATGAAGTTTGTTTAAATGCGTCCTTCATAATCCGGGTATCATCCTTTCAATTTACATCTTGTCCCTGCTCACATCGGTGTCCTTCGCATTCCTCCTGAGCTCCCTCTCAGGTCTCCTCCCACTCAGGGTGTGCAAAAGGCAAAGAGGATCATGTGTGTAACCAATCTGAAGGCATTAACCCAAAATACGCTTCATCACCGATGGAGTATTCTTTTGACAAGTGAGCAAGTTCAATCGTCTAACGAATTTCGAAAAGATTTGAGGAAACAATTATCTTCTAAATCGTTTCCATGACATGTGTGACATTATGTGGGACCAGCTTACACTCCTCTGGAATCCTGTCGGTGTTGTCAGTGTAATTGGTTGAGTTTCCAGATTTGGTTTAAGACGTGAAGAAGGGCTATCTGTTAAGGCAAAGTCCTGGGTTGAGGATGTGAATGCAGACGATGGGTGCAAAATAATTCAAAAGTGTTGGCACGGGCACATACCCACAAGTGGTAAGCTCAGGCCTTTGAGTGGAGTGTCAACAGGATGATCTAGTCGGAAAGAGGTATGGAATCGGCAACAGAAGTGCTTGTCAGAGTAATCTGTGTCAATGGAAAGGTGAGTGGAAAGGAAACTCAAAAGAAGGTCAGTCAGGAAACATAACCAGAATATGTGGCCCAGGTGTCAATCCTTCGCAAAAGGAATCTAGTTTTCTTCTCTGACGTTGACCCTACCTCAATACGTGGAACCCCTTTAAAGCTGATTGACAGCGCAGAATTTCTGGGTCCTATACTGGATAAGAAGTTAAGCTGGAAACTCAACATGTGTCAAAAAGGCCTTCGACGGCTTTGAACTACTGTAAAGAAGCTAAATGGAGACTACAGCATCGCGTGGTCCACTGGCTATTTACACCAGTAGTCAGACCTTTGTAAAGGGTGTTCCAATTAGGACTTGATGGCGGCCATATTGTTGATGATACATCCGCCAAATTGGCTGTCATTTATTCAATCTGTTTTGGCTAATCACCCTTTTTCGCCCTTTATTCGGTCGCTATAAGATGAGTCCTATTTCTGGATGAATGCCTACGTCAACAAACATAATTGTTGAATTCGAAGCAATGGCTAATCCACATGAGATCCAGGAGGGTGCAGTGCAGCCCGAAAAAGTCACAGTTTTGGTGTGGATTTTGGGCTGGCGGGTTCATCGGTCCTCATTTCTTTGAGAACGACGTTGGCCAGGCCATTACCATCAACGGCGAGCGCTATAGGTCGACTATTACCAACTGCTTTTGGCCTGAGTTGGATGACATGGCCACCAACGACATGTGGTTTCAACAGGACGGTGCTACATGTGTTCCGCACAGCTCACGACACATTGGAAATTTTGCACGAGCGATTCGAGGGTAACTGGCCACCGAGTCATGCGATGCGACCCTTTTCGACTTTTTCTTGTGGTCTATGCGAATAAGCCACAAAGCCAACATAACCCATGCCATCGGTTAAATTCAGCCTGATTTGTGCGCCAGAGTCATGAATAATTGGACATTTGGATGCGCACCACCCAGAGAAGCCGCGGCGGACATTTGAACGATATTATATTCCATACATAATGGCATCGATAGGCCATTCAAACGAATAAAAAATTCGAAGATATCTCACACACACTTTGTTTTATTTAAACTTAAAGATAGGAGGCGCTTGATGAAATATCCTTTATATGAAGTCGCGACCAACTGCAAGCCGTTCGATAGAGTGCTTCGGATGACATGCGCATGTACCAGCGGAGCGGTAAGGACAACTCTCGTCCACAGCTCTGAAAATACTCCTCAATCTTCCGCCGATAGACGTAATCGGCAAGCAGACACAGCCCAGTTTTGCGATCGGACTGAACTCGCTGCATTTGTGGAAAGAACTCCGTTCTGGACACACCACTATTCGAGGCAGATATAGATCAGCACCCGAAGATACTGATCTTATGATCTTATCACAGTCCTCTTCGAGAAGGATTTCTCATCCCTTCCAGATCATAATGGAAGTCTGAACATCAGACGCTTGAACCTCGGCGTCTAAGTTCGAATCCCAGTACGACAAAAATACTTTTCACGGCCTCACCTCTTTCGAATCACTGACAATGCTCAAAGAGTACAACTGTCTAGAAAAAGCTTCTCAAACTGGGTCGTTCGGAGTCAGCATAAAACTGTAGGTCCTTTCTACTCGTGGTGGAACAATAGCGCGCACAACATGAGTGGTTACTGAGAAGCTAGGCCCTGTCCTCTACGGGCTGTAGCGCCACCCATATTATTTTTATCAACATCAGGTGCTGGATAGTCCTCTGCGAATCTTCACGAATTGATCGAAGATGGGTGAAGGCGTACTCTAAGGGTGTCGCCTCTAAGGATCCAACTGTCATTCCGTCTACCAAATCAATGCAGCGTCTTTAAGAAGGAAACTAAAGCGATGAAGGAAGCTCTGTCCTGGCTAAAAACAACGTAATATCAAGCAATGATATCGTCATCTGTTCCGACAGCCAGGATGCGATCTAATCTCTGGTTGCGGTCAGCTTCAGCTCAAAAAACTAGAGTTGAGCAAAAAAAAACACAAACGGCGATTTTTTCACAGTGATTGAAAATGTCTACGATCGAAGTTATTGAGTTGCTACTTTTTCGCAGTAGATTAAAATCGCCCCTATGGCCAAGTTGATACTTGTTCACAGTCACAACCACGCTTCGAAATCATCCACACGCCTTTGTGGTTCTTTTTCAACCCCGTTCGCATATTTATTCACACAAGCGATTTCATGCTTTAACATAATGAAATGTGTCAATTGCGAATGCAATGCTGTGCGTGTGAACAAAACCTGAGTAGGAAATGCTTAGGATTGCGTGTGATTGAGGTAGGTCTGTAAATCAGAACGTAGTTGGGCAGCACTCGTGTAGCATCACAGTTGTACCTGTGAACATAAAATCGCAACTTAGCCCACTTTTCGCCTTCTCTCAATGCGATTTTCAAGTATTTTGTCATACTACTTATGAGGGTGCTGGGACACTGTGACATTCCAGAGAATTGTGAAGCGGGCGAGCTCGCTAGAAAGGGCACAGGCTCAATAATGTTTCCGGATCGGGATCTGCCCTCATTGCCAATCGCCATCGCAAAACATCTACTGAAGCTTGAAACGTTTGCTCATACAGATGTTCTATAGGCACAGGATGCCTAAACAATTATGGCCTACTCTCCATCCATAACGTTCGCTAAGCCTCATCGGAATGAGTAGACCGAACCTCAGAACTGTCATTGTAAAGCGGGCAGTGCGCTATTGGAACTCACGCCTCTAGATTAGACATTCCTTGCCGCCATGACTCTTGCAGAAGCTACCGCGAGGAGGAGGAAGAAACTATTGTACATCTACTCTGTAATTGTAGCCCTCTTTCCTCCGGAAAAATAAGTCACCTACTACTTTAACAACATTGCTGAACTAAGCAGCATCAGCATCAGTCATCTTCAACGCTCTATCAAAAGCACTAACTGGATTGTGGAATAGGATCAATTCGATCCGGGTGGTAGCACAACGGGCCTATGCTGGCCTAAGTGTGACTGGTGTCTACCCGCAGTCAGCCATTGCAACCAAATCGAACTTAAGGTCAGTCATCAGAGACATCAACAAGACTCCGACTTGACTCTTCAGAAAGCCATCGATTTGTTGCGTCTTCTTATGGAACTACCCACCCTCGCAAAGCTGTCACTGTCCAGCTTGTGCTTGTGACGTAAGTCAAATGAATATATTTCCATAAAACTACTGTCCCAGCCCTGAGCACCTTGTAAATCCGAGTCGCACCACTAGACCCTCTTCCCAAGTTCGTCAATCAAGTGTCGACTCCTGAACGCACTCCTTGCCGCTACCGACTGCCCCGTGGAAGATTAATTAATATCCCTTACACAGACTGATAGCCAGTGTACGTGCCCATAAATCTCGCATCAGCTCTCCGAGGCCATAAGGCGTTGTACGAAATCGGAAGCAACGACTCCTCCGCCCAAACGCCTTGCGCAACACACACTAATTAGGACTGAACTGTTAATGATTCGCCTTGGAAAACTCAATTAATTGAATTTCCGTAAACAACTGAACCGTCGCCGCACTCGAGTCGATAATGTAAATTGATTTCGACAGTTTCGTCCTAAATTTAGTCAGTTTCCACTCGCGTGGCGGTGCTGTGGACATGCATGCAGCATGACTATGTGCGGAGGAGACGGCTGGTGGCTTCATTTTGGTTCAGAAACTTTTGTTTTCATGCATGGCATGCTTTTGAATAACCCACACGACGCGGTGCTGTGCCTGGCTTTTTTTTTTGTTGGGAAAACAATGAAATTCGTTGGAACACCGTTGTTGACCCACTTGGGACTTTGTTACTCGAGAGATGATTGCGTTATTGAGTCGAATAAAAAAGGATTTGGGATCCCTTCATTCCGTCAATGGAACTCAAGTGAAAGGACCTCTTCTATTCATTGCGAGTGACGTCTTATGAGGGATCGAATATCCGGCTAAACAAGCAGCTATCGACATGCTAAGTGAGTCACATTTCACATCACTTTAAGATGAAACAGATTCTCATTCGAGTCGCCTGCTGTTTGCTGAAAACCAACACAATCCACTTCTGACGATTACAGTTCGCTCTTACTTCTGATTGAGGTAATTAATTAAAGATAAACGTTCCGCGTAATGTCAAGGGAATCGGGGAAATTTCTTTCAAATGTCCCCCTTAGAGTTTTTCGTTCACGTTCGTAGTCAACAGCGGTGGATTAGAAGCGGACAAAGAAGGCGAGCAAATCCCAAGTGAATCTTTCTGCGGTCGGTTTTGTTTTGTAGGAAAATAGAGGACAGTGCTTTCTTATTGATTCAATGTGTTCTGTAAAGTTCAAGGGACAAGGAATCGGGTGCAATGTTGGTGGGTTATTTTGGGGTACAGGAAAATGTTTGTTATTTCCGACTGAATATGAAAAAGAAGGAAATGGCGGGGAGAGGCACATATCTCGGTGAATATTGGGTTCAAAATACTTGCAAATTCTAGGCAGTGGCGACTGGGAAATGTTGTAAACGAGTTAAAAGTGAGTCTCTGAATTTTAAAAGTGAACTGATGGGCATTCCGGGAGAGACAAGTATTTCGAGAGGAGGAATGTAGGTGGCTACCTCGCTGGAGCATGGTTTGTTAAAATAAAAAAAGAAGGTGGTCGTTTTCAAACTGAATCGATTGACTTTGTGATACGGCAGTCCCCTATGAGTACCACTCGCTCACTTTTGGATTCAATCTGTGTCTCACAGAAGAACCAAAAACAAGGTATTAAGAAACAAGTTTTTAGAGACAATTATTCCAAGAAATTCCTAAGGAATACAATGTTTTTGACTCCATTCCATACATGCTGACCTTACGCAAGAATTGAAGTCGGGCGATCATAGACAACGTTGCTAATTGGGCGATGGAAATGTTGGCAGCAAAGCCGGATTTCGGCAAAAAAAATCTTCTTCTCGGAAGAGGGCCATATTTGGATTGGGCCATCTAGCGGTTTTTTTTTAAATCATTGATGATTTTGACACTGACAGCTGTTTCCCGTTCGAAATCTTGACAGAAAGTCAGTATCATACCTCCGCGGAGCGAAATGAGTCGCTTTACGCATGAGCAACGTGGGGAAATATTGAAAATTTATTTCCAAGTGAGTGCTGTGTAGCCCAAACAGTGCGTTTTTTTTAAAATGAAGAAGGTTTGGCCGAAATGAAGCAAACACCGCGACTGCTGTACGCAAGTTTGTGCAAAAAGTTGGTGAGGCTATTGTGCTAGTGGACAACACTGATGGTCCCCGTCGTCATATGGGTCTCACAGATGAGAATGTGACTGCTGTGGCCTTCTTCTTGCTGTGGGTGTTACAGAGCCATCTTAGTCGTCTTTTTGGACTTGGACGACCTCTGGTTCATGCACGATGATTTGCGCATCAAATTCCCAAATTGTGTTATTAGCCGTCTTGGCGATTTTTGTTGTGGGGAAACGTAAAGGACCGATGTTATGCCAACAATCCGTTAACGAATCACGCACTTCTGGCCAATATCATTCAAACAAGCCTTGAGCTACAACCCAAAACCACCAACAAGGTCTTGGACAGTTGGGAGGACAGAGTGCAGTACTGCGAAGCCAGCCGAGGCAGCCACTTGAACGGCGTTATATTTAATAATTAATTGGAATGCTTGTTCTTAATAATGAAGTCATAATACGTTGAAGAAATTTAATTTTTTTTCATGTTATTGAATTTTTAAAAATAAACTTGTATTTGGTCCACCGTGTATGTTCAAATCTCTGGACTCACTACTACCCACAGAGGGTTGGCGGACGTAAAAGAGAAGGGACCCGAATGAAAGCTGGTCCGAATCACATCAAGGACGCCATTGTGAATGGGTACCAGGTCACAAGGCTTATCGAGCTGGGAAGTGATTGTGTGACTTTGTGCCGCTGGGATGAAGTACGTGTACGATCTGCGAGGGACTTGACGGCCGTGAAGAGAGTGCACGCCGAGGTGACGCAGATAAACTCAACTCGTGGTGCGAGGTCCTTATAATGCCAGTCATACCCGCTGCTAATTGTTCGAAAACTAAATAAAATGTCATTTGGACGTTGCTTTCGATTCTCGGAGACACTTCTATTAATCTGTAAAATCGTTCGTTGTTTGTTCTCTATATCGATGCCTCTAGAGTCTAACATTTTTAATGGCAGTTCTGGTGAGTCACAAGGTTCAGTTTGGGGAACTATTCTATATAACCTGTACACGCTAGTTTTTATTTTACTACTTAATTGTGAAGTACCCATCTTTGCTGAGGGTACTGCAATACACTCATTTCGACAAATCCTTCTCTAAATTCATCAAAATAAATTATAGACCAATACAAGCCATGTTGGTTAGGGCTCAGGTAAGCTCCGAACTAGCCACACAAAGAAGAGTATGGGCCAACATCTTTACACAAAATTCATTACAAATTGCCAAGTGCCTGTAAACATCGTGAAATTGACTAATGTCGATCGGCAGCACATTAAGGTGTGATTTTTTCGATACCTTGAGAGGTGCGAGGACTCATTGACACACAGTATTGAGTATTCTATCCACACACAGCTCGAGTTAGAGCCATTGATTAGGAAACATCTCCATTCTCTACTTTGAATGCCCCTAAAGCTCCTTGACAAATGCATTTCCATTGACTATGCTAACAGTCCTATTCTGTCGCACCTCAAATTACAACTGCCTCACAAGAGCAACGTGTGTAGAAAATTGTGAAGTGTTTGCATTCTGAACTTGTGAGCATCACAGCACATGTTAAATGTGATGTTCCTTTGAGCACATTACGAGGAGAACAAAAACATTTGTTGATTGGCAAAAAAGGCGAAAAAAAAAAAACAAACTTCTTGATGGACATTTTCTTGATTTTGCTACTTGCTGATGAAAGAGATAGTAGAGACAAAAGACAACCGGCTTCCTGTACTTGTAGACAGTTTATAAATGCAATACATATTTTTCAACACTGCAACGTAGAAGGATCCTAAGGAATTCGGGAGAAAGGGATTCTCCCTTCGCATTCGAGGAAACATCTTTCATCAAAATTCTTTCGAATTCCGAAGACTTTACGTTGGGACATTGTAGAAGAGTTGCGTAATTACCATGAGTAGTTTGCCTTTTCCTATTACAGTAACTTTATCGCATCGTTTTTTTTTTGTGAGCTGCGTGCCAGAATATGAAACGATTGAAACTTCACAAGCATAACCATTTTCGCATCACAGTCATTTGTAGGTTGTCATGTAAAAATAAAAAAAAAACAGGATAGATTTGTGGGTCAGTGATGGAAAATATCGTTAAACATCGCACATAACTGGCATCCTGGTCAACAGCGGTTGGCCTCCCTGTTGTACCATCGCGTCGTGGTGACTATGGTTTGACTGTGGAAATGGAGATTATGGAGATTATAACAACATGTCTTGGAGTTTGTGACGGCGAAGTAATGTAGTCTGACGCACGGACACCAGTATTCCAGCTGCTAGGTTAGGTAAAAGTGATTGTCACACCTGAAACAGCTGTGATCCACTTATGTAGATCCTGTTTGTTTGAATCATTGTGCTATCACTAACCGAAAAACTGATTGATACACTGATTCCTCGTAAGCTAGGGGATCTAATTGACACCTAAGAAGTACCTGCTGGCATCCAAGTAGTCTCTTCAGAGATTGCCCATTTTATTACTGGTTTATAGCCATCTGACGAATTCATCTATGCTCTGAAATATTTGACATTTCTTCTACGCTACTGATAGTCGCCTAGCGTACTTTTCTTGTTCTTGCAACGGCTGCGAAGTAGTGTAGCGTGGTTCATAGTTCTTCCCCATTTTTGCAGCTCCTGTAGAAGTCGTTGTACGAAGCTCCCATTCTTTTTGCGTGTAAGCCCAGGATGCAGCGACCTGTGATGATCCGTATGACCTTACTAACTATATTCCTGTTGAGTGTCTTAGGAGTGTACTTGTCTTTTTCGGATTAATTAAAGGCCATAATTGCTACGAAGTCATGTAAGTGTCCAGTTCCATCCACCTCCGACTGGTGATATTGATGGCATCTGCATGCAACATGGTATTTATTACTTGAATTGAGGGGTAGGAGGTCTCCTGATTAATTGCCAGTGACAGGCCCACCCTTGTTCTATCTAGCATTGAGTGAAATACCACTATGCCCAGGGACCCAGCAAAAGGCAAGATTGCCATCTTTGATTTAGTCGATGGTGTGTCCAGAGCCTTGATGGCCGCGTGACTGTCTATGTATATAACGATGGATAACCCGTCTATAGGATTCACTGACAGTAAGCGGGTAGCCTATTGGATAGCTTTAACTTCTGCCTAGAATACACTGCATCGGTTAGGCAGTCGAAGGGAGAGAGATAAGGGGATCTTTGACGAGATCGCGGATACTCCGAGTCCGGTGCCTTCGCCCGTCTTGAAACCTTCCGTGTTAACTCCCAGATTGGCGAGTTTTCTGACTACATCTTTTGCTTATCTTTGATTAGTATTCTGTATCCAGATTCGGAGTCTCAAAATGGGTGCGATATAGTCTGTATGCTTCGGAATTCTCGCATTCTTTATTAATTCAATGTGAGCTGGGCTATGTATTCTGTTCCACGGTTACATTCTCTCAACCTAATCACTGCCTTGGTAGCTGTCAGCTTCGCGTATATGTAGCAATGTTTCCATGGCGGGTAAAGTTGTGGATGGAAGTTCTCCTGTAAAAATAAAAAAAAACACGCAGATCTTTGGATTTTACCTAATGTTGGTGTGGAACAGCACTGCAACCTGGTGCTGCACCCAATGAGAAGCAGAGGACTTAAGGCGGACTCGGACATCGCCACACAGCCACAAGTTATACCCATAGTACGCACATCATGTTCAGTGGAACGATTTTACTACGAACGAAACTTTAAGAGCCTCTTAAAGTTGCAACCACGTGCTTCCAATTCTCGTATTAATTCTATAAACGCTACACGTTCATGGACGTTTTTGAGTGACATTCTGACATTGACAGCTCATAAAAAAACAGTTTAAGACAGCGTTTGTGTTAAAATACAAAATTGTTATGTCCGTATTGAAAAACGTTTTATTATTCAAGTGTGAAAAAATATCCTGTGGACTATTCACGCAATTGACAAACGCCCTAAATCAGATTTACTAGCATCTATTTTGCGACCGTTGAAAATATCATATGTCTAGGCACCGGAAAATCATAAAGAGATACGCAGACATGAGTGAGAACATTAAACGGGCAGCTAGGAAGAAGAACAAGCATCTTTTCACGATGATTTTGTCAATCTAATCTTACACATAAATGTCAGGGATCTATAAAAATAAAAGTAGGGACGTCTTAAAGCCTCGCAGAGTGAGGTTTACTTTAACGATTTAAAAACAAATTTTATATCGTTGTTTGCTCTTGATATTTACTTTTTTTATGTTGCTAATAACACGTGTAATATTGGCTCTCTGGGCTGAATTGACTCCGGCTCATGTGCACGATGAGTGACGAGTGATTTCACGAATCCCCGCGAAAAATAGTCGAAAGGCGTCAAGTTTTTGTGTTGACATAATTAAATGCTAGAGGACGCCTTTGACTGTAGGTTAGATTAGGTAGATGGGTAGACGGACGTAAGCCATGTGGCACTAAAGAGGAGACATTCCCCTAACGGCCATGACAATGAACCCAACAGGACCTAGCTGGGTTTATTGTCATGGCCGTTAGGGGAACGCCTCCTCTTTACATCTACGACGGGTACGACGTAGATGCATTTAGTGGTCAGGTCCGAACTCGTACAGTAGTGTTTTGTGGACGATTCCAATCGAGCAACCGATACAAAGACAAACTGCCTCTACGGGGCGACCACCGGGCAACGAATACAACAGTGAAATAACAGGTCCAACATCTCAAGCATGTGCAACTATTTCTCTTGCGCCTGCCTCAGGTCTTGAGACTGTAAGCATTCGGCCAAAGTAAGTGGCCAAAAAATAATCTCTAATCCAATGGTGCAACAGCATACGTTGAGGGATGCGTGGCTAAGACAGTGCTTAGTCTCTAGTACCCGACCTTAGAAAGTCTTGGCGACTTTCGGTTTCATTTCAGCCCTCTTTGGGTATATCGGACTCTGAATAGGACGATATACCTTTTCGATACATGCGACGGGATGGCTCGTTTTCGTCTGTTCGACCAGTGCTATTGCTGAATGGATTGGGAGCAACTTTGAGGCAATCAAAGTCAAAAGTGGACCGATCGTGACACTTGTACAAGATGGATTTTGTAAGTAATTCCCCACAGTTTGAGGGTTCTTTCCTAAAATCCCCTAGCTGCCATCCACTAAAATTCTGGGCAGTGGCAAAGCTATTGAGGGATATACTATTTTTCTTCTTCATCACGGCAGCATATGAAGTCTTTGGTTAGTCTCATCTTCATTTCGTGGCCGGTTAGTGTCCCAACTATCATCGCTAGCAACTTTTTGCCACGCTGAAGGAGCCACACTGTTTTCGTATTGTTAAATTTGGCCCACGGCATGCGAATAGTCTAGCAGATCGTAAGAGAGTTCCACCTTTTATATGCTGTCTCTATGATCTTGCCCTTTCCAGGCAAGTACATCCACTGCTTCATTGACGGTTATGTGCGTATGGCCTGGGACCCCGCATAGAGTAATCGAGTGCTGTGCTGAGAACCTTAAGCTCCTTGCGACTTCGATTTTATATAATTCCGATAGCTTCCTTGACAGCCTCCGTTTGAAAAACACCGTCGTAATCAGAGATTCTGATGGAGCAGTGCGTGATAATCAATTCGGAGCAAAAAATACCGCTCCTGTGCCTTTTTGCATCTGCGCTCCATCTGCCTAAACGTCGATTGTCATTGACGGTAGATTTGTCCTGTCATTATAAGTAGGAAGCACATTTGCGCACGAAGTTTGACACTTTTCTTTCTCCTCCGGAAGTAGAGTTATTGACATTTTTAGGTTCGGTTTGAGCGGCGTTTGATGCCATCGCTATGCATGGGCCTCTGTGGCAACCGAGTGATTGGAATAAAGATGGCACGACTCCACTTCGATTTCAACATTCGTCGTATGCCCACATTTTCCTTCAAACTAATGCGAGATCATAGCCGATAGTGGTACATATGTGCACCCGTCCGTGCAATCGGGCTCATGACTTTTATTTCTCACAATTAATTACGAGCTGACCGTCTCTTTAAGCACAGTTCAGGAAATTCGTTAAAAAATTCTATATGTCTTGTCATCAATTGAGGACTATACTCTCCATCACACAAACGAAATATTGAATTATGTCATCATAGTCACCGATGCCAACAGTTTAGAGGTTTGCTGACACAGACATGCTTTTTTTACGTTTAGGACAATACCGAGAGACACATGCATATATGTCTCAGAGAAGTTGACAAAATTATTGTTCATTGTCACGATTTGTTGGCATGGATTCAAAATGGCGATACAATCGGGAACAGTTGCAAACGGCGGCAATTTACTGCTGATGTGGAGAAAGTGGGCCGGAAATAAACTTTTAAGTTGGCTGGAAAAAGTTGTATGCCAGCGTATTATGGAGGGCTTTTTTTCAGGACAGTGACGTTCAGTTGAAGAAGAACGTAATTGGAAGCGTATCAAGTGGCCAACATATTTTTTCAAGCGAGTGTCGGTTTGAAAATAATAATGCACTGTTTTGGTGGACATTTTTGAGTCGAGGAAATGGCAATGACTTCTTAACTGGAGCCATCTTGTGATTACTGCAAATTAATAAAATGAAAATGCAATTCTTTGCAGTGTTCTTCAGCTGTTTGTAGCGGCAGCAACTCATGCTCATTCTCTATGAAGGAGGAAGTAAAGTCTCGTGGATTCTAGGTAGGTGGGCAGGTATATGGGTGCCCTTACGTACGTACGGGCGTGGCACACTTAGACGAACATGTTGGGTCCAAATGCATGCGCTTAAAGCTGATCAGTGATGTTGACATCTCTCTAACGCTGCATTCGTCTCTTAGGGCCTGGGATTTCTCGAAGTGGTCACAGAAGACTCCTGTTCCTGGACCAGCACTCGTGTACAGGGTGATTTCCCCTCTTGCCATTGTTTTCTGTCCGGAAAACGTAAGTGGAAGGTCTTCTCCAGAGCTAGTGTTGGTGGAAGGCAGTCCGTTTGATTGTTATACTGTCCTGCTGCCCATCTTTTTAGTTTTGAAGCGTGACCGTATGATTTATCCCTACAGAAACCCGCCTCTCTGAACCTCACAGCCGATGAGGGAGCACTGTTGCTACCAGAGATGAAGTAGTAAAGAGATGTCCAACTCGGGTTTGTGTCTTTACTAAAAAAAACTCCTCGCCCATCTATGATTTTTCTCTAAATTCACACATGCTATTTTATTTTTACTCACACTTCTTAAAGCTTTAGAGCAGCCTGCAGTTGCTCTGTAATCCATCGTATTCACAAACACTGTCGGTGAACATTTTATAACAAACGCTGTCAGATGAAATCAAGGGGCAACAGAGGTAGAAGTTGACTATGTCTTTACTACTTTATCTCTGGTTGGGGCGAGGGAGGAATAGGATCGTGAACAATGCTGCATCACATTTACGCTCAGTTTAAAGGCAGTTCCCATCTTGAATCAATTGATTACAGAAGCAAGGCACGTTTCTCACCCAGAAATTGACTGATTGCGAAACATAAGTGAGCTGCTGAAAGGAGTTTCTGTTTAGAAGAATTGTTAGACTAAGCACACTCTATTGCTGAAAAACTGTCCAACTCCAACCGCTGCACTGAAGATGCCTGTCTACATTCCGTAGCTGAATACAGTCAGACTGTTTGCGGCAATCACCACCGTCAAAATCAAAATACTATGGCTGACTATGAGGTAAATCTCCCCCCAGTTGGGTACAGCGATTCGGAACTAGTTCGGTTTTCTTTCCACAACACTGACCGCCTACAACTTCAATCTGTCTCCGAGAAGAGTTTCTCAACCAGCATTCTAAGACGCTAGACGGTCCTCTGCGAATGTTCACAGATCGAAAACGGAAGAGGGAGTTGGTGTTTGTGTATACTCCACTCCATTAGTAGGTAGGTAGGGGTGACTGAAGAGACTATACTTCACTTAGAGCTCTGAGGACCTTTGTGCTATCACTTGGCCTGACTTCTGGAGGTTCATTGTTTATGGAATATTGTCATCATCACTCCTTACAACTCCCAACAGATTGTAGTGTAATTCTAACAAAGAAATGACATGACGATTAAAGAGCCACTGTTCCTATGTTCCATAAGATTGTAGCATCCACTGAATATTCAGACAGTCAGGCCTAAATCAAATGTCCGGACAACGTCACATTTTACTCAAAAACCTCCCTTAATTGCAAACTTGGTATCTCTTTTTTGAGGATAATTTTCGCAGCCATCTTAAGTGAGTGCCGAGACACTGTGGCATACTAGGTGATTGCTGAGTCCATTAATTCGCCAATCAACTCGTTCGCTTTCCTAGTGGCAACCTTTCAAATGCAAGCAAAGAAATGGATTAATCATGATTGCCTAGACGGTGTGTTGCATTACAAATCAAATTTGGCCGTCACTTGAACTACAATGTACAAGCAGTCTATGCAGATTAAGAAGGCCTGGACTCAGGGCGTTCATCGGCGTCATAATGGGTCGTTACGCCATTAGACGACGCCTAGACTGTCCAGTGTATTGTCACTCGGGAGTTGGTAGTAAGTCTCGTCAAAAGCAACAAATTGGCCCAGCGGTTAAAATAAATAAATTAGAGAAAGTGGAGAGCAATTCGCAGCACAGTTAACGATGGATGAGTGCTGCTGAAATCGCAGGACTCATAAAAAAAATTGAGCTCCCAGATCTGAGCAGGACTAGAAGAGGTGTTGCACACTTTCTGTCCATTCTTTATGCATGCATCGCAGACGTTTGCGACGAGATCTCCCAATAGGCAGTGTTCTGTAATCACACCGGTTGATTGCGACTCATATGTGATCTGTTCAGAGAGAGCAGTTGTTAGCTAAAAGCAAAGTGAAACGCTTGTTAAATAGAATCCAGTTTGTAAGTAGATTTTGCATAATGCGTCGCTGCGTCTCAAGGATGAGACATATTCACACCGACTTCTGCTGAAGATGGTGGAACGAAGTCGCTCGCATATCGTCCTCGCCAACTAAAACCCGATAGTCTACGTGAGCTGAACTAAATCATCACTAGCCAACCTAATCGATTCGTAACAAGTTACAGAAGCAACAGCTATCCAGTCCGGGTGGTATCACAATGAGGCCGTCCGCTGCAGTCACCTCCCTGTACCAAACCTTACACCCGTCAGTTGTCAACCCTTCTTCTAGATAATCCCCCACTTTATGGCAACACTCAATTCTCAGACGGGTCAAATTAGGATAATCCTAAACGTCCTTTTGAGGCGATAAAGGTGTGCCGACATGAGGAATGCCATCGTTTTTAATCGAAATTGCCACCCACATCCGAAGGCCGACCAAAATGCAATGACAAACGGACAAACGGAAATAAGATTATTCCGACATGTGAACACATTTTTGAAGCCAAAGACATTTTTCAAACGCCCACCCCGTTGAGGGGTGTGACAAATCGACAGTTTTTACTTGCCATCAATGTGCCATGCGAATGTTTCCGGAGTTATTCAATGGAACGAGACTCCAAATCAAAGCACATGGCAAATTGAGTTAAATCCATTTGACGCTCTGTACATCCGCAGTTCCGAATGCTTGCCGCCGGTCCTTTGAGGCAGAAACGCGCACGGACCATGTGCCAGGCCGGCGGGCAGCTGTGGCCACTCTTTGAATTCAGTGGCGCTCTGATGAATGATTCATCCATCGCCCACTGGTAGTTAAAACGGTCGAACTAAAGTTGAAAGTGTTCCGAAATGCAAATTATATTTTATGGTTTGAGGGTGGTTGGGCGTAATAATTACGATTGACAATAAAATTTAACAGAACCAATTGAGTCTCGTTTTTATGAGAAAACAACAATCCGTCAACACGTCCATTGACAGCTGGTCGTTGTTGTTTGGTTGGCTTAATAGATGTGTTTCGTAAGATCTGAATTTGTGTGTGTTTCCAGAAGCGGCGATCGGTTGTAGAAGTCCGATAAATATCTCATTCTGGCTATGGTTGATGGTCGATAAAGTATGAAGACGATGGCGAGTCAAGAACTGTCGACGTAGGAGTAACTTAATCGTTTGTACTATTCGTTCGACGAACATTTTGCTTGTCAAACTAAATTTCTATCGCAGTTGATAATTGGTAATGAAAGACATCACCGTTACCATTGTCAGTCGACTGCACTGGCGCATGACTGCCACATCCAGCGCATGGGAAACAAGAACCCAGCAAAAAGGTTCTTTGAACCTGATCTTCCTCGTTCGAGAAGGAGATAAAGACCGAACTTCTGGTATAAAGACCATGTCATTGCGGACGCCAGACAGTTTGGTCTCGATGACTGGAGGCAGCTTGCCCAGGATCGTAAATGGTGGAAGGCTTAGACCCTCCACAGGCAGTCTGCCTGAAAAGTAAGTAATCAAGTACTCTATAGTAGCTTGTCATTAATCTAGGAAAGCAGCTAGGGGCGTATGTCCATTCAAGGGCTGTGGTGAACTCGACCATCGGCTTCGACGGACCAGTTGCTCGGAGTTGATAGTAAGTCTCGTCAAAAGCAACGTAAGGGAGAAACGGAAGCAATTGATACGGCGCCAAAAGCTTCGAATTGGTTCAGCGGTTTAAAAAAAAAAGAAGAGAAATGGGTTGCTCATAACTATGTACGGGGTTTGTTTGATAAGTCTCTGACTTTCCCACTTCGTGCACATAAATGCAGCTCTGTTCCCGTCAACTTATTCTTCTGGTGGCCCTACAGTTCGGTATGGATCTGGGCCACGGCCAAAAAGACTATCCAGCTGAGACTATCTTTAAATTGTCTGAAAATCGGTCTAATTGTGCAGAAGGTCGATGTGTAAAACGGACGAAGATCCAATTTCAAGTTTATTCGATATTCTGATCACATTTTGTGTGAATATAGTGACGGTCTAATTGAAATCATTTTTTAAAAAAATAGCAAGCTGTCCTTCGGTTTTTCTTTCCCCTGTTTAACAGCCCTGTACTGTTAGCTCCACGTCTGAAAAAAAGGTCTCTCACAGGCAGGCCACAAGCCTGGCCTGCATGCTCCGTACCAGGCCGGTGGCGATGTTCTCGTATGGAGCATGCACCAGTTCATCTGTAGAATTTGGGCAGACGAAAGCATGCCCGACGACTGGAATATCAGCAAATATTAGCAAAAATATCAGCAAAAATCGAAATGAAAACATCGATCTATACGACAGCAGCATCGCAAAGAGCTATTCGATGCGATGGCCAAATTCGGGATCCCGGGAAAACAGATTCGGTTTTGTGTCGCATCACGCTCACACATACGCGATGCAACATGCAGTTCGGTTCAAGGACCTCTGAAGAGTTGGAAACGAAACATCAGGTGACTGGAGATCTTAGGGAAGGCTTGCCATCATGTAGGTAACTCCAGTTCCCAACGTCCAGTAGTGGAAGCTTTTACGGCGATTGAAGAAGAGGCGAAACGAACTGGTCTTAATGCGGACAAAACGAAACACCTCCCTCTTAGTCGAACAAATTTTTACATCAAGTGAAAATTCGAATTAGAGGAAGGCGACTATACATGTTGTCGACCAAGAAACGTTCCGTCGCACACCACATGGGACAAAACATCACGATAGACAGCTGCAATCTTGAGGTAGTGACGAAGTTTGGCTCCCTCGGGCCAAGCATGAACTCCATAAATGCCATGCTAGTGGAGATACAACTTAGAATTGACCTTCCCAACCGCTGCTACATCGGTTTGTCAAAAAAACTGGGCTCGAAGGAACAAAAATATGCTCCACACAACTCTTATTTTACAGTCCTGCCATATGAAGCCAAAAGGTGGCCGATAAGCAAAACAGCGTAGCTGATTCTTGGTGCCTTCGGGAGAAAACTTCTACGTCGAATATAGGTGTAGACAGACGGGAGGAAGGTGAATGGAGAAGAAGACACAACCGCGAAATAAGAGCTGCTTAAGATGTGAATGTAGTCGAGAAGGCACAAATCCGTCGACGGCACTGACACACGACTGCCACATGGGAAACAACGACTCAGCAAAGAGATTCTTCGAGCCTGATCTTCGTGGTTCGAGAAGGATGGCAGACCGAACCTCTGGTATAAGGACCAAGTCATCGCGGACGTCAGACAGCTTGGTCTCGATGACGATGACGACGATGACGATGGAAGCAGCTTGCCTACGACAGTCAACGATGGAAGGCAGCCTCCAGGCTTAGACCCTCCATAGGCAGTCTGACTGAGAAGCAAGTAATTAATAAAAAAGTCAGCTCATCTTCTTCGTTCTGGCTCGAGTCTTGGATCACTTTTGATGATTTTTTGTGTGTCCTTAAACACACAAGTGATGGTTTATTTTCAATTCAAGGGGGACAAGGTTATTTGTCTCTAAAGCGTGTAGTATTTTGCTCTAAGCATTGTCACATAATCCCCACAATGAAGACAAACACCTGTATCCCCTCCGACGCCCTTAAAATAACTCTCTTAGCTCCAAGTAGGAAGCCCCCAATGGAGAAATCTGTTTTCATACCACCTCCCCAACATACTCCCATATTCCTCCAGTGGTTCGGAGGAATTAAAACTCATTCCGCTTCAGCAAATCCATGTGTGCACTCGGGAAAGACAACAAAAAAAGAAAAAAAACTCAAACAAACAGTGACACAATAGCCACAGGTGTTGAGCTATTCAGAGACTTTCGGACTTGCGACAAGCACGTGCGGACAGCATCCTGCCACGGCTCACAATGGACCGTCCCAATGAACACGTTCATCCGTGCAAATAGCATGAAGTTATTGGATAATCTGCAGCCGGATTCCCTCTTGCGTAAGGACGTGAAGATGGGCAGGATTGAGGTACTAATGAATACGCTTGCATTGTCTCCCAAGCTTAAGGACAAACAGAAAGAGGAAGGCGGTGGTTTTGAGATCGGCGAAGCAAGTGTGTGTTCAGATTGTACGTCAAGGGAAGAATTAGATTTGATTTCCTGGAAGAAATCAAACAAAGTCATCCTCCTTCTCTTTTACATTCGGTCGTCTATTGAAAGAAGCACACATGCCTTAGCCTTAAATCCCCTTTTCACATCCCACATCGACGAAATTAATTCGACGACGCCTTTAAGTTTGACCTCAAACCAACAGCCAGCTGCATTAAAGTTAAATCTCCTCTAATTGGTGTGCCATCTGTGGCCCAACGACTGATGGCTGAATGATTCCATTCGCTCTGAGGAACCAGTCACCCATCACCGAGGACCGACCCTTTCAACTGTGCCAAGTCAATCTTTAAAACGGCGGCAGCAGTTGGAAGGATTTAATTATGGAAATTCCTGCCAGCTCCCCTCTCGCCAGTTCGAATGTATGGCACCCTTCAAAGTTATTGGAGTAAACTTGAGTGATGTGGAAATACGGCGGCGACGCCCATCGAAACGGATGTCATTGTGAAGCGTTTGAGTCATTAGACCGAATTTTCATCCATCAAAGACAGACGGACGACGCGACGTGCAGCAGACAGAAGTACCTCGACGTACGTTTGGGGATTAATCTTGTGACATTCAAATTGGAAACAAGGCTTTAAGTGATTGGTTATCATTCCGAGGGATGGCTGGCAACGAGACTTTTTAAGTCAATTACAAATTTGGTTGGGGTACTCCATTAATCACTGTTGTCTTCTGAGTTCACCTCAAATCTTTGGCAAAATGCACAAGAAATTGGAACGGAGGGATAAGTGATTGAAACTTGAGTCGAAACCAAGGTAAGGTTTGGTTAGGGGGTGGGTTTTTCAGATGACATTGTGACGCCACTCTTAGCTAGTTCTTCAGCAACTGTTTCGTTTCCCTGGATTCCCATGTGTACCTACTGGAACCCACAGAAGGTAGACTCATTGCGCAACAATCATGGCCTAGTCTAAACTCTGAACGATCGAATGGTCTGATCAGACTCAGCAGGCGTGCTTTCCGGGGGCTCTCATCGGCGCTTACACTGGGCTTTGAGGAGCACACGGCTTCAGAATGGCGTCTTTTTGGGGTTTGATCTTTCGTTAACCTGACTCACCGAATGCCACGACTACCTTGGTGGCTAGAATTAGATCCTCCATGCACTTGAAACCAACCAAGCACACACCGAAAAGGTGATGCACTATGAATTAAATACCTACGAGTTAAAGGATCACATGCACAGAAACAACAGACCACCCTCACCTTAAACACAGCCGAACCGTTGAGGGACGAAGCATAATACTGGCGTCATTGCAACCTCAGTTCCACATCACATAATCCCGTGGGTGTTGCACGAGAGGTGGAATAAATTATAAGTTTGCATACACACATTTGCATTGCAAAACTGCGTGTACGGCCGAGACAAGGGTATAAATACACTGGGCCAATAGGTGTTAGGCATCAGATTAGTTTCTTGTTCGCTGAAGGAACCATCCTAAGTAGTCAAGCCAAGAAACCATGTTCTCACGATCAGGCAAAGCGTCGTTCCGACTCTGCAGTGGACTGTGCTTCGTGCTGGTGCTGTTGCATGTGTGCGTCAACAGTCCCTCCGCTGAGGGTATAAAAGTCTGTGGCAAGCAACTGAACGACGCCCTGTCACTCATGTGCGGCAACGGCTTTGGCGCTAGAGTCAAGAAATCGAGTGAGTATCGGCGTATTGATCCTGTCATCGTATCTACTGTGTTTCATGTGGTCTCTGTTACAGTGGATCCAATCGATTTTGAGGGCGACTACGATGGTGCGGCAGATGAAGCAGCTGCGCTGGAGAGTTGGCCATTTTTGACTGGATTCGAGAGCAGCTCAATGGCAAAGACCCGCCGCAGGAGGCTTGGCATTGTTCACGAGTGCTGCATGAAGGCATGCACTCTTTCCGAAATGATGTCCTATTGCCGACCAAGTGGCCAGTAATTTTGAGCCAACTGGACCTCTATTGAAACATTTTGTTGTTTAACTATTCTTCGGTGCATAATAAAAACGATTTAGTTCGTAGGCAGTGCGTTGTATTTGAGTGGGAAACGGCATGGTCGACGCTGAAGACATTTCGGTCTGTGACGACAGCCCAGCAATTCATGGGAGTTCTCTGCATGATTTTGGGTCATAGGATCATGGAGGCCTATTCGAAGGGCCTGCACTAATTATTATTGTGGTGGCAATATTGCAGTGACTTCAAAAACCATGACCACGACCGAGGTGGCCAAGTCACCATTTCAAAACGAGGCATAAATTGCTCATGGAACGCACTTCTTAATTTGCTCTTCAATTCGTGTACTGTGTAGCACGTCTTGGTAGAATCAAAAACCGACCAGATTCAGCTCCTGCAAAAAAAGGTCAGAAGTCATAAAAAATAGGGGCCAACAAGTCCGCCGAAGTCACTTGTCAACACAAGAGGCTCGATCTTCCAGAAATCCGCACAACGGATGAAATTGACGGGATTGGTCGAACATAGCCAGTCGGCAATGATGCGTTTTCTGGCTTTGAACCGGAGGCTACCGGCATCGATTTGGCCACAACGTCAACATAGGCGAGCCTTCGAATTCGAGCCACTGGGACAACGCAACAGGGGACGCCCTCGATCGAGATGGAGCACACAAGTGGAGAAGGACCACAACCAACTTGGTGTGCGCAACTGGTGGCAGCTGGTGAAAGATCGTGCTGGCTGGGGAGACTTGTTGGTTGAGGTCCAGGTCCAGGTCCTGGACTGTAGCACCGAACAAAGAAGAAGTCAGCAGAGGTGGTCAAGGATTGCACCTACTTCGGCCCCCTAAGTAACCGGTACGGATACCACCAGTACCAAGAATAACTCTTGCCAGACGCTGTTCCTTTCGGCCCAAGAGGCAATTGAGTAGTTCACAGAGCGGTCTCTGGAAGGATCAAGCTGACTTTATGTAACTCCTTGCCCATCCCTGCATTTTTTTTTTTTTTATAATTTGCGCGCGCTCAAGGGATTGCTTAAGTGTTCGGGGTCAAGACACAGCACCGGCCGAAGGTATAGAGGGAGAAAGTGAAAGGAGGTCTTAAATATCAGCGGGTTGTAGTCTGTGGGAAATATAGGACTGGGAAGAGCATTCCAAATTCGCGTAGTACGGCTGAAGAACGAGTCTCTAAACTTAACTGTGCGTCCGAAAGTAGGCTTATGGGTAAGCTGATGAGCATTCCTGGCGAGACGAGTATTGCGGGTGAATTCATGGAGAGGAGGAATGCAGTTGGCTAGCTCACTTGAGCATCGTTTGTTGAAATAGCGATAAAATACGGACAAAGAAGAAACGGTACGTCGATGTTCGAGCGAGTCTAATGACTTTGCGACATTGTTGTCTCCTATAAGTTTTATCGCTCGCTTTTGGACTCTATCTAGTAGGTGCAGGGTGGTCTTTGGGGCATCAGACCAGATATGAGCGTTGTACTCAAGCTTGAGGCGGATATACGCCTTATAAATGAAAGCCAAATCAGAGGGGGTGAAATATTTCTTGCATCGTTTAAGGAAACCTAAACATTTCGCAGCATTTTTGGCGACGTCAAATATGTGATCGTTCCAACTAAGTGTTGTGTTGATACACATACCAAGGGTGGAAAGCTTTCCGGTTTCATCGACAAAAGCGCCATTCATGGATAATGGCCGATTAACAAGGGTTCGCTTGAGTGACAGCAGACAGCATTGAGTTTTTGAAGCATTGAATTCCACTCTGTTGTTGTTTCCCCAGTTAATTATGCTGTCAAGATCGGAATTCAATGAGCTTAACATACGCTGCCGTTCCAATTCTACGGCCGAAGGGCAGGGTCGTGAGTCTCGGAACGAATATGAAAAGCTGAGGGTGCTGTCATCAGCGAAGGAATGGATTGGATTAGAAGTAGTAGACAAGAGATCATTAATAAAAATGAGATAGAGTGTCGGAGACAGAACAGAGCCTTGGGGTACATCAGCATTTATTTGGTGGATATCAGACTTGAACCCATCCAAAACAACTTGAATTGAACGGTTCGAAAGGTAATTTCTAATCCATAGAAGAAGAGATTCATCGATACCATATGCACGCATTTTCGACAAAAGAGCTTGATGCCAAACTCTGTGAAATGCATAACGCGGCAGCTTGTACGATATTAAGAGCAGCTGAAGGACTCCTTGGCCTTTTCGCGAGAAATGTTCTGCGTTCAGTTTGTCGGTGGAAAAGTGCATCTTTTGGACACTAAGCCACCAACCAGGCAGTGTTTGGAGCGAAATGAAGAATACATAGCCGCCGTAGTGGCCGGTATCGAATAAGATACAGAAATGTCAGCAGAATCGGTCAACGCCTGGCAGTCAGGCCGACTTATTTTGCGAGTGAATGTGGACTGAGCTGACTCAAGAATTGAAGAAGCCAGACGACCATAGACGACGAGGCTGGAAAAGTTGCCCACTGATCCGGATTTCAGCAAAAAAGATCTTCTTTTCGGACGGAGCGCATATTTTACAGGGTAGGCCATCTAGAGTTTTATTTAAGACAATGGGTTATTTTGACACCAACAGTTGTTTCCCATTCGAAATCTTGACAGAAAGTCATACCTACGCGGGACGAAATGTATCGCTGTACACTTGAGCAACGTTGGGAAATACTGAAAACTTATTTCCAAAGTGAGTGCTGTGGAGCCCAAACGTTGTTTGAAAAGAAGAAGACTTGGCCGAAATGAAGCAACCAGCGCAACAGCTGTGCAACAAGTTCGTGAGACTGATATGCTAGTGGACAAGACTCATGGTCCCCGTCGTGGTACGGTGCGCACAGATGAGAATGTGGCCGCTGTGGCCGAGAGTGTGAGACTCATTTCACGAACATCAACTCGCCATCGATCTCAACAGCTCAACATTTCACCCACTAGCCTGAGGAGAATTCGCTTACAAGGTCCAATTGACTCAGCAATAGAAGGCGCGCGACCATTCGCCACGCAGTTAGACGGCCTTGAATTCAACAACGATTTTGGGCGAAAAATCATCTTTTCTGGCGAGGCGCATTTTCATCTCGGCGGCTACATTACCAAAAATTGCCGCATCTGGGTCTCGGAAAACCCGCACGTTATTGTCAAAAGGCCAATGAATGCACAGAGAGTGACATTTTTTCTTCGGATTGTGGAGTGGTGGCATCATTGAACCGCCATTTTTCTTCGAGATCATTCTTGGAACAACGTTTCAGTGAACGGTGGCCATAACAGAGCCATGTTAACCGACTTTTTTTCTTTTTCTGAAATTGAAGACATGGGTTTGGACGACCTCTGGTTTATGCAGGATGGCGCGCCATGCCACACAGCATAAGACACAATCGATTTTTTGCGCACCAAATTCCCAAATCGTGTTATCAGCCGTCATGGCGATGTCAATTGGCCGTCTCGGAGCTGCGATTTGACCGCTTTTTTGAGGGTAACCGTTAAGGACCGATGTTATGCCAAGAATTCGGAATCGATTCAAGCACTCCGTGAGCAACAGCCGGACACCATAAACAGGGTATTAGCAAATTGGGGTGACAGAATGCGGTACTGCGAAGCCAGCCGAGGCAGCCACTTGAACTACGTTGTATTTCATAATATTAATGGGAACGCTTGCTCTTACTATTAAAGTCACAATTCATGGAAAAAATGCAATTTCGTTCATTTTATTGCATTTTTAGAAAGAAACTTGTATTTGGCCCACCCTGTATGTCAATAAGCAAAACGACCGTCACTGGAGCGAGCACAATCCACAGGTGTTCGACCAAGAATCAATGCACCCACAAATGTTTGATTGACTGTTTGGTGTTGTATAGGGTATGACGACATAATCGGACCGTTTTTCTTTCGAATTGGGGGTGGATACACCGCTACCGTCAGTGGTCAGGTACAGAACGACGTTAACCGACTTTCTGTGGCCAGTTCGATAGAAACGATATATCCAAGCTGTGGTTCCAACAAGACGAGGCTATACGTCAAAACGCTCTATGTTCTGAAGGAGAGATTGGGCGACTTTGTCAGCTCACGGCGAGCGTTTATAAATCGGCCTCGGCGATCATGCGACTTGATATCACTCGATTATTTTCTCTGGGATTACCTCAAGTCCTTAGTCTAAGCCAACAAGGCAACCACTTTGAATGAGCTCGAGGCCAATATTCGAGATGCTATTGCCGGGAAAAGCAGAGAGGGTCATCAAACCCACCGCTTAAAGCACTGATAGCGAAGCCAAAGCGGCCATTTGAATGATGCTTAATAAAGCAATGGCATGCATATAGCTGCGTGGTCTGAAACATCCGGAGTTCAAGAAGCCATCAGAGAGAAGAAGAGGACCTACTACTCTCTCTGCTGCTCGTGACCGGTACACTGAGGCGCAAAGACCTTGCAAATTGTCTGTGCAGGCAGCTAAAGAGCAGTCTTGGAAGGAGTTCGGCAAAAAGTTGGAAAGCGACCATAGATCTGCGAAAAAGGTGTTCTGGCAAAGCATTCTCCGACTCAGAGGAAGGAATCCAAAGATGGTTTGTTGCTTTCCTATCAGGTAGATATTTTGCGCAGATGGACCGAGCACTTTTCAGAGCTCCTCTACCCCGAACAAGGCACTGAGAGGGTGCTGGGAATAGTCCAACGCTGGAGGAAATCATTTTGGCGATTGAATCACTCGAAAGTCAAAATATTAAAGCAGACAGGAAACGAGTGTTTTCCAGTAGAGGTCAGATCTAGGCTCACTCGGATCGAAGTCCTAACCACGGACCCGAGGCCAACATTCGGCACGATATGGTCGGGAAAACGCAGACGGAGATCAAACCCACCACTTGAAGCACAGACAGCAACGCCAAAGCACCCATTTGAATGAGGTGATGATGGCATGAATGTAGCTTCAAAATAAAGTTGGAATAAATTTCGTATCCCACACCGTTGTTGTTTCATTTAAATTTCTTTTTTTATCATTCTTATCTGGTCACCATGGAGAACACCCATGCAAGGCTCAAACTTTACTGATTCACTCGTGAAACAACAATGGCGGATACAAAACGAGTGTTTTGCAGTAGAAGCCAGATGTGTGCCCATTTGCACTGAAGTCCTAGCCCATCGAAGAAGAAATCTGTGCCAACAGGTAGATGAGGCACAGAAGCCGAACTCGACTCTCCACTGTCGGTTAAGAAGAAGATGAGAGCAAAACACACAGAGTCTGGTCATCAGCCGAGATGTCACCTATAGGCAGTTTGTAAATTCAAGCAAATGAACAACTACCTCCGCTCCCACCTTTTCAGAAACAGCAGAAACATTGCCAGAAAGACCTGTCGCACGAACGATGCGGAATCGAATCCATCGCCTCAAATCAATCACTGCCCAGTGTCAATTCCCCATCCCGCCCTGCACTCATGAGTAATCTAGGCACGCACAAATCACATCACTTTTAGGCGTTGCCTTTATCTTATCCCGTCACCGATCCACTTGACTCTGACGCCCTGCCTTCTAACCACCAATGTGTCATCATAAACGCTCAAGGCACTCACTCACGACAATGGCAGAGAAAAACAATTTCCCCACCCCCTCCACGGCTTTACACGTCAAACAAAAGGGAAACATTACCCCACACCACCCACGCGAGCGTGTGAAAAACATTTTCCTCACATCCCATTTTGTTTACCACGATGACCTACATACTAGACCCCTCCCCCAGTCAACGCGGTGGCAGCTGAAGTGCCGCGAATGAACAATTTTAATCAATTGAGTCAAAAATCAAAATTAGGTCGCAAGAGAGAACTTATTACTTTCGCTCCCAAATCTCGGGATTAAATATCACACACGTGCCCGTCCTCGGAGTCGGAGTGCGAGTACATAAATGAATTTAAAACTTCTCTGCCCCCCCTCCGCCAGTCCTTGATTGGCAGTGCGAACTCGGAAAGTTGCTTGAAAGGTGGATTTGATGGACTTTCAAGGGGCTGCTCGTGATTGGAATTTGTGATTACTTGTTCGTGGCTTGTTCGAAGACAATTCTAGGGAGTGAGAAACGCGATTCGCCCGCCACAAGTGTGTGCTGTATGATCTCTGAACACACACCCAGCACGAGGGGATTAGCACATTCATTCGAAATGCAAGGAGTCTGGCTGAAATTAATGAAAAAAACTGCGGCCACCCTTCACGAGACCAAGCAGACATGTGGTGTCCAGCAAGCAAGAAAAGAAACACCACCTTACCGTCGTCGCCGTCGAGTGAAATCCCACAGAAAAAAATTGATTCTGAAATCCTTTAAATCCTTTGAACGTAGCTAAGGTCTGTTTATGAATAAATCCACCGCGACACCTCGTCACATCACCCATTTCACTTCACAGCCGCCAACGCCAGCAGCGTATTCCACAGCCGCCGCGCACTGATTTGCATTGTAACGAGAGGACAAGCCACTGCCGCGCCACGGATTCACCCGAATAACCAACGAAATCGACACGCAAAAAAAAAAAACGGAGCCAGACACAATACGAGAGACGTTTTCCTATTGCCAGCGGAGGAACCACGATTGCATCCTCACAGGATGCAGGCCAGAGCTCGACTGATTGCCAGTGTGGAACGACGGCGCAGGCATTCTCGTCCTTGGCAGACCGAGCACACGACACCGACGAAGCACTCGTATCGTGCGACTGAGATGTGGATGCCAAGTTTGATCGGGTACGGGACACAACGAAACGAAAAAAGAGGCACATGCTGGATGAGAGAAGACCTTTCATTCACGAGGACCGGCTGTGAATGAATCTGATATCGTGTCCTTCGATGGGGGTGTCTTTTGGCTCCAAGCGAGATGATGAGAGTTGCCCCTTCGATGTGTATACGCCACGCTGTTTCGGGTCGAACTTGGGATGGCCGATAATTGGGGGGAGAGGCTCACAGAACGTGTCCACTCTTCTTGGACGTCTGTGCTTAGGCATTGATGCGAGGGAAGTTTGACATCTCCACGTGACGTTGATTTGGTGAAGGATGCGGCATGGATTTAAGGAAACTGCCGCGTCAGGAGGCGACGCTTTCATTGTGCTCATGAGGGAATGCGCCAGCTTTGATGGGAATCTCTCAGACTCATTGTCGCCTCTTTCGTCATGGGGTCATCGCAACGCACTAGAATCCAGTGTGGGGCCTGCGAAAAGGATATCACACCGCAGGAGTCTCTGGGGACTGTAAGGGGACGGGGATATTTTGCATGCAAATGTGGGGATTTCATTGGAGTCTGAAGAGTTTCAAATCAGTTTCCCATAAAATCACAATCCACCACCCCTTCGGCCAGGCAGGCATACATTCCATCCCCCAAAGTGTCCACAGACGGCTCGAATTCAATCAATCCAAGTTAATAAACATCCGAAGTTTGGCAAAGAACCAGTTTATCTCAATTCACGTTCAAGTGTGACTCGACAACGTGCGGAGAGCATGCGAACTTGAGTGCCGGGACGTGCCAGCGACAATAGGTGCGAGTGGATATGGCCTTTTGGGGAAGAGTTTATCTTAAAAATGGGCAACTTTTCGATGCGTGCAACAATTTACGAGTCACTCGTGCACAATAAGCAACCCCTGTGTGGACATATTTTACACGTTAGACGTGTGGAAGCAACGCACCGCACGTGTCCGAATGCCTGGTGGATGCCTCAGTGGATGTGTGCCTCATGTGTGCCTCTTCAAAGTGCCAGCTCCTGACACTGTCATTATGGTAATGTTCTTATGAGCTGTCGAGTGGCGACACTTTGTCTGGACGAGGGAGTGCTTGAAATGACTGCCCAGACAGATTGTCCAACAGATGCGGGAGTGAACGTCTTCTCTCCGTGTCCTCTCTGCTGCCAAGAAGTGCGAGTTATTTTGCTGTCGGAAAAGACGACGACGGGTGTTAATGTGGCATTTGTGATTTGCAAATTACCATGAGATCTGTGAAGCAGTCTCACCTTACCACCGACGCCATGAAAGGATACCGGTGACCATAGCCAACAGGACGGGCATAACCATAATAGTGAATGTGGGAATAAATTGCAGGCGATCCTTTGGGGTTGAACCAATGGTGTAATAATTAGCCTATAATCGTTGTCGTCGTCTCGTCAGTGCATGGAGATGAAGAGGAAAGCTTTTTTGTTTGAAAAGTTGGGAAGAATGAATTGCAATAATGAGGTAACTAATTCAAGTAACTTCATCAATTTAGCACGTCTCGACTTTTCCCCCGTCAACTTTTAGTACTTGGTGCGCCGCAAGAGTCAATACTTGGACCATTTTTTATATTTTTTTTGTTCTTATTACATATTTAAGAGTTTCCTCATTCAGATCCCATAGCGATATAGCCTGTGTTCATTCATTGTGCTGTCGATTCGTTCATATTACCGAGTGATCTGCGACCAAATTTAACCTTAGACTTTAGACATGACAGCAAAACTCCAAGTTTAAAGATTTGAATTATTTACTTATCAGGCCTGCGAACTGTGGAATGGGAGAGCTTACTGCCTGCGGAATTACGAACGGTCCAGCAATGACGACACTGAGGCAAAAATGGATCACAATTGATGAAGATGCTCTTGGAATGATATGACACTCTACTCTCCACAGACATTCCCGAACTAGAGCTCACGCTCTGTCCCTCCACGTGTTGTCCGCCTGACGCGGAAGTAGGAACCTTCTGACTAGCTAGGATAAGAAAATGTTTGGCGTCCTATTTCGATTGTGAATGGGCGAGAAGAATCGATGAATTGTATGGCCCCGCAGTGACATCGTCTTGACCAGACCTATGCTCCGGTAGAGTCCTCGAATCCAATCTGGACAGATAACGACTTTGAGAGCAACACACATTAGTCTTGTGCATTTTAGTTCAGTCCAGAGAGCGGTCAGATTAGTTCAACTCTGTTTATTGTACTAGTTAATTTTGTTCAATGTAGTTGACTCCTCAGGGAATTGAGTCTTGTGCGATTTTCGCCGGTTGGTCGTCGTAGCCCTTATTTTTAAGAAAAAAACATCCCAAATTCGATGGCGTGGTTATAATTATATGTATTTTAAATCCTTGTTGTGAATTTTAATGTTGTGTTGTAAAAAATAGTAAATGGGCAAAACCAAGTACATGCTGTCATCACGAAAGGACGCACAACATCGACGTCTCGGACAGAGCGTCATAATTTGCAGCAGAAACTTTCAGGTAGTCAAGGACTTCGTCTAACTCGGCTCTGTAGTAAATAGGGACAATAACACCAGTACCAAGATCAAGCGCAGAATTACTCTTGCCAATCGCTGTTTCCTTGGGCTCAAGAGGCAGTTAGTAACAGAGCCATCTCTCGAAACACCAAGTTGACTTTACATAACACTCTAATCATCCCTGTCCTGCTCTATGGCGCAGGGACATGGACGCTATTGGAAGCGGATGAAGAAGCTCTTGGTAGTTTTGAGAGAAAAGTTTTGCGTGCGATCTTTGGTCCTGTTTGTATTGATGGCGTCTGGAGGAGGACGTTCAACTACGAACTGTACGGGCTGTACAGCGGCATGCGCCTAATTAAGCGTCTTCGGATCCAACGCTTAAGATGGCTAGGCCACGTGGAGCGGATTGACACCATAGCTCCGGCCCGAAGAGTCTTCGATTCCGAGCCATTGGGACAACGCAACAGAGGGCGTCCTAGAACGAGATGGCGCACACAAGTGAAGAAGGACCTCAACCAACTTGGTGTGCACAACTGGAGGCAGCTGGCGAAAGATCGTGCCCAGACTGTAGCACGAAAAAAAGAAGAAGAAGTTGTAAAAAAATAAGGGAAATATTTTCGTTTTAATGAGGTAAGGTCGAAAATTCATTCCCCAAAAAATGTATGGCACACCTGAAATAAGGATCTATTTATTCATAATGAAACATTATTTTTTTTTAGTATTTAGTGGCGAATCCTTTACACAATGTTTTTCATTGATTCGACCAATTTTGCTTGTAAAGGGTGATTTTTTAGCTATTATCTTTTTGGCAACACTGGTTTAAACAGCTGACGCACGTTTCGTGTTTTGTTTCACTGTCAAACATCTTCACTTTGGTCTATAATTTAACCATGAATCGTCTTACAAACGAACAACGCTTCCAAATTATTGAATTTTATTATCAAAAGATCGTGCGATTTAACGCCATTAGACTATTTTTTATGGGGCTATGTTAAAGCTCATGTCTATACATACAAGCCCGCTTCAATTGACGCATTGGACGACAACATTCAAGCATTTATTCGTGAGATACCGGCCGAAATGTTGGAAAGAGTATGCCAAAATTGGACTAAGCGGATGGACCATTTGAGGCGCAGTCAAGGTCAGCATTTGCATGAAATAATCTTCAAACATTAAATTATATGGACCGTACTATCGATTCAAATAAAGATTTCATGCATTTTTTTGAATTTTATGTGTTTTTTTTTTGAAAAACTTTTCTATAGCTTTTAAAAAATCACCTTTTATATTCTGCCGCGATATTTTTTTCACTCCTCTTGTAAGGCAGTTTTGAGATCGTTCTTATTATTGTATTATTTTTAAAATTCCCTTCATCCACCGGCAACGCAAAACACTGCTTTTAGTTCAGTTATTCTTACTGAATTACATGCACACAGAAAGTAAGGCATACCTGAGTCTGTTGAACTACTGAAGTAAATGAACTGTAATAAAATGACATTGTGAACTAGTTCATTTAGTTCACTTGTTAGATCGCTTTTTGGAACTAGTTCGTTGGTGGACACAAGCGTCATACAAATATGGCGACGTACAAAACAGAGACTATTGGAGAATCATTTGCATCCTGAAATCATCCAGACTCGTAACACCACTTAAAGGAAGAAGAAGAAAATAAGCACATATGTGTACCAATTCGTTTTCAGCACTTGACATCCCTGTTTCAATCACAAACGCAAAGAAACGGTCATCTGAAAACCGAAACATAACGAATTTACCTTGACATAAGATTATGTCAACACCGAACAAAAATTATCTAAAATGATCGTCAACTTTCAAAGCGGCCACAATGCTTCTGAGCGAAGCAGAAATTCCTACTTAAGTGAAATTTCAACTCCAACTGTCATTTCCATACGTAGAGAGCGTTTCACTTCGCCCCAATTAAGTAAGCAGAAGTTAACGAGATTTAACGAAGTGGTTATTATGGGTGCGTCATTTCTCTGTACTCGCTTCATTGCTGGCATTGACGTAAGTCTGCGTCCATTATAGCTGCGTCTCAAAGTGCGCTATTTTACAATACGCAGCGTTAAACAATAGCTGAACGCGACACTTCAAGAACTGCAACCAGCTTACCACGGAATGCCTAGAACAGACGCCGAATGGATGCTAGAACATCTGGGTTGGGATGACCAATTTTCACAACATTTTGTTTAGTAACGAGGGTTATTTATCACCCGTTTACAAACAAACCATTGCATCCACAAAAATTCACTGCATGGTAGGCAATTTGGACCGGTGGTGCCATTGGTCCATATAGGAGGCGGTACAGCCCGTAGAGGGCCAGGGAGCTTCTACAGCAACCACTCGGGTCGCGCGTGCTTTTGTTCTTTCACTAGTGAACTAAGGGAGGAAGTCTTAGAAGCTTTTTTTCTAGACAAACTCAGCCAGTTATTACTCTGTGAGCATTGTGAGTGACTCGAAAATGGTAAGCAGCGAAAACAATATTTTCGTTCCATGCAAATCGAGCCTAGACAGCGTAGGTACAAGAGCGTAGAAGCCGATAAACAGAAGACACACCGCCACGGCACCTACTGGTCCATACTTCATCTAAAATGAAGAATTTACAACCGTCAGCGTCCATTCTCATCGCTGTAGCCAGAGGTTAACCGAATAGTGTGGGCATCAAATGGAAGGTATGGACGTAGACTACGTGTGATTCCAACAAGACGCTGCCTTATTGCTGCCACAACTCGTCTCGTTGTGGCTTCATTACATGACAAAATTACTGGACGATGGGGTGAACTTGAGTATTCTTGTTGAGAATTCCTGTTTATAATAAATTCCCTCTCAAGATGTTCAAATAATATATTCTACTCTATCGCCTAATGGCCAAAGTACATCGCCCTAAAATGTATGTGATTACCGATTATCCTTCCTTCCTCCTTTAATGGCGCTCCTTCAAGGACCATCGACCAAAACCTCTTCTTCAACAACGTCAAACAGTCAACGACGTTATAAGCCAAAAAGTGCCTTAAGCACATCCAGTTCGCCACAGATCCGCTTTCTTTCTAAACTTAAAGCTAATGGACTTCACATACAATATCTGGCCCCGTTCATGCAAAGTTAAAAGAAACTTCCTCCTTACCCCAATAAGTCCGTCAGCATTCACGTCGATGTCTCCAGAAATCCGGGCGCTCTATCCTTAATCCCGCGTAAACAATTTTATTTCCAGGCGCACAGAAAAGAAACACAAACTTTTCACAAGTACGAGTAGTTCCAATGGCAGACGCGAGGAAAAGAGAAGAAGAAAAACTAACTTTTTTCTAATAAATTTCCCGTTCAGCCACGCACACACCGACCACGACGACGGCAACAATTATCGGGCCATCATTGTCCGCAAAATTAAACCGAACTTGAAAACTTTCGGAACAGCCCCCCAACAATCTAATTACAATTTATCGAGTAGTTCCAACCGCAATCTACGGGACAAGACGTCGAACAAATGCAATCTCCACGATTGCAGCGCGCTGTGGTCACGAGAACGTACAAAAAATCGTTCAAATTAAATGCACTTGATGAACTCACTCGCAGTAAGGTTCGATTAAGATACAAAAAATATCACTTAACGACAAGCTGGCAGCTTTGATTGTCCGAACTTTGACACCTATTAGAGCGCGACGATTGCACTTGACAGCTGGACCGATTGCAAATCGATCGGGAAGGGATCTGGACTCACAAGGACTTTAGGGGGACCCGCGAAGCACTCCTGCCACAAAACACAGACTCTGAGGGATCGACTCTCGAATGGTGTCTCGTTACTCGGGAGACTAGCGCGGAAACCGCCGGATATTGGGTTTAAAAGACCGACCAGAGGCGCGCGGCCGACCGGTTTAGCTTCAATTATGAAAATTGACTCATTGAAAGCGACGGGACGGCACTGTTTGATGTAATGAGTGCAATGGGCTATAAAGCGATTAGAGTCAAAACATCTATGCTCCCGTCTGGCGCACAACAAATACGGTCATAGGATGCCGATGTCAACCGCTGTTTGTGGGAATTCCCATAAAGCTGCTGTGGGACCCTGGGACGGTTATCGGAGAGTTTTCTTTTGTTTATGGGCAGTGTTTAGTGCCTTTAAAGCTAGCGGCATTTCATCCTTGGGTGTGAAAGTGACGATAATGAGGTCAGGCAGGTCGGCATACGATGACACTGTGTGAAGAAGCTCAGTGACGGTGGACGCATGTGACTTCAGATCTTTGGATCTCACGACTGGATTGTGGAGATGTGAACAATTGATTAGCGGCAAGTGTCAAGTGAGTGCTAACCTCAGTTCGATTGGTCGAATGGCCAAATTCACACGATTGCGCAAAGTGCGAAAGGGATGCGATGGAACGATACAATACACAAGGAGTCTTCGAATGCCCCTGGTTCGAGAAAGGGGAAATTAACTTGCCGTGAGTGATTGGGGTTGAGATACAGCATGTCCATGACAACTGAGAGCTCAAGAATCAAAAGGCAGACATAGCTCAGACTCAGACTCTGGACATGGACGTGATTCCGTTTGTTCCTGTTTGCAATAGGTAAAGAAGGAAATATGATGTCCTGGCGGCCTTATGAAAGCCACGGCCCATTTATACCAGCGTGTTGGGTCCATTGTGCCCTTTTTTGGGATGATTTTCCACCATGACACCTAACTTAGCCTAGATTAGTACCCAGATCCACATATGAATCTTAGGAGATTAGGTCCTCCAGCTCTACAAAGAAGTGCTTTCCTAGGAACACCCTTTTTTTCTTTGCTATCGGTGGGCACTCGTAGAGCAGATGTTGGATAGATTCTGTTTCTTCCTGTCTGTCTGCAGCTTCTGCAAGAGTCGTCATGCGGTATGTTCAAACGCATAGTATGTGTACCAATGGCACAGTGCTCGTAATGACTCTTATTAACATGCGTACATCCTTGCGACTAAAGCCAATCAATGATGTTGACCTCTTTTTGCTCAGCGTCGGCCATAGAACCGTCGCCGCTTGCTTCAATAATCAGACGAAGTCATCGAGCTCTGGCTCAATCTAAACTACGATCCCCTTTTTCGCGAAGCTGTCCGTCTTCTCGTTCCCTTGGATTTCATTATGTCCCCGTACCCAGCAGACGTACTTACTGATGCTCTGTCTGCACAGCCTAACCAGCTTCCACGTCAGTTATCAGAAAAAATGGTGCATGATTCGTCTGTTAAGTTCTGATATCACAACGTCATTGCTTCCACATGTCTCGCTGCCACTTCGTCTTGAAAGACGCTGCAGTCGTCCCTTAGTACCAGGGATTCTTCGAAGAGGTCACACAAGACACCCGCGCTCGTCTTTGAACCGTCAGTGTATATACCGTACTCCCCTTCTGCGATTGCGATTTGTTCCTTGCATTGCATGCGGCCCGGAAAGCAACTTGTCATCAGCAGCTCTTCCCTAAAATTAGTGGTAAGTAGTCTGTTTGTCCTATATTTAGTGCTGCTCTCCATTTTGTTAGTATGGCAGCGTGACCGCATGGTTTCATACATAGTTCGAGTTCATAAACCTCAAACTGCGGCAGCGCTGCAAAAATTTGCGTTCATAAATGTAAATAAACTGCATTGAGTATGCATGACAGCAGTCGGCAGCGTTCATAAAAGCAAAGCGATAGTCAAACTGCTATCAAGTAGGCAGTGATTTTTGTTTTCTTGCAGGATTGCAGGTGTCAACCGAAGGTGGAATTCTTCATCCGCAAATGGTTCCTAAAAACCTCATCCTTACTTAAAAACAAATAACATTCTCTTCAACATTTCCCTGCTCATTATAGTTTCTGTAACCTTTTTACATAAATATAAATGAATTAAATCCTTCCATTAATTCCTGTTTTTCGTTCTGATTTTAATCCAAGCTTAAGCAGAACATCTGTCCAGTGTCAAAATCGGACCCTGAGTGTCGTCACCAAACAAAAAAATTACTGTTTTGACTGTTGTTCAGCACACCTTATATTCCTTCCACCATATCGCCTACTTATGTTGCATTTATGAATACTTTTTAGATAATGCGGAGCAACTGCAAACTTGCGGCAGTATTTGAATTCATAATTGTATCGAGAAAATATTTTTTGTGTTGCAGGTTGCAATTATGAGCTCAACCATAGGCTATAACCGATTCCCGATCAAGTTCAATGCAGTGTCAACAATTTGTAACGATCGGTCATATCGTTGGGAGTTGAGAGTGCACAAACATCCAAGATAACAGATTTCATTTTATGTTAAAACCCATGAACAGCTTTGCTTACCAATTCTGATCACTCGACATTTTTCATTGTCCAATAACCACTGACCCTAGTCTCATGGATATGCCGTCCGACGCGCGAACACCAGTAATCCAGCTGCGACGTACATACAAAGTTGACTTTTTCTGTACTCAGGCTCCAGCCACAATCTGATCTAAGAGAAGGACTATTGTCGAGTCTTCACGGACGGCTCCAAGGCCAATGAAGGGCCGCGTGCTGGCGCCTTCGTAGAGGGCGACAACATTAGACCGCACACCTCGTAAGGTAAATTAGCGTCGGTTTTACAAGCGGAAACCTATGCGATCCTAATGGCCACGAACTGTCTTGTGAAGACCAGATGGAAGGGGCGGAGTATTCGTGTCTTTAGCAACAGCCAAGCTGTGGTCAAGGCCCACTTTAACCCTTTAAGCACTTCCAGGGTAGTTCAGGAATGCATGTCTTCTCTGAATTTAATCAGCAGTCTAAGTTCCATAAGACTTGCCTGGGTCCCGGACCACCACGGGATCACGGGAAATGATATCGCCGATGAACTTGTTAAGCGACTATCGGAGGAGGTACTCCCAAGACCTGAACCTGCGCTGGGACTACCTGCGTCCTTTGTTAGGGCATCCATTGATAGTGGGACCTCTCAAGAGCACAACCGGAAGTGGGATGACTAAACACGATGTAGAACTACCATGCACATGCTCCCTAACGTTGGTAAGTAATTCTTGTTATCTTTTGACAGAAAAGTCTGCAGACGACTTAGGGGCGTACTAACAGGCCACTATACCTTCGCCAAACACTAAAATGTGCTTGGCCTAAGTGATGAAACCCTCTGCGACGCCTGTGGAGAGGACAACGACACTGCAGAGTAGTTATTTTGATACTGTCCCGCCTTTGCTCGGATCAGGTGGCAGCTATTCGGTGTTGATGAGGTGAGAGCTGATGATGTAGGCTAGTCCTCATAGAAGCACCTGCTAGTAGTCGTCCGGAGGACCATGACAATTCAGTTAATGTCGGTTGCTGCCTGGTACGAAATAATAGTAGTATTACTTGATAAATAAGTCAATTTATATATACAACCACAGCTTCACCCCGATACCGAGAATATATTGAACGCCCCTCGTAGTACAATGGGCCAGATTTTGAGTCTGATTAGTTTTAAAAACCTGAAACAAACAAAAACGAATTGATATTTACTTGTTTCAAAAATACCCAACTTCTGGAACAATCAAACGAAGAACACGGCATGCTGCACCTGTCAACGACCTAATATGGGATTTCGACTTTGGACTCTGGACTCAAGTCGAATGCGGGAACAAGGGACGGGAACTAAAGTCATGAAAAGGTCATTGTTTGGGACACTCCATATGGCTTTAAGAATGATGATGGGCAAAAAATTGCAGTCAAAGGTAAGCGGACAAGAGACATTAATCCATAAACCAGCCTTTATGCATGTTTGCTAGTAAAGACGTTCAACTGATTGAAGTCTGAAACAGCATCACCATCACAGAAACATGTTTCCCTGCTAATCATAGATCTACGTTTGCTTCTATAACTTCTCTCATACGTCTGATGCACTCGTACATCAAAGAATCAAAGCAGCAACGTCTCTGTTGCAACAACATTCTCATTTCGTTCCACTTTGAGTAAAAAAAGTACCGTTGATGCTTGATTTACCTTGAACAACATTTTTCGCAGAAGCGGCAGTGGGTGCATCCACGTCAGGTGTGCATTCATCATTCACAATGGCATCACCGTCCCTTTGCAATTCATCGAGTGCATGTTCATCCCTGTTGGCTTTAGGATTGCTCCAGATTGTGGACACCTTCTGAGAATTCATACTTCATCCTCCATCCACTTTCAATCATAAACCGGAAGGAAATCGCGTTTTTATTCGCCTCAGAAAAGCAGCAGCAATCAATTGCTAAGCTCCCTCGTGTCGTCTCAAGCAGAATATTGTAGACTCACATTTGTTCTTGAAGAAATATCTCCACCCAACTTGTCCTTTACAACCACATCAGCAAGCATTCAGTGAGAGTGATGCAATCGATTGCTGGTTGCATGCCTGTGTCATGGCAATTGGCTAACCACGACCTTGTCCCGCATCGATTGGAATGTCTTCTTCTTTTCCACTGCAACAGGCGGGAATTGTCGAAACCGGATGCACCGTCGAATAGAAAGTATTGATCTCGGTTCTACTTCCACGAGGGGAATTTTTACTGAAGACCATGGATGACAACTGTTCCGATTTTTAAGTTGAGTGGGGTTTGACTGGAGGAAGTGATTGAGGGACTTCAGCGTTACCTTATCAGAATCGGAATGGATTTTTATTAAAGCATCAGGCGCAGAAGTCTTCTGTGTTCTCTTTGATGACTGTAGCGTATTTTTAAAGATGAGCTTGCTCGTACATTTGAAGCATCGACAGACCGCAACGTGACTGAAGTATGGATTGCTATATATTTCAATAACCAGAGGCAATCTGTAGCGTAGTGTCGGCTATTCTAACTTCGAACCTTGTCAAAGTTATGTGATGGAACGTGGTACTCTAGTGGGACGCACTTATATCCGAATAAATGAAAGAACGTATAATCTTGCGAGAGCGGACTCAGAACTGCTAGAATCTCCACCAATCGCTTATGCACGCTAAACGATAAACTCTATATGGAAGAAAATCGAGTGGGATAAAGCCAGTCAGCCAGAATGGTGACTAGAGAATAAATCAACGGCGGTGGTTGTATGGCCGACGGTGAGCAAGAACAAATCACATCACTATCGACGCTGTACAGGTAGAAATCATGGTCAATGCCCAGTTTCAGTTGCAAGGATGTCCGTATGCTAGTCGTAGTCCTTACCCGTCACCAAATTTGCTTGGCATCCCCAGAGTGACTTTGAAGAGACGAAGAAGAAATTGAATTTGTCCGACGTGCCCAGCGGTAGGAACGACATTTCTGGGAAAAACTTGAAGACCTGCCTCTTCTTTTTCTTTCGCTGCCGCTATAGTCCATGATGGACCTGAGCATCACCCTCCACATGCCCCTCCATGCAGGAAGATCTTCGCTAGTTGCTTCCAGCTACGCACATTCAGCTCATTGACTTCCTGGAGTCGAAGACTTTCCGGGCCAGAGCATTGGTGTCCATTTGCACTACATGACCTATTCATCTGAGACGCAACTCTACCTCGAACTTGATTCCTCAGATCCAGATCCAGATGTCAATACACTACAGCCTATGCAGTTCGTCGTTCAGTCTCCTCCTCCAAGCACCATCAACACATATGAGACCAAAGATTATATGAAGGATTATCCTCTCGACGTCCGCTTTAGAAGTGTCTATGCTTCTGCGCTATACAACAGAAATGGGACTATAGCTCTATAGCGCGGAAGCATTGACAATCCGAAGAACACATGAAGAAGCTATTTGTTTTTTCGAGAGAAAAGTTATGCGTTCAGTCTTTGGTCTTGTTTGCTTTGATGGTATTTGGAGAAGTTTCAATTACTATCGGTACGGTCTGCAAAGGTTCATGAGTCTAGCCAGGCGTGTACGTATTCCATAAAGCGTATGGACAACACAGCTCCAGTCCGAATAGTGTTCGACTCCGCAATAGGCGAAGCAACAATGGACCTCCATGAAACCGATAGCACACACAAGTTTCCTCGACCAACTAGCCGTGCGAAATTGGAGGCAGCTGGTTAAAGATCGTGCCAGCTGGAGAGGCTTGTTGGCTCAGGGCAAGGTCTACCCCGGACTGTAGTTCCAGTAGTAGAAGAAGTCCCAAGGGAAACACACCAGCACTTTGGTGCGGTGTTCTGGGCAAACCAGTTGTCGGTATATATTTCTTCGAGAATGAGCATGAAACGATTCCATTCATTGTCACATCATTGTCCTAATGATCGAAAAGTTTTTATGGCCAATGTCGGAGCATCTCATCTTAATTTGTGGTTCCAACAAGATGGAGCGACTGCGCCCACTGCACCATGCAGACCCTAGCCATCATCCCTTAGCCATCTTGTTCACCTCATCTCATCTCATCTCATCTCATCTCATCTCATCTCATCTCATCTCATCTCATCTCATCTCATCTCATCTCATCTCATCTCATCTCATCTCATCTCATCTCATCTCATCTCATCTCATCTCATCTCATCTCATCTCATCTCATCTCATCTCATCTCATCTCATCTCATCTCATCTCATCTCATCTCATCTCATCTCATCTCATCTCATCTCATCTCATCTCATCTCATCTCATCTCATCTCATCTCATCTCATCTCATCTCATCTCATCTCATCTCATCTCATCTCATCTCATCTCATCTCATCTCATCTCATCTCATCTCATCTCATCTCATCTCATCTCATCTCATCTCATCTCATCTCATCTCATCTCATCTCATCTCATCTCATCTCATCTCATCTCATCTCATCTCATCTCATCTCATCTCATCTCATCTCATCTCATCTCATCTCATCTCATCTCATCTCATCTCATCTCATCTCATCTCATCTCATCTCATCTCATCTCATCTCATCTCATCTCATCTCATCTCATCTCATCTCATCTCATCTCATCTCATCTCATCTCATCTCATCTCATCTCATCTCATCTCATCTCATCTCATCTCATCTCATCTCATCTCATCTCATCTCATCTCATCTCATCTCATCTCATCTCATCTCATCTCATCTCATCTCATCTCATCTCATCTCATCTCATCTCATCTCATCTCATCTCATCTCATCTCATCTCATCTCATCTCATCTCATCTCATCTCATCTCATCTCATCTCATCTCATCTCATCTCATCTCATCTCATCTCATCTCATCTCATCTCATCTCATCTCATCTCATCTCATCTCATCTCATCTCATCTCATCTCATCTCATCTCATCTCATCTCATCTCATCTCATCTCATCTCATCTCATCTCATCTCATCTCATCTCATCTCATCTCATCTCATCTCATCTCATCTCATCTCATCTCATCTCATCTCATCTCATCTCATCTCATCTCATCTCATCTCATCTCATCTCATCTCATCTCATCTCATCTCATCTCATCTCATCTCATCTCATCTCATCTCATCTCATCTCATCTCATCTCATCTCATCTCATCTCATCTCATCTCATCTCATCTCATCTCATCTCATCTCATCTCATCTCATCTCATCTCATCTCATCTCATCTCATCTCATCTCATCTCATCTCATCTCATCTCATCTCATCTCATCTCATCTCATCTCATCTCATCTCATCTCATCTCATCTCATCTCATCTCATCTCATCTCATCTCATCTCATCTCATCTCATCTCATCTCATCTCATCTCATCTCATCTCATCTCATCTCATCTCATCTCATCTCATCTCATCTCATCTCATCTCATCTCATCTCATCTCATCTCATCTCATCTCATCTCATCTCATCTCATCTCATCTCATCTCATCTCATCTCATCTCATCTCATCTCATCTCATCTCATCTCATCTCATCTCATCTTCACTACCCCGCACGATCAACTAAAGATGTCGCTGGAGCTAAGCACGCACAAAGGATCTGCAGGCCACTCGATCATCCACCATCGACTCTAATTCATCAGTGAGTTGAAATAAGCGCTAACTTGTCTTTGACGCGAAGATGATTACAGGTCTTTGAAGCTATTTCAAAATTGGCCCAGCTTGGCCAATCGTACAGGAAAGCTCAGCATTACTCCTGCCATCACTCGTAAAAAATACCCCGAAACACTTGAACTTATCAACCTGCTTCAATGGGACTCCACTAACCCGTAGAGCGCAGTGAACAGGCAAATGACAAAAATGTCTCTGACTTATCCACGTTAACATCCATTCCAAGATCAGCACAGCCACAAACCTATCGAGCGCTCGCTGGAATTCCGTCTGAGAGGATGTGAGGATAACTAAGTCATCGTCAAAAAGGAGATGACTCAACCTCAACTATCCCAATGTAAACGATTTCTCGCCTCAACTGCGCTGCAACACCCAGTCCATACATATAATTAAAAGGACAGGAGACAAGACGCACCCTTGGCGAAACCCAACGGCCAAGGTGAAAGCAGCAGATTTAGCACAGTTAACCCGAACACAGTTGCTACAGTTTTTGTCGAGAGTCTTGTGGAGACTCGTTCACCAGATTTAATTGCTCCCGCCTTGTTTTGTGGGGATATTAAAAAGAGAAAGAATATGTTGATAAAGCAGAGATTATTAGAAAGGTGAAGCAGCATCTACGAGAAGAAATACGAAGCTTGTGACGAAGGCAAACATTGGCGCTAAAACGAGTCAATGTCTGTATTGAGTTTATGAAGGACACTTGTCTGATGTCATTTTTCATATATAGTGCATAGAAAAGACCATGAAATGTATTTACTACTCAAACAAAAATTTCCAGAGAAATGCTATAAGAGTTGTACCATAGACAAAATAAAGATAACTATTTTCTGATTCAAATTTCCATTTAGCTAACTGGTTTATTTGCACTGATTTAATTATCAGGCCTGCGGCGTTTGGAGGGTCGGAACCTGAACTACAGCTGCCTTCCATTGCTTACAGTCTCCAATTAACACGAACAAGCTGTCTTGCGTCGACTAAGTCTTTAAACCGGGGATTCGCTCTTCAATTTTATTCATCTTTACCAAGTAATCTCACGATTCACTTCATGCTTCATTCCTATTCAACTCTCCCCACATTCATTGCGACCTTCCCACTCCCCACTGTCTACATTTTCGTTCGATATTCCAGCCCAGTATCATTTCCATTTTCAAAGCGAGTGCATTTTGCTAAGAAGCTCAATTAATCGTAATATTCTGAAGGAGAACATCGAAGTCCCGCCAACAAGTGTCTCGTTACCTCAAAAATCACGATTCCTTCCTCTCGGCTTTCCCTCGCCTCCGCTTCCGTACGGATTAAATATTCATTCAATTCAAATGAGCTCCCCCCTTGGGTCCATGCATAGAGACTGATTTTTGATAGAAATTCATCGATGCATTGCCTTTATTCCTGAGGGCGCCTCGACGCAATGAAAATTGGAGCACGTACCTGAAAAGTTGATGTGAATGGTCTAGCCACCGAGGACCGTTTCGTGGGAAAAGTTTTAATGGCTGAGTGTGTGTGTGAGAGAGTTGGAAAATATACTCCCCGGAAGCACTCGTTCAACATTTTCGTTGAAATGAGCCATCATGCCGTGCAGGTTAGTCATTTCACCGCCATCACAGTGTGTCGACATATGAGTTTCGCAGTTGTGCTTAATAACGCTCATCAGCGACTGGATTTATTCAAGGGGGGGAGAGCACATCCCTGCTAAGCTGAATGTTCAAGTAAATTATCGCAGTCACCACCAGTTTTAATTTATGTACTTTTTTCGGAGCCGCCTCGAGGGTAGCACCCATCCTTGCCGCTTCAGTTGGATCATTTGTCTAGTCGCAAGTTGAAGGGATTTCAGCGCAAAGTTGCATTTACATTATTAACTTTTGGAATTTCTTGAACTTCATAACTTTTTGAACATTTTAGAAGGAAACCTGTTTCGGGGAATTTGATGCTACTTGGAGTATTAGCCTGTTTGTCTCATGCTATTTAAGGAAACATTAGGAACGAACAAGGATTTTTTTTGAGACAGACCGAATTTTCATTCACTTTTTGGAGAATTTTTGGCGCTTTGGGTTTGCCCGCACCACGCTGATTAGCTTCATTTTTGAGAAAACGTGTTTCGAGGACTCCCCTAGTCGCCAGACTGAAGCAAACAGATGGTCCACTCCGTCCGGTGTAATAGGGCGCAAGTGCTCCAGTTCAGGGAGTATGAACGGTGAGTAGAAGACACCTACAGATCTTCCTCTTTTTCATAGTAGTAGTCATAGACTAGCACCCTAAAAAAATTGATCTTTAAATGCTCCACAAATTACTTAATCTACCTTCTTCAGTCTCATTCTCTTCGTTTGATGAAGTTTTTGATCAGATTAGGCATTAAGCTTCGTTTGCGCCCACCACCTTTCCATTAATTCACCCTTCTGCACTACTCCTGTTTCATGCTGCTGATCTGAGACCATCTGTAGAAATTGTTGAGACTATTTATCGACCAGGCTTGGTTAATCTTAATCTTGGTAACACAATTGTTCGAATGGGCATCTCATGGTTCAAGGAAAACTAGACGAACTTGAAAGCGTTGTCAAGGCGATATGTGACGCCATCCTGTGCATGCTTTGTTCCCCCACAATATTGTCTCCCAGTGTCATTCAAACAATTTTCGGTACATCGTACGGGGACTTTAATGTCCTTCAAAGAACGCTTCACTCAAATGGAGTTCTTTAAGCCCATCTTTGGCTAGGTCTACAAAAATTTGTTGTCACTAGGTCGAACACGTAATATTTTCTTGAAAAATTTCACTCCAAGGATATAAAGTCCCGGTGGCGTATACGTATTAAACATTATTTTTAAATTGAAAATAAATCAAGGGTAACGACTGCATCCGGAGACTTGGCAGCACTGAGAGGAGTTTCTCAAAGTGTTCCTGATGAAGAGGAGGCTACGGCATTATTGGTCAATCGTTCATAGCGAACAGTACTTCTTATCCAAGCAATAAATGATTTTATGATTGAGTTTGAGTTTCTTTTTAATAAAGCAATAGTTGTCGTTAAACAAGTATTTACGCACTTCCAAAACCAGGGACGAACGCTTAAGATTGGACTTGGTTGGAGGCTCCATGTGTAGGATTGCTATGACTGAACTCTCACTGCGGTATTAGTGATGTTACAATCTGCCGTTGATTGCTGCAGTGGTAAGTATTGCTGCTTCTGCTAGGGCTGTGAATTGTTGGTAGTAATATTGCTTTAGATTACTGCGGCGTGTTGCGAAAGAGATAATGGGGCTAGCGGCATGAGTGTTGGAGCTATAGGATTAAAATCAACTGTTTTCTGTTGCGGATCTCCGTAAGAGGATGGTTGGCTATTTGAATTCTTAATTTAATTCACTTTTGGTACAGATATAATAACTTTGTAGGTGTGACTACAGTTCGAAGAGGACCTGCCAACGATTTGCATCGTGCGTACTATTGCTCTCTGACGAGTGGAGAGGACTTACAATTTTGCACCTACTCTCAGCGGCGATGTTCTATAAGACAGATATATGAGTCATGTCAAGCGTTGACGGAGGTGCATGCGTGAATTATGAACGAAGTACGTGGCGAGAATTGAACCTTATGTACAAAAACGACACACACACCCACTGCGGAACGGTGGCCACTGGCGTTACTTATAATGGCACATTCATGTTAAAGGAATTTTAAAGTTAAAAACAACACTTTCATTTTGTTAAATGTCCCGTTTTGGAAGACTCGGTATTGTGAAAAATGTTCGAAAGAAAACGGAAATCGTTCGGAAATTTTTTCTGCATTTACATTTTTAAAATGGTTAAATGTGGTTAAATTTTAAGGGCCGATGTTGATTTTGAATAAAACACAAATTATTTAGGAAATTATTGTCATTTCTATTTATTATGATAATATTGGTATGGTTCAATTATGTATGGAACAAAACAACGGCCAAATGGCAGCCGCGACCTCTGCCGCACACCTCCATCCAATGGTCCAAATTTTCGATGACGCTGAAGCATAATTGAGGTTCTATGCCGTTAATGTGCCGAATTATCTCATCCTTTAGCTCTTGAATTGTTCCTGGCTTATCGACGTACACCTTTTCTTTCAAATAACCCCAAAGAAAAAATCCGAGGGTGTCAAATCACATGATCTTGGCGGCCAATTGACATCGTCACCACGTGAGATAACACGGCCATTGAATTTGTCGCGCAAAAGAGCCATTGTTTCGTTAGCTGTGTGGCAAGTGGCACCGTCCTGTTGAAACCACATATCGTCCACATTCATATCTTCCAATTCGGGCAATAAAAAGTTGGTTATCATTTCACGATAGCGAACACCATTCACAGTAACTGCCTGACCGGTTTGCTCGAATTTTTGCACGATTTTTCCGATTGTACGCACATTTGGACGATTAAATTGACCGAAAAAATCACGAAGTGCACTATATGCATTTTGATTTGAACGCCCATTTTCAAACTAAGCCTGAATAACTCTAACGCGTGGTGGCCCGTGGCGTTGTGGGTATGTGCGTCGACTCCTACGCACTTGAACCTACCTGTCTAGGTTCGATTCCTGGTACGACAAGAAATACTTTTTAACGGCCCCACCTCTTTCGAGTTACTGACAATGCTCAAAGAGTAAAACTGTCTAGAAAAAGCTTCTCAAACTTGGCCGTTAGGAGTCGGCATACAACTGTAGGTCCCCTCCACTCGTGATAGAACAATAGCACGCACAACACGAGTGGTTGCTGAGAAGCTAAGGCCTGGCCCTCTATGGGCTGTAGTGCCACCCATATTATTATTATTACAACTTTAACGCGTTGCTCGATTGTGTACCTTTCCATGGTTCAAATTGAGTTAGTCTGAAATTGAGAAATGTCAAATGAAATGCAGAAAAAAACTTGACGTTTGGGTGTGGTTCACATTTAAGATCGGCCCTTAAAATTTAACATTCATTTATGTTTGAATTTTCGTGAAAATATTTATGAGAGTGGATTTATTTACATTTAAAGGTCTAGTGCAACAAATAAAGGGCAAAATGAATCAGTAGTTAGTTGAATGGAATACTGTCCTGATACTGCTAACGGCGTCAATGGACTATGTATCTCATATAATATTTGGATGAAGATGCAATGAGAACTGAATATCCTAGGCCGCCTGTGAAATTGGCATTTGAATAGCCGCGTTCACACTCAACAATTTGCCGATACGATTTGTTATATCCTCTCTCAGAAATTCTCTCTCTTCCGTATGACCTTGTTATTATCTGCTTCAGCAGTAGTCTTAGGTTAAAAATAGGTTAAGTTATTATTAAGGAATGTATTAAGTCTCAATAAATAATCTTATAATCAAACGGCGATGAACGAGTCGGTGAAAGCTTCATGTAGACTTGGGTTGAGGTTTTGATAAAAAAAAAAAAACAAAGGTTTGATGACAGTTTGCCTGTGTTGCAACTAGGATGTACTTCTTAAAAGGAACCTCTTGTACAATCTGATCTTTCAATCGGGCATTTAAGACACACTTCTTGTTGAGCAGCTGCTTCTTCGACCGGAAAGGGCTATGCTTCGATGATTAGGCTCAACTATAATGTGCATGAGTGTACATCAGCTAGTCAAACGCGCATGGATGAGTGAGCGAATACATCCACCTCCATGAGCCACCCTATAATGTCGTCCAGGAAGGATTGCGAACATTTCGTTAAGCATGTGCGATGACGCAAATGTTTCGTGAACCATGAGCTAGTGCGAAATGACTCGCATCGCGCAAATGCGAATGTGACAGATGAAACACAGAATAGGAACAAATTCAACATTTTAACTAATTGGAACAAATCAGCTGATATTGAATTGGAATTCGTATATACATAGTAAAGAGTGGTTACATTTTAAGGGCCGATGTTGAATGTGAACCACACCTAAACGTCAAGTTTTTTTCTGCATTTCATTTGACATTTCTCAATTTCAGACTAACTCAATTTGAACCATAGAAAGATACACAATCGAGCAACGCGTTAAAGTTATTCAGGATTATTATGAAAATGGGCGTACAAATAAAAATGCATATCGTGCACTTCGTGATTTTTTCGGTCAATGTGCGTACAATCGGAAAAATCGTGCAAAAATTCGAGCAAACCGGGTCTGTAGGAGATGTGAAAACACGAGTGCATGCTCGTACAGCTCGTACTGTAGAAAATATTGCTGCTGTTCGCGATAGTGTGACTGAAGAGCCGTCCACCTCAACTCGTCGTCGTGCCCAACAATTGCAGCTCTCACGCTAGTCGTTGATGAACATTATGCATAAAGACTTGCATTTACACGCTTACAAGCTGCAATTGACTCAAGAACTAAAGCCTCTTGACCATTTCAAGCGTCGTCAATGGTCAGAATGGTGGCAATAAATTGCAACAGTGGATGATAAATTTTCGAAGACAATCATCTTCGATATGTGGTTTCAACAGGACGGTGCCACTTGCCACACAGCTAACGAAACAATGGCTCTTTTGCGCGACAAATTCAATGCCGTGTTATCTCACGTGGTGGCGATGTCAATTGGCCGCCGAGATAATATGATTTGACACCGTTGGATATTTTTCTTTGGGGTTATTTGAAAGAAAAGGTGTACGTCGATAAGCCAGGAACAATTCAAGAGCTAAAGGATGAGATAATTCGGCACATTAACGGCATAGAACCTCAATTATGCTTCAGCGTCATCGAAAATTTGGACCATCCGATGGAGGTGTGCCGCCGAAGTCGCCGCTGCCATTTGGCCGATATTTCCGTACATAATTGAACCATACCAATATTATCATAATAAGAAGAAATGACAATAATTTCCTGAATTATTTGTGTTTTATTCAAAATCAACATCGGCCCTTAAAATTTAACCATCATTCACATACACATATAATCGAACTGAAATAAAAAAAATTTAAGAATTTCTGACAGGAGGCTATGCGCGCATGTGTTTAATGTAGTTACTTATGTTTTTTGAGCAATCATGACGACACAGTTCGTTCAAATTTGACACTAGCTGCTGCTAGCTCATGCGCGCTATAGTTGGGCCTATTTGGGCACGTGGCACGAATGTCCCCATCATCACGACTACCGAGGAGTGCCTTAAATGCGATTCCATCAGGTTGGCGACCGCTTGGCTTGAACGAGGTGGTTGAAGCTCGCCTGGGCATAACTCCTGATGAGTTAGTGTCAATGCGGTGAATCGAGTGACCTTTTAGTGGATCATGCGCATCAGAAAATGTTGATGATGGTGATTTTTCCTTAATTACAAATAAATTCCTATAAATGACAGCAATGACAGTTTTAACTTGTTTCGAATATCCGATAGAGATTTATAACAGCAAACACGAAATACTCCGGATTCCAAAAAGGCCTGATAGACTTTGCGGCGAATTAAACTTTCCCCGATCCCGACTACATTCAATCGCATTCACGAAATCGCCATCATCATACACGAAATATGTAATTCTGAGGCAAATTTTCCGTTTATTCACGCTAGCGGATAGCGTGTCAGCTTAAGTACAAATAAACAAGAGAAGAACGAATTGAGTTATCTGTCTCATTTTTGAACGTTCAACCTTCAACTATAAATCGTTCGAGGGCCAAGCCAACAGAGAGGCCCAAAATGTTAAACAAACCGGAAATCTAAGTCGACGAGTATGTCAACGATAACAGGGGACATTAAGTTAATGGAAGGAAGCCATTTGTTCAAGTAAACTACTCGAGTTATCTTGATTCTCTTCTGTTTCATGTTCCAGTCTTGTTCAACAAGAACACCATCAGTAGTAGTCTTATCTTAGTTTGGTACCCCGACTACCCACGGAGGGAATGATATTTAAACCAGTAGCGAAGTTCACATTTTTGAGATGAAATCATTTTACACCAAAAATCGAATAAGAGCGGTCGAGAATCATTGTAAATACACAAAGGAATGGAGACTTGGAAAGCTTGATAATTTATAGTGTTTGGGTGCTGAAATGGCCTAGCAAGTGCGGTCGGTTGCTTATTTGTCAGTTTTTCTTATGTTTTGTTGATAAGATCGTTTGTGTCGTTCGGGGGAATGCTTTTTGGGTGCAGATTAAGACTCGAACTAATGTTGAACTTGTTATTTGTTGGTTATTGTAGCAAGAAATGGAAAATGGAGAGTTGCTAGGGAACGTGGCATCAACGAGGATCAAGGAAACGTTCTAAAAATTGTTTATTGTTTGGTGACAACTGCTTTCCATCCTGAGACGAGACTTAAACACTCTAACAGACGTCAGCAAACGACTTTTAGGCAGCTTTTTGTGGCGGTCATAGATGCAACGAGGTGGCAAGCGAGTGATAGTGACCCATGCGTTGCAGCACTGCCACAATGTGTTATGTATTCAGTGCAAAAAATGGACAACTTCCGAGCTTCCTGGCACCACCTAGTTAGGTCCTCTGATTTTCCTTAACTCTTAAACATTTAAAGTCAAAATAATGCACACGAGCGTGCAACGCTGTCAGCTCGTTATCCACACTTCCCATACATCACTGTATGCGAAACACTTTACAGCGGATTTCCCTTCGTGCTCAGCACATTAGAGCTGAACGAGTCGGCACCACCTTATCAGATGATAAACACAAGCTAAAAATAAATACCCTCGCTGCATCAGCAGGATACGCCTGTCTTATTGACATCGATTTGCTTGCAGATGCTTACGTCAGTCGCCGTGTGGACATGGACGCAATGCAATAACACGAGACCATCCCAAGGACGCGACTGTTTGTTGCTCCTCGCATCGATTCGTGTTCGTACACACGACAAATTGTGATTCTTAGCGACTTCGATTCCTCCCGAGGGAGTCGAGCACACACACACACACACTCTGTGGCGTCGTGCCAATAAAATTGATATTGATTCCTAGTTTGTATCAATTAGCGGCGCGCAGCAAGTTTGGTGCGAGAAGATTATTGGGGAGCAATTTGTTATTTCACCCAAGTCAGCCGCCTGTGCCGGCTCATAAATTCGGTACTGGAGGCGGCACGACTGTGCACGACACGTGCTTTACTTTTTGGCGACCGCCAAAATGATTTCTTGGCGAATCAAGCGCGTGTCATGTGATGCGGAGCACATGACTTCCACTTGCCGGCAGTTGAACGATAGCGGAATCGACTTTGATTGTTATGTAAGCCAGCATTGCGTGGTCAATTTGATCGACGGTACACATCCGCGCAATGAGTGTGCTCTCGAGTTACCGTAAGTTCCGAGAGAGAGAGAGTGCGAGCGCGGTTTATTTGATCTTGAATGAAAACGACACGACACGACACATACGGCAGTTGGCCATTACCCAGCGGCTGGATGCGTTGGTAATTAGATCGCACTTGACAATGGTCATGAGAGCTCGTTAGAACGCGAACTGGGCGCATGTGGAAGTGACAACTTTCCGAAGGTTGCGGCTGAAACCGAATTGAAGGGGGGAACGGCAAACGGTGGCGGTGGCGCGTTTCAATTGTGCCCCAGTTGATTGATTTAATTTCTTTTGCTCTTGTTCTCGAACTGAAATCTCTGGAGATTCTGTATTCATCGAACTGTGAACATCACAGCCGGCTCGGTGGAATGACCCAATTTCTTCATCAATTACCGGTCCCACAGGTCCATTGTGCGGGACTTCACAAGCAGTCAAGTGACACTGAAAAAATTCCCATATCGTCTTGGAGTAATTATGGTACGTTGCTGCAGTCAATTCGAAAGTGTGAAGCCCTAAAATTGTTTATGATTAAGCTCACTTGTGTGGTTGCCTTGATTTGAGTGATGGTGTCCTTTGAATTGAACGCTGCCCAAAAATGCTCTCCAATTGCGCCAATCTTCACATTGTCAGTGATTATGTCATTTTGGCGGTCGTTTCGTCGAGCAAATCGGATATTTTATCGCGTGTCGTAAAGCGAAATTGGATTAATCAATGGATTACCCCAAGCGATGTTGTTGTTGAAAACATCTTAATTGCCTTCTTATCGGGAAGAGAGACAGCGATTGCCGCCGTTGTCATTGTTCTTATCTATGACGGAACGAAGGCAAACAAAGTTCACAATTAATTGCCCTATTGACTGCACCCACATGACGTAAAGTCATGGAATGTGACTCTTGGCATTCCCCGGGCATGGAGACTGAACAAAAAAATCAAAAAATGTACGATTAATTATTTTGGAAACCCGACTTCAACCCTTTAATTAGTGGATCGTTAACGTCATCGTCCATTTGGTGTGAGTTATGAACGAGAACACAGAATGGTTCACTCAATCTGGCGAAAACTCCGTCCCCTTGATCTGGACGAAGTCAAGATAGCAAGGTCAAGACTGAAGTCAAATAAAACTGCTGGTGGGGCAGCTTTGAAGCAGCTGGTAATGATTTTGTTGAGCGCATGCTATAGTTCATCTGTAAAACATGATCGGAGAAAAGCATGCCTTTCGAGTGGAATCACAGCATTGCTTGAAACCATTTTGGGCGAGCTTGCTATGACTGTAGCGAGGCACAGTAGAGATGAAGTGGTACAGCTGTGCGGACGTCAAGCCAATCAAAGAAAGTCGACGAAATTTAAGGACCATTTCCTTTATGTTGACACTCGTAAGAGGTAAGGGTTTCGCAAAGGGTTTTTTGCAAGTCCCAACCACCCAGCAGCATATGTTGCCAAAGACAAGGCGATTGCAGATGGAATGGCAAGAACCAATGTGATTTATGAGGACGTAGAAATACAAGTTCCACTTTGTGATCTTTTCTGACAGTCTGATGTGTCAGAAAAGACTGGGATTATGTACGAAATCGCTATTAAACAAGGTGTAAGGTAGATTAGAGGGCTACATTGGATGGGGTTAAAGCCGAATGCAGACAAATGACCGAAGACCGAAAGAAATCGAATTTAGGAACATGTGTGACATTGTGAATTGTGAGGGCAGCTTTAAAGTGAACCATACTTCGTAAAGTTCCTTATAAATTCAGAGAACTGACGGTGGCCCAAATGTTAGTTTCTTTTTTAAAAATCCAATAAAATGAACAAAATTATTTTTTTCCATGTATTATGGCTTTATTAGGAACAACAAATATTGCCATTATTTATGAAAACTAACGTCGTTCAAGTGGCTGCCCCGGCTGACTTCGCAGTAGCGCATTCTGTCACCCCAATTGTCCAAGACATTGTTGATAGTTTCCGGCTGTAGCTGACGGATTGCTTAGATGATATTGGCCGTAAGTGCTTCAATCGTTTCCGGATTGTTGGCATAACAACGGTCCTTCACGGTTCCCCACAAAAAAAGTCCAAAGGGATAGCAGCTCCTAGGCGGCCAATTGACATCGCCAAGATGGCTTATAACACAATTTGGGAATTTAGTGGACGAAAGATCGATTGTGATATAGCCTGTATGGCATGGCGCGCAATCCTGCATGAACCAGAGGTCGTCCAAATCCATGTCTTCAATTTCAGCTGAAACGTTGTTCCCAGCCTGATTTTCGAAGAAAAATGGTTCATTAATGCCACCACAAAATCTTCACCAGCTGCCTAGATGCGGTTTGTTAACGTAGCCGCCGAGATGAAATGCGCCTTATCAGAAAAAATGATTTTTCGCCCAAAACCGTTGTCCTCCAATTCAAGCTGCCCAAACTGCTAAGCGGAAGGTAACGCGCCTTTAATTGCTGAGTCAATTGAACCTTGCAAGCGAATAATCCGAGATCTTTGTGCAGAATTTTCAGCTGTTGAGATCGATGGCGAGTTGAAGTTCGTGAATTGAGTCTCACTCTCGGCAACAGCAGACACATTCTCATCTTCGCACCGTACGACGACGGGGACCATGAGTGTTGTCCTCTTGCATACCAGTCTCACGAACTTTTTGCACAAACTTGCTCACAGCAGTCGCGGTGGATGCTTCATTTCGGGCAAAACTTCTTCTTTTCAAAAAGTGCACTGTTTGGGCTACACTTTGGAAATAAATTTTCCATATTTATTAACTTTGTTCAAGGGTAAAGCGACTCATTTTGTTCCGCGGAGGCATGATACCGACTTTTTTTTGAAGATTTCAAATGGGAATCAGTTGTCCGTGTCAAAATAACCTATGATTTAAAAATAAAACCACTAGATGGCCCACCCCTACATCGAAACGACGAGGAGCCTAAACTTTGAGGCTTGATCTGGTTACATTGTTGCCTGTTTTTACATTCATTTAAAAAATATGTTCCATTAATGCCCTACAGACGAGTAAATCAAAACAACTTTGATCTATTCTTCGTCTTCATTATCTAGTCTTAATCGTGTGCTTCGCTCAACATCTGTCTATCGACCGCCTGCCAGATCCGGGGTCCTCGTCAAATAAATGTGTTTGATTACTCATTTTCGTGTGCGGATATCACGCATATTTAATCAGTGAAAGGGGTATGTTTACAATCTCTTGGATATGGATCTGCGTGGGGCTATTGACTTCAGACTTCAAGCGCGAAAAAGACAAAATAGGCCAGATGAACATCTTGCGGCATATAAGGAAAAAGACGCAACAAATGAAGAGCGTTACACACCACCCGTTCATTGATTTCAAGGCCGCATATGCCAGCATAAAGACTTTACTCTAAACCACCATGTCGAATGTTGGCTTTCCGCCCAAAACTCCCCAGGTTGTAGAGGATAACGATAACTGGCCACTCTGTCAATGTTGGTAACGAACTGACCGATACGATATGCGCCGCGCTGTCTCTTTGAGAAGATCGTAGCATGATCCTCCAAAGTTTAGTTCAGCTGTTAGCATACAGGGATGAACACAGCCAGCCGTCAATTAGGCATTTGCTAGCAATGAGACGTAGCGGCTAATATAAGTCTGGCGAGAGAGGAACAAGAGGACAAGAGAGAAAACGACACACATGGAATAGCACATCATCCAAATGCTTGCTCTGGCTTCAGCGGCAGTGCCTCAAGCGGTCGGTCCAATTTTTGAGGACTTGTTTCGCGATTTTTCACCAATGGCGTCTCGAATGCTGCCCTCCAGCACCTCTAATGTGTAGGCTTGTTAGTGTCGACTAAGAACTACTACTTCATGTCCCCAGAGAAAATATCAATTCTTGTGTCAGCACATGGATATAGACCTCTGGACTCTTTTGCGATGCCCAATTCAGCTGATTGTTGGCAGATCGACATTTCTCTTCGCCACTAGCCGCTGTTTTCTTCAGTCATGTTTTCTTCATTTCCTTTTTCTTTACGAATGAATCATCTCTCTGAAGACTTGTTGAACTAAAAACGCGATCCACAGAGTGCTGATAGAAGTCCACGAATATACGACGTATGTACGTATCTGGGACCAAAGAAAATTCCATGTGAATGAATAATCAAAGCTTGCGAAGTTCTCAAGACGCGCGCATGTGTACAGTACTTTAATGTGAGTATGACTGCTTTATTGAACACTGTTAATGAGCTGTCTATGATAACATGTGAATATCATCAGCTTGCACCAGCAGCGGTGCCCGTGTGTCCAGATCTTTCGTATGGAAACAAAGCTACATGTATCGAGGCGAATTTCAACCACGAGCGAACCAACTACCGAACCCTTTCGCGATCCAAAGGCCATTGCCAAGCCATGTCCGCCGATCGTTGGCCTCTCTCTCTTTTGCTCAAGATGGCATTTTCTGTTGCTATTTGACACAATAGAAGAAAAACGAAGACATCCGTAAGAAATGCGACTGCAAAGTCAATGAAAAGTGGTAAGTTTGTGCTTATTGACTTCGAATTTATTGTGTTTCTCCAAGATTCGTGCTAACTACCACTGATCGACAACTCCAGTGGTAGCGCCGTTCATTTGATCCCAACGGCAAATGGTGACTGGACCAAATTTGAAAACCGAATAAAGCGTACTAACTTTGACTTACTTACTTTCACTGGGATTCGAACCGGAGATCAATCTAACCAGGGACAGGCACTTAACCAACTGTGCCATCCAGCTGTTTGTCAATGGCACCGGCCGACTATAATAATAAAAGTATGGATGGCGCGACAGTCCGAGATGAACCAGGGACTAGCTTCTACAGCAACCACAAGTGTTGCGATGGCTCTGTCACGATACATACCTTTCGGGTGCGGGGTTAGGATATATCCTAGGTAATGCATGCCTGTCGTAAGAGGCGACTAAAACCCTGAGCTAGAGCCTCTGGTTTAGGATATGTCCCTACCCTACTTTCTTACAAGCTGGTAATCAATGGATTTTTGTTGACAATGCCTAAGCTTCACCATATATTAAGGGTCATAGAATGAAAAAAAAAAACACAAAAGGCGGCTGATCCTGGATGTTATGGCATCCTAGTTGTAGTACTCATTCGGTTGCAAAGGCTTGACCAGAGACTATAGCCTGGTGACACGGGTGATCAGGAAAAACCCTGAGACCGGCACTGAATTCAGCCTAATCGGTTGAGGTTGGAACGTCGTGGTGGCTGTGTTTTAAAACCCAAAGTCGCGGGGAAATAGAGATGTCTGAGTGTTGCTCACGACTAAAGAGGGATAGCGTGTGCGACTCCGAGACGTGAGTGGAATGGAGTTGCAAGCACAATCGGCTGCTGCGATCCAAAGAGCAACATGGGTTTTATATCGGCCTCACACTTCACCAACGTGGCTGAAACTGTCCATAAGCATTCCTCCCTATTTGATACTTGCGGTTCCTACACTGCAAGCGGTAAATGAGCTGCTATTTGTACTGGAAAAGGTAGAATGCAAAGTCATTGCCTATGCAGATGATATAGCCATAGCGGCATCTGGCAAATCGTTTCCACTCTAAGGGACATAATGCAGAATGCCTTGGCCATGGACACAAACATGCGAACTTTGCGTTAACCCACAAAAACGGATAGCATGACCCCTTGCTGTACGGCACTACCATACAACTAACCTTCACTGCGGCATTTCTAGGTCTCACGATTGATAATAAGCTACGCTGGAAACTCAACATCCGGGATGGGGTCTGGAAGGCTTCCCCTGCCCTTTTTAGCTGCAAAAAACCCATTGGATGCAAATCAGGTCTACAAGCATGCGTCGCTCACTGGATTTCCATCTCGGCTATCAGACCGACAGTCCTGTATGGAGTAGCAGTTTGGCGGACAGCACTAAACAAAGCTATCTGCAAGGCAATGAATCGAGTACAGAGACTGGCCTCCATGTATATCAGCGGAGGCCTGAGAAGTACTCCGTCCTAACCTAACCAACGACAAGGCGTTGGTTCAGCAAACCGGATCATAGGTAAAAAGATCTCGTGGTGTTAAGCCTTATTGGCAGGACATCACGTGAATCGAATTACTGTCTTGCTCCATCACGAGTAGATTTGTAGTACTGCGCGATGAGTGTGCTGAAAAAGGCTGAAGACATTCTCAGAGTCCCCCTGGATAGGATCTCATGTGCAACATTGAGCTTGAGGCTTGTTTGGTTGGGTGAAGCTCGACAGAGGATTCCCTTGTCACAAAAATGACGCTTATTCCCACCGGGCCAGCTGTGATGCACTTCGACTCAGCCTCAGAAGAAAAAAGCTTTACCTGCAGTTGTCATCTTTGAGTTGCATACATAATGCAGTGAATGGCATGCGCCCATAAATGTTCATTTGCATCTTTACGTCGGTCGGTCGCTCCTCCGCAACAGATACCGATCTGAAAGTCAAATTGCATATTCATTCGAACGCATTCGACCGACGGACCGAAAATGTGAACTCATCCATCTGGTGCATAAAAATGTCAGATTTTTCTTACGAAATCGACGTTATCACGACCCATCATTTGTTTTGTTGGCACTAATTTGATGATACTCTCAGCGAATGTGAAAGGCTTGCATTCCCCAGGGCCTAGGAATGCCACTGAAAGTGTGGTCATTTGAGGTAATGGCGCTCGATCGCATCTGTCCGACGTTTTTGACGAACAAAATGCGCCCAGTTTATGAAGCCCTTGCATCTCGTTAAGCACAGCTGTCTGTTGTGTAAGAGGTGTAAACGACTGCACACAGAGACTGGCATGTTTGTGAGCAAACTTACATGCGTTTCACTCGCTTAATGTCATTGCCCATTAGCACTAGAATGAAATAAAGATAGCTGAAGGGCTATTAAGAGCTTATCGGTGTTGTTGCAGCTATTTCCCGTGAGTTTAAGCAAGACTATCCATTTCTTTCTTCAGAGCATCATTCAGGCCTACAATCCGAAAGCAAATTCGCCGACATTTCGTTTGACTCGGTTCTGCTCTTTGATTTGACACTCAGCCTCAAGTAATGATTGCATCTGAGAGACACGTGAAGGAGGACGTTGCCGCAGATTACATAAATTACGTCAGACTAGGTCTCGGTCGGTAGGTGCAATTTTATGGTCTCGCACTGTCACCATAATTGATTTTCCCCCAGAATCGGCGAACGTCGAGGGAGTGTCACACACAATGAATCAGAAAACGTCACTTACTGCGGTCCGTCGAGGTGGATTCAATGTCTGGCGCCCGGCTAGAATATTCCGCGTGCAGATGCCTATCTGTGACAGCTTCATTAGTTAAAACTCGAGCTGAACTTGACTCCTTGCGGGCTGCCCGGCTCTCATCCTTCATTAAACCAGAAGCTTTTCAATCACTCCCCCGGGGGCAATTAATTAAAGTGCGCTGCACCGAAGACGTGGGAGGGCAGAAATGAAAGCCACTGCACACTGCACCGGCACTGCACTGGCCTTCGAGCGAAGGAAGCGAATTAAGCGAATGAAGCGAATGAGGCGAAGGAAACGAAGGAAGAGGTTGCATTTGTATTACCGCATCCAGAATGCATAATGCAAACGCATTGTTAATTGAAAAGCGCCCCCCCCCCCCCCCCCCCCCCCCCCCCCCCCCCCCGTCTGCGGTGAGAACGAGCCGGCACCCGTGCGAATCTTTATTTGTATCTGATAGCCGTTATCCAGTTTGATATCGCCTCTCAATGAGAGTCGACTGGTATGACAAGCACACGACGATACTTAGTCGATAATTGTTTGTAAATTTTCATGAATAGACTGTGAGACAAATACGAAAATAAACTATCTATTGTCTGTTCTCCCCTCGCTTGCTGTCAGGCAGGCAGGCAGATAGTCGCAGTCAACGCAAACCAAAACAAACGACAAACGACGACGTCGAGCGAGGAACAGCGACAGCGACAGCGAACGACGACGGCACCAGCTGTGACTATCATCACTTGGGCACAAGTTAAACGCGACCACAAACGCTCTCTCGGGTTCGCCGGTGGTGGTGGGCCTTTTACTCCAGCCAACACTGAGTCCATTCATTTATCCACTGACAGCGGAACTGTCTTGGTCGGTGTCATAGTCCGATAGTGTGTGCCTGTGCTTCTGTAGTTTGCATTCATTGAGGCGAGTCAATTCGGTTCGATAACTTGCTTTTGAAGTGCTTAGGAGGGGTCAGCAAACACAACGAGTAGGATCTGTGTCGGGTTTTTTTTTGGAGATTTTCTAATCACATCCCAGCGCTAGAGATACCACACGAGTTTATGCATATTCGTGCCTGTGGTCAGTCTTGCCGAACCCGGACGTCCAGTGGTGTTTGAATTTCGTTTTGTTTTTTTTTCCCAATTTTGAGTGTCTTAAGTGCTACTTCAAGCGCAGCAAACCGTTGCAAGTTGATCAAATACGCGCCCAAATTAAATACAACAAAAACAACAAATAAAAATGCTCTCTACACACACGGAATTTGTGCTAACGGCAATCTTGGTGATACTCTGTTATGGTAAGTGAAAGATCGAAAGTGATTGATTGCTCAAAATTTAGCGGTAATTCATATTCAAATCACGCAAATAGCCAACCAACCGGTGCAGGGGCGATTCAAAGAATTTCTTTCGTCCAAAAACAGTCCTCCCGTACGTCTATCTAAGTGTTCCTATTTCGTTTCACTTTTACACTGCAATCCGCTGTTGTAAGATTTTTCCTTTCATTGGCCACGCCACCGCAACGCGCGTTGCCTTGCGTGAGAAAGAAGTGAAATGAAAATAAAAAAAAATCCGCGAAAAATAAAGAAAACAAAAGAAAAACAAATGCGGCGGAAGATGTTGTAATTGGATGGCAACTGAAGAAGAACAGCGACCATCTGCGAATAGCGAGCGCACTCATACTTGAGAGTGTTGCTCTGGTTTTGTAACCCAAAAAAAAAAGAAAAATTGACTCTGCGTCATCCGTCAATCGGTTTGGCTTTGGCTTTATTTTTTTGATATCCCGCATGTGTGCAGTTCTTTGTTTTTGCCCGTGTGCGAAAAGGTAACAACACAGTCGATTGAATTCTGATGAAACTAGAGTGAGCGTACAGTCTTGTGTCTTGCAAGAGGAAAACTGGTTCTGAGGCGGGATGTGCTTCCCTGAGTACTGCTGAGTGACTTGGGTTGTGTGGTACTGCATACCTGCGAGTTGAGTTTAGATAGTTTTCTTTGTTTTGTTGCGTGGGTCATGACCTTAGAACCACGAAATATGATGACTGGCTTTGCTGATGGTTTGGTGAAATTGGACACGGCAGGAGGGGTGGACCAATCTTTTATGTTTGGAGCTGCCATGCAGATGTGTGGTTGTTGAGGAGGAGGACGCGCCATGAGTCACGTAGGACACTGTGGTGAGTCCGGTTGCGGCAGAAGCAAGAAGCGATTGTGAATATTTGCTTGTCCTTTGATCGTTCATTGTTTTGGACTTTCTTTCTGTTTTTTTTTTGGGAGTGGACATGTGCGTGCCTGGGTTCAATTCCCGGCACGTGCAACTTTCATAACTCACGACTTCACCTCTCTCGAGGCAGTGACTGGGAGGATTCCTGTCCAGAAATAGTTTGGAGGTGGCTTAACACTCCTCCATCCATTAGAGAAGAAAAGCACGCACAACACAAGTGGTTGCTGCAGAAGCTAGGCCCAGGTCTACGGGCTCTAGCGCCATCCGCAAGATTTGTACACTAATGATGGAGCATCTTTTGCCAGTTCTGATTTGTTAAGTGGTCTTTCTGGTGGACCAGGTTTTGTGATCCAAATCCAGTGCACTGCTTTTCATTCTGCATGGATGGATAAGAGACCTACGAACAGCATCTAACGGCTTCCTGGACGACTTGGATGCAAGGTCTCTCAGACCATTTAGCGTCCTTACCATGGACATAAATAGTCTTAAGTAAAATTAAGCAATGCAGAGAATTCACAGAAGTTATACATTGTGGCAATAATAACCAACTACGCTCAGTTTCGTTAAGTTTCGTTCAATTTGCTTACTTATTGGGAACGAAATCAATCGCTCTAGCAAACTCTGTCTCTACCGAAATGACAATAATTATTGATGTTGGAATATTGTGCAAGCTCACAGAAGCAGTTTTGAACACTTAAAAATTTGATCATAAGTTAGGTTAGGTAGCAGGTGGCTTTAAAGGATGCACTTAGGCCAAGCTTAGGCCCTCTGTACTGCCGTGTGGGTTAACAAACAGGATATTAGGTCGTCGTGATTACTATCGGAGTCAGCCAGTTTGGTCGTCAGTAAATTCTAGAGTTGACTTGACCGATGTTTCACTGTGGTCACCTAGATTGTCGAAGAAGTAGAAGCCCAATATGGATTTCCTGATTTCCTGAGGCGAGTGCAGGGCAGCTACAGAGAAGGTCTTGTACACTCCTCATCCTATTCTTCATCTAGGCAACTACTGCAGAAATCGTTTTTTATAACAGTCCTAGTCTTTTTTCATGTAGACCTAATGTGTCAGTGTCCGCTAATTATTCCCACTGCAGTGCTAATTTTGAATCTCTTCTCAGGAGATCAAGCTTTCTGATCTTTTTGGATCGAGACGAGGCCAGATTTGCTTTAAGATTTGACATGTCTTTCATCTGTCATTGACTTTTTGTTTGCTGTGTATCTTAAGCTGTAACTTGAAGGTGGCTAAGGGGCTGTCTATGTTGCACGAGGTTCCATCATCTGGCAATTTTGTGGTGATTTTTTCGATTCTGTCAGCTTCACAGTTGCTCCTAATGTCTCTTTGACCTGGTACCCAGCACAGGCGAATGTGAAACTGTTCGAATCGCTCGTCAAGAGATGCGAGACAGTGAATGACTACTTTAGAGTTTATAGAGAACGATGTCAGGGATTGAATTACTGCCTAGCTATCCTTAAATATACAGATATCGCGGGCTGATATCACGTCCCACCTCAACCAGGACAGGGCTTCGCTAATCGCCATTTTGTTCGCTTGGAAGACAGACACTGGTGTGAGTAGGTAGACGAAGTGAGCTTTGAGAAGATTTTCAGAGAATACGCCACTTCGTATTCCATCTTTAAAATTTGAGCGTTATTTTCTGACATAATCTGAGGTCTACTCAAGTCGACTATAGTTAGGCCTTAACTGGGCACAAAATACAATCTTCCTCTTCTCCTTCTTTGTTTGGCACTGCAGTCCGTGGCGGACCTGGACCTCAACCAACAAGCCTCTCCAGCCAGCATGATCATTCGCCAGCTGACTCCAATTGCGCACACCAGGTTGGTTGAGGTCCTTCTCCATTTTTGTGCACCATCTCGTTCGAGGACTGCGACTGTTGCGTTGTCCCAATGGCTCGGAATCGAAAACTCTATAATCAATACAATCGTCCACTACTTTTTATAAACTTTACTGTCAGTCAAGCATCCTCTTACTCATTGCCTTACGATGACCGCTCAACTTGCTGCAAGTTGTATGTAGGCCTGATGTACTATGACACCGATGAGATGCCAACTTGGTGGTGACAGGATTTATGGATGCATCTGTGATGTATGCACAATTGAATTAAATCAGGAGATATTAATCACATTTGAGCGGCAGATAAAGCAGATATGGGCTAGGTGAAGTGGAGCTGCGAAGTTCTCTGCTCTGATGCCTGACTTTACACCACAAGCCATTGGATTCTTGGCTCCAATTGACTATGATTAGCGATTTAAGAATACAAGTGGTTTGAAAGGTTGTAGTGTCAGGTGTCAGTCAGTCCTCCACTCGTACTTTATTCGCATAATTTTCAAGGACTCCAGACCAGTTTGACGTTTCCTCAAGATAGATCTTGGAATCTAGTGTAAAAGGACCCAGCAAGTTCTAATGGACAACGAATTGAAAAAAAACAATGACCCTACCATAATTCCAAAGTTTTTTTTACACACGTAGCATATTTCAGTGCCATTACATCTTGCCACCCAATTGAAGTGAAACGAACAGTGCATCTATGTGACAACTTATGTACTTGCCCTTGAAACGCTTGTTTGCCACAAGATGTAACAGCTGAAGTGTGTTGATAGACGGAAAGAAAGTCTAAAGCGTTGTTTGCCTGCGTTTCACTTAACCACTGACAGTTTACATTGACAGCTTCTGTCAGTCGATTGCAGGATTATCTAAGAACGATGACAGTTAACACGAAACTATTAATTTTCCTCGATTGTTAAACAGAGCGTGTCACGAATTAAGAGGAAATCACTTGAAACAATAGAAAATGATGTGACATTTGCATATGCAGTCAGTTTTTGTAACATGACAGTTCTTACTTAACAATGACAGCTATCGTCACAAGCTCTGTTCGAATGGTGGTTGTTATGTGAGGAGAATGCACAGAAAACTAGTGCGTCCATTTTTTAATTAAGAAGAAATACTTTTGTTCTATCTATTCCTCGAAATCAAAAGTCAGCCGTCACCTGATTTCCTATCAGAACTGTCACATCGCCACCAGCGGTCCCATTGAACTACTGACTGCTGTTATTGCACTCGCCGCTTTGACGTACAGATATGGATTAAGGGGTTATTCGTTTAATTAATATCAAAATATCAACAAATGAGAACGTTTAATGGGGTTTTTCATCCCGCCGCCACGTGATATTGTTTACATTTTTGCTCCGACTTGCCCGAGAGAGTTCAGTGAGATCAGCGAATCTGTTATTATTCCACTGAGTTTCAAAAGTGTGACCACAGAAAGATGATATGCACGCGTTCAATTCGCCAAAGCTCAGCCAAACGAGTCTTGTGACATGTGTTACGGAGATCGATTTGTTTTTAACGCAGCGTCTGCTTGTTTTTCTGGTTAGAATTTGCTTAAAAGTGAAATTTATTTATGATCATCGGTTTTTTTGAATTTGACCGCTGTGAAGTGGGTGAAGAACTTCGTAAATGAGTTGCGGCTCTGCTGGATGGCGATCCTGTTGTTCTTATTGAATTGGCATTGACGCAATTCTTTGATGCCTACCAACTTGACCCGAAAGGTTAATGTAACTTTACGTCACTTAATTGACTACAAAGGAAGCTTGCTCCAAGTGTGGATCACTTAGACGTTGCCTCTAGACCCGTCTTTGTTGTTCGACGCTGTATTCAGCTTCCTTTGGTTTTACAACGTTTGTATGTTCTTAGATGTTCTAGTGTCTCTTGTTCTATGAAGAAATGCTATTTTTTCTTAGATGTCATTATTATTATTGTTGAGGGTATGTTTCACCGCGACTTTAAGATCTATTGTGCCCCCTTTCTACCTTGCTCTCATTCGAGTTCCTTCATATATACTTCTTTCCAGATTTATATAGAGGGCTTTTGGACTCCTGTTGTGCAAATGTGAAGGAGATTTGTTCTAGAGCACTCTCTCTAAGCCCGTTTGCTTCAGGAATCGGAGAATGAGAGATGGTTCTAGTGATCTCATCTCTTACTCTGATAGTAGGCTTGCTCATATATCTACTTCTTTTATGTGCCTATGCCACACAGAAACCCAGTACATGCTCTGGGATGTCACTAGATTCTCCACAGAATCTGAAGAGACCATCCACTAATATCCTTAGGTGCTCTCTGAGTCTGCAATGCTCTGTTAGGATGCGGAGGTTATTTTTGCTCATTTTTATAAATTTCTCAAACCTCTTCCGGTTGTATTAGCCTACACGTTTTTTTTTTTTTTTGGCCTGTTTCATGCCGTGAGTATTGTTCCATGTGTCTGTCCGGTACCTTTTTTCTAGTTTCCCTGAATTCTCTCTAAGGATGCGGTCGCCTACTGCACAGAATGATTCAGGGCTTTCAGAAAAGGTTTCGATGCTCCCTTCCTGGCTAGTCGGAGTCGGCCACTTTATTGCCTTCCATCCCTGTACGGCCAGGTATCCAGCAGAGTCTTACTCTATTTCTCCTGCTCAATTCTTTGAGCTTCTGTAGGCATTCCCACACAAGCTTGGATTTTATGATGTAGGAGTGCCAAGATGGCGACACGACTGTCCGACATTATTGCTATGTCGCAATTGGTGAAGTTCCTATCAAGATTGATTTGAGCGCATCTATGGCATAGATTTCCGCCTGAATGCTGGTGCATTTGCCCATGGTTTCGAAGTACATATTTTGTCCGTAGTCCAAATGCTCATCAGTTCTTGATCCATCTGTGCACCCTTTGATCGAGTTACTGCTCGGTCTTTAGGCTATGGATTCATTGCTCCATTCCTTTATGGTGTTGAGATTGATGCTGAACTTCATTTGGAAATTGAATTTCCTAATTACGTCATTCTTCGGAGTGGCCAGGGGGGTTAGCTTTTTGACTAGTGCATCGAATTGTTTCGATGTAATGCAGCTGTCTTTTCCTATCCCTTCTTTTGCCTTTTCTTAGATGTCACTATACTCATCCATCTCGCAGTAGCTCACGTTAGCCGCCCCTACTAAATTTATTGACAATTTATTAATTATTTGACGTTTGCCTTAATCTTCTTACTCAGCCATTCTCAACCTGTGGTCCGCGACGGTCGGAATTAAGTTGTTTATTAAGTTTTATATTGGGAGGGGTCCGCCGAGAAATAAATTTGCTGCTGGAGGTCCGCACAGGCTCAAAGGTTGAGAAACTATGTTCTAACTTAATCTAGTCGCGCCTGTCAAGCTAATTGAAACTTTTATTTTATGTGGCGATTGGGAACGGACATTTTTGTTATGGTGGTTGTAACTTCTTCTACTTCTTCTTCAACAGTCCGAGGTGGACCTAAGTCTCACCCAACATGCCTCTCCAGCCAGCACGAGCTCTCGCCAGTCTCCAGCACACCAAGCCGAATGAGGGCCTCCTTGAATTGTGTGCCCTACCTTGTGCGTGGACGTCCTGTGGTGTGTCGTTCCACAGGCTCAGAGTAGAAGATTCATCGGGCCGGAGCTAAGTTGCCCATACGCTCTGAATGGCCGAGCCATCTTAGGCATTGGCATCCATGACGCCTGCTAAACTTATATCACTCTACACCCTATACGTAGTCCGTGGTTGAACCTTCTTCTTCAATTGCCATCAACGCAGTCTCTAAAAAAAGACCAAGAACCTCTTCATTCGCTTTGGATATAGTCCACGTTTTTGACCCGTGTAGCAAGACGAAGATAATCAAGGTCTTCTACAGAGTCAACATGGTCTTCCGAGAGAAGGCTCTGGTCCTCAATTGCCCCTTGAGCCCATAGAAACTGCGGTTGGCAAGAGTTATTCTGCGTTTGATCTCGGTACTGATGTTGTTTATACTGTTTACCGCTGAGCCGAGATAGACGAAGTCTTTCGCTACCTCAAAGTAATAGCTGCCTACGGTGACGTTCTGCCCAAGTCATCGATGTTGTGCATCCTTTCTCGATGACAGTGTTAACTTTGTTTTGCCCTCGTTTACCCCCAGACCCACTTTAGTGGTAGTAGAGGGAGCAACACCCCAATTTATTGTTCTTAATACAAGCGACAAACTTAAACAATCTAAACTTATAAACTAATGCTTAACCTAGGTGGTAGAGAGTGAAAGGAAGGTCTAGAGTAGGAAAGAACGGGACTGAAGGTGGTTTCGAAGTAAGGTTTTACTGAAGGGGGTGTTAGCCAGGCATACCATTCTCGATACCGGTGTGTTGAAGCCGTAATTAGTCCGATATGGTCTAATGCGGAAGAGGGCTGAGGACCTTGGGTTGGCGCTAAGAGACACAAATTGAAGAATTACGGGGGAGTATGTATTGCCAGTAATCAGTTGTTGGAGGAAGAGCAGATCGGCAATTTTGCGACTCCAGGCGAATAAGCTTAAGGCGATCAGAGTAAGGAGGCAAATTGGTTCTGTCACTACAGTCAAGATCACGAAGAGCGAAATGTAGAAACCTACGCTGGACAGCCTCGATACGACGAATATGGACTGCGAAATGAGGCGACCATACTTGGCTGACATATTCAAGAATGGGTCTGGCAAAGGTGGATGTATAGAGATTTTGTGACAGCGATTCGTAAATTCTTTTGACAAGCGTTTGACAAAGCCAAGTTCAGAATTTGCTCTACTTATAATATTGTCAATATGGGAAAGGAAGTTGAGCTCGCGATCAGAGATTACGCTTAAGTCGCGTAAAGATGATGCTGAATGGACAAGATCGTTGCTGAGAAAATAGTTTGTATGTGGATGCGGTGGACGTTTGCGGGAGTATGTAATACGTTGACATTTACTGACGTCAAGTTGAACACCATTTTTGTTTAACTCCAAATAGCAGTTTCCGTTTCAATGCCAACAAGCTCCCTATTGACCGCTCGCCTCTTCTATTGGCCAGTGAGATTTGCACGATCTTCTCTAGGATGATATTAAAGAAGTCACATGACAACGCGTCCCCTTGTCTAAGACCTTGACGATCTGGGTGATGTCATTACCGATCTTAATTGAGCAGCGAGAGTGGCGAGCGTTCCCCATCGTCATCCTACTCAGTGGAGACGATCAAGAATGTTATTAAAACATTCAACTTAAATTTCCAGGAAACCTGTCACGCGTCTCTCAATCTCCCCACGCCTTTAAATGTTGCACTGTCATTCGTTTGAAAGCTATCAACAGGGAGATCCAGTCTATCGGCAAATCCCATCCACCGACTCCTAAGTGCGTCGATTCTCCATTTAAATCAACAAAACTTAAGCTACCACGAGCATGCCATCTGCGATAAAATATTCATATTCGGCGGGTTTTTTTTTTCCTTCACCCACCAAAACGCAGCTGCTTGCTATTACTGAACTTTTTCCCCGTAATTTCTCCCAGATATCACAAAACTAAACAATTTGACGTAATTTCTTGCAGCTGCAATTCGGAAGTGACTCCCAGCATTCGGTTTTTCCACGGAAGTCGTCCGTCTGGGATTTTGTGTTGTTTGGACTTTTGTGGTTACACATTCACTCTGATAGATGACGTTATTGATTTGGGGGAACTTCATTCAACATGGGGTTATGGGGGAAATTCTCTTGCCATTGCATATACGTGGTTTACAATCGATGCTTTGTCATGTTCTTGACTGCTTAAGCTTTGCAGAGTAAGGGGGTATTCACAGGAATTCATTTATGCGATGTTTAAGTCACTGATTGTCAGTAGAGGCCTGCGAGGAACACAAATCTTCTCAATTTCACGCGACTCCGAAATCATATCCAGGAGAAATCACACTCTACGTTGTAGAGGAAGGCGGAGATGTTTAAGAATCGCCTTGTCTTTCACTTTCCAGTGATGGGAGGACTAATGCTAAGCTTTCCTGTTCGATTGGCCAAGCTGAACAGCTTGGAAGATCAGGAAGGCCAAGGTTGGTATCAAGGACAAGCGATGGTCGTGAATAAATCGCGAATGCATGCTACCGAGATGAGATTTCTTCGTACTGTGGTGAGAGTTTCACACCGGTGAGGAACACAGCAGTGCGCGGGGAACACAATGTTGAGCAGCTGCTTCTTCGAACGGAAAGGGTCATGCTTCGATTGTCTGGTCACGAATGTCGCCATCATCACGACTTCCGAGGCGTACCTCGAATGCGATTCCACCAGGTAAGCGACCGCTTGGCAGACCCGAGGCGAGGTGGTTGGACCAAGACCAGAAACTCGTCTTGTTGACGGATGATCGAGTGGCGTAGAGATCTCTCGTGTGTGCTTTGCCACCGCGACCCCTTTAGTGGAACATGCGGGTCACTGAAGATGTTCATATGTTCACTGAAGATGATGATGACAGAGTAGTGCATTTTCCCGTATGTAAGCTCACGACAGAGTAGAGTAGAGCTGCGAATCACTCAAATCAACTATTTCTTCAATTCGTGTTTAGGGTTAGCTTAAGAAGCATGGACCCGATGAGCTTGCAATTTTCCATTTCACAAGTCCGTGAGTATTTTCAGGAAAAAAATACCATTGTGACACGTCGTGATCTTTAAACAGAGAAGCCGTGAATGAATACTCAACTAAATCGGTCTCGTCAAAGCGATTACTTATTTCTGAAGCACAGGGCTTAACTAAGGAGGTCAGCAAGAGAGTGTTTTTTGAAATATCCTGTTTTTTGAACGCTTGCTTGTTTGATCTACTTGCAAGTTCGATGGCTCTTAAATTCTGTTGTAAACGAAACGAACTACAATGAAGTCTCACTTATACGAATATGAAGGGGAACAGAAAATGTTGCTTATAACTGAATACTTCTTATGAGTGAATAGTAGTAGGGTTAAATGCAGTATCGCTGGGAAACAATACGTTTTTCGTATAGCTGAATATTACGTGTAAGTGATCTTCGTATAAGTGAGACTCCACTGTATCTCCAAAATTAAGTTGATCGTCATAAGTTGGTCCTTCGTTGCTTTTTTCTTCACTTCCAATCGTTGTTGAAATTGTTTGATCGCAACGAACTGATTGATTTAGCCTACGTAAATCTAGTCATTAATCTAGTCGCTAACTGATTTGTGCTGTGGTGTTAACTTTTGCGAAATTCCTAGCTGTGTTATGCAAAAATCGCGTAGTTTGGATGAACTTTTACTGAAACCTCAATAGGCCGTTCCCACCGAGTTGAAGTGTTTTCAAATGTCATTGTGCTGTCAATTTCGAAGTGCCCATCAAAACAGCTATTTGTTGATAGTAATTAATAGCGTTGGGAAGAAATTAAAAATAAGTTCTGCAGAAATTAAAAAGTCTTTACAAATTGTATAAATATTTAGAAATATTTCTATTGTAATAGATTGCACAGTTGTATTGTCCTTTAATCTATGTGAAACGCAAGCAAATTTGGCAGCACCGACAACGTTTCGCCCCGGTTTTCTTACCGACCACAATTGCTTTGACATTTAATATTTTAACATCTAAAAACTTAACCAAAATAAATTGAAGTTCACACTGTAAGCTTATTTGGTTTGACAACCTCCCACGGACGGATGAACTCTAGGGAGTTTCAACTAGCTTTCGCCGAAATCGCGAAGTTTCGAAGCCCCGAACTTCGGAGGTTTGGAGACATTTGATGAAACCTGGCTATTTCCCTTGTTGGGACCATAGCATTAGACACGCCCTGCGACCATTCCTATTCTACTACAACTATACTATGCCTATGGTTAAGATCTAGATTCAGAAAGAAATCTTATATTTCACACCACCTGGTTCAAGTTCCTAACAATGTTAAGAGAGTAACTCCATCTCATCACGTCCACGTCCATCACAACACGAGTTGTTGCTAGAAAGGCTAGACAAAGCAATGCACGCGGGACTATGGTGCAGCCGAAAGAAGAGAGAAAAAGCAAGTCATTTGTTAAATAGTCCATTTCACGCCACAATTGTATAAATAAAGGGTGATTTTTTAGCTATTATCTTTTTGGCAACACTGGTTTAAACAGCTGACGCACGTTTTGTGTTTTGTTTCACTGTCAAACATCTTCAGTTTGGTCTATAATTTAACCATGAATCGTCTTGCAAACGAACAACGCTTCCAAATTATTGAATTTTATTATCAAAATGCGTGCCCTGTTAAGAAAGTTCAACGCGCGCTTCTTCCATTTTAAGCTCATTTTGAAGCTCATTTTTGGCTCAATGGGTACGTAAATAAGCAGAATTGTCGACTTTGGAGTGAATATCAGCCAGAAGCATTGCAAGAGCTACCAATGCATCCAGAAAAAGTCACAGTTTGGTGCGGTTTATGGGCTGGTGGCATCATTGGAGCGTACTTCTTCAAAGGTGATGCGAATCGTAACGTAACTGTGAATGGTTAGCGCTACCGTGAGAGTTTATCCAACTTTTTTTTGCCCAAAATGCAAGAGCTTGACTTGCATGACATGTGGTTTCAACAAGACGGTGCCACATGCCACACAGCACGCGCAACAATGGACTTATTGAGGGGCGAGCTCGGTGAACATTTTATTTCACGTTCGGGACCGGTCAATTAGCCGCCTAGATCGTGCGATTTAACGCCTTTAGACTATTTTTTGTGGGGCTATGTTAAAGCTCATGTCTAAACAGACAAGCCCGCTTCAATTGACGCATTGGAAGACAACATTGAAGCATTTATTCGTGAGATACCGGCCGAAATGTTGGAAAGAGTATGCCAAAATTGGACTAAGCGGATGGACAATTTGTGGCGCAGTCAAGGTCAACATTTGCATGAAATAATCTTCAAACATTAAATTATATGAACCGTACTATCGCTTCAAATAAAGATTTCATGAATTTTTCTGAATTTTATGTGTTTTTTTTGAAAAACTTTCCTATAGCTTTTAAAAAATCACCTTTTATTTACCAGATAATCCAAGCAGATGTTACCGCTAAGTCTGGTAGAGTGCCATTACATGGTGCTACCTTTTTGAAGAACACGTCAGAAGTTGAAGCTGCTTGAGAAGTAGGTAGAAAGTCCTAGCAAACCACTCTCTCAACGATTTAAGCGACTTATGCGAGGTATCCGTCGTTAGCCTACTCCGCTCAAGATGGTTACCCACCGGTGGACAATGGACATGTTTTAATGCATCTTTGAAGTCACCTCATCACCAATCTACCAAATAATCTAAATAACCAGTCCATCAAGGAATGCTGGGATCTCATTCAGAATATTGTTCTAGAGTTTCCGTGTCATTCTTTTGGGAAGATCTTCAGTCTCCGGACAATGCATTGCGTAGCGTGGAACAAAACTACTAAGAATTCAAAGTCTCACAATCAGCCAACCGTAATTTCCAGCTTTTAGTTGCTGTGGAAGAACTAAAGAGCTCTAGCAGAACTGACGGCTTGCCTCCGAGGAATCATGATGTGTGCATTGTCAAAGGCTGTAGAGCATGTCTTTTGAAATATACTCAATCCTTGCCGATCACCACGAACATGGAATGCTCTTTCCTGTTCAATTTTTCACGCTAACTGCAGGCGTCGAAGCCCTCCATTACTACGGACAGCTATGCCTCTTGACATTGACATTTAAACCCTTTTGCGAGCAGCGTCATCTAATCCTTCTTTGTATGGCGCTTCCATCCAGGGAGGAACTCGGCCTCAACCAACGAGTCTCTCCAGCTAGGATCGATATCTGGGTAGCTGTCTCCAGTTGCGGTCCTTTTCCTTTTGCTGTGAACGTGGCCGTCCTCTATTGCGTTGTCCCACGAGCTCGAATTCGAACACGAGCTTCAGATAGAAAGAGAGACACCGGCTTCCATTTAAGTGAATGATTGTTTCCCCAAATGTCTGGCAAGGATTCAGTTAGAGTCAAAAGTGACAAATCTCCCAAACAAAAGAAAGCTCACAGCATTCATTTGCCATTCTCTTCCCCACCACACAGCAGAGTCCCCATCGACAGCAGCATCCATGGCGAATACCCCTTACCTGCAGTCGCGCTCCGCGTGATCTAATGCACACGCCGCACCACGTCGGCCCTCTGAACGGATCAATGTGACAAGAAGTAAAGAGTGAAAGTAAAATAACACCCGCCATCGCTGTTCAGACATAAAAACCCCCAGGAATTGTAGTTCATTGAGGGCAATTTGCGACGTAAATGCTGCGGCACGATGCCGTAGTTGCAGGGAACAGTTCAAAGGCGCGCGCTTATTGGCGCCCATTCAACTCGTAGCTCTTTCACTTTGCACGGAGACAAGACACACAATGCCCTGCGGCAGCTTTTGTTAGAAGCGAATTGCATCTGGGATTGCGACATTTCCTTCAAGGGCATTCGAAATTGACTGCACGACGCACGGTGCGGCGGGAGATGGGAAAACATTTTGTGAGGGGGCTCTTGAGAGTTTCTGGCAAAATTGGCTTGCCGAACTCAAGGGACTTAATCGTCGTTCTGTCCTGGAGAGGATGGAGCAATCGATTGGTGTAGACCCTCATCATTTGTCAAATGAATGGCCGTCGATTAGATCTACGAAAACCGCGGTCAGAAATGCATCCCAACACAAAGCCAGCATGTTCACTTTGAACTAAAACAACGACCTCCCCTTGGCTAAATGCTACCGCTTCTTCTAAAGAAAATAATAAAATTGCTGAGCCAATGCCACAAGCGATTCCAATGACACTCTACCGCTTAGTCGGAAAATTGTGCTTAGCTTTTCCTTTGTGCTGACAGAATTGAAAATGAGAATAGATGTGGGAACACACTTGCGACATGTACAGACATAAATTAACAGCGGACACATGATGCCTGCAACCCCATCTGTCACCGATGTCTGGTGTCGCTGGCCAGGGGTTCTCGATTCATTACATGAATGAAATTCTAAGCCAATGTCGCAAACAAAAGACCCCCGAGCCAATGTCGAATGTCTCGTCACGCCCCATCTAACCCACGTCGGGTACGACGAAATCATGTCAATTGTCAGACGATTTATTCAAATCGTAAATTGCACCCGACTGCGATCTGCCGCCGCTGCACATTGTTCGAGTGACATTCCAATCCCAGTCGAATTGGGCTTTTTTTTTTTCACTGCCACCGTACGGCACGCAGCCAGATGCATTAAAACATGATTAGTCACATGCGCTGCAGTGCATCGTTCCGCATGCAAGCGATCGCGGGTGCCTATCGCGTGCTGTTCGATTGCAGACGCACCGAGTGGGTTTCATTATCTCACAGATACTCCGAGTCCATTGTACAGCGACGGGTGATAAAGTCATTTCACAGACTAATCGCTGGTGTGGGAGATCGGTTTCGTTCGAGATAAATCTCTCCCGGCAAGCGATCGTCTGGTCGGTCAATTGTTTATCGCAAAGAGGAAGTGACGAGGGAGATCCGTTTTTGTTTTGGAAATAATTATTCGGTTGCGGGATGTAATGCCTTTCTCGTGTTCACACTCGGCGCAATCAACGACACGGTGATGAATTATTTTGTTCACCCAAATTGGTTGTGATGTGTGCCTCCGGTGATCAATTAGTGGTCGCGAGGAACTCGCTGTGCCGCTGAATGGAAATGTAGCTGTGACCTGGTTGAGGGAAAGTTTGTTTCTTGTGCTATTGGGCATCGCTTGGAGAGGGAATCTTTCAAGGTCATGTCTTGATGTTCGGGGGATTGCAAATAAAATCAAGTTATGATTCAATCTTGACAGCGGTGCGCATGAGGAACATTTCGGGGAATGGTCACGCAACCGGCTTTTTTGATACAATTCAAGGTTCAGTCGACAGGGAGCGATGGCGGGCAGATTTTGTTCAGACGCAGATCCTCCATGGGTTGCAGACCTGATAAGCAAGACCCCGCACTGGATTGATATAACAACTATTTGCAAAGTATGTATCACGGTGATCAACATCTTCTCATTTACGGCGGTCATTAGAGTCACTTTCCACAGCCTCCTCTTGGGTCCACTTTCTTCAAGGAACCAGCTAGAATTGCCTCGACATTCGTCATTATTCCTAGTCCATGTTGTTTCGTCGAAGGGCAACACAAAGGTCTCCTGCAGCCAATTAAAATAGGCTAAATTGTTGCCACAAGTTGCGGTACTAGATGTGAGCTGTCTCGGATATTAAATTGGCAAAACTATTTTGACTGGCGGCCATTTTGTCAGCTGTCAAGTGATTTATTTTTAGTTTGCTTTGGCATTTGTTGGTCAGCATAGCATAGTTGGCATAGCAAGGTGTAGATTCCGTGAATGTGTTCAAAACAAGATTGCCGTTGATCCCAATTTTCATAAGCGAATTTTTTAAGCGCTGAAGCTCGCTTTTGGTTGAATGGATACGTCAATAAACAAAACTGTCGCATTCGGAGTGATGACAATCCTCAAGTGTACGTTGAGACACCGTTACATCCACAAAAACTGACTGTTTGGTGTGCTTTAAAGGTTGGTGGAATATAGGTCTGTAATTCTTTAAAAACGATGCTGGCCAGTACGTTACAGTCAATGGTAACCGCTATAGAGCCATGATTACTAAATTGTTCGTTCATCAATTGAACAACCATGATGTACAACATGTCGCACATGTCGCACAGCTCCTGCCACAATTGATTTATTGAAGGAAACGTTTGGTAACCGCTTAGTTTCACGTTACGGACCCGTAAATTGGCCTCCAAGATCGAGCGATTTAACGCCGCTTGACTATCTTCTGTGAAGTCGCTAGTTTAAGGCGATAAGCCAGCCGTGGCGGTCATATGCCAGAAATCATATTTAAATTATAATGCCAGAAGATTATCTTTCGAATAAAATAAATTTCCGAGTCTGAGGCACAGCTGTCTTCCATCGTCCTAGGCATTCTGGGCAATTGACAATTGACAAATCTACAAGCATTTTTAGCACTTTTTCCATTGCCCAGGAGCTAATCAGCTCTCTGTATGGGCACCACACGAGTTAACGCCAAAGAACCTCATGCAGCGAGTTCTCATCTACGAATCACTGCTGAATCGCAACAAAATCGATTTTTGAAGCGGATCACTTACGACAGCGTCAAGCGAAAACGGTCGTGATCGAATCGCGGTGAGTCGGCGCAAACGGTGGCCAAGCCAGGATTGATGACCAGGAAGGTCGTGCTGTGTGTTTGGTATTTCAGGCGTCGTGCGTCTGTGCGTCCACTCCTACACACTTGAACCTTGCTGTCTGGGTTCGATTCCCAATACAAAAAGAAATGATTTTCACAGTTCCACCTCTTTCGAGTCGCTGGCACTCCTCCAACAGTATAAATGTCTAGAAATTCTCAAAATTGGCCGTACAGAGTCGGTAATTGGACCGTCTGAAGGAAGCAATCGGTCAGAAGCGACCTAGTTTGGGTGAGGGACTGTGTTCCATCAGGACAACGGCAGGCCACACACGTCGATAGCGACTCGCCAGATTGGTTATGCATCCATTCCTTCAAGGGCATTCGATATTCGGTGTACAACATCTGCACGGGGGTGGCAGATGGGAGAACATTTTGTGGGGCAGAACGTTATAGTCCGAACCTAGCACCAAGGATTTACCACCTGTTCCCCTCCATGGCGAACGATTCTGCGGGTGAAAAGTTTGATGTGCTGTCTCCGAGTGAAAACTTGATGAAATGCGGAAACTGAAGAGGTGTTGGCGATGTTCCCGTAGTAGCGAAAATATAATAGCTCGAATAGTTCTTGAACGAATTAAAAGGCATTTAAATTCAACTCTCAACGTCGAAGAGGCAGGTTTTCGCGCTGAATTCTCCTGCATCTCCCACGTGAACACCTTACGCATCACGATCGAGCAATGCGTTGAGTACAGGTCCCTGCTACATCTGTTGTTTATCGACTTCGAGAAGGCTTTCGATAGCTGGAATCGAGATGCAGTCTGGTTGGCGTTGCGCAGGATAGGCATTCCGGAAACAACTCATACATTTTATAAAGGCGACATATGAGCGTGGTAAATGCCACGTCTGAGAAGCTGGACCCTGGCCCTCTACGCGCTGTAGCGCCACCTATATTATTTTTTTATTATTAGTATATGTCACGCCTCACATAAACCTAAGTTGTTAGAGAAGTTTGAAGCCCAAAGTGGAATCCGTCAAGAGTGCATACAGACACCACTGCTGCTTATGTTTTTATCAGCGATGTACTCCGTGCAGAGGAATTTCATGGCAGAAGAAAATCATGGTGTTCGATGGACTATGACATCTTACCTTGAGGAAGTCCATCACTTGACTACGCTGACGATGTACATAATGGACCTTCACTTGATGGCCAACAATCTAGAAGCTGAGACAAACAAAGTGAAGCCCATAGCATTTCTGAAACCCGCGTCCAACTGGACGTTGCCAAACAGGAAGTACGAAATAGTTGACAGCTTTCTATCCTCAGGAAGTGTGGTCTGAACTAACTGCGGTGGCACCGAACTGGATGTGTGCAGGAGAAGCAGAACGATTTTGCTGGTTAAAGGTTCGCCTCAAGAGAGGTTTGAGAGGTTTTACGAGAGAGTGTGACGGCATTGCAATCAAAATGGCAACAAATAATCAAACAAAACGTCACATATTCGGCTTAAACCAGGCCATTTTTATCCATTCTTAAAATTGCAAAAATAATGGATTCCTTCTTACTGCACCGATATAACTTCTGGCATGTGACCACCGAGGCTGATCTGTGGGTTCAATTCTCACGCACCATTTGTAGTACATCAGGCTGTATTTCGGCAACAACCCATCTAATGTTGGCTTCCTAGCCCAAGTGCTCGACAAAAAAGTTGGAAATCATGTCTCTGTACTGCTCACCATTGACTGAACGGTTTTGACCACATTTTTGAAGACATGTGGACCCGAACGTTGACTTTTTCTGAATCTAATGCTGTTTCTACGGCTTTGATGCAAGATTCTTCATTTAAACTGTGTTTTTTTTTTTCAAATTTGAACTCGTTGCTCCGGCGTGAGTCTATTCAATATGAATTGCCAAGCCAAACCAACCTCAAAACAACCAAGAACTGTCAAATCCGCTGTCACAGAGACCAATGCTGCAATTTCAAAGTTCTCCACCTCTAAAAGAGACACCCTTTACCCTAGAACATGTTCTCTACATTTCTACAACTCCCCTCCCATTCAATCACCTGATCCGGCACCTCACTCTTGTCATTGTGTTTCTGTCTACCGGTCGTCTGAAAAAGAAAACGATAAAAGCACGTCCAACTGACTTATCAATGTTCATCGGTGGGCAGCACATTCAACAAATTGATAAATTATTTCTAAACATGTAAGAATGTGCCAAACACCGCAATGGAACTGGGAGCGAACACATTCAGTGGTTCAAATATTAGCCACTTAAGTGCACCGTAAAAGCGACTAAGCTGATAAATGTTTACACTTTCGTTCACAAATATAGGACCACCGAGATTTTTCATTTTGTGTGCACTACATACACATCTTAGATAGTATTTCAATGAAAATGTAAAAAAGAAGACACTGTTTACATAAAACCTTTCAATTTGATCTTTGAAGTATCACTTTTGAGGTTTTTCTTGGAAGAGTAAGTCAACAAGTCTGAAATGAAGCTACGTATGGAAGTGTGGTATAGAACAAGTTGTAGTCTCCCTGAAGTGTATTCGGGGAATGCACTTAAGCTGAGTGGTCTGACTAGGTAATTGATGCTGCCAGTGCGGTAACCGTCACAGACTTAGGCCATTGACAGGTCCATTGTTACCAAACCGATCCTTCAACATATCCAAGCATTATTGTTATTATTATTGTTAAGGGTAAATTGCACCGCGATCTTAAGATCTATTGTGTCCCCTATTCATACCTTTGCTTTCTTAAGAGCTCCCCGCCCATGCAGCTCTTTTCAGAGTCGTGTTGAGTGTTATTTGCGCCTATTGCGCGACGGTGGAAGAGATTTGTCCTAGAGTACTCTCTCTAAGCCAGTTGCCTTCAGGAATCTGAGAATGAGAGCTGGTTCTAGTGACTTCAATTCTTCCTCTGATATTAGGTGTTTGCTCAGATATCTTTGTCTTTTGTGGGCTAACGCCGCACAAAATCCCAGTCTATGTTCTGGAATTTTGTTCGATTCTCCGCAGAAGTTTCCTTAGGTGCTCCCTGAGTTTACAGTGCCCTGTTAGGATACAGACGTTGTTTTTGCTCATTCTGATGCTTCAAACCTCTTGCGGTTATGTTGACCCAAGAGTTTCTTGGCCTGCTTCATACCATGAGCGTTCTTCCATGTATCTGTCCGGTTAATTGTTTCCAGTTCCCTGAACTCTTCCCTGAGGACGTGATCTCCTACAGCGAAGAATGTTTCTGGGCCTATAAAATGTTTCGATGCCCCTTTCCTAGCCAGTGAGTCGGCCATTTCATTGCCCTCTATCCCTGTATGGCCAGATATCCAACAGAGTTTTACTCTGTTACCCCTACTCAGCTTCTTAAGCTTCTGTAGACATTGCGCCACACTAGCCTGATTTTGATGATATAGAAGTCAAGTGGATAGCGACACGACTTTCCGACATTATGGCTGTGTCACAGTTGGTATAGTTCCTGTCAACATTGATCTGAGCGCATCTGAATGCTGGTGCATTTGCACATGGCTTCGTAGTACTTTGTCCGGGGTCCACATACTCCTGCACCCCTTCCTTCCTACCATGGAAGAATTGAATCAGATTTTCCATCAGAAAACGTTCAAGCTATCCCTTAGGATTTCCAGCGACTTTGTTTGGTTTATTGTAGCAACTTTGTTTTATTTAAGTCCTGACTCGACAGAAGTTGTCCTGGTTTGACTTGTTAGTTGATTCAGTTAGAACTGGAATAAATATTAAAAAAGATTATGTCAAGAACATACTATTTATCGTAATGCTTTTTAATACACAACAGTGTTAGTTCTATAATGTTGATAGTTTTCCGACACGGGTCATACCGTTGGCCAAGTGAAGAACATAGACTTTCGAGATTGAAACCACACATACTTAACGACTGCCCATATTTATCAACACTCCCAATGGAGCACTGGAAATTGTAACCGTTTAAAGTTGAATGGCATGTCATTTGGAATCATGAGGATGCGGCGAATCACAACGTCTTCGCCTTTCTACTTCCCTTTCATTTGTGACTTCCATGACATTTTTCATTAATTTCTTCATCGCAAGCCGGCTGCCATTACAAAGATGGGATGGTTTTAAAAAAGGTGTGATTGTGGTGAACTAATACTTTTAAAAAAAAATCACTGAACACACATAAAACTGGATACTCGAAACTGACGCACGAACTTAGAGTATTCGTGTATTATCGGAATCCAAAGACTGGAGTGAGTGCATCCGATGGCATCGAATTTTTCACCTAAAAAAATCCACAGTGTATAGTATGGATTTTTTAGCTTCTCCATCGCTCGTCTTCCAATAGCCACAGCGGTCCAACTATCGATCTGGCCTATGCTAAGTCAAGGAGGATTATCAGTAGAGTAATAGGGATGCCCACTGGCCACTGTCTTATAGGCAGCCATGCCAGACGACTTGGGGCACCTTATAACGACTTCTGCAGAAGCTGGATGGATGAAGAAGAAGAGGAAACAATACGACACTACCTCGGAACATATCCTGCACTTTGCGGAAACAAGAAGAAGACTACTAGGCGAGTACTACTTCAACAACCTTGAGGATCTGAGTAACATTCATCCAAAGGACAAAGGACTACAATTTCTTAAAGCCTCTAAATGGCTATAAAAGAGGCCAGAAGAAATCTAAGTATAATCTAAGTTTTCTGAAATTATACACTTTATTGCTAAATTTTATGATTTTTTATTTCCTTAACTACTTTCCTTCTACAAAGTTTAAGAAAACTAAAAAAAAAAGATAAAGCGCTTCTCTAGTTATGGCATGACGGAGGGAAACGGACATTAATTTTAATATATGTATGTATATAGTAGTATTAGGCATTCAATTTTTACCTCAGACATTTCTTCTAGGTTGTTGAATATGTGATGTAGAAGTTCGCACGCAGTGAAGGCCAATTTCTTTCTCTTGTAGAGCACATCCGGGGTTGCCCATAAGGCAATGACCAGTAATTAAGCACATTAATTAGCTTACTGACCGATAGGAGAGGGCCGAGTTCATAAACGTCACACTGCGGCAGCCCTGCAAGACTTGCGTTCATAAATGTAAATAAGCTGCATTATCTTTGCATGACAGCAGTCAGTAACTGCGTTCATAAAAGCAATGTGACAGTCAAACTGCGATCAAATTCGCAGTGATTTTTATTTTGTTGCAGGATTGCAGGGAAATATGGCAAACACAAACACACGAATAACATTGTGAATGAAACGTCACAAAACTTTTTGGCCCTTAGTAATAGAAAATCATAAAGTCGCTTCTGAAGTCGAATTTTGTTAAGTGCTAGCTAAGGTACTTTTAAGTTTCCGTAGTAATAAATCAGTTTTAACACAACTCGAATTTAACGTAATCATTGTGAATAAACCTGTCATATTCGCTATTGTGAGCTAGAACAGCTGATTTTGACACTCATTTTGAAACATTAAACTATCACTTTTAAATTCGACTTAGATACGACTCGGCCACATCTAAATATTTGTCGATTTTAGAAGTGGGTTGCTCGTTTATTACTACGGATTTCGTGTTAAACTCGAGTTTAAATTCCTTTATTACTAGGGGCCTTTGTATCGCCTACTTATGTTGCATTCATGAATACGTTTTTGATAATACTCGCCTACTGCAAACCTGCGGCTGTATTTCTGTTCATAAATACATAGAGAGAATATTTTGTGCAGTGCAGTGGCAACAATGTTGCAATTATGAAGTCGACCAAGCTTTGGTTTTTCTCGGAGTATGTGTGAACCATAATAGCCTTGCTGCCCAACAAAGTCTCCAATTTATCCTAAATATCTTTCAGTTGTGATGACGTCTGCTAATAATCACGTTGTAGTAAAGAGTATGGTGTCTCCATAAAATTATATAGTAGAAATTCCTTTCGTATCAGACATGAGACAGGACATGGCCCCATGCTCTAGACGGTGTGTGCGTCTATGTCGTCTATGTGCGTCCTATGGTACCTAGTCCTCCCCAAAACGCAGCATCTTTCTTAGTGAAACATTCGAATGAACGTTCCCCCTTTCGTTTAATATTCGAGAAAGATTTCCTTACATATGTACATACTTTTCAGGCTTTCGACGCATGGGGAATCTGAGTCTGAGCTAAGTTATCTTCCCCCATTGGCGATCCTGGGCACGCTGCTTCCAGTCGTCAACACTAAGTTGGATTGCGTCCGCAATGACTTAGCTGAGATTAGGTCTTCCTCTCATTCCCGAACCAGGAGACTCAGATGCAAAGACCTCCTAGCTGCAACATTTTATGCGCTCGATGTCTAGCCTATCCAGTACGGTCGACGGATTTTTGCCTTTCGGACTATATCTACATCTGGGAACAGGTCGCAGAACTCGCGGGTTATGTCCTCTCCTTAATTCAACTTCGTCACAGACAGGCCACGCAACTGCAATACGGTCTGCTGTTTGGCTTATCATCCAGCTTTCGGCTCCATATAGCTGACTGGTAAAATAAGTGTTTTTTTAGGGCATGATATGGTCCAGTTGTGTCGACAAACCGAAGATACACCGGTTGATAGAGGTTGATCCTTCGAGAGATGACGTCCTTAGTCAAGTGAGGCGACAGAAACAGCTGTGGGCGCTTGGTACTAATCTCGTTTGAACTGTTTACTGCAGAGCCTAGGGAGATGAAAACTCTGACTACCACGAGGTTTTAGTCAAATGACGTTATGTCTAAGATTTCGATGTTTCATGTCCTTTCAGGAGGACCACATGTATTTCGTTTTCCCCTTCTTCACCATCAAATCCATTTGTTTTTCTGTTCCATTTAATTGGTTGACGATGTGGTGTAGCTTATGTCTAAAAATATTGTGGTCCTTAAAGTCTATTTTGCGATAGTTATTTAGACAGCCACCTTAACTTGAATTTCAAACAAAATCTGATTCGAAATTGTAGTGTCGTAGTGGACAAGTATGTCGATTCCATGGTGGAAGGAATATAAGGTGTGCTGGACAGCTTGTCAAAACCGCCATGTTTTTGTTTTGTGACATCACTCAGGGTCCGTTTTTGACACTGGGCAGATGTATTGCTTAAGGTGGCATCACAATTAAATTTCTTATATTAAAAAATTAAGAATTGAAAACAGGAATTGATGTAAGATGAAATGGCTGAATCCATTTATAATTGGTATTATATAGGACGATGCAACAATGTGCTGTAAGAGGTTGCAGAAACCATGAGTAGTTGAAATGTTGAAAAGAAATCGGTTTTTTGTTTTTTGTTTCTGTTGACATACAAATTCCCCCGATGACGTCACCCAGGGTCTCAATAGAACTGTCCAGCACACCTTATATTCCTTCCACCATGTGTCGATTCATACAAAGTTGATTCAGGTTGTTGATTCACACACCAACTTTCACGACATCACTCCGCTCGAGTCATCTCAAATTTCGCTGTTTTCTTGAAAGACGAATAGAACGCGCACTAGTGGATTTCGCAAAAGTTAGGCAATGACTCCTGGTGCCCTATCTACAATTTTCTGAGAGACTGATGCTTCTTCTGCATACCTTCCCGGCTGACATATTATCGTGAAACGAACCACACTTCTCGCAAAAAAAAAGGCCTAAACGACATCCGTAAGGTAATACAAAACCAAAAGCGCTTAAAATTCATGAAATAAGCCCCATGGCATGAGAATTCCCAAGTCAAACCATAATGCCAGAGTGCAGATCGAAATCGCCGACCGGTTTAGTGACACACAACACATCACAGTGTCCCACTTATCCTAGATCCAACATCCAATTCGCACCTCGTTCGCGCAATAATTTCGCAAGTTCATCACTCTTAATTGGCCTAGACCTTAAACCTCGTTCGTTCCCCGACACTGTCAGCAGTCAGCACACTTAAAGTCTTTCGTCTCCGAAGTCAATCATCTATTGTTCTCCATTTCATGGCACTCGGTTCCCCCGGTTTCCCAGCTCGAACTTGAAAGTTAAACAACTTAAGGTAATCGTCGCCGCTGCAAAATACCACCACCACAAAATTGTTCATAATTATTTCGATCATTACCGTTGATTAGTCGGAATTATCTCATACTTACGGCTGACGACACACGCTCGTTATGTCAAGTTCACCTCGTGTCAGGCAAAGGATGTCGGAGCGGGCGAATTTCGGTCGCCAGACGGTCTCACGCTCCCCAGTGGGTGGGTGGCTGGCTCTGTAGCTCGTTTTCAATTTATCGCAAAAGAGAAGCAAAACACGTAGACACTCGAGTCATAGGTCGATTAGGACGCACGCGGAAGTCAGCAGCACGCCACGGTCGGCTTGCCTCAAATACGGGCATCGCCAGTGCTCGTGTCTTAATTGAAACGACAATTAATCTCATTCGGTTTGTTCGCCAGGAACACAATTGCGATCGAACATCGCACAAAAGACACAAGTATCTATGGTGTAGCCATTAATTAGAGCCATGTCCGTAATTGTTCGGATAAATAATTCATACCCACTGGTGGGCTGTCTGGTCGCATTTGCCAAATTACTGGCTACAGATACTCCACCTTATTAAGCCGGCGAGTGAATCACTTCAATTAGCTGGTCCAACTGACCCTTTTATGACTACTTGAGCGTCACATCCCGAGGAAGACTTTATGGGCTAGTTATTCGATACGACTCTGCTATTGATCAGCCCCCCAGTTCTGGTCGTCGGTAATCCGCTGTAATCGCAATTTCGTATCTAGTCGAACACAACCGGTACAAGAGACAACTTTCCACCGTTCAGCCACTCCACAGAGGGGCAAGCAGCTTTCATGTTTCGATGCATTTGTGTGTGGCCGTTCCTTGGTGTTTTGATAGACAGATTTACATCGTAATTGATTGTATCTACCTTTTTTCCACTTCTGTCATGAACGGAACACTGTTTGCATTTTAATATCCATTAGATACGTGATAAATGAGATTTCATGGCACGCTGATCTAATGGCTTTTGTGAATAAGTTCTCATTACCTATTTTGCGATTTTGAGGCTCGGCCATGAATAACGGTATGGTTCCACACATATCGACTTGGGCCGCGGTGCATGATAACCCGATTTCAATTTCATGGATATATGGATACATTATGAATGCTGGTGCAGTAATTAGTTCTCACAGATTCGAAGGTTGGGCTGGGTCTGGGTCTGGGAAAGTGTGAACGGAGATCTAGTAGAATGCGGAGTAACACAGTGGGAATGACATGTGCAGAGATCACGTTTCTCGACCGACAATTGAATGTTTAATTGCGCCTTGAACGATCACTTGGCGCTCATTTCAATAAATTTGCACGAGGAAGGCGCTAGAATGCCAATCTATAGGAAATTCAGCTTCGGCATGACCTCAGATTCTTTACCGCTCATTGCACTGGACTGACACCAGTGAACTGTTGACTTTTACGGTTCGTGTGACTTCAAGAACACTATTTTGCATTTAGTTGGTTGGATGGAGACTTTCTTCTTCGTCACAGAAAAGGTGATCTGAGCGGACGATGGACAATGGTTTTTTTTTTTTTTTTTGATGTTTTTGAACACTGCACTGGAGCACTCAGACTCAAAAACTGGTCCATTGTACTACCAGGCAACCTACATTTCATGAAATTTCATGGTATTCCGGAGGAATACCAGCAGGCGCTCCTGTGATGAGCAGCTTATCAGCTGTCACCTCATCAGCACCAAATAACTGCCACCTGATCCGAGCAAAGGCGGGACAGTGGCAGTGGAAGTACTCTGCAGTATCGTCATCTTCTCCACAGGTGTCGCTGAGGGTTTCGTCACTTAGGCCAAGCACATTTAGGTGTTTGGCGAAGGTGTAGTGCCCCGTTAGTACGCCGGTACGTCGTCTGCCGTCTTTTCTGTTAAGAGATAACATGAATGCAATGGATTTCTTACGGACATTAGGAAGCATGCGCCTGGTTTGTCTACATCCTGGAGAGTCATGTCACCTTGGGTTGTGCTCTCGATAAGCCCAGCCATCGATGGAAGCCCTAACCCAGAAAGCGGGTTGTTAAGAGTATCTCCTCTGATCCTTGTCTAGCAAGTTCATCGGCGATCTCATTTCCCGTGATCCCGTGATGGCCCGGGACAAGTCTTAGCGAATTGAACCTGCTGGTCCAATTTAGAGAAGACTTGCATTCTTGGACTATCTTGGAAGTGGTTAAAGGGTTGAGTAGGGCCTTAAGCACAGCTTGCCTTCACCTGTTCTTCACAACATTGTTCGTGGCCATTAGGATCGAATAGGTTTCCGCTTGGAAGACCGTCGCAAATTTACCTAACGAGGTGTGCAGTCTAATGCCAGAGCCTTCATTGGTCTTGGAGCCATCCGTGAAGGTTCAACTACATTCTTTTCCTGGCTCATATTCTGGCCAGAGCCAGTCCTGAGTGCAGGGAAAGTCGACTTTGTTTGTGCGTCGCAGGTGGATTGCTGGTGTCCTTGCGTCAGAAGGCACATCCACGAGTCTGTGCGCAAGGTCAGCGAAACTCCAGTGCGAGTTGTACCAAAGACCACTTCTCTTAAAATGGAAATGATACGTTATTGTCTCGAGCATGCAGCTCGTACAGTTCACTGTAGGAAGAAATGTATTCCATCACGAAAATAGAACGACGTGAGTTTATTGTGTACCGACTGAGCCTTGGGGTAGTGGGTAAGTGCGTTGACTCCAACGCTGAAGGCAGACACATTCACTTTATGTCACCACCTCTTGAAGAGTGTACATATTGAGAATAAATGTTTCGAAAACTTCGCCGTTCAATATCGGCATAAATGTACAGGACCCTTTCCGTCGTGAAGGAACAATGGCTGGCACAGCATTAGTGGTTGCTGAAATAACTAGTCCAGGTCGGTCGCCGGAGGAATTCAAAATTTCAGGCGTCAGGCAAGGCTGCATCCTATCACCAATTCTAGTTTCTGTTGGCAATAAGCGAAGTGCTCCGTATTAGTGATGGGTCAACTCGAGTTTATAAACCAGCTCAAACCGAGTTGAAACTAGGTAAATTTACGTCAATTCGAATTGTCGGAACTAAAATGAATCGAATAATTGAACAGGTGAAAGGGTGGTTAAATTTTAAGGGCCGATGTTGATTTTGATTAAAACACAAATTATTTAGGAAATTACTGTCATTTCTTTTTATTATGATAATTTTGGTATGGTTCAATTATGTATGGAACAAAAACCTCGGCGGCACACCTCCATCCGATGGTCCGAATTTTCGATGACGCTGAAGCATAATTGAGGTTCTATGCCGTTAATGTGCCGAGTTATCTCATCCTTTAGCTCTTGAATTGTTGCTGGCTTACCGACGTACACCTTTTCTTTCAAATAACGCCAAGGAAAAAAATCCAACGGTGTCAACTCACATGATCTTGGCGGCCAATTGACATCGCCACCAAGTGAGATAACACGGCCATTGAATTTGTCGCGATCGAAGAGCCATTGTTTCGTTAGCTGTGTGGCAAGTGGCACCGTCCTGTTGAAACCACATATCGTCCGCATTCATATCTTCCAATTCGGGCCATAAAAAGTTGGTTATCATTTCACGATAGCGAACACCATTCACAGTAACTGCCTGACCGGCCTCGCCGTCCGATGATGCCGCCAGCCCATAAACCGCACCAAACAGTCACTCTTTGTGGGTGCATTGCTTTTTCGACAATCACTCTTGGATTATCATTCGCCCAAATGCGGCAATTCTGCTTATTGACGAATCCACTGAGGTGAAAATGTGCCTCATCACGAATCACGAAGTGCACGATATGCATTTCGATTTGAACGCCTATTTTCATAATAAGTCTGAATAACTTTAACGCGTGGTTCACAACCAACATCGGCCCTTAAAATGTAACCACCCTTTACAATCAATTTCAACGTCCATGCTATCAAATGATTTTATAACATTCGTGTGCAGTTCTAAGTTCATGATGATTTTTGGAAGATTATGCAAAGTTTATAAATTCTCTCAACTGACAACGTCTTCAACTGACTGCCATTCGCCAACTCGCTACTAATCCGAGAAATCTTATGAACTTAGAGGAGTTCTCAAAACCTAACGAACTGTTCACAATAAAGTGCAATACACATGAGCATGAGAATTTTCAGAAAATAAACAAATTCCCAGTAAATCAATAACAAAACGATATACTTCCTTGTTCCTGGCAACAGTTGCGCATTTAACTAACGAGTTTTTTTTTATCCAGAAAAAACCGATACAAAAGTCAGCTGAAATATCATAAATAAGGATTTTTTTCCTTGCGAATTAATCAATGTCTTGGAGCCCAGAGGGAAGAACGCCACCGACAAATTCTTGACTGAAAAATTCTCAAATGTTACAGCGAACAGTAAAAAACAAACTCCATGTGAATGAAATGTCAGAGTTAACGTGCGACAGCGGAAACATTTGACAGGGGGATGCAGAGAATCATATTCACCCCAGGACTGTGGCGCCACTCGAAGAACAAACATTGACGGACGTTGCTAAACAGCTGTCTATTGTTAGAACATGAGAATGCTCCACAAAAACCCCTTTCTTCCAGAGACAGACAAGAGTAATGCTGTCAGTTCTTAATAAACGACTTCAGTCATTCAAGCTCAACTGTAAGCAGTAATCCCTGTTGTGGACGGTAAACGCAGTCATTACAAGTTTTATTAACCATAAACTATCGCGACAATCGGCGGCACCATCAACACCCGTTTGTTGGCGTTAAGTCTTTGTTCTCACGTTTCTGCTTCCACGGTGGCGATTGCAAGCGGCCACAGGATGAATGTCTCGCAACGAATCCGACATACTTATCGTGCATCTCTGCTGACAGCTACTGCTTTGAATTTTCTTCGGTTATGTCGTTTTTTTATTGACTGCCATTAAAACAAACTCTTAATTGGTGTTCGACCAGTCTTAACGCTTAAGTGAAACTATCAGATTTATCGTTCAGTCAAAAAATATGCCCAGCGCGGCCTTGAACCGAATGTGTAACGCGTGACAGACGAGACGGCCTGCATCCATGTGGAGTGTGGAGCATTTCTCAAATCGAGGTGCGTTCGATTTGCAGTGGCGCATGTCGCATGTCGGCACTACGTGTCGTTGAGTGACTTTCAGAACTAACTGCCACAGTGGGAAAATCCGTTGCATTTGCGCTTCTTGGCACGTTATTCACTAATTAGTGGATATTTCTATTCAAACAGTAGCGGGTTGCGGTTGTGCGGTCTTATGCAACAGGTGTCAAGAATTCGTTGGTAATTTATTAGTTTCATTTCGCTGAGGTGCCATTTGCGTTGATGTGATCATTTGATGTAATGGGCAATTCAGAGGAATTAGCATAACTTGATGAGCATCTTACGAGTTGTAAACCCCATAAATCGAGACGAGGCACTGGGTTACGTCGGTTGGATTACATGAAAATCGGTTGGCGACTTCAAAGATCGCTTGGATCAATTGATGGAAGGTTTGTGTTGGGGTAGGTTGGGGTTGATTAAAAGATGCGATATGGGAGTCGAGAAAGTGAATAGAGGAGAGCCCTGAGAAATGTGTGTCTTCAAGTTCAGGTTTGGACTTTTTTTGATTTATCTTCTGTTAACTCCATGTTAATGGTACTGCATTCTGAGAAAGACGCAGAAAGCTTTCACAACTTCTTCGTTCTTCTAAGTCTGACACAACAGTCCGCATTGGACATTAGCCTCAACCACAAATGTAGCAACGCCGCATTTGTTCTGACTTGTCAGAAGGCAAGTTATGCAATTCATTTCGGCCCCATTTCAGCAAGAAAAATTTAACGAAACTCAACGAAATGGTTATTATGATCACATTTAAGTGTATTCTCTCGTTTTTAAGTCTCAGCTGACCAGTCGCAGGATCTTATAGAAATCATATCACGCATCGTCAAACAGAGGTGCTGAATGTTGCCACAATTCACTTTCACAAGATGGCCGCTTTCTCGAAGAAATCAAAGGGAATACTTTGGAACTAGTTGGGCTCGAAGAGGAGGTCGGCTTACGAACTTGACTTAAACTAAAAACTTTGCATGCCTTCCTTGCGTTGACTTAAGCTGAAACTGAAAACATGATATTTCTGAGTTGCAACTTTAGACGATTAAGTTCTAATTCAATAGAAGTTAAGTCGAATTAATCGAATTCTGACGAGTGCTCAACCAAGAAGTACGAGCGTAGATCAATGAACTTGGAAACATGGGGAGCTGCTGATAAAACTTGATAATAAAGCCATGTCATGCATTCCGTGTACTTCCTTCGTGTACTGCTTACCGTGCACTGGCACCTCGTTTTTTAAAGCCATCTCTGTACTCGTCAACAGACTCTGGAGTCAAACTTATAAGACATATCCATTATTCTTCTATGTGCGGCGCTACAATCAGAGTCAATTAACGCGTCCCATCATGTGTCAGTTGACAATTGACAATCGTATGCATGCTAATCATCTCGGCAAATATATGTCGGAATCACACAACTGCTCTGGCAAACGTCATTATTTACACGAACAAAAAAATTGTGTGTGACATTTTCCAACTGGCGTGACACTCACTCACTTCCGTAGTTTTCATATTCTTTTCCAATGAACTTCCCGATAAGTTACGCAGCAATTGATGGCATTCCATCGTGTGTCACAGAAACCCGGCATTTCTCTAGCCCTTGACATTTGCACCTAACTCTGGTGATTCACTGGAAAACTTTCTTGAGAAAGATTGCACATTTCGTCTGAAAACAATATTTCACAATTGCATCGAGCTGCATTATTTATCGAATCGGACACTGTGCACCTGGTGGCCAATGGCCAATTTGCGGAGAACACAGTGCATACTCAAACCGTTATCGATGACACTCGCTTGCATAAATTGCTGAACTCTGAATCAAATTCAATTGATTCGTGTGAACTGTTTGTCTGATATGTGGGGCGTCAAATGATGGAAAATGCATTTCAATGCCAGCGCAATTGTGGCGATTGTGGGAGGAGTAGAAAGTGAGGAACTTAAATGCACGCCTAATTACCGCTAGATGCAATGTCAGTTTTGATATCAAAGACAAACGCATAAATTATCCTCGTAATTGGCTGACGGCTGTAATTGCTCATCAATATTTGAAAAGCTGCTAAATTATGGTCATTTACGAGAAACCGGGCGCATATTTCTGTAATTCGCTGGGAATAAATTTGCCCTAAGGGCACTTGTGCATAAATCTTTCTACGAACTAAGGCAGTTTACACGTTCCCACTGGGTGATACAGTCATTATAGATTCGATGATGCAGATTGCATGGTGTTTTTTCTTGAATTTTAAATGGGGCTTGATGACCGGAAATTCCTAGATTCCCACCATTTTGCTGCAAATGTATGAATGGAAATTACCTTTCATGATACGTCTCAATTAGAGGACTAAGATAAGCAGTGTGTCGAAGCTTACATACAACTCAACAGTCAGCACATAGCAGTAATAGGATTTTCATTCGGGGTCACGTTATTCAGATGATGGCAACGTAATAAGAAAAATAGAGAGATCCAGATTTAATCTTGAAGGTAACCTCTTAGTCAAGCTTGTTCGTTTCTGGTAACCGTTTTTTGACAAGACGTAATTCTTGTGCCATTCTTTGACATTTGGCAAGAAATTTTGTTTTCAGCTTTCATTTAAAATAAGTGAAGAAATGTTGAGTTAGAGCTGTGCCATAATAACCCAATGATGGAGCGAACAGGGAACGGTTTGCCTACTAAAGTTTGGAGTGGATTATATATCACATATAGCACATCAATTTTGTGGTTTCGAAAGTAATTTTAAACGCGTCACTTTTATGATTTAAAGTTTCACATTTTTGTTTCAATATACCGCTTAGATCTTGCCATTACCAACTGACTTATCAGAGACCAACGCACAGTGGTCCCGAAGTGGAAAAAAGTACCCAAAGTGACATATTTTTCTCGGCCAAATGGTTTAGGTTTTAGAATTCTACAAATATTGCTGACTTTTGATGATCCGTCTCGTTGTACCGTTAGCTCAAAGTTGGGACTTCGAAATTTACAAAAATGTACGTATTTTTGTAAGCAATTTCGATGTTGCTTCTGAAAATCTTCTTAAAATTAGGTACTTTGTAACCAAATGTTATATTTGTTTTAAAGGACATACATTTGGCCTTCAAACTGCATCCTTTTTTTTTCATTTTGCTTCCCAATTTTCTGGACCAGGCTTTTGAGGGGGTATTTCAATGTTTGATGGGCTGTAACAAAAATTCCTTAAGATCCTTTGGCGGGAGACCAACTTTTAGAAGTATTCTCTATCGACGGTACAAAAACTATAGCCGGGTAGGGCCCAAATATCCAGAACGAGGCGTTTAAGTGGAACAATGTTCTGTATTTTTCTGCATTTTCAAACGGTTTCTCTCGCAATGCATGTGTTGTACAAATGCAATGTGAGAGGCCGAGGAAACTTTTGTTATTGTGAATTAGAACACTTTAGGTCATAAAATTGTTATCAAAAACAAAATAATTGCTTTTTATCTATTATTTGCGCGGTCACAAATTGCATGTCCTGTTCACATGATGCAATGATCATAAAAATGAGAAATTAGGGTGTTATTGCCGATAAATTTGGAGGTTATGCCCAAGAAACCCCTAAATTGGCCACAAATTTGTATCCCTGGTATTATATGCCAGGAACAGTACTGGAACTTCTGTTCCACGGAGCAGAAATAATATCATCAGCAGCGTTGCCCGTCGGATCACTGTCAGAGGAGGCTCAGGAAAGTCGAATTAAAGATTATAGGTATTATCGAATTCACAATAGTAGACAATTTTTTGTCGTTCTGCAACAAATGAAGATGTTATTCATCAAATGTTGGTATCATCTGATCCCTGGATTGTGTATTTAAGACTTGAACCGAAAACAAAAGATTCTCTTCCACTTAGCAATGAAGCGCAAGCCTTATTATACTTTTGGAAAAAAATGTATGTTAACAATTCTTGCAAAATTTAATGTATTATAACGTACTGATTACAACTTTATCCAACAAATCCCCAATTTTGAATCATTGACAGTAATAAATTAATTATTTTACGGATTCAAAACAAAAAAGGTTTTTTTTAATTTTTTAAACTTAAGATTACTCCTTTAATCCTATAGCTACGTCCATTTTGAATCAAGGTAAGATCTCGTGGCAAAAGTTACATATTTATTTCCACCTCTCCCATACAACGGCACCACTGTGCAACGATCCGTGGAGAGTCTGAGCCTGAGCTGTCCTCCATCGCTGACGGTCGTGGACACGCTGCTTACAGTCGTAAGCACTAAGCTGTATTGCGTCCTCCCTGACTTGGTATTTATACCGGAGGTTAGGTCTATCTCTCCTGCTCGAACCAGGAGGTTCGTCTTCGAAGACCCTCTTAGCTGGAGCAGTGATGTCCATACGAACGACATGGCCAAGCCAGTGTAGTCGAAGGATTTTTGCCTCCCAGACTACATCCACAATTTTGTACAGATCGTAAAATTCGCGGCTGTGTGTTCTTCTCCATTCACCTTCCTCGCGGACGGGACCATATATCTGACTAAGAAAAATTAATCTGTTGTTTTATTTAAAGGAGCGGCAAAATTGATATTTTGTGGAGCATGATCTTGCTCCTTCGAGTCAAGAGTTTTGCGTCCAGTTGTTTCGACAAACCCAAGCCGCATCGGTTGCCAAGGGCTATACCACGTCGGGTCTCCACTAGGATGTCGTTTGTGGAGTTCATGTTTACTCCGAGGTAGAAAATCTCCTCTACTACCTCAAAATTGTAGCTGTCGATCGTGAAATTTTGTCCGAAGTGGTGTGTGACGGAACGTTTTTTGGTCGACAGCATATATTTCGTTTTGTCCTCATTGACCTTGAGACCAGTTCGTTTCGCCCGTTCTTCAATCGCCGTAAAAGCCTCCACTATGGCAAGTTGGGAACGCGCGACGATGTCAATGTCATCTGCGTAACCCAACAGTTGCAATGACTTGCAGGCGATAGTACCTTCCGCGTTTACAGCTGCCCTCCGCACTATTTTCTACAGTACCAGATGGAAGAAATCACACGACAGCGCATCTCCTTGCCGAAATCCGGTGCAGGTTTCGAGCTTCACAGAGGTCCTTGAACGGAGTTGTACGGTGCATCGCGTATGAATGAGCGTGGTGCTACACAACCTGATCTATTTTGCAGGGATCCCGAATTCGGCCAACGCATAGAATAGCTCCTTGCGATGAATGCTGTCGTATGCAGCTTTCAAATCGATGAAAAGGTGGTGCGTATCGATTTGAAACTCGCTGGTCTTCTCCAGAATTTGCCTTAGTGTGAAGATTAGGTCTATAGTCCATTTGCCGGGCCGGAAGCCCAACTGGTACGTGTCTATTACTGCGCTGCAGGACGGCTATAGACATTCACACAATACCTACGTTGAGCACGCTCATGTAGGCGACGGATATTACCTCTGTAGTTATTGCAAGGAGGTAGGATCGCCTTTTTTGTGGATGAGGCATATGGAGCCGATATGCCAGTCGTCGAGCATGCTTTCTTCTTCGCAAATCCTACAAATGATCTGTTGCATTCTCCCTACCAAAACATCCCCACCGTCTTTGAAGAGCTCTGATGGTAAACCATCTGTGCGTCAGGCGACTTCTACAAAACTGGATGGGAGGACATCAACTGTGGTTGGGATTTCTTGATTCCCTATGGTGTGTCTGAGGTGTTTTTAATGCTTGACTGAAGCACTCAGAGACTCTAAACTGGTCTATTGTACAACCAGCAGTAATCTCGGTAGGTATAGGTACCCATAGTCAGACTACTACCACTGATCGCTAACTCCAGTGATAGTGTCGTTAATTTGATCCCAACGGCAAATGGTGACTGGACCAGATTTGAAAACCGGATAAAAGCTCTGCTTTCACTGGGATTCGAACCGGGGACCCCTCTAACCAAGGGCAGGCACTCAATCAACTGCGCCATCCAGTACATTTTTATTCCCTATCACTCTCTCCTGGTCAGGCCCATTGAACAGCAGTTGGAAGTGCTACTTAAATACTTCTCAGTTTATACAGTCAGATGGACAATTGTGTCGACCTCATCGAGCTCGTAATCCGCGAAACGTTTTTCCAGTCAGTTTTCACAATTATAACTCGTTCAATGATTATTCAACGATGCATGTATAATGCAAAATCTGGAACTAAACATATGCAGTCTCAGATGACAGTTCGGTTTGACGGATGTGATTGAACAACGTTGTCAACTCTGAGACGTATAGGGTGCAACATCTTTTGTAGGACTTGTAGAAACGGAGAACGACCATTTACTTCGGCACCAGTACAGAACTTGTAGCAGCTAGAAAACAGAAAACTGAAGAGATACTCGCTCAACGACGTAAAAGATCGGATGTAGAAATTCGGCAGAAGGCAAGATTCGAAAGCTACTAAGTTACTGAATGGCTGTAAGACGGCACAAACATCAAATGGAAACTGCAACTGGAGTGGTCTAAAGACACTTTAAGGTGGAATAACATAGGTTTTTCAGTAGCGATGGGCATGGATGGTAGGTCTCCAACCGGAAAGAGTACAGAACTAGTGCCCTTTGAAGCGAGTTCGTCCATTTTACAATTATTTTGGATGTCACAGAAGATGTCACATAAGTTTGATGCCAAAATACAATACCTGCCCATCTTGTTGAGAGATAGGCTGCAATTCATTGCTTGAGTTAAAGGTTTTTGATTTCTGCCCGATTGTCGGAGTACGTTAATCAGAATGACAGAACCTTCGCGCCTCTTCGATCCATCTGTAAAAATTCGCAGAGTACCGGCCAGCGTCTGATATTCAGACTTCCAGTATGATCTGGCTGGTATGCTGGCTGAGAAAACCTCTTATTTCAGGTAAGGATCTATAACTGCCAAGACTAGTAGAGTGTTCGGAACGGAGTTACTTCCACATAAGCCATGATTTCAGTCGTATCGCCGTGATGGCCGCAGCCTGTCTGCCAAATAACTCTGCTGGAAGTAACCACACAATGCACGCAGCTCAAGGTCTATGACCCAACCGAATTCGTTTACAATGAGATGGACACGTTTTCGTGAAATATGCGATACGAACTAGTTCCGGCAGTCGACCAATTCATGAACGATACAGGACCGGAACGACCTGACTCTAAAATGCATGTTCAATGATAGGTAACAACTTCACACAAAGCCGCTGACCTGTATACCTGTATGAAATACTTTTAATTCAATGAATATTTCAAGTATTTTTTTTAGGAAAATACAGCTGAATATGAGTAAATGACGTAATTAACTGCAAATTTTACAGTATTAACCAGTACACACATTCAACTCGCATGTTCAGTTCAATTCTGTTCACCAAACGATGACAGATGTCACTTTGGCAGTAACAACAGTTACAGTTGTCATAATATGAAGTCGCAACATTGTCTACAATCTTGATAGTTGCAGTGGGTAACAAGAATCACAACAATAGCCAACAAAAAGTGTTTGACAGTACTGACAACTGACAGCTTACAAAACAAAAAAATATACACATTTTAAATTGTTTTGTTTTCTCTTTAGGATCGTTGTCTTGTCTGTTAAAGGCATCCATAGTTTCATTAATTGACTGTGCTTTGAAAACGTGTTTACATGCACCATTGTCTGAGACAGAGAGTCTGTCAGACTAATCATCGACGACGAGATGCTGCTACACATTTCTACCATTTTCCTCCATTTTGACAGATAGTGGCGAAAAACAACAGTCGACAGACTCACATTTGTTTGACTTCGTTTCAATTCGAATTCCATCGTTGCTATGTTAAGTTGGAGTGTATTCTCTGATTGGTTCGTGCCAATTTTAAAAGAACGCTGTCAATAATTACCAAAGAGTTGGTTATCACTTACCAGTTTAAAGCAATCATTCTTCAGGATTTCATTTCAAATTCTGAGAGTCTGTCGGGGAGACGGCTCGTTAGTTAGTGTGGAATTGGTTAGTATTCACCTGTCATCAACATTGCCGGCAGCATTCCTAGAATCTCATTTCCAAACTCCAAAACGAAGAATAACCCATTTAAGATCGAATTTCAAAGTTCATCATACTCTGCACTCCACTTTGATTCGATAGGAATCTTCCTGGCTTTGTCACGTCCCACATTTCACTGCATTCCATTGCGTTTTCCTAGGTCTCCGTTCAGATGTGTAGTTCCCTTCAAGATTTGTCGATTACTTCGCACATCTGACACACAGACTGTGGCCTCTCTCTCTCAAGTGCAAGCGCAAGCGAAAACCATCAAATCGATTTGTCTTGGCAGATAGTCATATTTGGGGCATGTAAGGTCATGAATCTAAAGACTCTGAACTGACGCACTGGGCTCTTAGATCTGGTAAATCAAAGCACGTAACTTTCCGCTTTGTCCACACACGTTGATCTTCACCAGAAATGAAGGTTAAATGGATTTAAAGTCGGTCTCTGATGTGCATGAGTGTAATTAGACGTGTAGCATGAACTGAACTTCTAAAGCCGAGCTCACCTCAGATGCAGAACGAATAGAAGTCCCTCGTAATGCTCGTGAATCACTAACCATAAATCTCCTCCCAAGTGGTTACCTTAATGAGTCGGACATGATAACTTTTCAGAAATTACTTACGAGCACTTAGAAAATGACTGTTAAATGGAAACCGTGGAGAGCATGCGATTGATGCATGACTAGCTGACTGGGCCTGACGTCGGCAGGTGACTTGGCAGCGGGAGATGAGCAAGCCCGATTGCATAATTTTTGGTATGCCTGGTAATTCACTTCATTCATTCCAGACTAGATGTGGTCTAAATCACCTTTTGACGAACCATTTTCCACAATTGGTCTATCTCAACCATCGTCACCTCGCAGTTGGGCCACACAACAAGTGTTGAATCTAAATTTAAAGGCAACCGATTAATTAGTTTAATCAGACGACCAATTGTAAGTGACCCGCCGCTTTTTGATGTCATAATAGCTGACGTATAATGTGTCACTCTGCGTACGTCAGTCACTCGATGTAACAGCGACATTTGCCAGCCACAAATGCCAGTCAACACCTCTCAGTGGTGTGCAATTTGTTCACCTCAAATTAAATCCCTAATCTGATTGAAAAGTCCAAATTAGTCCCCTTTATGTTTATCCGGTTGATGCGCACGTTCTACTCAAAATCCAACCACAACAACAAGAAAACAACAAACCACAAAAAATGTATAATTTGCGGGTATGTTCAATTGTCAGGTCGCATGGTAAATTACACTAAAGAATGTGTTCCGGCCCGACGGGTGCAGACAGAAGCAGCTTTTCTACAAACACAAATTTACGGGTTTCTGCTAAGCGTTAGCCTTGGAAGTTATCGATGTCTTCCGTGATCGCACCTCAATCCAATGCCTAACCAGACGCTAATGAAACCAACTGAAAGGTGTCCTTAACTGCAAATACAAACTCGGTATTTTTGGCGCACGAGAATCTGCCAAAAATGACCCTCTCTCAGAATGGTACAATTGTTGTTAATTACAAGCGAAGTGATCTCATGTGAAGCTCAGTGTACACTCACATTGGTTCTGTGTGCTCGATCGTGTCATCTGTCACATTGGTGCTGTGTACTTAATCGTGTCATCTGCCACTGGTGCCGCTAATCATGGCAATTGACAGTTCGCATCGATCACCACAACGTGTGATAATCTCGCGCCCAATATTTCACAAGCAAACGCTGTCCGCTGCCACTAAAAATAACATCGAGAGTACTAGGCGCGGATATTTTTGAATATTTGTTTGCAAATGTCATCAACGTGGGCCACAGAAGTCTAGTCGAGCCAATTAGCGGTTCACATCGGCCAATTCGGTCACAATTTTTCGGTCTCTGGCCTCAGTGGGGCGGCGCGGCGGCGGTTTGTTTGTTTTGATTTGTCACACTTTAACGCACGACCCGGAGGAACTTGTCAGACGCCGGCAAACTACTGACTCCATGACACATTGCAAGCATATTTCAGTCCGCAAGCAAGTGGAAGCGTTCAGGGAATTATGCTAATAACTGGGGTGGTCATTTAGCCCCGAAATTTTAATTGGGCGGCACTAATCATACTTTATTGTGTGCTAATTGGATGAATTAATTGTTCCTTCTCTCTTTGGTGTCTGCTGTGGAAACTATTGTTTTGTTTTTTTTTTTTCTGTTGACTGATCATTCTTGATAAATGGTCGTTTGTTTGGGAACAAATTGTGTGCAATAAGATTGGGACAGTAGCTTGCGAGACAGGGGTTGCAAGAGTCTTTGCAAGGTAGCCGAAAACTTTCGCCTGGGAATGAGTGATGTCACGAATTATTGTTTTGAGAGAAGGTTTATGTGCCTATTGTGGTCTCGGACTTGGTTGTGTAAGTCTGTTGTTTTCTTATTTTATGAAGTAGGCTTAGTGCAGTTGCGTGTGTTTGCTAATGAGGAAACTATTTCAGTTTATTTCTGCATTTTGTCTGTCGTTTAGAGTGTGCCAACTGGCTCAAGATGGACCAGTTGGTTTAATGAAGTGGCATGGACTTCAGCTCGTTGCACAGCCTCTCACTTATTTCGGGTAGTACCATATTGTCACATCATTGCAGTCAACAGAAGCTCACTTTTAACGTTAGTAACTGCTTTGGAAACGGCTCTGCTTTGACAGATTACTTCTGCCGCAATTCGCCTCTTTGATCCTACAGTTCCCGTAATTTTGACGCTCGATATTGATCAAAACGAAAGTCCTTCTTAAAAAGATGTAACCGATTGAACACCTAGAACATTTATAAGAGCTTTCGTCTGTTTGACTCTTAATGCATTTCTGAAGAAGTTATACACAGAGTGGGCCAAATACATGTTTCTTTTTTAAAAATGCAATAAAATTAACAGAATTAACTTTTTTCCATGTGTTATGGCTTTATTAGTAAGAACAAACATTCCCATTAAATATGAAATACAACGTCATTCAAGGGTCTGCCTCAGCTAGCTTCACAGTTGGCCATTCTGTCACCCCAAAAAAAATAGACCTTGTTGATGGTTCAGGGCTGTAGCTTACGGATTGCTTGGATGATATTGGCCTAAGTGCTTGAATCGTTTCCAGATTGTTGGCATAACAGCGGTTCTTCACGGCTACAGACAGAAAAGGGGTCAAATCGAGGCGGACAATTGACATCGCCAAGACGGCTGAAAATAAGACTTGGGAATTTTGTGCGCAAAAGATCGATTGCGGCATGGGCTGTGTGGCATGGCATGGTAACCATCCTGGATTAACCAGAGGTCGTCCAAATCTATGTCATCAATAAAAAGTCTGTTAACATGGCTCAGCCGTTGACCGAAAGGTTGTTCCCAGCCTCATTTTCGAAGAAGGCCACAGCAGCCACATTCTCATCCGTGCGCACCATAGGACGACGGGGACCATGAGTGTTGTCCTCTAGCATACCAGTCTCACGAACTTATTGCACAAACTCGCGTACAGCAGTCGCAATGGGTGCTTCATTTCGACCAAATTTCCTTCTTTTAAAAAACTCACTGTTTGTACTACACAGGACTCACTTGGAAATAAGTTTTCAATATTTCCCAACGTTGGTCATGCGTAAAGCGACTCATTTTGTTCCGCGGAGGTATGAATCTCTGTCAAGATTTCGAGCGGGCAACAGCTGTCAGTGTCAAAATAACCTATGATATAAAAAAACCACTGGATGGTCCACCCTGTATGTAGATGGAGATCAGGCAATCATTTACGCAGAGTAAGATCAACAAGAGAATGCGCGTATAAAGAAAGTTATGCCTAAAACACAATAGGGCTTTGCTGCTGGCGTTTTTCACGTCACGAGTCGAGAGTTTCAAACGCGCTTTGAAATGTCAACTCAATTTATCAGCTGGTTTGGATATTCGCATTCTAATTGAATAGTTCGAGAGTTTCAAATTAATTTCCCTGAAACCTGTCAACGCCACCCATGAAAAGGACAGCTTATTGTTCGGTTACCCCTTGTGTTTACCAGATAGCTTTAAAATTATCAGGATTATGTCATTTCGTGAATATAAATAACAACACACATGAAGTCCTTTCAAAAATAGACACATTTATTGATTGCACGACAATAGAATGATGTACTCGCTGCCCGTTCCTTCGTCGGTAGGTTCAATTTAATCTTTTCATTACTCTAATGAGATAATCTATTTATGCTGTAAAGCTATACTTCCTTTGTGACAATTTTCATAAAGGTCTTGAAAAAATGTTCATTAATTAACAACGCTGGCTATGTATGTAGCCAAAACTGACACCACGTAAATACAAATTCGACAGGCCGGTATCAAACATTTCTGATATTTTATCGAAAATGCGGAATTTTTTTGCAAAAATATGGATTTGCTTCAATTGTACATTAAAGCATTGCAAAACGGAGTCTATTACTTTTTGTCAATTCTTTTGTTCAACTTATGGATGTGTAATATGAATTGCCATAAAAAACAATTAATATTATTAGGCCCAGAAAGAATGAAAGCGCATCAAAGCTTGAATTGATGTGAACCATACTCTTAAAAGAGGATTCTACGTTCGTGTCTGACATTTTGGCTTTCAGGCGCTTGTTGCGTGTGTCGCTAAAAACGATTCTGCAACTTCGTCTTGTGCTTGGCATCAGTGAATAATGTCTCCAAATAACAGGTAGCACCGAATTTTGTTTTTTATTTACAATTTTACTAAATAAAGAAAAAATGATTTTGAATGATGGATATCTTTATTTGGAACTTTGCAAATTCGATGTTTAGCGATCTTGCTGGCCATGTAAAATCACCTAAACGGGAGATCACGCGACCAGGAACCGCTTCCTTCACAATATCCATTGCGGCTCGTGCTGTGGTTGCACCGTCTTGTTGAAACCACATGTTCACTAATCCCCGCTCATCCAATTCCGGCAGTAAGAAGTCGCATATCATGGCCCTGTAGCGTTCGCCAGCAACAATGACAGTATAGCCGATCGCGATGTCGTCCTCAAAAAAATATCATTCCTCCCGCGTGAACGCCGCAACAGTGGCTTTGAGTGAATGTGGTTCTTCGTGCATCACATGCGGATTTCCAATGCTCCAGAAACGAAGATTTTGCTTTTTGACCTAACCGTTTAAGTGGACAAAGTGCACCTCGTTGCTCATGATGATTTTCGACAAAAAATCGTTCACTTCGTTGTTATTATAGCGCTCCACTGCTTGTCTGTGGGTATAGTACAGTTGCCTTGTTCCCAAATGTCAAATATGATTGACGTTGGACGCCATTTGCAAAAATGATAACATCTTCCGATAGGATGATTAATTGTATTTGTCTTCGAAGTATTTCGCTTATTATAGTTTGGTACTACACTTTGAGAACTGTCAGTAACTCGAGGTGATGTCCTGAATTATGAACGATTTTTGTGTCTTGTATTGAACTCAGTCCGCAAACGACGGCCCAACCCACTACGCAACGGGGCGGTGGCTCAATCATAACTTGCCAGAATTAAGATGCATACAAGAATGCCTGCCGAAACGCGAACAGATTCTACTACGTCTTCGTTTCTGCAACTTCTGCTACAATTTCTTTGAAGAATGTCAAGGCGCAGTGCGTGGCGTATTGTCCGATAAGGACTCCCTTTGTAGTAAGCTCACCCTAGCGATAGAGACTTATCAAGAATACTGAGCTCATTTTATTAAGGGCTCGCAATAGTACACGCTCCGTTTACGAAATGGACAGATTAAACCATTGTTTGTTACTGTTTCCAAAGTTTTGTCTTCTACAGTCTTGCGTACAAAATTGTTTCTGTTTCCCAAAACTGATATAATTTATTGAACAAACGGAAATAAGTAATGGATGAATAATGAATTATTAATTACTATTTAATGTGTTCACTCTTGTCTTTTAGCACCATTTTGATTTGCTTTGGAATGCATTCCACAAGTTTGTAGCAGTTTTCAGTGATTTTTTGGTCCACACTTGGTACCACACTTGAATAACATACAGTTTCGTTTTTGTTGTACAGTCCATTTTCCTCAGTCTTTTTTTGCTGTAAAGTCAACAAATTTTCAATAGGATTGCGGTCTGGCGAGTTGCCGGGCAAATCGAAGCCACTTACAGCGCAACAGCGAAATATTGTTTTACTTTCTTTGACGAGTAGAATCTCTCAACGAGATGGCCAAGTATTTTAGCATCCAACTTAATTGGGTGCCAGAACACTGTGACATCTTAGAGAATTGTGAATTGGACGAAGTCTCCAGAGGGGGTGCCAGTTTTGTATTCTTTCCACATGGAGAAATACCATCCATGCTTATCGCTACTGCAAAACATTTGCTAATGCTTGAAACGCTTACTTACAGGAATCGCAGATGGTATACTGGCACTACGCCTCATTACAAAACAGCTATGACCTACCATAAATGTAAAACGCTCACGCCGTCTGATCAGATTGAGTACACTTAACTTCAGAACCGTTATCGGCGTAATAACTGGGCATTGTCGCATTGGTACACATGCCTTCAGATTAGGCCTCCCCTATAATGACTTCTGCAGAAGCTGTAGAGACGAAGAGGAGGAAGAAACTATTGCACACCTTCTATGCAATTGCAGAGCTCCCTCCACCCGTGGAAAACGTCACCAAAACGCCTTGTATTTTAATAACTTGGCGGAACTAAATAGCATTAGTATCAGTCAACTTCTCTGTTTCATCAAAGACGCTAAATGGTTTGCGGAATAGGATTTTAGATGCGCGTGGTAAGTGGTAACCCAACGGACCTACTCTGGCTTAAGTGTAACTGTTGCTAGCATCTGTCAGCCACTCCAACGGGTCTAAGTCTTGATGCAGGAACCAGACGTCTTTCCAATAATTCGATGTATTTGTTCGATCATCATTCCTGATATTGGAATTAACGATACTGTTCGAAAATAAGAGAAACAATCCCAAAACATTTCCAACAAAATATATGTTCAGATTAATTTACAAGTTATTTGTAAGACTGTAACTTCTTCCTTAGATAGAAGTGTACTTATGTCATGGCAGCGATAGAGATTTCTGCAATTCGAAAATATGGCAAGCATGTCCCACCTTTCATTGTCTTAGATCCCGGTATGTCCTGGGTCACCAAATGAGCACTACTTGACGAGACTTTGGATACTATTGCCGCTTGGCTATCGGAATAGCAATCGATTGCTTGGTCATGTTTCTGGTTTCTTTTTTCGCTGCTTCTTCCAACTTTTTCAAATACAGTGGACTCCCCCTGAACGTCGAATTCTCACGATTTAAAGAGAAATTCGACTTAGGGAGAGTTCAGTGTATTTTTCTGGGATTTGACAAAATTCCAATCAGTATATGCTCCGCTCCGTTGCCTAGTTGATTTTTAAAGAGTCAACTTTTAAAGAGGCGTGCTATACTACAGTCCTTAAAAAGCGGCATTCTCTACATTTTCTCTCATTCAACACTTCCCATACACTCCACCAAAACTGATCCCTTCCCATTTCTATTTCCAGATCTCAAGACCACAGATGCGCAAGATTTCTCCTACGACGGCACAATGGGTGAGTTTCAACGCACAATACCTCGCATAAATGCAAACCTCTCAAGCATGCTTCGTCTTACTTTACAGGGCCAGATCATTGGGGCGAACAGTACAACGGCTGCAGTGGTAAATTTCAAAGCCCCATCAACATCAATCTCTTAGAGGTACAGAGCAGGGCGTACAGTCCCTTGACTGTTAGCGGCTTCGATGCGAAGCCAATTAGCGGAGATTTAGTGAACAATGGACACACAGGTGCTGTCCGGGGAGTAAGCAAATCATTTAAACGATTCTAATTCAGTGTTTTTTCGCATGTTTAGTCTTGGTTCAACTGACGTATGAGGACGAAGAGCCCACCATTGAAGGCGGCCCATTGAGTGGGAAATTCCGATTCGCTCAGTTGCACTTCCACTGGGGCGACAACGACACCTACGGCAGCGAGGATCGCATCAACAACCAGAGTTTCCCCGCCGAGCTGCACATGGTGTTCTACAATGTGCTGTACGACAGCTTCAATAGCGCCGTCGGGCATAGTAATGGCGTGGCGGTGTTAGCCTTTTTCTACTCGGTAAGGCATGGAATCCCCTCCGATGACGGTGTGGCTAATTTTCATTACTGTCCACACAGCTTCAGGAAGACGACAATCGCTACTATGCCGACCTGGCGTTTCTGCTGAGCTCCGTGCAGGAGCCAGACCATCATGTGCCATACTTGAGCGCCCCATCCCTCAGTGAACTTGGCACCACACAGTTCCAGAGATACTTCACGTATCTGGGCTCATTAACGACGCCGCCGTGCAGCGAGGAAGTGGTCTGGATCGACTTCGAGGAGCCAATCATGATTTCCCGGTCACAGGTAATTATCACGTCCAATTCATTTATTATTCGTTGATTAAATGCACCGACAACGCCACCAATGCACTAATGCACTGCTGCACTCCCAGCAAAACATGCAATTCACTTCAAGTTGAACCGATGAAACTAGGGGGTGGGTGTTGCGGAAGGTAATTAAGGCTGCCCCCCGAAAACAAAGGGCGTGCTTGTGCTGAAATTAAATTGTGGTTTGTCTAGAGCGTGCGGATGAAGTCAACCATCCGCGATAATCAGTTATGCCGATGGATTGCCTCGGTTAATTGAGCGTTTTAATGACACCACTTTCCAATTAGACGCTAGACACACAGCCGACAACGGCAATTGCCTAGAGGAGCAATTTAGGGCTGGTTGACTGGGGATTATCTGCGAAGATGACATAAGATTGCGGTGAGCCGGTTCACAGTCCGGTGTGATGCAACGATTCGTCTTGTGTGTTCCGGAATCTGACGGGAGTTCCCACTGCATCTTCTCAAATGACGTAGCTCTCGACGATTGTTCTACTCGTGTACCCATGTCTCCTTCGACCACAAACTCTGATGGATTTTATTTTGTTTTATTTTTATGATTTCCTTATTTTATTTTCATTTAATTTCATTTTTTTAGATTGAAAAATTCCGTCACATCTACAACCACGCCGGCGAACCCCTCACACATAACTTCCGACCAATCCAGCCGTTGAACAATAGAATCGTATCGAGGAATGTCGACATAATTGGTGGAATAGCCCCACCAGTCGTCGATAGTGAAGAGGAGACCGGATCCGGGGATGCGATTCCATTAGGCGAGGATACGTTGACTTTCAATGCCAGCGGTACACGCTCACTGGCGATGGGAACGATAGTCATGTTCATACTCTTAAAGTGTTTCGTTTAATCGAGCCCATAGAAGCACAGCTTTAAGGATGATAGTATTATAAATGTAGATTGTGTATAATTCAGTTGTTTAACCAATAATACAATGTATTATTCTTATTTTATGTGTGTACGTAATAAATTTAAGAAATTCTTATTTTAATTTTGTTCAGTTTTGTTTTCTTTTTATTTTTGATTTAATTCCATCCACTCACTGCGAAGCAGTTTTTCGTTTGTTGTTGTTTTGTCCTGCCAACGACTGAATTGGGAGAATATTTGCACTAGGATTCTTCTGACTTGATTGGATGAAGCTAAACAGCCACGAGCAATCGTAAATAGTAAGAAAAACGTCTGAGCTTTGGCAGTTGTTAGCGGCCATATTGTTGTAGCTGCATCTGCCAAATTGGCTCTCATTTCTTTTTTGAATAAATGAGTAAAGATATATTCAACTTCTTCCTCTCTTGTCCATTGATACCATCTGGTCGCTTTTTATACGATTTTTCGCCCGATTTTCCTACTTGTGAGGTCTTGCGAACAGATGATCTGCTCCTCCAACCCTTTCCCCGAATTATATCGAAAGCCTTCTCGCACTCAATAAACAACAAATGTAGCGGAGCCCTGGACACAACGCATTGCTTGACTATAATCCGTAAAGGTGTTTATGTGGTCGATGCAGTAAGATCCCGCGCGAAAGCCTGTTGATTTGTTTCAGAACTATGCGAGTTATTATTTTGGCTACTGCTTGAAGAGCGCAATTTCCGCACTCCATCAAGTTTCCTTTTTCGGTATCTTAATGATCGTCGTCTTTTGCCACTAATTCCACTAATCGAATCACGCACCAAATCTGCTGATATAAAGGGACTTCGAACTTTGACAGTTGTTAGCCGCCATATTGTTGTAGCTGCATCTGTCAAATTGGCTGTCACATATTCATTATTTATTTTGCTAAATCACCTTGGACCAGAAATAATGTAGTAAGGAGATCTTCTACCTCTCTTGCACTTTGATCTCATTTCAGAGTTTTTTATAACATTTTCACAGACAGGGCTAATGTTGTGAATACGAGTGATCTTAAGAGCAACATGGCGCTGCTCTAAAGCCTTGAGAAGTGTGTATGAAAATAAAGTAGTTTACGCGACTTTAGAGCAAAATCTGAGATAGGCAAGGGGTTTTGCTGAATGGCTCGGTGTATACGATTTTTGCCCAGGGCAACGTTCCCTGCGCTTGTCCAATGTTATGGTCGCCATAAGATTAAGCCGATTTTTGGATGGTCATTGCTCCATATTTCTTGGAGAACTACGTCTGCCTGGCCATCACCGTCAACAGCGAGCGCTAAAGGTCGATGATTATTAACATCTTTTGGCCTGCATTAGTTGATATGGACACCAACGACACGTGGTTACAACAGAACGGCATACAGCTCACGCCATATTGGAAATTCTGCACGATCGATTCGAGGCCATGGTCATCTCACATGGAGGTGATGAGAACTGGTCACCAAGATCGTGCGATTTGACGCCGTTAATCTTTTTCTTGTGGTCTAATGTGATTAAAGGCCCAACTATAATGCTAGTGTCAAACGCGCATGGGTGAACACAATGCGTTCATGGTTTAAGCGCATGTCAAAATTACGAGTTGCGAATTCATGCTGTTGTCTCTCTTTTAGTCGTTCACTTTGTTCTCCTCTTTCGATATTTGTTCGTTCCTTTTTTGTATTTTGAATTCACGTTCCCAACCGTTTTTTCCGAAATGCTATCGAAAGCCTCCTCGAAGTCGATAACAACAGATGTAGCTGAGACCTGTACTCAACGCATTGCTTGACTATGATCAGTAAGATGTTTATGTGGTCGATGCAGAAGGATCAAGCGCGAAAACCTGTTGCGTTTGGTCGAAGTCGAGAGTTGAATTTCAATAACCTTTAATTCGTTTAAGAACTATTCGAGTCATTATTTTGACTAATGGCTCCGGCACATAGAAAACTTTACATGCATCAGCGTCAGCGATACTTTGACAGATATGTACATAAAATACATGCGTTCTTATGCAAGTGGCACATAGCCTAACGTAGAAGTCGACGCGACGGATGTAGTTGCTCAACTTTTAACATTTCTCTCTCCTTCAGCGTTGACAGTCATCGCAGTGTGACATTTCAATAGAATTCGAATTTTAAATTAACATATGAGATTTGGTTGTAGTCGAAGCGGATTCTAAAATACATACAAATTTAAATAAACGTTTGTTATTTTAAATTTATAATAAAATACAAATTTCAATTGAGCATTTGTATGTATAGATGACAGACTGCTGTGCGTTGAACTATTCATTATGCCACCCCTTGCGTCAGCTACTTCGCCGTCAACTGATGCTTTGACGCCTATGTGCCGGAGCCTTATGCCCGTTTCACAATGATGAGGTGGTTTTCAAACCACACAATACAATGGTTCCATGCCATTCACTGCTCCCTGCTACGTTTGTCAGAACTATTAGTGTGGTGAGAACAACGTAATCTCACGTAAGTGACGTAATCTCTCAACAAAATGTTTCTACATTTAGGTGTTTTATGACATTTTCCTGCGTTTACTCCATATTTTCATAGGGCGCGAAAGGAAATCATCCCTCAAAGCAGTATTGTGTAACGGGCATAATACTTGAAGAATGCATACGCATCTCGCGATCAATGTTCCATTTTTGTTGAAGCGACATCTGTCAAATTTGCATCATTCAGTCTGCTTTGCCAAATCAGCATGGATTATGGTTTTATCGAAATGAGTGTTCCGTTCGTGCAACGCTTCGCCTATTTTAGTCATAGCATGAGGCCCATTTCTGGATGAATGGGTACGTCAATAAACAAAATGTTCGAATTTACGACAATTTCAATCCACATGAGATCCCAGAGCGACCAATTTATCTCGAAAAAGTCACTGTTTGGTGCGGATTATGGGCTAGCGGCGTGATCGGTTCACATTTCTTTGAGAACGACGTTAGCCAAGCCATCACCGTCAACGCCGAGCTCTATAGGTCGATAATTACCAACTTCTTTTGGGTCTTATATTCCAGAAATAATGACATCGATAGGCCTTTCAAGCGAATAAAAAATGTTTTATTTAAATTTAAAAATAGGAAGCGCTTAATAATGTTGTTTTCATTTAAAAATGTCTTATAGTGAGAGAATGTCAGTCTGGTCAGTACACCTGTTTAAATGGTCGGCTGACGAAAGTAATGATCTATTTGAATTCAAAAGTCAATTCAAGAGAAATGTATAACGAACGCATGGTTGAAGGAATATATGGTTGTGCTTGACAGTTCTATTGAGACCCTGCGTGACGTCATCGGGGGAATTTGTATGTCAGCAGAAACTTACAGTATCAAAAACGGACCCCGAGTGACGTCACAAAACAAAAGTATGACGGTTGTGACAAGCTGTCCAGCACACCTTATATTCCAGAAATGAAGTATTAAATGTACATGATTTCTGTTATATTCCATCCACATGTAACTAACGATGCTGTCAAAAATTCAAATAGCTGTGACGGGTGTCCGAATTTCACTGTGAGCCACTGTAGTAGTTCGATTGATTCAGCTGTCAACCATAACCGTGTTTTTCTATGAATCGAGGATGAACAACTGGCTGTGTATATTTTGAAAACAAAACAAATCATTTCTACAGACTCTGAAATGCTATCGAATTGGCGGTAATGCGTGCTATTGTGGTTTCAAGCCAAAGGAAGTCAAACATAACCTATATCTTTGCACTGCGCCAGATTCTGTAAAGCACCCAAGAAACGTATGCAAGTCAACACAAACCAGATATTTTTTGATTTCAGGGTGACAGGGCACATAGAGACATGACTAGCTTCGACATGCCAGCCAAAATCATCAGGCTGTGTAGGATGAAGAATCCTACTGCTGGAACAAGTGCGGTAACCAACTCACTGAAATCAAAAAAGAGTTCCGAGCAAGGCCACGTACTTTTGATTGATCTTTTATGCGAACATTATATATGTATGTGCATACATTTTACTTGTGTACCTGTAAATTATAACCCTGATCACCCCTGTCCTACTCTATGGCGCAGAAGTCTGGACAATCTCAAGAGCAGATAAAGAAGTCCTTGGTCTTTTCGAGAGTGAAGTTCTGCGCTCCATCTTTGGTCCTGTTTGCGTTGATGGTTTTTGGAGAAGAAGATTCAACCGTGAACGTGCTGTACAGCGACATGAGCCTTGTCAGGCGTCTGCGGATTCAACGCCTAAGCTGGCTAGGTCATGTAGAGCACATAGACAACAGTGCTCCACGCCGAAAAATCTTCGACTCCGAACCAGTGGGACAACGCAATAGAGGACGCCCACGGAACCGTTGGCGCACACAAGTGGGGACCTCAACCAAATTGGTGCGCAAAATTGGAGCCAGCTGGTTAAAGGTCGTGCCAGCTGGAGAATCTTTTTGACTGAAGCCCAGGTTCACCCCGGACTGTAGCGCCACTAGAAGAAGAAGAAGACTCGTAAATTATAAGTCATCACAAGAGGCAAGAAGCATCTGTATTGCAAAAGTCGTTTAAGCTGGGTTACCCATGTCGTCTATTTAAATGCCGGTCGCTTTGCAAAAATCACTAAAACCACTTTCATAGCAGGAGTGAAGATCTATCCAAGGTCCGTACAATTCCTTGCATACGCAGATGACACAGCGGACACATCATGTTGCGGTGTTCCTGGTAAATGGACAATATCAGGGCCAGTTCTGTCGGGAACTTATTTCCGTATATGACATCCAATCACTTTGCTTGGCTAATGTTTCAGAATATACCCTCGGGTAGACTCTCTGGCAGAAATTGCAGTATTCCTGGTAGGTAGTCCCTACTACTACAACCAGCTAGCAACTAGCTCCGTCTGGAACCAATTGACACCCTGAACCAGTAGTCCCTTCGCTTGGTCAATATTTCACTGCGCGAAATTAATATAGAGGCAACGCAATAAATGGGACATATGGCATGGCTTCCTATTGAATGCAATGACCGTGAGCAAAACGTTATTTTTTTCACATTTGCTTTTGTTCTAATGAGATCGTGCGTACCATGTTCAATTCCATACCAGTTGTCGTGCTCAACCATCACGCGTGTTTTTGAGAAAAACTGTGTTTTTTTTATAAATTTTACTGCGAAATTAATATAGAGGCGACTACAATTTTTCGAAAAATATCAATTTTTGGGTAAGTATTTTGGTTACAGTTTAGCAGAATAGGTATTCAGAGTTATTTAGAGTTATTAAATTTTACAGTACCGAGCTCAATAACTATTTTAAAATAATGGGACGTGGAAAAATGCTCACCCAAGAGGAAAAAATTGAAATCCGACTCCTAAAATAAAATGGCTATTCTAACCGGCAAATTGCTGTTAAAATAGGAATATCCTCTAATGTTGTAGACTATTTTATAAATTTGGATGAGAGCTATGGAACAAATAAGGCAGGAGCTCAAAAAAGGTGACAAACCGCCAAAAAAACCAAATTGTTCAAGAAGCACACAAGAACAAACTCTAAATAAAGGCGAAATTAGATCTTACAATTGGTGTACGACGTGTCCAACAGCTATTGCAAGCAACTCCAACATTGGTTTTCACCAAAACAACTGAAAAAAACCTGCACTTAGTTCCGGGCACAAGGAAAGTCGACTCTAGAAATCGCTAGAAATCACATGTCGTGGACCACAGAATGGAGACAAGTGATTTTTAGTGACGAAAAGAAGTTTAATTTGGATGGACCAGACGGTTTTCATAGCTATTGGCATGATTTGCGGGATAAACCGGAAGTGAGAATAAGCCGCAACTTTGGAGGAGACAATGTGATGATATGGGGAGCTTTCAGCTACAACGGAAAAATGCCTATCCTCTACGTTCCTCAAAAAATGAACTCTATGAAATATTTAGAAATGTTAAAATATGTCTTAGATGAATTGGCGGATGAAATTGGAGGCGAGAATTTCATCTTTCAACAAGATAATGCTGCGGTCCATTCTGCCAAAGTGGTAAAGGAGTAGTTTCTTAAGACAAATACACCTGTTTTAGAGTGGCCATCACGATCCCCCGATTTGAATCTAATCGAAAATTTATGGGAAATAATGGCAAAAAAGTTTATATGAATGGGAGGCAGTACAACACAGTCCACGAACTAAAACAATCCATTCAAGATGTTTGGAGGAACTTGGATGATGAATACCTTCATTCTCTTATAAATTCGATGCCTAGCAGAATTTTTGAGGTCATCAGCAACAAGGGGGGAAGTACCCATAGTTAACACACAACATTTGTAAAACAAATTTAAAAATAATATTAACAAAAACTATCAGAACAACTGTGCTAATTTAATTTAAAATGGTCGTTTTTACGAAACGTATTTGATCAAATTTATTTTTGTTCCGTACTTTTAGTCTCTCGTTGGGCAGACATTAAAGTGTAACAAAAGATTTTGTTCGGATGTATGATCTTACTATATATCTCTATATTAATTTCCCCCAGTATAGTCTATCACCCGCGTAAAAATGTCACATCACCCACCAGCACCACCTTCAAACTGAACCATCACACAGAACATTAACCAGCAAATTGATTTTTCTATTTTCAGATCGACGCATTCCGCCACGTCTACGATCACGAAGGGAAACCCATAGAGCACAACTTTCGTCCAGTGCAACCACTTAACGGTCGAATTGTTACCGCAAACCGACCAGACATCAAACCGGCCCGTGAAACTGACTTACAAAGCAACATACCAAATATAAGCCACAGTGTGCCGTTTCACTCGAAAAAGAAAAACTCAGCGCCCAAAGCAATCGCTAGTCCCACCTGGTTTCTGAGTCTTTCAATTCTGATCCCCTATCTTAATTAACTGCGTCCAGCCGGAATATGCGTTTCAGCGGCACACAAACAAAGTTATCCCTCTCTTTGCACAACAGTCATTTTTCAGCGCAATTATTCAAAACTATCTGTGAAAGGAGGTGTGATTGAAATGGAAAAGAACTTCGAGACCGGACAGTGGGTCAGTGCACACACGCTGGCCGTAGGTGCTAATCGGTGAGAGTGAACTTGTCTAGACCTCACATGCAGCCCGATTTTGCTGCAACTCATGATCTCAACCAGACGGGCGTCATAATCACCGAACAAACAACACCTGATCTTCAATGGACCGAGCAAACAGGAGACTACGGAGGTTTCCGAGAGATGGAAGGAGCGACACTTCGCAGCGAAGGGCAACTGAAAGAAAAACCTTTAACGTTGTATTGTAATGTAATTCATTTAGTTCAACAAATAAATAAATGTATTTAAAACGATTCTTTGAGCAAATGAAAACAGGTGCTGCCCAAGCAGCAGCCGAAGGTAACAAATCGCATTTTCAGTTCAATTCCAGCCATTACCTGGAGAGCAGAGTTAGATGCAATAAAACTAAATAAAACATGAACAAAGAGGTATCCGTTCTGCCTATATGGTTCTTCCGATTCGCTGCCGCATTCCTGGCTTGGTCTTCGTATGAGTAGCCAGATGTGACTTTAAATTCGTCGATTGAGCAAATGACTTTGTGCAACCAGCAACTGAGCAGACAAATGGACGAACGCCCGTGTGAATGCGCACATGAGTGCGTAGATTGAAGTCCAGCGAGAAGCGTTTGCCACATCCCTCGAAGCCGCACTGAAACGGCTTCTCTCCTGTGTGCACCAGCTGATGACGTTTCAGTTTGGAACCCTCAATAAACGATCGGCCGCATTCGGCGCAAATGAATACCTTTGGGCCATGAATGTGCAAATGCTTCCGTAATGTGGCCGCGTCTTTAAATGTCTTCTGGCAGGTTTCAAAAGAACATGTGTACGGCGGCAGCGTATGCATTGGAGGCGGATCATTTGACGACGATTGCACGGGGCGGCGTTTTGGAGATGATCTCTTCCTTGCTGCAATCTTTTCCGACTGCCGACTGTTTTGCGAATTCTCCTCCTCATCAGTGGTTGTCCACATCACAACCTTGAACTGAGACTCGAGCGTTTTGATGATGATTTCTCTTTGCTGCCAATGTTTGGGTGGTTTTGATGATTTTTGATTCAGTTTGCTTGGATTGGACTTCAATTCAGAGGGACCATCTGGCGCAGCGACTGTTACTGCGTTGTTGGCGATATGCGCACTCGAAGTCTCTCCAACGTAATTGTACACCAGTTCGCTACATGCAATCTCACTGTCTTCATTGCCAAATTGAATCAAGTCGTCTATGTCGCAGGGCAACCCATTTTCTGAATAGAAGATTGAATCATTCTTTTGAGGCGCGTCCAGAAATATGTGCTCCTCCATTATTTTGTTCGCTGAAGTGATCTGAAGTGGGAAAAAATGTTAAACGGAACGATTTTTTCTGGGCATGATTACACCACCTCCGGGGTCGTGGCAGAATGTCATGCGAAATGCACTCACCTCTTCGAAGATGAGGCAAGAGTTGGCTTCAACTTATATCATCCAGTTGGAGATGTCCTCAATTAAGTTCCAATTTGTCAGTTAGATTTTTAAAAATTTCTTGTCAATATGGCGCAGGAAAATTAAAATGGCTGCAACCTGAGCAAATTTGTAATTTCGGTAAAAGTTGATGGGGAAGATCTGTTTCCTGTGAAAACTTGAGGTGCGCTGACGTTGCCAGGCAAGAACAAATGCAACGTTGATTCTATGTTGGTGAATAACGGCATAGACATTGGAGAACCGTGCTTGTTGGGGCAAATCGTCAATATGAATGGTGGACAAAGTATTTTGTCTCTTTTCCAATTTGTTGTCAAGCAAATCGTATCGACAATTTGTTTAGTGTGAACGCCGCTGGTGAGGAATGATTCTAGCCCTGTTTGTACTGAATTCTGTTCGCTGGAGTGGTGTGTTGAAATAGATTTTTGAGTTATGATCTAGAGGTGTTCATAAAATTGGTCTCCTGGCGACAGAATGTAAGCCTGTCATCGCATCGAATTACATCGAAATCGAGACACTACGAATGGAAGAATGTTCTTCGGGATATCAGCAAGTAAAGCGGCTTTTGCACACGCTAAATTCGTCGCCGATTTTTCAGTGTTGTAGGCAAGGGAGGTGAGACAATAGGGATCACACAAAGGAATTTCTAATTGTGAGTAAAGAGTTGAACATGTAGAACCGGCCTTAAACACAAGAGAATCTACAACAGTTTGAGAACCTTTTTCTAGACAGTTATACTCTTTGAGCATTGTCACTGACTCGAAAGCGGTCATTATTTTTGGTCGTATTGGGAATCGAACCCAGACATATAGCCGACACGAATATGGTATAAGCTCCTCTTAATTTCGGTTCAGGAATGGTTTCAGCACGTATAAGCTCAACGAAGCTTGGGAATGTAGATTACGTAGATTACGAAAAGGCCATTGAATGAGTACAGCACAAGAAAATGATGGAGGTCCTTGGAAGCATAGATTTGAACAACATAAGAGTGATCAGCAACATGTACTGGGCTCAGAAGGCGAAGATAATAATGGAAGAGGACGAATCAGATGAAGTTGAAATTCGTAGAGGAGTGACACAAGGCTGCATTTCATCACCATTACTTTTTAATACGTACTTCGGTCTAATATTTAAAGAAGCAATAAGAGAAAGTGACCCTGGTCTGAAGGTAAACGAGTCCATATCATATTAACAACTTAAGGTAAGCGGATAATGCTGTCATAATAGCAAGCGACATAAACAAGTTAAGCAATATGATGAACAAGCTCAACAGTGTAAGCAACAAATGCGAATTGAGCATCAACACTGCCAAAACAAAGTTCATGGCATTAAATAGAAAAGAACAACGTTAGGTTACGTTAGATAGTAGGTGGCTTTAGATGCACTTAGGCCAAGGTGTGCCTACCTTGGCAGTCGCTACAGCCTACCAACTCCTGAAGATACACCAATAACAAATGGCGAGAAGGCACCACCTGCCTTAAAACAAAATAATCACTTAACCTAAAATGGTCACTCAGTTTGCTTAGGCTCAGCAGACCCTCATTAAGGACTCTCATAGGGGCACTGTGCAATTGGAACTCAAGTTCATAGGATGGGTTTTCCATATAATGATTTCTGCAGAAGCTGTATGGATGACGAGGAGATAGAAACCACAGATCACCTACTCTGCTCGTGCAGCGTTCCGGCTAGTCGTAGTTTCCTACGCCTAGTGGCCTACTATTTCAATAATCTCAATCAGCTGAATTGCCCCAGCATAGGCCAGCTTGAACGACTGGATGGGGCAGTTGGTTGAGTGCCTGCCCCTGTTTAGAGGGGTACCCGGTTCGAGTCCTAGTGAAAGGAAAGTTAATACGCTTTATCCGGTTTTCAAATCTGGTCCAGTCACCATTTGCCGTTGGAGAAGTTAGTCTGCGTGGTCTCACAATGGGCCTACTTTGGCCTAAATGCGACTGCCCTCAGCAGTCAGCAACTCCTAATACAACTGTACCAAAAAAAAAGATGCACTGTCAAGGTTGCGTTATTGCATACTTGCTTAGGGAGGCGCTGCGCAAGCACATATCGACAAAGAACATCGGATCCAAGAGAGCTCTACTCCTTAAATGTGGAAGTATTTAAAGTAAGAAAAAACGGCACTGAAACTAAAAGCACTCTCAACGTACAGGTGACTCCAGTATTTGGAACTCACGTCATTTTACCGAAGTACCTACGAACTACTTAACCCCGATCGTAGACTTCAACATTTAATATAAACATTAATATATACTATGGGAGACGAACTCGGTACTGAACAATAACAACGCCAAGGAAATCTACACAGACCGAAAACCGGTAGTGGAGTGGGAGCAGGGATTTACTCGGAAGATCTCCAGATCACTGTTGTGTTTTCTAGGTAGAAATAACGGCTATTCGAAAAGTAGCTGAATGGCTGTTGATGATAAACGATATCGAACGAGGGCATCGTCACCTACGCCGACATTCAAGCATCAATTTTGGCACTCGCATCACCATTTTTAAGATCAAAATTGGTAAGACTCTGCCGTATGTCTCTTGACGAGATCTGAAGACATTGCAGCCTAACGGTGTGCTGGGTTCTAGCTGGACATTGAGATATTCCAGGCAACTATGGAGCAGACGGTGCCAATAGAAAGTGAAAAAAACAAAAATCACAGACCTAGTGATCAGCAGGGCCCGTGAAAAATGCAATAACATTAAAACGTGGTTACATGCGAAACAAATATGGCCAAAAATGGACTTACAAAGAACTACGGCCATCCTCAGTGTAGGCAGAAAAAACCTGAGCAACCTAGTTGGAGTCCTCACAGGCCACTGTGGAATGGGTAGACAACCCCACAAGATCAGGATGCAATGACTTCTGTGGCAGATGCATGGATGATGAAGAAGAGGAAAACCCCTCATATCTACTCTGCAATTGCCCTGCACTGGCCTTTATTAGGAGAATACTATCTAAACAAACTTACGGACATATCCGAAAAAGATGTCAAATCAAACTGGGCATTCGTCCCAAAAACAAAATGGTTTCAGGAGCAACGGACGGTAAGGTGGCAACACAGTGGACCGTTGGGTTTAAGTGAATTCATCGCAACATAAGGCAAATCTTCAAGCTGAGCGTTGCACAACTTTTCGAAACAAGGAGACTTGCTGAAGGACTATTTCAACTCCCGCCAATCATCAACAAATGTGGTAGAAGAAGATTGATGTTGATACAACATTTCAGTTCCTTTAAGAAACAGCCTCATTAAACAGCAGAAAAGAAAAGTGAAAAAAGGTGGGAGGACAAAGGCTGTCATGGTTATCAAATCTGCGAGATTGGCTCAAACTTCCTGCCACGGACAAAATAAGAGGTGTCACAAATAAATTATGCTTCCCAACCTCCGTAACGGAGAGGACCTTCAAGAAGAGGAAGAGTGACACAACAACTGCTTTCAATGTTATATTCTATGTTCAAGTCTATCTAGGTACAATTAATTCATTAATAAAACTTAAAAACTACAATGGTTCCACGTCTACAATCGCTTCAGTAAAAGAATTTCAGGTAAGTATATTTTTTTCAGTTTCTCTTCAACAAACTGCTGATGCACCTGTTTCTGGGGCGGATTCTCCACTTTGAAGTCGCTTTTATAAAAGCGTACAGCCTTCTTCTCCGAAATGTATTCCAACTCGAAGTATTTGCAGTCGTCAATTACAGCCGTACTACTGCTGTAGAGTAACAGTTTCTGCAGCCAGTCGGTGGGCACTAGCAATTGCTTGCTATTGTAAGCCGATGAGAATATTTGAAATGCTTGTCTGCGAGAAGGAGAAATGAGCAAAGGAGATCACAACTATTGGGCGACATCAGCTTACCTGCGGATAGCTTGTAACCTCAAAGAAGCTATTGCACATAGAATATGTGGAAGACCAGCTATCCCCTTCAGAACCATATAGAAATTGCCTTGAAATTGATTGACTGCGATGGAGTACGCCGTGGCAAACAGAGGATCCGACTTGACATCAGCCGGGAGAGATGTGGCCCTGCGGAGCGCCTCAATTGAGCCGAGATTAAACAGTTGATAGATCGATTCCATGAAGTTGCGATTGCGAATCTCGTTGAGTTTCAAGTTTCCCCCGTTCTTTGAATCGTGCACTTCGTCGTAGCAGCAGAGAACCCGTTTGAGACACTCCTGCAAGTGTTGATCACAGATTTTTGGGTCGAAATTGTCCATCGCTTCCTCGCAAAGGCTAAGGGATATACGAATAGAAAACACAACCTTAACCTGAACACGGAATTTCCATTACCGATATCGACTGTATGCCAAGAACATAATCATCGGCTCCAGCAGTCTTATTGTCGCCCTCGAGTCATAGTTTTGCATCACGATCTCCTGTCGAATAGCTCGCAGCCGGTCAAAGACAAAGTCGTAGACGAAGTTGAAGGGTCTTCGCTTGTCCAAGACGATGCTGGGAAGGATTTTTACATGAAATCGTATTCGATATGCTCTTGACACTCACTCTTTCAGCAGATACTCCAGAGATTTCACTAGTGCCCTTTCAGTGCGCAGATCTTTTCGTTTCGGATGCTTGATACCAGCTGCTGACCGAGAGAATGCCTTCACCAAGATTCCGGGAACATTTTTCTGCCCCGACTTCAGTTCATAGAAATGCAAGAGGCGCTCCTTTGTTCGACTGGAAATAGGGCTGCTGTTAGCGAAAGAAATCAACGGGAAGTCCAACTTACAGCTTAACTTCTTGCTCTGGACACATTTCTTCACAGGCGCCTTGGACAAATTCTGTCATATTTGCCCCGAAATTGGACTCCACTTATAAAAAAAAGTATTATTTGAATTCAAGGACCTTCTATACGGATGTTGTGCGAAAAAGAAACAAGCGAACTGTGGAGCAAATCAGCTGGTGACATTTTGAAAACGTCAACCTCAGAGTACACTACGAACAAAAGTTTTAGAGCACTTGCTTTGAGTGGGTGCGGGTGCATTTTTTCGCAAATTGCAATCGGCCTTGAGCGACTAGTCAAGTTTTTTGTGAGATGTGTTAAATTCATTTCATAAAATTTTCCGTCCCACGAGCCCGTTAAAAACAACATCGAACGCCCCATCGCCTTATCGACAAAATAAATAAACTCTGAAAACGAGGTTGCTAACATTTCGCACCTACTGAACACTTCCTGCTGTCATTTTTAAACACACTTCAAAACACCAGGGTTGCCGTCGTCAAAAAAGCTACAGCAGTACAAAATCACAAAATTTACGATTAATATAAAGTGACAAAACAAAAACGCACAAAAACTAGTTTCACATTTGTTTTCCCCGCCGACCGTCAGTTCACACAGTCCAACACATCGATTCGCACAATACTTATCACAAGAGTACCTGCTGACATTTCGCCCATCCTCCCGCCACGGCAACATTGACGTTGGATATTTTTTTTTTCTGCCGTTTGTAGTCGGTGTAACTTATTTCGCTTGTGCCGTGAGACGTTGTAATTTTCGCAGCAGAATTAATTAACAATCAAACAACATTTGTTGTTCATGCAATCGCCATGAATATCCTCAATTTGCCAAATGTGATGCTCATTCAAATATTTGAGTACTTACCGTACGAGGAGATTGCGAAGAAACGCTTGGTAGGTGGAGGGATCATTCTCGACCTTTTTACCCCGCAGCTCCTTTGTGTTTTTCTGCATTTTTGCCGTGCTATTGCTTGTTTTTGTTTGCCTGAGCTTTTGCTAAATTTCCAATCCGTTTGTCTGCTCGAATAGGTTTGCAAAAAAATCGACATGATCTGCCAGCACATCCTGAACTGTGGTTTCAATAAGGTGGTGAAACAGCACACGATTAGTTTGAAGAAAATCAAAGCTCTGCTGCCGCGTCGGGAGTCGGAGAGACGGTGGGTACTGGCTGGATAGCGTTTGTGTAGAGTTGCTCAAGTTTTGCTTATTTTCAGAAATCACTGCCTTGCCCGACACGCAGACATATTGACGTGCATTGAAACACGCATTTCGATGCTCTCGATGACTTACTCAAAGTACATGGACCTGAATCTGTGCTGCTTCATTCCTGGGCGGGTGCTGGACGAGATTTTTCGAATCCTTCGTCTGATATCGAAGACAACGAAACCTCTGCGGCCGCATGAGGTGTTGCAGGAACTGAGGGACATCTCGTCCATGGCCATTGAACACTTCGACGAGAAGATCTCACATTCGCTGAAGAAATCCTTCGTGGACACAAACACACAGATGTACATGAGTAGCGTGGGTGCTAGTGGCTCTAGCGTCTTGGCGAGCAGTTCAAGGAATGTCTGCTGCGATCAGATGAGACAGAAGGTGAACTTGCTGCTGGGTCTGGGCCAGACAACCATCGACGCTACATCATCGGTGTCCATGCCATCTAGAGTGCCTCCAGCAACGGATCATCCTCCGCTGCATGGGGAGCAGGGCTGTGAAGAGGCGCGCACTACAATGACGTACTTTAAGAAAATCGAGCAGGAGTACAAAAAGGGCATCGCAAAGGTGAGGTTATATCTACCCCGTCATCGAACAGTCTATGATTCTCGTCAAATTTACAGATGAACAGAATGCTACAAGTGCAGACCAACCAATCGAGACGTCTGCACCAGAGTCTAGCAACAATTGCCGAGCTGAACATGCAGATAATCGAGCTGAAGAAACGAATGGAAGACATCGACGCGAAGAATCGAGAACTCTCCGCCAGCATAAAACAGCTGAACGGCGAGTCCACTGCTCCAAACACTCCACAATCAACTGCCACAGCACAGGAATATTCAAACTCAGAGGAGACCACCGATGTGCCACAAGACAGCGCTGTTGCGGCCGCTGTGACAGCCGACGAGGACCCCACTGCCAGCGGCAAACGTCACCTCGATGATGAAACCCATCAAGGAGACGAAGCCGCCACCACAAGCGTCGACGACGAGACACTGGCAAAAAAGGCAAAAGTCGAATAGGCCTTTCCACGCTCGCCTGCGTCGTGTTGTACGCCCCCCCACCCGCGTGGCGTACGATCTCTTGTGCTGCTTATATCTTAAACTTGCTAGGAGTTTTTTTTTTTTATTTTCCTCGGATACTAGTGATTTAATTAGTTCATTTCATAGTTTACGCCTTGGATGTGTGAAAGAGTAGCTGTGCGAAAGAGTTATTTGTGTGTTGATAATCCCGAACAAAGAAACTGAATATAAACCAACATTGAAATAGGAATTGCGTTCCCTGCGCGAACCATTAAATGATATTACACCTGAACAAATAAAATGCATTTTTATCATAAACCGGGCGTTCGTTTTTCGTTCGCAACGCAGTCGATTATTTCCGCAACGAGCGCGCATGAGTCATCTTTCAACGGGCTGGCATTTTGGCTCGTGCCTTTGGGCGAGAATACAAATGCGTTTTGGAATTTCTTATCTGCCCTGTGCTTGGCGTGAGTTGAACTGCACCCGGGGAGGGGGTCGAATTCAGTGAGAATGTGCTTTCGAGTGATAGGTGCGATGTCTCCTTTTGCATTTCTTATTTTCGAAGGAAACAAATGCAAGGTCTCTCGCTTGTCACAACCAATGGCCTCGCCATGAGGTGCTTCACATATAACTCTGTCGAGCGCTGAAGTTGAGTGGCTGAGAGTCTTACGTAAAGCAGTCCGCTTGTGGACTAGCAAAACATGACGCTTGCTGCGACTAGAGATACGAGTAGACATTCGATGGAGTAGGGGCTCAATCCTTGCTGCGTGGACTGCAGTTGTAATGAAGTGTGTCTCCACAATATTAGCATGTCCTTTCGGAAGTTCAATGTTTTACGCCTTCAATGTGTGGCTTAAACCTGTGTCAACATCTAAAAAATAATACACCTAACAGACTCGGGTGTGCCATACGTTCTTGTATGTCAACGGGCGTCGGTTGGAGTTGGACGGGAGATCTGTTGCTTTCCACAAGGCAGTCAGGCGGCCATAAAAGCTCTGGACACGCCATCAATAAACTCCAAGATGGTAGAACTCTGCCGTCTATCTCTAAGGGAGATAGTGGCCAGAAGCAATCTTACCCTATGCTGGGTCCCCGGGCACAAGGGTATTCCGGACAATGAAAGAGCTGCTTGAACTAGCAAGAAAGGGGGCCGGTATGCCAATGGCAGCAGATCGGGAGACACCTCAATCAGCAACTGAAAACAAGAAAATCGCGATTGATGACGATTGCGAAAAACGGCACAGACCGCAAATGGTCGGAACTGGACACGTGCAGGATATCGAAAGCGATCTGGCCTATGCTAGATCAAGGAAGGACTGATTAGCACCTAAAGCTAGACAGGAATGTTATCAGTACAGTGAGAGGCGTGCTAACTGGCCACTGTTCATGCCAGAAGACTTGGGGCACCTTATAATGACTTCTGCAGAAGCTGCAAAAACGGAGACCCCTTCAACTGCGCCAACTACCGAGGCATAAGTCTCCTAAACATCGCCTACAAGATCTTCTCTGCCGTTTTGTGCTAGCGCCTGCAACCATTCGTGAATAACCTGAAACATGGTGCTTATCAGTGCGGTTTCAGGCCGGGGCCACCATTCAGTCCACCATCGACCAAATTTTCACACCGTGGCAGATCCTGGAAAAAAGCCAAGAGATGCAAACCGACACCCACCACCTATTAGTCGAATTCAAGGCCGCATATGACAGCATGCATAGAGACGAGCTATACAACGCCATGTCTAGTTTTGACATTCCTGCCAAAGTGGTCAGGTTGTGCAGGATGACGATGGAGAACTCTCGCTGCTCCATCAAGGTCGGTAACGAACTCACCGAGACCTTCAATGTCAGCAAAGGCTTTAGACAAGGCGACACGCTGTCATGGGACTTCTTTAACATCATCCTGAAGAAAATCGTGTGAAATTCAAACGCCAACACTAGAGGCACGATCTTCCAGATGTCCTGCAAAAGTGGGTTTAACAGTGAATGGGGGCAAAGCGAAGTACATGCTGTCATCGAGAACGGACGCACAACAACGACATCTCGGCCAGAACGTCACCACAGGCAGCTTTAACTTCGAGCTAGTTAAGGACTTCGTCTACCTCGGCTCCCAGGTAAACAGTACAAACAACATCAGTACCGAGATTAAACGCAGAATAACTCTTGCCAACCACTGTTTCTTTGGGCTCAAGAAGCAATTGAGTAGTAGAGTAATCTCTCGAGAAACAGCTAACACTATATAAGACCCTCATCATCCCTGTCCTGCTCTATGGCGCAGAAGCCTGGACAGTCTCAAGAGCAGATGAAGAAGTTTCGAGAAAAAAGTTCTGCGCTCCATCTTTGGTCCTGCCTGCGTTGATCGTTTCTGGGGAAGAAGATACAACCATGAACTATTCGTACAGCGACATGAGCCTAGTCAGGCGTCTACGGATTCAGCGCCTAAGATGTCTAGGTCATGTAGAGCGCATGGACAACACTGCTCCAGCCCGAAGAGTTTTCGACTCCGAAGCAGTGGGACAACGCAATAGAGGACGCCCACGAAACCGATGGCGCCAACAAGTGGAGAAGGACCTCAACCAAATTGGTGCGCGAAATTGGAGACAGCTGGCTAAAGATCGTGCCAGCTGGAGAAGCTTGTTGACTGAGGGCCAGGTCCACCCCGGACTGTAGTGCCACTAGAAGAAGATGAAGCTGCATGGATGAAGAAGATGAGGAAACAATACTAAACCACCTCGGAACTTGTCCTGCGCTTGCGGAAACAAGAAGAAGACTACTAGGCGAGGACTACTTCAACCACCTTGAGGATCTGAGTAACATTGATCCAAAGGACACTACAATTTCTTAAAGCCTCTAAATGGCTATAAGAGAGGTCAGAAGAAGTAACACATGACCAACAAATCGCAAGAGGAATACAAAAATCGCAAGAGGGAAAAACTACAAGGTCAAAGGGTAAATGGGTCTTGGCCACAAAGCCGAACGTGACAGCACAATTAATGGACCGTCTAACCGTCTGAGCATGACTTTCAAATCAATCACCCTACCTACCTACCAACCCATCTCAACAAACGTGCCGCTGGACCGCGACCAACCGGAAGCGCTTATCAAACATAAGCACAATCAAGCACAACCGCCGACACAGTGACCAATTTATGTATATACAACTGAAAACTAACTCACATCCGATGTTTCGTGCTTCAATGGGTCGCAGACGTTGTTGGGCTCGCAGTCGTTTTATCAGATTTGATTGGAAATACGTCCCAGCAACATAAACAAACTGACAAAGCAGCAGTTATATCCTTATGCTGTATAGAAACCTCCAGGATAACTACAAAGCAGAAGCCAACGTCACTGTTGATGAACAAATTTATTCTTATCGTGGTGGCCGTGGCACCGGAGTCACTCAAAACCGGACGAATGTGGAATTAAGGTTTGGTGGGTATGTATCCAGCCAACGGACGGTGAATGTGTTGTCAAAGATTTGTGTTGCAATCTGTTCCGTCGAAGTGCTCGAAACATCGTATGTCACAACCTTTTTACAAGCCTCAATTTGGCTTCTACTTTGATGTTAAGCTACGATTTGTCCATATATTGGGAACTGTAAACAAAAGACGTACATTTTTACCAGCCGAATTTTCTAGTCCCAAAGGAAGAGCAGTCGAATCATTTCAGCAGCAACATTAGTATACTTACTCACTTATCAGGCCGGCGACCCATGGAGGGTCCGAGCCTGAGCCTTCCATTGTTGACGGTCCTGGGCACGCTGCTTCCAGTCCTCAAGACCAAGCTGTCTTGCATTCGCGATTACTTGGTCTTTATACCGGAGATTCGGTCTTCCTCTCCTTCTCGAAACAGTCGGCTCTGATTCAAAGACCCTCTTTGCTGGAGGGTCGCCTTCCTGTTGTCCATGCGCTCGATGTGGCCGAGCCAGTGCAGTCGAGGGTTTTTTGCCTTCCGGACTACATCCACATCCTGGTACAGCTCGTAGAGTTCGCGGTTATGTCTTCTCCTCCATTCGCCTTCCTCGCAGACGGGACCATATATCCATCGTAGAACTTTTCTTTCGAAGGTACCAAGAATCAACTTTGCAGTTTTGCTTAGCGTCCAGCTTTCGGCTCCATAGAGCAGTACTGGAAAAATAGAAGTTTTGTAGAGCATTTTGGTCCTTCGACTCAGGAGTTTTGAGCCCAGTTGTTTTGACAAACCGAAGTAGCACCGGTTGCCAAGGGCGATTCTACGACGGATCTCCACTGTGATGTCGTTTGTGGAGCTCACGTTTGCTCCGAGGTAGATAAATTCCTTTACTACCTCGAAATTGTACCTATCGATCGTGATGTTTTTTCCCAAATGGTGTGTGGCGGAACGTCGCTCTTGCTCGACAGCATATATCTCGTTTTGTCCTCATTGACCTCAAGACCAGCTCGTTTCGGCTCTTCTTCAATCGCCGTAAAAAAAAGCCTCCACTACGGCACGTTGAGAACGCGCGACGATGTCGACGTCATCTGCGTACCCCAACAGTTGGACCGACTTGTGTGCCTTCCGTGTTTACAGCAGCCCTCCGCACTATCTTCTCCAGTGCCAGATTGAAGAAGTCACACGACAGAGCATCTCCTTGCCGAAATCCAGTGCAAGTATGAAACGGCTCAGAAATCCTTGAGCCGAACTGCACGGTGCATCGCGTGGTGCGACACAACCAGATCAGTTTTCCCCGGATCCCGAATTCGGCCATCGCTTAGAATAGCTCCTTGCGATGAATGCTGTCGTATGCGGCTTTGAAATCGATGAAAAGGTGGTGCGTATCGATTTGAAACTGACTGGTCTTCTCCAGGATTTGTCTTAGTGTGAAGATTTGGTCTATAGGTGGTAAGTACTGGTAAGTGCCGATTAGTGCGGTGCTAAACGGCTTTAGACGTTCACACAGTACGCTGGACAGGATCTTGTAGACGACGTTGAGCAGGGATATACCTCCATAGTTGTTGCAAGAGGTAGGATCGCCTTTTTTTGTGGATGGGGCATATGGAGCTTCGTCTTCCCAAATTTTACAGATGATCTGGTGCACGGTAGGCTATCGGAGCCTGCGGCTTTGTTGTTCTTCAGCCTTTTAATGGCTGTTCCGACTTCCTCAAAGCTAGGTGGGAGGACTACTTCATCGACTGTAGTTGGGATTTCTTGATTCGCTATCACTCTTTCCTGGTCAGGCCCATGAAGCAGTTGTCGGAAGTGCTGCTTAAACACATCCACTATTCCCTGCGGGTCAGTAACAAGGCTACCCTCACGATTTCGAAGAGCCTGGGTGGCTGGGTGGCTGGAGCCTGGGGGCCTGGATTTTTTATATAATCATATATTCCAAAAAAGAACAAATCGGTCGTGGTTCTTTTCACTTCCCATTATACTCATAGCATCGTAATTGAAGGTCCTAAAAGGAAGCCAAAAATGATACTCGATCTCGATTACAACAGAAGCAAGGGAGGTGTTGACAATATGGATAAGTGCCTTGTTGAATAAACTACGAAGAGATGGCTTTTGGCTTATTTTTTAATAACTTTGTGGATGTGGCTACATTTGTGATATATATGGAAAATAATCCACACTTGAAGACTTCAGCAAACCGTAGAAGGTTGTTCCTACAACAGTTGGGTGTGAACAGTGAACCCAGTAACACCGACCGTGGAAAACCCTCCACTAAGGGCTCTAGAAGGACGTGATTATTCTTGCAGAACAAAAAGCCCCTTTCCCCTTTGTGCTGAACATTCAGTGGATATATAACTCAATCACCCCGATTACCAAGGTCGTTTAACGACTTGTGTCGAAACGCCTCTGTGATGTCGGTATTACTATTATCGATAAAGTAGTCGTTTTACGCCACAAAACGACTTCTGGCGATAAGCTTATGTGGAACGTTTTTTTTTGTGTGACACTTGTCGTGCATCGGTGTTCCGAAAGTCGATTTACTACACCAAAACGACAAGCAACACGACAAAAGAAGGCGGTTTGAATTTTGTGAACGACTCTAATGGAAAAACAAGTAAAAACGTGAGTTTTCTTTGTGTTTTAACTGGAATGGTGTAAAATGTATTTGGTGTTAATTATTTATATCTCAAGGATGCAAATTTCCAGCCAATACAAATAAAGCGACTGGTTAAACTGATGGATGAAGTCGGCACTGAAGACGAATACTTTATGTCCCAAACTTTATGTTTGATTTCGTCCAGCAAATAAGCAAACGCCACCTTATTTAGTCTAAAATACTTGTTAAATCTTTAAGAAACTTATTAATTTATTCAGAATTGTACAATGCATGTATCTTACTTGGCATCTGGTAAATCAAATGGATTGCATTTTAATCGAATACTTTTTCTGATCTTAATTAATTCCCTTTTCTGCAATTCTTGATAGTCGTTTTCTTCACTAATCCAATAAATAACCGTAGCAATGCTGTCCATATTTACTTTAAATTCCACGAATAATTTAATTAAGCAAACACCTCAAAACAAGAATTTAAAAATGTGTATTCCAGTAGAATTTACCCCATTTGACGAATTGATCTGTTAAATTGATAGGAAGCTTTTGAGCGGCAGTTTTGGAATGTGTGTGGAACAAACGCTCGAGTCGATTAAGGTTCGTAATACCGATGCTTAAACGCCTGTAAAGTGACTCGACTCTCAAAACGCCTTGTGTCGTTCAAGTGACACGACTTTTTCAAAAAAATAAAAAAAAATAATCTCAAATGAATAAAGAACAAAAGTGATTTTCTGCATTTCCAGCTGTCTATATGCACACCCGGGTATGTTGGGTGTGGATAGAAGAGGTAAATCGTATAAAAAAAGTTGGAACAATATTTTAGGAGGCAATCGAAAAGCCCGTTCAACTGCTTGCCTACGCGGACGACATTGACGTGATTGGACGAGCACAGCGAGCTGTCAATGAGGCTTTTGCTGGCATTGATGCGGAAGCGGCTAAAATGGGTTTGGCAGTGAAACAGGGCAAAACCAAGTACAGGCTGTCATCACGAAAGGACGCACAACATCGACGTCTTGGACAGAGCGTCATAATGGGCAGCAGAAACTTTGAGGTAGTCAAGGACTTCGTCTACCACGGCTCTGCAGTAAACAGGCACAATAACACCAGTACCGAGATCAAGCGCAGCATTACTCTTGCCAATCGCTGTTTCATTGGGCTCAAGAGACAGTTGAGTAACAGAGCCATCTCTCGAAACACCAAGTTGACTTTATATAACACTCTAATCATCCCTGTCCTGCTCTATGGCGCAGAGATATTGACGCTAGTGAAAGCGGATGAAGAAGCTCTTGGTCGTTTTGAGAGAAAAGTTTTGCGTGCGATCTTTGCCGTCTGGAGGAGGAGATTCAACCACGAACTGTACGGGCTGTACAGCGGCATGCACCTAGTTAAGCGTCTTCGGATCCAACGCTTAACGTCACGTAGAGCGGATTGACACCACAACTCCGTCCCGAAGAGTCTTGCCATTGGAACAACGCAACAGAGAGCGTCCTAGAACGAGATGGCGCACACAAGTGGCGCAGGACCTCAAGCAACTTGGTGTGCACAACTGGAGGCAGCTGGCGAAAGATCGTGCTGGCTGGAGAGGCTTGTTGGTCGAGGCCCAGGTCCACCCCGGACTGTAGCGCAAACAAAGAAGAATTGAAAATCCCAAGTCGATACAGGCACCTAGATTCTAGGTCCTAGAATTCAAAATACATCAATTTGAAAATCAAAACACACTCCTTAATGCATATCTTCCTGCATTTGTCAACAACTCGATTCCACGGTCAGTGTGATAATAATAATAATAATATGGATGGCGCTACCGCCCATAGAGGGTCAGGGACTAGCTTCTCAGCAACCATTCGTGTTGTACGTGCTATTGTTCTATCACGAGTGGAAGGGACCTACAGTTTTCTGCCGACTCCGAACGACCAAGTGCGGTCAGTGTCAACATTTGATTAATAAGGACCGAAATAATCACTTAGTCATAATACACGGAGTACACCAGTCCCTCACTCAATAGAAGAGTGAATCAACCGACGCATACATGGCGCAGAACAGCAATGAGTCACGACACCAACAGAGCTAAGATAAGACATTTTGGCAACCACCCCACGCGGTGATGCATGATTGCAGACGCAGTCACACATCATTTCAGAAGTGCACGAGATCCAACAGAACCGTGACGGTTTTCTCGAGCTTTTCATTGAAATTCAGCACTTGGCAGATAGCCCACTTCACCTCCATTCGCTGCTCACAAGCACAAATCAACTGCTACCCAAATCCCTGCTGAATCACAACACATTTCCATACATTAACAAGTAGTTTTTCTTTTTATTTTAAATGCAAAAAGGATACATACAAATAACGATTTTCCTTTCTGGGTTTTGCTCCAATAGATACGCCAACAAGGAGTTGGTCTTTCTTAGCTTACATTGATTGTTTACAAGAGATTTATAAATATACAATAGAGACTGTGCACAAACGGTGATTTTCTTAAAGACGAACAACACAAGGCTCCGCGCAGACCCCGACAGATCCCCCCCCGAATTTACAAGCCACAACGTCGCATGTCGCCACTGACCGGTCGATAACGATGAGTATGAATACGAATACAAAATGTGGATCCTAGGCATAAACATGAGAGTCTTATCTTAAAAATTACATTTGGTTTATTTTTTTCGGATACACTCTACTATGATTGAGTATGACTGAATGTCGATGTCCTAAGATTGGTGGGATTGATTCCAGAAGTGTGTGCGCGCAGTGGGTGATTGTGTGTTTTTCGATTTTATCAGTTGAAGAATAGGAGACACGTTGTCGTGCGACGCTAATGCGGAATGGATACTCAGACTTGTTTCGATGTTTGTTGCAGGATACTCGAGATCGGTGTGACGCCGAGGAGATTCCCGGTGAACGACAGCAGCACGGAGTAGTTGAAGTACCAGAACAGAACGAACAGCACGGCGAAGATGACATCTGTAAGGGAAACAATATCAATTGAAAATTAGTCGAGAGATAAGACGTGTTTTATCTACAATATGAGTGGACGACGATAGGCAAATCGATTGGGCAAGAATTTTTTTCTGTTTCACTTACGAATCGTTACACGTTCCCATTCCTCGACCATGTATAATTCGGTGACCATCAAGTATCTGAACCACCAATACTTTATGAAGTCAATTAGTTTACCAATCATGATTCTATAAGAGCGACACGGCGATTAATTGGAGTGCAGAGACCAGAGGCAACTAACTGATGTCTGATGACGGCATGCACACGACTTTTTACAATTTATTATTGTAAATCAACTCGAGTCCACTATCAGTTGCCTAGCAGTGCCGATGGGGAGAGGGAGGTCTTGACAGGTGGAGGCCTTCAGAACAGTGATGCCAATCGCGCTGTTTTTTTTTGAGTGTTTTATTTGACGATAGGCGGTGGCTTTAAAGAAGCGTGAGTAGAAAAGAAAATCATTGGCATACACTTTAATATGGATTACGCTTCATTCCGTAATGTACCAGCGGATAGCTTCCACAGCGACTACACACGTGCTGAGTCCAATTTTTAACATATGACTGCCTCCATCGGGTAGGATTTAAGGAAGAGAATGTTGGTATGTAGAACGCAAGTTCGAATTTAAGGCACGCCTGTCGTAAGACGCGACTAAAATCCAAGACCTGAGGTTTTAGGATACGCCCCAGTGCTCGTTGAATATTACGGTTACAAGCTCGCGAAGAAATTAATGGAAAAGAACGACGTGCCAATCTCAATCATAGATCGTTTCTGACAATACATGCTTTTTGAATATTAGCGGCCAGTCTGTGGTGTTATGGCATCCTACTGGTAGTTTGACCAGATGCTACAGTCTGGTGCCACGGGAGATCAGGAAGCCCCTGAAGGTTCAGTCTGATCGCTTGAGGTTGCCCCCCAAGTGGAAGTATCGTGGTGGCTGCCGGTCGTGAAGGCCGATAACTCCGAGACTTGAAAGGAATATGATCTGATTATCTGTGTGGAGTTGCAAAACACAACCCGTTGCTACGACCCAAAGAGTTGCAGAGGCTTTAGATCGGCCACACCACTTCCCCAAGGTTCTCCTCCTAAGTCCATAAAGTTATTTCAAAACTTGGTACTTGGAAAAATGGTCCTGGGAGTAAAAGAACTCGTGGTATAAGGCTAATCGCCAGGTTAATCAATTACTCATCTGTTCTCAGGCGACTGGAGTCTGGTCTTTCAGACGTCAAAGCGGAATGGTTGTCTCGGTAGAGAAGATTTAGGTGGAATTCTCCAGGGAAAGTAACGAAAAAAGTTGGCAGAATAGTGACAGTTGAAGTAGTTGTCCCATCAGACCGGGGTATTAAGGAATCCAACTGAAGCAACCAATTGGCTGCAAAGCCTGACCAGAGGCCCTGAATCTTAGTCTCAGCCTGATCGGGCGGTTGGATCCCTTGTTGGAATGTCGTGGTGACTGTCGTTTAAACCTGAATAGCGAGAAGAGTTGGGCATAAATACCAACGCATCGTGGAGACAATCACTCGTGGTGATCGTGATTGACCCTGAGATGTGCATGGAATTATGACATAACTCAGCCTGGAGTTGGATTACAAGCTGTAGAGCAGCAGCGGTGTTAGAGAGGCCTTGCCCTTATCAAAGGGAAAGCAGAATCCCTTAAGAATGGAACTCAAGTGGTACTTGATGCCAGACTTAAGACGTTTTCCTGATTCTGAGTGTCAGGACCCCGTGGTATTAAGCCTTCACGGCAAGTGATCACGTTAATCCAAACACCCACTTGTTCTCAAACCACTTAATGGGACCTAGAATGTCATGCTGACTCTGATTGGCGGATTTTGAGAAGCTTTTCCTAGCAAATATTCTCCGACGAATGCGGTAGAAGCTAGTTGCAGGTCCACATCGAACTGTCGTGCCACCATGCACTCCCGGTCCGTTGTCAGTGACTCGTGGCAGGAGGAGTTGATCGGGAATTAGAACTTCAATGACATCCGTCGTCATGCATTCCACTTGTTGGTAGCAGTTCATATCTGCTCGTTACGAATTGCGAACTTCGCTAAAACTGTCACTTCATTCGTATGGAGTTCTCTCATTCGCAGAGAACTGTGGGTACAAACTGACACATCAGCGCGAATTTTGTGGATTGCGTTTGCCTCTTGACAGTTCGCAAAGAAACAATTTAACGTCGATAATTAGGACACTTCAAGTGACTTTTGTCGGTAAGAAAACTCAATAGTTCAATTCCAATTTTTTGCCTACCAAGGACTATAACTTTTGATTTATATTTGCTTGGAAATGTTTATTTCTGAAAGTTCACGTTCGCAGTTCGCGGCTCATACGAATAGCCCTTATCTCTCTCTCTCTCTCATTAGGGCGTATAAGTTGTCAATTTTTTGACATAAAGCACCGAACGCAACGGATTCCATGAGTTTGGGCCTTTAGACCAAGCACAGGAGCCACCGCAAATATACACGGCCGCCACGTGATGTTTATATTTGTCCTTAAAAATCCATCATCGTCTGGAAGACATTATTGGTGATAAAAGTGATTGCTCTCGTGCAGATGACAAGCAGCTTTTGCCTTCGAAATCACGTCTACGTCCCCGAACTTTGTTCTTGGATTATTCTTGTCCATTAAAGGTCTGTCATTGGACGCATACATTCTGTTAAAGGAACCACGGGTAAACACTGCTGTAATTCCAGACTAGGTTTAGTATTTTTCCACTTCTTTTTCTACTTAGGACCCAAAATGCCTCTCCAACCAGAACGATCTCTCGCCAGCTACCTCCAGTTTCGCACACAAAGACGATTGAGGTCCGCCTCGACGTGTGTGCGTTAACTTGTTCGTGAACGTCCTCTGTTGCGTTGTCACACAGGCTCAGAGTCGAAGAGTTCTGCCGCAGAACAACAAAAATGATATGTCTTAAAAGACTGACACAGAAACATCTCTTCATGTTGTAATCACCCTAGCTGCTGGCAACGACGCTGAAGAATAGCACTTCAAATGGCGGAGTATTCTCGGAGAAGAAGATTTCATAAATAACTTTTCAGATTGTAAAGGAAGTAGCCTGCCCATAGACTGAATGGATCAACAATGCCTCCGTTCAGTCGATGAAATCGTAAGAAGGCACATTAAAGAGACGTGTCATCTGCGTTACCGCCTGCAGAAGGCATATTCAAGATTGGGAATTACTGACTTAAAGCACTTAAGACACACAGCTAGACAATGTGGAGCTTTTTTTTATGTTTGTCTGAGGTGATTGAGGTAACGCTAGACTGGAGACTGGAATCTAAACTGATCCATTTGTACTACCAGCAGCAACCTCGGGATGTAGGTGAGCGGGCTGCCAGCGAAATCTCCAGCACACTTGTGATACCCATAGTCAGACTACTACCACTGATCGACAACTCCAGTGATAGTGCCGTTAACTTGATCCCAACGGCAAATGGTGACTGGAGCAGATTTGAAAACAGAATAAAAGCGTTGCTTTTACTGGGATTCGAACCGGAGACCCTCTAACCAAGGGCAGGCACTCAACCAACTGCGCGCCATCCAGTAAACGATTTCGAGCTTAGTCGAGAATATTTTCCTGAAAAAGCCAAATAAGTGGGAACGTGTGACAAGGACACGATGTCAACTTGACTGTGAACAGTTAAAGTAAGAGCAGAAGTAATTGTCAACGCTAGGGCTAGGAGGCTGTGGATTTGTTGGAATGTGCACTTGAACCTCGGCGTCTAGGTTTGAATGCCAGATCGACAGAAATAATGTTCACGGACCCACCTCTTTCGAGTCACTGAGTAAAAACTGTCTGTCTAGAAAAAGCTTCTCTAATTTGGCCGTTCGGAGTAGGTATAAAACTGTAGGCCCCTTCCACTCGTGAGAGAACAATAGCACGCGCAACACGAGTGTTTGCTGAGAAGCTAGCCCGTGGACCTCTACGGACTGTAGCGCCTCCCATACTATTTTATCATTATTTGAAGCATGAAAGAGTCTTAGTATAACTCTGAATGCAAGATCAGAGATCTATGAAGAAACCACCAGCCGTGAACTGTTTCCTTTCAAAGTTACCACCGGCACGATGCGGGCTAGTTTATAGAGTACAAGTTGCCTCAGATGCAAACAGCAGCAAATAAAGTGTCGTCTGCGGAAATACAGTGGACGCTCCCCAAGTCAAATTTCTTTCTAACTCGAATTTTTCGTTCGCCATATTTTGGTATTCCCTTCAATGAATGCTCGAACTCTCTCTAAATCGACCTAATTTTGATATCCCGTGAAAATTCGACTTTGGTGGAGTCCACTGTATCGGCTATACCATGATCACTTAAAACTGCACTTTAGCCTGTTCTGTGACTGCCCGCTGTTTGCAACTGAAGCAAATAATCACCACTTTGACGACGCAAACTAAATTCCCATCAAAAACCTTTTAATTTAAGCAAAAAAGACCGATCAAGCTGAAACTCTAAACGACACTAATTGCCACAAAACGTGCTTGAGCTCCCATGCCACCCAATTTCAAGAAGCCTTATCGTTTGCAAATATTTCGCAATGCACTCTTAAAACCCTCCACAACACGCTGATCCACATTATAAATCTCCATCCAGCACATGTAAACATTCCTCAATGGTAAACAAATTTTCGCTTGTTCACACAATTTCCATCCCGATTTGGCATCACTAACGAGTCCGCCCACCGAAACTCGATTCACACCTTCAGTATGAATTTTGCGATTTGTTTTCATTGCGAGTGTTGCCGTGGCGCGGATAACGTATGCGCGACGCCCAAGGCAAAACTGAAGCCATTTATGGGCTACTCGCCGTTGAATATGACTCAAACTCTCGTGATTGCCGAAAAATTCTTTGCCTTACCGAGAACCTTATCTCGACAGTTGCTATCTCAAATCAAACGCCACTTACGTATCGTGATGCGCTCCCATTTCTCGACGATGTACAGTTCGGTGACCATCAGATAGCGAAAGTACCAATAACTGAGGAATTCTTGCAATTTTTTCAGCATCTTAACGAACAGCACACACTGGCACACACGCTTTAGATTGGAAATTTGTTTAGAGCGAAGAAAAACCAAAGATTCTACGAGATTACCGGCGCGACCTGCAAAATGAGATTCTCGCGATGATCTTATTTAAAAGGAGAAACAAGAAAAATACGTGGTCGGGCCCGGTGGTACTGCGGTTTGAGAGATACGATGTGACAGATTGCAAAAAAAAGGGATCATTGGCGAGACTCGATGATGAAGGTGTTACCATGATGAAAATGCGGGTGACACTGGCGTAGTAGACTTTTTTTTTAATTTAGGGCGTGGTACTGCTTTATCAATTATCGCCTGTGGGTTGTCCAAAAAAGGGGGCATGGTACTGTTTTCTTCATTATCACATATTTGTTGTCCAAAAAATTATTAGTATACATGTACTGTCATTTCCTTGAATACAAATCCAATTAGTAGCAAACGTAGCATTTAGGAAATTGTGCAAGACACGATAAGTGCCGTAGACACTCGAAAATTGCCGTGCTTGTTGGTTCGAGTCGACAATGTTAACGCTCGTTACTACAATTTGTCTATAAACTTGACAAAAGCGGCGTTGACACTAAGCATAGACACTAACAAAGACACTAATATGTCGAAACGACTAGCTGACGACAAATTGGAAAAAAATCAAAAATCTATTGTCTGTCAACTTGTAGTAATGAGCGTTCACATCGACGATTTTGGTCCGTCAAGCACGGTTGTCAAGCGAATCGCATCGACAAATTGATGAGAGTGAACGCCGCTAATGTCAAAAAATATTTGACAAGGAAGCTCCTAATATTAGCTGTCAGAATCAGACGTGTCATTTATATTTCTCTACCACAGAATTTAAGCTAGTTTAACTGCATGTATTGCATTTTTGAGTTCAACAACAAATATCAACGAACATTCCTACCACCAATTGTTGCACATCTCTAGCACCAATAGCAATCGAGTATCGTCCAAGGCTAGACCAAAAAAAGAAGAAAAAGAAATAAAATTTTGTCAGCACATCTGTCAAAAGTAGTCGCATTTTTGACTGACAGTCATTTGATTTCTCTAATTGCAAATTTGTATTCCTGTGCATCTGTTCAATTAAGTCCCCAAAACAATGGCATCCGAAGCCGCTAAGGATCAAAAACCAAACGACAAAATTATTCAGGAATTTCAAATCTTACGAAATGAACAACGAAATCTGGTAAACAATCTAAACACCCTGGAAATGGACCTTAAAGAACACAAGTGAGTGAACACCCTAAACCCTAACCTCGAATAATATGAAAAAAAAATCAGCCCAATATATTCTATCATGCCCATATTCGATTATCAAATGTATTTTATCCCTCCCTCGCTATAGAACTGTGATAGAAACCCTCAAAGTAGTCGATCAGGATCGAAAATGTTTCCGTCTCATTGGTGGTGTGCTATGCGAACGAACAGTAAAGGACGTACTGCCGCAACTGATGGAAAACAAAGAGTTTATTGAGAAAACCATCACCGTGATAAATGAGGACCTCAACAAGAAGGGAACGCAAATCAATAAGTTCAAACAGGAGCACAATATTCGAATTCGTGGCGAACAAATGCCCGAGAGTAAAGAGGACGACAAAAAATCGGAATCATCGGCGTCGGCAAATCCAAATCGAAATGTTCTCGTCTCCAATTAATGCCTCTAAGCCTCTGCGAGGTGAGCCTTAATGCTGCCGACAACAGAGAGCATCTGAAATCGTTGCAATTTCCAGTCATTGCCTATAATTAACTTAAAGTTGTTTTTTTTTCTTTTCTTTTCTTTTTTTTCTTTGTATTACGTTATAATTATTAATTATAAACAAAAGAAGAAAGAACACATGTATAACTCTATTAACACACGGAGAATTCTCAGAAAATTTTGCAAAAGGGTCTTGTAGCGTTAGTATGAAGGAAGAGCAAACGTAATAAAAACATTAAAGAAACCAAATGACAAAATTATGAACAACTTTTGAACACCCAGCGTTAGGAACTTCATCTAAGTTATTTAAAATAAAATTTTAACATCAAACATCTTGCGATGGATTCAATGTTGATGGGCGCCTGTGTCCTAGAAGGCAGTTTTCTTTCAGTTTAGGGAATGTCTTGCTGATCAATAAACGGGGTGTTGGTAGAGTGACATAATCGCTCGAATGCCCCTGTTTTTTTGTTGCCCTCCGTGACCTGAGGACCATATATTTGGGAAAGGGGTTCTCGAAAAATCTGCATATTCGAATCACGATCCACGTTTTAAGTCCGTAGCATGAACGTTCAATCCGAACGGGTCGTTAATCGCTTCGTTTACATCAGAGTGCCCGCTTCCACCCATGGCTCTCTGCGTTCCAGAAGGTTTTACGTTCAAGAAGAAGGCAGCAAATCAACTGAGCGGAGCACCAAGAAGGGAACTGCACAACGGTCGAAGTTGGGATCGATTCTCTTCAACATCTTCACGGCATATCAACCGCGTCCAACCAACACAGGGAACTGTTGTCTCTTCGCAGATGACTCACTGACTCAGCTCGATGTCATCACTGATCGTCAAGCGAAAGGTCGAAATCCAGGCGGTGACCAAATTTTGACTGCTTCACCAAATGGGGTGTTCGTAAAAATGCTGGAAAATCGGTACATACTTGTGCGTTTAAGGAGACCATCCCGAGATGGATGCAGATCAGCAGTCAAATGTTGGAGCTTAAATATAGTGCTCACTACAGGTACGGATATGTCAGATAACAGGCAAAATAGTCAAGTATCTTGGCGTTAACTTCACGGAAAGATTGAAGTACAACAACCACTCGAAACTGAACCTTACCCAAGCTTTTTTTTAGGAATAAAATTATATGTTGTAGAGGAGACAATTCTGAACAACATTTGTTCTACGACTTTTCACATAACTCACCTGGGTATGTGACAGGTGACTTCGACGTTTTATTGGTCATTGATGATCTGACCATAAATACCCTGTCCTTATGTTATGTCACAAATTCGGAGTTTTTCGGAGTCGGATTCGTTAACCCTTTAATGCCCACTGGTCCATTTTGGGCACGCACTCCTTGAACAAATAGTTGGTCCAGCAAAAATATTTCAAACTGCGTGCGAATAGTTTTATTACATTCTGCTAAGAAGCTAAACAGAATGCCGTTCGAATCCAACTGCATTTGAAGGCTTGGAATGCAGTTGAGTCTGCGCCGGACTACGATACGCATATTTTTTTTATAAATTTGCCATTTTCACATATGAATATTTCTGGTAAATCGGTAGAATCCGACTCCGAATTTGTGACATAACATAAAGACAGCGTATTTATGGTCAGATCATCAATGACCAATAAAACGTCGACGCTCGGAATCTGGACCGGATGCATTGTGCAACAATCAATTGCACCTTCGTTATATCCAACGCTACACTCTTCACAAAGATGTCGCCTAGGTTATCGTAAACTAGAAAAGAGTTACAAATCTAGTTTGGAGTTGTCCGTCATCGATGATAAATCGCATGCCAAAGTGCAAGCTTCCTCAAAAGTTCGACAATCGTGGTGACAGCATTGAATATGTGCCTTCGTACTACGGCATCGATGTTTCCACAGTCGCATGGAACGACAACAAAGTTGTGAATATGGCTTCCACGATGGCTGGAATCAAATCGTCCGATGAAACGGCAGCGACAACAACTCCAGCCGTTCAGCGTTTAACCAAAATGTCTAGAGCGGTGGAATCATTTGAGTGCCCCAACGCCTCATACACGCACACAGCAAATGCATGGGCGGCGTCGATCTAATGGACCCGTGCTTGGGTCGATGTCGATGTCACATCCGCATCAAATCACGCAAATGGTCACAACGCCTTTTCTACCACGTGTGACATGGCCACCATCAACGCTTGGATGTTATATAGATGCCACTACGAATGTACAGCACAAACTACGAAACCACTAAAATTGTACAAATTTATCATGGCCACCTGGCTTCCAAAATCCGACACACTGGTCGCCCATCAAATTTGGAATCGAAGATCGCCACCAAGCGAGGTAAAATGAATGTTGCTCATTTGCCACCAAAGATTAATGATTAGACACAATTGGCCACTTGCCAGAGCACGATACATTCGATATCGATGCAAAAAACCTGGATGCAACTCACGAACTCGATTTGTTTGCCGGAAATGTCAAGTTCATCTGTGCCTCACCAGTGAAAAGATCTGTTGCATGGAATTTCACACATCTTTTCAATTTGTTTGTCTGTAATGCCCAGCGTGCCCAAAATGGCACGCACTACCTGGAGTCAGGTGAGTTATTTGAAAAGTCGTAGAACAAAAGTTGTTCAGTATTGTCTCCTCTAAAACATACAATTTTCTTTCCCCAAAAAAACTTGGGCATTAAAGAGTTAAGAAGACCTACCTAGGCTTCCATCGCATCCTTTGATGCGTAAGCAAAATGGATTCAGCCAGAGGACAGAATCTGCTGCTCTACAAGCAGCTAAAACAACCGATCTTAACGTACGGATTCCCCACATGGCACACCATTTCTAAGACCAGCATGGAAAAGCTCTCGATTTTCGAAAGGAAAATACTGTATTCCTCTATTTTCATCTAAATAACTAGAGGTCTGGGAAAGGAAATCGGACCCATATTAGTCTTTTTGGTAATTTTGAACCTTGTACGACCTAAGCAAATGGCAGTAATTACCGATTTGCTTGAATGTCTAAGAATTATCCCTTTTTTATGTTGTAACTTTGTGCAGAGTTTTCAAAATGTATGTATCCGCATGTGTTATTTATTACGTTCTTCTTCTTATACTTCCAGAATCCGTTGATACATTCTGCGCTCAGCTGCGCACCCCATACAATTTTTTTTTTGTGAATTAACATCGCTCAAATAATTAATCTGTGTAACAATACAACTCGGCTGCTCTAAAGAAGAAAAATGTACAACTTTGGGACTTCTCCCTTGCATTCTTGGATTCGATTATTTGAATGTCTGCTACACATTTCTCACAAGTTAGACATTAAGAAATGGCAAGCAAGATCACAGAAAGAAAAAAGTTTTGTTGCGTACAAGAATAGCCACATTGAAAAACGATTTCGGGATGAAATGGGGCTGTTAGTTGACATGCCAAAGCAAGTAGCAGGCAATACGAACGATGGTAACACAGCGAGAACATTTTTTAAAAACGTTGAGATGAGCACGGATTTAACAGGCATCAGCATTGATTTGATCTACCATTTCTGAATTTTACTCGAGGCAATATCGAGTGAATATGAAATTGATGCAGGCAAGCTTACAAGCTATGCCAATGAAACAAGCGTCTTTCAGCAACGTCTTTGCCTGCAAGCATACATAAACTTCTGATACGCTCAAAAGAGATAATTCAAGCCTGCGTAATGCCACTTTGTGGTGGCCCGTGGCGTTGTGGGTATGTGCGTCGACTCCTACGCACTTGGACCTACCTGTCTAGGTTCGATTTCTGGTACGACAAGAAATACTTTTTCATGGCCCAATTTCTTTCGCGTCACTGACAATGCTCAAAGAGTATAACTGTGTAGAAAAAGCTTCGCAAATTTGGCCGTTCGGAGTCGGCATAAAACTGTAGGTCCCTTCCACTCGTGATATAACAATAGCACGCACAACCGGAGTGGTTGCTGAGAAGCTAGGCCCTGGCCCCTTTACGGGCTGTAGCGCCACCCATGTTATTATATTATTATATAATGCCACTTGGTCAATTGTCCGAGGAAGTCCAAGAAGCGAGCAATAAGGACTACAAACGATGCCGAGAGCATTTTAGTCGTAAATCCTTCAGAAAAGATACGAATTGAAATGTATTAATATCATCAGATCCATATCATTCGAGTCGTAGCGCAGCGCCCCATAGAAAAAGGAACCCACTGCCTCAAGAATGTATTGCCCTGTTAAAGGCTCCCGAAGTACGAGTAGCACCACCTAGTAGCAGTTCCGATGAAGACGATGATGAGAGCGACTAACTGCAAGTCAAGGAAAAGACATAAATTATCATGCCGACGGATGAACCACATTATCGGCCCGCAAAATCAAAAACGAAAATATTCCCTCCGCAATCAACCTGCCGGTTTCCGGATCGCTGGATTTGAACAAAATCGGTCCAGTGGTCTTTTAGTTAGAGACGTTTGCATCCATGAGGTTTATGGAGGATGGTTGGCGTTGGCTATACGCCCCCTATCGGTGACCACATATGGCTATGGTTCACCGAATAGAAAAATCCATAGTTTAGCTTCGCCAAGCGCAGCAGGAATAAAGTTCCGCTGGATGTGGAAAATAACACTGTGCGTAGCATGAAAAATCCACCGCAGAGCGTGGTTCATGTTCTTTGAAACTTAAGGCATTCTCTGTGTTTACCTACTTGCCTACCTTCGATGGAAAATAATAATTTGCTTCCAATTAGAGCATTCGAATATAAAAGCCCTAAACCACGTGGCACCACAAGGAACCTTGTCTATGACGTTTATATTCGCATACTCACCTATATGCGCACCACCATGAGTTGACAGTTGTCATGCATGCAGTTCGTAAGTGTTTACAAAACCATATTCAGAGTGAACACAAATTAAACGACATTTTTACTCCAAATGAATAACACCTACATACACTCCATGAATTAATTATTATCTTAAGAAGAAACATTATGTTTGTACAATTTCACACATTAGCTTGCAGTTAGTTATAGCCAATTACTTAGACTAAGCCCCTTTGACTCCTGACGCCTCCACCTGGCGCTCGAAATGTCGCTTCCCTCCAGATTTCTGCCACAGTCGCACGTCCTTGATGGCGATGTCGTGCGACACGGCCTTGCACATGTCGTAGATCGTAAGTGCTGCTATCGAAACAGCGGTGAGGGCCTCCATTTCGACGCCGGTCTTGCCCGAGCACCGCACTGTGGCTGTGATTTCAACCGAATTCTCTGCCTTTTTCAGCTCCGCCGTCACTTTGACTGAAGACAGGAAGATGTTGTGGCAAAGTGGAATCAGTTCGGCGGTTTTCTTTGCGCCCATTATTCCAGCGATTTGTGCCACTGACAGGACATCGCCCTTGGCAATGCTGTTGGAGTCGATGAGAGCGGCGATTTTTGGGCCGACAGCTACGACTGCCTTTGCAGTGGCTTCTCGGTCGGTTGTAGCCTTCTCCGAGACGTCCACCATCTTGGCTCGGCCATCGGCATCGATGTGGGTTAAGTGACACCAGCGCTGTTGTTGTCCGTGCGGAGAGTGGTGTCCAAGAAGTGAGCTTGGATTCGGAGTCTTCGAGGTAAGTGCAGACTGGTGAACTGAAAGAAACAAAGAAATAGAAACGAAAACCGTTAGATGCGAATGACAGTTGCAGTGAAGTTCAACAGAACTGACCTTAAATAACTTAGAGAAGAGTTTGAATCTATTTTTCAGCGAATACTATCCACCAATGAGTATCATCGGGCGGTTTTCCATTTGAGACAGGTTCAACATGCCTAAACAAAATTTCATGAGAAAATCGTAGCGAGAAGGCCCAGGAGGCATTTGAAAGATTGCGGCCAAGGAGAACAGAATTTGCGACGCAGGGAAAGTCTGACCACAACACCATCAAGCCATCCATGGGCCGCAAGTTTCTAGACTATCGTGTCTTACCCGCGTGCTGCTTCTTCTTTCGCTTGACAGCAGTAGAAATCAGAGCAACCAAATCCTCCTCCGAGCATTTACTCCTAATCGCGTCGCGAAGGGAGAACTCTTTGTTCCCGAACAAGCAGACCTGAAAATCATTCCCTCGCAAGTTAAAACGAACAGATCTTGTGTCAAAATAGTCGCACACACCTTTATGTTCCCATCAGCGGTTAGCCTCAATCGATTGCACGTGCCACAGAAGTGCTCGGTCATGGAGGTTATGAAGCCCACCTGGCCCTTGTACCCAGGAACAGCGAACGCCTTCGATGTGTCATTGGGCCCATTCGGCAGAGCCTCAAAGTTGGGCCAAGTTTTTCGAATCATTTCGACTGTTTCCCTATCAAGAAGAATAATTTCGGTTAGCTTATCTTATCTTGCCGTTTTGTGCTTGTTCGGCAATCAACTCACTTGAAGGACATCAATCGATCGGTCTGCCACTTGTTGCCGCTGAAGGGCATGTACTCGATGAATCGCACATCGATGTTGCGATCCTTTGTGAACTCCACGAAATCACAGATCTCATCCTCGTTGAAGTCCTTCATCAGGACGCAGTTGATCTTTGGCTTGTAGCCCAGTTGAATGGCCAGATCAATGCCGGCTATCACCCGTTCCCATCCCTTGCGGCGGGTGATCTCCTCGAACTTGTGCGGTTTCAGAGTGTCCAAGCTGATGTTCAGCGAATCGAGACCAGCTCGTTGCATGGGCACCAGCAGCCTTGTCAGCACAAGGCCATTGGTTGTGATGCCAACATTTTCAAGATCAGGAATGTTTTTGAGTTTTTCTGAAGCGAAAAAAAATGAGATGGGAGCACTGTCAGATGAGATGATGGTATGGGTGGACATCGACGTACCAATGATGTCGACGATGTCACGTCGAACTGTTGGCTCTCCGCCGGTGAGGCGAATCTTTCGAACGCCTTGTTCGACAAAGATTCGGGCCAAATAGAAGATCTCGTCTTTCGTGAGCAGGTGTGCCTTGGGACTGAGCGGTACGCCATCGGCGGGCATGCAGTATTTACCTAGGGCGAGATAAAAATCACTATCACTGTCAAAATGTAACATTTAATCGATTCAGTAGATAAGAGTGAACAGCCAGAAAACGGTTGAAGATAAGAAAGCAAAAAATGAAGTACATTCCAGCGACAGTACATTTCTGTCTGCCGATAGCAGGCCTTGGATGTTGAATCATTCGCCGTGATTTGGCATTTTTGCTTGAGATTGTGCGCGGAGAACTTGGAAACACATTTTAAACAGAACTGGTTCAACTTGAACTGCTCAGCAACAAGGTTACATATTGGGTGAATGCTGCCTTGCTTAACCCTTCTGTCAATGAGACCTACTCAGACAAGACCTTTTCCATTTTTTTCTGATAGTGTAGCTAACTTTGCCAAATTTCCTGACTTTGTAAGAGCAGACATTTTGAATGCTTTAGTGTGGACAATAAATTGAAAATTTAAGTGGGTGCGAAAAAATAACTAGTTTTTCTACAACAACCCCTAGAGTCAATGGAATAGGTCCGGCCAGACCTTGCTGCATATCGTATGGAGAAAAGCATAGTTTTCGCATTTCATTCGAATAACAAAATATGAGAGCAAAGGTATCATTGCTGTCAATCAGTAGTCATTACTAGAGAGAATTAGAAGCAAATCGGCAACAACATGCTATACGAAAGTTAATTATTACGGCTGACGAAATCAACGCATACAACTGGAGCCGCCGCCGGATGTTAGCAGGCTTGTGGCGGATTATGTTCGCGATGGAGATATGTAATTATGATGTGGAGACAAACTTTATAGCTCTGGTGAATTACTATCAAAACATATGTAAACCAGAAGCACGGTCTAGGGAGCCAATTTTTTTTCAGACTTGAACCAAAATAAGGTCCGCTTTCAGCATGAATAAAACGACGAAAGTGGCTTAAAATAAGAATTTATGTTCACTGACGTTCACTGACACTATTACAACATGAAAGCGAAATCATTAATTAAATACGAATAATTACAGTGTTTGTTGATACAACGATAGCTTAGCTTCGTATTGTGAACTCATTTCCTGATGGTGCGCACTTCTTTGAACTTTCACTGATTTGAATATAAAATCTGTGATCATCTTGATCTTGAATGGCGTAACTATAAGCAATTGCTTGTATTTTCTGAACAATTTGAGCTGATTTATGATCTTGCCCGTGTGAACAAACGGATGATGGTAGATAAAATAAATTAACGAAAGAACGGCGCAAAAGTTTGAAAGTGATCATCGTAAGAAATGACTGCCATTGCACTCAAACTCGAAAAAAGATTACACCTGCGTTCAGTGTAGAATTTAAATATATATATATGTAAATCTGTCAATGTCCGTTGACCTCTAATCCGTGACTGCCCCTCATGCTCGTAGTTTCTTCACCGACTGCCGATCGGGACAGGCCGTCCATCAGACGCTCGCAAACTGCCAGCATTCAGGCCTGGCACCAAGTGGGACCCCGGCTCACCAGGACCGGCTTGTTTCCATCTTCTTGTCATTCATGGCTTGTGCATTGTTTGCCAGGTTTGAGGTGTGAAAATAAATTCGCACACTTCAAACGTGACGTCCACCCCACCACGAGGAGGTTAGTGTCCGCGAAGGCGAATATCCCCGTCAACACGATTTGCGAGGCGTGTCTTGAATGCGATTACATCAGTTAGGCGACCGATGGGCAGGACGATGTGGTTGGACCAAGTTAAAATACTCGCCTGGTTGCGCTTGGGCATAACTCCTCATGAGTTAGACTTGATGGCGGACGATCGAGTGGTGTGGAGATAACTCGTACTTTGCCCCCGCGACTCCTTTAGTACAGGAGTTAGCGTTACTGAAGATAATATGAGATACATATACGTCTGCTAAGAAGTTAAGCTGGGAATAATTTTGCACAGAATAATAATAATAATAATATGGGTGGCGCTACAGCGCGAAGAGGGCCAAGGCCTTGCTTCTACAGCAACCACTCGTGTTGTGAGTGCTATTGCTCTCTCACCAGTGGAAGGGACCTACAGTTTTATGCCGACGCCGAACACACATTTGAGCAACAAACTCTCTTCCTCCAGATGGAACTTTTTCAAACAACAGGGTCTGTCCACACACCTTTGAACAGCAACACATATTTCCGAGATCCTTTAAAGTTGTTAATTCTACAGCCGGTTCCACCAGCTCAAATCCAAAAAAAAAAACACTTTCATTAAGTTCCGTTAAGTGTCGTTAAGAATTATCTCTTTGAGCATTGCAAGTGACTTGAAAGAAAGAGGTTCATATAATAACTTCTTTCAGCAAGGAGTTTGATGTGGTTTCTGAGGACCGCGGCTTGAGCTGTCCTCCTTCCGTCTGAAATTTAGACTAAGGCACAAATGTCCTCACATTGTCCTCCAATGGCTTTGGTTGATTCACGCAGAAAGAGAAATCATCAGATAGATCAGCCGATAAAACAAGGTGCTCGTAAGACAAGCATGTTGAATTTTATGCAGATTCGAAATGAGACCAGTTTTTGGATGACTTATAAAACCGATTTGATGCCGAGATGATGATAAACGAAAGACGCTAATGCCAACCGAAAATAACATCCAATCATGTAAAGGACATTCGAATTGGGCATTGGACATGATGGGATATGATAAGGTGAATGCAGAGAAAAGCAGCAAAGTAAGATTGTGATAGAAAAATGTTGCAGAGAGCATTCAATACGTATGTACGAAGGCTGTTCCATAAGTCGCTGGCTTACATGATTGCACTCGGATTGCATAGACATCTGCCATCTTTCTTTCTTTATAAGCATAGACAAAAAAATCAAATAGATCAGTGAAACACTTAGCTTTTTATAGTGATTGAAAGAAAGTTTTGGTTTGATTAAAATGGAAAAAAAGCGAGATTTGTGGTTTTATAAAGTACTACATTTTGACCCGTTAAAGAGGCTCTAAAAACAGAAAATTATAACGAAATCCTGGATACAACATTGCGTACAAGAAAATCCAAATAAAGGATAAATCAAAACAGTGAACTTCTCCTCAGAACGATTCTTCGAAAATGTGCATCCGGCTGATAGGAGACGTTATGGAGACGTTATGTTAAGGGTGTTTCATTAAGCACTTCCTGTGCGTTTTCCAAAACGTCAAATAATTGCGCATTACACTGCAAACGTGATGATGCAAAGTAAGCGATGCTTTTAGCATCGTGACATTTGACGATGCTCCGTTTGCTTTTGTCTGTTCACAATGCGTTTTGGAATAGTATGCATTAACATTACCGTTCTTGTTTCCGTTTTGGAATGTTTGCCATTGCAGTATTAGACCAATGATGCGTTTTGGAAAACGCCCTATGTTTAAATTTAAATAAAATAAAGTGTGTGCGAGAGATCATCGAAATTTGCTATACGTTTGACAGGCCTATCGATGCCATTATGTATGGAATACAACATCGTTCAAATGTCCGCCGCGACTTCTCTGGGTAACCAGGGCATTCGAAATGTCAAATGTTCCATAACTTTGGCTCATAAATCAGCCCGGTTTTGAGGGCTACTGTGGCTTATTCGCATAGAACTGCAACTTCAGAAGACCCTACACGAAAAAGTAAAATCGCACGATCTCGGTGGCCAGTTCACACCAATAGAGATGATCATGCCCTCGAATAGCTCGTGCAGAAGTTCCAATGTAGTGTGAGCGTCCTGTTTAAACCGCATGTCGTTGGTGACCACATCATCCAATTCAGGCCAAAAGAAGTTGGTAATCAGCTACATATAGCGCTCGCGGTTGACGATGATGGCCTGGCCAACGTCGTTCTTAAAGGAATGCGGACCGATGACGCCGGCAACCGAAATTCCAGACCAAACAGTGACTTTTTCGGGATGAATTGGACGCTCTTGGATCGCATGTGGATTGGTATCGTATCAAATTCGACAGTTTTGTTTGTTGACTTATCCATTCAGCCAGAAATGGGCCTCATCTTCTGAACAGAACACCCGTTCTGATAAAACTATTTTATCATTTGCACGTGTTGTTCAACTCTATGCCCGTTCATGGTAATTTGGGAAAACAGACTGAATAAATTGACAGATGTAGGTTGAACAATGTGGGCGCTATCAACTATCAAAGTTCAAAAGTCCCTATTGCAAGACCCTTTATTTCGTTTCAAACAGCCCTCGAATATCTATTCTTATGCCAATGAGTCTAATTCGTTCGTACAGTGAAGAGCAGACCGTTCAGTCTAGATTCTATGATTTCACGTGAATATTCGTTGCACAGCAGCACTTCCACCGGTGAATTTTTTTTGTCGGAGATTTTCAAGACAGCGCTGGAGCACTTCATTGTACTCGCATATAATATTATACTTTTGTCTAGCTATACATATATACGTATATAGCGATAGAAACGGGTAAATCTATGATGCCTCTATCAATCTATCATATGCCGTGAATAGCAAGTTTACGTCAATGTTAATCAAACTTAGTCCCTGCATTTTAAGAGGTCCTCTGCAACGATTGGGAAAGATTCCTCTGTAATTAGTGCTAAATGATAGAAAAGACAGCTGAAAGTTGATTAAATCATTCATTACTTATTTCATTCCCAGGAAACAGTTAAATTTTCATTTAAACGAACTTCAATAAACCCGTTTCAGGTGTTGCACTTCTCTTCGTTATTATAAAAATAAAAAGAGTCTTTCATGTAGAATCTTTTTCATTCAATCTTGAAATACTTGCATCAACAACTGATAGCATTACACATCACTCATTCAACGACGTAATTGACTGATTGACTTAGGTAATGTAGCGCAGTCAGCGCAATACGAACAAATTAGCTTGACTAGCCTCTTATGACTAGAATAAGCAATTAAGTAGGAAATGGACAAGCATATACGAACAATTAATTTTTAATGTTGTTTTAAAGAAACATCTGACGATATAAAGGGTGTCCCATAATTCACGAAAGAAATGTAATTTTGATAGAAAATACAGATTTTCAATTTGAAAGCTTACACTTTTTTATTGATTCGTAGAGTGTAAAGATTGGGCTTGTGTATGGAATAGCACATCGTATAAATGGCCGCCACGGCTTTTCTGGGAAGTACGTACACTTTTATTGAAAATGTTGATGCAGTTTAGCATAAATGTGGCTGAATTTCATTAAAACACCACTCAATTTCCTCTTTCAAGGCATTGGTGGTTGTGGGGCTTGTTTGCATAGATCTTTGACTTCAGAAAACCTCAAAGAAACAAGTCCAATGCAGTTAAATCACAAGATCTGGATGGCCAACAAACAGAAACGCTTAGGAAATGACTCACGGAGTAATTGAATGGTTTCTCTGGCTGTACGAACATTGCGGACTGTAGCTGACAAACCTACATTACGGGCCTATTCGGAAACGCAAACTTTGCAAAGCATGATATTAAAAAATAGGAAAAAATGGGTTTCAAGGAAACTATATCTTCTTTATATAAACTTGCAACGGCGTATACCCAAAAATCTGGCCTGTTTTGAAATTATAAACACTTTTCCGGATGATGTTTTTATAGCCTTATAACAATTGTAACACAATGCGCTTCTTAATTCATTATAATGCTCCTTTAGTCGTTATTTGGAAAAAAGTCAGACAATTCGGTATAAAGTTATTTTAATATATTTTAGTATATTAATCCGTTCCCTTTCAATTTCCATCTGCTCTTCATTCTGCTCACTAGTGGCTTTTTTTTTTTAGAAATTACAGGATTTCGTTGTTCCTCGTTGTTCTTTTTAAGCGCTTAACATTTCCTATTGCCTGCGATGTAGACGCTGGCGAATCCTCACCATCTTCGGTCACTCACACCTATCTTACGGTTTTTTTTCCCGTAAGCTCAATGGAAAAGCTCGAAATACTTCCACATTGTTACATACCGTTCCGTTTTTGAATTCCTGTCTTGAATTCGCTTGTATATACATCAATAGCAGGTTATTCGATTTATGAAAAATAAGGAGTTTTATCTCCAGACGCGCCCACGATCTAGCATTTCTTAAATTGCAGAAGTTCAGTTAATTAGTTTTTTGTTTATTCTAACTTTTAATATTATAATATTTGCGCTACTGCGACTTAAGGCTCAGCTTTAATGCACATGAGCGAGCATTAGCTAGTGTTAAACGCGCATGGATGATTGAGCGAGTACACCCACCCCTATGAGGCAACCTATAATGTCGTCCATGAAAGATTGCAAACATTTCGTTAAGCATGTGCAAAACTCAAATGTTTCGTTAAGCATGAGCTAGTGCGAAATGAATAGCACCACGCATGCGCGAATGTGACAGATGAACAACAAATTTGAAAAAGAAGCAAATCAGCTGATATTGTATTGGTATTCGTATATATGTACGTACACATATAATTGAACTGGAAACATGAGGAATTCATAATAAATCATAATTAAATAAAAAAAATAAAGCAAGCAAAGGAAGATTTTCTGACAGGAGGCTATACGCGCATGTGTTTATTATAGTTAATCATGTTTTCGTTAGCAAACATGATGAAACAGTTCGTCCAAACTTGACACTAGCTCATGCGTATTATAGTTGAGCCTTTAGAATTGCTTGCTTTATCGTATATGCATTTCCGAATGATATGCTTTACAAAATTTTGCGCAAAGTTTGCGTTTCCAAATAGGCCCTACTTTTAAAAAAATTCTCTAGAATGAAAATGTGCTGATCTTTCGTATAGCGCTCCATTTTTACTAAGCCCGAAATGTCAGCTGTCACATTGTTTTCCGTTTTTGCATTGGCATCACCATTAAATGGTGCAAAATTCAAATTTTGCTTGAATTATGGGACATTCTTTACAAATAATTCGTTAATCAATGCATTTGGCGTTGGGAACCTAAGGAAATTAGAATGTTCTTCGTGGCTAACGAATTTAAGTAGTCTCTACTGACTTAAAAATGGGCTAAGATGTGGGATAATGTAAAGGGTGTTGTTTTTTAGACGTATAGAACATGTAATTTACATGAAATTCAACAGTTAAGATGCAACGAAATCATTTAGAAAAGTATCGTCAGCGAGGACATTAATTACAGGGATCCAAGGAGATTCGCAGTTGCAAGTCTTGACTACAGGCGAAGATCAAAGACCGCACTCAATAAAATCGGCTGTCGACAAGAGCGTTTTAATAAAATTGTAAGAAAAATTCCGCGTCCGTAAAGGAAGATTTACATACCGAATGAATCTTGAACACAAACCAACATTAGATGAATTGTTGTCACTTATAGCCTGCCTGCGATTTTATTCATGAAATCGAAGAAAACAAAGTGAACGAAACGACAAGACCTGATAACATATTCATCACTAAAAAAATCGAAAGTAAACAGAATTGTCAGCAGGCGCAATCTGCCTGGCATTGGTAAAAAATCAATCGAAAAAACAAGTTCGAATTCTATTATTATGCGATTATCTGTTAGAAGTTGATTCCCTCATCACTTCAGATGCAAAGGCCAACAGAATCAAACGTCATCGTCGCCACTTTTGAATTCCATGCGCACAGTGCAGTGCATCAAATCATTCATCTCTGTAACCTGGCAACATTTCATTGGAGACCTTTCCAAAGCAACATTCCCCCCCGTTGTGGGCACACTCCGATTGCGTTCGAGATTGCCACTGTCGGCCTTATCGGATACCGTCAGCGGCTCGACAACAACATTACATAACCCCACCGGCACGCGCGGGGCGTACGGAATCCGCACGCAAGGGGATGTGAACAACGAAATAATTGCTATTTAATTGATCCATACTTACAGCGTAAATTGCAGCGCTCTGTCAGCGAGATCCGCAGATACGTGTGATGCCGTCCAAATGTATCTGTCAGTGGTTCGGACGTCGCAACATTCTGAAGCGGAGAGGAATTATGAACAAATTTAGACTCAATGTCAATCGTGGCACTCGGCGATGGAGAAGGGGGTTGATTCATACCTTTTCACGCACAACAGGTTTCGATTGAATTGCGGACGCGGCTGGCTGCGGTTTTGGAACTGGGTCAACGACTGCCTGAGTTATGAGGGAACCCGAGAACCGGAAAGATTGCTTATTTGTTGCCGAAACCGCGCGAAATAATGCGGAACAAGTACTTTTAAATGCCGGCATTGCGATGGTTCGCAGTTCGGTGATGGGCGAGGGGGCTTACTGATAGAGTAAACTAAGAGGGCGATTGACGAAGCACTGGGGGAGAATATTCCGTCTAGTTCTGATCGCAATGACGGCCGCGTGCAAACTGAGCCTATGTTGGTCAGCACACGACATTTGTTGGGGCGCAAGAGCAAGCTGGCGGAACACTATGGGGGGACTGGTGTATTTTAATACTCGCGAAACAGCTGACGGAGTGGAGAGATTTGTATGAGAGATAGTTGCTTGTATGCTCGTCTGTGAAGTTAGGGGGGGAGGTGCTTCGTAAACAGTGATGGGAGGAAGTAATGGTCGGCAAAAAATAACTTTATTTATGGTTTATTGGCCATAAACAGACTGATGATCTTCATGTGCCCGTAGAAACATAATAAAAAAATGCATTTACATGCACAATAAAACTAGATACGATATATTTAATTGAATGAACTGTGTGATGTGCTTTTTGGGTATGTTCGGTGGGTAAGTAGGTAAGAGTGACTAGCCTGGTTACACTTAGAGTCGAGAATGTATCCATTGTGATGTCAGACTAGGTTAGGTAAGTGAGCTGCAAGCGAAATCGGCAGCACACTTGGACCATGTTGGTCTATTGTGATACCCAAATCTACCACTGATCCAGTTAATTTGATCCCAACGGCAAGTTGTGACTCTACCAGATTTAAAAACCAGATAAAAGCGTATTAACTTTTCTTTCACTGGGATTCGAACCGGGGACCCCTCTAACCAAGGGCAGACACTCAACCAACTGCGCCCATAGGGCTGTCACTTTTTAGCTGTATACCCTACATTCTTGTTGGTGTTTGAATTTTGTAATTCCTCGGGTACAAACGTACTCCAACAAATCAATAAAACTACTTTTTTTTTTTGTCAAAATCCCAAAAGAAACTTCAATTATATTCAATAATAGTTTTTTTTGTCACAAAAAGGGAATAAAATAAAATTATTTTGCACAAGGTGGACATATTTTATTTTGGCGCTGCTACTGATTGGCGGGAATTATAAAAAAGGGCATGTGTACCAACGTACCCCGGATAGCATCCCAGGTGTAAATGTCGTTCCTGCTTTCTGTAAAGGCGGGGCAAGTGCCGAGACTGTGTAGTGCTGCTGCCACTTCTTCCTCATCCGTGCAGCTTCTACAGAAGTCATTTTAGAGCTCTCGAAGTCCTCTGCCTGCATTGCCTATAAGACAGTGTCCAGTTATTACACCCACTTTGCTGATATACTTCCTGCCTAAGTCTGGGAGATCTTAAGTTCTGTTTTGATTAAGTGCAGGACACATCGTTTCGATTACCTGAAATTACGCCAGAACCATTAGGACTGGACCGCTCGTTCACCGCCATTACTACCCGTCCACCCACGGACAAGTACCGCAGGCGGGAACATCGCCCGGAGGTCGGCTTTCGGGATCCCTATTTATGCCGACCGGCTAAGTCCCATTTACACTCTAATGGAAGTAATCCCCAAGCGAGCGTGACGCCCCCGCAAGGACATGTCGTGTTCTCGTATACGTCCTATCTCTGCGTAACTCCGAGTGAAATACTAGGGCGGAACACATCAGCGGGGACCTTAATTGTTAAAAACCCATTTTCGCATTACAATCGACACAGCACCGCCGATGTCGTCGGTCTTCGCCCGGTCGCCCACCCATGCGACCAGACACTCTCGCCGACTCCCTGGCAATCTGAGTCATTCTGTGACAACCCTCTCCTCCGTCGGACTGAAGCTGCTATCCGTGTATTCCTACTAATTCCTTTTTCGGTTTGCGTCCACCAGCACCTTGTGACATAGACTGGCTGGTGTTGGCCAGTGACATCGGAATATTGAACAAGTTGCTTAATCCTTTAAGCTGCTGCTTGTGAATGCCAGCATGAGGTGGGTATGCTTCGGGCCAGCAGATAATGGGGGCACACATGACTTAATGGGAATGGAAATGAGAATGGTCTCCTCTTTCTGATAACCTGGGGCATAATTCGTTTGCTAAATGGATGTCAGCTCTTGACGGAGGATGCTGTGTTGCGGCCTGAAGGACGTTGTCCCTTTGCGGAGGTTCTGCATTCGATGTATTGGATGTTGATTCATTTGATAATTCGCAGAAATAAACAGTTCCCGGGTCAAAATAGGATTCAACTTCCCTCGCCTGTCCACACAAATACAACACATTGTCTACGAATTGAATCGTTTTTATTATGAGCAGAGAACAATAATATCAACAACAAAAGTAACAATTAACGGTGTGGTCTAGTTGGGAGGGGTGTCGTCGTCTTCGGACTAGCGGCCTGTGTTTGGTCGGCAATAGGACATCAGTTCGGACATAGAGCATGACTTCATGCAGCACTCATGGACAACGCCGAGCCTCCTCCTCCGGGTCTTAGCCATTGAATTGCTTTCCATGCTGCTCAAGAACGGCCAACTGTCCAGGCCCGATGCTGCATCCTCTGCGCCATCTAACTCCCCTTCCGCGTCCAAAGGATCAACTAAAGCCGACAACAAGTGAATTATTGCACGATCCTTCTACGCTGCCACCAGTTGCTGATACTCACTTGATTTCTTGACTTTAGTGCCAAAGCTGTCCCCGCAGACGAGTGATAGGACAGTGTTCAGGTTCTTGCCACAGGCCCGCACCCCTTCAGCGGAAGGACTGTTGAGGCACACGAGCACCAGCACCAAGCACAACCCACTCCAGAGTCCGATGATTTTGCTTGATTGTGAGGACATTGTATCGGTGTTTGCGGTGTTGCTCGGGATGGTTCTTTCGGAGAACAAGAAACTAATCTGATGCCTTACACCTATCGGCAGTAGGTATTTATACCCGAGGTATTTTGCGGCAACATTGGCGGCCTATTGCCACTGCCGCTCCTAATTTCGACGCCCCCGCAAGGTTTTGTAATGCAAATGTGTATAATTTATTCCGCCTCTCATGACAATCACTCGACTGCAAATTGATGAGGTGATACGGCTGTGGGGTGGCATGTAGCATGTGAGTACTGAAGATATCAGAAATATGCTTTATCCTTAAACGGTTCGGTTATGTTTCGAAATGAGGCGGTAGCAGCAAGGGAAGGGGGCAATCTGTTTTATGTGGCAGATGCTCCTCTTTAACTCTTCATCCATAGGCCAGCGTGGAGGTGGTCGGGAACTGCACAATGGGCATAAAATATGCTCTAAGTCCTTCCACCTAGACTTTAGTCCAGGCACAGCGTAGAGTTCCTCGTAATAGAACTGCGTCTTTAGCTGCAAGATGTCCCGTTTTTAGAGAAGGAGATCATGGTTTTCCAACAGGATAGGACAATAAATGCCACTCCAGTCTCCAAATCACTGCTTTCCTGAATGAAAATTACCCAATTCGGTGGGTTGGTAGACTTGCGTCCATCCACTGACAGCCAAGAATACATGAACTTACACCGTTGGACTGCAATTCAAGAAGGATCATGAATGCCAAAGTCTATTCCACAGCGGCGGATAAGGTCAACGATTTCCAAGAACGCATTACTGACGCTGACCAAGGGATTATAACTACCTTGCAATTGATCAACAAGCGCAATGGAATTCTGAAAAGGGCGCGAAGCAAGATGTTTCGGATTTATTTCTAAAAAATTTCTTCCAGAACAAATCCGCATAAAAAAATCACTTTAAAAGGATGCGTCTTTCTAATGGTTCTACAGTCCGGGTGGACCTAGGCTTCACCCAACATGCCTCTCCAGCTGGCACGATCTTTATCCAGCCGCCTTCAATTTGTCACGGCAAGTTGGTTGAGGTCCTTCACCACTTGTGTACGCCATCGGTTCTGTGGGTGTCTTCTATTGCGTTGTCCCACTGGTTTGGAGTCGAGACTCCTTGGGCTGGAGTAGTGTTGTAGATGCGCTCAATATGGCTTAGCCATCTTTTGTGTGAGTCCGTAGCCGCCTGGCTAGCCTCATGTCGCTGTACAGCCCGTACATTTCATGGTTGAATCTTCATCTCCCAAAACCATCAACAGGACCAAAGATTGAACGCGTAACTTTTCTTTCGAAAACACCAAGGGCTTCTTCATCTGCTCTTGAGATTGGCTTCTGCATCATAGATTAAGGATGATCAGGGTCTTATATAATGTTAGCTTGGTCCTTCGAGAGACGGCTCTATTACGGCTCTACTACTCAATTGTCTCTTGAGTCCAAAAAAACAGCGATTGGCAAGAGTTATTCTGCATTCAATCTCGGTACTGTTTACTTGGTTGCCGAAGTAGACGAAGTCGTTAATTACCTCGAAGTTACGGTGACGTTCTGGCGAGTAGTCGATGTTGTGAGTCCTTTCTCGATGACAGCGTGTACTTCGTTTTGCTCTCATTCATTGCTAAACACATTTTCGCAGCAAACGCATTATTGACGGCTCGCTTTATTCGACCAATCACGTCAATATTGTGCGCGTAGGCTAGCAATTGCAAGGACTTCTGGAAGCCTCTTGTGTTGGCGAGTGAGTTTTGCACGACCTTCTCAAGCATGACGGTAAAAAAACACATGACAGCCTGTCGCCTTGCCTAAAACCTTTTTTGACATTGAAGGTCTCGATGAGTTCGTTTCCGACCTTAACGGAGCAGCGAGAATCCTACACAACCTGACGAGTTTGGAATGTCAAAACTAGACATTGTATAGGTCGTCGGCGGCCTTGAAATCGGCGAGTAGGTGGTGGGTGTCGATCTGCAGATCTTGGGTAGAGAAACTCCTTCACTAGCTCAAAATTGCAGCTGTCGATTGTTATGCTCTGCCTCAGGCGGACTGTGGCGGAACGTTTCATGGTCGACAGAATATATTTCGTCTCATCCTCATTGACCTAAAGACAGCTCGTTTCGCCTCTTCTTCAATCGAAGTAAAAGCTTCCACTACGGCACGTTGGGAACGCTAGACGATGTTGAAGATAGAGTCTTTCGTGTTTATAGCTGCCAGCCGGATTATCATTTCCAATATCAGATTGGTGCGAGGCAACCGCATCAATTATTCTGATATCACGAATTATGCCTTGCTAATCTAAAATTGATGAAAAGGTTTTTTTTTTTGCTAGGATAGGTGAAAATCTTCAAAAGACACTATGGGGACCGTTCCCTTCAAATAAAATGTATTTCCACTACAACTAAGTCCAGCAGTTTTACTTTCTTGATGCAGACTCATTTGGCAAGAGATTCTCCACTGAGAATTCTTTCTAATGCAGCAGCTAAGCGCGGGTTGAATTGACCGTGCTAGGTCAAGGGGTTTAGTCCTTTGAAGACGGCGGAAAGCGTTAATTTCGTCGAGAATTGGAAGAACAGCAGAGTTTATGTGCTCTTCCAGACGACGCTTAGTTTTGTATTTCATCTTGGATTGATGGAATTTGTAAGATCTCTGTGTATATCGTCGTGCGTTCACGATGGCTCTTAGCACTTTATTTTGAAATGTTTGTAGTATATTTTTATTACTTTCTTTGGTACAACCCCGTAGTTGTAGTCATACGTTCAGGGGGGGTTTAGCACTTGCTTGTATACAAGCAATTTGTTGTCAATGCTTAGCTTGGAATAAGACAGTACATGGTTTTTATCTTAATTGAAGCTCTTCACGTTTCATTACCTAAGGGTATTTGAACATTATTTATAGAAATGGGCAAATAATTCTTATACGTAAAATTAATAGGAGTGTTCGTCCATTCGTGTATCCGGTGATGAGTATCGATTTGAAATTCGCTGGCCTTCTCCAGGATTTGCCTCAAAATGAAAATTTGGTCTATAGTCGATTTGCCCATACATACGACACCCCATACATTTTTTTAACGAAGAATTAAGCCCTTGATTTTGAATAGTCGTTCAAAGCGGTCAGAAGCTAGTTTTGGATATCGCAAAATGAAATATGTATAAAGTTAACTTTGGACACGTACAATCATACAATCCTAGAGAGCTTAAAGTTTTTGGGAGCCGTATTAACAGCAAACTCTTAGAAAAGTGCGAACGTAGTAAGCGTACTGTGCAAAGATTAAGAAAAAAAAGAAAAATTGGAACAACTTATTTTTATTCGGCAGCTGCTTATTTATTTCCTTATATTTATTTGTTTCTCGTTTCTTTTTGTATGTTACGCTGATGACGAGATCAAGAAGAGAGCAAGGAGATGTCCAACTTCTACCTCCCTTGCCCCTTCATTTCATCTGACAGCTTTTTGTCCCATGTCTGTGATTACGTGTGAGCTCTTGCGAACAGCTGATGAACAGCTGATACCCTTCTCCAGTCGTTGTAGTGGGATGGATTAGAGTTCTTATTTGAAAATTCGCTCGTAAATTTTGTTTTCAAATTTCTGTGTTAAATTTCCACCACAGCAAGGAGTGGTAAACAAACGAACAAAGCGTGTGTTAATGAAGCAGATTTATTAAGCACTAGAGTTAATTGAATTAATACTTTACTTAATGTAGGGTGTCCATATTGCGAGCCATAAAAAAGAGGACAGTTTTACCCACCCACCCCTCCCAACACCACTTCCCGTATAGTAAAAAGAAAAATGATACAATTTATATTACAAATTATATTTATTTTATTCAAAATAGGCAAATAAACAAAAAAAAATCTAATTATTTTTATAATTCAGGTACATAGTAAATAACTATTTGTTATCATTGTAATTATATGTCACCATTTTCATCATCAGAAAATTCGTACATTTCTGAACTACTTATTTGCCTCAGATATTTTTTTGTTATTTAACAAAACGTCATAAAATGTATTGCAGTTTAGGTTGTACGCCACAATCAAGATAGATTTTACCGTTCCTATTTTTAACCGATTGCTTTCTTTTGTCCAATGTGAACCAACCAGTGAAAAAATGCGCTCAACATTGGCCCGGAATGCAAAAGAAAAATTGACACAATCGAAGAAGCTCTGAATAGTATTCACCATTTTTTGAAGCTCCGAATTAATTGACCCATTCGTCAACAGAAATACTATCTTTAAATAAGTCAGCATTTAATTTGTTCGTTAGAAAACTTTGCAAATTACAAATCTGGTCAAAAAGTCCTTTTGAAGTTAGGTAGCTGACCGTTTTTTAAACATCAGACCATATTGGAATCTCGTTTAAATCCATCCAATCAAGTGCATTGAACTCTTTAAATTGGACTGTCCATTCATCTAAATATTCATAGCACTTTCTATAACATTTGAAGCAGGCATGTCTAAAAGACTCCACTTCGCATTCAAAGCCACGCCGACGTGCTTTACGTGGTAAGGTGTAAAAACTGTTGGTCCAATCTACTTTTAATTAAAGTTTTAAGGGATTGCAATGTAGCTGATACTTCCAAAAGTGAGCTTTCCTCTTTTTCCATTTCTTTCGTTTTTTCAAAAAAAAGTAAATGTTAAAGAACGCGCAAAAAACAAGAAAGCTTCTGACAAATTTGAATAAAAAAAATGTTCTCAAAATAACTGGACAGTTTTCGCTGGACAACAAAAAATCTTTAAGTGCCGGAAATACTTGCAACACTCTGTTAATAGCGGGGTATAATGAATTAATAAAAGTGGTGGCCCGTGGCGTTATGTGTATGTGCGTCGGCTCCTACGCTCTTGGACCAATCTGTCTAGGTTCGATTCCTGCTACGACAACAACGGTCCCACCTCTTTCTATTCACTGACAATGCTCAAAGAGTATAACTGTCTAGAAAAAGCTTCTCCAACTTGGCCGTTCGGAGTCGGCATAAAACTGTAGGTCCCTTATACTCGTGATAGAACAATAGCACGCACAACACGAGTGGTTGCTGAGAAGCTAGGCCCTGGCCCTCTACGGGTTGTAGTGCCACCCATAAAAAAAATAAAAAATAATGACAATCAACGAGTTGTGGAATGCCGAAGCAAATCCTTAAACTCCAAATCGAATGTTATGCAAAAATCTTTCAACTTCTCATTATAGAAAAGTAGTTGTATATTTTTATAATAATGATTTCGATATCTGTTGGAAAAGAATCAAAACCGAATTTGGCTGCATTTGAAATTATATGAACTGGACAAACAATTCTTATCAGTTCTCTACCGATACTCAAAGTAAGGTAATCACTTAGTAATTACTTACGTATTTATAAAAAGTACAAAGTTGTTTTGTAATTTAGTACTAATTTATGAAAAAGAGGACAAAAGTAAACGCACCAAATTAAAGAGAACAGAAAAGATCCAGATGGAAAAAGAGAGTACATATAAGATCAACGGCAAAAAGAGGATATGTCCTCTTTAAAAGAGATGCTCTGGAAACGCTTACTTAATGTATGTATTTTTGTATGTATGAACAATACCATATAAAATGCATTCACACGAAACTTGTATACAGGTACTAATAATAACAATATAATTGAAAAATTTGCATAAATCATTTAAAAAAAAAAAACAGCTTTTTTGTTCATTTTACTTTTTTAAAGAAATATGATGGAAGTGAATTCCAAATTCTGACAAGCATTTTTATGAGTTAGAACATTAGTTAGAACATTTTTATTCGCCCAAGCATTATATGTGCTCTTAAGAATACGAGGCAACTTTTGAACACCCTCCCAACAATAGTACATGATGGTGGGCAAATCCACGAATCTGCGGACATTTTCCCACAAAATCCACGAATCGGCCGCCAGATTGTGGTGGATCCATGGATTTTTGAAAATTTACGTGTGATATACAAAGGAGTTCCACAACTCTCATATTTTTGTTCGCATCGGACTAGGGGTAATTCAGGCCGAAGTTGGATATCTCCTTGCTCTCTTATTTCTGATAGGGCGTCGTCATCATCTGTGAATTATAAGAAAACTAAAGAACCTCGTGCACGTTTCACTGTGCAAAATTAAAAAAATAGCACATCAGTTTGGATTCCCATTATATACTTATTGTAATAATTTATGATAAACAACATTTCGTGTTTTTCCATTTTCTTGAAAAAAAATTAATAACGCTGATGGACACGTGAACAGGCAATGTATAATTGTCAGTGAGAGAATACTGGAAATTCTAAGTGTATCCCACAAATTCCCACAGACTAGCCTTGCGCCTTATTAACGATAATTGCAAAGGGATCACGCACTGGAAATTGTACAAGTTTGAATTCAAACGACCAATCGGATGGTATCATTGGAAAATCTCTGTTTATTCAGTTGCGGCCCATCGACACACAGTAGTCGATCATCTTTTCGACATACAGTCGCGATATTATCCTTTTCTTTGCTGCCCTTTACTTGCTGACACAACTGTGTCCGCAATATCCCTATGCATCCGCATATATGTAATTTGTGAGCGGTGACATTTTTGAACATAACAAAAATATAGTTTCCGCCTACATCGCTATTTCTTACAATTGTTAGAAACTCGTTTTTGCATTAAAATCAACACAGCGCTCCCGAAAAAGATATCCATTTACCGCTCCATTATAGTCGGTCTACACCCATTCATCCGCTCGGCTGCCCAACACGGACACACGCCCTTTTCGACTCGGTGGTAATCTGAGTCACAATTTGAAATCACAATCAATCACAATTGTGTGTACCTTTCAGCTCCTTTTTCAGTGACAACCCTCCCCTGCGTCGGACTGAAGCTGCTATCCGTGCAAGTTATAGAGAAATCTCATCCACAATCTATAACAATAACAATGCCAGCTTCGGCATCGTTAAAATAAACTAAACACATCCCATCCCATAGTAATACAGCTATGACACCATCGGTGTCGTAGAGATAAACAAAATGAATCGAAGAGACACTTGTGTAAACACAAGCATCCTCTTCGATAGATTCATCGTATCAAACTGCTTGGTTTGCAGTTTAAGGCACCGACACAGTAGATAGATTTACATTTGTGAATCAGTTCGTTAGTTACCCTCATTCAATAAAGTACATTTAAAAAAATTCATCTCTGGTTTTGTTTTCAAATATATTAAAAAAAAAATATATAATTTGCATTCCTACAAATTCCTTTTTCGGTTTGCGTGCACCAGCCAGCACTGGGAACTGGGAACACTTGTGACATAGACTGGCTGCATGTTGGCCAGTAACATCGGAATATTGAACAAAATGCTTAATCCTTTAAGCTGCTTCGGGCCAGCAGATAGTGGGGGCACACATCACTGAATGGAAATGAGAATGGTCTCCTCTTTCTGATAACCTGGGGCATAATTCGTTTGCTAAATGGATGTCAGCTCTTGACGGAGGATGCTGTGTTGCGGCCTGAAGGACGTTGTCCCTTTGCGGAGGTTCTGCATTCGATGTATTGGATGTTGATTCATTTGATAATTCGCAGAAATAAACAGTTCCCGGGTCAAAATAGGATTCAACTTCCCTCGCCTGTCCACACAAATACAACACATTGTCTACGAATTGAATCGTTTTTATTATGAGCAGAGAACAATAATATCAACAACAAAAGTAACAATTAACGGTGTGGTCTAGTTGGGAGGGGTGTCGTCGTCTTCGGACTAGCGGCCTGTGTTTGGTCGGCAATAGGACATCAGTTCGGACATAGAGCATGACTTCATGCAGCACTCGTGGACAACGCCGAGCCTCCTCCTCCGGGTCTTAGCCATTGAATTGCTTTCCATGCTGCTCAAGAACGGCCAACTGTCCAGGCCCGATGCTGCATCCTCTGCGCCATCTAACTCCCCTTCCGAGTCCAAAGGATCAACTAGAGCAGACAAAAAGTGAATTATTGCACGATCCTTCTACGCTGCCACCAGTTGCTGATACTCACTTGATTTCTTGACTTTAGTGCCAAAGCTGTCCCCGCAGACGAGTGATAGGACAGTGTTCAGGTTCTTGCCACAGGCCCGCACCCCCTCAGCGGAAGGACTGTTGAGGCACACGAGCACCAGCACCAAGCACAACCCACTCCAGAGTCCGATGATTTTGCTTGATTGTGAGGACATTGTTTCGGTGTTTTTGCTGTTGCTTGGGATGGTTCTTTCGGAGAACAAGAAACTAATCTGATGCCTTACACCTATCGGCAGTAGGTATTTATACCCGAGGTATTTTGCGGCAACCTTGGCGGCCTATTGCCACTGCCGCTCCTAATTTCGACGCCCCCGCATGGTTTTGTAATGCAAATGTGTATAATTTATTCCGCCTCTCATGACAATCACTCGACTGCAAATTGATGAGGTGATACGGCTGTGGGGTGGCAGGTAGCATGTGAGTAGACTAAAGACATCAGAAATATGCTTTATCCTTAAACGATTCGGTTATGTTTCGAAATGAGTCGGTAGCAGCAAGGGAAGAGGGCAATCTGTTTTATGTGACAGATGCTCCTCTTTAACTCTTCATCCATAGGCCAGCACAGGGCTTAGAAAATTGTCTAAGTTCTTCCACCTAGACTTTAATTCAGGCAGAATTTAGAGTTTCTCATAACAGAACTGCCACACTTTGCTGGAAGATGTCCCGTCTGATGGTAAACCATCTGAGGCTGCGGCTTTGTTGCTCCTCTTGGCATTTGGTTGGATGAATATCTGTATCTTGACAAACATATAGATATTGTTCTGACTACACGTGCCGGTTATAACGGTATCCCTTGAATAGTTTGGCAGCTACAGTCATTTCTGTAAATAATGAAAGACGTGAAAATTATTTGTGATTTTCGTGCAAATTAAAACATAAAAAGGAATGCATTCCAACAGCTCAATCGACTCGGGAATTTTGTTGATAAGTTGTGTGAAGTTGTATTGCAATAATTTGCTGCATGTTTCAATTGTGAACATACAAATTTGTTTGCAAATCGAGAGTTTTGTAAAAACTGTCTGTTGACGGTGTTAGTCTTCGGTGTTTTTATGTTTGTTTTCGTTTTAGAAAATGTCACGACTAAGTGCAAGAAATAAGCAGAAATAGCTCAATCTTTCTGCAATGAGTGATGAGGAAATTGCAGATTTCATGAATTCAATTAAAAATGATTATTAACTCGAAGATTTTGATGACATCATCGAGGATCCAGATTATCATTGTGATATCCTCAAACCTAAAAATGATGCAATGGCAACCGATTGATTGCAACTTATGGATTCCTCATCGCTCTTGAATGCAGTAAACTTGTCGATGAATGTTAGCAATTTGAGTTTGAACATAATTGAACCATTGTCAATTATAGCTGGAAGTGAAAAGGTGAACACAATGCCACAGGATGAAGTTACCCCAATCGCTTCCACCACAAAAAGGACCACAAAAAAAAGCGAAAGCTGAGTGGCATTTGTAGTCTTGGTTAGAGCAAATCGGATTACGAGATGCAAAACTCACAATCCGTCATAAAGGTCCATCATCCATATTCTTCCATCCTCCATAATGGTCCACCCTCCACATTCTCTCCAGGAGTTTGTCTACCTCGGGGCTAACGTGAACTCCACAAACGACATCACAGTGGAGATCCGTCATAGAATCGCCCTTGGCAACCGGTGCTACTTCGGTTTGTCAAAACAACTGGGCTCAAAACTCCGGACTCGAAGGACCAAAATGCTCTACAAAACTTCTATTTTTCCAGTACTGCTCTATGGAGCCGAAAGCTGGACGCTAAGCAAAACTGCAGAGCTTATTCTTGGTACATTCGAAAGAAAAATTCTACGTCGGATATATGGTCCCGCCTGCGAGGTAGGTGAATGGAGGAGAAGACATAACCGCGAATTTTACGAGCTGCACCAGGATGTGGATGTAGTCCGGAAGGCAAAAATCCGTCGATTGCACTGTCTCGGCCACATTGAGCGCATGGACAATAATGCTCCAGCAAAGAGGGTCTTTGAATCAGAGCCTACTGGTTCGAGAAGGAGAGGAAGACCGAATCTCCGGTATAAAGACCAAGTAATCGCAGATGCAAGACAGCTTGGTCTTGATGACTGGAAGCAGTGTGCCCATGACCGTCAACGATGGAAGGCAGCAATTGCTCAGACTCGGACTCTTCATGGGTCGCCGGCCTGATAAGTAACCAACATTGCATATACTCCACGTTTTTTTTTTGCCTTAACCCACTAACCCCGTCTACAGACGGTGTTTCAACTACTTCACCAGGTGACTTCAGTTAATATTTTTTTGAGAAACGGACTTCACATTCGTATATTTCAGGAGGAACAAAAATTCGAACTACAAAATATTTCGTATTTCGACATCAGTGGCTTAAGGGTTAAACTAAAAAATTGAATTCAGTTCAGTGTTTAAGTTTGTCGTTGACTTGAAGTGACATTTCCCAGCAACAAAATCGTTTGTTAATCATTTTTAACAGCTGCTACCCGTCCCACTAAAGCTTCAATCGGAATTTATGTTAAGTCACAAACTAAGACAATTTGTATAACTTGTCACAATGTTTTATCAAATTCTTCGTTTTCCTCGTTTCCCCCTTAAGTTGGCAAAATAAAGCCTTAATTGAAAAATGCAAACATCTCAATTAAAACATTTTTTTTATTTGAATCAAACATCAGTCTCTTTGACAGGAGATCGTAAGAGTGTCTCGTATATGCTGGCAACACCGTAATCTTGAACAACTGTCAAGTTTCGTAAGCACCTTTTGAACTGTGTTATCACGCAAAGTGGCTTCTCGCCACTGAAGTACGCACTCTCGCGGTGATACTGAATCTTTGTCTTGCCCAGAAACTCAATCAGATCGTCAAGGCATGGGCACTGCCACGGGTTGCCTTCAATGGCGATTTGGACCAGAGAGGGGAACGACGAATCGCTGAATTCCGGCAGAAATGTGAGTTTGTTGTAGTCGATGAGGAGGGTGAGAACGTCATTGAAGCTCATCAGCACGTCGGCGGGCAGCTCTTTGATCTCGTTGTGTCCTAGGTGAAGTTTCTTCAGGTTCTTCAGCGGCGCAAATAGGCGCGCGTCTATTTCGGTCAGCGAGTTGTGTCCCAGGCGAACGTAGTCGACGAGTGGAAGACCGGCAAATATGTCATGTGGAAGCGTCTTCAGACTGTTGCCAGTGAGGAACAGCTTTCGTAGCTTGGGCATCGTTTCCGCGAATACGTTTTTGTTCAGCGCCGTTAGCCTGTTGCCGGAGAGGTCAAGTGCGTCCAAGTTGGGGAGCGACGAGAATGTGTCCACTCCGATGTCCGTAATGTCGTTGTCGACGATGTAGAGCTTCCTCAGCGATCGTAGCCCACTGAAGGAGGTGGAGTCTAGGCGTCGAATGGAGTTCCATGAAATGTTGAGCGTTTGGAGGAAGCTAAGATGTTGGAACAGCTGTCCCCTCATGTCGGTCAAGTGGTTCCGACTCAGGTCCAGGTGGACAAGTCTCATTCTGCCGACGTTGAGGAATATGTTGGGCGACAGCGATTCGATGGCATTTGTCGACAAATTTAGGCTCGTTAAATTGACGAGGTTCTGAAAGACACGATCGTCGATCCTCCTCAGGGGATTTGAGGTGATCGACAGCAGCTTCAGTCGAGGCATTCTCCCGAAGGTGTTCAGGGAAATCTGCAAATAGAGACGGTTTAAGGCGTGAAGACTGAACGACATTCAGGAGACTTACTCGCTCGAGCAGATTGTAATTGATCGACAAGTACTCCAGCTGCGGCATGTCCCCTAGCGACACCGACTTGAGGGTGTTCGAGTCCAGGTTCAGGTGCTCCAGCTGCTGGAGTGACTGGAATGCATTCGATTGCACTGCGTCGATTTGGTTGCATGAAAAGTTCGCTGATCGCAGATTCGACAACGAATCGATCATGTAGCGGGCAATCACGGGGAGTTGATTGTGACTCGCGTCTAGATGTTCCAGTGTCGACGGGGAGTGGAAGTAGTTTTTCTTGAGGGCTGCGATGTGGGTGCCAGAAATGTTGAGCTTCCGCAGGGACGGAAGATCTTTGAATCCATGGTCAGAGATGGTGACTTCTCCAGCCTGGGACAGGTCCAGATCCTCGACGAGTCCAAGATGATTGCTTTCTATCTCTGAGGAGAAAACGCTGAGAATCGGGTTTCAGACGAGACAATCGACTTACCTCCAATGCTGAATATCTGCGCACCATGGTTGACTACTGCCACGATCTTCCATGCCGGGGAAATCTCCCTGGAGACGTCTGCCAATGAGTCAACGCTAGAACAGGTGCCACCGGTCTTGTATTCATTTTCGCTGCACTTGTTAGCACTCGCAAGAGGGATAAGGACGGAAAACCCAACCAGCAGTAGTGCCACCACTGAAAAATGCCCATGAATCATTTTGCGGTAACGATAAGGAATCCGAACACAGAGTACAAGTGCGCTCTCCCGTTGTGCTGATGTTGATTCGATCGAGATTCAAGTTAAACTGATGCGAAACTTGTCAAAGACTCTTCGTAGTGGAATGAGATACTAGTGGTTTGCACATTCGGGGCGTTTGTAGGAAAATGTGCTTTGATAGTTGAGTCGGTGGCCGAAGAGTGTACTGTGTGTACTCTTCTATCAAGTGATTCAGGAGAATCATTTCTATTGATGAATGTTGGACACAGTGACGTCCGCTGTGAGATTGTGATTCTCGGATTCATTCTGCTTGATAGCGGCTTCAAATTCACTTGCAGAAATGTGCTAAATCTGACGCAACTGAATAATGTTCTAATCATAATCAATCGCAATTCGATTTGATTTTGAGTGTCTATTTATAGACGCAGTTGGTGTAAGTAAATGTGTTAATGCGAAATGTCAATATGTTTACAAAAACAAAGCCATTATTTAAACAACATGAAAGTAACCGCTATCATTCATATTATGACTTTTGTTGCAATTTTTGTGTATACCGCGCCAATACCACTATTTGTCTTTTGTGGAGTCTTTATTCTTCAAGCGATGAAGAGTTTGCAGATAACTTCAACTAGAAGTTCGGTCTGTTAGGAGGAGGAGACTGAATACGACGAAGTTTATGAGCTGTACAGCATCAATCTGAGACGAATTCGTGTCTGAATTCGAGAATGGACACATATGCTCTGCCGGAGAAATCTTCTACTCCAACCCCCAGGAACAACTCGGCATAAGACGATCTCTACTCCGGCACACAGTGTTTTTTTTTTGCTCATCTAGCAGAATTTTATTCTTGGTGAACTTGAATTTTCTTTTATTAGTTACTTGTTCAATTAATTTTATATGGACGAGTCGAAGTCAGACAGATAAAGTAATTGATTAACGTGATCACCTGGCATTAAGCCTTATATCACGAGGTCTCTTACTTCTAAGGACCATTTAAGGACGCTGGACCAGACGCCTTTAGTAGGAAACTGAAGTTCCAAATTTAGAAATAAGCTTATGGACTTATTTCTCCACCTTGGTAAGGTGGTGAGGCCTACCCAAACCTCTGCTACTCTTTGGATCGTAGCACCCGGTTGTTTTTTGCAACTCCACACAGATTTGAATCATATACCTTTCACGTCTCGGAGTCCGCCCCTAAACAAAGGTTGACTCCCAGACATGCAGGTATAATCTCCAACTCTCCCCGCGACTTTGGGTTTTAAACCACAGCCACCACGACGCTCCCACTAGGGGGCCAACCTCTACCGATCAGGCTGAAATCTATGCAGGTCTCAGGGCTTCCCTGATCTCCCGTAGCACCAGACTATAGCCTCTGGTCAGGCTACCAGTAGGATGCCATAACATCCCCAGACTGGCCGCTATTGTTCGAAAGCCGAGGACTATTCTTGCACCAATCTATAATTGAGATTGTTGCATCCTTATATTCCATTAATTTCTGTATGAGCTTGCAACTTACACGGCGAGCACTGGAGTATGGACGTATCATAAACCAGTTGCTCTTAGCTCACGGATTTTAGTCGCCTTTTACGACAGGCATGCCTTACCCCGGGTATATTCTGACCCCTACCCGGAGGGGGATCGAAGTCAGACAGTGAAGTAGGAGCAGGAATTATAAGACTTAGCTGCCGTTACCATATTCCTTTCCCTAGAGATTAGAGAATCCACAATTTACCACGCTGAACTCTTCACTTTAAATGCAGCAGCACTACATATCAGTGACAGGAAACTGTTCAACAAGAAAATTATCGATATTCTCACACAGCCAGGCAGTACTCAAAGCTTTGAAAAGATTCACATTCAAACCTAAGTTTGTTTGGGAATGCTAATTCTGAACATGCTGGCAATGAGAAACAACAATAAATCTAGTATGAGAGCAAGGACATACAAATCACGAGAGTCATGAAAAGGCCGGCATACAAGCAAAGAATGGTGAAATTATTCCTTTTGCTGGGCCTATTAATGGAGTATCCAATTTTAGAACGACCAGGAGGGACTTTTTTTTTTTTTTTTTTTCAATCACAGAGTACACAAAACACTACGTTCTCTAAGTGTTAACTTTCAGTATCGCTTTACACAGCAGATTTTGCTGCGCGACTAAGGATCATTTACCGATTTTGCATCTCACAGATTACATCAAATAAACAGTATTAATTATAGCATAGTGCATGGATCAATTTTTTAAACTCCAATCGAGACAAGCTAAAATCAATTTCGTTGCAAAGTTCATTAAAAGTGTTTATACACCTTGTAATAGGTTCATTACAACCATAGTTGGTTCTATGCCTCTTATCATGTAGTAAATTTCTCATCCGAAGAGATCTTTGGGGAGCATATATATTCATGAGAAAAAGTAAGTCTGGTGAATTTACACGGCAATTAATAATATCGCGGATGAACATGGCTGACGCTGCCTTACGCCTGAAACTTAAGGTTTGCAAGCCTATTATTTTACATCTATCGTCATATTTAGGGAGTTCTTCGAAGGAATACAATTTACGGACAGCATATCTCGTAAAATTTTTTGGTACTCTTTCGAATCTGAGTTCTTGTGTATCATATGGCGAATACCAAATGATGGAAGAATATTCTAAATACGGTCTGACTAACGAACAATAGATGGACTTAAGACTAGTTATATCGCGAAAATCTCTACTATTTCTTTTCAGAAAACCTAACATAGCATTAGACTTCGCAATTGTATAATCATAATGTGATGCAAAATTTAAGTTAGTATCAAAAATTACACCCAGATCTTTAACCTCTTCTAGGCGACTAAGTCTATGATCATTTATGAAATAATCATAGACAATCGGGGATGTAATTCGATATGCCGTAAAGATATTACATTTTTGAATATTCAGCTCTAGTCCATTGTGCTTGCACCATTCCACTAGTGCATGTATATCCAATTGGAAATTATTACAATCAGTTAAACTATTAACTTGTTAACCCCCAAAAAATGCATGAAGCTTATTAAGAAGAAAACCTTCAAATTAAAAAAAAAACATAAAACCTATGGAATGTGCGCAAGTACAGTAAACGATGGAACACCTACTTGTCGAGTGCAAAAATCTGTCATTAACCAGATTCAACATATTGAACAAAACTTAACAGGAATAGACTGCCCGGACTCTTCATCTCGGGAGGTTATCAAATTGTTTAGGACCTTAGCAGCACATTCCTCGAATGCCTTCGAAGGTCGTCCCTGATTTGCTCTCGTGCTTGATGTTGGATTTTGATCAGAACTTTTTGAAAATGGATGTTTTTCTTTCAACCACTTTTCGTTGTCCTTTGCAAATCTTTGCACAATACGCTTACTATGTTCTCTAAGATTTGCTGTTAATACGACTTACAAAACTTAAAGCTCTTCTCCGTGTCCTCTTTCTTGGAGTATAACCATATATCAAAGATTACTGTATATTTCCTTATTTACAACGGATGTGGAAATGGCTTAATTTTTTGAGTACCACTGTAGGACTGTTAAAAAATGACCCATTTATAATGTTGCAATAACGGAGCCTTATAACTCAAAACAAACATTTTACGCCGGATGTAGAAATGAGATAGAAAACTTCATTGCAAGAGCTCCAGGTACATAGGGGTGTCACTGATAATGCTTAAACAGTATGCCTGTCTAGAAAAAGCTTCTAAAACTTCGTCGTTCGGAATCAGCATAAAACTTCACTAAGCCCCCTTCACTCGTGAGAGAACAATCAATGATAGATTGGTTGCTGTTGGCGCTAGGAGCAGGTGCATCAGTAGCTTCATCCAAATTCGTGGCCGCATCAAAGGTGAATATTTTTTTTAACTGCAGCAATGGTATGCATGGATTCTATTGTTGACCTGAGCAGGCTGCTTCCAGTCATCAAGAGCTGGACTCTTTCTTCTAACTTCTTACAGCAATCTGCTCCAAGTTCAAGTGCTTGGTGCAACGCTTCAGGAAAACGCTCTTGAACATTTTGGCGACCCCGACGTGCTCCTGCCCAAGGATCTCACTCAGTAGACATCTTCTACTCACACATACGAAGTGGCATCAGATCCAGACTAAGGATCATATTTTCAAAGACATCCACATCATTCAATCGAGCAGAAGGTTAAGATCACAATGACATCCTTTGAAGAACTGATTGTGGCACAGTTGGCAACTGGCCAAGAAATTCAAAGGATTATCACGAATTATAAGAAGGACTCGGCAGACAGGAAAAGGAACAATATCTATTTCGAAGAGCGGCTTCATCGACTGCAAGAGCACGGGAGTGCACTTGAGGGGACCGATCGAAAAATAAGGTCATTAACGAATGCTTCGGTCGAACACGACTACTTCGTTAATGATTATTTTAACAAAATCGCAATACTATGGCAAGAATATAAATGCCGATTTGAAGATGAAATGAGTTCAATATTGAATGCAGAGGAGAAGACAAGCACATCAAACGTAAACCCAACCAAGGCCACAGTGGGAGCAGTGGAAAAAACCCCATCAAAAATTGTTGGTGCAATAAGACGACAAGCAGCAATCATGGGTTCACTGCGCAGACTAATTGAAGGGTTATCTCTAAATAAAGATCAACCCCCACAGTATTACGAACTGAACTACCGTACAATTGAACAATTCTGGCAGCAAATAGAAGCCTTAGATCACACAATTTGGGAATTGAATGGCAACACTAAAGATATTGGGTACAATTACACGGAATTTACTACAATGGAAAAATTAGCACGAGAGAACCTTATTGCATTATCAATAAGGCTACAACCATAAGTCAACGAAATTGCGGAAGGTGTCTCATCAAATCGGCATCCAAACATCAATCAAACCTCATTTAACCTCCCAAAGGTAGAGATCCCAAAATTTGATCGCGATTACCTACGGTGGAGACAATTTTTTGATCTTTTCTCCCAAATGTTGGACAAGCAACCGAACACTCCCTAAGTCGAATTTCTCTCTAACTTGAATTTCGTTTTGTCATATTTTGGCATATCCCACAATTTTCCATTCAAAAAACAATCCTATGTGTTCGCGAGTCGCGAGTTCTAACTCGATATCCCGTGAGAATTCGACTTAGGGGGCTGTGTCCACTGGGTCTTGCATCCGCGATAACGTGGTCTTTATACCGGTGACTCGTACATCCTCCCCTTCTCGAACCACGATTTTCGACTTCGAAGACCGCCTTAGCCGGAGCATTGTGGTCTTCTATATATTCAATGCTTTCGAATGGCAGAAAGAATAAGATCTGTTTTGCAAGATGTTTTGCCTATTGTTCAGCTATCATCATTGTTTTGTCCAAACACAGTAGCGAGGTTGCTATGCTCGATTCTACGTCGGTTAACTACTAAGATGTTTTTGGCTAGCAAGGAGCAGTCAGAAACTTCTCTTGGAGACTTTTTTGTGTTGAGATCGAAGAAGTCTCCGAAGCTTCCAGGCTGAGGAAAGATCTAGCATCATCCCCAAAAATCACCTAGCTTCTTCCAAAAACCTCATCCAGGGAGGAACCCCTTAGTCTCCTTTTTGATACGCACTTCCGTATTTATCCCCAAAGCGGGAAAATACTCCCATGCTGGGTTTAACGATTGATAACAAGCTAAACTGGAAACTCAACATCCAGGATAGGGCCAAGAAAGCCTCTTCTGCCCTTTTTAGCTGCAAAAAAGCCATTGGATGCAAATGGCATCGCATCGCTCACTGGATTTTCATCTCGATTGTCAGACCGACACATCTGCATGGAGTCTCAGTTTGGTGGACAGCACTAAACAAAGCAATCAACTGCAAGGCGGAGCACTGAGAAGTACTCCGTCAGACGCACTGAATATTCTTCTCCACCTTCCACCACTGGAATTATTTGGAAAACAAATAGCAGCCAGCACAGCCTTGAGACTCAAACCACTCCGACTGTGGTCCGAACTCAACATTGGCCATACCCCAGGCTGTCTTCGAGAAGAAATTCTCCATCAGCATTCCCTCCAGATCGGACTGGATGTCTGATAAGCAGACGTTGGATGATCCTCTGCGTATTTTCACAGACGGATCGGGTGTCTATTCCAAAGATCGCAACATTGTTATCTCTTTGAAGCTCCCTGATCACTGTAGCGTTTTTCAGGCAGAAGCTATAGCGATTAAAGAGGCGTTGTCATGGCTCAAAAACAACGTGATATCGAAAAGGGATATCACAATCTGTTCGGACAGTCAGGCCGCTATAAAATCCCTGGACAATGTCATGTTTAACTCAAAATGCAGGCTGTCTCTTAACGAGATTGCTGAGCAGTTTAACATTCACCTCATGTGGGTGCCGGGACACTGTGACATACCAGGCAACTGCAAAGCCGATGAACTCGCCAGGTGTGGTACAACCTCCTCCCAATCAATAGCAGGGGTACCACCTTCCATGCCGATCGCTACAGCCTACCATCTTTTAACAAATGGCTACAAAGCACAGCTTGCCTTAAAACAAAAGAAATCTGGCCATCGCTTAACCTAAAACGGTCACTCAGTCTACTTAGGCTCAGCAAACACTTGTTAAGGACTCTCATAGGAGTCATAACCGGGCACTATGCAACTGGCACTCATGCTCGCAAGACGATTCAAAAACCTATTGCTACGTAGGTAAACTAGGGTTAAAAGATGTCCTGCTTCTCAACTTACCTTGTAGCGTCAACTAATCAAGAAATTTGGCTTAAGCTGCACTATATTCCATGAACAACAGCTTTATATAGGCTGCGATATCGTACTTACCTTATGAGAGAGTTTGCTTTTTCAGTCCTTATTATTTTCAGCATTTGGTAACACCATCAATTGCTGTCAAAAAGCTTTAGTGGAAGAAACACAGTAGTGCGTTGTTGCTACTGTTTTTGCGTTACGGAGGGTAGTCCTTCAGTGAGTTCAGGTGTACTTTGAAATGATAAGACAAATTTTACAAAGCCACAGAAAAACGATGAGACTATTCGTAAAAGAAATTACAGCTGAACGCAGCTCTCTCGCAGATCATTCAGCATGAAAAAAATGCTTATGAGACACTGATCTTTTATGTTTTCTAGTTGATCTCATTTCTCTAATTTTTTAACAAACGTAAAGAAACGTAGAATGATGCGCTATTCTGGGCATAGTCGTTGAGTTGCTTGTGTTAAGATACGACGGTAGAAGCAACGCAGCATTGTGTTCCAGGCATAGACAATGTTCTGGAGGATAGACCTCCCTACGTGCCAAAAACATTCGAGTAGCAGTTCCCACAAGTCTTGTGGCTCTCTTTTCAATGTTCATCGAATTCTCGTGATTGCCAAAAGTGCGACAAATAGACAGAGAAACAAAGCGTGTATTCAGTATATTGTAAACAAATCGAAAGTTGATCATTTTTTTTTTATTTTATTATTTTCTCCTTCATTCAATTCAACTCAACTAGGCCATGTTCATTATTATCATTGTGTCTGTAATTCTTATTCGTCTTTATTCCCATTTTACAATACTTCCTACTTAGTCCTTAATTCATTTTGTCAGCGCTTCAATTAAATACAATAATAGTAATCATACAATACACAATATTAATATATTTATATATTTTTATATATATATATTTAGCTACTAAGGATTATTAAGTAATGATTCCTTCTCCCTCTCGTCCTTCATAATGATTAATAACAATAATAAATATGTCTTAGTACTTCATTTTCTGCTTTCTTTGATGAAATTCATTTCTTTTTTTTTCTTAACAAATAAAATTCAAATTATCCACAAGGGGGCTCCATTGGATAAATAAAACTAAAAGCCTACGAGAGATTACCGTCTAGGCACGCTCTCCCGTCTCGGGGTCTAGAAAATCAGCGGATGCTTAAAATTAAAACTAAATAAACTTCTAGTAGTTTCTGAGTGGCAATTGATTTCTTTCTTTTTTTTTTTTTGTTTTTTGCGTTATTTCAAACTTATTCTCTATTTACTTTGATTTTCAAGTAGAGTGTGGTCTAAAAACAAAAACAAAAGAATCCCATTGCGTCTGGAATAAAGGGGGGGGGGGGGGGTTACTGCAATCAAAAGTGGTCGATTCGTAGACTGTTTTAAAAATAGTAATTGTAAATGTAGTTAGTTTAGTGTATTCATTTCTGTTTTCATTCATTTCTTTTGTGAGTAGAAGAACAAAAGTTGTGCGATATAGTTTTGTTTCTAAAGAAGTAGGACGACATTTGATTTGAATGGACCACTTTTGTTTTGTCAAAATTGCGTTAAGAAACAAAGGTTGATGGTACATACATATACATAGTTACAGAGTTGCTTATACTGCTGCTGCTGCTGCGTCAAGACTTTCTATCCATAAGCGGAGGACATTCCTTGTAAGCTGTTAAGCTATTTCTGTTCGGCTTTCCTTCAAATGGGACCGTACATGTTTTCTGTATGTTTGAGTGGTTAAGGGGTTGTTGTCTGATTTGCATTTGTTTTGACAGGTTTCTCACAATCTATAACGACTCCTACAGCATAGAATTTAACGTGGGAAGGGGAAGTTGCTAGGTCGATCCAAATCGTGATCGGAATTTTAAAAAATTTAACTAATTTCTTGTGTTTTTGGATTAAAAACTACATTTTAAAAGAGAATAAATATTTATGCAGTAGGAGAATGCATTTGACGATCACATTGACCAACATTTCAATTATAAGAACTTTCTTAAGCTACGACTAAATGTAAGAATTAAGGTTATGAATATTTAAAAGGACATGAAGAGTTCAATTCAATGTTTAAAGCCATTATCCAAATTCTGTCTGCTGGACATTTTCAACGTTTTACTGCTTATTTGTTGAGTGTCCATCACCGTTAAGGATCTTCGCTTAGTTAGCACTGCTTTTAAGCCACGACCACAAGAATGATTGAACGATTGATGGTTCGATGTACTATCAATTGACTGAAAACCATTTGACACTACTTTTAGACAGCAGCATCTTTGACCAGTTCAGTCGGAGAAGTGACTTATGTATGCATGACCTAAATCTTTGTCGCTAGCATTAAATTCTCAAACAATCATTTGATTGTCAAACATAAGCTACACCGCTATTCTAGTTATTGTTTATTAGGGAAGCTTTTGCAGTTTGACATCTGCAACCATTGGTGTACGAAGAGTCATTCAGGAAAAGTAAATTTGATGCGATGTTCATAAAGTCTGTGGTTGTTAAAATTTTCGAATGACAGCTGTCAGAAGCGGTTTCACTTGTAAGCCGCCTTCAAAGTATGGACAGCTTACTGAGGTGAATGCATGACATAATGTACAACATCTGGGTCTCACCTACTTTATGAACAGACTTTGTGGTTCAAACAGTGCTGCCAATATGTTAAAATGACAATTATGGAAAAAGTAATATGATCATATTGCCACTTGGGTTTTGTGTAAATTGCCGTAAAATGTCATACACAGGGACACATTCTTTCAACTTCAGAACAGGTTACATTTACATGGTCTATGTTAACCGCATAAGTCCCAAACAATTTATTGTGGATGACATTTGAACGCAATTGACATACGGTCTAAATGCAAAACAACCAGATATAATCTTTTTTGCATCTTTTTCAGGTAATAAACTAGTAACTGACTGAAAATTTGCAGGCAGCACTGGGAACAAATATTTTGATAAATGATTAACGGTCTATCTTGTCGACTGAACTATTATGCACAACAACCTACAATCATTGTGTGGTCGATGTGAAGTCGTTACAAACTTTTATTTCAGGCAAGTGGCTAGATTTGACAACTATTTGACATTCATACTGCGTAACTGACAAGAAAATGGTCGTACAATGGCTGTTCTTTGAAACTGTCAGATAAACGATACTCAAATGAAAATATATGACGTTAAAAAAATAGAAATTTGACTGACTTTCTTTTGACGTTAGTCAATAGCAGTGACTTTCAAAATAATCAACTTTTTACTGATCGATTGTGATCCCACCCTAAAACAAATCAGACAAACCACGAATAACCATTCAAACGGATGAAGAAAACTATGTACGTTCCTCCTAACTGCTGGCCAAAAGCATATTGAATTATCAGCTTAATAGCTTTGTTTATATCATTAGTCTAAGATGAGATTATATACGTGATTTTTCTGTTTTTTTTTTCACACGATGGATACGATACATTTCTAAATGATTCTACATGCATTTGTGGTTGGTTTTGTCTTGTTTACCGTCTAAATTAATTTAGTCAAGAGTTTTATATTTGATTTTGTTTAATTTTTAGTTGATGCTTAATACTTAATGTCCTATCGAGTACAAATCACTAAAGTCAGACTATCGTAACAGTAGGGGTTAAGTTTTGTTGGTTTTGCTGTTGATTCTGCTGCTGCTGCTGCTGGTGATGATTATGATGATGATAGTGTTGATTATGCATTTTCTGATGGGAATGATTTCTTAGTTCAACCAGATCGCAGCCGTTCTCCTTTCCATTGTACTGCTGCTGATGGTTGATGTGGTAGCCGTTGAGTAGATTCTTGCGATTCTCCTCGTCCACGCTGCGCCTGGGAGAGCCATTCATTTTGAGATCACCATTCATCTGGCGCACCACTGTGGGGGTGATGGGCGACGGTTGTTGTGGGGTTGTTATTGCCGCGGAACCATTGCATTTTCTATCTGGCAACGATGGTGACATTGGATCACCGATAAGGGTTATCTTAACTGGCTTATAGACTACAGTGGCGGCATTGGGGCGCTGCTGCTCCCAGGCAATCGATGCACGCCGCGGCGATGGTGAGATCTGGTTGTAGTTGGTGAATGTTGTTGAGATAACTGTATGGCGACGTGTTTGGTTGTTTGTTGGCGATGGCGACATACCCTGCGTGGGTGACGAGCCATTCGATGCTGTTGTTGTGGTGATAATCGTCGTTGCGGGGAAATGTGTGGTGTAGCTTGTGTACTCAGGTTTACTTCTACAAAAAAGAAAATCGCATTAAATTAGTACCGAGCATCGAACAGTGAATAGGAACATGTACAATATTTGATGAAGATGAAGCGGGAGGATTGAAGCCAACAACAATTTTTACATGAATGGTTTTATGCGGTAGATTTGTATGTGGAATGCAGATTTAGTTCTATACAAATATTTTTCATATTTTTTTTTTTTTTTTTGGTTTTTTTGGTTTTATTTACTGAGTTGACATGCAAGTCTCAATGGAAAATAATTTTTAAGATTTACCTCACTGGACTACAAATTGCAGCATGCAAGAGTAATATTTTGACCACGTTTTAAAAAATTATTGTCTGTTTATACGGTTGTGTGAATTTTATTTAATTTATGGCTTCGGGATTTTTGATTTATTTTTTTATTTATTTTTTTTGTTGGGAACGGTATAATGGGGACATATAGATACTTAGCTTAGATGCTAAACGCATTTTACTTACATACTAAAATAGAAATCTTATTTTAATCAAAAGAGAGTAAGTAATTAAAGGTAGCTGGACATAATTTGCGTTTGATTTTGTGTGTGATCAACTAAATGTCTAAATGCGATGGTTTGAGAGGAGCTTTCATTTTTGTTCCTGGACAAGCCTTGGAATTGGGAACTTTATATAAGGATTCCTCATGTCCGGCGACCTGTTGCCAATCCAATTTGGATGACTTTCATTTGACAGAGATGACAAGCTGCACTGTCTACGCTAACAGCCGGAGTCTGCCTGATCGATGAGTCCCTTTTAGGACAACATTCTAAATTGTATGATCGTATGCCTTGGAGAAGGGAGTAAAATAATTGAGAGGCGAATTTGAGCGCACGGCAATTTTTTATTAGAAGTTGCTACATTGTTGACGAACCTTTATCAGTAACATTTATTTCTGATCAAAGGATTCTGTCTCGGAATTATATTGTTCCCAAAATGATCAAGCAATTGACTGTCTATCCTTCCCATACTGACAAGCTTTATCTAGAGATCATGTTAGATGAACCACGCCACAGCATTAGGACAACTTTTAGAGTCGAGTGGCAGATCCTCTAAGTGATGACATAAAGGTCCATCCACAAGTGTTTTCAAATGTGGTCTAACCCTTTTTTTTACCATTTTTTTCTGTTAAACTACTGAAAAGTTGGGTATTCCTTAGCATTAATGTAAGTTGGAGGCTTGCATAAAAGCGGGACGTCAGACCTGACATTGATAAGATTGACGTTTGGTTTTTTGGTTTACAAATTTCATGAGAACTTTGAAAAGTCTTAATTTGTCTCCGATTTATGGGTGAATTCTCAACAATGAAACACCCTGTTTCCTGAGTTTCCTAAAAACCATCATGATATGGGCCTGATTTTAGAGCCTAATTCCACACAGTGTTAGTTTGCTAAGGCGACTAAATGCTAAATCTGAGCACAGCCTCGTTTCGATTCCACAAACATGAAGAGTGTACGGCTTTGATGCAATTTCATAAGTCTGTGAGATGTTTGTGTAAAAATAATAATTGTAGGTGGTCCTATAGTTTAGACTAGGACTCGACTAGGATCGAAGCTAGTCTCTTATGCAGCAACCACTCGAGTTGTTCCATTGTTCAAGTGGAGGAAAGTCATGTCGAATCCGAACCAGAAATCATATGTCATATTCCTTTGGAACAAATCGAAATTGATTGGACGCAATCTTACAAAAAAGTGAAATGTCAAGCACAATCGAATTCACCTCGATAGCTTTAGTAGTGGGTAATCAGCTGTTCGCTCTCACGTACATATTCACTAACCCTTGCCTATGAAAATGTTACAAAAACCGCTGCCAAATGAAAGCCAAGGGAAAGAGACGAAGAATTTGCATATCTCCTTACTACTTTATTTCAGCTCCAAACGTCAAGATTTGTGAAGATTTTGTCAGTGACTCGATGGAAGAAACGTGAAAGTTGTTCCTGTTCTGGAACCTAATCCAGACATCCAACGCTGAAGTTGGCTCATCCACTCTCTACGGCACTACAGTAAATCGATGTACATGGAAAGAAAGACTCTGAACAAATTATGTGAACACTGAACTGCGGTCGTGCCAGAAAATAAAACAAGGCAATCATGACGTTTGCTATTGCATGAATGTTAAAGGGATTTCCTCGCGTTGAATACTGAATTATTCGACTTTGAAATTATCGCATATTTATGATCTGCTGTCATATTCATGCTCTCTCGAGAAATCGAGAAGAATTCAAGGGAGACGGTAGATAAGCGACCGATGTAATGGCTCCTCAACCATAACTGACTCTAGAGGAAACTCAAATTTATGTCAGAATCAAATGAAAAGTAGTCAGAAGCATGGTCAAGTTTGAAAGTTCCCATAATTGCTTGCACAAAATTTCACAACCAAATGTCATATGTGTACGTGGAGAGCGATTAATTGCGTCCAATTGAAGTAAACAAAATTCAACGAAACTTAACGAAACTGGTCGAAATGGTTGATATGGTCACAGTGCATCAGTTATGTGTAGTCGCTCCATTGTTTAAGTTGACTGAAGCATCCTTTCGTCGATTATGGAGTCTTTTGTCGGGTTCTACTACAACTATGCCGTAGACTGACATGAATGACATTTCCTTATTGTTGTTTCTTCTTCTCTGAACAGAGATAAATCTACTGACGTGCGGGACTATGCGGAAAATGATGGATGAATGAGGTCGTCTGTGGAGAGAAGGAAAAAGGAAGACCAGCAATTAATTTGACTTGGATTTCCTTACTTCCTCAACAACTGTTCTGTCAGACTTAAAATACAGCCTAACGATCGTGGAAACTGTGTCGGCTTTTACATACGCTAAATTCTTCACCGATTTGTCAATGTTGTAGACAAGAGAGGTGAGATTAAAGGGATCCTCCTGAAGAAAGGGACAAGTTCTCTGAGTTCTCTCTCTAGAAGTGGATTTGCTCCAAAATAGAACAGTCTTAGCAACAATCTCCGATATCGAAAGTGACTTCGAATTTGGACAATTAATTAGGTGATCTCTGTGCTGTGCTGATCCACGTACTTCAGTACAGAACCGTGTGTTGAGACTAAGACCCTTTGCAACGCAATTCCAAAAGAGAAAGATAACAATTTTCAGAAAATTTCATTGGAACTGATATTTTCTTGGCGAGCTTAGATGCGACTCTGGTGGGATTAAGATCTCCTTAGCTGAACAATAAACGAGGCTAGATTTATCAACTTGAAGCGTAGAAGCAATTTCATTAAGACGCGGGCTATCCTAGTGGTAGACAGGTTGCTTAGGTCCGAGTTGATCGAAGAGCACAAATCAAAAGTGAATAGCTTTTCTCCTTCAGTGTGGTGTGACATGAAGTGTGAACTAGATTTAATTTGCAAACTTGCATCGACAAAGAAACTTTTTTTAACAGGCAACAGAGAATGCCCCGGTCTAGGATGGCGCACGGAAGTAGAGAAGCATCTCAGTCTGGAGGAGCTTGTTGGTTGGAGCCCACCTCGTACGATGTACGTTGTTATACGTTGCTTTTCGTCGCATTTTTTCACTTCCACTTAACGAACATAATCGGGGCATTTTAAACTTAAATCTATATCCATCTATTATTATATTACTCTGGAGGTGGCAAGTAGTAACTATGCGGAGAAGCTTAGGGAATAAAGTCAAATTTAATCAAGACCCCAATGAATTGAAATTCTATTCGAAAGAGGGTTTTACTATTCAGATGATTGGAGACGATTTAAGCAGCAAAACAAAATCCATAAGCAAACCTCTCAGAAGCTAGACACAAATCCGGACATTTTCAGATCAATCCAAAAATGTTTCACTTAAAATATTTACGTATTCGTTTTGTTTGGCAATAACTTGAAATGAGTTCAGTTACAAAGTAGAGGCAAACATTCAAAATTCCCCCCACAAGAGTGCCCTTTGGTGTACAGCGTCAATTAATTGCGTTCATTGTCGCCTTCAAGACTGGTCGCGTTCATCTTAAAATATTCCTAATTACAAACACATAGTCGCTAGTGGTCCAAAAATGTTCCAAGTTATAGATTACAAAAAAGTGTATCATTTTCATTCGATTTCGTCTTACAAAATAGTACGAGTACATTTCACAATCTTAATTTTACTTGTATTTGCGAGAAAAAAAAATCGCATTACGAAAATAAATGACAATCAGTTGTTGTGGTTAGACAGTAGTTATTTTGATTTTTTTATATTTAAAGGCACGCCGAACACGGATCAATACACGAGTATGTTATATGAAGAATACAAATAATATTAATTGCACATAAGACAACAATTGCCAAAACAACATCACAAAAGAGTACCTGGCCGAATTGTAATCTGCAAGTGCCCGCCCCGAACACCCCGAACCAAATGGTTTTTCATTGTTTCATTGAGTGTTTGTTTATAGTTTTGTATTAAATATATAGTATATATATATATATATATATAAATAAGTGTAAAATAAGTAAATTAATGTTAAAAGGAAGTTTTATACCATTTTAATTCCAAAATTTAAAATTAATTGTTAGTAGCAGCATGTAATAAATGGAAGAGAGAGAAAGGGAGAGATAAAGATTTCGATGGATTATTAAATGTAAAGCTATGAAAAAAAAATATATAAGTTTGTCTTAAAATGTTTAACAAAATAAAGGCGAACGTTTACAGTGCAATCCTTTGGATGTAATGAAATGCAAGAAAGACATTAGTCCTCACCGCACTGGTGGCTGAATTAATGTGACAGACCAAAGCAGGGATTGCAAGGTGAACTAAGTAGCCTCGGCTTCGGTAGAAATTCAAGCAAAGTCTTTGCCGGCATAGACGAAGCCGTTGTTGGCAGTGAAGCAGCCATCGGCTAACAGAATATGCCGCCGAATCGACGAGGTCAGCCAGGCTGCTCGCGTGGTAGCGAATTATGCGTGAAAGTCTAGTGAAATTGAATCGAATTCGCTGCAAGGAATTCGAGGTGAAGTGTATGAAGTAGTGGGTGGTGTTGGTTTTTACAATGAAAAACGCGTTCCGAAAAATATTGAATCGCCGATATAGAAGATGAGTTATTCTGGAAACGATTAGTAGGTTTTTTTTTTTGTTTGAATTCAATATTTTCACAAAGAAATCCAAGAAAATATGACTTAATGACTACGTGGGCTGAAGACGATGGAAAGTAATGTTTGTCTATGATATGTGGGTCTCTTTGCAATAGTCTATTGCAGACACAGACGTCCTCTTTCAACCATTACACCTCGTGGGTCAGCCACTGGGCTTCTAAAAATGTGTGTACAGAGCGGGAATAAACCTGAACGACTGCAACATTTGCAAGAGGCAAGTATCACTAGCAAACGAGTGAAGCTTGGCCCAAGTCCTCCTTGATTTATAGTGCCACACAGGGTGGGACGTTGCATGGAGGTTCTTCCAATAAACAACTTTAATCCACATGCATTGTCAACAGTGAGCCGTCGGCGCTATTGATCAACAGAAGCTCAGACTTTGTATTCAGAAGCGAATTATCTGTAGTTACGATTGGACTTTACTGTAAATTAGTCGCAGTTGTTGATAAGCCGACAAAGCGCACCGCAGAATCGTGTGGACTTTTCTTAGAGAGATGTGACCTATAAGCTAAATAAATGCCACAACTGAACCCAGTCTCACACTGATCCGGACCTGATCCACTTGAGTCAATGGACATCTGAACTTCCCTGGAGTCAGAGAAGATACAAGCAATCTTGTGTGTCCGTCTTTATGCGTGGAGTTCTGAATGGAACACTTTGTGGAAGTAGCAGTGTTTATTCTCGCAGACCACCTCCACGGTCGAAGTCGAATTCAGTTGGAGTAGAGAGTCGCCACCATAATTGACTCTGAGAATCAAGCGGAAAGTAGGCAGAAACAAAACATCATCAGCTTTCAAAGTACCCATAATTGCTTGCACAACAATCCACAACCAACTGCCTTTTCGCCTTTCGTCCCACTTAAATAAACAAAATTGAACGAAACTCAACGAAACCGTGTGAAATGGTTGCTACGGTCAGAGTGCATAAGTTCTGTGTATTAGCTCGATTTTTTAAGTTGGCTGAAGTATATTTACGTCGATTATGGTTGTTCCTTTAGTCGGGGTCTACTCCAACTATGCCGAAGACTGACATTTCTTTTCGTAGTTTTCTTCTTTCAAGAGAGATAACTCATGCGAGTGCGATTATGCGGGATGTGATGGATGACTGCAATCGTCCATAGAGACAAGCAAAAGTAACGCAGACAATTAGCTTGACTTGCCTGTAAAGAGGTAGCATTTGAAACGGTCTACTTCGTCAACTGCTCTGTCAGATGTCACTTCAAAAAGTACGAAAAACATTACTTTCCATCCCATAGCCAAAACAAGAAAACTATGAAACAAAAAAATATGCAGAAAATTAAAGATGTTTACCTCGATAGTCCTTCCGGGCCGATTGAGAGTGGACGGGTCTAAATGAGTACAAGAATGTCAACAATATAAATGAGTCCTACAAGAGATTTCCACAAGCTTGCTTACCCTATCAGTTTGCGTGGCGGTGTTCACGCACTCCTTGTCGGATATGACTTGTGGCAGTTTACCACTATCCGATTCCAGCTTATCGATGATATTCTTCTGCAATCGTATTGTTCTGTCACGGTCTTCAACTTGTCCCTAAACAAATTCAAAAAAACGATTTGAAACAAAAAAAAAAGAAACACAATTTAGTACACATCGTTCCTCCGAGCCACAATCTATTGAATATTTAGCGGAAAAAAAAATTAAGAACAACTAAAAATACATTAAAACTAATTTTACAAATTGCTCTATTCTATTTTTTTTTTTTTTGACTAACAATTATTTTGGAAAAAAATAAACAAATAACTTTAATTAAAATCAGTTAATTACAGAAATTAACTCCTGTGCTGTACATGCGATGGTATATGCTATGTTTTATTTATTCGTTGCGGGTATATGGATATGGGAAAGAATTATTTTTTTTTCATATACAATTTTGCCTAAATTTCGGTTTTACATACATTTTATACACCAATTAACAAAAATACGAATAATTGAGGGAAAAAACGTAATTCTTAACGAAATAATAAACGAAAGGAAAGTGTGTTTTAATATGGAAGCTAGGGCTTCGGTAAATTTGTTGGATTTGATAAAGGAAAATAGTAGAAATTCGTTTAAGTTAAATATGACAGAATAAGTTACCTTAAAAACTATTTAAACTAAAATGAAAAAAATAAATGTTTTTGGGAATAGACATATATTTCTTTTCTTTCGGTAGAATAGTTAGTAATTTTTTTGAGTAGAGTTTCTGTTTTCTTTTTTGTATGTTTTCTGATCGGTTGAGGAATACTGAGCAGATTTTTGATTGGGTTCTAGTGACAGGTTGATGTGACTACTGTGAAGGATAACCTCAAGTCTAACGAAGTGCTAATGGGCGAAGTGATGCATTTTGTTTTGTTTGAGTTTTGTTGCTGTACAACTATGTATGTAGAAGGTGCCCTGTCGCCCCTTTAGGCCGTGGCTTACTTAGACCAATTTGTTGGGTCCGTTGTGCCCTGCTGTGCAACTAAAGAGACATTAAGCCACCGACCAGTATCGATGAAGATCCAGAAATGCCGAATGGGCGTGCATCGACTGAAATAGGTATCTCCAGAGAGTCCACCCGCCTTGGGCCCACATCCGCATAAGATTATGCTGACGCAAGAATTAAAACCGAACGAACTGTAGGCAACGACGTGAGTTCGCTCAAGTGTTGGCCGGCGATCTCTATGCCAACAAACAAAATTGGCATTATTGGAGCAAACTCAATCCACAGTAGTGTCAATGAATTCAAAAAGATTGACTGCTTGGTGCAGTTTAAGGACTGGTGGCACCATCGGGCCTTATTTCATTCGAAATGAAGAGGGTCACACAGTTGCTGTCAATGGTCTCAGGTATAGAGAAATGTTCACCAACTTTCTGTGGCTAGAGCTCGAAAACATCGATATATACTAGCTGAAGACCCCAACAAGACGGCGCTACATGTCATACAAGCGACGGGAAGGTCGAAAATGTGAAGGAGAAATTTGGCGACTGGGTTATCATAGGGCGAGCGTTCAGTTGATCGAAGCGATCATGCGATTATTTTCTCTGGGGCTACGTCAATTCCTTAGTGTAGGCTAACAAGCGACCTATTTTGAACGAGTTCGATGCCAAAATTCGAGACGCTATTGCCGTAATAACGCCGCACATATTGGACCGAACGCTTCATGGATTGCTCGAAGTTGTGAAGGAGAAAATTTACGATCATGCGACTTGACACCAATCGATTATTTTCTATGAGTCTACGTCAAGCATAATGTCTACGCCAGAAAATCACTTGGGATGAGCTCGAGACTAACATTTGCCACGCTTTTGCCGCTATGACGACGCACATATCGGTTCGATTCATCAAAAATTAGACCGACCGCTTATAGAATTGCCAGCGAAGCTGAGGCGGCCATGTGAATCACGTGCTATACCATACACAATGCCATGAATACTGCCTCAAAACAAAGGCTTAATCAATTTTATATCTCACACCAGTTTTGTTTTATATAAATTTCTATTCCCATCGTTCTTTTCTGGTCGCCCTTTAAATGTGGCGGATTAGGTAAGAATAGTTATTGACGCTCGCTGTCGCGACGCAATGACCAGGTTCTTGTGCCTAGATTCTAAGACCTGAACGACGTGAGGAATCATAATTTCTACGGATGATTTCCTTGAAGTGTGATTTTCGTTTTGGGGTATCGGATTGGCAGTCTAGGTATGTAGGTATTTGGGTGCCCTGTCGGCTTTAAGCCCGTGGCTCACTTAGACCGTGTTGGGTGCAATTTTTTGGGATGGTTTACCACCGTGACCGGTGGCGGTCGTGACGTTGTGGGTCTGTGAGTCGACTCCTACGTACTTGAACAGTGGTGTCTGGGAACCACGGTTCGATTCTCATTACGAAAAAAATGTATTTTCATGGCCTAACATCTATGCTCAAAGAGTATAGCTTTATACAAAAAAAGCTTCGTAAAATTGACCGTTCGGAGTCGGCATAAAAATTGTTGGTCCCTTCCACCTACTTTAGGTTTAAAACCACCCAGAATGTTAGGGGATTTTTCGGTTGAACACGTCAAGTCCTCCATCTCTACTAAGAAGTACTTTCCTAGGAACTGACTCCTTTTCTTAGCTAGGGCTGGGCAGTCAAAGGCAGATGTTGGATAGATTCTGATTCTTCCTCATAACTGCAGCTTCTGTAAGATTAGTTATGCGGTAGGCTCAGACGCATTGCATGTGTGCATGGCACAGTGACTGGCAAAGACACCTATTCCAATGCGTGCATCCTTGCGACAAAACCGGTCTCAATGATGTTGATCTGTTTTTGCTCAGCTTGGGCCATAGAGCCCTCGCCGTTGCTCCAATACTCAGACCAAACCATGGAGCTTTTGCTCAGTGCTTCGTCTTCTAGTTTTTTTTCCTTAGAATAAGAGCTGATCTAGAGATTCACCGAACTCCGATCCTTTTTCGCGAGGCTGTCCGCCTTTTCGTTTCCTTGGGCGCCTAGATCTGGGATCATTTTCCTTGTATTATAAAGGCATACGCATGGTCATTGTCATCCACGTCATGAGGGAATAGCTTCGAAACGGGTCATAGGACATCTCCTCGAAGGAGTGTATACAGCGTGGACCATCTAACGTTTTTTTATAAATCATAGGTTATTTTGACACTGACAGCTGTTTCCTGTTCGAAATCTTGACAGAAAGTCTGTCTCATACCTCCGCGGAACGAAATGAGTCGCTTTACGTTTGATCAATGTTGGGAAACATTGAAAACGTATTTCCAAAGTGAGGCCGTATAGCCCGAAAGGGGCGTCCAAACAGTGGCCAACCGTGTATGAGGCAACAGTCTGCGGATTACGTTATGCAATACGCTATGGGTTATCCTATTTAATAAATGAGAAAGTTTGAATATTTGTGGAGTCCAAGCTCCTGAGCTGGTGTGCGGATTTCGGTTGAATCGTTGCATAGGTTGCTTTAAAACTCCAGCTCGTCAAAAACCACAACATCTGTTTTAGAACCTACTCAAGTCACTTCCGGCGCTGGTTCTGTGTGCAAATTGTTACTGCCCAGGCAAACAGATGTTAAAACGAGTAAAAAATATACCTAAACACTATTTTTGCTGAAGCTACTAAGTTAAACTATTCTAAAGTCCATGTGGATGAAGACGCAGGTATTGTATACTCTACGAATCACTAAGGAATTTTGCAGTCCTAATTCAATAGTTGCCAACTCTAATCCAGTGAAAGGAATCACAAGTGGAGATGTCTTCTACTGCCTGTGTATTTGTCATCTACTGGGGAAGACACAAACTAAACAGGGACATCACACGCCTAATGGGATGATGTTGCTTCTCTCAAAGACAATCTAGAGAACGAAGGGCGGTCGATGCGAACACAGATGGGTATCTTTCTGTTTCTATTTTACTTGAATTACATAATACTCAGCACTCCTCCACCATCGACTAGATTTATTCATCGAATTGATTGGATTTTTTGTGTGGGTCTCATTAATATTAAATTTAAGTAATTTGTTGTTTGTTTGAAAAAGAATAAATAAGAAAATGAAAGAAATGAAATCACGTGCAAATACCTGAAGATAAACCACCTGTCTACGTAGATCGGCCAACTCCTGGAGGGGGTCGTCTGTAGTTGATGATGTAAGACTGGCCACATCGATGTCTTCCAAAAATTTCGTATCCAGTCCACAGGATGCAAAGAGCTGCCCATTGTTCGTATCGAATGGGTTGAGAGTATCTGTCTGTTTTTTGGAACAAGACAAGAAAGCAATTTATTAGATGTGGGTACGTGGGGTAGCTATGATTCTTCGTGTAAAACTAAAAAAACTACGGCAAGAGAAAATTTGACAAGGAAAAGGAAATGAAGGGCATCGTAACAAGTGCAAAATAAGGTTAGACCGAGGAAGTGTGGAACATTTGAATGGTTTTTCGAAGTGTAAGTGGATTTGTGTGAGTGGGGGACTGGGTATACATACATGGTCGTGCATAGATTTTGGCTGGAGATGGACGGGTACAGTGTGTTCGACAGGAATGACGGGCGATTTGTGTTACTTCTGATTTTTGGTAGAAATTTAAGAATTCGGCGATGCTGCTGGTTTTAACTTTCTTGGAGACTTATCAGGCATTCCAGTGGTCGCGACATCAAGTCAAGTCACATCATCAAAGTCATTGACACGAGTGGACATTATTTTCTATTCTCTTTCCGAAAACGGTCCCAGTGACCACTCACCAGGGAACACCTTTGACGTTGTTTTTTGTTTGGCCAAAGACCCATTCCGTCACTCTCAGTATCAGTTAGGTTTGCCCCCCATTTGCGACACGCACAGCATAAATGTTTGTAATAATCCGATCATTGACCCAAAAAGTTGTTGAATGTGCAAAAAATTATGCATACCCCTCTTTTTATGACACTTTTGGGTCGCAGGCAGACGCAATGGAATTAGAAGCTTCCGCTTTAATTGAATGCCCGGAGAGTCAAGAGGTCTCACCTGCGAGGGGTCATGACTACCGCTGTTTATGACATCAAAACTGTTAAGATGTCTCAGATTATGAAGCTTTGTTAAGCATCTACAACGTATGCCAAGTACGTGTCATTTATACGAGCAATTAACGATCATGTGCGCCACAATTCTTCATTGAACTTGGAAATGGGGGCAGAGGTTGCCATTAAGAGGCGACAAGCCGACAAGAGCGTTTTAATGAAGACCTTGTCAATTGTAAAACAAGTCTGAGTTCATCGATGTAACAGGTTGTGCTGGACTGCGGTTGGAGCAAAATTTGGTACATTTTACATTTAGGCCATGACAGCTGCTCGTGCAATGCGTCTTCTAAGACAGGAGTTCGTTAAACAGTGACATTGACGTCGCAACAAACTTCTTGATGAGAGTAAAATTGAAGGCAACGCAATGATTGTTGGACTTTGCTGGCAGATGGAAGAAATTCCATAATTTTGAGTTATTAGCACAGATTGCTAAATAAAAGACCGATGTGTGATTCAGTGCGCTTAGTTTGGATGAGAGAGACACTTGCAAGCCACGTGAAGTGACTACGTCTCGTGATGCATGATTCAACGCCAAAAAGTAATCCATTGCATCCCCTTCTGTTTTGTCTTGCGCTACAGTCCGGAGTGAGCTACACGCTGTAGTCTTTCTCAGCGATGCCGACTTCAGGCAAGCTGCTTACAATTGCACAAGCCAAGTTGATTGTGGTCCTTTGTTGTGTGCGCCACCTCCGACGTGTGTGTTCTCTGTTGAGTTGCTTTAATCGCTCGGTGTTGTTGTCTTACTCGCTCCGTGACAAGGACTGGATCGAATTGTCCAGGAGAATAGGTGCAAGGGGCGGAGTATTTGTGTAGCGATAGCTGTACTTGGTAGGCGTCGCAGATAGACGAAGGTGACAATCCCTTTAACTTTTTCCAGGATAGTCCGAGAAGCAAGTCTTCTCTGAATTTGATCGGCATCAGGTCCTCGGCCATCACTGCATCACGGGAGATCGCCGATGAACTTGCTCGACAACTATCAAAGGAAATACTCTTAGGACCCGAACCTGCTTTGGGACTACCCGCGTTCTAGGTTAGGGCTTCCATCGATGGGCTTCTCGAGAGGACAACCGGAGGTGCAATGACTCTACAGGAAGTAGACAAACCAAGTGCATGCTTGTAAAAAATCCGCGGCACTATTGTTAGCTTTTGACAGACAAGACTGCAGACCACTTACCGGCGTACTAAGAGGACACCACGCCTTCGCTAAATACCTCAATGTGCTTGGTCTAAGCTATGAAACCCTCTGCGACGCCTGTTGAGAAGACGACGACACTAATGAGCACTTCCTCTGCGACTGTCCCGTCTTTGCTCGGATGAGGTGGCAGTTATTTGGTGCTGATGAGTTAAGAGCTGACGATGTAGGCTCTCATACCGGACTACCATGAAATTTCAGTAAATGTAGGTTGCTGCCCGGAAACTGGTGCTTCAATGTAGTGTGTAAAAACCTCCGACAAATAAAGACAGTTGTCCATGTGCTCAACTTGGCCTAGTCAAATTTTCTTTCGAGAGAAGGCTCTATTGCTCAATTGCCATTTGAGCCCGAAGAAACCGCGATTTTACTACTTTGTGTGCGTCTATAGTGCGGTATGGGCCTCAACCAACAAGTCTCTGCAACTGGCGAGCTGCCTCGAGTTTTGCACACCAAGGATTGAGGTCCTTCTCCTCTTGCATGCGTCACTTTACACGCGGTTGTCCTCTGTTCAGGTTCGGAGTCAAAAACTCTCCTGGACGTAGCTGAGTTGTCCATAAGACGTCCATGGCCCTGCCACCTTAGAAGTTGGATCCGTAGCCTAGTCTGCATAGGTTCATGTCGCTGTACAGCCCAAGGAGCTCATGGTTGAATCTTCTCCTTCAACAGGACCAAAGATCGCACACAGAGCTATTCTCTTGCTGAGGCTAAGGACTTCTTCGTCCGCTTTTGGGATGGCTCATGTCTCTGCGTCGTACACCACCATCTATGTCTTGTAAAAAGTGAGCCTGGTCTTTTGAGAGACGGCTCAATTACTCAACCACCTCTTGAGCCGAAAGAAATAGCGGTTGGCAAGGATTATTCTGCCTTTAATCAGGTACTGGTGCCGTTTCTAATGTCTTCTGCTGAACCGAGGTAGACCATGTCTCTAACTACTTCCAACTTATAGATGGTCATTGTGACACTTTCTTCATTGTTCATCATTGACGTTTCCTGAAGACAGTATGTACTTCGTTTTTTCCTTGTTCAGCTCCAGACCTTTTTGAGCCGCTTCTGTCTCAATTTTAAATGTCTTCCTGTGTTCGACCATTCACTTCAATGTCATCCACGCATGCTCACAGTTTTTTAGACTTTTGGCAGACGGTTCCGCAAGTCCTGTTATGTGGATTGTAAACGATCTTCTCAAGAACGTTGTTGAGGAAGTCACATCACAGCACGTCGCCTTGCCTATAGACTCTGTGGACATTGAAGATCTCGTCGAGTTTGTTATCGACATCTGATGCAGTAGAGGGAGCTCCACATCGTCATCGTGGTCAGCCTAAACGCTATTGATACGTAGCTGGCCTCTATCCACTGTGGACTTCCGTGGACTGAAGCCTGACTTATAACGCTCAGTTTGTTGATAAACAGGCGAGTACACAAAACGACAAGATCTTGCATGGAGGCCTATCCCGCTTTCAAAGGGGTCTCCTGTGGATTTGGCAAACGACTCGGAAATCCAAAATTTAGCCAATTCATAGCCGAAATTCCAGGTTGGACGGCATTTCGTTGCGCAATCGGCTCTACCTGCCGACTACCTAAAAGAGTGACAAACTGTTGCCTCAATCAATCCACATTTCGCTCCCATCCATCTTCTTGTCGAACACACTGTACACGAAGGAAATAAGTAGGTTCACATTCTTAAAATGTACTGTTATGTGTATTTGCTGCTACATGTAGGTATGCATGAATGTATGTATGACTGCTTCGAGAATACCTACCCTCGTCAAAGAGTCTTCGTCCTGAATTCATTTGTTTTTCGAGTCGACAAGCAAAAGAATCGAGTTGTGTGTGTGTGATAAACAGAAAATAGTTCACATACCGCGCCCCGAGGAATGCAGTAAGTGGTTGTTGTGGGGGAGCGAGAGCGACGGGGGAGAAGTAACGAACGAATTCGATGTGACAACAAAAATATGAAATAAAATAAAAAAAAGAGAAAAAAACAAAATAACAAGAGAACGTGTGAATCATGCAACAAAAATTAAAGAACGTAACCTTAGACTTAGCAGAAGAGGGCATCCGCTTCGAAGTGGACGCTCGGATGGGCACTTACCTCCTGAAGGATTCGTCGTAGTCGTAACAATTGCTTCTTGAAGTGCAGCACATCCTGGATCATCGCATTCCTAAATGATTTGTCATGCAGCAGCAGGTCGTCGGATGAGCTGTTGGTGTCGCGCTGGCTATGGTGCAGCGACGAGGCCCGGGATGGTGTCCTTCGGAAGCTGTCTGTTGATTTTGGACTGTCAGAGCCGTGGTTACTCAGCTGGCACTGTTGCAGGCGGGATCGATTGAGGAGTCGTGTTGCACGCGCTGGCAAGTGGGGACTGTAATTGAAAAACGAGACGACAAGGGTGGGTGAGTGAGTATTTGGGTCAGGACAGTTGCACACACACATACACACACCCCCATCGGGGGCGTCAATTTACGTGTGCGGGGATAGATAAAATTGCTTTTACGGATGTCGTTAATCGTAGAAAAACGGGGCGGAGATTGAGGTGGGTTGCTGCGACTGCGAGGAGGTGGCGAAATGAAAGTTTAATGAGGCTTGCTTTGAGAGGTGAGCTAATGGCGCTGGTAAAGATTGCCAGAGCTCTTGGGAGTTTTCTTTGATTGCTCTGCACAATTAACTAACTTCATGCTTTCTTGAGAATTGGGCCCGGTACTTGTGGGTCAGATAGGACGATCTATGGATTGTGAGAGAGGTGGCACTGCTTGTTCTGCCATCGGATTAATCGAAGTAATTGAATATTCATTCCCAATGCCCTTCATAGTTCATGCATTTCTAATTCAAAGTGCTACCCCTTTTATGTAAAGGACTACTGAATGATTAAGAAAAAAGAGGCCCACTACCGATGTTTGCGCTTTTTTTGGGTGAAGAATGACTAACGCAGCAAAGATGACGAGCAAAAAATATGAGTCTGTGGGCAGGACATTTCCAGACGCCAGTAAAATAGTTTGCGAAACTCATAAAATAAACGAAGATGAATCATCGGGAAAGGCAGCGTATTTAGTTTCGAGAGAATACTCACAAACGTCACTGTTCAGCAGACAGTGGTTGGAGTTGTTCCAGGATTTGCTGCTAAAATTGACAACCAATCGTCAGAAATGTGGGCCATTTCGTTTTATAGCTCAATTGTACTAAGAAGCAGCTCATGTTCTTCTCTCAGCTAGTGGAGCAAATGACGCATTGATTGAGGTTGATTGTTGTAACCTTAGACCACCTTCTTTGGCGCTTCAGTCCAGTACCTGTGTCCCAACATACAAGAACCTTATGTACTTATAAAGTGTACACAGTTTGGAACCCTTCCTGTGCTCTGTCGGTCTACTCTCTAAATCGACTTATCTCAGAAGACTGCCAATGTGTGACCACTTTTTTTTTTTTGGAATATGCCTAGTGAAGCCAGTGGTGATAACTAAATACAAAATCACCTACTGACGATGGGCAGAATACCCTCTATAAACACCCATCGCTAAGACTCTTCGCTCAATTGCTCGTCGTTTATTTGGTCAACGATTGCCATAAGGCATTAAGGTAAGATCGTTTGGTAACCAAAAACATCGTCAAATTTCAAAGTGCACATAATTCCCTCTAGTATCCTAACCAAAGTTCCAACACCAACCGTCATTTACTTACGTAGCGAGCGATTGATTTCTCTCCAAATGAAGTAAGTAAGAATGAACGAAACTTAACGAAACTAAGCGAAATTGTTATTATGACCATTTGTGTATCGTCTCGATTGTCTATGCTGACTGCATTCAATATTTATTAAATAAAGTCCTTCTTTCTTTCGTTTTATTTCAAAAAAAGTTTAATCGAATTCAAGGCCTTTTTATTTATCGAATGCGAATACCTCGTCTTGCAAGTCACATTTATATCGTTTTTGTTTAATCAAAGACAGTATAATGCGACGCGGCAAATGTTGTAGTGTCGTAATCTCATTAGAATGTCGCCTTGTCATGATCCAGATTCTAATAAGCAGCAGTTAAGCTCTTTTGTCTGAGGTGCTTAACTTGACAACAGCCAAAAGTGGGCGTTCCCTCACTGAAATCGTTAATGACAACAACTGAGCAGTTACATTATTATGTGATTGTGATTGTTTCTTTGTAGAACTTCCAGAAATCTGACCAATTGTCGAGCTTCGGATACGAATCCACACGCATTGCTCGTGACATAGTAATTTTTCTTATAAAATTACTATTCAAACGACTTCGTGAAAAATGTACAGGACAGCTTGACGCGTGAGCAAATCAATGGGCAATACCATCACACATTAATGACCTCTTGTAGATTTATGTTGATATCAATTACGACGCATGAAAGATCATCTACATGCTGTAGTATGCAAAATAAGGTGTGCTGGATAGCTTTAGTCTGGGCTATGCGTGTGGTCATCGAGAGGACTTCCATACCAATACAAATTTAAAGGCGGAAACAAGTGGACATTTTGTACACACTTTTTGATCCAAAATTGTCTTGCTTGTTCTAGCTTTTCTAACCTTTCGCTACACATTGTGACATTATGGGGTGGCGCTACAGCCGGTAGTGAGCCGGGGCCTGGCTTCTCAGCTACTACTCACGTTGTGTGCAGTATTGTTGTCTCACGAGTGGAAGGGAGCTACAGTCTTATGCCGACTCCGAAATGACTCCGAAATGTTTGAGAAGCTTTTTTTTAGACAGTTGTATTCGTTGAGCATTGTCATTGACTCGAAAGAGGTGGGGTCGTGAAAAGTATTTCTTGTCGTACCAGGAATCGAACCTAGACAGATTGGTCCAAGAGCGTAGGAGTCGACGCACCACTCTACCACACTAAATTCTTCATCTTACATCATTTGTTCGTGTTTTTAATTTTTAACTTTTTTTTTTTATACGAAATGGAATTGTGATGTAAGCTTAAGAAACACATCGACAGCGGACTCTGAATGAATTGACAAAATAAAAGAGACGCCCACCAACGTATGTCATATTTATTTACGAAAGTCTGAATTGTGTCTGATACCATTTGTCCATCGAACGAAATCACGAGGTTTCATCAAATTTCTTCAAACCTCCAAGATTTCGCCATACATTGTCGAGGTTTCGAAAGCTCGCCATTTCGGCGTAAGCTAGTTGAAACTCCCTTGAGCTCATCCCTCAGTACGTACTGAACAAGCCTACAGCGTGAACTGAATGTACTGTAGTTTCTTTTGGTGTTCATTTTTAGGCCGAAGTGGAAGAGCTGAGGTCAGACAGAAGGGATAACACACAGGATATAACACACATTCAAAAAATCGTCGACGAATTTAGCGTGTGTTAAAGCGGCCTTAGATGTCGAGACAAGTGTGCCAATCTGATTAAGAGGTAACATTTTCTTTATTTTATGCTATGCCCGTCACTTCAAAATTGGCAGCTAATGACTTTTGAAAGCGCTTCAACTCGGTGGGAACGTCTTATTGAGGTTTCAGTAAAAGTTCATCCAAATCATGTGATTTAGGTTCGATGGGAACATACTATTATCGATCACGATCAATTTGACACCTCTCATCGGACACGTGTTTTTCTCTAGGTGTTACACATTTCTATAACTCTGCATACAGCGTTGTCGTCAAACTATTTGTCAAAGTCCTACCACTTCTACCAAGAAGTGTCATTTTAAGGCCATAGCTTCCCCAAACAAAAATATGTATACCAAAATATACGTTTCTTGTGTATTTTAACCGACTTTGCGAATTCCATTTAAAAAGAAAATCTTATAGAAACAAACATAAATGCATTAAAAAAGTAATTTAAAAAATAAAGCACCATTTACACATATTCATCGAAACTTAACGAACTTTTAACTCTTTCGGAAGGCAGATGTAAACGATGCAGTGATTGCCTTATAAACGGTGATGTAAAATTTCATTCAATTTTTCAAATTTTTACTAGGGTGCCATTGAACGCACGATAGGACTCCAGGCTACTCGATCCTCAATGGCGGAGGATCTATCGTGCTCGCATTACCCCCGCGGGCCCTTTAGTGGACCATGCTGGTCAGAAGATAAGCCATATTCAATGCGAAAGTGCCACAGCGCCATTTCAATCAAATTATGCCATAATACCACGATCGTGCCACATCGGCAATGCTGCCTGTATATGGGCTTCAACTAGTAAGTCTCGGTAGCTAGCACGATCTGATGAAGTCATTTTGAACGCGTGTTATCCCTCTGTCTTAGCGCCTAACCAGTTTAGACGGTGGATCCGTAGACGACTGATTGAGACCATGTCGCTATCCAAAAACAAAGGTTGCATGCCGTGTAGACGTGTCGTCAACGCTTTCGTTGTCGCTTAAGTCAATGGTGTCTATGCGTCGTAAAGCGTAATGGAGATGATCAAAGTCTCGTTGCCTCGAGACACCGAATGACAAGAACGATTTACAGTCTGATTTGTGCTTGATCTTTTTTCAGCGAGAATGCAGAAGAACTTCGTTGTAGAAAGTCTTAACTCAAGTGGTGCTGGATGTAGATGCATCGACCCCTACTCTGGTTGTCATGGTTCGATTCCAGTGACAAATAACTTTTATGATTCACGTCAGCACCTCTCTTAAGTAACTGACTGCTTAGAGAGAGGAAAATGATTCCCAAACTTCGACGTGCCCGTGAGAGGACACAATAGGAGCGGTTGCTGTAGACGCTAGGCCCAAGTGCACCCCGAACTTCGTCACCGACCATATTCATTCTAAAATAAAGTGCTTTGCAGTGACATGGCTTGTTTGGAATGAAAAATCAACTGACAACTGGAATCAGGAGCACAGGGACGGGATCATGTGCTGCGATTCAACTGGACTGCATATTTTGTCTAAAAAATTGTCATTTGATGCCGCTGTTAAGTCAACTTCAATTCAGCAGCAGGAAACAGCACACTTCCGCTAGCGTCATTCGATAAAAAACAAGCAGCAACAATGTCACTTTACATTTCGAAAATTGGCTTCCCCGTCTCTCAGTTTTCTGACACAATGTACACATCCACCGCACAGCAGTGAGTGTGTGCGTTTACCACCGTTGCTAGGGGAAACCAGGACGCAATTCTTTTACAGCTCCATTAAACTTTCATGAGCGTGTCTCCATTAAAGGGACTCCTCAAATGTGCACACAGTACCCGCAGAGACAGGCCATTATCAACTTGGAACTCGAACAAAGCCATTCCGTGCAGTGGGAGGAGGACACACCGACCCATTTGTTTACAAGCGATCCCTGTGACTGTAACGCACTCGTGAAGTATCTTACTGCAGTGGAGTGTCTACCCCAACCCGACGGACGCACGAAATTTCCATTCACTTAAATCCCCTCCGCCCCCCCACTCAACCAACCTAATGTGTGAAGTATGCGGCGCACTTGAGGAGAGAAGAGACCTTCCGGCCGCTCCCGCCGCTGCACCGTATCGCCTGGAACTGCGGTAGTGTTGCAGGCCGGTAAGTTCGTGATGCGGTATCGATATGGGCGACGAGGTCCGCGGACTATTATTGAGAAATACGTTTTCCGATGTTCGTAAATCGGTGCGAACGCGTCTAGCACTGTTCGGCGATGACATACTACACTCATTCTCGACACATTCACTGGCACACGCGTTATTCCGACTGACGCACGCCACGAGCCCGGATCACACCCACTGCAGGCTATGCAAATTCACTTTCATTTCATCCAGAAGGGATAATCACCGAGTGACATATGCGAAGAAAGCACGATGAAACAAACGGACGGAGGAGCGAAGGAAAAGTGTGCGAATCAATGCCGGCGCACCGCCTTCATTGCGGAAAAAATGGGGAAAAACTGAAACTTCAGCTCGCGCTGAACCAGTGACAACCATCCCTGATGTATGACACAATCGGCGCAGGCGAACTGGCGCCCACCCACGGGGCATGACGCCGGCATGATGTCAATGGGGGAGTTCTTGTTCTCGAAACCCTAGCAACATGTTGACAAAACCCCGAGTGAGGACGCGAGGGCCTTTCGATAAGAAGTTCCTGGCACGTCATGGCGACAAGTAATCTAAGACTGCCGACGACGACGACGACTTTGAGGGAACTACTTGTTGGATCAATGTTTAGACGACTGGCGGGCGGGCTGAGGAAGGACCTTCTTGAAACTTCCGTGTGTACACTAAATCAATACGGCGCGCTAGAGGCCGTCATTTGGGGCGGCTAATCGATGCGCAGGCAGGGACGGCGATCGAAATGATTTTATTTTCACACGGTCACAGGATGGGCTTCGCTGCGAATTCAGGATAATTGACAGAACGTGTCTGGGTGTGAACGGGGTTTTTGTGTGTTTGCACGAGGAGATTGCAATGGCTTCCCGTGCCCGCTGTGGGAGTGTTCGCATCGGACTGGACTTCGAGTCGAGAATATATTGCTTTGGGCATAAAAACCACTTAGAAGGAACCAGGGGATTGTCTGGGTGTGAGCGGGATTACGTTCGTAGGACTTCCGTGCGATTCTCCGTCTCCGACAAGGGAGCTAAGGAAAAGTCTGTGAACTTTCGTGAAATCGGTCACCGGAGTCAATCGCAATCGGTGGGCGGTAGGGATGGCGTCTGAGCGCGATTTGTTTGCCGTGAAAATATTTCTGGTGGTTATGTCATATGGATGGCGCCCAACGTTGGAGATGAGTTTGTTTTGCAAGACGTTGCGGAGACAAGTTTTTTTGAGAATCATTGCATCGAGGGGGGAGGGTAATCAAATGCACTTACTCATTGTCAGAGAGATAGATGACATTGTTGGGGGAGAACGTGCATGGTTTCCTGGAAGAATTTAGACATATCAGATGGCGCATGATACTGGAGGCCCTTTTTGTCGAAGGTTTTTAACACTACACCGGAGCACTCAGACTTAGAAACTGGTCCGTTGTATCTAATGAGACATCTCATCTCATATTTCATCTTACTCAACATATTCGATTTTGGTGAAATATGTGCCGTTTTTCTTGTTGCCATTCCATTAGGGTTCTCTCATAGAAGGCCACGTCCCTATTGGCGAGTCTTTTTCACAAGCTTCTCCTGAGTCGAATTTTTCAACGCAATCATCATAAATAGGAAATGATAGTAATCACTCTTTGCCATGTCCGGATAATAAGTTGATACAGACCTTCCAACTAAGACTCCGGAGCTCCTCGCGAGTGCCTATCGCCTGGCGTTGTTCTGGTGGAATACTCTTCAAAGCTTAAGTTTCACATCTGAAAGTCTCAATATTTTGGCGAATTATTTTGTGAGGACTGACAGGAGGTATTGACGGATGAAGTCAGCAAGCTCGTTTCATCAAGTTTGAGAAATCAAATGCGCTCAGAATAAACATGCACAGTTCAAGGAACCTCAAGACCGGCAAAGCCAATCCTCAGAACACCGAATTGGTTGTCATGTCCAACTGAGTCATTCAGAGGAAGCACAAATCACACAATAACCAGTCGAGCCGAGAACTTTGCTGCTATCCTTGACAGTAAGCTATATTGGAAAGGCAAGGTCTATGCCTATGGAGAAGATTCGGTAGACAGTGGGATCTAAAACGTAAATAAATCATGCTGTTGCGCACTGGGATTGTTAAAGCAATTCTAATGTTAGGCAGCACAGTCTGGTGGCAAGCATTACTGGGTTAGATTAGGTTGGTGGGAAGGAGAGCAATGATCACGTAGTTGATGAACTTTGGTAGGAAATGGTCAGAAACCATCGCACTATGCACGATTAGATAGATCTATTGAACTTACTTTAACTTGTGTTCGCCACCTTAATCGTGGTCGTTTTTCGTAGTCTCACTCCAAAGTCTCGGTTTTTATGATTTTTCGATATGAAGCTGCGTTATTCCAATGCCATGGCTTAAGCAATGTTGAATGCGTAGATTACTGACAGCTCGTGGATCTCTTTTTTTAAACAGAAACAAAGATAATAGGCATTCAGAGCTTTTCGGTCACATCGACTAAGTGTGTCTTAACCGCTTTCGATGTTCAGCGTACTGTCAGTCGGGCGAGTAATGATGATGAGTAATACAGGTAATCAGATCAGAGTAATAAAGATAAACCCCGGATTAGGTCAATAACAAGTGGTGCTCCTGCAACACTTCTCGTACACTATGACCTATGAAACCGCTGTCCTGTAGAGAAGCTGTTGGCATATGCTGGATAGGTATTTCTATAGAAATTTGTTGGGAGCGGAGGGATGCTGATCATTGGGATAAGTGGCGTTTTCTGGTGGCAGGCTTCCATTAAATCCACCAACCTAAAGGTATTAACAAGAACACATAGGCTTGCATGCCTGGGCGTCACAGGACTGGACTTTGAGTTTTACCAGACCTACTTCCACTTGACGTCTATATGCTGATTACTGCTGCAAAGAGCACCATAAAGACAATTGAATCTAGTGGCGGACTCCTAAACTCTACTGATCATGCAAGTGCACTGGATAGATTGTAAATTGAACAAGTCTAAAGCGACTATACTCCTTCGATCTTGACTTGAACTTGGCTTCGAAATACCCTTCCGGTGCTATTGAACTACAAATGAATCCACCAACAACTCGACCATCCATGATGGATCGAAGACCAAAAGGCATAGGAGCGGGCATTTCCTCCGAATTGCTTATCATGCTCTGCTCCATCAGAGTCACAGATCATGGCTGTGTTTTTTTAAGCGGAGGTTCTGGCAGTCAAGGAAGCGGCCAGTATGACATCAGTGTTGGAAATACCACCGGCTGCTATTACCATCCTAATTAACAGTCAAGCGGTATGAAAGCAATTTTGGCAAATAGAAATCAAGTCGAAGGTGGTCGCATGTTGCCGCGAAGAGCTTGAGGTTCTCAGCATGAGGTCGAAATATCTTTGCGGATGTCAAGAAAAAAGTGACCCAATCATAGAAATAGCAAACAGAAGGTGGAACTCTTTGTAACCCCTTGCAAGACCACTCGGCACAGCACCCAATTTGGGCAGTGCAAAAACCGACAGACTTCTTTAGTGCGACAAAAAGGCGAGTGTTGTTGGAGCACTAACCGGCCATAATCATCTGAAGTACAGCGGAAGGAGGAAAAGGAGGATACTCCTCACCACATTTGCCATTGCTATAATCTCTGCAAGTTGAGATATGGAACACTGGGAGAGCATTTCTCAACCTCCCTTTTCAAATTCATAAGGATTTCAGGAAGAAACAATCACGACTGGAACAAAGAAATTGTAAAGAGGCGAAATTCTAGTTCCATAGATCTTATTCATGCCCCGGAACCAGTGACAAGGTGTGTTATGCCTCCGAGGTCATAGAGATATCAGTGGTACTTGTCCAGATTGGACCGTTAAGAGTTTACTTCTATGCACAATGAACATAGCCTCGCTGGCCTGCCTCGCAGAATGCATCATCCATCAAGCTGTGATAGCTAGGGTGGACATTCTTCAGCTTAGCTTTTCGTTTTGGCTAGCTTACATATTCCACCAAAAATTTTGCAAAAATGGTTGACCTGTTCTTCGGACCGGATCTGAATTTTTTGCATGCCATAAGGTGCACCAAAATTTGTTTCCCATTTCCGCCTGATCATAAACTCAAATTACAGTCAAGCCCCGACTGCGACCCGCAGTCCGAAAACCTCACGGATTCCCCTTTAGTGGTGTGAAAAATATCATCTTCCACGTAATCACGTTTCTTGTGCCATCGCCGACGAAAAACGAATGTCCACAGCACATATGGCACCTGTCCCGTGAGCCATTCAAAAGCCAAACAATCGTTAACTTCTAATTAATTCTCCGCTCCCCAAATAGCAGCGCATTTATCGATGCACTCCTAAACAACTTAATCACCAGTCCAAGCCAAGAGAGTGCACCGATCACGGTGCGGCGACTCATTGAAGCACAAAACACCATTAGCCACGATCTCGGAGCCACTTTGCACACTCGGCAATCAAGGGGAATTCCAAAAAAGTGTTCGACCGAGAAAACGAAATGAAAACTCGTTCTAACGATGCCCTGCGGCTAGTGTTTCGATACACAGCACCCGCCGTCGCTTGCTCGACCATATTGGGGCATTCTTCGGCGGCTCCGGTGTCCGCGAGAACCGCTCACCTAAGCAGATCGATCGAATGTCTTCAGATTTCATATTCAAATGAGACTCCCCACTCGGCGGCTGTCTCTGCACCGATGACGACGATAATTTGTTATCGTGCCCCATTAAGTCTTCGCCACTCGGGTGTCTCGGCTCCAGTCTCAGGTGGTGGCGGCGGTAACGGAGACGAAGACCAACAAAGAGCCACGGATACACATTCGTGTTGGAGTTTGAATATTTCGTGATAATTATCATAAATCGTGATATAATTCACTACCTGACACACATAGTACTTTGATTCGTTGTTTCACAGCAACCGCCCCCCCCCCCCCCCTCCCCCTCCCTCTAGATGCACATGCAGAGACGGAGGCACGCTGAGGGATACCCACCAACACGGTGTCGGAGGCTAGATGCAGTCTTGACGTTTAGAGAAAGGTTTGAGTTTGATTTTCGGATGCGTTTTGCACGATTCCCGGAGTTCTGCACTGGTTACCGTTTGGACATGCACTTCATTCAAATGTTTCGCTGATAGCGAGCTGGAGCGGCGCGCCACGAAAGGAGCCTCCTCGAGGAAGAACTGTGATGGCAATCACGGTGTGCCGCTTGCGAAAGGGCTTTTGTTGTGGTTGCTGCTTGTGCAACGAATCGGAATGTATCTCATTTCGGCGGAGAGAGAGAAAGGAGGCAAGATTAATTTGAAAATACTCAAAACACTTCACGACTTGCGGAGAGTGAAAGGAGCTCGGTTTGGCCGCAGATTGGATGGCCACATCAAGCTGGAAAGCAGTCTGAGAGGCGAATCTGCAAATGATATGGACTTTCACGAGAACCGCTCACCGGAGTGTGTTCTTTTGTGGTTTCTGTGTCTTTTGATGAATAATCGATTTGTTTGGCTAATTAATGGGCGCTGAGTGACCTGAAAGCGCGAAACTGGGTCGGACACTGCGAAATGTGTGTCAGGTGCGTCACTGAAGAGGTTTTTTTTTTTGAAGAATTGACTCGAATTCCTTTGTGCGGGCGAATTTGAAATTCGGGGAATTTTCCACTGGATTTATGCCGTTTGACTGGGTGGTTCGATTGGAGGTTACGACATATTGCGGTGGCCACAGGTTTGTGGAAATTCTGGTGACAGTCAGAGGTAGGCCTAGATGTAGCAGCAAAGTATGGGAGACGATTCAAGTTTCTTCGAAAGAGGTGCTAAGTGAATTGAAGGTGGTGGCAACAATGCTCATCGAACGGCCCATTTTCAAGCGAAAGGCGTAAAGATGTTGCACAAAATGGTAATGGTTTAATGATTGAGTGCAGGTAGCTCTGGCGGACACTGAAGACACGTCTGAAGAATATTGATCCATCTAAACATAGATCCACTTCAATTTAGAGTTCACATTCATCATATTAGCGAGATACCAGTATGTTCGAAAAAGTAAACGCAGTCGTGGTCTTATTTCACCTGAAATTATCTTTTAAAAATGAATGGCAAATACTATATCATCAACTCAAATAGAAATTATGTATACTTTTGCACATTTGCCACTGGTTCTTTTGACAATTAAAAACCAAACGCTTAAAAAATCACCCATTGTAACAGTTGGTTTCTGACATTCACATAAAACTTTGACACTCGGCTCTCTTGCCGATCTCCAAGACGCTTACGTGCCATTCTGGATCTTCGAAGTAAGAATATATTCGTCTAGTGACTGCTTTTGTTTCTGGTCTAAGGTCAACAATGATTTGGAATTGTTCAAAACCAAGAACCAATTGGGTTGGCCTCATAACGAAAACACATTTCTGATATGGCTCCGGAATCAGAAATAAAAAAAAAAAAAGTGACGTAGAATTATCGTGGTTATGTATCAAATCAAAGACAGTAGCTCGAACGCCTTCCAATCAAAAACATGTGTACCCTCCATTGCACAGCAGCCGGCCAACCTTTTCAGCTGCTGTGCCACAATGCAATTTTCTCCTGCCTTCTAGGCCTCTGGGTGTCGTAACATAAAACCTAACGATCTTCCCGGGATATCTTTCCTTCTTTCTCTTTCTCTGAGCCAGATACCATCGCATCGAAGTCCGCCCGCTTGATTGAAAAACCAGCAAACGCAGTGATTGTGGCAAAAGGAATACACCTTCACAGCTACTCGCGTTTTATGACACCGATAAAATACGAAAATGACTACTTTAAGACGTGAACTGATTCCGACCTGGCACCGTCTTTTCTATAGAAGCTGTTGGAATTTTTAAAATATCGAAGATCAACTCAACTGTTTGCCTTTCTCCAGACGCAATCAGGATGTAGTAATTTTTCTTGTGGTTGCAGGAGGAATGTATTAATTTGATATGTCTACTCATTGCACCGCTTGTGTGGGCAACTTCAGCGACATTTGGGAACAGGTAGTCGATTGCTGATGTGAATTAATTTCAAAAACTCCTCCAATCCTATGGGGCAACTACCTCACTTGCAAAATGCAGTTGCTCCCAATTAATTGAAGCAATGATCTGTGTTAGCGTTCAGCCATGTCTCCTATATACTGCCAGTACTGCAAGCCTTCTGAATCTCCGATGGCATAGAAACCTTCAAAGGTGCGTACAGCCAAGTTTAGAATTTTGTTTTAGGTATGAAACTGTTAACTAAACTGAATTGCTTCCATATTCTCCTTCTCAAGTTGCCACAGAATAGCTTCATTGACGCAGTGATTTAGTTTTGGACTTTTAAAAGCAAGCAAGTCTTCTAATATCGCATGCAATGTTGTCAACCGAGGCTGCAATGACTAGTGATTTGCCGTCTAAATGCGTCAAATCGCAGGATCAAGTCGGCCAAAGTACCGATCCAGAACGGGAGATAAATTGAACACTGAAAGCATTTCTCAAGTGGTCCAACGATTCACTTGCTTTTTTCCAAAGTTGCTTACAGAGTAGGACATTTGATATTTTTTCAAAATTTGTAAACGTTGTTCGGGTGTAAGTGCAATCATGCCATAGGCCATTCGCTCAGTAGACAAGGAAAATCCGGATTTTAGAGTGCCTCAAAGAAGAAGCTCACCGAACAAAAAACCTGCTCAATTCCCTGGGCAACAAGTCCGTTCGCCAAGATAAGACTGCTACCTCGGACGTTATATTGAAATACCGCAAATTGGCAGAGGCTTCATCCACGGGGCTTAGAATTACCAAGTCAAGTGGTGGAACATTTGTCGCAGTCTCCAACATAAGCAGGCTATAGACTGAAGGGTAACATCACTTATGTACATATGTACATACGTACGTAGAAGTTGTGATGATTCCAGGCTCTCTCCCTCAAACTCAAGAAAAGTAGTTCAGGCTAACAGGCCTCAACTTGGTGCTTGAGAATGGATGCAAGGCACCTGTCGGGATCGACAGAGAATTTCACCAGGGATATGTTAAGCTTGATGAACCAAAGGTTTGGCAGACCTTTTTAAAACATGGATGCTCGTGAGAGGTGTGGAAAGGAGAATTCAGATCCCCAGCAGAACTAGAACGCTTGCCTGGCTACCCTTGTTGCCTTCCAACACCTCAGTTGCCAGTAAAAGAGTGATTATGTCGCAATATGAGGACAAAATGTTGCTGAATTAATCAAATTACTTCGTAGCTTTGAAGTCTTATCTTGATGAAAGAATCGCGGAAACTTTGGTTTTTTTTTATAAATGTTGAACAATTCGGTTTCTGCATAGAAATGAACGTCGCTGAAATGGAACAGAGATAAATAAATTTAAGTGCTGTATCCAAGAGCTGGATTTCGCTAACTGCGAACTCCGCAAAACCTTAAACATTTCATTCATTAAGGCTCCAGCCCAAATGCGGCCCACAAGTGGAATGCATCCCGGCAGATAAAGTTGGCCAGCTTTCAACTTTTTGTGCGTTGAACAGATGACATTAATTTGTTGGTTTGTGTTAATTTTTTGTATATCAGCCAATTTGTTAAAAGAGAAACAAAAATGTTTTTGGATTTGTATTTAACGTACATTTTAGCAGTGTTGGAACTTCACCACAATTGTGGTAGATCTTGTCTTATTTTGGAGAATTTTCAAATCCATTACATCTACAACACAAAGACCAAAATCACAGGTGCGCACAGGTCGTAGGTACGCCTAGTTGGGCCGCTGTGGCAGTTGGAAGATGAGCCATGCAAAGGCTCCAAAATCCTTACTATACACTGTACATTTTTTTAGGTGAAAAATTCGATGTCGTCGGATCCACTGCAGTCTCTGGATTTCGTTAATACACATCTCAACACATAACATTGCATTGTTATTCATCCCTTTTATGCCGTTTATTGTTTCTTAATCCGTTCTTACAACACAATTACAAAGTAGTATTTTAACTGACGACTGTGTTACAAAAATGTGAACACAAATGAGAGTGAGGAGCTGTTTCTTTTAATTTAAGAGACGTTAACGTTTAATTGGTAACCCAGATCTTCAAATCAATTCAATTCTTTGTGATCTGCGACACTTGAACATTTTTAATCTCCAAACACTGGCCTTTAGCTTTGAATTTGTGGCCCTTCTGCCTCCTTGTGGATTGCGTGTTCAAACTTGACAAGTTGTCGGAAATGATTACATTGCAGAGAAAGTAAATAGAAATCGATAACCAGGACGTTCAAGCCAGTTTCTGTGGAGATAGAATTCATAAGAAAATTCGATAAATAAATGCCCAACTTTTGACATACCAAGAAGTACATCAATAGTTGAAAATCGGCTATTTTTCGGCGGACTAAATATGACAACAGTATATTGGTATAATAAACGAGACGGGTAAGAGTTCAGGAAGTCCTAAATTAAAGCTACGAACTTATGAGACAAGAGCGCCTGCCAAAAGGGCGCTGATTATTTTTGTAAATATTGTATGTCGAAGATGGTCAGTGCCTGTTCCTAGTTTGTACATTCATCTCATGGAAGGCCATTTCCTATTTGAGAAAAAAATCCACCACGGAATACTCTGTTGCCTTAAATAAAACCTCCTGGTTCATCACAAAAGTCTCTCAAGCCAAACAAATGCACGAATCCTTTACAATTCGCATCTCAAAGGACAGTAAAAGGGGAATCAAATCTGCGGAGCCTTGACTTTCGCACAATTCCCAGTCAGTCCATTAGTCCTCCTAGCACGCTCGGCTCTGTCGCCCCTGCACGCACAGCACCGGCATGGCAGCCGATCACATTCAGCGGATATACTATGACATCGTCCATCATCGACTGACTCATGCAACAGCGACGTTCGTCTTCAATTTGCACAATCCCGCCGCCACGTCCCCTTCGGGGAAATGAATAAAAATTCCATTAAACCCATCAAAACCGACAAAAAACCCACAAAACAAAACCGAAGATATGTCGAAAGCCCGTGCTCCTCTAGCATAGTCCAATGAGCGGCGATGGCGGCGGTGTCGAGTTGGTGGTGGTGTGCAGTGACCCACAACTGTGAGCGTAGATTTCACGGTGTAAAAGATATTCATTTGAATTTCATGCAAATGATCTGTGCGCCGGCTCTGGGGTTTTCGCCTCACTCCCCATCTTGCATAAATAACTGCCGTCGACATGGTGACTGAATTGCAGAATACCCATGCCGAGCATCTGTGGAGCGTGCTGCTAAGTCCCTTCCATCTGTGCTGCCAGTGATCCCATTCCCGGGGCGCAGCGATTCCAATTAGGAGTTCACTGTTCTCCCGCAGGTTGCCGGCAGCAGCAGTCCGGTGCCCTTGTTCCGTCATTATTGCCGATTACAAGTGGAAAGTATCTTGAACTTTTATTGAAACGATCTGCTAGATACGCGCGAAGTCTCTCTGCGAAATAATCCGGCTTTTTGTCTAGGCTTTGTTTGTTTGCCTCCTCGCCCGAGTCCCATGGGCGCATGGATGTGCCTTCTTAGCTGACAATCGCGCTGATCACGGTGACGGCTTGGGGTGGGCACGCCAAGAGCAACAACAATGAAATGTAATTTCTTAGCAGTCGTCATTCCAGGCGATCGTCATCGTCATCGTAGCAAGCATCGCGCGTCCGCAGTCGTCGTCAAGTTGATTGCTGGCTGCTGTGCGACTACATATGGCTGCGGCAGATCATGGATCATGGCTGGCAGGCAAGGGAACATTCGCGCGCATTCTATTCCATCATCAACGTCAAGGCAAGTATGCCCCTCTGTCATGTCGTAACATTACCATTTGGCCATTCTTCTTTAGTCGTTCTCTCCGCTTTCCACGCTGAAGACATTTCGCAGAGCTCGCAACCAGGCCGTAATTATATTTATTTGTTTGTTCCGAGAAATATGTACCTGTGTCGGTGCTAGAGAAGATAGAAGATACATGGAGAGCATTCCCGTGCGTCGTGTGTCACTGCGACGGCGACAACACGGACCCGGACTGCGAGAACCTGAAGACGAAGTGGCAGAACCTGTGAAGCGATGGATGGACCATTAAATCTTATTTTACGGTTGACGAGAGGGAAACAAAACGAAAAAGACGAAGAAAACACCAACAGGCAATGCACTCGCAGAAGAATTGAATATCTTATGTGCATGCGAGGAATGCTGTTGAATGCTGCCTTTGCCATCGCCAAGGAGTGGACCATACCTTTCGAAATGGTGACTCACAAGCGGGAGCGGGGACTGGGACTCGCGGCAGATGATTGAGCCGCATTCGAAAGGATTTCCTAACGAACCGCATAGAAAGTTGGGAACCTTACGAGCAATCGATATGCGCGGCGAGGTCATGGGGTTTATTGGTTCTCGTCAGATTTTTATGTATCCACCGGATGGAGATGGAATTCAGACTCTGCTCGGCGGTTTGTGTGCTCGCAGGTGTTCGCTGCTTACACATGTTAACGCAGGTTTTTCGCTCTTGTCGGCGACCGCCTGGTGCGTCTGCCTGGGACTCTGGGATTATCAATCACATCATCGCCGTGACCAAGGCGCTTTTGGCTACTGGAGTTGATTACAGTTGTTTTTCTTTGACGGCCAGTTGCGAAGGTGATTGGCTTCTTGAGTGACTTGCGAATCCCATGGTTACCAATGACTGATGGGAGATGGAGGAAACCTCATTTTTTGCTTGCTTGTGCTGAATTGGGTTCTGGGGGGGGGGGGGGCAGGTGAAGGCATTTGGAAGGTTTCCAGCAGGTGTGCCTTGATCAAGAGTTTAGCGTTGAATTCGAGGCCAGCGACTGGGAACAAAGCGGAGATTTCCTCACGAATGGGGTGTTCGAGCGATAGTTTCTTTCGAAAAGCACTAGAAACGTCTTCTGACAGCTAGAAGTCGGCTGTGATTTGGAGAGCGTTCAGAACTGATGGCGGAAAAAAGTGGAAAATGGTCCAAGTTCGAGAAATCTTTCGAATGTTGCACCGGAAGTTGCATTTGCATTTGGGCACGAAATGAAAGGGATAGCGTCTTGTAACCTCTGCATTTCATTATATGTTTGAATTGGTGGCGCAGCGCAGCCGAGGCGAGTAATCTTTCACATTGGCAGAGTTGAGGGTGAGTCATCTTATTTTTGCAGATGACTTAGTTATCCGCACATCATCCCAGACGGAACTTCAGCTCGCGCTCGACAGGTTTGTGACCGTAAGTGCTGATGCTGGGATGAAGGTTAACATGGACAAATCAGAGGTTATAGTCGTTTCCAGAACGCCTGCTTAATTCACTGTACGTGTGAGTGGAGTCCCATTGAAGCGGGTGGAGAAGTTTAAGTGTCTCTTTTTACGAGTGATGGGAGATGTAATGGGAGAAGCTTCCCTGTAGGATTGGCCAAACTGGGTCAATTATGGACAGCTGAGCTGTTTCTTGCAAGGAAAAGAAGTATGCTTCGATTGTGGTTCATGTGGCACGAATTTCCCCATCATCACGACTTCCGATGTATGCCTTGAGTGCTATTCCATCAGGAAAGCGATCGCTTGGCAGATCCAGGACTCACGAGGCGGTTGGACCAAATCCAAAAACTCGCCTGCTTGCGCTCGGGCATAACTCCTGATGAGTTAGAGTCGATGGCGAAGTATCGAGTGGCCTGGAGATCTCTCGTGCCGGCTTAGTCTCCGCGACCCCTTAAGTGGATCATGCGGGTCAGACAATGGCGATGATAATGGAAGTCGGGCTCCTTTTGACAACTCGGTGATTCATACGAATTTATGCCGAAGTTAGGCTTGTACCCACAAGACATCCAAATCAGAGGAGTACCTGCATGTAGTCGTACTCCACACAATAAAATGTATTCTCATTCTCCTTTCTGGTCCTTAGCTCGCCGATGAGTTTTTTAAGAAATGTGCGTTTCAAGGTTCAGACCTAATCGACGGAATAGGCTTGCGAACAAAATCTGCCGTCTTCACGTTCCTCTTCTGTTGGGGCTACAGTCTGGGATGGACCTGAACCCCAACCACCCATCACCGACGTCGCAATGATAAGGAACTTCGTCTACCTCGTCTAGCCAGTAAACAGTGCCAGCCTCAATACTTGCTAAAATCGAACGCAGAATAATTCTTTACAGTCGCCTTTCCCTTGGGTTCATGAGGCTCTTGTCGGCGACCTTGGTGCCTCTGACGGGAGGACTCAAGAGGACACAGAATCCTAGAGTCACCTCTTAATGCATCAGGCTGACTTTATACAAGATGATCGCAGTTCTGCTCGAAGTCGCAGAGTTGTCGGCTCGTCCGAATGACTGGAGGCTGTGTGTCCAGGTCCGTTAACGATGGAAGGGAACTCTGTTGCAGGCTTGATAAATAAGTGAGTGAGTTGTCTTTGAACATCAAGCTTCATTCGAGTCCCCTTAAGGAACATATCGAGAGGGGTCCCCCTTTCTTAGAAATGTTTTGTGATAATTCCACCATCTTGGCCTAATTGAGAGAAAAGCTATGCACGCGATCTTTGGTCTAGTTTGCGTTGACAACATCAGGAGGAGAAGATTCAACGAGCAACTGTACGAGCTGTACTGCAACATGACGACATGATTCCACGCATCTACGGAACCTAAGACAGAGGTGAATAGACCATGAAGAGCGAATGGAGAACCGAAAAACTGTCGACTTCAAGTCCCGACTTATTTTTGTTTCATTGTTCTACAGGCCAAATTGAAATAAGTAAGCCGATGCTACTCAGAGTAGTGGCCATCTGTTACTATTCCTCTGCAATTTCATGGTTTATTTAACGAATGTACCAGATGAAGCGCAATAAAAGAGTCTTGGTGTCATTGGTGTTACCTTTTGTTGTCCACTTGTTTTTGTGTCTGTCACACAAGTGGATAAGTGCCTCAACAAATTTGGTGTGAATTAAGAGACGACTGGCAAGGGATTGTGCTAGCAGTATAGGATAGTTGGTTATGCCATGTGGCGCTCCACGAAGACAAGAGCTTCTGCTTTAAACTGAAGACGAGGTCATGGAACCAAGATTTAACTGAAGCCTTTCCTCGTCGAGAGAGTTTTCAACTATGAGTGTCAACTGTGAGCTATAGAATGGGGCTAGACTAGAGTTGGCATAAGTTGCGATTTTATATTCACACTGATTTCAAACTGCGATTTTAAGTTTAGAATTCCAACTTTTTATATTGTGGTATATAATCCATGAATGCGTTTTTTAACCCCTCCTTAAGAATTCCAAGAAAATAATATTAAGTCCTTCTACTGAAATAATTCAAAGATACAATATACATTCTCAACGGCATTCCAGGAAACTTCTCCACCGGATTCTCCTCTGTCCAAAAACGTACACCAAATACGACGTGTGTATGATTTAAAACCGTGGTTGTGATTTGAACATACTGTGAAAAAGTAGCATTCAAAGTCGATCGCAGACTGCGACAGTGATTTCTCAATCACTGTGAAAAATCGCGGTTTGTACTTTTTTTTGCTCAACTCTGGTGTAGACACGTCTTTATAGATCCATCGCATTAGCTTGATGTGGCTGAAGAGCACATTTACTGCAATAGAACGGATCCGCCCAGTATTTTAGTGGATTTCTGGAGAACGCAATGGAGACAGAGACCGCTTGAGAGACTTGTTGGTTGAGGTAACGCGGCGAAAAATAGAAGAATAACGGTGTGCGATAGAGACAGTGGGAATGTAGAAGAGTTAAGATCAGCGAAACGATGAAAAGAAATGGTCCATATTCAATGGTCTACGTGAGGCGGGGTGCAAACCTCCAAGGCGTAGCTGCCATTAAGCTGCCACCTTAAACAGAAGCTCCATCATCGTTGAGACTTAAACTCTTACATAAAGTTTCCTGCCGCACAAGTGGGCGACGAGAGCCGCACGGTGGTTGCCGCCCAAGTAATTTCAAGAAAATAAAGCGAATACAGAAATAGGTCACCACCTCCAGCAGTTGCCATGTCGGGGGGTTGTTTATTTCGAACCGCAGTCCATAACTTTGCCCCGTCTAATTAATGCAAAGCAATTCATAGCGCATGAATGTCGAAGAAACGGCTACTCCCTTCGCGGTTGCTATGGCGCACAACTGCAGTGGTTTCCGTTCTATGAGGTTGGCGTGCCACAAATGGCTTGCCGCAGTAAATGCCAGCATTCCATTTAAAGTCCTCCGACAGTTGCGATTAAATTCAAGGTCCGCCGCCACCGTCACCGCCGATACCGCTCGCTTCGTGGAAACCACGTGAGAACCCATCCAGCCAGCGCGAGATTTCTCAGAAAACCCATCAGCGATTCTTGATCCACTTTGAGGCCGGGCACTTAAGATAACACATCTTCGCTGGATGGAATTCCGCTTGATCTAGTGCTGGATCGGTCGGGACAAGCCCACAACCCGTTCATCCACTTGCCGCACGCCGATCGACTAAAGGTCAGCGGAATCACACCGCGGCGGCTGCCATTGCATAAGGCTCACCTCCTGTCTAACGTGGGAACGGACTTCCATAATCGCTGACCAATTATGTGTGCCGTGGCAGCGTCTTATCGAGCGTCAACATGTCGCGGCAGCCGGTGCAGCAGCCTGCCGCGGTGAAAGTGAATCCAGAATCCCCTAAAAAGGCCCGTGCCCCGACATAGACGCGACGGCCAATCGAGTGGTGGGCAGGTTTATTAGCCATCGTGGGTATTTTTTTTTTTTTTCTGTTTCGTGTAATCACCATCATTACACTGAGAATGAGTGCAATGAATGGGAAGCGACACGCTGGGAAACAAGCACAAACAAACTAACAAACCAACAAATATAGTGACGACGACGGCGAGCGTGTATCTTTTTTGTTGTTTTCAATTCAGCTTGTTTGTTGTGGTCTGCCCCCGCGGAGCGACATAATTGTTTGTCAGAGTTGGTTACCTGGAGTTGCGCTGCTGCTCATCTGTCATGGCAATTACTGTCATAACAATGATTGGGACGTCCGACGCGACTGGCGGTGAGTTTGAAAGACGAGACAGACGCTGCTGCCGCTGAAGAGCGGCAAATAAATCATACTGTGTAATGCTTAGATGGCTAACGGTCATGGTGATTGAAGCTAATCTATTCCCCCCTCCCCTCCCCTTTCCCCACTCATCGGGCAGCCCAGCACGTCAACGCCGGCTTCTGGTTGAGGCAGCGACGAACGAAGTGGAATTTCAAAATTGGCTAATATGTGGAAAAAGACTTTGGCAACATAAGAGATTTCAAGACGCACAACAAAAAAGGCCACAGTCAACGAGACATGAAGTATGCAATTGTGCAGATACGAGATACGAGATACAAGATACATTTCTTCGTATTTTCTTTTTTTCTTTCTTTTTTCTCCCAGTTTTATAGATTACTTGGGGATTTTTTTGTGTGTCTGTGGATTTAAAGCGGAATGTTTTATTGTGCAGTCGCAGGCAATTATGCTGCATAAATGTCAGCAGATACTCACTGTACGCGGTGCGGCGAATTGCTGATGTGACATTTTGATTGCTCGTAATAAGGATTTTGCCCGCTGCCGACGTTGGTGTGGTTTGCTTTTGTTGACGATGGTTTTGTTTTTTTATATTTTTGCGCAATGAATTGGAATTTTATGCTGTTCGTTACGCGGTTTAGAAAGCCAAGCGGCAACGGTGAATGAGAACGTTGCTGATGCTAGGGAAACATGCTGGCTGGTTCAACATCCGGGAAAGAGTTCAAAGCGAAACATTGAGGTTGTGCGCGAGTGCAGGGCCATTTAGATGGAATCTGTTCGCAAGTTTCGGCTTGGTGGCCGGCTTCTTTAAGTTGAAGGTGTTGCGCGAAATTGTGATCTCTTGTCTGACTACCAAGTGATGAATGGGAACATTATTCGCGGCGTGAGTCGGGATTGAATGAGCTCGAACAAAGGGAGTGGCCAAAGTGCATACAATGTGTGGGAAAGAAGGCTTCTTTATTCCTCCTTTCTGGTTATTTATGAGACATAAGTGGAGAAGATGGCTGATACAGTGTTTACAAGGATGACTCACATAATTCAAGGAGGACGAGGGCAATCAGTGCGCCCGTCCACAGCAGGGATTGAAAAGGCTTTGCTAGGAGTACAAGTTCCGCTTTGTAGAATATGCTCGGAGGAAATGTTGCTTTTGAAAGGTGTACATCTGGCGGTGAACAGACATTTTTTAAACGGCCCTTGTCACCATGTCAGGCCCGACTAAGTAGATCAGCACACAGAACTCTCATCGACGTCATAACAGGGCCTGCCGCAATGGCATACAAGCCCGCAGCATGCCTCGTGTAATGATTTCTGTAGAAGCTGCTTGAACAAAGAGGAACGGGTGGCGATAAACCACACCCTCTGCTAGTGGAGTGCTCTAAATGCAGAAACTCACTAGCTAAATCGCTTTCAGATATAAAGTAGTATGAATATCCGACTTCACAGCTGATTGTCCTCGAGTCTGTCTACGGATTTGATGGATATTCACAAATTTTTTGACGGGTATTCACGAATTTTTGACAGTTTTTTTTACAAGTGATCGAACATAGTCTCACATTTACGCACACTTGTTTGAAAAAAATCACTATACCTCGAAAAGGGCTGCTTATTCGTGAATTTCTGGCCTCAGCAAAGTCAAAATTCGTCAATTGCACACGGTAAGACAAACAATTCGTGAATTTGACGACCATCTGGGATTATTTCGGGGGCTCTGTTCGATTGGAAATTTTAAAAATAATTTTAAAAGAAATCGGATCCACCTGCATGCCATAGACAGATGCGCTCAAATCAACTATTTGACAGGAAATATACCAATTGCTGCACAGCATTAATGTCGGACAGTCGTGCCGCCATTTTGGCACCAGACTGAAGACCACTACATCATCAAATCCAAGCTAGTGTGGGAATGCCTACAGATGTTTAAATAGCTGAGTAAGAGAAACAGAGTAAGACTCTGCTGGATACCTGGCCATAAAGGGATAGAGAGCAATGAAATGGCCGACTCCCTAACTAGGAAAATAGCATCGGAACCCTTCACAGGTCCTGAACCATGCCGTGGTCTAAGAGACCATGACCTCAGAGGAGAATTCAGTGAACTGGAAAGAAGGAACCAAACAGACGCTCATGGCACTAACCAGCCCTAGAAATTCTTGCGTCAATATAACCGGAAAAAGTTTGTGGCATGTATCAAGATGAGCAAGTTGTTCTTGCTCCGTGTCCTGAAAGGCTTGCTGACAGTTCACTGTAAAGTCAGTGAGCACCTAAGCAAACTAGGGGTATCAGAAGGAGGTCTCTGCAGATTCTGTGGAGAATCTTATGAAATTCCAGAACATGTAATGGAATTTTGAGAAGCTCTAGCCCACGAAAGTCAACGATATCTGGGCAAGCACCTGATATCATAGGAAGAATTGAAATCACTACAACCATTGCTCATTCTTGTATTCCTAAAGGAAACTGGCTTAGAGAGAATTCTCTAGAATAAATCTCTTCGATCTATGAGGAACAGAACAGGCCACAACCTTCAATACAATTTGGAAAAGAACTGCATGTGAGGGTAACTTTCAAGAGAACAAAGGTGTGAAAATTGGGCACGAGAGGTCTAAGAGTCGCGGTGTAACAACCCTCAACAACAGTAATAATAATCATTGAAACAAATTTAAAATTTTACCAGAAAGTCTATCAAATTATACATGAATTTTAATTTTTATTTTAACAAACTTAAAACAAATTGCTTCTTCTAGTACACAATAGTTACGGTCGAAGTAACGCGTGAAGCATCATTTTTAATTGAACCATAATCTGTTTTAATAGTATAAATGAAATTAAATTAAATTAACATATTGTCTTACATTTATTTATAGTTATTTTTCCAACCTTAAATTTGCTGTGCAGTTTCCTCAACTTTTCGAATTAGTAGTGAATATTTAGCTTAGGCATTGCTTGCACGAATTTGTGGTTGTCGTGACGGCCGTTAAAGCATTCACCTCGGTAGCTTGGAGGGGAAGGCTATCAGCTGTTCAGAAGAGCTCATATGTATTCTCGTGCCCCGTGTCGGTGCAAAAGTTATACAGAAAAAAATGTGTAGGCGTTAGAAGTCGTATATCTCTATAGCACCTTATTGCTGATCACTTTGTTGCAAGCGTCAATTAGTATCAATTAAGTCAATCCGCATGGTACCACAATGAGCCCATACTGCTCTAAATGTGACTGATTTCTGAAGCCAGCCACATTAACTTAACTTAACTAAATCCTAATCCTAATCCATAGCATAAGCAGTTTATCTACATACCAAGCTTCACCTAAATGCGATCAGAGACATAAAGCTGGAGCTCCACACACATTCTATCGCCCAAAATTCCAACTTCTCTAATTCATTATATTTGTAGGTTAACCGTGACAGCTCTGCTTTCTGTAACGATGACGGGAATGGTGTGCGGATGTTTGCAGCTAAAATCGTCACGGACAGTGTTAAAATTAAATGAAGAAGCACTTGATCGAGTCGAGGAAAAAATACGTGCTATTTAGATCCACTTGTTCAAGTGTTAACTAGGAATTGAAAGCGAGGGAACAGGCCAGATTAGGTTGATTGCTAAAGGGCTGTCACACTTAGGCTAGAGTAGGCCCATTGTGATACCACGCGGATTATCTACTCCTAACTTGGAACGAGTTGTTGTGCTTGCTTTTTGCTTGTGATAAAGCAGCTTAGCTGGCTAATGCTTACGCTATTTAGTTCACTGAGGTTGTTGAAATAGGCCAGACAGAACATATACACAATAGACAAGCAATCATCGCAATTAATTTAAAACACTTGTTTTAGTAATATAGATGGCGCTCGCTGTTCGAGGTGGACTAGGCCCTAACTTCCACTCTATCCACTCGGATCGTACTGGTTTTTGCTCCCTCACGAGTGCAGACAACCTATGGTTTTATACCGACAATGAACGGGATGGTTTGATAAGTCTTTATTGATTCACAGATGTTTAGAGTGGCGAGGTTTGATTGTACACCACGGCTACCACCAGAGTCACTGACAATCTTCGCATTAACAACTCCAACACATGCGCAACAAAAATTTAAAGTCTGAAAATATTCAAAATCGAAAAGACTAACCCATTGCATATTCAATCAGGGAATGCTCCATGGTTTGATGTGAGTTTTAGCGCTTTCTTGACCAGTCACTTTTTCTATGCAAACGAGGCACAAAATGATGCCAAGACGAACCAAAACCACTTGAAAATCCAAAGTAACTGTGCAACCTAACGATGTCACTAAACCGTCACACTGTGAGCCAGGCGATCGTTCTTAGCTTAATTTTCTGCATTAAGGTCAAATCGGAATGACTTTTTGATTGCTCGTACATTTTTCTAGATGGGCATACGCGGATTTACGAGAATTTTACGTCAATTTTTCAAAAAGATATGAGAAACTCGTGTGTTTTCTTATTTCTTTTATCGAATGTTTCCAGGCTTGAATGGGGCATCACATCAGGGCTCAGATGGCAGTCTGTCCACCATCAAAAGTAGGCAAACCGAGGTTACGAGCTAATGCCGCTCTCGTCTTTCTACTTAAAAATATTGAGTACACAGGACCCAACTGCTTCAGCAACAAGACCATGACTTCATTTATAACATGCGGCGTTCTCTGGACCAATGCTAGAAGCTGCCGAACCATCTAGACACTCGCGGTAACTGTGAAGAGGACGAACTTGCCAGTCTAACTGCAACCGTGACACTTGTAGACCACGACACTTATGGAGCTTGCCAGCCAACTAGCGACCACTGGGCGAGCAGCAGGCGCCACTGTATCTCTTCTAGACTAATCTGGACCAAATTAGACCCAATCGCTCAATAAGACTCCCAATTATCTAATCGCAGAGTTCGCCTCATGTTTCCATCAACTTCAGTTGATAATTAACTAACTCTTTCGAAAATCACTTCTGGACGCAGTCCTATTAGAGCACATTGCTGGCCTACCAATTCACCAAGCGAATTCTCTAGTCTCTAGTAATTGCTTATGATTTCCCCCAAAAACCGCAATCGGGTCAGTGGCAGGCAATTTGTCAAAAGAAAGTCAATGAGTCGGCGGAACAAGCCACGCGTCCGTCCGTTGTACCTATGGCTTCTATCAATCGTTGCCTGGCAGTGTCGCTGACGGAAACGTTGTAAATGCTTAAGCTGACTGCACGTTGGTAGTTTTCCAATGCAACAGAGCGCGAAATGTTCATGTTCATGTCTTGAAGGCAAGCAGTTTTAATTTATCATTACAGAGTTCAACGACAACTTTGACAGTTGGCAGAGCATGAGAATAGAGAATTGTTAAGTTGTTTCCTTACCGTCGAGGGACTGGGGGGAGGCTAAATGCTATTTAAATGGTTTAATAATCGGTTTTTTGCGTGATCTTGGAAGAGATTGATAGCGTTTTTGAGGTTAGTTGCATCATCAATCAATTGCTTTGAATTGACGTTTGAATTATGCCTTGATCTTCTTCGACTTGGGGCTGCAGTCCAGGCGGATTTGAACATAATCTCTGAATAATCAACTGATCGTGTTGTGGGCGCAACTATTCACGGCCGGTCCGCAGCTGAATCCCGAATGGTTTGAGAAGCTCTTCTTGACCGCGCCTTGGGACACCTTGGCTCCGGCCTGACTTCTTCGGCTAAACAACAGACTTAGACACTCCGGTGGGTCAAAGCAACAGGCGTCTGTGTTTACGCAGCGTCTGGATGGTCTTCAACGAACTTGGTGTGCAAAAAGGGGAGAGATTGCAAGAGACGGACAAAAGTTGGAGAAGCTATTTAGTTGGTTGAGACACAGCTCCTTTCCGAACTGTAACACCACACGAAGAAGAGAGAAGCTCCTAGAATGCGGTAATGCCAAGAACTCCATGTTATTGTGTACGAATTCAAGCCGAGGATAGACAGCCGAGGCCACAAGCCTCCGTCACGTCATGGAGGTCTAAGGATGAGTTTGAGCAGAGACCACTTTGCTGTCTGATATGGTGGTTCTCATTAGAGGCGACTTAGGGCGTGAAACCACGCTCCCCACGTCTCCAAACGTTTCTCAATGGTTTTCTGCAACTATATGCCATTTCTCTGGCAGTGAGTCGTGTGGAATAAAGGTCTTGTTGGTCTTCATCGTCTTTGGGTTCCATCCAGTATTGAATGGAAAGACTGTGCATTTGAGTCCCTCCTTGACATCGCTTTCCCTGGAAGTGCTTCTAAAAGACACCGAATATTCTCTGCTCTTCAGGGACGATCAACGATCTTTGAAGACTTCCCAGATAGTGGACACTGGACAAGACTGACACTGCCATCAACTCAGCTCCATCCTCCCATCGTCACAGTTCTGAAATGCCAGTGAAACCTGTCTCAACGATGTTGACTTAAGAGGTAACCCATTGTCGGTGCGGACATCAACATTAAAAACAGTTCAAGAGTCCACTCGCATTCCCCTTATACAGAGTTAAAACATCGAAACCAATTTGTGCTAGATGCCGACCAGTCGATATCGATGTTGGTGTTCCTTCCATCCAAAGACTAGGAATTTCAAATCTTTTGAATACCCATCGTCCAGATCGAATTATCACTCGCTAATTAAACGCGATCGCAAGAAATATCTTCTAGGCACAAATCCCAACAGACGTGACAGCCTAATTAGTCACGCATAATTTCAAATTTTGGATCGCGATCGTGAGAGAATAGAATTGCATGAGCACTGCGTTGCCGCGGGTGCGTATCCATGAGCTCATTGTTGTCAATTGGTTCTGGCGGGTCTGGCCGGCGAAAGCATTGTGAATCGTATTTCCCTTTGTCGGACCACACGAACGTGAGAGATCACAACTCGCTATAACGCCGAAAGATAATTTATTCAAATGTGATTAAGATTGATATGCAGCGGACAATGAAGTGGAGCGTATTAAACATGAGATCGTTACGAGATGTTTTGCATATTGTTTTTTTTTTTGGAACTGAAGTAACCTGCTGTTACGGACAATTGTTGAGGAAAAGTGTGTTGCACAATGGTTGAGTAAGAGAAACACGGATTTGAGCTAAAAGACTGGCATCCGGGAATGGAGTGCAATGCGTGGTGGAGGTCTTTTGTGGCCGTTTGCTTGAGGAAATGCTCATTTAAATTAAATCGATTATGCTCTAGGAAGTCGCGAAGGAACACGATGAGTGGCATCAGGAAATGTTGCCACTTTTGACTGGGTCTTTGGTTGAGGTTATTTTTGATGAATAATTTGTGCGTTGTTGAAATGTCATGCATCAGAAGGAGCAAACGAAGATGAAGATAATAATTTGATAAGCAATTCACAATGAAGGAGAACACCTTATTAAATGTCATAACACAAAAACATCAAGACTCAAGTAGTTAAATTGTGGAAGAAGACTTAAAGCTCGAGCTTATGTCAGAAGGGCCTATAATTACTGGAAACTATGCACAATTCCAAAACCAACCATCATTTACGTACGTCAGTTCGCTCCAACTAAAGAAAATAAAATTAAACGAAACTTTTCGAAACTTAACGAAACCTAACGAAACTTAACGACGCTGATGGAATTGATTATTATGGTCAGAGTGGATCGCTCAATTATTTACCAACCATCATTTACGTACGTCAGTCCGCTCCAACTGGAGAAAATAAAATTAAACGAAACTTATCGAAACTTAAAGAAGCTGATGTAATTGATTATTATAATCAGAGTGGATAGCTCTATTAATTAATTTGAATTAAGTCTCCTCAAGTAGGGAATTTTTCTTTACTTCATCAGGCAGAGCTCCATGGATGGCCGGAGCTGAAGCTAAAGCTGCATCTCATCCTTGACGGTCCCGAGTACGAGAAGGTGTCTTGAATCTGTGATCACTTGGTTTTCATTTCGGAGGCTAGTATTCGAAGACTGTCTTAGCTGGAGCATTGGTAGTCATGCACTCGATGATCGAGTCACGGAGCTTTGACCGCAGAACCACAGCCACATCTTTGGACAAACCCATTCACCTTCCTCGTAGGTAGACAATACCAAATATCCAGACCCCATTTTTTCTCTCTCTCCACCTGTCTGCTTGTCATCCTTCGGCTCCATATAACAAAACTGGTCGAATAAGTGTTGTTTGTAAAGCATGATCCTGATCCTTCAAGTGAGAACTTGGTTCAACAACAGTTGCTAAAGCCGATTCTGCGTCGAATTTCCACCAGGATGTCGTCTGTTGAATTAAATAATACAATCTCCTCAACTGCCCAGACCTAGACGGGAACCGAAGAATTGAAGATTGTGACCGATAGCAGGTATTTTGTCTTGCCGTGATGACATATACAATGGCAAACTGGGAACGTGCAGTGATGTCGGTGCCATCTGCGTAACCCTACAGCTGGACTGATTTTCAAAAGACTGGGGCCATGTCTTTCAAGAAGAGTCTTCTTCGAGACGAGTGATGCCTTTGTCAGTGAGTCGAAAGAGGTTGAGTCGTGAATTAGGAAAGTTTTTCCTGACGGGATGTTAAGCATAGGCAGTCAGTGTAGGAGTCAACGAACTCAGCTACAACATCACTCTCGATATCTGAATGGACTGAAAGTTGCAAGCATTCTTGCTGTACGTATGTGTTTTAAACAGTGTCTACGGAATGTGCTCACAGTCAAAAGTGGTTTGATCTTGAAAGCAGATCACATCTTCGCAGATCAACTACACGTGGCTAGGAGAAATAAAACACACAATCAATAAGAAGAACAATCCCACTTTTGACAGACGCAACCATTTGTTTTTGCATCAATGACAAGAGTGTCTGGGGGTCTATGCAATCCACTGAGTAAAAGGACACTTGGTTTCGTAGTGAAAGTATTTTGTACGGTTTTGCTTTCATTTCATGTCATTTAGCACGCAATCTTGAGACGCACATCATTAACTGACGCATCCCTAGGTACTCATCGATTTGAGACTAGTGGGTGGACAGATTTAACGTATTAAGCTATAAAAAAACACATAACTTTTGACATTGAATTCTGCTGGCCTTGTGACACATTTCATAGAGAAGTTTAAGTGCTTCTAGAACTGAACTCGTCCCATTCTCCTTCGACGTCAAATGGTACGTGTTGCAATAACTTCTAATTGATTAAACACAGTCTGCCTCTAGAGCTATGTAAATGATCTTTATTTGTTTGAAATGGAATGAAAAACTGAAACGGGCATAGGGCACTGACTAGTCGGCAGAAGGCTCTGGTTTGTCCAGTCAATGCTGTCATCGGACATTGATGCAAGAGGTGGCAGGTCACAGCAATTGTGATTTTAATTCCATCTATTCAGCAATGAGTTCAATTAGCTTTCAGTTCAGCTTGAACAGAATTGCAGTTCTTCAGAGCGAACTTGGAAATCTGACTGCCACGCATATGATCAGAGAGTGTGGACGTTGTCAGTTTCCCATCGAGATTCGGCAGAAAGAAGCTTCAACTTCCTTGCGGCACTACGGTTCCGATCAGACTCGGCCGCAACAATCATGTTCCAGCGACCTCGGGCTAACTGCCTCGAGTTGAGCTTCTGTCGGTAGAAGCCCTTTTTCACTCGTGTAGTCCACAATAAACGCGTTCGTCCTCTGAGCGTTGTCCCACTAGTTTGGACATCTAGGGCTGTAGCCCATTTGACTATGCGCTCTTCTAAAATGGACCAGTTTTTGAATCTGAGTGCTCCAGTGTAGCTTATGTCGATTGATCCGCACACGCCTGGCTGGAATCTTGTCAAGGCACATCGACAGCCCGTACATGTCTGGATATAGTATAGAGCCTCAACAGCCCGCACCTTGACCACAAGCAGGACCAAAGGCCGCACACGGAACTGCTCCGCCAAACAGACCAAGAACATCTTGGGAAATTTCCGAAAAAGATGTGCCATCAACTGTTTTAATCTACAAGCCGTGAATTGGAAAGCAGCCATGCGCATCTGGTAACAAATTAATTCAGTACATGGGGACCACACTTGATATCGAGAGGGACCCTAGTGCAGCCGGTGGACGAAAAGGCAAGAGCTGGGCACCGAAAAATGCTTACACATCAACACCTGAGTGCATTGAACCGGAAATCGTCTCATCTAATATTTTTCTGCAAGGTGAATGAGTAGAAGTGTGACAGGGAAGCTTGGAACTAGCACAAAGCAAAAGTCTAGACGAACTGTTCGTGGTGTCAGCGTGCATGGATACCAAAGCAAACATCATCCTCCAAAGCTTGCTATGCTCAGGGCGAGTGAACTGCTAATGAATCTGAACAACTAGAGGTCGTCGACTTCAAGTCGCTTGATGCTTTCAGTCGCATGGTGTTCAGTGCTATGAATGGAAGAGCCACGGACTGAGACTCCATTAATTAACAACGAAGCAACAAGTTAACTTTTGAAACCACTCTTTGATATATTTTATCTCAGAAAGGAGCCCTATTTGATCGTGAATTGATTTCGTGCAGAATGCCGCTAAATTTGTGCTTTGCGGTCCCTGTTCCAATGCATGAAGCAAACTCGAACGAGCCTTAGAAACTCAGAGGGAGAAATGGGGTCTGCTCACATTCCACTGACTGCCAGAATTGCCCGACATCCCTTAGTGACATCCAGTAACTTCCCAAGGGACTCCTGTTTTATTGTACTTGTCCGACATCCCTTAGCCACGCTCACTCTCTTCCCACGGAACCCCTGTTTTCTTCCCCTTGAAGCCATTAAAGTTGTCGCAGAGAAACCCTACATTTTCCCCGAATTCATGCACCATTCACCTTCCACATTCGATGCCTGATCGAATGACTGGACATGCTCCTTAATCGACGTTCATTAGGAGCGACCCGTCTGCCTGACAGATGTGCACCTCACCCAATCCAATACCCATCCTTTCGCAAGAGTCATGATCTCTTCTTGTCACATTTCAGAGGCAATAATTCACCCAGTCAGAGTCAAAAGATACGAAAACGCATGTCACAACCAGCGCCGAATGAGCTCACCTCCTGCGAAGTGAGTACCACTCGCCCGCTTGCCACCCTGCGGCGGCGGCGGCGGAGGGTTGACTCTCTGAAACCGCCGACTAGGCGACTTCAAATAAAACTCGTTATGCAAGCAAAAATGATTTACGGCCAATATGAAGGAAACCAAAACAGAGAAGAAAAAAAAGCACACAAAAATATCTTATTTACCAGTTGAGTGGATTCTCCAACATCAGGCCGTCGTTGGTCTTCATGTTTCAACACACAAAACTATCTGCGGTTTGTTTTCGGCTCGGACTCGTTGTGCAACACAGACGCAGGTACTCACGTTTTACACACAAGCCACATGCACAATTCTAAACCACTTGAGTTCACAAAAACAAACAAATCGCACTCAGATGCAAGCAACGCACATCTTTCACATGCGCCGGCATTAAGTCGATCCAGAGTCGAACTCGCACAACACTGTAATCACCTGCGGTCAGTGCAATTAATTCTTAGCAAAGTACGGCTCTGGGGGTTCGCTCGTACGTCATCACGGGGTGTAACTCGAAGCCACGAGAAAGAGATACGCGCCGACCGCAGACTCACTGCCACTGTCGCCGGCCGTGTGCACCGAGAAATGTATCTCTTCCTGATGGTGTTGGACGGAAGCTTGCCTCCGAGAAACCCTTGAAAGTCGTAAACCACCGTGGTGGCCAAAAGGTTGAGGTCAAAGGAGTCCTAAAACCGAGCCGCACTCAGACGTACTTCCTCGTCACTAATCGCGAACTTTTGTTCAGTTTCGTAAACGCTGGTTTCGCTGGGTTCTTGCAGACGGCATAAATTAGTTTTCGAACGCTTTGATTGACACCGATACGAGACGGACCATGAACACGCGACGCAGTCTGTGAGCACACTAAACCCGAGTTCGGTTCCCATCACCTGTGCGCCGCAAGAGTATGAGAGCGTCGGAGAGTGGCTTGCTGGCGGGGATGCGGTCGGAGCGAGGGGCCCCGCTGCTACTTGAACTCGAAGGTAAACAAGAAGAAATATCTAAGCAGTGAGCAAGTGGTGTTCGGTGCACAATACAACGCAAGCGGTTGGCTGTATGATTGCCACGTTCGAGCGCAACTCAAACCGGAATCTGGGGGTAAATTGATTTTCCAAGACGTTCGACATTTATCGCCTCGACTGTGCGCTAAGCCGCATGGCGGGGGATTAGTGCGAGCATATTTTAGAAATTTCTCTGCGCACTGGAGTGGAGTGGTTCTGGGGAGGGAGTTGCGATGGGTTCCCGGAGAGGGATTCGTGCTTTTGTGCGGATTAACGGCGGCTACAGTGGGGGGTGCACAAGGTGGCGGTCGATTGTGGGCGATGGTGATGAGTGGCGAAGTAAGCCGTGTTTGGGGGAAAGGGAAATAAAAATTAATTAGAATCACTCGAGATGGAGGCTCCACTTCAGTTGAGAAACAAAGCTGCTGAGTCAGTTTGACAGATAAAGTGACAGCTTGGCGAACTAACTTCGGTGGCGGCACAATTCGAATAAGACCTCGAGTACCTCCCAAGTTCCCTCAGAGAATGACTTAAGAAATGACATCTCTAGGCGAAGCAGAGTCTGACAGCGACCTTCAAAACCTGGACAGATGGCGTACAGACCAACAGAAACGACTCTGTTACGCCTTCAAGGGGCCACTTAGCAGTAGGGCCATCACACAACACGCAATTATGCACTTCAGAAGCCATCGACGATTACGACCAAATCGCAGCTGGGCCCGCATTCGTTGCCACATCGCCGGCGTTTGTGAAAACCACTCGGCCATCGGATCACTGCAACCGCTTAAAATGCATTGAGTGGCTCGCGCTAGGACATAAGCCGCCCATTATTCAGCATTTGATTGCCGTTTTACGACCTCACACCAATTCGATGGCCATAGAAAGCGGTCGCCCATTGGCAGCGGTTGCACACCCAACTTGGGCCGAAAATGCACTCGAAAACCGGTTGCCGTGGCCCATAAACAAACATGCATTTGTGTCAATTAGATCGGTCAGCGATACCGAACCGAAACTCAGCCGAATCCACTTGAATTTGACTGATGACCACCGACACCGACGACGACTGGACTTTCGTTTTCGTTCTCACGGGCAATTCATCATCGATGGCCCGATGGGTCCTCGGGGCCCAGCAACTCGTTCGGCAAGTTGTTCTTGCCCGCACCGCGTGTGTGTGCGCACGGCAGTGTACAAGTGCGGCGCACAAGTGGGCCGCTTTGGAGAGTTCACGAGTCGCACGATTTTGCTGCCAGTGCTGTGCCCTCCATGCATAGATCAACTGACGCCACCCGCTCTCTGGCCGTGCTCCTCCGGCTGCTGCCTGACGGTGAATCATTCGCTGTCCGCTGTTCGTGGAGGGGTGGTGGGCTGGTGGAAGGGGGCCAGCACACATGCACTCGCGCAATAACGGAATATTATGTTTCCTTTGCACGATACAATGCTGCTGGTGCGGTTGCTGGAGTCCGGAGTGACGACGACGCGGTTGCCGGCTGACTGGAGATGTGAGAACGGTGCACCTTGGAGGCTATTTACAGTTGGAGTAAGGTGCACCAGGAATGCGATGTGAATGCGGCGAAAGGTCCTCCTAGGCTTTTCGCGCACGATTTTCGCCCCGATTGTGCTGTTCTACTCCCGCCGGCGGCTTCGCGGCGGCTCGGTCCGTGGTTCAGTGGGTGGTGGAGGGAGGGACCCCGCTGCAGTTATAATAAATTTTCCACTCGATAAAGTAACAAAACGGACTGGGGATGAAGGAGGAGGTTGCTGGTCAGGCTCTTGCCATAGACCCGCATGCATGCTTAGAGGCGGTACGTATGCAAACCGCGATGACTGTTGCCGCGCAGAGATACATACCTTAATGAGGTTATCCATTACATTTCTCAGGCACTCGCGACCGATGAACATGAAAGTCCATCGCAGCGATGCCTGGTTAGGATAGCGCCGCGGCACGGATAGACTGACTGCCATCCGCCTCGGCAGCACAGGATTGATTGTGCAGATGTCACACATGACGACGACGATGCTAACACGAAATGTATCTGCGTTGGCATTCGAAGACACTCGAACATTAAATATTAATTAGTGAGCGGCGCACTGGGGACTTTCTAGAGATAGTGAGCGAGTGTGTTGCGCTGTTGTGTGCTAGCCTAGTGGTGGGGGGTCATTAGCTTTGGGGAAGGCAATAAAACGAGGCATCCATTTGAATGGAGTGCAATTTGAAGGCTTTCTGCAGAGAGATCAGCGTGCATTGTGAACGATGAAAGTGGTCGTTATTTTGAATGTTTGACGCCGCGGCGCATACCTCTGTGAATGCGAATAGAATGGATTTCGCCGTGAACCTGGTGTGTGGAGGCCTTGAACTGCGGACGAGAGTACTGAATGAAATGACTCGGGGCTATGAACGTCGCACGAGTACAAGGACAGAAGTCGAAGAAGAGTTGAGAGGATTATAAGTGACGGCTGTCTGCACGGAGAGCGTCTTCAGATAGCAGACGTTGCCTAGAGGCTTACGATTAGTTCTGTCTTTCGGTCGATGAATGAGCGACAGCGGTGGCGACGATGACTCGATTAAAGGCGGATCTTCTGTGTTTCCATTGCTCGAGGAGGGTTGTCTGTGTGATTGTACTTCAGGTTGCGTTTGTGTTGAAGGCCTTAGGGGTGGAACATTGTGTTTGACTTGGTTGATGATGGGTGTTAGTCGCTGTCACGTAGCCAACGTATAAGTCATGCAAGGTCGACTGTGCAGAAATGTTGATGCTATAAATTTAACTCGTGGTTCGATTCGTGGAGCGAATGATGACTAACTGTATAGAATGGGTATTGAAAGTCACACCCTGTAACTTTTTATGGATGTCATTTCTGACACAGATTGACTAACCTCACCCCATGCCATGCCACCAGTCCCGATGACCGTTCTCCCCCATTCAGTAGGTGGACAAATGGGGGCTATTCTTTTAACAAAATTCATACATCATGGATTAGTGAGCAGTCGATCTGCAACCAATTTTTGTTTTTTTTTCCGTCTAGAAACTAAAGAGAGTTGGATGTTAATTGTACAGACCTTGTCAACGTGTTCGACAAAGTTGAAGGGGAACTGCACTGGCCCGGCCACATCGGGAGCATGGACCCCAATGCTTCAGCTATGGGGGTCTTCATATCGGAGCCCCCTGGTTCAAGCTGGAGAGGAAGACCGATTCTCCGGTAGACCAAGGGACGCAGCCGCAAGGCAGCTTGGTTTTAGTAACATGAAACGGCGTGCTCAGGACCGTCAGCGATGGAATTGCTCAGTCTCAGACCCTCCATGGGTCTGGTAATTGAATAAATGAGCATGGTTTAAGTTAGGTTGTGTGGAACTGGTTGATTTCTGGTAGACAGCAGTCACATTTAGGCCAGTATAGGCAAGTTGTGCTACCACGGGTATCCATTTGAGAGATGATTGACACTGATGCTGCTTATTTCAACCCGGTTGTTGAAGTAGTAGGCTTCTAGGTGAGACCTTATCGGGGAGAGAGAGCGCTGCAATTACAGAGTAGATGTTTTTTCTTCCCCGTCCCTGCTAAATTCATTGTAGAGAAGGCCTAAACTAAAGGCGTGAGTTCCAGTGGTGCCCGCAGTGCCCGGTTAAAACGCCGATGAGAGTTCTGAGATTCGGCCTACTCATCCTGATAAGGCAACAGTATGGCGGCACTCACTTGATCTAGTGGTGATCAAAACAAACTTTTCAGAAGATGCGATCCAAAACCATATCCCTATCAATCTAACCAAAAGCAATTCGTTTAAATTGAAGTTCCGCAGGGTAGTCGTTTGAGACCACTTCTGTTCAAATAGCTTTTAAGCCATATTCCGGATATTCTTACATTTTCAGAATGCCTACTGTTTGGGGACGAAGTGAGTTAATTAAATCAATACCTTCCAGCTATGACCAGAAATAAGAGAGCAATAAGAAATTCCACTTCTACCTCCTAATCATCCGTGGATTTTATAAAAGCATATGTGAAATTCAAGCAAATTGCACTACTCTCTGATTTTTCGTGGTCGTGGACAAGGGGTAATTCTGGCTATCTTATTTCTGGTTATGACTGCTGAGGATATAACCATCCGGAGGCATTGGGTATATAACTTAATTCGTGCGTTTTGCTAAGAGATGGCGTAACTTCCATTGTTATTATTCTATTGGAACATGCGTTGGAAGGCTACTGCCATTGAACGTCATTTCAGTACATGTCCTTAATTTGAAGCGTACACAACAATCATTTTTTTTTTTACTCAAATATATCGAACTTTGTGCCTGAAAAAGTATTTTTGCGGGGAGCTCTTCTTCATTACTTTAATATGAAGAAAACTGCTGCTAGAACGCCACAAAATGAAGTCATTTTTGCATCGGCTTGTTACTGGTGATGAAAAAAAGGATCCATTACGACAACCCCAAGCGCAAAAAATTATATGTGAAACCCGGCCAAGCACCGCGAAGGTAATGCTCTGTATTTGGTGGGATCAGAAGGGTGTGCTGTATTATGAGCTGCTAAAACCGGGTGAACAACGGAACAAATCCGTTTGAAGAGAGCAGTAGCCGAAAAACGCCCGGAATATGCGACCAAACACGAGACAATAATTGTCCATCCTGACAACGCTCGGCCCCATGTTGCTATTCCGGTTAAGAACTATTTGGAAAAAAGTGGATGGGAAGTTTTACCCCACCCGCCTTGAAGCCCAGACCTTGCCCCTTCTGACTACCATTTGTTCCGGTCGATGCAGAATGCCCTCACTGAAATGCGGTTCACATCAGAGCAGAATATCAAAAATTGGCTTGATTCATTCTTGGCTGCCAAGCCGACGCAGTTCTTTTGGGAAATACTTTTTAGTGTGTAAATGACTTTAGCAGTCTTCAAGTATGTGCATGCCCTAAAGGCAATTTGTGTGTCTTTACTGTTGCCTACTTTGGAATATTTTTGTGAAATGCTGTCTAAAGAATAGAAATAAATTAAGAAAAGACTTACACGTTTTGCATTACGAAAGTTAAGATGGTCAGAAGGCATGCCATCATTCTTCGAGATGTGCATTAAATGATCTAAACATTTCAAAAACTCGCGAACAATCTGTGCATTTGCATTTGTGTAACAAAATAATTATCAGATCGCCAGGCGCTTCATTTTGATTTCCTATTAAATCTCCAAACAATATCTTAAGAAACAAAGGCGGCACAGTTTATGTTCAAATCATCATCCACAGTACGACCAAAACGAGCCTTCTCTTCGTTACTTTACAATTCTGCCAGCAAAGAAGTTTCCTATCAATGCCTATCAATGAGTAGGGAAATTTGTGTTTCTTGTGCTTCATGATTAACTCTGCAATCAATGGATTGCAAATAAATGACTAAATGAAGATGTCTACACCCAATCTTATGAGTCCCAGTGGCGTAACTACAACTTTTACTGACTGTATCAAAATCTATCGAATGGGACACTTATTCAATGTAAAAAGGCGTCCAGTTAATGCACCGCCTTGGTTTGGAGTGCCTACAACGAAGTGTAACTATGCACACGATGGCTTCTAGAAACGGTCAAGTGAGGTTAAATAGTTTATTCTTTAGAATGTGCAGACTGGTAGATGCTATCATCTGCTTTCTGGTGAAGGGTAAACATCAAACCAGAAGTTGCCGTCCATTCTATCAGCCCAAGCTGAGATGACTTCATGACTTCCTTAATAGTTTGTGATGGGAATTTTTGCGTTGCGTTGAATTCCATTCATTGGACGAACTTGGACTTATCTTCTGAAGAAAAATAAAATAACTCGCACGACACCGGTGGTTTCTGAAGCATCAAGGAAATCAGCACGATCCTTCAGTCTTCTAACAGCGAAGCGTTAAATGGTTTTCTTGACATTTATACACCTTTGACATTGATAATGATTCGAGAGAGGTGCTGTCGTGAAAATGAAAGTTGTTGTGACCGGAATTGAACCAGAGACATCCAGCGTAGCTGTCGATGCACTCATCCAGTTCCCTCCGGTGCCACGAATAAAAGAAATGATTGTTCCTCAATCAATTGGGATAAGCACACTCAGTGTGTCACTAAAAACGTTTATTCTAGTATATACAAAATTATGCCTTCACAATTCACCTCGAAATTGAGTCACTTGATCCACAAAAAAAAACACTCAAAACACTCGATAGGCCGACTGTCCTTTTGTAGTTCCGCCTCGTCCCGAAATAGATCACACACAGCCACAAACACACATCACTCACAGAACACAGAACTCAATTACGCAATAAACAATTCGCTTACATCGTTCCTCCTTGCACTTCCATTCAGCGTAGCCGACGCGAATACACTTTGTGAATTTGATGTCTTAATTTCCTCCACTTCACGGCGTACAGAGTGCAACACACTCGGTCGCCGCTGGCACCCGGCCAAGCAGTCGACTTTATCGTTACACAAGGGCGCTATTCGGCTTTTTGCGGCTGCACTGCTCAACATGTACGCGTACGGAAATAGATACAAATCATACTCACATTCGGGTTAGTAGGCGGATCCGGTTGTGTTTGGCTAATAGGCTGACTTTTTGGAGGATCTGGGTGATGACACTTTGAATGGAATCGAAGCAATTCCTTGCAACGAGTGTGGTCTTGGGCATGTGTAGGATCTGGGTCAAGACGGTGGGTGCCATTAGCTGGATGAATGATTTGTGAATTCGTTTTTGATTGCGACCTCCCCTTGAGAGACGCTGTTTTTCTTTCTCGCATTAAAACGACTTTCTGGTGACCACAAAAAGGCGGAACAGGAGGCTGGGGAATTAATCAATTTAACCCAGACAGTTGGTTTTGTAATAATTTGGTCGTCTGAATGAGAAATCTGATGCAGGTGCTGTTTTAAAGAATGTCTCACAAGTTGCATGTGGCGGGCTGCTTATCGCGTTATTAGGGAATTCTTAATGACGGCAACTATTTCGGTAGGAAAACATTTCCGTTTCACTGGAATGACGAACGAGGGGCTTAGAAATTCAATTAAGCACATTTAGAGAGATGCCCATTCATTATTTGTGCAAGAACACCGAGCGAAGCGTGTAAGACGCCATAGCACTTGTTTAGTTTGTGCTACTCGCTTTCTGAGCCGCATGCTTGATGTGGGATACATGCCAAGGGAAATGCATCGCATTCTCATTCGGGGACATTCTCGAAACATATTATACCATAACAGCGACTTAAATTGTTGGACATCTTAGTTTAATTCAAGCAAGCTTCTGATTGACCACACACATTCATTAAATGACTGATCAGCGGATTTTGCAACCTACACAACACACGATGAACACAGGGAGACAAGCGCAATGAATGCTCGCATTTCCGAAAAGAAATTGAGATTAAGAACTACGATAAATTCCTCCAATTTTAAGGGTGACCAGATAGCAATGATTGCTTTTCTCTAATTGTTCTATTTGAGCAGCTGTCAAAGTTACCAATGATATCCAGCTGTCAAAATATTTACAAAGGCCCATTCAATTTATTAAAAAAAACATGGAAATTCCGACTCAGTTGTAAATACGCAACGCAAAATAAGATTCAGTCGTGAGGACAGTCCTCATCATGGCCTCAGTGTGCAAGTAAATCGTCGCGCTGTGGAACAGTCTTAACGTATGTACCCTCTTCTGGATTTTAAGCCACCAACAAGACAGGGATTGCTGCAAAATGAAGAAAACATAACCGCCGTAGAAGCCAGAATCAAAGAAGACGAAGAAATGTCGATTAGGCGCCAATCAGCTGAATTGGGCATCGCCAGGGTTGGATTTGAGCATCCCAAATCTGTGCTCACGCAAGAATGGAAGCCGAACGACTATATGTAACTATGTATGTTCGCTAATTGACTACTGTTGTTGAAATATTTACCAGACGTCTGTATTTTATCCAAAAAAACTCATCTTCTCGGAAGTGTCCCAGTTTTGGCGTTGCGGCTGCCAGTAAGCAACATTGTCGCTATTGGAGCGAACACAATCCACAAGTGTTCGACCAAGCATCAATGCATCCACAAAGATTGACTGTTTGGTGCGGTTTACGGTATGGCGGCATCATTTGATCTTGGGGACATCGTTTCCGTCGATGGTCTCAGGTACAGAGCAACGCTAACCGAGCTTGGCAACATCGGTATATCGGAGGCGTGTTTCCGACAAGACGGCGGTACGTGCTTTAGAAGCAAGGTAGCGCTCGATGTTCTAAAAGATGGATTTGGCGACTGGGTCATCTGATGGCGAGCGTTTAATAATTCGCCACCGCGACTTGACACTACTCGATTGTTCTGGAGGTACGTCAAGTCCTTAGTCTTTACTAACAACCAAACCACTTTGACGAGCTCTAGGTCAACATTCGAGATGGTATCGCAATGACATTGCACATGTTGGATCGAGTCATCAATTCGACCGATCGCTTGAAGCACCAGCAAAGCGGAAGTGGAGATTTGAATGATGTTCCATTACATAAACAAGCAGAGACTTTGTTCGCATTACTTTTTGAAAGTGGACACGTCTTAAAAAGTCCAGGCAACACCGGCACTGAAGTCTAGCACATGAAGTGTTTTCAATGCATTTCCGATAGAGATCCGTCCTTTTAATCAACAGGCAATTCCCCATCAGTTCCATAAATATAAAGTGGGATGCACTTTCGATTACCTTTGAATTTTGAGAGATTCGTTAGATTTAAAGCCGAGCCGATCGCATTTGGCGAAGAAATATGTGCTTTTCCGTCAATATAAAGTGCGTGTTTAGTCCCATGGCAATAATCCGTTAATTGAGCCACGAACTGCATATTGCCTCTACAACTATTTCCTGTTTTGAAAACTTAAGCAGTCCCTGGAAGGTCATCACTGAAACATGCCCCTATTTTGAGAGCCTTGAGGACAAATGATGGACTATCTACCTCTTTACCGAGGAAAAAGGGGCCAATGTTGAGAAATAAAACGCTTCTTTCACGAAAATATTTTCAATAAATTCATTGGGTGCCAATTGATGGTCAAGTTTTAATTTGGTGCTCAAACATGGCTTCGACATCAGATGATCTTTAAAGAAATGTGTACATACAGAGGAGTGCTCCGAAGCCAAATATCAATCGACTTAACACGATAATATGGAAATAAATTAATAAGTATCTATAATCTCTGCTGTGGCCTAGTGAATAGGTGCGTCGACCAAAACTAACTGACACAGGTCAGTTACTGAGAACGTTCGGAGACTTGTCTAGAAAAAGCTCCCTCCCTGTTCAGAGTCGTGAGACAACAATAGTATTCTTCAAGCTGCAACGCCATCCACATTATTTTAACCATCCCAATATGCATAGAGCTCTGTGAGTTGAGTAGAGACCCGCAGATGAATAATTGAAGCTTGATCTTTTGCAAGACTCTCCGCAAGATATGCAGTCAATACTTTTGAGAACAGATCGGGAACAACTAGAAGCCAGCGCCTGAAAGTATGCTCCGCTCTCAAACATTAAAAACTTCTTGCAACATTTCTGTGTTATTGGCAGCATTGTTTTCTGACAGATCTTTAAGTAAGGCTAGACAGCTAGCTTTGATTTTTAGTTACAGTTGGAGATTAGATTTTGTAGCAGACAAGAAATGATAATTCCGTTGAAGCCAGTGTTTTCCACTTCTAACCCTAGAACCTAACGCTGAGCGTTGAATGCCCAGTATTCGGTTAAAACCTGCAATAAATGACAATGTCTTGTTCTTTTGTTTATCAGTTTAAAACATCTTATAAAGAACACGCCTCGTACCTATTAAATGAACGCTCTTAGCGCGCACGAGTCTAGGATTAACTCGGCCACATTTTGCACGCCATCCACGCCCGTTGTGTCAAACAAGTTAATTCAGTACTTACATCACATTACTGTCCTTGTCGCTGCGGTTGTGCACTCGTAAGATGGTGTTCAGTTCCCTCAGCATGTCGCTGCTCTTGCCATCCAGATCGGACAACATGTGTGAATCGTCCAGTCTGTGCAAGGCCGATCCACTGCGACTCCTAATCGAAGCTGACATTCTGTCGAGAAGAACCCAATCAGTCACGGTCGACTCCAAACTCTAACCGATACTTACTTGTCAATGGAATCCATGCTGCTGTTCACATCGAAGTCCATCATCAGGTCGTCCGAGCAGATGGAATCGCACGGTGACAACGTGTCCAGTGACTCAGCCCGATTGAGGACGACCTTCCGCAGGGACACGGGTGTGCGCAAGCTCAACTCAATGGCGGCTTGCAGAGCACTCCGGGCCTTGGACTGGCTCTTCAGGGATCGCATCGATCCCGTCTCCATCAGAGTGGGCGTGTCCGTGAGGGAGTGACCCATGCGTGCCCCTGCGTCAGGCCCATCGGCTGATTCATTGAACAGCAGAGCTGGCTGATCTGCGATCTCGTCGTCAATTAAAAAATCCCGCCCGCAATCGGACAGCGACAGGGAATGCGATGCATGCGTCGGTGTGCCCGGGGATAGTGGTGAACACAGATCAAGTTCTGGTGAAATCTCATCGATGTCCTTCTCCTGGATCTCCTCGTTGGCCTTCTTCTTCTGCCGCTTGCAGATGACGTCCTCGGACTCGGTGCTGCTGACCAAGCTGTCTGTGGGCGATGTCTCGTCATCTAAAAGGAACTCAGACGCAGCTGCTGCTGCCATTTCGGCGAATTTCGACTCCGTGAGGTTGGACAGCGACTTGGGCCGCTCCGGCTTGGAGTCGGCCTCCTTTTCATACTGCTGCTCTATCTCCTCTTTCTTGTCCTCGTCGATGTCCTCATCGTCCTTGTTGTTCTTCTCTTCATCAAACTGGGGCATGGACTCTGTGATTGAGGCTGCAAAGAGAAGGTGGTGGTAAAAGGTCCTGTGATGTCCCGGGATTCGGAGAAGGGATACTCACAAATTGTGCTCATGGCGATGTCACTGATCATCGTGGGACTGATGTCCTCGGTCAACGGCATGGTCGCCTCGGTCTTCTCGTTCTGGTTGTCCTTACTCTCATCGCTGCTGCTTATGCTAAGACTACTGCAATCCTTTATGGCTAATGACTCTCCAGCGTTGCACCACGATGCCCGTGAGCTGCCGGGTGACGAATTCTTACTAGATGTGTTGATATACTTGAAGTGATGATTCTGTAATGTTTTGTGCAAGTGGCGTTAGTGAAGGTCGGAATAGGAATATTTTTGTGTTGAAGGCGGTATGGGAAGGTGGTAGCTTAATATTGGGAAATTGTTGCTGTCATTATTCTGAGAATGGTCTCACTGGCGTCTTCAATGAATGCCTGTACAGTCTACGTCACAAAAAGAGTCGAGTGGTCCGTGATTGCTCTGGCAGGCCAACATTGTTACTTAAGTGGATGCGCCATCTCGGGTAGGTGCCTTGAAGCCTTTCGGCACGATTTAAGCAGGTTCGTGATGTGAAGGTATGGCGCATCACACAATATGCGTTCAGTGGAAAATATGCCGCCGTCGCTGAGAGCAGAACGGAAAAGAGTTTCAAGATCGCATGAACTGAGCCTATTCGTAATCACTTTGCACTACTTTTTTGATCAAAGACCACACGTCAAACTAACCAGTAGACCACTAGATGATCCAGGTCATTTATGCAGTCGACTCAAGCCAGGGAATAACGTACAACGATGTTGGCGGGTGCTTTAAGATATCGCTGAGTAAAGTAGGGACAAGTGCCTCAATTCGAGTCGAACCTTTGAATCTACACAACTCTGTGGACGTAGGCGACGACAGAATCTACTGTCAGACAACCTGCTAGCGCAGAATTTAAATTTTTGGAAAGTTGAGCGGAGAGGAAAAGGTGAAGCGTACTCGACTGTACAGAGTTGGTTGTCACAGAACAGATTTGTGCCAGGAGCAGGGTTAATTTTTTTCCCTTCTTCCTTAAATTCGACGTCATGTCGCAGGCTAAACACAGAGAACATAAATTCGGCTTGATTTCCAATTGTAAAGCCGAATCGATTGATGGCATCCGCTGTGGGTGCTGGAAATGAATGGGAAACGTCATGATTTTTACACCATAAGCTTCAGTCTACGAGTCAAAATTGACGTACGAGGAATGATATGCTGTCTTTCTGTGTGCTCTCGTATAGATGTTGCCACATTCACAAGTCGAACTGAGGGGGTTTCGTTTTGATCTCGAGTCGATGGAATATTGAAACATGAAGAGGAGCGTCACCCGTAGTGTCTGACATCGAGTTACGTGATTGTCGGTTGACTGATCAGAAGACCAGAGGTCCCTTCATGGATATTGGGCGGCATGTCAAAGTCAGCTACGTACCTTGTTCTCCGATGACTTCAACATCACATAGCTTATCGATTAATACTCTTAGTATGACTTGGCTGGCGTTGTTGGGGTGCTGGTGGTAGGTTTCATCAAGCAAGATTTTAGAAGTCTTCCCTACTATTGCATTTATCGTCTTTTGCAGGGACTTCGGCACTAGGTTGATGCTGCCAAGCTATAGCCCTGACGTTGATTGTTGCCAGTCACAGGCTTATGTGTTAGGAGCTGCCCATTCACATCGTGATATGGCGTATTTTCTTTTAATTGGGTACGTAGATGAAATAAACTGTCCCTAAAATGCTCCAAAATTTTAAGGACTGTAGTGCGACGGTCTAAGTAAATGGATAGCGTTGCTCAACTAGGTTGACTAGCCGCAGAGCTACGCAGTTAGATAGAATATAAAGTGTGGTTAAACTTTAAGGACCGATGTCGAATGTGAACCACACCTAAACGTTAAGTTTTTTTCTGCATTTCATTTGACGTTTCTCAATTTCAGACTAATTCAATTTGAACCATGGAAAGATACACAATCGAGCAACGCGTTAAAGTTCTTCAGGCTTATTATGAAAATGGGCGTTCAAATCAAAATGCATATCGTGCACTTCGTGATTTTTTCGGTCAATTTAATCGTCCAAATGTGCGTACAATCGGAAAAATCGTGCAAAAATTTGAGCAAACCAGGTCTGTAAGAGATGTGAAAACACCAGTGCATGCTTGTACAGCTCGTACTGCAGAAATATTGAGTACGTTACTGTTCGCGATAGTGTGGCTGAAGAGCCGTCCGCCTCAACTCGTCGTCGTGCCCAACAATTGCACCTCTCACGCTCGTCGTTGATGAACATTATGCATAAATACTTGCATTTACACGCTTACGCAATTGACTCAAGAACTAAAGCCTCTTGACCATTTCAAGCGTCGTCAATGGTCAGAATGGTGGCAGGAAATGGCAACAGTGGATGATCAATTTTCGAAGAAAATCATCTTCAGTGATGAGGCACATTTTCACCTCAGTGGATTCGTCAATAAGCTGAATTGCCGCATTTGGGCGAATGATAATCCAAAAGTGACTGTCGAAAAACCAATGCACCCACAAAGAGTGACTGTTTGGAGCGGTTTATGGGCTGGCGGCATCATCGGGCCGTATTTTTTCCAAAATGAGGCCGGTCAGGCAGTTACTGTGAATGGTGTTCGCTATCGTGAAATGATAACGAACTTTTGATGGCCCGAATTGGAAGATATGAATGTGGACGATATGTGGTTTCAACAGGACGGTGCCACTTGCCACACAGCTAACGAAACACTGGCTCTTTTGCGCGACAAATTCAATGGCCGTGTTATCTCACGTGGTGGCTATGTCAATTGACCGCCAAGATCATGTGAAAGTGGGATTTTTTTCTTTTTGGTTATTTGAAAGAAAAGGTGTACGTCGATAAGCCAGCAACAATTCAAGAGCTAAAGGATCAGATAATTCGGCACATTAACGGCATAGAACCTCAATTATGCTTCAGCGTCATCGAAAATTTGGACCATCGGATGGAGGTGTGCCGTCGAGGTCGCGGCGGCCATTTGGCCTATATTTTGTTTCATACATAATTGAACCATACCAATATTATCATAATAAAAAGAAATGACAATAATTTCCTAAATAATTTGTGTTTTATTCAAAATCAACATCGGCCCTTAAAATTTAACCACGCTTTAGAATGATAGCATTTTTCATGGCTATTCTAGAAAATGCGAAATGAGGACACAAAATACTGTCGGACAAAAATCACCAAGCAGGACAAAACATCAAGGTCGACAGCTACAATTGTCGCTTGAAGTTGTGAATAGTTTGTGGCCGCTGTTAAGTAGTGGGTTCTCAAACTTCGCCGTTCAAAGGTGGCGTTAATCTGTAGGTAAACTCCTCTCGTAGGAGATCAATAAAACGAACAACAGGAGTGGTTGCTGTAGACGAAAGTCCCAGGTGCACTCTCGCACCACCCATATTGTATTAGTATTAACAGCTGGTCTATCTACGATGTTGGCCAAAACTAGTGCAACTCAGACTTTCACTACTTTAGGACTCCAACTCCAACTCCACAAACCACATTCCAGTGAAAATCAAACGTAGAATCCCAGCAATAGCAGCAACTTCAAATTTACCAATTAATTCGATTCAAACTGAGTTGACTGACTCTTGTCCTTCGAGTGAGAAGGGACCAAGAAATGTGGTCTATAATCAAAAAAAACTCGTATTTTGCCAGTTGTGTGATAAGTGGAAAGCCGGACAATAAGCAGAACAAATAAACTGAGCTTCGTCGTCGGGTATTTGGTCTTTTCTAAGAGGAATGTGAATGGGGGAGACGACTCAAACGTGTACTCAATGAGCTGTACAAAGATGTGGATTTAGTCCGGATTTAGTCGAATATGGTTGCATTGAGTAACTGAAGATTGACACTCCAGCTAAGACAGTCTTGGAACCGGAGCCTCATCGAAGGAAGACAAGACTAAACGTTCGGTATAAAGACCAAGAAATCGTCGACCCATGGCAACCTGAGTCAATGACGGAAGGCCGCTTTAACTCAAGTTTAGATCTTCATGGGTTGTGGGCCTGGTGAGTGTGACATAAACGGCTCGACGCAGCGGTAAAAAAAAACCCAGGGACAGTTTCACAGCAGATCGAAATGGGATCACGCCGAAGTAGAATATTATTTCGCATCATCATTACATCGTTATTTTTCGCTTTCAGAAGTAAATAGGATTTTTTCCAATTCAATACTCCCTCGCGTCGGGTGTCCATTGGCTGGTCAGACATTAAGCTGAATTTTCTAAAAACCATTTCAAAGTTGAACACAAAAATGCCCAGAAATTATAACACAGTTGCAGAACAGCTGGTGCTTGGCTTTACGTGATCTCCTGCGATTAGGCTTATGTTACGAAGTTCATTCACTTGTGGGGTCCAGTTCGCTGAACCAATGCCTCGGCGTAGGGAGTTTGACATGCCTTGAACCACCTATTGAGTTTATGGTTAAAATCTCAGCTGTTCTTTGAGTCGCAGCACCCGATTGTGTTTGCAACTCCACAACGATTTGAATCACGAGGTATCCTCATTAAACGTGATGAACTTCAAGGCATGCTGATATAATCTCCACTTCTTCTTGCGACTTTGGGTCTAAAATGCAAGCCACTTCGACGCTCCCACTAAGTAACCCACCGCAACTGATCAGTCTGAAATGACACCAAGTTTGAGGGGCTCCGGATCTCCCGCGGTTCGATAACATAGCCTCTGGTGAAGGATTAGCAACCGAATGGTTACCACCAGTAAGATGCCACAGCATCCAGGACTAGTCGACTTTTAATGACATTTTCACACAATGACCTTCAATCTATGATAACGTTGGGCATAGTCAATAAAAACACATTTGTCTACGAACTTTCAATGAATTGAGCTTTGGAGTAGAAACGCTTCCTAAGCCAATGGCACTAGTTCTAACCAAAGTTGCAGAACAGAATAGACATGCGACAAAATAGCGAACAACTCGGAGAAATCTAGCCAATCACTCACAACTTGTCGCCCATTTGTCTGTCATTTCACGTCACCTGGTCAACCAAAAGCAAACACGATTATTTTCACTAAAACATAAACCCTACAGCACCCGCCTGACGGTGTTCGCTTTAAACAAATGATCACAGAAGCACACACGAAATTCTTCAAAAGGATCACTTCTACACAAAAGTTCTTCGACACGAATCTCATTTCAGCCAATCCGTGGCCCTTCAACTCACGCATGCAATAAAATAATTTTATCACCCAGTCCCCCGGACGAACAGATGTTCACCACTTGACCTATCCCACAAGAGGCAGCACTTTAGTGCGCCCCTCGTCGTCAGAGAAACGCATTCCCCCGTCGCATTACTTACTTTGGCACTCTTCTCCGAAGTGGATCGGTCCAAAAATAGCTTCTCCTCCTCCAGACCTTCGCTGTCGGACGTGTTCTTGTGCACTTTGAGGCGTCCGCTCTCCGAGGAGTCTAAAGAGAGAGAGAGAGAGAGAGAGAGAGAAAAAACAAGGATACCCACTTAGTACACCCACACAAGGACGGCGCCACTACAAGCACTACAAGCACTACAAGCACTACAAGCACGAGCACTACAAACCTGCTTCATCTGTCGTCGAGCCAGTCGATCGGAAGAATGCCTCCCTGTTCAGGACCGTGTTGGATCGGACGAGGCCACTCAGTGGCACCGTCTGGTTGTCCGACGAGAATACACTCGGCAGCTTTGGCAGGGCCAGGGGCTCCACGGCGCTCTCACTGGACAGCGGATCCTCGAGGTCGCGGACCTCGAACTTGTGCCGGCCACTCATGACCATCTGCAGATTGCGCGGACGACTGCGGTTCCTCCTGGGCGAGCCCGGAGCCGGCGGATTCTCGGCCAGTGTCGTGTCCAGACTGGCGATGCCCGAGTCAGCTGATATCTCGCGGCTTCCCTGGAATCCCTTGCGATTGTTGTTGGCCATTTGCTTGGCGGTCTTTTGGTCCATCGGAGCTGCGTCCGCGCCGGGTGCAGACGATGCGCCAACCGGTGTGGATGTCGATGCGGTGTTCAGTCGAATCGGGACCGGGTACTCGGGCTTGGGCAGACTCGTCGTCTGCAAAGTGAACCGTGAAAATGCCGCTGTCGGTGGTCGCGGTGTTGGTCGGACACTGTGCGTGGATGGCAGCGTTAGAAAAATTCGAAAACGAAACTAAACGAAAGCAGGCGGCCGCTTCAGCTCAACTTACATAACATTTGTGTGCATTCCAGTGTTGACGACCGTGTACTGAGGTGGATTCACGAGGCATGGTGTCGGCCTGTGCGCTGGCGGCTGCTGCTGCTGTGGTTGTTGCTGCAGGAACTGTAGCCTGCTCCGCTGGTACTCGTTGCTGTGGTAGTTGAGTGATTTCTGAGTTATTTTAGGAGCATGCGGCTGATACCTTGATTCATCCATGAGCTGCTGATGTTGGTGCTGCTGCTGATGCTGCTGCTCATCAAGATTCGATAGGTTTGGTGTCATTGCACGGCCAGAATGTGCGCTCTTCGATCGTCGCTTGACTGTGACACGACAGACGGCGGCAGGAGGGACGCACACAGATAAACGAAAACAAAAATCGATTTCAATGAACGAAAATAGACACGCACAGGCACACACACCACACACCCGGTGCGAGCTGGCTGACGGATGGATGGGACTTACTTGTGGAATTGATGTTGTTGTTGCTGTTGTTGTAGTTGTTGTTGTTGTTGCTGCCCACTTGGCTGTAGTTATTGTTGTCGAGGTTATCTTGAAAATCACTCTGGTACCTGGGAGTGATTCCTGTCGACGCTGGTCGCACTGTGTTCGTTCCTTTGAAGCCGAAACGATTGCTGCGATTGACGGCACCGGTGGTGGTGCCAGTTGTGATGTTGGCACGACTGCTGCCCGTCTTGTCGGCTGCGACCACTCCTTGGATTGCCGATGGCACTGCCTGATGGTGAGTCGTCTTCCCCGGACCGACCTTCTCGAATGAAATCACTGTGGTGGTGGCTGCAGTTCCTTGTGGTGGCAGGGCCGTGGTGGTAGTTTCTAAAAATATATTTCACAAAATGAAGCGATAAAGATGAACAACAACGCTAGAGGAGCGTCAATGACACTCGATTGGGTTGTAATGCACGATTGGAGTTTCGTAGATACGGGCAGCAAACGAATTCCGCATTTGATTGGATGGATTTACAGTGTGTGGCGCAAGTGGGGGAAGGAGAAGTCGGGAGTCAGATGACTCAGAATTGGGGTGGGGCATTTTACCGTCTTGGAATTGGCAGTCTTTCGAGTAAGAAATCGAGGGACTGTGGTCCAGGCGAGATTTTGACGCAGACTGTGGTCTACGTTTTGTTGTTGCCATCGAGTTGAATTCTCGAAACGTTTTCCCTCTCAAGAGAGGAAGAAGTAAGAAACCCCTTGATTATGGTCGACTTTCACGTTGTCATTCGTTCCCGGTCTTGCCGCACACACTGTGCGTATTGTTCTCTGAAGGAAACAAAAAAGAAATCGACAACCCCCGAACATAGCGATAATGTTATCGCTGAAATCAGCTCCAGTCTCAGCGCGTCAACACGCAATTGGCGCGCACACAAGCCACCATCGTGAATTGTCGAACAATAAACACGAACGCAACGAGGTCATAAATCAGACAAAAGGACGCGCAAAATACAGATTCACCACTCACCTGTGTTGCCATTCTTATCGCTGTTCGGCTGGAGTGTCGCCGGCTTTGAGTCCTCCCCCACTCCAGCGGTGTTCGCCGCTATCACAGTTTCCGTATTGAGCTTCTGCTTCGCCTTATCGTCCCCACCACCGCCGGCATGCTCTAGCATTTCTTTCTGTTTTTGAAGATTCTTCGACTTCTTCGGTGTGCCGCCGTGTTTCTTGCGGAATCCAAAGGACATGGCTGTCCCCTTTGTCTCCTTGTCGGGGGCGCCAGCCTTCTTTGAGCTTTTCTTACTTTCTGTTTGACCCTGGAACGAGAACAAGAACAAACAAATCGGCTTTTAATGAATTCACTCGCGCGCCGACTGATCTGTAGAAGTGCGAAATATTATCTGATCGCCACAACGTGTGTGGCTGCTAGATGATATGTGCGTGCAAACGACTAACATTCGTCTTCCTCGTATCGAGCATGTGTGCTCATGAAAGCATTAAATTTGTTCATGTTCACCGCGTCGATTGGACGTTTGAGGAATATGAAGCCGAAGCGATATTAGATACGGCCTGCCGTGTGCGGGCAGCTCACTGAGCGTGGCTCAATTAAATGAAATTCACTAGAATTCTCGATTAAATGTTGCTGAAGTCGTTACTTTTCTGGTTTCACTAGTCTCACAGAGAAGAGAGTGAATTGGAGTGGAGTTGCTTTGTGTGGGTGGTTTGAGAGGTTCTACAGGGTGGACCATTCGTTTTGGAGTTTGGGGAATATTTTTAACTCAATAAATGATAATAGCTATGTAGGATAATTGGATTACTTGGCAGTGAAAAGCGGATTGATTCCAAGAAAATTAGAGGAACTGGACAATTATAGGGAACTGACTACGAAGGATTTCAGACACGGATGTAGAATTTCAAAAGAAAGTATATAATACATGAATGTCTATATACAGTGAGAGTCAAAAATGGGTACACAGTCGATGCCCACTAGTGCAGAAGCGAAGATGCGCATCATCACGTGGGACTAGAGCACCGTATAGACAGAAATAAAGCTGACAACTCACTCTTTTACTATTCACAATACAGTAGTGGTCCAGTACAACGAATGCCTATAGAACGAATGATCGATATAAAGGGTGGTCAAATTTTAAGGGCCGATGTTGATTTTGAATAAAACTCAAATTATTTAGGAAATTACTGTCGTTTCTTTTTATTATGATAATATTGGTATGGTTCAATTATGTATGAATCAAAATATAGGCCAAATGGCCCCCGCGACCTCGACGGCACACCTCCATCCGATGGTCCAAATTTTCGATGACGCTGAAGCATAATTGAGGTTCTATGCCGTTAATGTGCCGAATTATCTCATCCTTTAGCTCTTGAATTGTTGCTGGCTTATCGACGTACACCTTTTCTTTCAAATAACCAAAAAGAAAAAAATCCCACGGTCACATGATCTTGGCGGCCAATTGACATCGCCACCACGTGAGATAACACGGCCATTGAATTTGTCGCGATCGAAGAGCCATTGTTTCGTTAGCTGTGTGGCAAGTGGCACCGTCCTGTTGAAACCACATATCGTCCACAAGTTCGTTATCATTTCACGATAGCGAACACCATTCACAGTAACTGCCTGACCGGCCTCATTTTGGGAAAAAAATACGGCCCGATGATGCCGCGAGCCCATAAACCGCTCCAAACAGTCACTCTTTGTGGGTGCATTGGTTTTTCGACAATCACTCTTGGACTATCATTCGCCCAAATGCGCCAATTCTGCTTATTGACGAATCCACTGAGGTGAAAATGTGCCTCATCACTGAAGATGATTTTCGTCGAAAATTGATCATCCACTGTTGCCATTTCTTGCCACCATTCTGACCATTGACGACGCTTGAAATGGTCAAGAGGCTTTAGTTCTTGGGGCAATTGCACCTTGTAAGCGTGTAAATGCAAGTATTTATGCATAATGTTCATCAACGACGAGCGTGATAGGTGCAATTGTTGGGCACGACGACGAGGCGGACGACTCTTCAGCCACACTATCGCTAACAGCAGCAATATTTTCTGCAGTACGAGCTGTACGAGCATGCACTGGTGTTTTCACATCTCCTACAGATCCGGTTTGCTCAAATTTTTGCACGATTTTTCCGATTGGACGATTAAATTGACCGAAAATATCACGAAGTGCACGATATGCATTTTGATTTGAACGCCCATTTTCATAATAAGTCTGAATAACTTTAACGCGTTGCTCGATTGTGTATCTTTTCATGGTTCAAATTGAGTTAGTCTGAAATTGAGAAATGTCAAATGAAATGCAGAAAAAAACTTGACGTTTATGTGTGGTTCACATTCAACATCGGCCCTTAAAATTCAATCACCCTTTATAACGTACACTTTTTCAAATGCATTAGTGTCTCTCTATAACGTACGAAATAAACGAGTTGACATTCGATATAACGAATGTCTTTGGTAGCTTAGAGAAGAAGGACACAAAGCAACTCCTTTGACTGTGGATGTATGCATGTTTATGGGTCTGCTTATAGGTCAGTGGTTGAATTTGCAACATTGCGAAACATTGATAATATCAAACATGTCATAAGTCAGACGATTCCACCTCCTCTCGAGACGCCGAACATTTTAAGAGGGTAGAAAGAAAGAAGATTCTGACACTAAAACTTAACGCCTCCACCACTCCTCGTTGGAGACCAATAACATGCATAGCACGTGTGGTAGAAACTAAGCCCAGTACCACCTCGAACCCAAATGTCGTGTCAGCCAAATTATTATTTATTATTCGAACAAAAAGTCGCCTCACTGGTTCATCGACGTATACTAGCCCTCTCATACTTGACGTCGGAAATGACTCAAAATATTAGGTTTAGAACGCCAACCCCACGTCATTGGGGTACAATCGTATCTCAAAGAAAAATAAAGCATTTTTATAGAACAAAACATTTATTTGGCAAAATTCCAAAAGAAACTTTAATTATGATTCAATAATACTGTTTTGTCACAAAAATGGAATAAATCAGTATGATAAAATAGTAAGCATCAGTATGCGGTACCGTTATTTGCATAGCTGCATTGCATATACTATGCATGCACATATTGTCAGCTAATCATTCATGTAAGTGGTGCAGTAGTGCAAAGTACGAAAAAAGTGTTTTCTTGAGTGTTCAAAATAATAGGGAATTTTGTTTTCTCCTTTATATCTTTATTCGAAAAGAGTTAAAGGGTATTTGTTTGTGTGTTCTGTATGTAAGAACTGTAGTTCATTTTACGAATACCTCTGTAGATTTATTACAAAATGGGCCGTAACAGGAATTGTTCTGAAGAAGCAAGCCGTATCATCGAGAAACACAGGCAACAGGGAAAGACTTTAAAATCTATTGCCGACCAGTTGGGAAGATCGGTTAATTTTGTTTTCAATGCACTTTCCAGAACCCCAGCAAAAGAAACACGAGGTAGACCAGGAAAAACTACTTCCACTGACGACGTATAGTGTGACTAGCCAAAAAGAATCCCTTTATATCATCAAAGGCAATTGCAGCAGAAATAAACAACATAGTCAGTGCCCCAACGGTCCAGATTGCTGAAAAATCAACTACCAGGAAGGATCGCTCGCAAAGTTCCATTGTTGAGTAAAAGGAATGTAAAAGCAGGAAAAGAGAAAAGAGCTTCAAGTTTCAGAAACCATTCCAAAGAGATGTTTCGTAACATTCTCTGGAGTGATGAAACCAAAATAAATTTGTTTGGTTCTGACAGTTGTAGAAACGTTCGGCGGCCTCAGGGAAAAGAGTTCAACTTCCGATTCACCAAAAAAAACTGTAAAGCATGCAGATGGAAGCGTCATGGTGTGGGGCTGTTTTTCTTGGTTCAGTGTTGGACCCATATTCCAAATAAAAGACATCATGACTAAAGAAGTTTATCGTGATATCGTAAATGATGTGATGCTACCAACGCAGAGGACAACATGCCGTTAATATGGCACTTCCAACATGACAACGATCCCAAGCACTCATCGAAATTAGTGTCGGTATTACCATGGCCATCTCAGTCCCCAGATCCCAATCCAATCGAGAAATTGTGGGCGGAACTGAAAAAATCTTTGACTACACAGACGAAATTGAGAAACATTGGAAGGCCAATCCTTTGATTAAGTGTTAGAAACTTATAGAGTCTATGCCAGGTCGAATAATTGCTGTGCTAAAGAACAATGGCGGTAGTAGCCCACTCAATGGGGATACCATTGAGAAGAACACGTGGTAAACCAGTAAGATCGAAAGTCTTGTTATATGTAGCAACTACCTTCGACTTTTTCGGATTAAGACGCAGGTCTCCTCTTAATGACCAATCATAGATTCGAGATAAATCATCGTTTATATAATTAATCGCACTATCCATTTCATTAAGCGGTCGATTTAGAAAAAGTTGAACGTCGTCGGCATACATGTGAATTTTGCATGAAAAGTTGAAACATTTCCAATAATAGCTTTTTTTCTTTTCTTTGCTTTTGTTTGGGTCCATCAATTTCTTTTGTCAATATTTCCTTCACAAGAAAACTCAAAACAATCATTTTCACTGCCATGACGATTATGAACACAAAAATATAAAATGACTGCAGACTGCCTGTCGGCTGGGTGCAGACAAAAAGCAGGCAGACGATCGGACTTTCCCAGATGACTGCGTTAACGAAGCCACCCATGGCGTGCAAGAACATCAACATAGGCGTAATACAAAGGCAACAATCAAAGATCCTAAGAGCAATAACCAACGCAGAATGGTACGTAACCAATGTTGACATCTACCGCGACCTGAGAATGCTCATTGTTAACGAATAGATAAAGATGACAAGTAGAGAACACCACACAGTAATGACGAAGTCAACACTCTCCCCACCAGCGAGATAACAAATAGAAGACCTAAATAGAACAGATCCGATAATTCAAAAACTTTATGAAAGTTGTTAAATGTTTCACAAGAAATAAAATTGAAAAGTTTTCTCTGCCAACTGTCAACTGCATCTCAATCACATTACTTCGCATTCATTTCACTGTCCCTGTTTAATTCGATTCTCCTTCAGTCAGCGATTTATAAGTTCAAACTCGCAAGCAACGACTTAGAAGAGTGCTACCAGCATTCAATCTAATCTCTATTGACTTTATTGCCAAGACTCGGTCTCTTTTTTGACCTCTTCTTTGACTGTCTGACGTCCACATCTGATTTATGTATTTAACCCTTTTCTATCAAACACTCAACGTTTTATGTCACCCAGATGAGTGACAAAGCGACCATTTGAATGACATCACACTGAGTAGCCTGGTTGTGTTTTTTTTTGGGGACAAATTTGAATTTTTTAAGTCCAATCTTCACATGGATCTGACGAAGTAGTCCTGGCCGGCAGTTATTTTAACCTCCACTTGTCCCATTTGGATATGGGGACCGGGTTGGGATTGGTTGAGGTATAAGGGCTACTTGCGCACTTTCCTAGAAATGCTATGTATGAATCTCCATCGCATGCCATTTAGTTGTTACAGCACTTGTGTCTTTTCAGTGAAGTTTAAATTTCAGAAGGAACGCCGTATATGACTGCGGCCGGATCTGTATCGCTTCTTTGAACACTTGCTCCTTCTTTACGTCTGTTGCGGTATTCTCGGTTTTTCTCTATAACGACGAAGCCGAGCGCCACTCAGGAAAGTGACGTTGAAATCTAGAAAGTGCGCAAAGTCTGTCACTTAGAGCTAAATTAAAGTCCCAGCCCCAGCCCCAGAAGAGATTCTTCAAAAATTCGTTCGAAAACGTCTTCCAAAACGTTACGAACAATATTTTACACAATTTCGCATACCGGGGCAATTTAAAAAATCATCAATCGGCGTTACTTTACCGCACCTTCGCCCAAAAACAAGATTTCTTGTCAGCTACCAGCTTCTTTTTCTTGAATTATACTCGACCCCATTCATGTTCATCAATCGATAATAATCGCAAATACGAGCAGCTTGCCTCCAGCAACCACTCCCACAACCATCAAGTGAGTATGGAAGCAACCCTCACATCGCTGACTTTGCTGTGTTTGCCATAGCTTCCCTTAAAAATTCTCTTCTGACTCCCTTCGTTCTTGCTGCTAACCACTGTCCGTACCCAATTTTGACATGCGTCAACCGAATTTCGAAACATGCACTTCGAGTATTTCTTGTCGACCATGTCATGTCATTTCTGTCACATCCCTTGTCTCGTTATCGTGATGTTTTTGCGCGACTCTGTAATTTCTACGTCAAACCGCCTACGTTTGGTAGTCTCGCATTCCCCATTACACATGTCGTTGGAATTGATTTTTTTTCTGTGTTTCAGCTGTCATTGTTCCTCTCGCGCATCGTGGATGGAATTTGTGACGTTCTCCCAGGCTGTTCACGGTTTCCTCTGACGTTTCTTCGGAAACACTAGATGACTTCATTTCATTCAGTTTGTTGGCCCAAATTCGAATGAAAATCTGACCTCTTTCTAGAGCGACGGCGGCTGCTTGCATCCTAGATTGTCACTCTCTGCATGCGCCTCCCCCATAAATTCACGATAAATACTCCCGCACCGCAATGGCGCCACAAACAGTCGCCAGACCAATTACATCGAACCGCAACCGACAGAGGGGAGAGCGTGTGCGGTGTACTCAAAGGCATAGCGTGAGCAATTCCAGTGACACTCAGTCACGTGAAATCGACTGGGGCCTTGTCGGAGGTAGGGAGAAAACATTTTATTAGCCTCGCGTACGATTCGGGGTAACACAAGCGACCAGAATGACCTAATCGCAGATTGAGTTCGTTTTTTAAATGATTTCTTTTGTTTGTTTGACTTGAGGGCGACGCATGTCATCCAAGATGACTCACTGATTCTCCGAATCAATGAATCAGCAGCAGTCGACAGGTGAATAAGTTTCTGAATCAGACCGCAGTGGGTGGGGAGTGTGATGCCGGAGTTGAGAGACTCATCAATTGACAATTACCCTTCAATCCCCACAAAGAGGTTCTCGTCGATGGAACCCGAGCAACAATTATAAGCCGATTTAGCAAATGCCATATGGAGCCCATCTATGAAGCAGTTAGCAGACAAGTCCTTGAACGCAAGGGTGCCCTGCGCCTCTCCCAAGAGTAAAGCTGCTCTTTGTCATGCAGAGCCACTCAGCATGTGCTGCTGAACAAATACCTCAACTACTTCATGGAACCAATTTCATTTCCGAGTGTACAGAGCTTTCCTACCCTGCTCCCGTGCGCCCACCACAATTCATGAGCCTCTTACGCAAGCACGACCACCTTGAACTTGGGATTCTTTCATGGCAGCAGAAAGGGGCTCGCTCTAAGCCTACACTGGCCTGAGTCACGAACGTCAGGCCTTGAATGAGTCCAATAATTACTACCCCCTCCATTGCTGGTAGACCACATCCTGTTAAGTGAATACGGAAAATGCGAAACTATGCGAGAGCATTCAATTTGAAATTCATAGGCGAGCCCCGCACGTAGGGAATCCATATCTCTCTCTGGTGTCGCATGTGCCAAATTGCCAGGACATGTAACGTGACTCCAATATCAATGGCTGCTCATTTTGAGGGCAATTTCCTCCGACCGAGAGAGAGAGAGAGCTCTGCAAGTGGAAGTGTAACGACCTTGTTGCCAATCAACAACGCGTCGCGCTTTGTCAACGCCGCGCCGTGGCCGTGGGCGGTTCGCCACTTGTTTCGTTTTAATTACCCCGCTGGGCAAAATCCTGACGACCAGACGGGCTAATTGCGATGACACATACACCGCGAGCGGTGTGCGGGTGATGAAAAATGAGAACCAGAAATCGAACGTTGCACCCTTCCGACGGCGAAGTGGTGGAGCCGAGGGTGCGCCACTAATTCCCGGGCTTTTAAGCAAACTAAATGCGAGTGCAAATAAAATCCTCTTGGCGACCTGGTTGCGGGGATGCAGAACAAGGGAAGAGCAGCAACCGACGCGAATAAGGACACACAGAGGAAATTCAATTATTGCGGCAGTGAAAGGAACTAAATGTCATTCCAAGCAATGAGTTCACGACCCGAGCATGCACGGCCCCGAATCGAGCGCCCGGCCTGTGCAGGTGGATTGTGTTACTGTCGTGCCCTGGGAACCGAGCACCAAAGGACGAATCCTATCATTCGTGCAATTAAAATTATTTAAATTGTACAGCAGCGCAAGCGACGGAAGGAAATGAGAAGAAAATAATCACCCCCTTCTCGATGAAAGCAACCCTCGTTGGTGGGTAATGTGTCGTTGTGCCACATACGTGTGCGGAGGCAGTGTGGGGGTGTTGCTCTGCGAGTGGAATGTGTGCTCCTGTGGCAGTGGCGATGGCAAGAAAGGCGCCGCACCGCCAGGTGGACTCGTGGGAATGTAATGAGTTGTCCGTTGTCACGGTAGTAGCCACAATCACATGCAAGCGGTTTAATTAGACTGATGTCGAACCCGGGTTACCGAACTGGGATCAGCATTTAAATCAAAATGTAACAGTAATTAAGAGTTCCAAACTAAGATCTCGGATCTTGTCCGCAAGCTATTAAGGTTTTCCCGATTTTGCTAGTCTATCATCAGACGGAGACGATGCCAGAGGCGTGACTGGTCAAACGTCACTAGCCGTCCCTAGTCTAGCATTGAAAAGTAGACGGCTGAGATTTTCTACGTAAAGCGTAAGCAGTGATGCTGCATCGAAACCTTCGCTCTCCATGTCACTCCTGATCTAGAATTGAGGCTGATCATTTTTCTGTGAAGGAAGCAGATCTTAGATGAGGACTGAATAATTCTCTTCCTAACACCCTTGGTAGCAGTGGGCAATTGTCAGAACCAACGATGAGCAACTTATTCGTTGCAAGAGGCTCTCCGGTATGCTTACGTCGAAAATAAATGCCAACACATGGTTGCATTGACGAACAGTCATCGAAGAGCTAGGCTACTTATCAGAAATCAAACATAGACCCGCCGGACCATACTAAAAGGCACTGCAACATGGCAGCATCAGAAGAGTCTCGTGCTGCAAGGCGGGAGGAAATAGAAGCCTCTAAGTCTACGGAAAGACCTCGCGAGTAAGTAAAAATACAAAGCTTTAATAATAAAGCCAAAAGTCAGGCTGCAGGTTTTGAGAAAGGCTCTTCGAAATTGTTTAGGTATTCTTGTTACCGACCCGCAGAAAATAGTGGATACATTCAAAGAACACCTTCAAGCTGCTTAATGGGCATGTACAAGTAAATAGTAGTGATAGGGAATGAGGGAATCCAAACTTTGGGCGATGGAGTAGAAGAGGACTCTAGCCTCTAGTCTCTAGTCACAGCCATCAAAAAGCTAAAGACTAACAAAGCTGTAGGTATACATGGATTACTAATGACCTGTGGAGTGTTCTCATAGAGAGCATACACCAAACATCTGCAATTTGGGAAGACGGAAGCATGGCCGAAGACTGGAATATCAGCTATATACGCCTCATCCGCATAAAAGGCTATACAACCCCTTACTAGAACTGTACAGGACGGCATATATCCCTGCTCAATGTCACCTATAAGATTCTGTCTAGCAGTATTGTGTGAAGGTCTAAACTCGCTTTCCATCGCACTAATGGGCACGTACTATTGCGGCTTCCTTTTCGGCAAATCGACTACAGACCTATTAAAGCTAGCTATTTTCAGGTCGATGCGCACCGTCGTCTTTTTATCCACTTTAAAAGCCACATACGACGGCTATTTTATGCGATGGTCGAATTTCGGGATACCTGGAAAATTGGTTATGTAGAACCACGCTGAATTTCGGCAAGGAGATGTCCTGTCGAGTAATTTCAACAATCTTGTACTGGAGTGCGGTGGGCAATTGTAAACACGGAAGTCACTATCATCTAGAAGTCAGTCCAACTATTGGGTTCCACAGATGACATGAGACTATACACGAATTCCTTAAAGGCCGTGGTAGAAGTTTTGACTCGGTCTCAGTGATAATAAAACGAGACCTATGCTGTCGATCAAGAATCGATCCCTCGTTTACCACCTAGACGAAACGTCCTGATCGACAAGCAAGTACTCAATCTAATCGAACCTTCTCCATGAATGACCAAGTTAGGACTGGCGTAAGATAACTGAAAGCAGCGCGACCGATGGTTCCTCATCTTCTTGAAATGTGGTCGGCAGAGTAGTCTCTTGCTAAAGCAATGCATTCTTCCTCAACTCTGATGTAAGCCTCTGACAGAATCGATAGAACCGTCCTAGCCCTGAGTCAATGTCATCAAGGACGGCACTCAAAGGGACATATTTTTTTCGCCGTAGTAAAATCTGTGGCTTAGATTAGGATCAGGAATAGCGAAAACAGTCGTCCATTTTTATCATGATCCTGCTAGATATTCACAATTCCAGTAAACTCAATTTCCACTTTGTCAACGATGCAGCATTACATCAATCAAATAGATTCTCTTAAGTTGTTGAGATGCACAGGACCCGCACTCATAGTCTATCCCACCGTGAAAGTCTATTTCACTCAAATTTCTCTCGTCTGAGGTTGACTACTGGCTAGTTTCAGCAACAACTTGTGTTGTGACATTGTTTCCTCAAGAGTGAATTGACTCTAAAGCAGAGTGAGGCGTAATCAAATAATTTTGTGATCAGATTAGTAATCTGATTGATTGTAATCAAGATACTTTTAATCAATATTACATTTGTAATCTGTAATCATGGTTTAAGATTACATTTGTTTGGGATTTGGTCCACGGGCTTTCAATGTGCGTATCATGGTATCGGGTTACTTATTACGCCACAGCAGCTACGATCTCACCTCATTAACCTAACATTAAAGATAATTGAGAAAAAAAAAACCTTCAAGTTAAGGATATTCGAGCCGAAACTCTTTTAGATGAAATAAAAATAAAACAGAGGAGAAAGTGTGGAAGACAAGACAATGTCTATATTTCAAAATGTTTCAAAGATTCACTTGAGTCTCTAAGCCCTAGAAAACCAGTGGATCGGTGTCGCCAGGAATGATTTAAAGATTGTCCGAGTGCATCAACCTATATTATGCAAGAATTCATAGTCAAGCACATGATGACGTGGCGGGTTAGTAACTGATAACAACTCAGACCGTTGTAGTAGGACTTTGCATCCATGCGAGTTGAGGTGTAGAGGACCCTTCAATTTAATTGAACGGAATTTATGTACAATGATAATGCTCAGTGTAAGTAGAGGCAGATGATGCAGTAAATCGATTCACTTATCCGCGACATTAATCCATGCAAATTCAGTCGATCGCTTTTGAAGTACATCCGGTGCGGCGAGACAAAGGTGAGCCCCATTCATGATTTGGGTTAGATTAGATGCAAGCGCCGGCCAGCAAAAAGCTCTCAAAACAAAAGCTTGAGATAGGCGACGGTAGCATAAGAATAATATGGACTCGGACCTACCATCTACAAGATTCACTCGTCTATTTTTTCTCCTACGAATGAAGGGGACCAACAGCCTTATGCTATACCGGGAATCGCAGCGTAGGATTCGACGCACATATGCCACGGCGATCTTAGCACTTTAGTTTTTGTTTTTGTTCGATTGCAGGAGCAAAGTGGGTGTTGAATGGGTTCTACCGCTTCCCCGTGACGTTAATCTTAAATATGCATTGGAAGGGAGATGCATTATAAACGCATTTGTCGGCAATTGAATGAGAGTCCGAAGTCCTGGTCTAGAAACTGGGTGATTGTAAAAAAGTTGAGAGTTTCAGTGTAGGACAACGACAAGAACAAGTTGATCTTGTGAAAATCTTGCTCCAAGCACCCATCTTGAATCCACTTGATGCTTCTGACTGAGCAGATAACACTGACAGACTAGAGCTCTGCTAACCTCTTCTGCTTGAGTGTGTGACTGCGGATGGCAACAATCGAATTGCTTTCGCCCTCAAAAGACTGCACGTGTTTCAGAAATGACCTTCAGCCAGTACTTCCGATTTCCGTCCACATTGCCACGTCCCCAAAATGACTCAATGAAGTTCCGCAACACAATCGACTTTCGCATGCACTCGTAAAAAAAAGAAGCAAAGTTGACAATCCTTTTATGGCCCATAAATCCAGCAGACAGGTGGAAGGTCGCACGAGCCACACGCTTGCAAAATCAATGTCCTTCTCAAAGGTCAGCCCCCGTCGATGGTAAGACGACGAGCAACTGCCTCCAGCATCGCAGCCACAATCCGAGAAATAATTGCCAACAGTTATGACCGCGAGCCGCCTTAGCCAGAACGTTGAACAGCTGATGTAGGTCAGGATAGCCACAGTCGAGTTATGTCTGCAATTGGATAATCCAATCAGCGAAGTGGGCGGCCAGCCGTTGAACTCTGCGGCATTTTGATGCTATCCCGCGGGACACACTTGGCAGGTTGCCACCCGATCTGGACCCATTGCTGCGCCACACACTGTTTGGGGCTAAAAAAAATGATAGAAATAAACAAACAGCACGTACGCCCACGGCATGGCAGGACCTCTCGCACACAGCACTCGTGTGCGCTTGCAGTCAGCGCAGAAACGAGTGCACTTGTGTATCGCTCACGCTTGAGTCTCCTAACGACAGCCCTCCAACCCATTCCCGTCTTACGAACAAATGCCGTCACATCAATACGCCAAATGCATGCAAACAGCAGTTATGTCCTTTTGTAGCAACACATACACAAATACACGCGCGCCGCGCACCGGCTCATGTCTGTACTCCGCACATCCAGTGCCCGGGTTTGTGCCTTCGATTATAATTGCTTCTGATATGATTCATCGTGATTTTATGTCACACAGACACAAGATGAGGGAAGGAGGGATGACAGATGGATACAGACAATGAGGACGGAAGGAAGAGAAGATAGATAATGAAGGATGAAATTGAATTTACCATAGTGTCGTCGCCTTCGTCTGCTATTTCGTCATTAAATGGTGACTCCTCGAAATCTTCTGGATCGATCACGAGGTTCTCACATTCATCCATGTTGAGCCCGAGTTCGCCCCGTACTGGCTGAATGGGTTGTGCTTTTGTTGTTGTATCGCCAGTGGTCCTGTCCCGACTGCCGAGGGCACTTACATCTATTCAGCTATTTAATGTACGTGTATGCGAGTCAATTCATTGCGGATGTTCACTTACGAGCGATTGGTTAGAGACGACGGGAGTGTTCACTTCACTTCACTTCACTTCACTTCACTTTACTTGTCTTATCCGTCGTCCTTCTGCAAGTCTCCGTCTCGTCCTTGCAGATACCGAACTTTTCTTCCTCCTAAACCACCACACCACCTCACTTCGTTTTCTCGGTTTTTCTCGTTTTCCACACACTCACACCGCGGCCAGGGAGTTTTGGATTCGCGAAAGGACACCCGACAGGCACCCCAAGGGATTGGTGCTTTTTCACTTGGGACTCGGGAATTGCGTTGTTCGCAATTGCAAAGGAAAGGTCCTTGAAACGGCGAGAGGAAAATTGCGAATTGGAAAATTTTTCACTTGGACTTGGACGTGTGTGTTATGATTCACGGCAGAGTTGGCCCGGGGGCGGGGGTTGGATCGGACGAACGGTGGCCACTAATGGGATGCACCGTCACAATCACCGGTCGGATTTGTGCACGAAAGGTGGTTCGATTGGGTAATTAAGCACTTTTTCACTGAAACGTTTGCATTTTCTTTTTTTTTTTTCACTTGTCTTGTGTCCTGCTCTGGGGGGTCTTGCTCTGCAAGGATATGCCGTATTGGACGTGGGTATCCTCGTGAATGTACTCGAATCCGTTTTTCAAATGAATGAGTACGCCACCGTCGAGTGGGAGAGAATGTTCCCGTGTATTGTTGAGCTTATGTGTTGTTTGGAGCGTGCGCAATGCACCGGTGGCGGCGCCATATTGCCGAAGGGAGGAAAGAAAATCGATATCCTTGTGAGGGCGACATCTGGCCATTCGGCGTGAGTTTGTTCTGGTTCGTGACTACGATGTGGATGGTGGTGGGTGGACTGTGGAACTCTTGTCGCTTGTACAATTTCACAACAGGTGTAGTGGCAGTGTGTGTGGAATGTAATGTTTGGTTGGGTCACATGCTAGTCGCGGAATCAGTGCCATCCTGTTGAAAGCTTGCTTGGCGGCAAGTGCTTGGGTAGCCAGTCAACTGAGGTCGCAGATTGGAAGCTTTTTCGCGCTCTTTGTACAGCATTTACTTTCCTTTTGAAACTCATTACAAAGACGAGTTCAAAGACTAGTTGTGGAAGCATACAGTTGGCGTTTTTAACGCTGTTTAAATGCCCAGATAGCCAGAAGAATATTTATTTATTTACCAGCTGTATCCGTAGAACACAGTTCTTCTCAAAGTCGATTTTCACTCTTCGTGCAATTTATTAACCACCGATTCAATTAGTTCCTTCCTTACTTTTCAGGCCTACGACCCGTGTAGGGTCTGAGCCTGAGCAATAACTGCCTTCCATCGATGACGGTCCTGGGCACGCTGCTTCCAGTCATCAAGACCAAGCTGTCTTGCGTCCGCGATGACTTGGATTTCATACCGGACGTTCGGTTTATCTTTCCTTCTGTAACTAGGACGCTCGGCTTCCAAGACCATCTTTGCTGGAACATTGATGCGCTCGATGTGGCCGAGCCAGTACAGACAAATTTTTGCCTTCCAAACTATATCCACATCTTTGTACAGCTCGTAGAGTTCGCGGTTGTGTCTTCTCCTCCACTCCACTTGCTCGCAGACAGGAGCATATACATATCTGACATAGAATCCATCTGCCATCTTAAATGGCATCTCAACAGGCTCGGAGTCGAAGATTCTTCGGATCGTAGCCAAGTTTCTATGCGCTTTACTGGGACTAGCCATGCTGGTTGAATATTCTCTGCGATCGCTGTCAACGCAATCATAGCCAACGATCACAAACAAACCCTCATCATCGTCATCATCATCTTCAGTGACCCGCTTGATTCTCTAAGAAGTCGCTGGGCACAGCACGCACGAGAGATCTCTAGGTCACTCGATCCTCCGCTATCGACTCTATCTCATCATGAGTTGTGCCCAATAGGAACCAGGCAATTGTATGGACTTGGTCCGTCATGGGTTTGCAAAGCAGTCGCCTATCTGACGGAATCGCATTTTAGGCACACCTGGGAAGTCGTGATGATGGGGACAACCGTGCCATGTGCCAAAACCATCGGCCTTTGGGTTATAAGAAGTAGCTGCCCAACATTGAGTTCCTCGCGTACTGCCATGCTTCTCACCCTAACACGACGAATAACTCCCGCAGGAGTGCGTGCAGAAATCTCATCTTGGCAGCTTGTCATTCGGTCATTACCAACATTTCATGACCATAGGTGAGCCTTCAAACAAGCACTGAGTTAAAAACTTGGCTTTGACACCAGCTCGGGCCTCCAAATTACAGATCGTCCAAAATTGACCCAGCTGGTCGATCCTACAGAAAAGCTTACACAAACTACTCCCCCTCCGAGTAACTAACTCGGTCGTATGCCTTTTCGAAATCCACAAAGCAGCGGTAGATCGGTGTGGCATACTCCCAAGCCTTCCCGAGTACCTTTCTTTCGAAAAGACTCATGGTCATGTACTAGTACAGAGTCAACTGAGTCTTGTAGATAGGGCCCTACTGCTCCTCAGCCTCATGATTGCCAGTGTTTTTGTACCTCTGATCAACGGTCTGCTTTGGTAGTATAGTCCATTGTAGTTTTTTGAGTCTGGGTGCTCCAGTGAAGCGTTCAAAATCAGAGTTTTTTCGCGCTGATGTTGCATTTACTGCGTTTAACTTCATCTCCGACCACTTCAGCGTTGAAATTGTCATTTAAGACATTTAATTCTTTCGTCGCTTCTCGAAAATAGCAAACTTGCACACTCTAAAGTCTGATATTGAAAAGAAAGCAGCTAAAGTGCGTTAGGCGGTAGAAGAGATAAGAGATATACCCTAGCACGTTAGCAATTCTTCTGTATGACCAAGAGCTTCCCCATAAGTGCAGGTGCACGCATTCTTCGAAGACCGTCCAAATTGTTGACAATTTTCCAAATTGTTTTATTGAATTATTGAACAACTCGTATGTGTCTCCAGTTACCACAACAGCTAACGCTAATCTGGTCGATGTATCGTGAATCATATTCAACTTCCACGAACCAAGAAAAGGATTGAGAGGAGAACTCAACCTACATGCATCCACTAAGTGGATTGTCCTGTTCGCCTCGATTTATTGCAGCATTTCTGCCGAAAAACAACGTTGAATTGGTAAATTATGCCAATCTCACCGCTCCCCAGACACATACAAACACACACACGTCCCCTCCTCCCCAACCGACCGCTTGTCATGCTCGTCCTGCAAAGGCACAGCAACAGAGGGAAAAAGAAATTCCAACTCGACAACCTCATCACATATTCAGCATACAAATTCAGCAAATTAGGAAACTTTTAAGTATCCGGCGCTGGCTGATAACCATAAGGAAGTATCTTCTTTATTTTACTTCCGTCCACTTTCGTCGATTTTTCGATAAAGGATCAGAGAAATCCCGTCCGTCGCCCACCCACCGATGTCCGATGTCGCATGCAAAAACCGAGAGAGTGGGCGAGGATTCCTTGCATTTTTTAATCCCAATCCGAATCAGAAGACCCACCGCCGCTGCCGCCACCGCCGCACCAGTGAGCGCTTCATCAGAAGTGTAAACAGCGTAACAAGGCAGAAGAGGCGAAACTATATAACAAGCAGGGACTAGTCGAGAGTCGGAGTCCTTTTTTGTGTGTTGGCCGAATCAGAAATTGAATGGAATCCTTTGGATACACGCTGGAATCCTTTTTCGTTTGAACTTTGACTTTTGGCGACTTTGCATCCGAAGCGCCCCCCCTTTCGGTTCCCGGCTGTGCTCTCGCCCGTGGCCATAGCGATGGAGATGCCTTTGTGGATGGCCGTCTCCGCGCAACGCAGTGCATCACCCTCCTGCGGCGAACGCACAGCTCCTTCGTTTGCGGCAGAAGTTAACTCACAAGGGCCAGTAAATCGTCGTGTATTAAACCCTTATTATCGACGATGAGGACGATACAATCCAGGCGGGGGAGCACAGAACAGAAAAAAAAACGACAAGACAAGCAGCAACAACACGAGGAACAGTTTGCCTCTTTTGTTGTGTGTTTGTTGCCCAACTGTTTCGAGGAGTTGCTCCCACTCACGCCGAACTGCACGAGTGCTGTACTGTGCTTAGTAGTTAACTTTTACTTGTTCTGGCCAATAGACTCGTAGCATTCCACGGAGCGGCAGGCGGGGTGGCGAGCGACGCTTGCGGGAGTCGGGGTTGGTAAAGTGTTGATTTTACCGATAAGGAAAGTTTATTTGTTCGCAAGTTTCGGCAAATAAAACTTTTCCTTGGATGTGATTACATTTCCCAAGGAATTTCCGCACATTTTCGGATGGCTTTGGTTGCGCCTGTCTGTGTGTGTGTGTGTGGGAAAAAAGTGCTCGGCGAATTTACGAATTTAATTTGGGCTGAAGCCAATATTGATTATTGGGATTATTCTTGGGAGCAATCTGCGTGTATTGCAAAACGTGGAAATGGGGCTGAGGCAAGGTCGGGCAGATAATATTTGGCCCGCATGAAGCTGGCATGTGCGGTGGGTGGCCTTCGTGGATAGTTGATGGGTCAGCGGAGGCATACACTTATATCTTGACTCTTACGGGAGGGTACTGAAGTTTTTTTTTGCATTTTCTGGATGAAGGATGACGGGTGGACAGAGGGGGAGGAATACCTTGATGTTTTAATGATTTTTTTTTCCATTGGATGGGTAAGGGATAGTGTTTTGTCCTGGTGTGTAGGAGGAGAATACATTTTATTTAAATATTTATAGAACAGTTGTAAAATAGTCCAATAAAGCCGTCATTTTCCTGCGTTGTGATTGACACTCACATTCTGTGTAATATTCTGACAACGTTGGATATCAGTCCTCTTTAGAGGCATTCTTGACAGCAGTTCGGTTGAATCAATGTATACCCTTCTTCAACGATGAGAAATACCAGCCTTGGAGATGCCAGCCCCGTTTCATATCAGCATCCTTTGCACGGCTTCTTTGAGAACATAATTGCAAACCAGAGTCTTAGTCGTTTGTCTTTTAATAATTCACTCAATGAAGCACAATCTGGTGTTGAAATCAGACACAGACCTTCGACGGCTATGTGCATCATAATGCATAGACATAAGAAAGTCCTTTAGTAGATGATAATGATCTCAGCGCATAGCACTCTAATACTCTATGCTCCCAGATCATAGGGATATAGCCGGCAATGAAGCAGCGGATGAACTTGCAAGGAAATGGACCGAAAGTTGAAACTGATCCGTCCCAGGCAATCTTAAGAATTGAACCACCTCTTGCGGATGTAAAGAAGAAAGTGGATGTCAGAATTATACAGTTAGCAAGAAGGTAGAACTCTCTAACCACATGCGACATTACTTGTGATGTGGCCCAAGTGTTGAGCAGTCTAAAAACCGACAGACTTCTTCAGTGCTACAAAAAGTTGCTGATGATGGTAGTTGCAGCACTAACTGTCCATAATCATCCCATAATGAAAACGGGACTATTCAACGACTTCATCTGCACGGTCTGCGGCAACGACGAGGAAAAAGAGGATACTCCCCATTGCTCCAGTCTCTGCCGGTTAAGACATAGAACAATGGGAGAACTAGAGTCCGAGCGAAGGCCACTTTTTGATCACGTACGGCCGAAGCCGAATATGATGGTATTACTAAATTAAAATCTAAAAAATAAATCTAAAAATTTAATAAAAATTACTTTATTTGATTTTCATAAATTCATAAACAAAAAATAATCCAGTAAAATGACTCAATAGGCTTTGAATTTAGATAAAAAAGTAAATAATAGAAGTACAAATGGTGAAAATTCGTTAATAATTAAAATTAAACAACGTAATAAAAGTTTATCAACATTTGCTCCCCCTATCAGCATAAATCTGTCTGTATTTTCACAGAAAATTCAACATTCGGCTTCGGCAAAATCTTCGGCCTCATTTGGCCGAAGCTGAATGTTTTGCCGAAGGTGATATTTTTAGCCGAAGGTGGCCGAAGCCGAATGTTCGGTCGGACTCTAGGGAAACAAAAATGATGCACATCAGAAACCCGCAATTCAAGGCTACCGAACAGCAAATATACTGTAGGAATGACTCCTGTCGTACCTCTACTAGCTGTCCTATAGATATAGTAGAAAGTTACAAGTATCTAGGAGTAACAATTGACAGTCATTTCTTATGGGATAAGCATATTGATCAATTACGATCGAGTATTAAGGGAGCACTATACGCACTAACCCATCTGCAGTACCATGCACCAACATCAGTTCTAAGGAATGTGTACTTTGCGCTAGTGGAATCTAAACTGAGATATGGAATACTGGCATGGGGTAATTCATCAGCCACACATATAAGAAAGTTACAAAAACTGCAAAATGTTGCACTGAAAAAAATAAATGTACCTTCTCATCGAAATTTTGCTGAGCGACAAAGGTTTAATGCTCTTCAAGTGGAAGACATCTTCAAAATGACGCTCATATTAGAATACCAAGACGATCGACGATTCACCACACCAATTAACCATGGGATAAATACAAGAAGACGTGCACAAGGTATGCTCCAAGAACCTCGGTTTTACAATAACTATGGAAGAAGAGAGTTAAAATGCAGTGTTCCTGAAGCTCTCAACACAATTCCGCAAGAGCTTAGACAAATTAGAAATTTTAAAACTCGAAAAAAAAGCTTAAAAGACTTTCTATTAAATCGAAATTCCATCAATTGAAATTAAATTTATTAATTTATTAAAATTTATTAATTTTTTCGTAAACTTTTATTGAATGTTTATTAAACTAAGCTTACTTAATCTCAGTTATCAATGTTAGAAGCACAACATTCTGCAGAAAAGCCAGTAAGGCTTCGCGAAAATTTATAACCAATGTTGATTTGAAATTGAAAATAAAAAATTAATTGAATTGAATTGAAGAACATGTCCTCCTCCAAGATCTTCAAGATTTAAAAATAACATTACGAAAATCTCATTTCAGGTTCAAAAGGATTGTGCAACACACTAACATGACAATTATAAAGACGAGCATCACAATGGGTCCAGCAGAACCTAAGTGAAACTACGCTCCCGACTCTCTACCTAATATAACCTGATAGATAATATTTCTTTCTACCTACTTCATTTCACTACATTTTTTACACATGAACCGTCATGCTTAAACTGTGAAATTTTCAAAATCTGACTTTTCAGTCAAATGAAATTTTCTTTGTTCGTTTGTAGATTGCATTTGAGACGGTGTGAATCGTTTTTCCAGTTTGACAAGTCCTCAAGGAAATGCGGAGAAAAAAATGTCTACTCATTAATTAGAGTATTTGCACTAGTTTTTTGGCAACTTTTGGCAAGAATACAGTTTTCATTAATTGAATTCGAGATCGCAGTTCGCGGATAATGTGTACAGCACTTGATCATTTGACAAAGTCACTCGTACCGTAAATGTACTTTTTTCTTTTGTTGGTGACATTGGAGTTGACGGTTAGTTTTATGGGCATGCCGCAACGTTCATTCCTTGGTCATATCATATTTTTTCATGTTCAGGAACGAATTGTAGTTGGTGTGTAAACATTCCGCTGCCCACTGTGATACGACGACGCGCCACTCTACTCAGTCAAGCATATTAATGAAGGATCACCCAATTTGTGGTTCGGATTTGACATCCCTTTTTCAATCACATACACAAACCGTCGTGTCATCCGAGACTGAATGCATGTGTTTATTTAAAGTTTGCCATTTTACAATATGGATCGTGCTAAAATTGTAAAAACGTACTACATGACATAGTGAAAATGTATAATCGACCATATGAGTGTACTATTCGAAAAGCTGTGCAAAAAATCGAGGAAACTCTGTTACAGATGTCTTAAGGCATATGGCTATCGTTAGTGAATAAGATCCTGTCTTAAATAAGGTCCAATTATGTTGGTTCACGGCGAGCACAGAATTTGAACTTGTCTTGGGTTTCATGGCAATTTAAAATGGTTCCTTGGACTTGCAAGGGAGTGACTACCAATCATCCACTTTAATCACCATGATCTCTACCTGGATGACGCTACAGTGATTTAGGCAAAAATACACATATCTTCAACAATCGCTGTAATCTAAGCGAGATCCGCTTCAAGAATCGATAGCAATCACATCTCTATCGTATGAAGTGCACATGTGCCTTCATTAGGAAAACAAAATGATTCATCTAGAGCCCCAACCAATCACTGCCCTCATCTACCAGAATAGATCTAAAACGAATACCGAAAACCAACCAATTTTTGATAAGTAGTGTACTCACCACAAAAGCCTCGATACAAAAGTCAGCGCAAAGTCTAATAAATAAATGACGCCCTTGAGCCTAGGGACAATACCATACAAACGCGTCGGCCGAAGCATGACAGTTTACTAAAAGCGTTAACAGAGATCGCCTAAAAGGCAATAGTGTTATGTAATCACAGCTATTTTAAGAGTAAGAGTAAGTCGAGGCATTTGTGGCGCGTTTGGTTTGTTGATGTTCAATAAGATTTATTTAGCTTCTTAGCATTGTCAAGCCAACAATGATTTTCATAGTTGAAGACGATTCGTTATAAGTGTCCATCTCATCATCATCTTCAGGGATCCGCATGCTCCCATAAAGGGATCGCGAGAGCTAAGCACATACGAGAGATCTCCAGGCCACTCGATCTGCCGCCATCGACCCCAACTCATCAGGAGTTGTGCACAAGTGTAACCTGGCAATTTTTTTTGACTTGGTCCAACCACCACTTGGTCATCGGTCTGTCAAGCGGTCGCCTACCTGATGGAGTCGCATTCAAGGCACACCTCGGCAATCATGATGATGAGAACATTCGTGCCACATGAACAAACCATTGAAGCATAAGTGGCTGTTCAACATTGACTTCCTCGTGTACGGCCGTGTTTCTCATCCTATTCCGGCGAGTAATTCCCACAACAAAGCGAAGAAATCCCATCTCGGTAGCTTGTCCATCTTCTAAATTTAAACAAAATCTGCAAATGTGTACAAATTTCCGCACCGAAGTTAAAACTATCATCCGTCGGATTTCATCTGTTGCCACTGTTATTCTAGAATAAGCTTGATAAAGGAATTCCAAGGATCTCCGTCCAAACGGTGAGAATCATTTGCATCAGCTCCGCCCGCTAAATCATAAAAACTGGTCACATTTAAAAATATCAAAGCCCCACCCTACGTCGACAAGAAAAAAGGAAACTTTTTTTGCCCAACCAACCAACCACCCAAGTAGTCAACTTTTTAATAGTTTTCAACGAAAAAATCAACTAAGCGAAACGGCAAATTGAACTCTGGCCTTGTTCCAAGAAATCCGGAGCCATCATGTATTTGGAGCACTTTGCGGGGAGTCAAATTCATGCACCTTAACAGGCATCAAGAAGTTTCTGTGTTTCCCAGAAGTGCAGCACTTTCACGCCATCGCATTGGAGGTGCCGACACTTCCGTCACGTTGTTCTGGGTTTCTGACAAGGCACATGAATGTGCGACACCGCCGTGGGTGCGTGTCACACCTTTCGCGGAGGACCGCTTTAGCGTGATGCTTCCTACAAGATGCTCTCTCGTTCATGGAAGCCCGACGTCACTGCTTCTTCTTCCCCCACTGTGTGCACCTGATGATTCCGAACGTAATCCCCTCAACGTACTTCCTAAAATCCTATTCAGTCGTTTCCCCGTTAAGGCTTCCTAATCTCGCAACAATGTCAGTAAATTAATTTGCCGCCTCCGCCGCGCCACACCGTCGGTCGTCCCATCGGACAAAGTAAACTTTTCGCGAACATTGTTTAAACTTCCCAAAGACTGGCAAGCTGCCGGTCGTCGAGCACCCCTAGCAATCGCCCCAATTAAGAATCGTGCGCCCCGCGGCCCCGCTCGGCCCGCCAAGCATCTGGATCAATGCTCAGTCAGTCGTGGCCTGCTGGCGCCCACCATTCAACCGAAAATAATTAATCGATTGTGTAATCTAATTAGCGCTCCGAACTTACCTCATTATCTAGACCACAGCCAGTGTCACCAGGGATGCTGCTGTCGTTGCCATAGCCGTTGCAGTCGACCGGAACTCCTTGCGCCTGTAGTCGATAATTCCGATTGTTGTTGGTGTCCTGCTCTGACCCATTGGACCAGCCGTTGCTGCCAGAGCCGATGTCCTTTCGTGTCGCGTAGTACACCTCGGTGTTGCCCGCTCCGAAGTACTCGAACAGAGGATTTCCCTGCTCGTCCTTGAGTGATATGTAATCGGTGCTGTCTGAGAATTTGCTTAAGATATGATTCGCTGTTGCCAAATCTGTCGTGGACAGGGCTATGGTTATAGCGGATGGATGCTTTGAGATACACTTTCCCATAGAGATGCTGGTGGTGGAGCGGCGGCGGCGGTGGCGGTACTGTTCCGCCGTCGTCGTCGGCTGCTGGCGATGATGCTGGCAATGGTGGCAATGGCTGGAGTTCAGCAACAATTGGCGATGATCATGGGCTGTCGTCCTGCTCGACGTTGTCCTCGTTGTCCCCGTTGATGGGGTGCCCCTCTCGAGTGCTTGTTGTTGTCCTTGCTGGTCCTGTTTTGGGGGAAAATGAAAAAAAAAAATGAATGAAATCAGAAAAAGCAGAAAATGAGAAACAGGATAATGGATAATGGATAAATGGTAGATAGAGCGGATGGTCGGCGGCCAGTCCTCCTCGTTTTGAAAATAAAGGAGCACTTCTGGCGGAGCACTGCAATGGGGGCGGGTGGAGATTATTGAAAATTATATCGCGAAATTTTGGCAACAAGGACACGCCGCCACCGACGCGGCGTGGCATGGTGTGCGTCTGTGGACAGCAAGTGGATATTATTAATGGCTCCTGTTGGTGTGATAGGAAACACGAGTCGGACTTAATAACTGTTGAAATTCACGGCTAAGCAGCGGGGCGGTGCTGGTGCTGCTGCTGGTGGTGGTGGTGATTTGGGTGACAGCTTTCGTTAGGCAGCCACCGAGCCGAGTGGCGGCTTTGAAATTGGGAAATATTTTGATCCGGTATCTTGTTGCACACAATGTCGACCGAGATGGGCGTAGAGTTTCGTGCTGATGGCGACGTTCGGAATAAATTATCGGTTTGCTGTGGCGGCACTGCAAGGACAAATTGTTGGATTTGTCGACATGGCATGAATGTGGGGGGAGATGGAGTCCCCAGAGATTGCTTTGTCAAGGATGAGATAAAGATGATTGTTTCGCGATTGTACCGGATTTGGGGAATGGGCTGCGATTGGAACTGGCGGAAGGTGTCGAATGGTAATTTGCTTGTGACAGTTGATTCTTTGGAATGTGTCATCTCGGGCTTGGATTATTCGCAGTCGCTTGTGAGCTGGTTGTGGAGGGAACATTTCAACGAGGCCAGATGTGCCAAGCGCAGTTGCTGGTGTCGAACTGCGGTGGGAGGTATGAATTGAGCCGATTGCGTGAGAAGTGGCAAGGTGTGGATTCAATCTTTTCAGGAATTTGTGGGTGTCTTTGAGTGTTGCAATGATTTTTGAATAGAAGTGAGAAAGAACCAGTTGTTATTCCTTACGATGTCAACATACGATCAATAGATCATACAGATTTTTCAACAACTCTTAGGGGCTGAATCTCCATCCACTACGTGATGTGGCGCCACCTACATATATGATTTTCTTACTAGTACATACATATTAAGCTGTAGTGAGCTTGTCAGAACGACAAGTGAAGACACTAGTGTATTGTCGGCTCGCCAATAAAACCGCTCTTGTCGGTGGTCAGATCACAAGTACTCTGAATAAGCTTGGAAATGCACGGAAAACAAGAAAGAAAAGAGCTAAAATGCATTTCATGAGTATTATGACATATCGAGGAGCACCTCCCACGCTCTACCATAGTGTTGCCAATAAAAAACTCACAAAGATTAAAAAAACAACCAGAAAATTGTGGTTATCCTTGATAGTTACATAGTTTGGTCCAACAAACGTTCGTTAATTTTTGTGGCAACTTGAATGGAGGAAATATTTTGGACGAAATTTCAGATTTCGATGTTGCTGGTTAGTCACAGCTTTCTGCTTTGGCTCCTTTCAAGAATTCTGAAGGAGAATGTTAGCACGGTGGTTGGTCCGTTGATTTATGCACAGACACAAACCCCTGCATCAAGCCTTTGTCAACGAGGTCTAGCTCTCATCTCCATGTTGTAAAACGTAGAAAATTACCTCTTTTCATTGGACCGTGGAATGTCGTTCGCGATTACCGACAAATTCGTTATACATCGTATTCGTATTCAGCGGAATTTTCCTTCAATAAATTCGACGTGATGATTTCACATGGATTACCGTAGCTCCAAATGTGACAATTTAACGTATGAACCATTGCGTATGACAGCTGATTCAACGCCAACTACTTTTGAGGCAAGTCAGCGGTTGACTGAGGAGTCGCGTCTAGAACACTAGTCAGTAAGAGCGACCTGATGGGCATTACTTTTAGAGCTACGCCGACATTCGAAGATCAGGCTCAAAGGGGACTTTCCAAAGCCAGGTCTAGACTTGAAGCATAGTCGGCTGCGGACGTCCTCAATATTTTGGTCGATGGCGAGGCGCACCAATTCCAACATCAGATAATTCGGCACCCGAGGGTACCTGGGGGTATAATATCGTCGATGGAAGGACATGTTAAAGGCGCAGCATCAACGAACAACTCTTTTTAAAAAAAGGAAACTGTGAGAATCGATGAGTCAACGTAAATGGCGCCCGGTACAAGTAGATCATTCACTTAATTCAAAACATCTGTGAATATGGTGTACGGCGGCGTGTAAAACGTAATGCGCCATCTACTATGCTGTTAGTGAAGACGCCTCACTCGCGGCAGCAGTCCTTAGAGTTCGCCGAGCTCATATATTTCGCTGATCCCTGCACAAGTTAATTCTGACATTTCCTCGCTATAAGCCACGACGTACAGTGATCAACAGTTCTCTACTTTTCTCAGACTCATCATCTTGGCTCTCGTTTTGATCAACGTTCCATTTGATTTAACCGACCACGTTAGGTTCAGACACCTCTGGTGGCATTGTTCGAAATAGGAAATATAAAAAAATCCCCCGCCCAACTTTGTGCCTTCATATTATGTCATGTTCAGGTGCTCCCCCGACCTGCTGCTTAGCCACCACGTGACGGCGACTGTAGAGGAACAAGTACTTTCTTAAAATAAAATTCAAATGAACTCCCCATCCCGTCGGCAAAGCAAAAATTTCCGGAAGTCTGCTCGGAATGCGTTAAGCACACCAGCACGTGCGATTAATATCTCCTGCCGGACGCAAAAATAGCCTCATTCACGCCGAGTGAGCCGATGCCGCCCACGACGGTCGAGCGAAAAAAAAAAATACGGACCTAAACTCGTTCGAGTTTCCTGGCCTCGTCGTCACCCCCTGAGTACCCACGCCGAATGCAATTAAAGTAATTGCCTTAGCTCGTCCTTTTTCTCTCCTGCAAGGATACCTGCGTCAGAGCCATAAGAGGCAACTTCTGGACTTGCGGGAATGGGTGGCCTTTTATCGCTTATGAGCGTCTTCATTTCGCGGTGTAAATGAATTTTATTCATCCGCTCTATGTCGCCATTACCGCTACCACGTGTCCGGGACACAATTGAAATTTGCCTGCGTGCACACAATTCCGGTGTCTGTGCGGGGGCCAAGGCCATCCCCACCCCCTCCCCTGAGCAGTGGGCACCAACAAAAAGGATATAAAAATTTCGTTTTATTGACTTTTAAATTTACTGCCATTGTATCTGAGGACGGTATCCCGGCGGCTCTAATCGTAACCTTTGAATATAATTGATTTTATGATTCCCATCCGCTCCGCCACCACCACCGCCGAGGAAGTTTGGGAAAGGCATTTGTTTCCTTTTTTTGTGCAGTAAGCCTCCCCGAGCTCTGTCTTGGAGGGCGCTGACCAGGCGGCCGCTAATAAAAAGGACATGCCATCGGCTGGGGTATGAAAACGCAAACGATGGCCGCCACGCGTTTCGGTTTTCGAGAGTTAATTGGGTCAGGAAGGGGTGTAATTAATGTCTGACCAGCCCGGTGGCAGGTGACTCGAGGGTGGTGCGCTGGCCTGGCCGTAGCTTTCGAGCGAACGTAGCGAATGATTGCTCAAGTGCAATGACAAGTTATGGGGCGCTACAAAGGGCTGTTGGGTAATTATCAGTCCGGACTGAGTGAGCGCTTTTCACTTATTAATCAAGAGCGCCCCTGCGGTTCGATGGGCGCACGAGTTCGCCGTGGAATCGTTCACCTACGGGCACGATTTCGGTTCAATGCCAGTGGGCCGATGAGGTGGCTGTGAGGGCGGCGATTATTTGGTCTCTAAGGGAGAAGTTTATTGCCGCAAATGAACGGCGGCCAGTGTAAGTAAATTTGAAGTGGTGAAAGGGCCACTTAGTACTTGTTAGGAGCGATCGTTAAAACCATTCAAACGTGCCCCCCGTTTTTTCCGTTCACATTAAAGGAATCATGATGTATGAGGTCGAGGGTTTTCCTGGGACTTGGGCTTGGATCTGGGATTCGTGGTGTTGTATATATTTATGCACTTAGCCAAGGGAACTTATATAAGGACCTTGGAAGAGAGCGGGAGGTATTTTTTTTGGGACTCGTAAGACGAAGTTTAGACTAGGTTAGAGTAAGCTGGTCACATTTACATCGCTTAGATCAATATGGGCCCATTGTGGCATCACGCGGATTGGCTTGGTCCTGTTCATGGAACCAGTCCAACCCAAAAAGCACCAGCTTGTGACGAAGATGTGTAGCTGGCTTATATTGACGCCATTTAGTTCGCTGAGGTTGTTGAAAAAGTAGGCAGCTAGATGTGAGTACGACTAGCCAGAGAACTGAACGAGTAGAGGAGGTGATGTGTAGTTTCTGTCTTGGACCCTATTATACCGGAGTCCCATCTATCTTGGGGCATGTGCGCCAATTCAGTTATGACTTGTGACACGGATAATAGTCCCGAGAGCAAGTCCGCTTTGTCTGAATAGACAGAGTGATGGTTTGAGATTGTGTCTTGGCCACATTACTTTGCTTTAACGCAGGTAGTGCCTTCTAGTCACTTGTGATTTGGAGAGAGGGTCTCTAGATGTGGAGTTCATCGGCTTTCCTATGGCCTCGTATGCCACTCTGTACCGCCACCCACATGAGGTGTTTATTGCAATGCTCAGGCATCTGGTTAAGGGACAGCCGGCATTGAGTTGAAAATGACAGTGGCCAGGGCCTTAATTGCGGCTTGACTGTCTGAATAGATAGTGATTGTAACATTTTCAGAAATTGTCCTTCGGAGCTATGTGGAACGATACGACGCTACTGCTAAACCAACGATTCGTATTGTTAAAGAAAATATCAGACAAGCAAATTGCTAAATAAACGTGGATGAAATAATACGAACGTGATGGAAAATGTCGCAGGTGGACAATTGGTAGTACAGTCGTTGTCGATACTGAGAATCTGGAAGGATCACATCTGCTGACTTTTAAACGGCGATGAGGACTGCTCTCAGGCAGAATGGTAAAATAATCTGGAAGATGATAGACGATAATTCCGTCCCTCCGATGTAAATGAGGTCAGGAGAGCAATATCACGACTGAAGTCTAAGAAGGCCGCCGCACAGTGGTCGATTTAGGGTAATTAGCTGGACTTAAGTCGGATTTAACTTTTATTTTGTTTTGCTCGTTGGAAATATGTTCAATAATCAATTTAAAATCATTTCCATATCTTCAGGGGGTGGTACCTTGTGATGTCGGGTTGGTACATAGATGTCTCAAATCGCTTATTTTTGGATCTGAAGATATCCACATGTTGTGAATCACATCAGTATTTGTTGCAATTCGGGACATTCTTCTTGTAGATCCGCTTCGAAAAATTTTGTAATCCTTTTGACGAGCTTCTAAGACCTCTTCCGAAAGCTGTACGATGGGGATTGGATAACGTCGATTCAATGACGTCAGCACCGCTCAACAGAATTTTGTGGACACCTACTGGCATTTTGTACCAATTATATTTGGAAACAAATAATTTTGCCTTGTCCAAACAATAAGTTCGGAATTTCATGGTATCGATTTCCAAACCTGATGTTAATGTCCTCATTACAATTGGAAACCGTTCTACCAGTCTTGTGTCCAAGCCTACTATTTAACCTTAAAAAATGTTCGGGCCGTCATTCGTATTTCCTCCATCTTGTTTTGATGGCGATTCCTAATTTAGATCTAAGTTCATTTTGCAGAAACTCTTACTATTTTTGACTGCCAGTTTCTCTTCAGGTCCTCTAGCCAGCCAGCTTTCATTTTCAATTTTGTAAGATATATGTAGCAGTGCTTCCATAAATCCTATATGAGCATGCAGAGTTTGTAAGCCATATGAATTGGCAGTGGTATCAGGAGGCTTTTGTAAGCAAAGTTCGAGAATGTTCATCTCCTCAGGGGATGCCTTGCATATATAGCAAACTGAGCTAGCCCTGTTCTTCATAACAGCATTGCATGTTTTGCCATCTACCATCGTCCTAAGCAAAGTATGGTAAACTAAAACAAATGATAATTCTTCGGCCGATCTTTCCATAAGATTTTGAATTTTTCGTTTTTTGGCTCTGCTTCCACACTCCTTGAATTCTTTTTCAGGTCATCCTTGTCTAGAAGTTGTTGGCATATGTACTTCAGGCAATGGAATTTGGAACACTTCGCGAAGCCACCACTCTTCAGCTTTTTATCTGAAGAGTGGCTAATTCGTTCTGGTCATATTTTCTTCCCTTTGTACTTTTTGTAAAGGCGTGATACAAACATTTTGCTATACTCGAAGCATTTTTATGATCAGCTTCATCCAGAAGAGATATTACATTTTTTGACATCACGTACTGTAAAACAGCAGTTGCACAAACCGTTACTGACGGCGCGCCGGTGCGAAGGGGCTTTCCGCCGTCTGAGGAAGCATACTCGAGGCGGATTGCATTATCGTTTGCCCGATTCACAAGAAAGGAGAACGCTTTGACTGCTCCAACTTTAGAAGGATAATTGCGTGGCAGCCTTACGCCGTTTATAAACAGTCTGATATGTCCATATGAGTGTGGCTTCAGGTCAGAAAAGTACACCATCGATCTTCGATCTCGACACTGCTGCAGATCCTGGAAAAAAGCCAAGAGATGCAGATCGACACCCACTACCTATTCGTCGATTTCAAGGCCGCATAGAAACGAGCTATGCGCCCTGTCTAGCTTTGACGTTCCTGCCAAAGTCATCAGGTTCTGCTGGACGACGATGGATAATTCTCGCTGCTACATCAAGGTCAGGAACGAACTCATAGATACCTTAAATGTAAAAAAAGGATTTAAAGAAAGCGACGCGATGTCATGTGACTTCTTAAACATAATCCAGGAGAATATCGTGCAAAATTTACACGCCAACAATAGATTCACGATCTTCCAGAAGTCCGTACGGATGACAGTGACGTGATTGACCGAACACAGCGAGCCAACAATGAGGAGCATGCTGCCATTGAGACGGAAGCGGCTAAAATGGGTCTGGCGGTGAATGAGGGCAAAAACATGTTTTCCTTAAGAATGGACATACAACAAGTCTTGGACAGAGCATCATAATAGACTACCTACCGGCTCCAAAATAAACCGTACGAGTAACATGAGTAACATGTACTTAGATTCGGCCCGAAGAGTCTTCGACTCCGAAGAGACAACGCAACAGAGGCCACTCGCGTCTTAAGTGGCGCACCCAAGTGGAGAAGAACCGATGCGCGTAACTGGTGGCAGCTAGCACGGACTTATCTCTGCAGATTCTTTTGTCAACATTCCGTTCCGTTCTACGGTCTGCTGAGTGATGACACAGTACTTGAATGGTAGCCCTTCTACTTCCACTCTTTCATTAGCTTTTTTTGATTTAAGCTTTCGCGCGAGCCTGGCGATTTTTGTGTATTTATATTTTCAGCACACAGCGGATATCCCTTCACCTTTGTTGCTATTTTGTGGTGGTATTCTACTCTCTGGAAAAGTAGGAATAGCATACATCGTCAGCGAAGTCTAGGTTATTTAGAGTCCACTTTATTCCTCTGTTTCCTGCAACATCACGTCACTAAATGAAACAAGACTGGACTTAGAATGCAACATTGCCGTATTCCACTTTGGATTTTCAGTTCCTGTGAGAATCTATCTCTAGACCCGATGCGAGAAAAATGTCACCCCTACCACTTATGGCGGGCAAACCAAACAACGGCTTTTGTATACAAACATGATTAGGCACCCGCATTCCATTGCACTCTCAATATTAGCGCAGAATCCCGACCAGAAGCCATGTTCTGCAATCTTTACTTCGTAGCTAAGTAGACTTTTTGGTTCAGTAGTTAGGGCGATTCAGGACGCACTGTTGTGTAGAAGCCTCACGGCCTCTTGGATGCGGACAGCTGTCGGTTGAACTTGTGTCGGTTCGTGTCACAAGAAGCTGCTTAAGTGGCTGGACCTCCTGGACAAGAACACAATTTCCTCTATTCCGAGTCAACAGTGCTTTTCCATTTCCGCTTATTATTCCCCACAAAAGAATAACGAGTTTTCTTTGTGAAGACTGTGTGGTAAATTACTAAAACGAATGCCTTGCAAAACTGTCACAACTGACTGATCTGCTGTATTCAACTCGCCCCCTTTCGTCCTTTCAAGCGATTAAAACCGCCCCTGGACCAGCTACCGCAAGCGGAACACAAGCGCAACCGTCATGGTTTTCGGTGCACAATCAGTGAAACAAAAGAATACCACGTCGTCACTTCATAATTCCCATCAAACGAGAGAATTGTACGAAAATTTCCGCCACGAAGCGCGCGCTGAGTGAATGCCCAGCACCCTTGGCAACAGACCCTTGAACTCTCTAGCAGCCAGCAGCGAGCAGTAAATAAAAATGAAATATCCTTTAAGGAGCCACACAGAAGCAGCCCCAACCAGCGAATGGTGGCCGCAAAAGGTTAAGCGGAAGTCACAATTACATTTCAAAGGACAAATTGCTTCCGACGACTGTAAATATAAATTTCCATTAAATAAACGATTTATGAATGCTCCTAGATATTCACAATAGTGGCAATTCCAGGCCGTTTCCTTCGACTCCCCGAAACAGCCCCCACTCTACCCCGGTGGCGCGCTTTGATTTCTGTTTTGTTCTTGTTATTTTTTTTTCTGCGTTGCGTTGTCGCTTCCCTTTCGCGAGGCATTCAACTAATTTTCCACCCGTCCCCTACCGTACCACCGTTCCGCTATTGTTGTTTTGTTGGTGCAGCAGCTAGCCTGGAATTGTGTGGGTGGCGGGCTGCTGGTGAGTGCCTAAGGAATTGACCTACAATACAAGTGAAGTTGAAAAAAATGAGCACAAGCCAGTGCGACCTGCGAAGTGGGTCCCGGCAATGCGGGGGTGCTGCTTTTGAGGGCGAAAAAGGGACACGGACGGATAAACAGGTCACTCCCTGCATTCAATGCGAACAGGTGCGGTGGCTTTGGAGTTGTCAAACTGGCTGGGGGCGAGGGGGTTGTGCGCCCGTTGCAAGGTCATCGAAGGAGAGGGTGGCTAAGTATCGATTTCAGGTGAAAGGAGTGTGCCCTGCAGAGTGGAACATGCGTCACGAATGCGTTGCCATTAAAAAGGGGGCACAAATTGAGCTGCACACGGCATGCGGGCGTGTGTCACGCTTGATCCGTGATGTCATGGCAGTGCTTTGTGCGGAACCAGTGGAGTGGGAAGGTCGTGCTGCTGGCGGAAAGCCTTCCAATGGATGGTCTAATCGCAAGAGGCACTCATTAAAGAATGAAGCTCGTGGAAGGGAAGCGGGGCCAAGGTGAATGAATGCGATGTTCGAATTAGAAGGGAAATCTTCATCCATCCAGAAGGATAGGCACTCGATGCACTTTAAGGATGGTCACATTGTGTAGCGTTCTTGCGCTACGCCAGTTGATGAGGTTTTGTTTGCCGCATTCGATGACCTTGGTGAACGATGTCATGTGATAATAAGCAGAAGCCGAGGATAATGCTTAATCGGAGGTGTCTTTAACATATTTTTCTGATGCTCGAATGTCCACCAAAGCATTTGACGGTTGGTTAACCACCATCTAATGCCTTGAATGAATCTGAGGTGCTTTGGCCACATGAAAAAAAGCAACTAACATCCTCGTAGGAACGGCAGCAATTCGACCGGCTAATCGCTGGATGGCTAGCAAGCCGATGACAAGAAGACGTAGAGTGTTTCGTAGGAACTACAGCACGGCCAAAGGGATGGAAAAACAGAGAGGGAAAGGAGCACCTCTGCACATCGGCCATAGATCCCTGTCGATTGTCGGCAATTGAGAAACATTGGGTGGAGCAGAAGATTCCACATTCGTGGTACGGTAAAGATGTTGAATGCTGAGCACTCAACTAAGCATCTGAAGGATGAACTGATGATCAGTCCTTGCCAGACGCGTATTCTCTTCATACTCGCCAAGTTCATTGAGGTCCTTCTCCACTTGTGCGGGACAGATTAGAGGCGGTTATTCTCCTGTTGTCTTCCCCAACCACCTTAGGCGTGAGCCTTAGACCGCCTGGCGTACAGTTCGTGGTTGAACATACTCCTCCAACAACGGAAGCAGGACCAAGGATCGGAAGCAAACGTTTTTTCTCGACGATATCAAGGACTTATTCATTCGCATTTAAGACTGTCCAAAGGTCGTGATATTGAAACGAATTTTGAAGTCTGACAGTATTGTCCTCTCAGACTGGCATTGGATTAAGAGTAAAATTGAAAAGAATGTGGTGTCAGAACCGAATCCTGGTGTACACCAGTGTAACTACATATGCCAACTAGAAACCTGGTCGTTATTAAGTATCTTCTGCGATTCAAGATATTTCATTATGACGACCTTAGTGCAATGGGTTGGTACGAAGAGGGTGTGATAATTATTCATCCATTTTATGTTTTCAAAATGCTGTGGCTCCCTCTACACGGAAGGCGGCCCGTAGAGTAGAAGAGATGAAAGAGTGTACGCAATGGATTGCCAACGAATAAGGACACCTCACCAGAAGAGTGCGATGGAAGAATCGTAGATTTCGTGTACAGGTGGATGCAAAGTAGAATATGGTAGCGTTGACCTGATTATGAAAAAGCACTGCTAGCGCATTGACTTTGATTAAAGAGATGACTTCTGCGATATTATTGCAAATGAGCGTGGAAATTAAGGAGGAGGCTGAATTGCTTAAGTTTTTGAACTTGCTTTGGGTTTGATACACTATGCGAGGAATACAAAATGGGACACCCAGCTGAAGGATGCCTGAGATGATGGGAGAATGAAGCAATGTGACTAGATAATATTCTCAAAGAATCTGTTAACGCAGCTCCATTGTCATATCATGTAGATTGAAAACGAGAAGATTAACTGATGCAACAAAGTGGACAGGCGAGCTTAGAAGTGACAACATGTCAGCTTTGTCAAGATAAGAAGGATAGGAGGTAAGAAGCATGCACAATGGTGGCCCACGAATTTTAGACATGAATAGATATGAATTGTTGAGGGCATGGGCCTGTACATGCAGGGCAAAGTTGTTGACTGCTCTCAACTTGGCGAGATGCCAGCAACGATCCCTGAAATTGCACAGGTCAAGTTAGCACACAGCCTCCTCGTGGCGCCCTCTGTGACAGCCTTTACAGCAACCGCTTAGAGGTGAACCAATGTGTGCAGCGGCCCAGTCCACATTTCCCTCACCTCAATATTCACAAAGGGCCCTGGCGGTCCCCTGATCAATCAACCGTCAACCAGATTGATCACATTGCGATCGACGTCAGACACTCCTCCAGTATTCTCGATGTCCGAACATTCCGAGGAGCCAACATCGACTCGGATTATTTCCTTGTTGTAGCCAAGGTAAGAGCACGGATATCGAAAGGACAACGGAGTTGAGCAAGACCAAAACAGTTTGACGTCGCAAAGCTACAATCGCAATTGACCGCTAGGGACTTTGCCGATCGAGTCTCCCTGAAGCTCTCAGAGAGTCAAACCCAGGCAGGCGCATCTAGCGAAGCAAGCGGCATATAAGGCGACGCTGGACAGAATGACGAGAGCGGTTCGTGAGCTCTACTAACTTAAAAGAAGGGAAGAGCACCGGCTTCTCAAAAAGAAGAAGAAAGAGCATGAGAAGCGCGCGATAGAAGAGATGGAGATGCGTTATGGCGGAAATGATATCCGAAAGTTCTACCAACGGGTGAAACAATTATCCCATGGGTATAAACTTCGGACAGAAGCCTGTCGGGACAAAGATGGGCAACGAGTAATAGAGTCGCGGTCGATACTGAGAATCTGAAAAGATCACTTCTGTAGACTGTTAAACGGCGAGGAAGACACCAATACCGCTGTCAAGCAGAAAGTTCCACTCCACAATGGACGATGATGGAAGAGGATTCCGTCCCCCCGACCTAGACGAAGTCAAGATGGCTATATCGAGACTAAAGTCGAACAAAGCTGCTGGTACAGACGGACTGCCTGCTGAACTCTTTAAAGCAGCTGGAGATGAGATGGTAGGGTACATGCACCAACTCATCTGTAAGAAATGGTCGGAGGAAAGCATGCCCGGTGAGTGGGACCTCAGTATCGTTTGCCCGATCCACAAAAAAGGAGACCCCTTCAACTGCGCCAACTACCGAGGGATAAGGCTGCTAAACATCGCCTACAAGATCTTCTCTGTCGTTTTGTGCGAGAGCCTGAAACCATTCGTGAATAACCCGATAGGTCCTTATCAGTTCGGTGTCAGGACGGGGAAGTCCTCCATCGACCAAATTTTCACACTACGGCAGATCCTGGAAAAAAACCCAAGAGATGCAAATCGACGCCCACCAGCTATTCATCGATTTCAAGACCGCATATGACAGCGTGCATAGAGACGAGCTATACAACGCCATGTCTAGTTTTGCCATTCATGCCAAGCTCGTCAGGTTGTGCAGCATGACGATGGAGAACTCTCGCTGCTCCATCAAGGTCGGTAACGAACTCACCGAGACCTTGAATGTCAAAAAAGGATTTAGACAAGGCGACGCGCTGTCATATGACTTATTTAACATCATCCTGGAGAAAATCGTGCGAAACTCAAACGCCAACAGTAGAGGCACGATCTTCCAGAAGTCCGTACAATTGCTAGCATACGCGGACGACACTGACGTGATTGGTCGAACACAGCGAGCCGTCAATGAAGCGTTTGCTGGTATTGAAGTGGAGGCTGCAAAAATGGGTTTTACTGTGAATGAGGGCAAAACGAAGTAAACAGCGACATGAGCCTAGTCAGGCGTCTACGGATTCAGCGCCTAAGATGGCTAGGCCATGTAGTGCGCATGGACAACACTGCTCCAGCCCTAAGAGTCTTCGAATCCGAACCAGTGGGACAACGCAATAGAGGAGAAGGACCTCAACCAAATTGGTGCGCGTAATTGGAGACAGATGGCTAAAGATCGTGCCAGCTGGAGAAGCTTGTTGACTGAGGCCCAGGTCCACCCCGGACTGTAGTGCCACTAGAAGAAGAAGATATGAATTGCGCAACGCTTTCTTGTTTCGAATAATTTAAATTGAATCTAACCAGAAGGAGGTGTGTCTTCAAGGTCGCAAGACAAGATCAACGTGACCAGAGCTTAATGATGGCAAAATTAAGAAGCTTCTGGCGTTGGACCGTAACTCGATCCGTGTGCTCGAGCAATGCTCCGGAAATGGAACGCAGAATCCAGCGATCTCTACCGGAGCTACGGCGACGAGGAAGAGACCGAGAAGATCCAACATCTCCAGAATCGGTGCCTCGGATCGCTGGGCCAAAGATTCTTCACAGATACATCGGATATTTTAAGATTCGTAAAAAAACCCGGGGGGAATGGATGGGCGTTTAAGGCATCACGTGACAGGATAGGTTGACAGAATGTGTACTCCATAAATAAAGGGATTCACAATGGGCCCTAAGGCCTCCGAGTGGAAGTAATGTTCAACCATCGCACTACCCTTTCTAAACCCAAACCTAAACATACTTGTCTTCAAACATTGTACAGCGTCACGAAATGTTACAAGATCTTTCTGGTCACTGTATTGAGCTTTTAACACGTTCGAGAACAGGACATATGCCGATTAATTTTTTGTGTATTTAGGGACTTAATTTCAACTGTCCGCGAATGTGTTAAGTTCTAACTGTCACGTGCTTCCCCAATAATTACAAAAGCAACACAGAACGCCACGAATTCTTACAATAAGTAAGTAGAATTCAAATTTTGTCGATTATGAAGAGTGGAACTTGCTTTTAAAGTCAATTGTCAGCTTCTACATGTTGCTTGTGCTATTACACATGTATGCGCTATGGGCATCACTGAAAATAGGTGTCTTCGACGGGTGAAGTTTGACAAGCTTCATCTGCATACAGCCTTGGCCAAATGTATTAGGCACTCTTTATAATTCGCCATGCCATCCAAATATGTAAAATTGGCTGTCAAACAAAATCGATGTGGAATGTTACCTACGATCGCCTATTACAGGGTCTTCCAGTAGAGACTCTAACATTTCGTATTTCAACAGAAAAACAGCCCTAATCGTGAGCCCTGTCGACGTCAGTCAAGGTTTATATTTTTATCACGCTGAAGTTCAAGAACGAGAAACCTTTGGAAACTATTTCAGATTACAGCGAAAATTTCGAGTTGGCTGCCGCAAGCTCAACAGCGCTTCCTTAAATCTCCTCGGTCGCAAGAATCGTCACAACCGACAGGCTGTTCGTACGGCAGTGTATAAAAGATCTTGGTCTAGACTAAAGATTTGAACCGCCTTGACCAGTCGAAGCTACAAGACGTCTCCGACTGGTTTCTGCAAAAGTTGGATACTTCCTCCTTGGGGAAAGTATAACTTTGTTTTGGGGTGATCCATGCGTTGCCGTCGCAAGCCTATTCCACACTTCCAAATGCACCACATCCAACAGAAAAGAACCCTCCTTCTTCAAGCTGTAACAAACCTGAATCACAAGCACTACACACTTTGAGCGACTAATAGCCCCCAACCCCCAGGCACACATCAAAGCAGTCCACCCACGCAGACATCCAAACATCAAAGAACCACATTCCCCCGGTCTCCAGTCTCCACGCTGTCACTCATCTGCGATGCAAAACTTTCACATTAATTTTCCAGTCCTCCTAGATGATTTTCAAAGCAATTCACTATCCAAAACAACGGCGCCAAAACCGCCCACAACGCCCCCGTCGGTGCATCGCACAAAGAGTGCATATCGATTTCTTGTCAATTTTACTCACCTCACTCTCTCGCAGTCAAAAGTTTAACTACACTTGCCGGCTCCTGTGATCGAAGTCTTTCCGTGAACCCAGAGAAAAGTTCCTTCTCACTTGACTTCCAGCTTCCTTCCGCGTGCCAACGACTCCAGCCTCCGGTCGGCGCCGATACTCGGGCACCGCACACAGCTAGAAGACAGTTGCGCTAACAAAAAACCACCCACCCACCGAATCTAAACGTTCGAATTGACAAAGAAAAATGATAAAAAGTGTTATATCGTCAGAAAGTAACCGACAACTTTTAGCAAAAGATGACATGATGATATAGTTTTTCGTCCTAGATAGTGTTCGTCGTCCTCAACCGAAATGGTGACATGAAAATCTTTACCGTGGCGCAGTGCAACGCTGGAGCGGAAAAATAATGAGAGGAGATGCAGAGATGCCAGGGATCGCAGAGCAGAAAAACGAAAAAAAAAAAAAGAAAATCAACCAAGGACTCATCATCATCAATTTATTTTCAGTTCGCCAAGCAAACATACACCAGCCACCAGGCACCACCCACAGCTGGCGCTTGGTGGCACATTATCAAGACGTCACCGGGCGGGGAATGGGTTCGCCGGAGTGACTTCAAAGTTTTTCCTCGCGGAGTACGCCGGCGTTTTTTTTTTGTTGGTCTTCTTTTTTCGGGCTGAACCCTGAGGAAAAAAGAAGGAGTATCTTGTCCCCTTTTGGCTGACCGAAGGACGGATAACTTCATTACTTTGTTGGTGAGCTTGATGACGGTGCAGCGAACAAGTTGTACTTAACAAATCATTTCGGTTTGCACCCTTGAGTGGTCACGATTCTTCTGGGGACTAAGCGTTGGTGGTTATTCTAACGAGGGAGTGGTGGATACTGATTGTTTTTCAATTCATTGACTTATGAACTTTGTGAAACTCGGAGGGATTAGACTGTAATCATCGCTGTTTCGTCACTAGATCATCTCTTCCGACCATCGCCTCACGACTATCGTTTCTCGACCATCGCCTCACGACCATCGTTTCTCGACCATCGTCTGTCGACCATCGTCTGTCGATCATCGTCTGTCGACCATCGTCTGTCGATCATCGTCTGTCGACCATCGTCTGTCGACCATCGTCTGTCGACCATCGTCTGTCGACCATCGTCTGTCGACCGTCTTCTGTCGACCATCGTCTCTCGACCATCGTCTGTCGACCATCGTCTCTCGACCATCGTCTGTCGACCATCGTCTGTCGACCATCGTCTCTCGACCATCGTCTATCGACCATCGTCTGTCGCCCATCTTCCCTCGATCATCGTCTGTCGACCATAGTCTCTCGACCATTGTCTGTCGACAATCGTATGTCGATCATCGTTTCTCTACCATCGTCTCTCGACCATCGTCTCTCGACCATCGTCTCTCGACCATCGTCTCTCGACCATCGTCTCTCGACCATCGCCTCTCAACCATCGTCTGTCGACCATCGTCTGTCGACCATCGTCTGTCGACCATCGTCTGTCGACCATCGTCTCTCGACCATCGTCTATCGACCATCGTCTGTCGCCCATCTTCCCTCGATCATCGTCTGTCGACCATAGTCTCTCGACCATTGTCTGTCGACAATCGTATGTCGATCATCGTTTCTCTACCATCGTCTCTCGACCATCGTCTCTCGACCATCGTCTCTCGACCATCGTCTCTCGACCATCGTCTCTCGACCATCGCCTCTCAACCATCGTCTGTCGACCATCGTCTGTCGACCATCGTCTGTCGACCATCGTCTGTCGACCATCGTCTGTCGACCATCGTCTGTCGACCATCGTCTGTCGACCATCGTCTGTCGACCATCGTCTGTCGACCATCGTCTGTCGACCATCGTCTCTCGACCATCGTCTGTCGACCATCGCCTCTCGACCATCGTCTGTCGACCGTCGTCTGTCGACCATCGTCTCTCGACCATCGTCTGTCGACCATCGTCTCTCGACCATCGTTTTCTGACCATCGTCTCTCGACCATCGAACGACCACAAATGCTTCACTACCGGGAGTCGCTCTTTAGCCAATTGCTTGGCATTTCAATCTGCCTAGACGTTAATGGACTGTTGACTGTTGCTACACGACCTCGCATTGCTCACCAAGATCATAGATCTCTGAATCCGAATCCGCGTCGTCCTCAGAACGAAAACACTGGAAAACAAATTCAAAACTCAAGGACCATCATTAAACTGCACTTAGCCCGCAGGCGAACGGCAAGAGGCGTCCAAAGTCAGTCGCCCCATAAATCACTGCCAAGGGGTTATGGAATATCATCTTGGCAACGAAAATGTTCGCAATAAATTTCAATTTTACACAAACATGTCCGCATATCCTGTGAAAGTTCTCAATTCGCTCGCAAACAGAACGATTACTCATCCTAGGTGGGCGGCCGATCCTCCCGGGCACGGGCCATCCGCCCTCGAACGTGTGCTCATTGCGACATTGCCCCCCACCCCGTGCCCAGTCGGAGCACCGACATGGAGCATTCCTACGAAACCAGTTATTACCCGGAATCCGTCGAATGCCAAGAGAAGTTTGAGAGTTGAGCGCAGGATTCACCGAAAGCCTTGCGGTGGATTCGAGGTGGACGGACTTTTTGATTAGAGTTCGCACCAGTTGCCGTGCCCCCGCATCGATGGCTGTTTGTTGGTCATACGCCGCGGTACGTGTGAGTGTTGTGCTCCTTCCTCGCCAGGATGCCGCTGACCAAGGCGGGGGGTGAAGAAAAACAGAAACTTTTTGCGGATTCCAAGGATAATCACAGATTTTCTGTACAGCCAGCAAAACGACGACCAGTGCGACAGGACCTTACGACGATCGATGATGTACGCTGGGAATTGATTTTCGGTTCTCGTTTCGATTACCACAGCAGTAAGTTGTCCTGACGGCGGTGGCCGGCAACGATTTCCTCGAGTGAAAGTGAACGGATTTGCCACACTTCTGGAAGTTGTCATTAATCAGGAGTGCGGTGAAAGTTGTGTTCTTTTTTTCTTGCCTTTGCCGGTGGTCGGCCACACGGACGCAGATTGGACGTGGCGCTGGACAGGCCGACCGACGACTGAGTGCGGAGGCTATCGATGTGATTAGGGATGAATTAAACGTTTAATTTGGCATTCCCGGGCCGTTGCGAGAAACAACTGTCTCCCGGAGCGAAGGTACGGACATTTATAAATGATTTTCGGAAGGAGTTTGTGACAGGACGGCCAAACTCTTTGGCAGCAGCATGTTGCCGTGGTGACATGTTTGGGGGAATAACACAATTTATTTCGATTTGCTGGCCAGTGGAATGTGGTTGTCGAGTTTGTGACGTTTTTGCGGCAGGTTCGTGGGAATTCCTGGGCACATCTGGTGGTGGGTTACGCTTGGCGGTGGAATTCGTAAAAATTTATTCGACGTGGCATAATGAAAGCAGCTCGACGAGGACTGGGACAAAGAGTGTGAGCTTCAACCGACCTTTGACGCACCTTTGACGATGGAAGTTATTCAACGACTCCCTTGGTCTGTTGGCTGTAAGATGCCAGTGACTCAGATGAGGGACGAGCTTAGGCCACTGAATTGACTATCAATTCGAAGAGCGATGGATGCGAAAAGGCCGTCAACGACCATGGCGCCCAACGATAAGAGGATAACACACTTTTGACGACGGCCATGGCCTTTTGGAATGATCGTGAAGGATGACCGACGACGATGATGACGACCGAAATAATATGAAAAGAGAGCCAACCGATGAATCTGGCGCCCAACACTGAACACGATTGACAACAGAAGTTATTCAACGACGCCCATGGCTTGTTAGATGAAAGATGCCGGGGACTCAGATGACTGGCGAGCTTAGGCCACTGTCTCGACTATCAACACGAGGAGCAAAGGATGCGAAAAAGCAATCGATGAACATGGCGCCCTACGCCACGGAGTTAACTCACCTCTGACGACGGCCGTAGCGTGCTGGGAGTTTCGCGCCAAGCAATCGGATGACTGACCCACAAGCATTCAGGAGGATGAAAGAATATGGAAGGCCACAGAGCATCAATCGATGAACATGGCGCCCAACGACGAATCCAGCATTCCCTTCAAAATGAATTCCAAATATCTCTCCCTCCCATCACTGAAGCAAAAGTGAACAAAACAACCGCCCTTCACAGTATTTCCAGTGAAAGTCAGCAACTGTTTGGCACGATTTAATTTTGACAAATTGTTCGTGACACCAAACACAACGCCTATTGCCAAAGCAAATTACAAGCCAAATGTTGGCAGTCGTTTAGAATGGGATCCGACGACACGAACAGATACGTAAGCCTGCAGAACTTCTGAAAAATGCATAAAACCAACTCAATTATGCGCGCAAATTGCCGCACAGCACGCGATATGCATGACTTTGGCTGCCTTGACATGCCTCCCGTCTGATGTTGCCATTGCTTTCCTGTGCAATTCGGGCTGGCTGCGGATATCATGTAACGAGGTAATTCATTTGACGGGAAGGATGAACGCCACAAATGACTCATTAAAGCAAATCAAGCTGACATCACGCATCTGTCTTGTGTGTCCTTCCTTGAGAGGACACATCTCGAGTTGCATCGACTCCATGACACATGCGATGTCACTTGCTTTCGATTGAGTGGCCACAAGGCAGAGCCATCTCATCATAACGCACTGAGTGCACACAAATCCAACCGACCTTGCATGTATCCCTGCCTTCGCTTGGCTCTGCACATTTATTACGCTCGCCCCAGCAGTCGAGCGCCTCGAATATCTTCCAGGGGAGGGGAGGAACGAGACGATTTGTCTAAATAATTGACGGGGGTTACAAACGAGTATGCCAAGTTGTATTCTTCTCAATTTACAAATGATCTGACTTCAGGCCTACGACGGCATCGAACACCCTCAGCACAACCCTCGACAACCCTGCGGCGAATTCATCAAAAATATTCGATATCATTCGATATCGCACAGCCACCCCGCATGGGCCGCCTTTGGTGACGCAGTGCAATCAATGCCAGTCACTCTTGCACACCCATCCACCCCCTTCCCACCCGGTCCATGGTATCAATCATTTGGAATGCAAAACAATTAGCCTAATATCGGAATTCAACTCGAAAGCCCCCACCCACGCCCAGTCCCCAGGACGTTCGGCAGGCCTTCACCCTCCCCCTGGTGGCGGGCGATCAGGAATTTCATTCGATGCAATAAATTAATGTCACATAATCTGTCAGGATTTGCTGCAGGAGCACTCGAACGATGTCGACTGGACTGGCCATCAAATCAAGTATAAAATGAGATTTTCCAGAGCTCCGTGTGCTGTTTTATTAATGCCCGGACATCACTGATTTGGATGTGGATGCTGCTATGGAGTACGGATTACATGCGGCCACATCCTCATAACATTAGTCATCCACTCTGCACAACCTCCGCACCACCATCGCCGTCCGCACGCCCAGCAGCCCACAGAGAATCATGCGATAGTTCGCTTGAGTTTTAATATCTTAAAGACCATGCAGTGTGTCGTTCTCCGTTTCTCTCTCTCTCTCTCTCTCCCCCTCTCCATTTGTGGGGATGGCTTCACTTGAGGGCTCTGGCCGCAAGGAGAACTATGGTGCTTAGGCAATTAGAGAGATTGTATTGAACTTGGAACCGAGCGAAATTCGATTTGCGGAATGATTACTTATCAACTTAAGGGATTAGGCGATACAATGTCTTTGTGGGTGAGTGGGTTGCGTATGCACTTCCGAGCGGAGTCAAAGTAACGCATTAGGGCATCATGCCATTTGCGGCCAATTAATTTGTAATCAAGCGAAGAGCTGTGGCTCAAGAGGCAGTCAGTCTCACAGTCAGTCAGACTCACAGTCAGTCAGTCTCACAGTCAGTCAATCTCAAAGTCGGTCAATCTAACAGTCGGTCAGTCTCAAAGTCAGCCCGCCTGACAGTCAATCTCACAATCAGTCAATCCCACAGCTAGTCAGTCTAACAGTCAGTCAGTTTCACAATCAGTTAGTCTCGCAGTCAGTCAGTTTCACAGTCAGTCGGTCTCACAGTCAGTCAGTCTCACAGTCAGTCAGTCCCACAGTCAGTCAGTCCCACAGTCAGTCAGTCCCGCAGTCAGTCAGTTTCACAGTCAGTCGGTCTCACAGTCAGTCAGTCTCACAGTCAGTCCGTCTCACAATCAGTCAGTCTCGCAGTCAGTCAGTCAGTCGTACGTCGTCGTGAGACGGACTGGCTGTCTCACAATCAGTCAGTCTCACAGTCAGTCAGTCCCACAGTCAGTCAGTCCCGCAGTCAGTCAGTTTCACAGTTAGTCGGTCTCACAGTCAGTCAGTCTCACAGTCAGTCAGTCTCAAAGTCAGTCAGTCTCAAAGTCGGTCAATCTAACAGTCGGTCAGTCTCAAAGTCAGCCCGCCTGACAGTCAATCTCACTATCAGTCAATCCCACAGCTAGTCAGTCTAACAGTCAGTCAGTCTCACAGTCAGTCAGCCTGATAGTTAGTTAGTTCCATAGTCAGTCAGTCTCACAGTCAGTCACTCTCAAAGTCGGTCAATCTAACAGTCGGTCAGTCTCAAAGTCAGCTCGCCTGACAGTCAATCTCACAATCAGTCAATCCCACAGCTAGTCAGTCTAACAGTCAGTCAGTTTCACAGTCAGTTAGTCTCGCAGTCAGTCAGTTTCACAGTCAGTCGTTCTCACAGTCAGTCAGTCTCACAGTCAATCAGTCTCACAATCAGTCAGTCTCACAGTCAGTCAGTCGTACAGCCAGTCCGTCTCACAATCAGTCAGTCTCACAGTCAGTCCGTCTCACAATCAGTCAGTCTCGCAGTCAGTCAGTTTCACAGTCAGTCTGTCTCACACTCAGTCAGTCCCACAGGCAGTCAGTCTCGCAGTCAGTCAGTCAGTCTCACAGTCTCAGTTTCAGTCGCCATACTTCAAATTTACCGGAAATCCCTTCCAAAGGACATCAAAAAATCCTTTCAACTCATTCGCCGGAGATCCCCGAAAGATCAACGTAAGACCACGTCTTTGTTTGGAAGCCCAAAACCCCTTCAATCACACTTAAACCTCAGAAAAGACGAAACGTATGACAATAGGGGCTTACATCCTTCTCGAGTGCTGGCGCTTTGCTCGCCCCATTATGCAACCAAATGGCGTGCAAACACAATATTTTATTTAAACACACAAGAGCCGACACCCTAATGAGCCGCACAATGCTCGAAAGGGGTTTTTGTCACATATGTACGTGTTCACCTGATTTCGTGCAGAGAGACACATGCGAGAGAAAGGATTAAAGTCCTTTTTGAATGAAGTCGCTCTGTGTGCGAGTCCTGAATTGCTAAATGGCCTGAAAGCACTCCGACTGCCGTCGTCGCCGCCGCCGCCGCCACCGCAGCCACCTTGCAGCCGCACAAAGCAGCCCGGCAGCCTACAGAATGGGCGTGGAAGAATGAAAATAAATAAACATTAGGCCACACGCCTAAAAGGATACAAAAAGGATAAAAACAATACGCGTTTGTTTGCTTTCGAGGGACATTTTTGCTTTCTCTCCCGCCGCGCGCTGATGGTGCCTTTGATGGCTTGCGGCTCGCGGGCTTGTGAAAAAAAAATGTGTTAAAGCACTCGTGCACTTTTCAAGTAAGTCCCACGCCATCACTCAGCAAACTCGTGTACAGGACAGCCTCTGATGTGGCGGATGGAAGTCAGAAGACAGGGCAAAAAAACGTTGAGACGAACCGACAATTGCTGTGTGCGACTAATCCTTGCGACCATAGAACGTGCTCGGAGCTAAATTAAAAGAATTTTCGCCACCCACTCATCGACTGGTCGCCCCTCGAGCAACTTCGCTTGTCGATGACCCAAAAAGATTAAGTCCTATCAGGGCACTATTTATGACGGGAACATCGCCGCGCCTTGGGGCTGTTGGGGGGTCGATGTTAAATGCAAAATGGCACTCGCCAATTGTTGAATGGCATTAAGGATGCGTGACGGCGGGGTCTCTTCAATCGGGCCGCAGTCTTGCGGTCAACGCAGACTCGTTTTCGGGTGGCGGCGAAGGGGGGAGTGACTTTGTTGCCACAGCAAGGAATTTGATGCGATGTGAATTGGGTAGAGAGCAATAATTGAAGGAGAATTGTTGTCGTTGAGTGTATAAGCTTTGACCAATTGTGGGCGGAGAGTAAATGCGTGTGTGGGAGGTATTTGAATGGTCGGAGGGACGTAGTACAGTTTGATGATTTGTAGGATGACTTGAAGGGACATCAATGCAAATTCTAAGGAGCCTCTAGTTTCGACAGCACATTCCCCAGCAAAATGGTACCTAGATCATCGTGTTTTATCTCATTTTCTCTAATTACCCTGTTCTTCCGATTTCGGGAGAAATCCATGGCAAACAACGCATGGAAATAATAAGCTTTTTAAATGATATCAAAATGAGTGTTCTCTTGTTGGTTGAGATCCTGGTTGATTCTGGCCCTGATTGTAAAGTCGTACAAGGAAGAAGAAGTTCACTGGTGTCAACGAAGCACAGTGCCCAAATTTTGCGGTCTACATGGTCATCCCTATCGCCTAGACTATTTAAGTTTTTGTAGGAAAATTCGAATCGATTGGTGCAGTGATAAATTAGACAAGACGTAAAATTTGTGGAAAACATCGTCGCTGCTTACGAGAGTGTGGACCTAACGCAGGCAATATCACAAACAAAATAACTTTTGCGTCCGAATTGGTTTGAGTATCGAAGGTACTGACACAGGAGCCGAAGAAGAAACACCTTGAACAACAGGCCGTGTGCTCACAGTTGAAAACAGACCGATTTAATTCACAGTGACTACAAGTGAAACTCGTACTCTTTAAAATATGTGATAGCATAGAAAAAACATGTTGCACAGAGAATGAAGATGAAGACGAGCAAAAGAAAAAGTTCTTTCGATGTTTTAAATGGCAAACGACCAAGGGAGACGGGCACTCGGGCCTGTCTGTCCATGTTTGTTGTCTGTTCTTTTTTATGATTTCCTCCTTGTCAGTGCTTTAATGCGGCAGTTCGTCCTACTAATTTTCAAGACGTAGTGACCCGTAGCGTTGTGGGTATGTGCGTCGACTCCTACGCTCTTGGACCAATCTGGGTAGATTCGATTCCTGGTACGACAAGAAATACTTTTCACGGCCCCACTTCTTTCGAGTCACTGACAATGCTCAAAGGGTACAACTGTCCAGGAAAGAAGCTTCTCAAACTTTGCCGTTCGGAGTCGCCATAAAACTGTAGGCCCCTTCCACTCTTGATAGAACAATAGCACGCTCAACACGAGTAGTTGCTGAAAAGCTAGGCCGTGGCCCTCTACGGGCTGTAGCGCGACCCATATAAGAACAAACAATAATTCGACTTCTCCCCATTTCTAAACACACACTTTTTTAACTGCTTTTCAAAATAGGGCCTTATTTGTCCAATTTGTGATGGAGTTTCAACTACATTTCGGTGGTTGTGCTAAAGCCAAATGGGTACGTTATGGGCATTTCACTTGGCATCGTTGTACTGATAGAGGTGGTGAGAGCTTACCATCCCCAATTTACGCACGCTTTTTTGATGGTGCTATAAAATGAAGCGATTTCAGAACCTGAATCTGAATGAGCACAGAATTAGTATAACACGGAATTATTTTCAAAAAAATTGGTTGATTTTACTAATTCTGTGGTCATTCAGATTCAGGTTCTGAAATCGCTTCATTTTATACCACAAACAAAAAAGCGTGCGAAAAACTACCGCTTTTGACCGAGTTTGACTTTGAGGCAAATTTTTAGTACTGCCTTTAGGTCTAATTTTTTTAGTTACTAATTGCGTTGAGTAAGGTGGGAGGTAGAGCAAGAACCGCTACATCACACACAAAAGGGACAAATTATTACAATCGAGAACTATAAACTTGAGATAGTCAAGGCGTTAGTCTACCTCGGGACAGACGTGAATTCCACAAACGACACCTTAGTGATGATCCGATGTAGAATCGCAGTTGGCAGCCGATGCTATTTTGGTCTGTTGAAGCAACTGTGCTCAAAACTCTTGACTCGAAGGACCGAAATCATGCTCTACTCCAAACACTTATTTTGCCAGTCTTGCTACATGGAGCCGGAAACTTGATGGTAAGCAAAACTGCAGAGCTGATTGTTGGTATCTGCGAAAGAAAAATTCTCCGCCGGATATGTGGGCCTGTCTGTGAGGAAGGTGAATGAACGGGGAGACATAACCGCGAACTCTAAGAGCTGTACCAAGATGTGGAGTGTGGATGTGGTCCGGAAGGCAAACATTCGTCGAGTGCTCTAGCTCGGTCACATCGCGTCCATAGACACCAGTGCTCCAGTAAGAGTGTCTTCGAATCCCAGAGTCCTGCTTCGAGAAGGAGAGGAAGACCGAAGCTCCGGTGTAAAGACCAAGTCATAGCGGATGCAAAACAGCTTGGTCTTGATAAATGGAAGTAGCGTGCCCAGGAAGACAGTCCGCGATGGAAGTCAGCAACTGCTCAAGCTCATACCCTCCATGCGTCGTAGGCCTGACAAGCTATTACGTCAAGCTACTGTCTCTTCTTTTAGTTAGTGAGAAAACTGCTTGCACTTATAATTGAAAAACAAAGTTTACTGCTATCCCTCGTTAAACTTGTTTTTTAATGTTTCTTGGGTATCTCAAATTTCTCTGAATCAATCCAGAGATCGCGTGATAGAGATTCGAGAATCACTAGAAAACGTCTTATATTGACTAAGTTAGTAAGTAAGAAGAAATGATCAGGGGATGCACGAAATCATGTGTTTTTTGGGTTTTAAATTTCCAAAAATTCACCATAAATTGTATATTGCTTCAATAAAGTGAAAAATTCACCAAGAATAAGAAAACGATTTCGTCATATTAGGAGCTGAAAAAAAAATCTTTCGTTCATGGCAGATCAACTTAATTTTTTTGAATAAGGTTCCTCTCGATTTTGCCACTATGCGATGCCAAATATACGCTAAGTCCAACAAGTGGCTGTTCCTCAATAGAAAATCACTTTTTGCTGTGTTATAGTTTGCAGGTCAGCGATGTTATTGGTTCGTGCTTCTTCGGAAACTACAATGACATTGCCATTACCATGAGCAGCGAGCGCTACTGATCCGGGATAGTTGCCTATTCATTTACACTAAAAAGGAAGATGTGGATGTAAGCGAAGTGTGGTTGCTCAGTCTACAATAGACATCCGCGCGAGTGACTTGAGTACATGCTTATCTGGACGCAGTCTCCACGCCAGCCACCAAGATCGTACGATTTGGCCACTCTTTTTTATGAAGTTTCTTTAGGTTGCATGTCTTCGTCAATGACCCCCGCAAAAGACCGCTTAAAATTACCCTGCCATCGTCTCTCATCGCGTCTACTCAAGTTCAGCCCGATCTATGAAAAAGAGTCGTCGAAATAGATCCACCCGGAGGCACGCCAGTCAGTGAAGATAACTCGGCCATTTGAACGACGTTATATTCCACATATAATTTAGTATGTTCAAATAAAATGCAAAATGAGGGTATATCTCAAATGCAGTCTGTTTTAAATTTTGGCATCTACACGTTCCTGCTGGATAACCATTGAGTTCAGCAAAACGAAAAACAGAAGTGGACCTACCCCGACTGGGGCTTAAACTGAAACCAGAATGACCTCAGTTAAGCTTATAATCGGGACTGAAGCTGAATCTGAGCTCGAGACTAGAGGAGGATACGATACTCAAGCTTGAGCTGATATTAAAGCCGGTCTTAAAATTGATACCAAACGTGTATTCGAGACTCAACGTGAAACTGACGATGAATGCTTTGAAAAACGTTGATTCTCAACTGATTCTGAACTGACTGAAACTGAAACTGAAATTGGAGCTGAAACTGAATCTAGAACAAACGCTGAAACTGAAAGCACAGATAAAGGATTCGCTCGCAACTTCAAATAATCGACTTCAAACTAAAAGCAAGCATTTCAAGCGAACAATCATGAAATTGAATCGGGTCCAGGCTCCCGGTCCCCACACAGCTCGCCCTACTTGAATATTTGTTTCAAATCTTTTCCTGGAAAATACTCATTTACTTCCAAAGCGAACTGCTAGTTCAGTGTTATCTTGTGCTATGCAAAAGACCGAACTACTGCTGGAGTGAGGTTCTTTTTTTTCCGCATCGTATCTTGCCCTCGTCTCTCCGCCATTCATCACAGATATAGTTGGAAGTCCTCGTCCTTTTGTGCAGCGACCCACCCTTTGCCAGGACGCAGTGTGTTTTCCGTTCGTTGATCTCTTGGATTGAGGTGGTTTCGAGAAATGAAAAAATCAGTCAATCCATCTGCAGTCTGAGGTGAAGAGTGTACGTATCTAGGAACAACGTGGGGTGTATGGGTGGTGTCTGTGGCAACGTCAAATGGCAAGTCCTGAAATTTATTTGAAATTCGATATGCCAGTGCATAGGTTTGGGTTCGTTCATTCTACACAGTGGGTGTCGTCCCCCACTGCTAGGGTGGACAGGCAGCAAGGGGTGGCAGGGCGTACTGTGTTCCCATTCAAGGCGGACTGAATTTTTGATGAGATTTTTTTATGGGAACGCATAAAGTTTATTTACCTTCAGCACGCGATTTGCTAATTTTCATGGTCACTGACCGCATCTGAACCCACAAGCTGATTCGCCGTTTATTTATTATTTGCTTGCCCTCTTGGCGGCGACTTGCTGGATGGACTGGGGCGCCGCTGGTTTGTTTTCCAGTTGAATCGACTTGAAGTTGAAGAAGTTGGCACACGATTGCAAGGCGAATTGAAGAGGTGACTTTACGTCGTTTCGGTAGTTTTCTGATTGTTTTCCACATGATTTGCTGAATAATGAAACTCCTCGAGGAGAACTAATTGTATTTGTACAGGATATGGTGCATTAAGGTGTTGACATTCGTCGTTGAGTACTTTATGGTGGACCTCGGTTATTTGACAGACGCTGGAGCTGCTTGTGACATACAAAAAAGAGCATTGTATCACAAATCAATATTCATTGAAGATAAAATTTTTTTAAAACACTACGCTGGAGCATTCGGACTCAAAAACGTCCATTTTACTACAAGGCAGCAACCTACATTTCTTTAAAGGCCATCTTCCGCTTAAAAAGAAGTAGTACAACACGCACTGTAACTTCGATGACCTTCGATACCGTCTAACGCACGTAATCCAGCTGCGTCGTACATACAAAGTCGACTTTTCCTTCACTCAGAACTAGCTCTGACCAGAATCTGAGCCAGGAAAGGACTGTAGTAGAATCGCCACTGTGGGCTACAAGACCAGGAAAGTGTCTGGCGCTGGCACCTTCGTGCTGACGTAGACTTTACACCTCGATGTGTAAATTTGCGTGGGTTTTCCAAGCGGAAACCTATGCGATCCTAATGGCCACGAACTATGTTCTGAAGAACAGGTGGAAGGGGTAGAGTATTTCTGTATGGAGCGACAGCGACGCTGTGCTTAAGGCATTGCTCGACCCTTTAAGCACTTCCAGGATAGTTCAGGAATGCAAATCTTCTCTGCAGTCTAAATTCGCTAAGAATTGTCTGGCTCCCGGGCCACCACAAGCTCACGGGAAATGAGATCGCCGATGATCTAGCTTGACAAGGATCAAAGGAGGTACTCTTACGACCCGAACCTGCGACTACTAGTGTCCTTGGTTAGGGCTACCATGGATGGTTGGGCGTCTCGAAAGTACAACCGGAAGTGGCATTACTCTGTAGATAAACCAATCTCATGCTCTCAAACGTCTGTAAGAAATCCACGGCATTATTGTTATCCCTTGACAGAAAAGACTGCAGACGACTTACAGGAGTACTAACGAGCCACTACACCTTCGCCAAATACCAAAGTGTACTTGGCCTAACCGATGAAACCCCCTGCGACGCCTGTGGAGAAGACGACGACACTGCTGAGCAGTTCCTCTTTCTCTGTCCCGCCTTTGCTCGGATCAGGTGGCAGTTGTTTGGTGCTGATGACGTGAGAGCTGATGAAGTAGGCTCCCCATCACAGAGGCGCCTGCTTCTTCTTCCGGAAGACCAAGAAATTACAGTAAAACCACCAAACTACTGATGCATAGGAAAGAGGAGGCCTTATCATAGCCGTGTAGATCCGAAGGGATTTTTTGTGGTGATAGACCCCAAAACTTGCCGAAAAAGCTCAGGATAGGGATAACCCTCTCAAAGAGTTTACTATCTATGATAACACCCAGATATTTACTTTCATCGGTGGTGACACCTTTTAGTACTAGTTGAGTCAGACCAGTCCTCCGCCTCGTGAAGAGAACAACTTCTGTTTTAAGAGAAATTTCCTAGAACATCAGTCGTCAATCAAGTCTAGAGCCGCCTGCGCTTTTGATCACACAGCCGCTAGGCACGATCCGACAGACAGTACAACTACATCATCCGCTTAATCCTGGGCGTAGATGTTAGAGCTACTGAGCGCGTCAAGCAGAGCGTCAATCAGCATGGACCGTTTCAGAGGAGATAAGACGGCGCATTGCGGGCAGGCTCTGCGGGGTGGGCCATATTGTGGTTTTTTTTTTAAGTCACAGGTTATTTTGACACTGACATCTGTTTTTCGCTCGAAATCTTGACAGACAGTCAGTATTATACATCCGTGGAACGAAATGATTCGCTTTACGCTTGAACAACGTTGGGAAATATTGAAAACTTATTTCCAAAGTGAGTGCTGTGTAGCCCAAAGAATGCAGGTTTTCAAAAGAAGAAGTTTTGACCGAAATGAAGCAACCACCGCGTCACCTCTACTCAAGCTTGTGCAAAAAGTTCATGAGACTGGTATGCTAGTGGACAACACTCATGATGCCCGTCGACGTACGGTCCACACAGAGGAGAATAGGGCTGCTGTGGACGAGAGTGTGAGACTCAATTCACGAACATAAACTTGCCATCGATCTAGACAGCTCCGTTTACAGAGATATTTTAACCGACTTATTTTCTTACTGAAATTGAAGACATGGACTTGGATCACATCTGGCTCATGCAGGATGGCGCGCCATGTCACACAGCCCAAGTCATAATCGAACTTTTGCTCACCAAATTCACAAATCGTGTTGTCAGCCGTCTTGGAGATGTCAGTTGGCCGCCTCGGAGCTGCGATTTAACCCCTTTGCCCCCATTTTTTTCTGTGGAACCGTGAAGGATCGATGTTATGCAAACAATCCGGAAACGATTCAAGCACTTTAGGGCACTATCATTACAGCCATCCGTGAGCTACAGCCCGAAACCATCAGCAAGGTCTTGGAAAATTATGGTGACAAAATGGGCTACTGCCAATCCAGCCGAGGCAGCCACTAGAACGACATTGCATTTCATAATTAATGGGAAACTTTGTTCTTACTAATAAAGGCACAATACATGGAAAAGATTTAATTTTGTTCATTTTATTGCATTTTTCAAAAGAAACTTGTATTTGGCCCATCCTTTATTTACACTCGACATTACTGGCCACAATCCACATCCGCAATTATAGTTATATTCATTAGCATTTCTTTGATGCACAACACTGCTGATTCATCTGCGCCGTATTCTCTGGCCGAGTTACACATGCCATCAAAAGTCGCATTGTCAAAAGCACCGTCTAAGTCGACGAAGATGCCCAACGCGTATTCTTTCCCGTCGCGTGCACATTTAATTCTGCCAACGAGACTCTTAAGTGCAGTCTAACAAGATTTTCCGCCCTGATAAGCATGTTGCATCTGAGACAGAGGATAAATTTGCAAATAAGCTTTACGCACGTGTATCTCAACCAGCCTTTCCATGCTTTTCAGGAGAAGGAAGTTAGATTAATTGATCTTAAGTTCTTGGCGAGTGAGTAGCCTTCCAAGATAACACTTGGTCCTGTGATTGGAGTTCTAGGGAAATTACAACCTTGATTTGTGCCGCGCAGACAGAGGTTCATCATCATCATCACCTTCTGACCCGCATGATCCACTAAAGTAAACCACTCACGAGAGATCACCAGGCAACTCGATCCTCCGCCATCGACTCTAATTCATCAGGAGCAATGCCCAAGCGTAATCCGGCGGACTTGGTCCAACCACCTCGTCCTGGGTCTGCCAAGCGGTCGCCTACCTGATGGAATCGCATTCAACGCCCGCCTCAGAAGTCGTGATGATGGGGACATTCGTGCCACGTGACCAAACCACCGAAGCATAGCCCTTTCCGTTCGAAGAAGCAGCTGCTCAATGTTGACTTCCTCGCGCACTGCCGTGTTTCTCACCCTATCCCGGCGAGTAATTCCCACAACAGCACGAAGAAATCTCAACTCAGCAGCTTGCACTCGCGATCTTATTCTTTCGGTCATTACCCAAATTTCATGACCATAGGTAAGAGTTGGAACAAATACTGAGTTAAACCTAACCTAACTTGGCTTTGACACCAAGCTCAGCCTTTCTGATTACAGAACTAGCAAGCTGTGTCAAAACTGACCCAGCTTGACCAATCCTACAGAAAAGCTCAGCATTACTCCTTCCATCACTCGTGAAAGAGACCCCGAGATACTTAAACTTCTCCACCTGCTTCAATGGGACTCCAGTAACATGCAGAGTGCATTGAACAGGCGTTCTGGAAATGACCATAACCTCCGACTTGTCCACGTTAACCCTCATTCCAGCATCAGCACATACGGCCACAAACCTATCGAGTGCGCGCTGGAGTTCCGTCTGGGAGGATGTGAGGATAACCAAGTCATCTGCAAAAAGAAGATGACTTACCCTCAACTCTCCCCGACAGAGGTTTGCAGAGCGACAGGCAAATAATCCATGTATGGTCAACTACTACATTATTGATTACAAACTACTTTCATGGTTAAGGTCTACGCTTTCAAATACACTCCTCGCGTGTCTAGTAATCATCCGCACTAAATTCTGACTCAATTCCTTCCCAACAGGGGACAGTCCTCTGAATAGGCCATAGCCACGCCTTCGTAAAAAGCCGTTAAAATTAAAATCACGAAACCCTTCATGGTGAATTGCAGCAAGCTCTCGCCTTTGCCAGCTCAAGTAGAGTCACGTACCACAGGGATTACTTCTCAGACCCCATCTCCTTCCTCCAACAAAACCGCCTTCAGACCAGAGCACTACACTCAAGGAAAAGTCAAGCGCTTCCAACTCAAATCAATCGTTATGTCCTCCATACAAAACGGCTTCCTCGAGTCCCATCATCTATTCACCATTCATTTCGACTGTCTTCAGCCCCCTCAGGCATACAGCAAACCTCAAAGCAGGAGTTCCTCAGCAACGTCACAAGCGCTCTGTTTTAAAGCACACTCCAGACGTTTCGAATAAAATATCACTCGTCTCCAACTTAAGGTACAATGAACTTGAAGCGCTTCCAGGAGATTTACTCGTTTCGGTGAAAGTCTTGCCAAAGGATCAAAAGGGATGCCCTCTCTCACACACACACACACACACACAGAGCCTCACACTCAAGGCAGCTTCATTATAATTTGGTTGCAATATTTTTAATTGCAATTAGGAGACGTCCTCGCCACATGGGAGAGTGCTCGTTTAAATAAACACGGACCCACCAAACATGCCGCTCTCCTTCGACGGTCGGATACCACTCCTTGGCAAGCAAACAACTCTCCCGCCAACGTTCACGTCGGCACGGCGAAGGCGCCGCACAGCGGGACTGTTGAACAAGCACAACCAATGTTGGTCGTTTCGAGAGAGCACAGTTCGAATGTAACCCCCGAGGATAAGTTAATTAACACACGCACACACGGTGCTGCGGACTGCGGGCGAGTACGTCCATAGCGCCCACTTAAATATCCTTCGACGACTTGCAGTGTTGCACATTATCCTTCGCGCAGAAAGTGCATTTTACGCCTCGACAATCATGAATCACGCATTGGACTGAGCGCTGAGTGAGGTCGTGCATTATGTTGGACAGAAAAAGGAAGGAAACACATCCCTTTCAACAGGCAACACGACTCGCTCGCGACTGGCCAAGAGTTAGGCATCCTTTTCACATCATTATCGTGAGCAAGTGTGCGCTGTAACATGACGACAACGACTATAAATGTCGCCAAAGACCACACTGACGCCATTGCTGCCACCATTGACGCCATAGACGCACTCCTTACGATCGCTCCTGTGTGTATTTTGTTGGATTTATTAACAAGGATCCGTGTTAATATGTGCTTGGGGCTGGTTAAGATTAACCCTGCCGGCGTAAGTGGGTTGGAGTTCTTGCACAGCACTTCTGGGTTTTAATTAGAAGCTCAGGAAGGTCCCTTTCTTTGCGTTGGATGTGTGTGTGGATGGCTATGGTTACTCAAGATATTCTTGGAGTGTGCCAGCAAGGATGTCTTCCGCACTTTTGAGCCCCCAAATAGGCAGAAATTCATTTTAATGATACAGTTACACAATGTAATTAATATTTGTTGGGATAATTACTTGTTTAGACGTGAGTGAGGAGGGGAAGCAGGCCACGTAAGCATCACAGCCTTCTGCATCGCTTCACATCCATGGATGAGTTATGTCGTCCCTTTGAGCGGCGGGCCTCCTACGGGGACTCACGTGAATTGAGTATGCAGAGAAGCTGCCTGTCTGAAGGAGCTCCGTTTGGATCTTAGTTTTCGTGGAGTGCAGAATGCGTTGCGGATTATTCAAGTCCCATAGGTCCATTTAAGACAACTCTGCAGGCAGGAGTAACATGTAATATGCTCCCCTGCCGCTGTGTGCCTGGCCTTAATTAACCGAATTACAAGGATGCAACGATTCGGGCACAAGCTCCACTTCGGAGTTTCCGTTCAGTTCTGGATTGTGTTCGTTCGTTTGCGTTGTATTCACTGTGCGACTAGACTCCATTCATTCGGGGGATGCTCATCAATAATGTTTATGAGCGCTCCTCTTGTGTGTTGGGAAACATAAACTATCCGGACAATTAAAGATTCCTGTTCGCTCAACGAGTCTGTTTGAATTGAATGCAATCCTTTGTCTGCTTGGGAGCGAAGAACGATTCAATTATATGTAAATGCCGCCGCTACTGCCTGCCTCTTCTCGATCGTTGTTTAGGCATTCCAATTGTTTGCGGCGAATCAGTCGGACGATGAGGGGCCTTTGATTTAGGCGGAATGCTTTCGAGTACTTGCTTGTCGCTGGTATGCCTGAACTGCTTGAGCTTTTGAACAAAATTCGGGTTCTGGTTACAAAATCTAAGGTTTCGCTTCAAGATTGAATAAATTCTCTAATCCTCCAACTCATTTGAAGATTTTTCCGATCTCAACACTTGGAAACTGGTCTCAATTTAGGAGCTGTGGGCTCTGTTTGATGTTCCAAAATGTGTATGATTTTTGACCGATTTCTGAACTGAGTAATGACCGAAAGAATACGACCTTCGTGTTATGGTGGGAGTTACTCGCCCTGATAGGAGAGGAGAAACACGGCAGTACGCGAGGAGCTCAATGTTGAACTGCCACTTCTTCGAAAGGAAAAGGATATGCTTCCATGGCTTAGGCTTGAAAGGATGCACTTAGGCCAAAGTAAGCCCGTTGTTCTGCCACGTGGCTTAACAAACAAGCGATTGGGTCGACGTGATTACGTTGACAGCCAATAAATTCTAGGATTGATTTGATTGGTGTTTCACTACGGTCACCTAGATTATCAAAGAAGTAGGAGCCGAGTATGGATTTCCTGATCGAGGCGAGTGCAGGCAGCTACAGAGACGGTGTTGTACACTTTCCTAGTCTTCTTCATCTAGGCAGAAATCATTTGAGAATAGTCCTAATTTTTTTTCCTCTTGTACAACCCTTGCGGTGATGCCAACGACACCGTGAGCATGATAGATCAACTGTATCGGAGGGTTGGGGTTATCCCAAAAGACGTACTACTTCCCTCATGAAAGCTAGTAAGTCTTTAGTAGTGGAGTTTTTTAAACCAACTGAAGTGAGTACCTCCTTATGGAAGATACGTTTCCTTAACCATATTAGTGCCGGACATTCGCACAAAATGTGCTCAGAAGTTTGGTCCTCTTCGAGGCAGAGACGACAGACCACAGCCTTGACACAGGCTTAAATTGTTCAGGCCACAATGGCCTGTAAGAAAGCTTGTTTTCTTTGTTAAGATTGAGTATTTCCTTATATGAATAAGGCCTGATTAAACATTTGGATTGCCTAAGAAAATTAGCATGTGTCCACTGGTCTAGGCGAACTTTGTTTTCCCATTTGTTAATCAGAGCTGTGGCTGCTTTCCAATTGACATTACAGTACGGTTCGGAACCGATGAAAGCAGATTCGGAGCCAGCCCTCGCGAGGTCTGCTGCGGATTCTTTGTCTGCAATCCTCCTGTGTCCAGATACCCAGCCAAGTTTCATTTTGTTGTGTCTGGCAAGAGATTGTAGAGCGTCATAGCAACATTTGACTGTTTTGGAGTCCAACAGGTTAGACGAGAGTGCCTTTAGTGCTGCTTAACTGTCTGTCCCTTAATGCCTTTGGCGTGGATTTCCACTTGTAGCATTCGACCCCATTGGTACGGAAATCCTTGTGTTGGGTCCAAAGACTCCTGCTCCCACTTCGGATTCTACTGCTACTGTCGTCTTTCAACACGACCAATATAAGGGCAATGGACAAAATACTGTATCGCGTTTGTTAAAAAATTAGAGAAATGAGAAGATCGTAATAAAATTTCAAATGCAGTCTTTTTCCATCATGTCGGGTCAAAACTTAAACTGTATTGTGTTTAGCTGTCACTTCTCTTACAAATTGAGAATTTTTCTTCCAAATTGAGGGATTTTTGTGAATGATAAATTGAATTTTGACGCAGCGTTGACTACCTCCATAAAGCGTTGATTTCACCATGGGACAAATCCACTTCCGCACTCGTACAGTTGCAAGAGTACTTAAAGACCTCGACGTGCACAAATCCGCTGGCCCGGATGATATTCCCCCTATACTTCTGAAGTGGTGTTCTTCTGCGCTGGCGAAACCATTGCGTAAGCTTTTTCATCTATCCTACTCTTCAGGTCTCTTTCCGAGCAGATGGCAAACAGCATTTGTCCAGCCCGTCCCTAAAAAGGGCGAATCTCGTACCGACCCATAGCACTTACGTCCCTTCTTTCTAAGGTCATGGAAACGCTGATAAATCGTGAGCTTATGAAATATCTTGAATCGCGGAAGCTTCTTAATGACCAGCAGTACGGTTTCCGTAGCAACAGGTCCACTGGGGATCTGACAGCTTATCTCACCGAAAAGTGGAACAAATCTTTTCATAATGCAGGCGAAAACAAGATCGTTGCACTTGATATTTCTAAGGCATTTGACAGAGTTTGGCATCAAGCTCTTTTGTCGAAAATGCGTGCATATGGTATCGATGAATCTCTTCTTCGATGGATTAGAAATTACCTTATGAACCGTCCAATTCAAGTTGTTTTGGATGGTTCAAGTCTGATATCCACCAAATAAATGCTGGTGTACCCCAAGGCTCTGTTCTGTCTCCGACACTCTTTCTCATTTTTATTAATGATCTCTTGTCTGCTACCTCTAATCCAATTCATTCCTTCGCTGATGACAGCACCATCAGTTTTTCATATTCGTTCCGAGACTCACTACCCTGCCCTTCGGCCGTAGAATTGGAATGGCAGCGTATGTTAAGCACAATGAATTCCGATCTTGACAGCATAATTAACTGGGGAAACAACAACAGAGTTGAATTCAATGCTTCAAAAACTCAATGCTGTCTGATGTCACTCAGGCGAACCCTTCTTAATGAGCCATTATCCATGAATGGCACTTGTGTCGATGAAACCGGAAAGCGGAAAGTGTGTGTTGATACACACACAACACTTAGTTGCGATCGTTCACATATTTGAGGTCGCCAAAAATGCTGCGAAATGTTTAGGTTTCCTTAATCGATGCAAGAAATATTTCACCCCCTCTGATTTAGCTTTCATTTATAAGGCGTATATCCGCCCCAAGCTTGAGTACAAGGCTCATATCTGGTCTGGTGCCCCAAAGACCACCCTGCACCTACTAGATAAAATCCAAAAGCGAGCGATAAAACTTATAGGAGACAACAATGTCGCAAAGTCATTAGACTCGCTCGAACATCGACGTACCGTTTCTTCTTTGTCCGTATTTTATCGTTATTTCAACAAACGATGCTCAAGTGAGCTAGCCAACTGCATTCCTCCTCTCCATGAATTCACCCGCAGTACTCGTCTCGCCAGGAATGATCATCAGTTTACCCTTAAGCCTACTTTCGGACGCACAGTTAAATTTAGAGACTCGTTCTACAGCCATACTACTCGAATTTGGAATGCTCTTCCCAGCCCTATATTTCCCACAGACTACGAGTACAACCCGCAGATATTTAAGACCAATGTGAACAGGTACCTCCTCTCCCTTTCTCCCTTTATACCTTCGGTCCGTGCTTGACTGTGTCTTGACCTCGGACACTTAAGGGTATTAGCAATCCCTTGAGCGCGCGCAAATTATAAAAAAAAAAAACTCTAGATGGTTTCAACTAACATTCGCCGAAATTGCGAGATCTCGAATCCCCGAGAATGGCAAAACCTTGGAGATTCGGAGAAATTTGATGAAACCTCTCGTGATTTCGTTTGGTGGGACCTGCAAGTAAGAAATGAATGAAGTCTCAGATTTAGCGAAGATCGCAATTCGTAGTCTTCTCATGTGAACGCCACTTAACTGCAACAGCAGCTTGTTCATCGCTGTGGACCCCACTATCTCAGATCTTTGACAGAAAGAATGTCAATTGAATTTTCTGCCGGGGAAATAAAATAAATTTCCACCGGAAACCAATCTGGTGACATGTTGTGCACTCGTGAAAGTCTCCCAAAACAAGCTTTTATTAAGAACCACCCGAGGATTGCTTACCTTCCTCCTTGGTTGTGGATGCATCATCTCCTCTTGACATTTTATTCCGTCATCTGCACAACCAGGAGATGCATAAAACCGCTTTCAAAATCATCAGGTAAGCCCTTCGACGCACTCGACATCAATGCACTCAAGTCGCATTTGCCGGGGTTACCCATATCGACTTCGATTATGCCGCAAATTTATGACAAAATGAATCCACATCCACGAGCTACCCACAATCACTGATCTCTATTGAAAATCACGGTAAACTATTTTATTTCGGTTCACCGAGACGTTCCTGATCCCGCCATCGCCACTTCAGAATGTAATCAAATTGCATTCGGTGTGCCCGCATGTGCCCCCTCGTCGTGCATCGAATGCGGTGTGCACAACACAAGTATCGTCGGTATCAGCAAATCGATTCGAAGAAACTATCGACATCTGAAATTGTATTGTTACTGCCATCGTAACCGTTGATGGCGCTGAAGGAGCCCCGAGACAATGACGGGATCTGAAGACGGTTTTGACGACGATTTGACGACGGGCTGAGGACAGTGGTGATGGCGAGAGCAAATGAATGTTAACATTTGCAGATTTCCACTCACTTTGCCGGGCGCACATCAATGTCGAGTGTCTCCGGGAATGAAATGTAAATCGAAAACGCAATCAAGACGTCGCTGCACGTACACGAATGTGGTTGCAAGCGGTGCTCAAGTGTTTCCCCGCAGCCGCGCGAGTAAGAGCATCAAGTGCGGGTAGATAAGACAACGGATATCTTAATCCGTGATGGTTGGTTGGAATGTGGCGACGATTTTATTTTCATTTGCTCAACGAGTAGTGGTAGGTGATGACCTGATGTCATTCTCGAGATTCAGTTGACCACTGTTGCAGTGGCAGTACTTTGGTTTGTGGAAGCGAAGCGGAAATGATGTCGGTTGCATAGATGGTCTGGATCCTTGACACCACATTCGATTGATGCACTTTAGATAGGAACTCCCAGCTCAACGACATCTTGAGATGAATGAACCTCGAATGGCATCCACACTTTCATCCCTTGCCGCGACATCTACCGATTCCCCGATCCATGCATCCGCGTCGACTAGCTTAACAAGTTCTTTGCGTTAATTAGGCATTCCCAGGCAATTTGAGGAGTTTATTAATTCAGCGCCTCCCGAGAGAGACTCTGTGTGCAGCCACCAAACAGGTTCCCATCTCTGCCGTTGGTCATCGGTGAAGTTCCATAGCCCAGGTTGCACCTTTGGCGGGCGATTGCGAGTGAAACACCTCGAGCCGGTGAAATTTACGATCTCAAGTGGCGCCCTCGGCGCGTTCCCCTTCTCTATCGCAGACAGTTATTTCTGCAATTTGCAACAATCCCAGGGTGACATGTTGTTGATTACATGCCTCTGCCTGGCACTTTCGAGTGGAGGCAGCCAACCTCCTTCCACCTCGCCGTGGCACTGCCGGCAGGCACGCACATGAGCATGAAACATGCATCCAACGGAGCACAGGCCCCGTTTCACGGTCCGTTGAATCCGCGATCGTGACTCAAGTGGCGCGGGATTCTCCAATTGTCATGCCGATGTAACTGCTTCGTAAGATCATCTTCGGCAGCTGCGAATCCCAACTTCGAGTGGCTTGCTGCCAAGGAGAGCCCACCCGCGCCGTGTGCGGAGGCTTCGAATTGGATATGGATGTCAAGCGTTCACTTGTGAATGGTTTTTCGGATGGCGGCCGCTGATGTAATCGATTCGCGAAGCGTGGATGTTCATGAGAGTGTACGGCGCTCAAGGTGAGAGCTCACTCAAATGGGGAAGCATTGACAGCTAATTGCCTCCGTTTGGCGAGACTAATTGCGGTGGTGTGCCACATATTTTTTTTTCCGCACTCTGCCACGCGGTAATTGTGAGTGATTGAGGAGTTGGTGTGGAATTGTCTGTCGGCTGCGACGACTTGCGGTGAGAAACACGAGTCAGGGTTGACTCTCGGATGAGGTGAAGGAGACGGCAATCTGCGTTATTACGCGTCAAATTGGTGAGTCATCCCTCGCTGACCTACTCTTCAGCTGACCTGGGACAGCCACGCGGTCGTTGGCCTTCTCCCGTCACTGCCCGCAGTCGGACCTGCATATTTTATACCGTCTGGCCGTCGGTGTCTTACCAGGAATCCCTAATCATAAGGTTCATCACCCCAACGCGCAGTGGTCAACCCACGCGGGTTGAACTCTTTCGTACCACGGGCCGACGAACCTCAGACGTGAGGGATTCACTGGCGTGCCACACGCATACACACACAGAAGGCCACAATCTGGCGAAAGGCCATTAAATATTCGTAGACCCATCTGCGTATGCTAAGGAGGCGTCAAGATGACGGCCCGCATCGGCCAACAGCGACGGCGACGGAAAGAAATCACGGACACTCGCTGTTAATCGGTCGCACTTAATCAAACACATAATGAGCACCTCATCCATTCCACGCATCCAGATACAGCGCATCTGCGAGGCATTTCACTTTTCAGACGACAACGTCGAGAGCAATTGGCCAGCATGCGCAAGTAGAAAGGTGAAAGGATGAACGAAGTGAAATTCCATCCGCGCGACAAAATAGACGCCAGCATTGCGATCCGCCCCTTGCAGTGGATGCAAACTACAAACCGAAAGTACCTGTCACCATTGTGAGCCGGGAAACTTTCTTTTCTCCACCGCCTCGTCCGCGGCAACGGTCACCTACGATGCCAGCGATTCTTGACCAGAGATACGCCTCGGATGCATGCACCGAAATGCGTTGGATGCAATCAATTCGTGTTAACTCGGTTAGCACGGGCGGCGTGCCGCGTCGCTGGGATTATTTAATCGCGGCCCATGAGTGATTATGAGCTCTAAGTGGCAGCACGTCTGTGCGCGTCGCGCCGCCGAGGCCCGGAGAGCATACATCAGGGCACGACGCGACGCACGGTGGCGTTAGCAGATACATGATGATTCCGTTAATGAATTATTGCATTATTTCTCATGCCACGGTTTGTTGAGCTGCCGCTCTGACTCTGCCACCAGCATCGGCGCGGCGGGGCGAATCAGTGAATAGAAACAATGCCGGCGGCTGGGAAATGGGTGCGAGCGAGTGCTAGGAGGGTGCTCCTCTGGCACTCCAGCCAGCAGGTGGTTTTTCCGGGAACACGCATTGCTTGGCTTCCCTCCGCTGGCACGCGGATTTTCGCGGAATGATTAACGTGCGAGTGTGTGTTTATCTGTTCCTCTGGCGGGGGAATACGTAATGCAATTTGTCTGGCATCTGTCGGATAGATTAATTCTCAAATGCATGGCTGACGTTGGCACCGGATGCTGAGAGGGACCTGAGCGCTGGTTGTGCACATTCTTGGGAGACTTTGCCTTCGCCGAGAAGGTACTTGACATTGAACTGTGACTGTCGCTGTTGGTGGAGCAGTTGGGACTGATTAGTCTGCGAAATCAGGACACTTGTCATCTCATTGCGACATCTCTTCCAGACAGCTTGTCTTCAAGGCGCTACATGTCGAGATGGAAGGCTAGAGTGGCGGTCGTATTCTCACAAGGAGCAACGGGGGTCGATAGTGTGACGCCATCGCACAGGAGTTGTTGTAGCGCACTCCTAAGGCCCCTTTAACATGTGCGACTTGTTGCTCACGATTTTTACGAATTCCGTTGTTTGATCCCCTCTGTCTCACATCCCTTGCCTACAGCATTGAAAAATAGGCGACGAATTTAGCGTGTGTAAAAGCCACCTAAGGCAACTGCTCGGTTCCCGAAAATTGGTCCTTCGAGCCGGATTCAAGGGGAAACGAGTTCTCTCCGCCGAGATCTAGTACTCTTTCAGGAGAAGAATCATTTGAGTTTGAATGCGATTCATTTACCAGAGATCTCTTGTCGCGTTTCCGATAGAATCTCCCGCCGAACATGGCAACCTGTTCAGTAACCCAACAGCCGACATCGATCATCTGCTCATCTCACGTCGACTCTCTCGTTTAATGACTTAAACACGCAACTCCTCCGCCCGAAATTCGGTCATAAATCACAAAGGCCCCCAACACATCCCTCCCGACCAGCCAGAGCCGAGGCAGCAGCATCGGGCAATAAACCTAATCTCATGCCAAAGGAAATGAAAAATCTCGAAAAAGATGTCCTCATTTCCGCAAGGAATTTTCTTTGAATAAACATCCCATTTTCCCCGGTTGCAGTGGACATCATCGTTTCGAGGATAAACAATGCCAGCCAGTGGCCGTCATCGCCCTTGTCCCTCGTCAATTTATATGCAAAGCAACGACTTGTAAATCATATTTTCCAACCCACCCGACTTCACTCCACTCCACTCACCGATGGCCCACTTCCTTTTGTAGTTTTATTAAATTTTCGTATCTTGATGATGTCTCATTGTGTGGGATGCACAGCACACAAGGAGCTCAGCCCGGCAAACGAAAGAGATACATTCACAAATGGGCAAGGATGGCGGTGAATGCCAACAATCAGGAGATAGCGATATCCCTTTTTGCCAACCTTTTCACACATCAAATGCATAACAAAGTAGCGCTGGGGACGATGTGTGCGGAGCACAGAGTAGGGCTCCCCCCGGCAAGGACGATACCAGTGGAATTCATATCCTTCTTCTATTACAATAACTTAAACAACACTATGGCGCTGGGTTGATGTAGTACGCTGAACCGTGCGATAATTTAAATACAACCCGCCCCCCTCCGTCCAGCCGGGGACCGACTGGTGGACGGGTTCTGTCTTCAGGCGGGCACACCGTGCCGCAGCCATGTGTAACCGGAATTCGAGGAGAACAATAAAATTTCCAGTTTATGCCCACGCAATGTGTTCCGGTGGCAGTGCCTGGGCGAGCGTGTGTGTATGTGTGTGTGTGAAGGGCGGACAGCCAGCCAGTCAGCTAGTCTACCGGGCCATGATAGTCCTGATGGTAATTGTGCGCGTCAAGACCCATCGGTGGTGCAGGGAACGAGGGCAGAGGTCTTGAGAAATTGTCGGGGCCACTGAGGGGATAAATTCTGACGGCTCCCCCAGAAGGGCATGTGCCAGGCAATCTAATACGTTTACTTGATACCTTGCTGTTATATTGGATTGGGACGACTCCCGTCGGTGCCGTGGTTGCGCTGGAAGGGTTGCGCACACGGGGTGGCGGGCGGAACACCCTTGAGACAGCTTTTGCTTCGCCCCAAGGCAAATCGCCGCCGCCGCCGCTGATGTCTTTTTCGGTGTCACTGTATCATGTTGACATCCTGGGAAATCATCGTTCTCCCATCGGGGATAACGGCTTGACGGCTTGCTGTGATCCCCCCCCTGATGTGACGCCTAATGGCTGCAGGGGATAGTTGGTGTTCGCTGATTCGTGCTGGTATTTATGACCTGTTACTGCGTGTAGGGCGTCAATAATTTTGTTTGCATTCACCGCCCCCCTGGCGTGGCGTGGGCCTGCACAGACCTTGGAGGGTGCTTGCGCTGAATGACGACGCGGGGGTTTTAAATTGCCCTGTCAGGCATTTGGTTCGTTTTTTTTTTTTGTTGCTTCGGGCGGTTTGGCTGTTTTACGCTTGACGGCTTTACGCAAATGCGTGTGCGAAGACGATGGGGGCGTGGGTGGAGGTGGTGGGGGAGGATTTGGGGGTAATTTCGCACTCAACTGAGTGATACAATTCGTTCGGCCAGGGATACGCCGCGCGTCGTGTCTGCTGATTGACGTTGAATTATCCTCATGGCGGTGTAAGGGATTTCTGGTTCTTTCTTTATTTCTTGGCATTTGCCGGGGACCTGGGGAGTGCTTGCTTTGAATGGCCTTAAAGAGCGCTTTGCGGCAGGAATGGCAAGGTGTGTAATGGATTTTGTTGATTGTATCACTCCGACGGGGGTTTCGCTGGAGTAGCAACTTCAATTCACTGTGCGCTTACTGTGAGGCACCCCTGTGCTCGGGATTCTTGGTGCGACAAGGTTTTGTTAGAGTTGCAAGTAATGCGACGATGTTCAAGGGACAGTTTGATTCTGCCACTTTGGCTTATTTCAAGGATTCACAAAAAATAACGTCAGTAGTTCGGAATGAATCCCAATGATTGCGTCAGATAATCGAACGCCCTTAACTTTAAACTGATGGTCATCTCATTCTAAGGACAAAATCATTTCAGTTTAATAGAGGAGTCCTGTTCTACTCTATGGTGCAGAGCATGGACAGTCTGAAGCATGGACAAAACTTCTGCGTTAAATCGTTGCTCCTGTGTCTGCTGGAGAGGCTTGTTAGCTCAGACTCAGGTTCACCCTGGACTGTAGCGCCAGAAGAAGAATAATAAGAAGAGGAAGCTCTATTTCGTTTGATTGACTGCAATTTCGAACGCCTTCCGCAGCTTCAACACGCGAAAAATTAGTCGCGAGACATTGACAATGTGAACAACTTTAGACGCAATCAACGAGTAGGAAAATCATGGGACCAACAATTTCAGGTTTTGGAAATCCACAAGAAGAAAGTATTGGACCAGCTAGCCTCAAGAAGTTAGTTCACAAATGGATCGTCTTCGTGTTTAAGACACTTGTTGAATAGTGATATGCTTATTTAACCACAGAGAAAGTGTTGTAAACTTTGTTGCCAATGCAGCATCCGACTCAGCAAATTAGACCGAGTATTCAAACTAGTTTGGGTCTGGGAAACCAGTCATTCTGTTTCAGTTGAAAAAAAATCAACTTAAAATACCCAACACCCCAGTGTTTTTTTCAAAAATTTCGAAAAATCACTAGACTCGCACGGATCAAGGATGAAATCTGGAGTGGGGCGTCTTTGGACCCCCACAAGGATTTCTGCACCAAAGCGGTCGAATTCTGCAGTGTTTCAAGCGGAAAGCCACGCCATCGAGATGTGCGCCAGACAAAACCTCCACAAAGGCATTAAGGACACTAATATACCGATATTCTCAGACAATCAAGCAGCACTAAGGGCACTCTCGTCTAACCTGTTGGACTCCAAAACAGTCCAATGTTGCTATACTTGGATGCGGTCCATGGACGCAGGGGGATTGCAGGCAGCAGATCCGCAGATGAGCTCGCGAGGGCTGGCTCGATGCTTCGAAACCAGAAATAAATGAGTAAAGAGATATTCAACTTCTTCCTCTCTTGCCCTTTAATTTTATTTGACAGCGTTTTTTATAGGTTTTTTTTCGTCCCGTGTCTGTGAATACGTGTGAGCTCTTGCGAACAGGTGGCCAACAACTGATACCCTTCCCCAATCGTAGTGTGGGGTGAATAAGAGTTCGAATTTTAAAAATTTGATCGAGTTGATTTGCCAGTCATGGCATAATTAATAATTTATATTTATATGCTTAACCTATATATTACTCTGAAGAATTAAATTGATGCAAAGTAGCATTACATTTTTAAATATGAGTCATCTTTTGAACACCCTCTGAACAATATAGTATGATAATAGTATGGGTGGCACTACAGCACGTAGAGGGCCAGGGCCTAGCTTCTCAGCAACTACTCGTGTTGTGCGTGCTATTCTTCTATCACGAATGGTCCTGTAGGTCCCAAGGCCAATTTTGTGAAGCTTTTTCTAGACAGTTATACTCTTTGAGCATTGTCAGTGACTCAAAAGAGGTGGGCCGGGAAAAGTATTGTCGTACCAGAAATCGAACCTAGACAGGTAGGTCCAAGTGTGTACCCACAACGCCACGGGCCACCACACAATATATACACGTAATTATACATCGCGGCATCTGCGCATGTTGTTGAAAAATCCGCGAAGTTTCTGCCATTTTCGTGGTAGTCTTGTAAAAGGATGTGTGAAATCCAAAGGACTCCACTACACTCTAATGTTTTACGACCTACACTTCAAAAATGATTTGGAGCGGAAAAAAAAAACTTTGAACGTTCCTACTGTCTGAAAAATTTACATTGCTTTGGACGTTAATAATACAATTGATTCGTGGAAAAAGCACGCAGGAGTCATAGATCATAATTGATGCACATAGCATCCCTTTTACTATCTATTGCACTGGCCCTTCTTCGTCATAGTCCAACGCATAACAAAGGTGCGACGAATTTGGCCGAGATCGTGTGATGCTTTACAGGTAGCGCCCGGCATAGATATTGGAGACCTTAAAATTAACCGATCGAATATAGTGGTATAACGTATATCTTCCTATTACTGAATAATCGCCTAGCACCAAATAATTGAGATTACAGAGGCTCCGTCTTGGCTTGAGAACAATATGGAATCTGCAACGGAATATAGCCACACGTTCGGCCAGTCTGACTGGAATTCTCCATCGATGGTCCACTACGTTCCATCGTTGGAAGCTTGTTGGCTGCTAGTGGTGAATGAATAAACCTAAAAGTAGTCTCCTCGGCGGCACAATGGATGTCTTAAGTCACCTCTAACTGGCTATGCCATCAATCGCAAATGGCCTGGGAAATCTCGCAAAGAATATCTGTTGTACTACTGTACTGTAGTCCTTTTAAGCAAATCATTGCTATATTTAACTACTCCCAGGCTCCTTAAGTCGCCGAAGTTATTCCATTCAGTTAGTGGCATAATAGCCCTAAGTAGGGCTCCACAGTCAGCCATCTACAAACAGTCTTCTTAGACTTCTTAGCCCAATAACTGGATAATTATTGGAGACCTAGTTGCATTCCACTACGCATCATCGACACCACGCTTCCTTTCAACGATGATAGCTTCTTCTTAGCACATGAGGCAGCACATGACAGACAACATGTCATTTCTTCTCAAACCAGGAAGCTGGTAATAGCAATAGCATGCATGCGCACGGCATCGACAATCAAGTGCTGTCAAGGAATTCCTCGCCTCCATTACCGCACAGATCGCACTGCATGACAGAGTTATTTTCTACAAATAAGCACCCAGGACAGTACACAGTTACTGAAATACCATTACCGCTAGCATCCCATTCGACATCAACACAGTTTACTGCCCAAACAGAATTAGCCACAAAACGCATTGCGAAACTGACATCTGCCGCTTCGAGGCCGGAAACCCGGTCAACGCAGAGTTCGCGAATCAATGAAATGAGGGCGGCTCAACTCGTGCCTAGCATCATCTCGTTTGGCAACAGTCGGACAATGCCGTTAACACAACCACGCGTCGCAAGAAGGTCAACAGAGCATCGTCGTGGAGAAATTCAGCACAATTCAGCCGAAGCGTAGGCAAGTGACAAGCAAACAAAATAGAAGAAACCGTTTAGCTGGAAAAAGATCTTGGCCAACGGTGGCGCGGTGGTGCAAGCAATGTGTACACACTCAGATATAGATCGAAGATAAAAGCACTTAGGTCCGCACGAACCCCGCACAACCCGGCTTGGTTTTCGCAACAAGTGCTGACTTCCGCCGAAAAATGTGTTTATTTTGCGCTCGCCTTTGAGCAGTCTTCCGACCGAAGGTCGCTCTTCGTTCAGATAAGTGCACGACGTCCAAATTGGACACAGACTTACGTCACGCCAGCCGTGTTAGGAGCGAACATTTCCTTTCGATTTTCTCTCACACTGAACAGCAGTCAACGCGCCACAGAGCCACACGTCATAATTCATTGGTTCGCACACGAAAGTGACAGTTAACCTGTTTTGACACAAGATCGCCAACATCAGCGCATGTTAATGCATTCCCTTCTCTTCCATTCGACGTCGCCCCCTCCCTTGCGACGGAACTCAGTTGACAAAGCAGCCAACTATGCGGCGAAACAATCAAAACATGTGACAGACAGGCAGGCCATTCCTACCGACAACTCCAAAGCCTGCCACACTTTGGCTAAAATCAAAACTCGTATCTCTCCGCGAATTACAAGCGCAAATATTTTGTCAACCCTGAGTGGCGATGATGGTCGTGACGATAGCGGCTAGATGCGCCTTGAAACACTTACCGCGATTATCTTATCTGCGTCCGGCTGCTTTGTATCCATAAAATGGGAGAAAAATTCCTCAGCTCACCTGCGTCTGTCTGTCGATTTGTCACTGCACTCAATAACAATCACCTTATTACGTCATCGATCAATTCGACGGCTCACCACGCGAAACCTGCGCCAGTTTGCGCGTCAAAACAACGACACTCCTCGCCGCCGTGACCTCCAGAGGCCGTACGATTTCTTATCACGAACGTGGTTGAATTCTTTCCCGAAGAAAACCACAAATATTTTGAAGAAAAAAAAAAACGCGAGAGGTTGTGAGTTTTTTTTTTGTTTAATTTGATCCGCGAGTGATCAGTAATATTCGCCGACGGTATATCGTAACGACTGACTGTGGCGCTGGCCGCGATGATGATCGCTGTGCCGTGAGTGACTACGATCGTGGATCAGTCTCTTGGCTGTGTAGTTACCGTTCCGTGACGTCATGAATAAACTCTCTTCGGTGGCAAATATTTTTTTTTGTTTGTTGCCGCTGTTGTTGTTGTTATTTTCGTTTTATGTTTGTTTCTCTCTATTTTACTGCCGCGCACTTGTTGTCTTTATTTTGATCACGTAGCGGGAACAACACTGGTGGGGTGGCAGGGGTGTGGGTGTGGAGTGGTTGACGGAGAGAGAGAAAAAAAAAACTGATAAGATTGGTATGCCGCAGCGGTGGTGTACTGTGACTAACTATGTGTCTGGTGGAGATGAGTTTATTTTTTTGGCTGAGTCAATGGAATTTTGTTTATTTTCTGAGAGGGTCTTATGTTTTTAGATGAAGAATCGCTGCCATTGGTAGAACCTAAATAATATTATAATCATTAGTCCAGGTAGGGTAATTATGAAGAACTTCTGTAGATTAAAGCAAGATCACTGACAATGTCTTCAGTGTACACGATACAACCGAGGTATCAGACGCCATTGGTGCCGATCTTTCTGAATGGCTGGGACCATATTTGAGAAGCTTGGCTTATTCAAAAAAAAAAAAATGCGTACTGAAGCGTGTTCTAAGCCGTGCCGAAAAGGCCTCCAGAGCTTTGGTGTGCTGTAAAAAAAAGTTCTGGGGTACAAATGGGGATTACAGCCTCTCATGGTCCACTGGCTACTTATATCAGTAGTCAGACCCATACTGCTGTTCGGAGCCGCGATTTTGTGAACTGCGCTCGATTAGAGCAGCACCTGCTAACCGCTGGATAGGATGGAGCCGATGCCATGCATTATTAGAGCGTTACCGCAGCAGCTCTGAACATACTCCTGAATCTGCCTCCGATAAAAAATAATCGGTACAAGGTGACGCAAAATGAATCATCATATCGGAAGATGTTGACATTTTTGCAACGTCAATCATATCATATTTGACTTTTGTGAACTAGACAACTGCAATATACAAAGATGTCAGTAAGAGAGCGCAATGTAGCAAGCAATGGACCATCTCAATAACGAAGTGGGCGATTTTGTATCGAAATCAATCACGAGCGACGCGACGAGGAGCGGTTACGTCAATAAGCAAATTCTTTATTTTCTGGCATACTGAACAGCGTGTGATACACGAAGAGCCATTACATCCACACAAAGCCAGTATGTGGTATGGCGTTGACGTGGGAGGAAAAATTCGCAGTCTCTTCGAAGAATCTATGGCCCAGCGAAGCTAGGTGCTGATTTTGGAGAGCTGGGCAGTGGCAGAGCAGATGTTGTTCCTCGTCGCCGCAGCTCTGGCAAAGATCGCTGGATTCCACCGCATTGTTCCGATGGGATAGTGTCCTGTGATCACTCCGATGAGACGGATCGATTTACTGTCTAACGCCAAAAGCTTCTTTGTTTTGCCGATATCAAGCTCTGGTCACGTTGATCTTGTCGTGTGACAGTCATTTCTTGCGAGCCAAGACGAGATGGTTTCTTTCTGTATTGTGTCGCTTATGGTCCGCTTCGCTAATGTCCATTTCAGACCCTTGTCTGGCCAATTCGTCAGCTCCCTCGTTCCCTGTGTGATTGGTGAATATGCGGTTTCAACAGGATAGTGCAACCGCACACACAGTTCGAGCCACAATGGTTATTGTGAAGGAAGCCTTTCCTAGTCCCGATTTTGCATGACCAACAAGATCGCCCGGCTACTTTAAGTCGCGGGTTTATGCCAAGGTGACCCTTAAGGAGAATATTCGACAGGAATCCGAACCGTTATCACCGGAGATCGTGCGGAGAGTCATGGAAAATACGATAAAACGGGCACAAATGTGTATCAACACTGGCGGCAGCCACTTGTCCGATATCATCTTTTCCACTTAACAGAAAAAATGTTAAAGGAATCACTCATATAATGCGAAAAACAAAATTGGATGATTAATTTTACGTGCACATAATTCCGACACCGAAGACACCGATCTCATGACCAGCATCCTCCCCAGATCAATTTGACACCACAGTCTGGATGGTTCTCTGCAATACTTTGCAGATGGATCGAGGTGGGAGATGTTATCTCTTAACGAGATGACCAAGTATTTTAGCATCCAATCAATCCAATCATGTGGGTGCCGAGACACTGTAACATTCCAGAGAATTGTGATGATGACGCACTCCCCAGAAAGGACGCAATGTCTGTACCCCATCTGTATACAGATCTGTCATCCATGCGAATCGCTAGCGCAAAACATCTACCGAAGCTTGGCGATTATGGCATTCCCTCGATCCTAAACGCTCACTTGGGAATGATGGCCGAATCTCAGAACATTCACTGGCGTTATAACAGGTCACTTCGCCCCTGGAACTCATGCCACTAGATTAGATCTCAGACACGAGGAGCACGAAGAAACTATTGTAGAAATTAATTTATTCAATAACTCGTATGTTTGTAAGCATTTATTGAAAGAAACCTTTCGTTCTCTATGAGCAATCTTAAATCACTTGTAAAGGGTGGTTACATTTTATGGGCCGATGTTGATTTTGAATAAAATACAAATTATTTAGGAAATTATTGTGATTTCTTTTTATTATGGTAATATTGGTATGGTTCAATTATGTGTGGAACAAAATACCGCCCAAATGGCCGCCACGACCTCGGCGGCGCACCTCCATTCGATGGTCCAAATTTTCGATGACGCTGGAGCATAATTGAGGTTCTATGCCCTTAATGTGCCGAATTATCTCATCCTTTAGCTCTGGAATTGTTACTGGCTTATCGACGTACACCTTTTCTTTCAAATAACCCCAAAGAAAAAAATCCAACGGTGTCAAATCACATGGTGTCAATCACGTGAGATAACACAGCCATTGAATTTGTCGCGCAAAAGAGCCATTGTTTCGTTAGCTGTGTAGCAAGTGGCACCGTCCTGTTGAAACCACATATCGTAGTACGAGCATGCACTGGTCTTTTCACATCTCCTACAGACCCGGTATGCTGAAATTTTTGCACGATTTTTCCGATTGTACCCACATTTGGACGATTAAATTGACCGCAAAAATCACGAAGTGCACGATATGCATTTGGATTTAAACGCCCATTTTCATAATAAGCCTGAATAACTTTAAGGCGTTGTTCGATTGTGTATATTTCCATGGTTCAAATTGACTTAGTCTGAAATTGAGAAATGTCAAATGAAATGCAGAAAAAACTTGACGTTTAGGTGTGGTTAACATTCAACATCGGCCCTTAAAACTTAAACACCCTTTATTAAATGCAACTGCTCTTTCAAGGTCGCCGACTCCACTAGGCTGTTCAAGACTGAGACTTCATTAAGTGGCTTTTCTTATATCTACAAAGCATACTAAGCTTTTGAGCACAGAATTTTATACAGGCTACTCTATTCTTACAGCGGCATGGGCTTGTGCATCCTGGGCTAAGTGGTTGATTGCTCTCAATCTAGTGAGGTACCAGCAACGAACCCAGTAATTGCTCGGGTTAAGTTGACATACAATCTGTACGTGGCGCCCTCTGGAGAGACTATACAACATGCGGCCCCCTGTACACGAGCTTAAATGAGGACCATGTCCTCCAGCTTGCGGAGTTTCCCGAGGGGGTCGATCATGGACCACGATCAGACCATGTGCAACCGATATACTTGCGGATGCCCTAGAATTCTACATTGCTGACATCCTCGTATGCCCGGAGGAGCGAAGAGACCTACCGGACGAGGCATTTAAAACGGCCATGGCGTTGTGGGTCTGTGCTTCGACTTCTACGCACTTGAACCTCAGCGTCTAGGTACGAATCCCAGTACTACAAAAATAAAAATAAGTGTTCACAGCTCGACCACTTTCGAGTAATTGACAATGCTCAGAGTATAACTGTCTAGAAAAAGCTTCTCAAACCTGGCCGTTCGGAGTCGGCATAAAACTGTAGGTCCCTTCCACTCGTGAGAGAACAATAGCACTCACAACACGGGTGGTTGCTGAGAAGCTAGGCCCTGGCCGTCTACGGCAAGCATGTCATGTGTGCGGGCCAAATTCTTCGAAAATTGTAGTCCAAATCCTCTTGTCTCTTGGCCGCATCTACTTTTTGTATCAAAAATTCAAAATTTAAAATTGAACATAGCTATGTCATTTCACAAAACTCGGAATTATTTAAATTTATTTTTTACTTTGATATTTTTTTGTTAAATAATTAATTTTTGAATTTTCTAAGAATTTTTTATTGAATAGAGTATAGCTGTGGAAAAGTGTTGCGGACTGCAAAAACAGCATGCCGACAGCTGCATCCGGACCACACCCAGTCGGCGTCAGTCATTGCTGGCCCTGTCAAAGGATCGCGCCAGCTGGAGAGGCTTGCTGGTTGAGGCCCAAGGGAAGTACTGAGCTGACTACTCTCTGGTGAATAAAACATGCCAAACATTACGCACTCATCTTAGTGTTTCAAACAAATTAAACCAACATCGATGGTCTAGTGTTGTTGTCCGTCACGTCGGTCCACCACCAGCTGAATGCTGTTTGTGAAGTTTATGTGCGACGCGAGGTTAATACGCCTCCAAAGCGAAGTTTAAGTCGTAACTGTTGATACTTGCGAATGATTGGAGAGCGGGCGAATCTGTTTTCACTCGTTAGCATGTCTTTCTCGTGGCTTCTTCTGCAAACGTCGTTAAAGCTTCCTTTATGACTTGTCGAGAACGCGTCCTGAATCAATCAGTGACATAGGTGAGGTCTCCCCCCCTCGCACTAACTCCGTAATGAAGCAGGGTGTCCATATCCCACTTGTGGCAACAGAAGATCTGCATACCGTCAGCCTTGTCGACCTTGATGTGGCTAGTTTGGCGAACCAAAGCCCCCTCAGTGCACATGCAAATGTTATTCACCTCCCGACACGTTCAGCTGGCCAAGCGAGTTTATCTCCGCCAGACAACCGTTCTCCCTGTCGATACATTTCATTTTGCAATCCTGCGTCACACTTCGATTCCTTTCGGTTCCAATCGTCCACGCATATCGGTTGCCCACTGGGCGACTTGTGTCATTGCCATAAACAGGTTCTCAGCGGACTGCTTCCGTAGCCATGTGGGTATCTAATTACATTTTTATTCGTATCTATTACTTTCCAGTGAATTTCCACACACGCACCGAATCGAATGGCTCGGTGCATACGGGTATCATTAACGTCCCGGCGTATCTGCCGGCTGAAGATAGTGCCACCTCAACACAGCCGCTTGGCAGAGCCAAACGAGTGACCGCCAGCTGGTGGCGGACCGTCAACTGTCAGCCGATGACCGTCTGCTGCTCCTCCACCCGCCGACCGCATTACGTATGCACACAAGCCCCGCCGGAGAACTAGAGACGGCTCACTGTTTCCAGTTTGTTATTGAAATTCAGTTATTCTCGTCACGTTTTTGCAGTTCGCCGTACATTTTGGACTCCGTGGAGGATTCGATCGATGACTCTGGCCTGACGGGCGATGATATGTGGTGGCAGACAAAGACAGAGCCTCCGACTGGACTTAGTGTTCATGGCTCTGGGGTGGTGGGCACTGCAGCGTTCGTGCTGGACTTCGCCCCGATGGCGTGGGCTAGTTAAGAGAGTGCCTCACTGATGTGGGAGAGCTGCGTGCTATCAGGGATCTTGACTTTCTCTTGCACATGACTGCCGTGATATCGATGCCCGTCAGATTTGTCGTTTGGTGATGAAAATTCCAAAGAACTAGCGATCTGACATTTGGGCTATTTTTTTTTTGGAAACGTGAACAGAATGACTAGAGAGCGTGCTCGTAAATAGACCCAAAGTGGAATCTGATTTGAAGAATATTGCTGACTTTGCATACCAGTGGCTTGCCATCACTCGCCAGAGCTTCAGTCTGGTCAGAGGTTCTTATGGTGTTCTATGATGTCGGCGAAAAGCACATGACATCCCTACTTTTATTTTTGGTTACGTCCAAGGATGTGGCGATCTTCGAAAGATACTAACAGCCCGAGCTATCAGCACGCACGATTCGCAAACCCAAATAAACGATTCCGGGAATACGCCTACGTACTAACCCACACCCTGCACTCATCTACCACTCTCCCCGCGGAACTGTCGTTGGCTATTAATTCGAAAAATTGCGTGCTCTGCATATTCCTCTTCTACCGCGCATTCTGAACAAAAGGATGAGCTATCGTGATCAAATCCGTGGAGCTATCTCCGATAACCTCCGTAGCCCGACAACAACTGCGCGAGATGCTAGTTGCAGTTCCCGTGAGCTCTTGATGTCCATGCTTCTATCGTGGGTATCAGTTTATGAGTCCATCTGCCTTTGATTGTGGTGTCCTCTCTGGCTTGCCACAGCGCCACAGATGTTGCCCTTTCTTCTGTCTTCAGGCGTCTTGTGCTGGCCTCAGAGTAATTTGCCGTTCGCCTTAGGCAGAGCCTTTGTATCTCGTTTGCGAGAATATCGATCGATAGGGATCATACCCGCAAATACGCAGGCTGCTTCGTTGCGCAGAGCCTGCATGCTGACGAAGGCTTCTTTGTTGTCTCCTTGGTGGTGAGAGCTCGTACCCAGGCCCTCCTATGTTCGGTAGCATTCCGGAAAGTGCTGTCTGCATCCTTGATGCCTTTTTGCTCCAATACTCGATGTGAGTCTTGAAGCTTAGATGGTTGTCGAGCATTACCCTCCGGACATCTCTTCTTAGCTGTCACCATCTGTACACAAGTTGGTTGAAGTCCTTCTTCGCTTGAATCCGGCGCTTTAAACGTGGGCATCTATGTTCGGGGGCATGGGCTTGTGTAGACAGGGAAAAGTAGCTGACTACACCCAAACTGGTAGGATGTCAGCGCGATTCCTGCTTGTGCATAATTCAAGTTGACATAAAGCCTTCTCGTGGAGCCCTCTGGATAGCCATCACAACAACCATTGTGTTGTGAACTTATGTATGCCTATTAACCCTCTGCCCGAGGGTTACAATAATGGGCCTGTCCTACCAGTTTGGAGGCTGTGCGTGATCAAAAATCACAAGCTCAGAACCAACAACCTGAATCAGATGCGGACGGATCTACTGTTGACGACCCCATCAAATGGAAAAAAGACAATGACTTTCGGTTATTCACGCGACATATGAGGTCCCTTAGCATACCACTATGTAGGTCGTATCAACCTGAACCAAAGCTGTGAACCTGATCAATCAACCATGAACCAGATTGATCACATTGCGATCGACGTCAGACACTCCCGAACGTTCCGAGTAGCCGATAGCGACATGGATCATTTGCTTGTTGTAATCAAGGTAAGGATGAGGATATTGAGAGCAATACGTAATCTTCTATACGTCATACTACGGTTTGACGTTGGAGAGCTACAATCGCAAATCGCAATCGACCGCTAGCAAATTTGCCCCGACCAAGTCTCCCAGAAACTCTCTGAAAGTTCGACCCTGCCTACACTCACAATAGATCAGGAATGAAAACGTTGTCAAGAAGCCATCATAAGAAACTGCCACTGATGTGCTGGGTTTTACGACACCACCAAAAAAAGGCCCATGGTTTGACGACGAGTGCACGCAGGCACATGCAGCCAAACAGGAGGTATACAAGACAACGCTGCATTGAACAACGAGAGCTGTTCGTGAGCTGTACGAATGGAAGAGAACCGACGCGGAAGTGTTAGGGCTGGATGGAGGTCCGAAAGTTTTACCAAAAGGTAAAACAGTTATCCGGAGGGTATAGACCTCGGACTGAAGACTGCACGGACCATAGTAGTCCATAGTAGAGTCGAAGTCGATGATAAGAATTTGGAAAATTCACTTCTGCAGATTAGTAAACGGCGATGACGACACAAATCCCGCTGTCAGGACGAGGATGAAGAAGAATTCCGTCCCCCCGACATAGACGAGGTTAAGGTAGCGATATCGCGAGAGAAGTCGGGCAAAAGTGCTGGAGAGGACAGAAGGTCCACGGAACCGTTTAAAGCAGCTGGAGATGATCTGGTTGGGCGCATGCACCAGCTCATCTGTAAGATATGGTCGGAAATATGGCGTCGTTTATTCGGGCCACAGGAAAGGAGTCCCATTTGATTGCGCCAACTATCGAGGGATCATTCTCCTTAACATAGCGTACAATATCCTCACTGTTGTTTTGTTTGAACACCTGAAACCATTTGTCAACAATCTGATAGGTCCTTATCAGTGAGGTTTCTGGCCGGGAAAGTCCACCATCGACCAAATCTTCACACTACGGCAGATCCTGGAAAAGACTCAAGAGATGCAGATCGACACCTACCACCTATTCGTCGATTTCAAGGCCGCATATGACAGCGTGCATAGAGACGAGCAATACAGAGCCGTGACTAGTTTTGACATTCCTGCCAAACTGGCCAGACTGAGCAGGATGACGATGGAAAACTCTCGCTGCTCCATCAAGGTGGGTAACGAACACTCCGAGACCTTCAATGTCAAAAAAAGGTTTTAGACAAGGCGACACGTGATTTAGTCAACATCATACTTGAGAAGATCGTGCGAAACTCAAACGTCAACCCCAGAGGCACGATCTTTCCAAAAGTCCTATCAACTGCTTGCTTACGCGGATGGCATTGACGTGATTGGACGAACACAGTGAGCCGTCAATGAGGCGCATGATGGCATTGAAGCGGAAGCGCTAAAATGGGTCTGGCAGTAAATCAAGTACATGCTGCCGTCACGGAAGGTCTCACGGTAGAAATATAATGCTGGACTGCTAGTGCAACCGTACAACCACCTTCTGTCCAAGCAGCAACATCCTTCCCCTCCTTCAAATCACGCTCGTCAGCATCTCCATTTCCTGGCATTCATCAAGCCCGCTTGAGCAGCACACGCAGCAATAGACCGTGAATCGAAATTAAATTTTCATGGCAACCGTTCATCGCGTTTCCTTGTGCAAACCAAAACATTTGTGCCAGACTGAGGGGTCACACTCCGAGTGCAACCCACCCTCCATTGCATCGCTGTATGTGCGACGAGGCGTTATCAAGTAAATAAAGAACTTCCGTCATTATGCTTTCAAATGTCACCCCTTTCAGTGCGATGATGTGGCTTTCATCAATGAATGTTTCCATTCACTAGTGCAGTCTCAGCGTTCATTCAAAAGGATTCCTCCTCCCACCCCTCCCTGCCCCATGCACACATAGCTGAAGTGTGACATTAAGAAATGTCTTCACCTTACAGTGAAGTGCCAACGGCACACATAATTGTGGTGTCCGTAATCCGGGGAGAGAGAAAACGAGGCAAAAATGGAAGGCTTCATCCTCGTCGCAGGATAATGCAGCTTATCAACAGGCTCGACCCCACATGCATCTTAAGCATGTGCAGCTGCAAATGAGAAGACTTCCCTCAAACCAGCGCCGGCCGCTCTAGATAAACAAAGGCCAGACGAGAAGCTTGTGTTTACACATATATCCCAGCCGCCGCCAGCGGACACAGAACCCACATGTGGGCGGTCTGGTGGCTGGTGGCTGGTGACTGGGCTAAGCCTCGATGCACTTTACTGCAGGACTCCCGAGTGCCAGGAGGGGAATGGGGATAGTTATTGCAGTTGGGAAACTTTGTCCTTACGTAAGGCTGCTGCAGTCGTCGTCTTTGTGGATGCGTTGGCTGTGTCGTCGTTGCCATCGTCGTCGTTGTCGCGAGCATTTGTCAAGTGAGATTCATTTTTAAGGCGAAATAACGCCAACAATAAGTGTCTTCATCATATTCGCCTCGGTGAAAGTTTGTAGACGCAGCAGGTCATGGGGTTGTGTCTCTGTTTGCCCGGAGGAGGAGGGGGCAAACACTTCCGGAAATGATGGCAAATTATTGAAGCGAGCACTGCTGCCTGCGCGAAGGAGCTTTAATCAAACGGCGTCGGGCGGGGCTCAACGGTGGGTGGGCGAATTCGAAAGCTTGTCTATTGAAAAACATTTACAAGAAGTTTCCGTAATATTCTTCAGAATATCGAGTCTTGAAGTTGGTAGTAGTTCGCAAGTAGTTTACAAGTTTGAATTGGGATGGCACTCAGCCCGGATGAGGGTACTCCATTGTGACAACACATGGAGGGACCTGAACGAGATGTGGCCAATCCCAGCGCCGCTCTCTCCCTACTCTCCGGTCTTGGGTGCGATGAGTGAGCGTGTCTGTAATTTAAATTATGCGCTCATCTTTCACGAGCTCAATATGGTTCAAGACGTTAATGAACTTTGCAACTGACACTAAATATGAATGCAAGCCTCGGAAGCTGCTATTATCTCGTTGAAACTTTTCTCATAAACCTTGTGTGCTGCCAGTTGAGCTGGGGCTGGCGACGAGGTCGGGATGATACTGCTGCTGGAACGGTTGATGAAGTGTTGCCTGGCGATAATGTCCTTTGCAAAGGTAGCAGCAGCCTGCTGGGAGATGAGTTCATCTAGTTGGCAAGGGAAGGCTTGAGGAGGACGAAAAAGAAGACAAAAGAGTGACCCAACTGAGGACAAAGAAGGAGTATGTAGCTTCGTTCAACAAGAGGTGGCATTTTTAGTTTACTGAGAAATATGACAATCTAAAGTTAATCCAAGCCTCTGAGTCATACGAAATGGTCGCCTAATAAGAGTAATATGGAACTCGGCACAGTGCATATGTTCTGCGGCAACCGGTAGTGTGGTACGTGCTATTGTTCATTCATGAGTGGAGACGGCCTATAATCTGCCCAACGAGATGAGTTTGAGCCGCTTTGTTGACCCTATAAGATCCTCGAAGGTATTCATGGTAAGGAAGTCGCCTATCCACTGTAAATCGTTCGACATGAAAGATAATAAGACAGCATTGAGTGTCCTGTATAAGGCCGATAGTGCCCAAGTGGATGAGGAGTGCTTGATGAGGAATACATCCATTGTATAGGGCATCTAATTTGTGATGAGCAGTAGAATGTTTTATTAAGTCCTCAGCTACTGAATGTGTATATCGGAGTGCTCTACTGATGCTAGAGCTGTCAGGGATTTTTAAATAAGTTGGCGCTTGGATTGCATAGAGCATTTTTTTTTTGACATCTTTGTTTGCCATTGACAAAAATCAAAAAGGACTCCGATCAAAATAGAGAAAAAAGGCGGTTCCGTGTTTTATTAAACTGTAGTAAACCTGATACGTGTCATATTTCATGGGGATAGTTATTGCATATCATATTGCGTCTGGCCCCAATTTCCAGACGTAATCTAGGCCGCACTGTCTGGGCGCTTGGGAACCAACCTTTTTAGTGATTCTCAAGAGCTTGGCAATGTACACGCGATCACCTGGTTGTCATTGCTTGCCAAGCGTGATTGGAAATATAGAATAGAGAACGTCTACTATCAAAGGTGACTGTTGTGTATTATTACCACAAAACCACTACTTTTTGGTCGGTAAAATCAATAAGACTGAGGACAGATCTGAAGTCAGACAGTCTTGCGATCGTAGAAGCACAACATATGTTGAATCCTATTTTCCCCCCAAAAAGTCCAAATGATGTCACAATGAAAGTTCACATGGACTTGGATTCGTTTTCGTTTCTTTATTTTGTTAGAATAAATGTATCGCTCCAAAAGGAAAACTACTTTGAAAAATGATTTTTTGTCGATTCAATTTTGAGAAAAAAAAACCATTAATGGAAGGCCCAGTTTCAGTGGCAGCCTGTACTCCATTTTTAGTTTAAACTTCAGTTCAGCTATTTATTCGGTTTCAAAGCTTCGTTTAAGCCTTGAACTGAGTTCAATTTGAAGTCGCTGTGTCGTGTTGCCTTTTTTATTTTCGGCATCTTGTGAAAAGTTTGTTGTTATTTTCTTGCACAGTTAGATTTATTTCGGTTTTTTTTTTGTCTGGTCAGAGTTAAGGGTGAAATTGTCTAAGGTTTGTGATGGCTGAAGATCAAAGTCTTTGTTTTGCGATAACAAGAAAAAACGCCCAAAAAACTCTTTAAACGACAATACATAGAAAAATTAATCGAAAACCGTTACTAATAGTTTCAGTATCTCAGGGTATTTTCACGAGTGACGGGATGAGTAATGCTAAGCTTTCCTGTAGGCTTGGCTAAAGATAGGGTCAATTTTTCAAAATTCAAACAGCTTGGAAGACTTGTAATCAGAAAGTCCGTGTTTAGTGCCAAGGCCAAGTTAACGGTTTTTAACTCACTATTTGTTCAAATTCTCGCGAATACAAGTTGCCGAGATGAGATTTCTTCATGCTATGGGAATCACTTACCGGGAAAGGGGAAAAAATACGGCAGTACGCGAGGAACTCAATGTTGTGCAGTTTTTTGGCTACACTTCGATGGTTTGGTCACGTGGCACGAATGTCCCCATCATCTCTACTTCCGAGGCGTATCTTAAATCCGATTCTGTCAGGTAGGCGGCCGCTTGGCAGACACAGGACGAGGTTGTTGGTCCAAGATAAGTGATGAGTCGATTGGCCTCGATATCTCTATTGCGTGGTTTACCCCCTCGATCCCTTTGGTGGATAATGCGGGTCAGAAGATGATGATGATGATCCTTACAAATTGTAGCCAATACAAAAGTGTTGCCATATTTTTTGTTTGATCTGTACGTAAACTAAAGTAATGGGTCTTGGTCAACAGATGTGTGGTGTAGAGCACGAGAAGGATTTTTATCATTAAATTATGATTTTTGCGTGTCTAGGGTGTGCCATATTTGGGACACTCGTATTTAGGGTAATCCATTCAGTGATCCGGATCTGAAAACCTGACATCGTTATCCGAGACTTGGTATTTGGTATTAGGATCCAGGTTCAACCCATTAATTCACCTCTTAAATTTTGCTAATTCGGAGTCGGCATAAAACTGAGCTATAAAAGGGACAACACGAGTGTTTCCTGTAAGTTTCCTCCTAAGTCCACCTTAGACTGCAGATCCACTAATATTGTTTCAATATTGATGACCTTACGTCATTTGGAAGTCATCTTGGTTTTCTGCCAAATGAGACAATAGCGACTATAGTAAAAACTAAATACTACGTTTTATTTGAAAACCAAAGGAAAGCACACAACTTCTGTGGGAAATGATAATATTTATGTATTAATCTAAAGAACACTCTCTGCGGCAAATGGAATGCCCGCTCAGCCGATTTCAGTGGTCGCATAATGTTAGAAGCCAACTAAAGTTGCCATTGTTCGATAAATCACATGTTTACGGTATTTGTCCGGCAATTAGGAAGGCAGCATTGTGCCTGGTCCGGTAGCCTGAATTTGTATATATACGGGAAAGAATGTCAATCTTTTTATGGGCTGCAACTCCGTTAGCCAGGCTTAGTCCTTGTGACTCTCTCGAAAATGAACACACACGGGTCTTAAGGCACAGCAACAACGAACGAATACGCATCGTCACAGCAGTCAAATTAAGTCAACCATGAAAAAGAGCATCTTCGGAAAAGATATGAAACTCCAAAAAACCAATTTAGTGACAACCCCACGGACGAGTGTGCATTTTCGAAGTCCCAAGAGTGAGTATCTCCGTGCTGTCGCGCTTATCACGAACCCGCCCACTTATTGCTCAACCCAAAAGTTTTTAATGTTCCTCCCTATGACCGCTTCGCTAACACGCCATTCTCAAGAAGTCACTGCATCCCACCACCTACTGCAGTCACTTCCAAGCAAAGCTAACAAAAAAAAAAAAACACTCACGAATTCTTTCCCAAAACACCAGAGCATTGTACTCCACGAACCGTGCTAGGAACCGCTCTATTGTCTGACAGGTGCTCCGGGGGACAAATCTCAACGGGACATTATCGTTGCCACGTAAGTTTCATAAACAAGAAAATCCCTCGCTTAGATTTTGCACGCCCCCTCCAAAGGCTGCACCACCCGCCAGGTTCCCCCCTTTCCACCGCCGCCCACTTCGGCTGAAATATGACCTCAGGAGTGGTTGCAATTAAGAATTAAACCCGTTTCCCCATGTGTGTGTGTGTGTGTGTGTGTGTGTGTGCAGCGCAGATACGTGTATAATGCTAAGAATCTCACTCAGAATTAAGAAACAACAATTTCAGAAGCATTTAATCCTTCACACACCCCACGCAGCAGCGAGACGTCCGATCCTGACATTCCCCACTTGCCAAGATAAGCCCTCCACCCCCCCCAGTTGTTGTGTGTTCCCTCAAGATTTACTGATGCAGCTGAGCAATTTAAATTACAGCACCAAACTTTAAATGGATTGTTTAAAAGTTCTGCGTACCGGATAAGAAGTTCACACTACCAGCGCCGCCATTAATGCCGCTCCCACCGCGCTGCCGCGCGCCACTAACGATCCCGTTCGCCCATTCGCCCGTGCGTCGTTCTCTTCATTATTACTTACATCCCGACCGCAGCACAGGTCTGTACTCTGTACAATTCGCGTGGCGTGTTACCCACCGCGGTGCCACACTCACACTCACACACATGCATACACCGGCTCTGACTTTGACTTGGGCTTCCTTTCATTCGTTCATTGTTCGTCCGTCTTGCCCTCACCCGCTGCCACCGCGCTCAAGTCATGTTCCTTGTTTATCGTTAGCTCTGCTGCACGTGAGCTGCATTTCCTGCACCCTGCTCCAGCCCCGTCTACCCCCTGCGAGGAGTTCTAATTGATTTTCTCCAAAATGTGCACCACCCCATTTATCTACATGAGTGGTATGCCCGTGCATATGGTGGGGGTTAGTGTGCCAGGTAGTAAGCCCCAAATTACTGCGGCACCACTGGCTCAACATGAACAACTTAAGCCCTCGCCACACACCAAGCCGCGGTCGGCAGAGAGCTGAGTGAGTGGGTGAGCCCGGAGTGCCGGTGCGGGTACACCTCAATTTTTGTCGGTGGCTGGCGGGAAAAAATCGTGTTGGTGACATTTTGATAAATTTTCAACTGGATTGCCTGATTGTTTGATAATCCCACCCAAGGGATGCCGGGTGGAGAGGGACAATTAATTCCCTTATGACGCCATCAGGGGTGTATCCTCGAGCCAGGGGAGCAGCAGTTTCTGTTGCAGAAGCAAACTAGTTCACGCTCTTAATTGCAAGTGATTACACTTGTGGGCCAGTGGGGGAAGGACAATTGTCGTCAATTGAAGGGAAAAAAAAACAAATGATGACGGGAGGGGGGAGGGGGTGATGGTGGAAATAAAGAACTGCCAAGTAAACACGAAACAATGAAAGTTATTGCTTCCACTCAATTTGACCGGTGTTTCTGTTGAGGGCAACCACTGTGGTGTTTGCAGTGCACAGCTTGGGTTACGATTCGTCCTTTCAACGGTGCCGGGTGATGATGGGGAGTGAAAGTGATGGAAGACAGTTTTTGCTCATTTTTTTAAAGGTTTGATGCTGTCATTTCGGTCGAGGGGGATGGTTAGGGGGGCGCTGCGATGGGGTGCTGTTGTTTGTTTCTCTGGGGAGATTGGGGGAGGCTTTCTTGCTCTCCTCAGCTGGAGTCTCAACCAACGAGAAACTCCTACAAACGCGTCTTCACATCACCCACCGCAAGTAAGACAAAGCCGCACGCTAAACGGGCTGCTGTTACAAATCACTCACGGCAGTAACCACAGTCAATTAAATGATGAAAGGGATTGAATGTGGAAAGACAAAGCTGGCCTATGAATGATTGAACACGAGAAATATTATCACCGCGTTGTGGGGCTGTGTTCATTCGGTGTTTTTGAATCGCATTCATCATTTCTACGATCTACCATGTCTTTGCATGGCTGCCATAGCAACTGGTTCTGGAAAAGATATGAACGGACTTTGAATACGAGCTTAAAGTGATGCTTTCCTCTTTTCAATATTTTAAATATTTATATATATTTTTTTCTCCTCCTTTTATTATAAAGTACAAACCATAAGTAATTAATAAATTATAATTCAATCATAAGATTTAGCATGTCACATATATTGTAAAATGATACAATTTTGACCACGTCACGTGAAATTCGCCGGGTCCCTATTGTTGAGCCGTCTAGTTGTAAGCCATTTGTATATAATAACTGATGAAATATAAAGCTACTAATCTAATCTGCTTTCCTCTTTTTCTTGGCATTACAGTTCGGTTGGGCTTGAGCCTATCCACCTGGTGCGATTGCTGGCAAAAATCAAACTTAGGCACTCAGAGCCTTAGACGAGGCACCAACCCACAATGGCACGAACGCCACAATAGCAAATTCTAATATCTGATTACTTAGTCAATCGTTGAAACTACTTGCAGGACCAGATGTAGAGGTCTGGCGGTCCTGTTGCAACAAATGAGTGGTGGCTCCTTGTCTTAGCTGAGCAACCGATTTCGCTGAAATTCAGTTCCCGGTGTAAATCGCGGTCAATGTTGAGTAGGGATAGCTCGGGCAGGCGTTGAAAATGAGCGCTCTCTAGTGCAACAAGACACCATCAAAACCAAATACATTCTCAGTGGAGTTTCAATGTTTGGGAATGTGACTCTAAAATTTTGATCTTCAAGAATGGGGTTTACTACCCCTCAATCGATTGGTCTTTTCTATACTTACTTACTTATCAGGCCGAAGAAGAAATCACACGACAGCGCATCCCCTTGCCGAAATCGAGTGCAAGTTTTAAACGGCTTGGAAATTCTTGAGCCGAACTGCACGGTGCATCGCGTATTTGTTAGCGTGGTGCGACACAACCGGATCAGTTTTCCCGCGATCCCGAATTCGGCCATCGCATCGAATAGCTCCTTGCGATGAATGCTGTCGTATGCGGCTTTGAAATCGATGAAAAGGTGGTGCGTATCGATTTGAAACTCACTGCTCTTCTCCAGGATTTGTCTTAGTGTGAAGATTTGGTTTACAGATGATCTGGTGCATGCTCCCCACCAGAACATCGCCACCGGCCTCGAAGAGCTCTGATGGTAGGCCATCGGAGCATGCTGCTTTGTTGTTCTTCAGCCTTTTAATGGCTGTTCCGACTTATTCAAAGCTAGGTGGGAGGACTACTTCATCGACTGGAGGACTTGATTCCCTATCACTCTCTCCTGGTCAGGCCCATTAAGCAGTTGTTGGAAGTGCTGCTCAAACACATCAACTATTCCCTGCGGGTCAGTGACAAGGCTACCCTCACGATTTCGAAGAGCCTGGGTGCCTTTCCTAAAGCCTGAAGCCAGGCTTTTGGCTTTTTTATAAAAGGCCCATATTTTTTGTCAATCCCTAGAATCTTCGATGTCCTTGAGCTGGGAGGTTGCGAGAGATCTTGTCTTCAGGCGTAGAAGCTTCTTCTCCTCCCGTCTTCTAGCCCGGTACTCATCTTGCGATGCTCTAGTTTTCCGTTGCAGTGCTTTTTGGTATGCCTCGTCGGTTGCACGTTTCTTCTCCTCACACTCGCCAACATTCCACGGGTTTCTTGTCGGGTGTGGTAGGTAGCCTAAGGTGGCTTCCGCTACCTCTTTGATGGCCGAGCGGGAATGCAACCACATCTCGTTGGCGTACCGGAGAGTCTCTCGCTTAATTGCTTTTCGTAGGCTTTGGCAATCTCCGTTGTGCTCCGGCGTCCAATGTCAAAACTCCTCTTTGTTGGCTGGTGCAGCTTTCTAACATGCCCTTTCTAATTGCCCCTCTGAATGCTCGCTCATCCAGGATATTTGACGCACGTCTTGCATCAATGAGCACTTGGTCAATTTGGTTGGCGGTTCGACCGTCCGGAGATCGCCACGTTGCCGTGTGGATTCTTGGTGCTACTTATGACCATATTACGTCCTCTCGCAAAGTCAGTGAGTCGGAAGCCGTTATCTTTTGCCGTGTCGTGGAGGCTGTGCTTTCCGATCACTCCGCCAAAGATGCTTTCCTTACCGATTTGGCAGTGATGTCTCCGAGCACGATTTTGACATCGTACTCCGGACAGGCTCCGGAGGCAACATACTAGTCCTCTTCACGAAGTCTTCAGGGGGCGCGTGCACATATAAGGCTGATGTTGTAGAATCTGCCTTCGATACGGATCACAGCCAGGCGATCACTTATCGGCTGAAAATCGATAACCTTCGACCTACATCGAATCCACATCCAAATACGTGCAACCTTTTGTGACAGCTGTAATATGTGTCGCACTCTTTCTTCTTCATTATTCCTTGTCCTATCTATAATCCTTTTTAGTAGTATAAGTCGATCAAAGATACAAATTGAACCCACTCATTACTGAGAATAGGCTTTAAATCATCTTTGTACACTTTCACAAATGCCTCTGCAGCATCCATCTTCTCTAGGTCATTTAGAAATCCAAGTCTCGAAGGTACAGCTTCGTATGCTGCAATCATTCAGTATGAGAAACACATAGTTGATCGATCACTGGGATAAAAGCGGATACTTTGAAGTTGTCTTTCGTTGACAGGTTTGCGTCTTGTGCTTTCATGTAATCGAGAGGATTCAACCTCACATTTGCTGCAACACGCTCCAGACTAATTGTACATATTGGTCAGTATGGCACACAGTATCGGACAAAACTAAAGCACCCCCTATGTACGAATACAAAATCTTTTCAAAAAAATATGAAAAAAAGCATACAAAATATTTGTCACCGAATACCTCTTGGTATGGTTGAGGATTCAGTTGCTAAATTAAACGAGGATCTGAGCTCAATTACGAAGTGGGCTGAAGAAAATGACCTCACGCTCAATCCGGACAAAACCAAAGTCACCCCATTTTCAAAACACCATCTCTCAAACTTTCCCCCCATAGAATTAAACTCTATTCCCGTTGAATATGTAACCTGTGTCAAGAATCTTGGTATAATGTGCAACAGTGAACTAACATGGACTGACCATATAGACAGTGTAGTGTCGAAAGTATATGCGTCTCTTAGAGGTCACACTAAATCTTGCAAAAGCACTCATAGTACGTCTCTTAACCTACGGCTTTGAATTGTTTGCAGACTGTGATAATTTGTCTCTGCAAAAATTGTTAAAATCAATCAACGCGACTGCACGGTATGTCGTTAACCTCCGAAGATTTGATCATGTCTCGCATCAACGTCGCATTCTTCTCGAATGTGAACTGGAAGCATTATTAAGCTCCATTGCTCATGCATTCTACACTTCAAAATCATTCACAGAAAATAACCTAACTATCTATATGAAAAATGAACTTTTTGTCGATCGAGTCGTAATATGACGTTAAAACTCTCTGTTCATACATGTTTAACATCGCGCAAGTATTTCTTCAGTCATGCCGCGCATCCTTGGAACCATTTACCTTCACAGGTACGGTCCAAGACCGAGTACAGAAAATTTTGTTCAGCATGTTTTACTTATCTGTCCAACATGAACTAACATAATTTCCAAAATTTACTTTTAAATTAGTTGCATGTAATTTTAATTTTACTATTGCAGGATTACGCCTTCATATTTAAAACTTAAAACATTCAAATCTATAAGTTGAAATGTATACATATCACTATCACGTTACTTATATAATGTTATATTTAAGACCTGTACTATTAAAAGAGTATAGCACTCTTAAGGTACAGCTATACTATCTAAACAATAAATTAAATGAAATAAAAATACACGAAAAAATACTCTACAAGTACCAAGTTAACTTGTGGGAGTGCTTCACTTTTGTCCGATGCTGTATGTCTTTAGCTGCTTCCTCGTATTTAGCAAAATCGTCTCTTGCAGAATCAGGAATCATTTTCGAGTCCTGCTACATCTTGTCTGTAGCATCGAATCGCTCCAAGAACTCGTTCCAAGAGTTAGCGAATAGAGCGGTTTCGAGACAATTCATATTTTGTAAAAGGTGAGATGCGATGTCTTTTTGCTCCTTATCAGAAGATATGCTGGTTAGAGCTCCTTCGATTTCAGAATAACCATCGACAATGGCTTTCGTATCCTCAGCTCGACAAGACCAACTAGTATCAAGCCTTTTTAAAAGTAAAATTGTCCGCTTTTTTTCTGCGATAATTTTTCAGTCAGAATGTGGTATCGTCCTGTACTTGTAACGTGTACAAGTTCTGAACGAAATCAAAGAATTGAGCAGCCGATCGGCAGGAGTTAGCAGCTGCCTTTCCAATTAATTGAGAGAATGACCACAACCTGGTACAATCCCAAGATAAGAGGCAGCGTTCCATTGTTAAATTTTTAAGGCCGATGTTGATTTTGAATAAAACACAAATTATTGTCATTTCTTTTTATTATGATAATATTGGTAAGGTTCAATTATGTATGGAACAAAATATCGGCCAAATGGCCGCCGCGACCTCGGCGGCACACCTCTATCCGATGGTCCAAATTTTCGATGACGCTGAAGCATAATTGAGGTTCTATGCCGTTAATGTGCCGAATTATCTCATCCTTTAGCTCTTGAATTGTTGCTGGCTTATAGACGTACACCTTTTCTTTCAAATAACCCCAAAGAAAAAAATCCAACGGTGTCAAATCTCATGATCTTGGCGGCCAATTGACATCGCCATCACGTGAGATAACACAGCTGTGTTAGCTGTGTGGCAAGTGGCACCGTCCTGTTGAAACCACATATCGTCCACATTCATATCTTCCAATTCGGGCCATAAAAAGTTCGTTATCATGTCACGATAGCGAACACCATTCACAGTAACTGCCTGACCGGCCTCATTTTGGAAAAAATACGGCCCGATGATGCCGCCAGCCCATAAACCGCATTGGTTTTTCGACAATCACTCTTGGATTATCATTCGCCCAAATGCGGCAATTCTGCTTATTGACGAATCCACTGAGGTGAAAATGTGCCTCATCACTGAAGATGATTTTCTTCGAAAATTGATCATCCACTGTTGCCATTTCTTGTCACCATTGACGACTCTTGAAATGGTCAAGAGGCTTTAGTTCTTGAGTCAATTGCACCTTGTAAGCGTGTAAATGCAAGTCTTTATGCATAATGTTCATCAACGTCGAGCGTGAGAGGTGCAATTGTTGGGCACGACGACGAGTTGAGGGGGACGGCTCTTCAGCCACACTATCGCGAACAGCAGCAATATTTTCTGCAGTACGAGCTGTACGAGCATGCACTGGTATTTTCACATCTCCTACAGACCCGGTTTGCTCAAATTTTTGCACGATTTTTCCGATTGGACGATTAAATTGACCGAAAAAATCACGAAGTGCACGATATGCATTATGATTTGAACGCCCATTTTCATAATACGCCTGAATAACTTTAACGCATTGCTCGATATCAAATTGAGTTAGTCTGAAATTGAGAAATGTCAAATGCAATGCAGAAAAATACTTGACGTTTAGGTGTGGTTCACATTCAACATCGGCCCTTAAAATTTTATTTACCACTCATGTCTGCAGCATTGTCATATAATTGGCAGCGGCTTTCGGTCACTGAAGCTTTCTCCACTGAGTTTGGTGTTTTGAGTAGACGTTAACTTAGACACATAAGAATATATTTCCTCCGTAGTTAGAGAAAAGCATATTGAAGTTCTAGTTCGAAGATGATGTCCATAGTCGTTGGTCCTGTGTTTGGAATTTTAAATATTTTCCTAAGTGGGGGCCCCATGTTTTGGGGATGCTCGGGACTGCATCTCCGTCAGTCCTCCTCTAAATCAAGCACCGACTACTTGAATGGGCAACATAATTTAAGGTGCATCAAGAAGCAAACTCTGGAGACTGGATTCATCAAAGGATTTGGGTTTCACAGAAATTCATGTGGATTGGCCGCCTAGATCGTGTATTTTTTTGTTTATGGTCCTCCGTATAATTGAGAGCTCAGAGGCAATATTGAACGAGAGTTGAATGGCCGTTCCGTCAATCGTGCCTTTTGTAAATCGACAAATACTTAAAAAACGCGCCATCCTCATCATCTGCCTGGGAAAAGCTCCAAACCAGATTGAGGCAAGCACTAACATGAGAGATGATTGCAGTCCACGAACTGATTCACCAATCCCCCCCCCCCTCATTGTACACGACGATCTTCTGCCAGCATCCCCCTCCCATCACCAGCAGACATTTCCACAACTTGGCAGCATCTTCATTTCAGCGCCCTAATCAATGTCCACCCCCATGTCATGTGTTATCTCGAAGCCCGCACCGGCTATCCCCAGCCGCACACGACAACGTGCCAACTTGGGATCATCGCATTGCCCTTTCGGTTAAGTGCACCTTAAAGCAGTGACAGCTGAAAGTCCATCGCAACACCAACAACCACTGCCGCCGCCGCCATTCATCATCACCAGATGTCGCCTGTTAATGGCAGATTCAGACGCACAATTCGCTGACAAATCCCACCGCCATGGCTTTAAGCAATAACATCCCTCAATGTCCTGCGCCTGAATGCACAGAAGCACAGAAGCACAGAAGCACAGAAGCACACACACACACACGAGTACACCACAGACCAGGGCAGGCCAGGACAGCACATCCGCCTCGCAACTTTTCTTATTGATGACCGTTAATGCCGTGGTGAGCCTGGCAACTTGTTTACTCAATTCACTTAATGCAAATGTTAATGACGATCATTATGGCGGCGTGATGAAGTTTCGCACTCTTGTTGCGGTCGATGGCGGCCGTAATATTCTCCCCCTGGGGGTAACGAGGGTTCTGAACTCGCAATCGATTGACACGACAATCACTTCTTAGGATTGCATGCAGCGCAATGCACTTACCACACTCCCACATGGAGGCAACAATGCGCTTCGTGTGTGTTGTCTGTGGGTCCTGAATGCGCTTTTCTGCGGGGGCGACGAGGGGGGGCTCGGCGGTGGCGAAGGTGGTGGCACTGTGGCTTGGCATCACCCTACTCTTGTGTGGCCTCCTCAAGATAATCAAGCGAACGGTGTGCTGCGGGGCTGCCGACTGCCGAATGACAACGACAAAGGGATGCACTTAAGTAATCACTTATTGGGTCAGCTCGGTAATATCCTTAATTGATTGCTGGGAATGGTTTGTACGGTTCAGTTGGTCTGGGATAATTGTGGTGAATGGCTTGGAGAGAGTGGATCAACATTCACGTGAATGAGGGGCGCGAGGGTGTTGCGAAGTGAAGTTGGTTGGAAATATCGCATGGCAACAGTTTGCAGTCTTCACTCGTGGAGATCAATGAATCGGCTTTTTTTTTCTTTAGCTCCGAACAGGAAACAGTCACGGTTTGGTTTAGAAGTCGGTGAAGCTCATCCCACAGATCAGAGTACCATGTTACCATAGGCGACCGCAAAGGCTACTATATCGAGAAGATTCGACACCCCATCTTGGACCAAAATTCTTTGAATGGCATGCGAGAAATTAACTAACTGCCCTTCCTCGTCGAAAGTGTAGAACTTAACTCAAACTGACGGCGCTAACCTCGTTCAGTATAACCCCTCGACGGACTCTGCTTAGACGTCACGTGTCTGTGTCCATCTTCAACAACAGCAACCTCTTCCTTTCATCCTACAATGACACACACACACAAGTGACGACAAAAGATCCCCCCACAGAATCACACATGCATGACCATACTCCGTACTCCCCCTCCCCCCCTTCCATTCCAAAATTAAAATCGAAAAGAACACAAAAGTAAGTTGAAAACTCCGATGAGGGATGGTGAACGTCCCGCCGCCGCCACCCTCAAAAACTATTCCACTTTATGTGGCACTTTAGCCACTCAGTCCTTCAAGTGAAGAACTTAAACATTTTTTCCCCTGATTTCCCATACCCCTCGTACCATCCACAATCTCACTCGGTCGTAGAGGGCATTCAGATGAGTGTTGTAAAATTAGCATAAAAGGAATGCTGGGCCCCGAAGGGACACTGGAGTTGAGGGTTTTCCATCATAAGGAGTATACTTGCGAGACCTAATGTCTGAGGGGAGGGAGTGCGAAGAGAGTGGCGACAGTAGTTTGTTCATCAGTCAAAAACGTGGCAAAAATGAATGAAACCTAATCCGAGCAATTGGCGAGTGGGACTTTTGCTTGGCATTAGTGGGACGGTGGGGATGAGGAGAGATTTTTGTTTGATTTGGTGAAAATGTACAGTCAGGTGGGAAGTATTGGAAATTCTATGTTTACAAATCGCTTGGGATAGCAAACCAATCGATTTATTTTGATTTCTGAAGCATCAGGTAGACTGAATTTAGGCTTCACTCCATTCGTCGTATTCAAATTCAGTCATTCAGTCATAAATATAAAATTCTATGTTCTATGTTCTTTAAAATATTCGAATATGCTATTTATTAATGTTCACATACTATTCTAATTTATTCTTAACCGATCTAGAACCAATATTTGCAACCTGGCCCCTCATTCAATGAATGACTTGATTGAGTAAACTTGAATCGCATGAAAAAAAATCCCTTGTGACGTCGTTGGCGACTGAGGAACTGATCTAGACAGCGGCGTACAGAGCCAGGGTAGGACTTGGAATAGAGGCGACGGCGGATGACACCTATCTTTTAGGGTTGACAGTGGCGCAAACATAATGTGCAAGGTTCGAGGTCGGATTCTATTAAAACAAGGACGTTTTCAAATGTGCACGCATAATGTGAGGTCCGTTAACAGAATATTTTACGGCCGTGGCATGACTCAAGTCAGGTGTCTACTAATGCATTAGGTTCCAAAGTAGTGGCACAGCACCGAAGGAGGAGGGTCTCAAGTCTCAGCCAATCTTCCATGGTGCGCCACGACTAGCCAGAGATCAAGCCAGTTGGAGAAGCAAGCTGGTTGAAGTTCAGATCCAGCTTAAAAAAGAAGCGAAGAGTCAGTAAGTTAAGTTAGTAAGTAAGTTAGCCTTACATTACAAGGTGGGCAATTAAGAATATGTGTAATCTCTGTACTCTAGTAAGCTTTTCTGAGTAAGTTCTATGTTCTATGTTTTTCTGAGAGAGTACAATTTTCCAAAGTGAAAAATTGAGTACAGCAAAATATCTCTTCTTCTTATTTATAGTAACTACTTCCAAGCTTAGTGCTCAGTTCAGTTGCAAAAAAAAACGACCCATGCTATGTTTCTATTTACAAGCACCGTGGTACTTCTATGTCACAAGGACTCGTAGCCATTTCGATAGAATTTTAGATGGATATATTGCACCTTGTCTCAACTCGTTCTATGTTCTATGTTTCCTTCTATGTTCTTAAGTAAAATGTTTCCTATTGAACAGTAGATGTTCTAGCTTCTCGTAGTTTAATTCATACTCACTATTGCAAGCGTTGGCCTTACTTCGCACAACTCACTTATGCTATGTTTTCTTAACAGTCACCTTGAGACTTCTGTGTCACACGAACTCACACCACACTCCGATAGTATGGATTTTAGGTGCATAAATTAAACATTCTCTCAACTCGTTTTATGTTCTATGTTTTGGTTTTCTGTTTTAAAGTGAAATTGTTCATATTGACTTGTAGATGTTCTACTTCATCGTAGTTTTATTTATTGTAACTATTGTGAAGCGTTGACCTAACTTCGCAAGAAATGACTTATGCTATGTTTTTTTCTTACAATCACCGTAGGACTTTTTTGTTACCCGGACTCACACCACACTCCAATACAATTCATTTCAGGCGCATAAATTAAACCCAATCATAAGTCATTCTATGTGCTATGTTTTGAAAATGTCAAATAATCCCATCTCACCTATCACACCATATCTTTGAACAAGTATTCATAGCTCCCTGCTGTTCCCCTTCCAGAAGCTCTTCCTTTGTCGGCATCCCAGTGGCCGTGCAAAAACGTTCATCACTCACTGTTACCATGTTAATGGCTGTGGGCACACTTCAGTGTCAGGCTCATAATTTTATTTTCTGAACTCAACCACAACCGTCGCCGTCGCCGTCGCCTCCGTGTGGATGTGTGACAACTCTTAAGCACTCGCTAGAACCGACACCATCTCATCCGAGCGTCGAATTCAAACCCAAACCACAGTCTCGGCTCTCGACTGTAATACCCCCGATGAGGGTTGAAAAACTTTTACATCTGGCCAAAGTTATTTTTTGAGGTTTTTCTTCGGGACACTTGAGCCGGTCGACCATTGCCGTTTGACTCTCTCCATCGTCCGTTGAAAAAAAGAAGAGTGGACCAAAAAAAAAACATCGCCACAACATACTTGACCAATTGAGACAAGCCATACAACTAGGCAATTTTCGTCCCCACACCTCTGCCGCACCGAAATCACCGACCCGGCAAGTCCAGGACCTTTTAAGGCGCCGCCGAGGAGAAGGCAAGGGAGGACAAGAAAAAAATAGAAAAAAAGAGAAACTCCCAAAAGAAAATATTCATAGTGAGCAGCGGCGGTAGAGGGATGATATTTGTTGAGATTGCGGTTGTTACTATGTCCCGCAACTTTGCCATGTTCATTTAAGTTAAACTTTTGGTTCTTTTTCCGTTTCGTTGCTGTTGCTGTACTCGTGTGGCCTATCGTCCCTAGCCTGGCTGCTGAGTGAATGCAAATGGAGTAAACTGTTTGGAAAAATTGTCAGGACGAGCCGGAGGAGCAGATGATGGAGAAGAAGCGAAAAAATTTATCAAGAGAAAATCTAGTCGAAGTGTTCTGTTTCGCCCGCTGGAGGATGATATATAGGAGACAAAAGTTTTGACAGCCATTTTGGTTTCTCCTGCGAGTGGTGTGGTTTTTTTTTCCTTTTTTTTCTTCTTCTCATTTTTGCTTGCGGTTGCTGAGATAAATTAAACCATTAAGGATGGAGTGGGGACGAGGTAGGTGGCATAGTAGCACCCGCACTGGATGTGGGCTAGTCCGTGTCTCCATTTCCGTGACATTTGCGGGCAATCTAATCATGGAACAAGGCGACGACAAGTGGACAAGTGTCGTTGAAAAGTTTCGCTTTAATCTGCTCGAGTGTTTACGGTCGAGGGTCTGGCTGCGCGAGGGGACGTCCTGTCAGTTTAGTGATAACGAATGTCAGCGATGGCGTGGATAAGAGTTATGTTGACCACAAGTAGTTTATGATATGGCGGAGCTTTGTTTTTCTGTCACTTTGGTCACTCTCCGTTCGCTGTGGGATTTCGTTTTGATTTTTGGTTGTATCCGGCTTGTGTGGGCTGACGGGTGACCTTGAATTTGGTTACTGTCGTCCTTTCAACTCGTCATTGTTGTGACACGGTACGCGGATGTATCGTCGAGGGGTATCAGTTGAGCTCCTTCCGGGGAAGTGATTCTGAGAGTTTCTTGAACTCGAGAATTAGGTATAGTGCGGTGAAGCACCACTTCTCTGATGTCGAAGAGACCAGTTGCTAAATGATCAAAAATAGAATAAGATTTGTGTTAACCAACAATGTGTTAACCAACAATAGAATAAGATTTGTGTTAACCAACAATTCAGAGTTGATAGACTGTGCGGCGTAGCTGAAAACAACGACAAACTTTCAAATAAATAAATAAAACTTGTTTCATTATCATTAACACACGGTCTTCTGTTTCCCTTCAATAGGCGTCTTATTTCCCGTGAATGTTGGAGCTTCTGAGGCGGACCAGTTAAGCATCTTTTGCAGCAATAATTCGTGTTGTGCGTGCTGTTGTTCCTCCGTGAGTGGATGAGACTTACACTTTCATACCTACTCTACTTCTCAGGTCTGCGACGCCTGGAGGGTTTGCACCAGAGTTGATGCTGCCTTCCATTGTCGGCGGTCCCGAGAGATTTGCTTCCAGGCCTTAGGACCATGTTGGGGTCCACGATGGCTTGGTCTTTATACCGACTACTCCTTCTCGAACTATGAGACTCGAAGTCGATGACGCTTGTAGCTGGAGCATTGGTGTCCATGCGCTTGATGTGACCAATGCAATCGACGGGTTCTTGCTTTTCGGACTACATCCACATCCTTTCAGCTCGTAGAGTTTACGGTTGTGCGTCCATTCACCTTCTTCGCAGACAGGACATTATAACCGCCGCAGAAGTTTCCGTTCGAAGTCACCAAGTATAAGCTCTGTTGTTTTGCTTATCGTCCAGATTTCTGGTTCTACAGTCGGACTGGCGAAATAAGAGCCAATCCCAAGTCGCACCAGATTCCAGGTTAGGTTAGGTGAGCCGGTAGACGCATGAGTCATGTCTTACTTAGGTCCTAATGCATTCGTTGTGATGCTTTACACCTTCCTCGCAGCATTCATGTGAGTGGTGTTGCACAGCCAGCCAGAATTGCTCAGCCAGCCAGGTCTTGGAAGAAAGGTTCTCGCAGTCAACTGGCAGAGACTGTTGCAATGGCAAAGGTAGTGCGGATTATCCTCTTTTTCCTCTCCGTCGCTCCAGCTTCTGCATTTGAAGTCGTGCTTTAGTCGATTAGTGATTAGTGCAATTAGTGATCCAACTAAAATTGCGAGCAACTATACGTCACACTGATGGAGTTTGTCGGTTTTTGCACTGCTTAACGTGGGCCACAGCATCCGAGTGGTCTTGGAGGTGGTTAGAGAGCTCCACTTTTTTTTTTGCTAAGTCTGTAATTGTGTCATCCACATTTTTCGTGACATCGTTGCCTGGGATGGGTCGGTTTCAGTCACTTTCCTGGCACGTTCATCCCCCGCCTCATGTTCCTATAACCCCCGGGAGCCAGCATTGAATAATCGAGTCTTGTGTGCTATGTTACTTAAACTCTTCGAAAGACCATGTTACCAGCTTGGACTAGATTTCTGTTACCGAGATTGCTTCAATGGCCGCTTGATTGTCAATTAGGATGGTAATATCATTTTGGCAGCTTGCTTGACTGTCAGGACCTCTGCTCGAAAAACATTGCCATAATCAGGCATTCTGATGAAGCAGCCTTGTCTGAAGGCTATTTAGAGAAAGTTGTCAGATTGTTAGCTGCCGTTGCGCTACTCTGACTTGGCTGGCCCATTGTTTCACCTCCGGGGAATGCACTGGCGCATGGCGCGGCAACGATACCATTGGAGAGGGGGGGGTCGGGTTCATAGACATAGCCTTGACATCCTCACTCCTCGATGATTTGTCTACTGGTGGGACTGCTCCACACACGTGCATAACTGGTTCAGTTCAATCAGGAGCTGGCGGGGTCCCATCAGTACTCCAGCACAACTGACTTTCTGCGGAGCAGTCTTTGGGCAGTCACCTAATTGATGGTCCGTACCCGCAGACGTTTTCTTCGTAATTAATCCTCCGGCGGTCAGCAAGTTCGTGGTTCATACCCTTGGATAAATCCTCTAGAAAGTTAAGTACTCTTTGGGGCCTAGATGCCAAGGGCGATTCTTCATCGGATCTACCCTAGTGTAGAGTCATTCGGGGAGTTCAGGTTTGTCCCGCTGTAAGCAAACGCCTTTACTACCTTGGGCGCCATATTCGCCGAACCCATTTTCGCAACCATTGCTCCTCGTGCAGAAAGTCAAGGCAGTGGCCTTAGCTCGTCGGTCATCTGAATCCCCGGCAACTTAGTTCCCACAAGTCATGGCAATATGGCAGTAGACAGAGACTCCTTTACTACCTCAAAAATATAGCTTTCGATGCCGATGTTTTGTCCCAGATGGCGTGTGACGGAGGGATTCTTGCTCGACAACGTATACTTCGTTTTGTCCTCACGGACCTTGAGACCAGCTCGTTTCGCCTGTTCTTCAATCTCCGTGAAAATCTCCAACACGGCAGTAGAATGTCGTTGAGAATGCGCGACGATGTCCACGTCATCTACGTAACCCAACGGTTGGACAGACCTCCAAATGGGAGTGCCTCCCGTGGCTACAGCTGCCCTCCACTATCTTCTCCAGTACCAGATTAAGAATAAGAAGAAGTCACACAACAATGCGTGTCCATGTCGAGATCCGTTTCAGGTTTCGAAGGTTTCGGAAGTTCTTGAATCGATCTGTTAGCTTGGTGCGACACAATCGGATGAGTTTTCACGCGATCCCGAATCTGGCCATCGCATCGAATAGTTCTTTGTTATGAGCACTTTCGCATGCTATTTTAAAATTGATTAAAAGGTGATGCGTGTCGATCTGTCACTCGTTTGTTTCGGTTGTCCACAAAGTCCTTTCAATTGCCCGCTGGAAACTGGGCCTACGTCCTCTGGAAACGGTGGAAGTGTTCGTGTCTCACATCTTCATAGACGAAGAAAAGACTTATGTGTCCGTCAGGAATTGAGATGGCCAGAGTCGAATATTCATGGATCCACTCATCATCCGCCATGTTGGCCAACAGTCCTCTTATGTCATGAAGCTCATGCTCACGCTCACGATGGTTATTACCACTTTTCGTAGCCTCTCCGATTTGGAGCACTACTGTCCGTCAGAAGCTGTGGCCTCCTCAAGTAGTGTGCTACGCTTTTGGGTACATTCCATATTTGCAACTATTCCCCTTCGCATTGCCACGGCCACCTGATCTCTCGCATCAGAGGACTGTGAAACCATCGACAGGAGCACGGAGTAAGAACCCATCAGCGTCGGCAAATTGTGTGGCCTTTGTCCATAATAACTGAACCACCATCGCCAGCTCTCTCCCTCTGCCAAGGTTCAAGCTTCACATCATCTTGACATGCACTAACCAACATTAGTGCCGCGCTCCCCCCACCAGCCGGCAGCAAATGACATCACTGTCATGAATTTGAAATACATTCGCTGCAAGTGCTGCCAAGTGTTATTTCCATTATAACCACTTGACTTAATGTGCACATCCTGTCTTGGTGTCCTCGTCCGTCACTCCGTGCAGGGTGCAGTTAAGGAACAGAGCAGCGCTGCTGCTGCTCCTCCTCCCTCCATCCTCCTCGACGGATTGACATTCGCGCCTTCAGCAGCAGCAGCAGCAGCAGGGTGCAAGGAACACTATCCAAGCGTGTAAGCAGTAATGCAGTCTACTGAATTTGTTTTGCGTACCCTCGGGCATTTTAGGTCGTATAAGCATTTCTCATCTCGCTTCACTCACCTCCTGTTGTCTTGCGAAAAACACCGCGCCAGGGCGAGAAGCATCAAGCAGAGCACAAGCCAAGGAAAATCATTCGCAAGGCGCACCGGGTTTTAGCACGTTTTTTTTCCTTCTCTTGCGCCCTCTCGCAGAACAACAGTGCACAACCGGAAGACCAGGACGTGCACACGCAAAAAAAAAAAAAAGCAAAGAAACGGTAGCAAGAGGCGAGGAAATACATTTTCGGATGTGCATAGTGCAGATACACGCTACTTTAGATACATCCGCTATTTATCATTGTTTTTCGCACCTTAATGCTTCGTGTATCCACTTGACATTGTCTAACGTTGGGACGACGCGACGCCTGAGATGGGCGACGAGCGACCGACGACAAACAACTAGGTCTGACTTGCTGAGAAATTTATGGGTCCTGGGTTATTAACTATTGTCCGCGACGTCGGAGTGGTGGTGTGTCGGGGTGTCGGCGGCGAAAGTGTGAAATAATTTAAAATTCCAAAGGACTTAATGAAATTTCCTGTAATTGGTTTTTTGAGTGACAGACGTTGGCTATGGCGACAGTGAAGGTGTGTAGGTGACATGGTTCTGTGCGGAAGTCGTCGGGCGCTGTCGAGCAGAAAATTGCCGCACACTTCGTGTGTGTGTGTGTGCGAATACGTTCGAATGATCCTCTTCGAATGGGTGGAGGGGGGGGGTGGAGGAGAGTCGTCGCTTTAGACGACGGAATCCAGCCGGAACTGGTGATTGCTTTCGAATGAGTTTTTCTGTCCTTGATGGCGCTTCGGGAGCCGACAGCTGAATTGTGGAATGAATGATATCTTGGCGGCGAGGTTAAGACTTTGTGCATTGTTTGGAACTGTTTCCGGATGAAGTCGTATCTGTCGGGGAGGAAGTGGGGTCCACTCTGTGGTACACACGTGAGACGATGTGATTTATGCTGCTGCCTCTGACTGACTTTGGGTTGGAAATGGGTCTCATTTTGCCACATAGTTGTTATTTGGTGGGACTCTGAGGTCTTCGTGGATTGGTAATGATATTGGAGTAGGTGGAGCTGATGTGAGTGTTAAACTCGGATCTGCTTGTTATGACGAAATGAATTTAGTGCGCCTAGAAGTCACTGTCGAGGGCATCGGACATCCCTACTGGCGCCTAAATTTATGCCACGACGGCCACAATTCCGATCACTCAAAACCCCTTAGCCTGGTACAGTTGTCTAACCAATTTTAAGGCAGGGTTGGTATTTTGTTGCACATCAAAGCATTGGGATGCCTTTGAAAAAATTCCAACCTTCAATCATGTAGCAACAAAAGTCAGCTGGCGCTCATCGTATTGAGAGTGCGCCAAATGCAACTTTAGGCATCAACATCTAAGAGCACAGACCAAGTCTAAGTTAAGTATGCACCTGGTGACTTGTCTAATTCCCTCAGTCAGTGAATGCATAAACCACCAAGAAGCCAAGGCCGGTTGCTTAAAGTTTCCATTTAAAAATGCCGCACATAACAGCTGGCCAGATAAGGACGATAGGAAAAGAAATGTAAATAAAAAAACAACGGTGTGAGAGGCAAGATCGATTGAGGTTTTATTTTCAAGCTACATTCATGCTAAGAATAGCACATCATTCAAATGACTACATTGGCTTCGGTGGTAGTGCTTCAAGCTGTCGGATCATTTCTTGATGTCTCGGTCTAAAATGTGAGGTGTTATTCCGGCAAAAGCTTTTCGAATGTTGGCCTCGAGCTCGCCCAAAATGGTTGGCTTATTAGCGTGGACTAAGGACTTGACGTAGTGCCAGAGAGCATAATCGATCGTGTCACGTTATCGCCTTGGCCAATTGATGAAGGCTCGCCATCAGATGACCCAGTCGCAAAATGTCTACTTCACAACGTCGAGTGTTGCGTCGCTTGTATGTAGTTCCATCTTTTTGGAACCACCGTTCGGATATATCAATGTTGTTGAGGTCTGCTACAGAATGTCGGTAATAAATCGCTCTATACCTTAGACCGTTGTCTGAATGGATTGTGTTCGCTCCAACAAAGTGAGTCTCGTCCGAGAAGACAATTTTTTGGCCACAATCCGGTTCTCCGACCAACATTTCCAGGCGCCAGAGTGTACTCACCGCGCAGAGTGTCTCACTGACAGGAAAAATAAAAAAAAAATACCTTTCTCATTTTGACTGTGTCTAACGGCTCATTGTTTTCATAATTTGTTGAAGAAAAGGGTTCGTTTTTTTGTTCGCTAGTGACATTGTTTCACCTAAAAATTGTCCGGTCATCAGTCATCAGCCCAAATCCAACCGCAAAATAAGCTGGGGGAACTCTCTGGCGATGACAGTACTGACAGACTCTCGACAGTATTTACAACTGTATCGGCATTTCGATAAAATATTTTTTTAATAAATTCTGCATGTCCAGCAGAACGATCCATTCAACCCCAATGAAAGGGACGATGAAGATCAACAATTCCGTCCACCAGATGAAGTGAGAATTGCCATATCTAAACTGAAATCCAACAAGGCTGCGGGAGCTGACGGCCGACCCGCCGACCTTTTTAAAGCGGCAGGCGATGATTTGGTAAAGAGCATGCACCAACTCATCTGTAAAATATGGTCGGAGGAAAACATGCCCGATGAATGGAACCTCAGCATTGTTTGGCCGATCCATAAAAAAGTAGACCCTTTGAACTGCGCCAACTACAGAGGCATCAGTCTCCTAAGTATCGCATACAAAATCTTATTTGCCGTACTGTGTGAACGCCAAAAGCCATTCGTCAACAACCTGGTCGGTCCATACCAGTGTGGCTTTAGGCCAGGAAAATCCACCATCGACCAAATATTCACAATTTCGATTCACAAATCGATACCCACCACCTGGGCAATGTCTAGTTTTGGCATCCCTACCAAACTCGTCCGTTTGTGTAGGATGACGATGGAGAATGCACGCTGCTCCATCAAGGTCGGTAAAGACCTAACCGAGACCTTTGATGTCAAAAAAGGATTCAGACAAGGCGACGCGCTGTCATGCGACTTTTTCAAAATCGTTCTTGAAAGAATTGTTCAAAACTCGAACGCCAACACCAGAGGAACAATCTTTCAGAAGTCCGTCCAACTACTCGCATATGCCGACGATATTGACATTATCGGAAGAACGCAGCGTGATGTCAATGGCGCTTTTGTGGGTATTGCAACGGAGGCCGCGAAGATGGGTTTAGCGGTAAACGAGGGTAAGACCAAGTATGTGCTGTCAACGAGAAGGGACACCCAACACCGACGTCTGGGTCAGAACGTCACAGCAGACAGATATAACTTTGAGGTAGTCAAAAACTTTGTCTACCTAGGTACCGCTATCAATTCAGACAAACAAAGAATACCTCTTGCCAATCGCTGCTTCTTTGGGCTAAGAAAGCAATTCGTAAACAAAGCCCCCTCTCGAACAACCACGGTAACGCTTTACAAGACCATCATCGTCCCAGTCCTGCTATATGGCGCGGATGCATGGACTTTGTCAAAAGCGGATGAAGCTGCTCTTGGTTGCTTCGAGAGGAAAATTCTTCGTGTGATTTTCGGTCCCGTCTGCATAGACGGTGAGTGGAGGAGGAGGTATAATGACGAACTATTCGAGCTGTTTAGCGACATCGACTTAGCCAAAAGAGTGAAGATCCAACGATTGAGATGGCTAGGTCATGTAGAGCGGATGGAAACCAATACTCCGGCCCGAAAAGTCTTCGAATCCATCCCCGAGGGACGGCGCAGTAGTGGAAGACCGCGACTCAGGTGGCGCACGCAAGTGGAAAGGGACCTCAACCAACTGTGCGTGCGAAACTGGAGACAGCTAGATAAAGATCGAGCTGGCTGGAGACGCTTGTTGGTTGAGGTCCAGGTCCACCTCGGACTGTAGCGCCACCTTAAGTAAGTAAGTAAGCATGTCCGGTATGCGTGAAGCGACGCACGATGAAATGGCAAGCCTGACTGAATATTTTGACAGCTGGATGTCACCTGAAGCTTTGACTGCTGATGAAACTTACTAGTGGGGAAATATATTGTTCCTGTCTGGTCACCCTTACGGTCGCATAGACTTCGTATCATGATGACATTGGAATATTAGCAAAAAATGATGCGCATGCTTAGAGCGACAACAAACATGTTACGTATACGCTACAGTAACTAGTAATCCCAATGAATCAGGATTAATAATGAAGTGATACTCATACGTCACAGATACTCGTAATACTTGCATCTCACCTGTATTGACTAATTTAAGAATGCCTTTCAGAAATGGCAGAACACAATACTTTTCATGGATCATAGAAAAATAAGAAAATTCCAAGTTCTCGCTACACTTCTCAGAAACAAAGTAAATAAAGCGGATTGTAAACTCCTTAACTTCCTTTAATGCTGCTCCTTGCAAGATATTTTATGGGAAAAATCTCAAATCAGCGGATACCTAGGTGTAAGCGGCTTAAGATTCCACATAGACCATACCGGGTCCATTGTCCCGCTCTGGAACAATCCATGCAAAGCGAAGAAGTTGCAGCTGATGAATTAAGTACCAACGAATCAAAGGAGCATCTGCCCACATAAAGCAGATTGCCTCACTATTCCCTTTGTTGCTACCGAGTCATTCCGAAACACAACCGAACCGTTTAAGGATAAACTAAAGTCTTCAGTACACTCACGCTACCTGGCACCCCTCAGCGTCGTGTCTACTCATCAATTTGCAGTCGAGTGATTGTCATGAGAGGCGGAATAAGTTATACACTTCCACATTCACATTTGCATTGCAAAACCTTGTGGGGGCGGCGCAATTAGGAGCAATAGGCGCTAGTACTGCCGCCAAGGTTGCGCTCGCGTCGGGTATAAATACCTACTGCCGATAGGTGTAAGGCATCAGATTAGTTTCTTGTTCTCCGAAAGAACCATCCCAAGCAACACCGAAACAATGTCCTCACAATCGAGCAAAATCATCGGACTCTGGAGTGGGTTGTGCTTGGTGTTGGTGCTCGTGTGCCTCAACAGTCCTTCCGCTGAAGGGGTACAGGTCTGTGGCAAGCAACTGAACGATGTCCTGTCACTCGTCTGCGGCAACGGCTTTGGCACTAAAGTCAAGAAATCAAGTGAGTATCGGCAACTGGTGGGAGTGTAGAAGGATCGTGCTGTAATTCACTTCTTGTCTGCTCTAGTTGATCCTTTGGACTCGGAAGGAGAGTTGGATGGCGCAGAGGATGCAGCATCGGGTCTGGATAGCTGGCCGTTCTTGAGCAGCATGGAGAGCAATTCAATGGCTAAGACCCGGAGGAGGAGGCTTGGCGTTGTCCATGAGTGCTGCATGAAGTCATGCTCTATGTCCGAACTGATGTCCTATTGCCGACCAAACACAGGCCGCTAGTCCGAAGACAACGACACCCCTCCCAACTAGACCACACCGTTAATTGTTTATTTTGTTGTTGATATTTTTGTTCTATGCTCATAATAAAAGCGATTTAATTCGTAGACAATGTGTTCTATTTTGCGGACAGAGAAGGGAAGTTGAGGGCGTGGGTCTTTTGCCAGCGGTACTGCGGTTGATGTAGGTCTCATTGGTACTTGTGGACTCTAGACAGGCAGCAGAGTAAGACCGAGTCATCTCTGACTGCCGAAAGTGTAGGTGATCAACTAGTGCCTGGTTCAAAAGCTCATGACATTGAAAACACAATAAAGCGCAGTAGGAGATGAGAACGAAGGAATGAGGGAGAAACCCTGCGCTAAGGGTTCAACTGAGTTGAAATAATCCACATCATCTGTTCACCAGTCAGTCGGTTCTTTTGGAAGGAGTCAGACAAGAAAATAATACCCTCTTAATTGAAAATGCGAATCAATTCAATTCAGGGGTTGCCTCGCGATTCAGACTTTTCATTTTCTGCTGGTGCCTGTGCGACAATTCCCTGACTGTCTAATCCGCTTTTTGTTTAATTTGAATGCTTTGATGACTGCCTGGCCCCGCACAGCGATGGTAGACGTAATCGTGTTTTTGAAGTGTGACGTATAAGGCTTAAAAATTTCAAAAAAACACGGATGATGAAAGTGAATTCTGGTCGGGTGCCTAAATTGAGGCTGGGGAGCTCTTTTAAGCCCCAAAAATGTGTTCAAAGTATAAGACGTTTGACTGATTTAAGATGTGCTACTCGGCCTTCATATAGCACCTGCTTCCCGGGAAAAGTAAGACGCTCCTTTTCCTGTGAAAAAAATGTGTACACTTCGTTCGTTGGCCTACAAAATCCAATCGGACGAGGCCATGACCCCCAGGCGCAACCAGGTTGATCCGCAACACAAAAGAACAAAATCCATTCAAAGATAAAATGGAATAACAGCTGAATGCTACTTGTACTCGAACGGGTCTGCTGCTGTTGCCACTGAATCATTGTATTTTATTCTCTATGCATTCGCGCTGGGTAGTCTCAAGCGTCTGCTACACAATAAACCAAGAAAATATAAAAACAAAGGATAATACATCCTTTTTACGGTCTACTAGAGCAGCAGACATCCTTGAGAGCTGCAGATCTCAAAAGCCCGGTAGTCAAGTTTATGCCGCCGTTTCCTTGTCATTAACTCGGGCTACCTTTCTGGGACGCATTGCAACGCCGCGCCGTGCCATCAGATCAGAGAACACCAATCGCCCGAGCAAGGACACACAACATGAATTTTATTTCGTTTCCATTCCACTGGGAGCCGCATATCCTCACCAAATCTCACGAAGCGACCCCAGCCCACGCACATTATGTCAGAGATGAAAGTATCCCCGCGAGGAGGCTGTGCTCGGCTGGCTGGAGCCAATCAAGGGTGATACCTTGTTAACATGCTCATAAAAGTCGTATTACAATTCATTAACGGTAGTCGTTCCACATAATGGACGCGTCGGGTTGATTTCTCGCATCCACTTAACAGAAGCCAGTCGGGGCCTAGACAGATGGCCATCATCTCCATGCGGACGCGGCGCACTAGGCAGGCACACCACAGCGCCGCGCCGGTGGGAGAGCATCGTGCTGCCTCTCGTCAAGTCGTCGTTAAGTGAATCGTTTTGGGGGCAAAAACAAAGAAAGAAAAAAATGCGTGTCAGGAGCTAGTTAAGCCAGCCGACAAGTGAGCGGTGGATGGATGGAAGGATGGAGGAGCGATTGTTGCAAGGATTCACACGTTGACTCTTCCTCTGGGGAGAGGATAGCCACAAGGACGGGATAACCTGCTCGTCCTCGAGCAGCAGATGCCATTTAAGTTGATGACAAAATGTCAAGCACACGCCAGCACAGAGACACTTACTCAGGGCGGGCCATCATCACCCGGTTAATCAAAGTATTTGTTGTGCCGTCGAGACGCGGCAGATGGGCTAAGCGACACGATAATGACAGTGGGGCACGCAAGTTGGGTGGTCAAGTGGATTTTTTTTTGATGAGGTGGAGATTTATTTTTCGTTGGGTTGGGACTGGCTGAGCTTAAATTCATTCGATTTCATTGTGGTCGAAGGAAGGGGAGCCGTCTGCTGCCCACGGTTTGACAAAGACAAGAGATGGATCGTTGATTTGGCGGTCCAGCATAGCTAATCTGGCAGAAGAGGGAGTCCAAGGATTATGCGATAAAGGGGACCATGTAAGGTGAGCCAAACTATGCCTACATCCTCTGTCAAACGTCCACTTGCTCCACCACTCCCCCAGTTCGCCTACATTTTCGCACAAATCACTCGTCACTCACACATCATCTCATCATCGGAATTCTTGCCAACCATCCTGTAGACGATGACGCCATTGACGGATGTCGTGCAACATGTCCCTCATTTTGGCGCAATTCACTTTTTGACACATTAATAAGCGACCACATGTTGACACAATGTACCTGTGACATTATTTTGTTCCACTTAACGTCATTATAATATGGCAACGTTAACCGCATTCGCTGCAACTTCCCATCGTCGCCTCACACCGCGACCATGAGCAACAATGATGCCATGCGACAGACACATACCCACACACATGCCAGCATCCTTCCGCACTGGAGAACGACACGAGTTTAAGGATGAACATTGTAAAAATGACGTCGCCGGAAACGACATAAAACGGATCATCCAAAAGTGACAAAAACGAACCCGTCCGAAGCACACTGTCATCCGCCCACAAATCATCCCCCAAACATCGTGCCGCACACCTCTCGTCGACCACACAACATCACGCCGTACCACACCGCACCGCACCGCATCAATCGCAATTTAACGACGGAAAAACGAAGCATTTCTCGGAAGATGATGGAGATGACATCGCTCGACAACTGGGCGGATCGGGAGGCCGGGTCTGCTGGTGGGAAAACATTCGCCACACACACAAGCACACACCGTTGCCGGGACATCCGGGCGCAGAGACACGAAGTTTATGACCATCATATTCCACTGAAAGACGGAGCAAAGGAATAAAACCGCCAGCGAGCGTGGGGCGGTGCGACGGGGCTGAATGCGAAACCCGGGATACAACATGCGTTCGCACTGGGATCGGTTTTACGACGGCAATAAATATAACGATAATCTTAGCGTTTGGAAAATGAGCCGAAATGAAGCACCACCACCGGCAGCAGCAGCGGCAGCAACACAGGATCAAACAAAGGACCAAACAAAAGGTCCACACACGAGCTTGGTCATAGAAGTGCGCTCTCCTTGTTCGGCTGCGGTGGCATGTGTGCCGGATTTAGGGACACGAGGTGGCTGATTCGGTTTTTCTTCGAGAAACTTCTGGAAAGTGGTTTGTGGTCGTTCTTTTTTCTGTTTCCTGTTTTATTTTGAAGTGGACGGTGGTCACGTAACGAGAACCGAAGATGGGATGTGTGATGAGGGAAATTTGATTCCGAAGCACTCTCTTCCTTCGGATGGTCTCGATGTTCGATGGGTTTTTGTAGTGCGTTGTATGAGTTTAATGGTGTCAAGAGGGGCGACAGCATTTTCTTGGTTTTTTTTTTCACTGTAATCATTTCGAAATTTCGGAAGGTCGTTAAGGGGATGGTGTTTTTCCTTTTTTGGTCTGATGTGGGTACTTGTGAAATCTCAGTCTGTAGTAGAGTCGGGCTAGTTAGGGCTGCCAGCGAAATCGCCGGCACACTTAGATGGTCTAAGTTGGTCCATTGCGATAGCCATAGTCAGACTACCACCACTGATCGACAACTCCAGTGATAGGGCAGTTAATTTGATCGTAAAGCCAAATGGTAACTAGACCAGATTTGAAAACCGCCTAAAGAGTATTAACTTTGCCTCCACTGGGACTCGATCCGGGGGCCCCTCTAACCAGTGGCTGGCACTCAACCAACTGCACCATCCAGTTGTTCAGAGTCGGGCTAAGCAGTGATCTTATATTCACAGGAACAACTGTGATTGCTATTTCCTAATCACGGTGATTTCAAACTGCGATTTTGAGTTGTGTCTTCAGCAGACCTACCTCAATCGCATACAGAAGGCGACCGGAGTTGCCTCTTAACGTAATGGACAAGAAAGTAGACCTATGACATTCAAAAAATATGAAGAGCTACTCTAGGCATAGCATACTCTGATTTGGTACACCCGCATACCATCATTCACATCTGCCACAGTTCATGACGTCAAACATGAAATCGTTTGAATCAACATGCGAATGGGGTTGTGATAAAGAGCCATTAAGACGTATGATTAATTTCTAACCGTGGTTGCGGTTGTGGGAAAATAGCAACCAAACTGCTATTGTGAAAAAGTAGCAACTCAATCGCTGTTTAGATTGCAAATAATATTAGAATCGCAGTTTAAATCCGAGGTCGGTCACAGAATGCGATTGCGATTTTTTAACCGCTGTGAAAAAGACCGCAGTTAGTACATATCTTGCAGTATCTTGCGGTGAAAAGGTGCTATTTTATTGAAGCTTATTTAATGCAACCGCGAAGGTGCTACGTTTTCCTCATTAGTTACGACGCAGGGTTGTCATGGAAAAGTGTAGAATATCGTAGACCAACCACTGAACAGGTGACTCCACTACGAATGCTACGTCGTTGCTTCCTAATCTCGTCGTGGAAGTTGGATTTGATGGCATTCAGGATCTTGCCAAGTTTGGCTTTGCCAAAGGGCTCGACCTCTGTCACGTCAAGTGCTTTGAAGGTCTTGCGATGGATCAAGAGTCCATTTGTCGACGCAGTTTGGGAAACACATTTTGCGACAGAAAGCTGGAAGGAACCAAACCAGAGGTGATGCGAGATTCTTTCTAAAATTCGGGCCATTCGGGCGGCCCTTGTTAAGGGTGAGACCGCAGCGTATTCGTAGTATTTTCCTTTTGAAGATCGAAAGCTGTCCGCGCGGGCCATGGAGATGGTGCGTACGCTATATGGGCCGAAGCAGTGGCCTATAGAGTAGCAACTTCGTCTTCTGGCTTAATCCGTCATGAGAGGGTGCAATGCGATGAAATCCAATGTTGATCTTTTTTAGAGCCAGCTTCGAATGTTGTTAGTCTCACGGTATTGCTGCCGATCTGCACCTACCTCTAGATGGTCAGCTAAAGCACATGAGCACCGATCATTCACCATTTATTCGTATATACCTCGTTTGGTGTTGTATTCTACTTCCTCGCTGTCTTGTCGCTGTTTTCGACTCTCCGCGACGCTATTTGCGGTGACATTGAGGTGACGCATGGCGGCGAGTCGGGTCTGCAAATAAGCAGCATTTAATGATGTCGGCTAGAGGTGGTTGATCTCCCGTGTATACGTTGTACAACATTGGTCCCTGCCGTGATCTCTGGGCAACTCTTGCTTTGATCTTTCGCTAAGCCGACTAGGTGCCGAATACCTAGACGTAAGGCTGCGTCGAAGGCTTTTCCTACGTCCAGAAAGCAGGCTGCAGTGCCTTGGTGGTTGGTTGGTGGGACGATTCTTCACTTTCTCGTTGATGCAACTAAACGCGGATCTCTTTAACGTTGGTTGTTTCGCGCCCCATATTGTATGCAAATTTCTCAAGAGTCAGGCGAACCGTTTTTTGTTCTTTCATGTATGTATAAGCTGCCCGAAAAGCTTGCTGGTCGATGCACACGACCCCGGCCACGCCAACTGTAGAGGAAGATATACATTTCTCCAAAGAGAGCATTCAGTTTTGAGTAACAAGAATGGACTAATTTTGGGCGAGCGTAAATAAGCACGCGGCTTGAGGACGCGTGAAAAACAAATGTCCTTCGATCTTGTCCCACTTCTAGTGTTCTGATTGCGCTCTCGCTGGCTATAATCACCATCCACACCCAACATCCCTTCTATTGATGCGCCACGTGTCAGGCCAAGGACTTGCTGCGGTTGTCTTCAATATCCTTCAATTAGCAACATCCATCCTCGGTTACGCACAAAACAGATGAAAGCCACAACGCCATCAGCACGACAAAAAAAAAAAGAGTACCTCAGCGAAGTGAAGCGAGAAAAAACGTATTCAATCCGCACTCGGAATACCGTGAGCAACATCCCGCATTCCACATCCTGGCAGTAAGTATCAGCATTTAATTATTAAAAATTTTCTCTCACGAACACTAAAAACAAAGCCGTTAAGAATATTACATCCTCTGGTAGGCGTTGCGCCATTAGTTCACCATGCCGTCCTTACCATCACCAGCGTCCTCATTCACGTAGGGACATACTTGCTTTTTTTTGCAGGAAACAGCACATATTTTCCGAAGGAAACGCGAGACAAGACAATGGAACCGAACCGCAGGCACATCTTGCAATTCCCTTGGCGATGTCATAAAATCACTCGATGACACTGCATTCAACCAGAAACCACTCAACGACATCATTGCTCTCTCTCTCTCTCTTTCTCCTTCCCTTTCCCTGCTCAGCCTCGTCCTTGCAGTACCCTATCGCAGCTGGAATGGCATGTCTCCATCGAAGCCGCTCCGCCATCACCATCGATGTTGGCTTCTTCTTCATCGCCGTCGTTGCTGTCGTCGTCGGCGTTGTCCTTGTCGTCCTCGTCGTCCTCCCTGTCATCGTCATCATTGTCGTGAGTATCGTACAAAAAAAGAACACAGCAACGACGGGAGTTGGGGGTGTATTGGAAGCTGGATCAAGCAGGAAGAAGGACCTCGAAAGAATGTGTAACAACAAAATATGGAACTAAACTATCCTGCCATCGGTTCCTTCGTTGTTCTTTCCTGTTTTCTTATCCTTTAAGGACGTAAATGGTGTTATTTTTTCGGTGCTCCTTTGTATGCTCCTTTTTCCTTTTTTTGTCTCCCTTTCCCCAGCTGGTGGTGGTGTAGTCTTGGTCCTGATGCCTCGCTGACGAGAGGACACGAAACGGCGGAGTAGACTTTTACTGTTGCCGAAGACAAAAAATGTTTATTTGCCATAAAGAGAGGCGCACCGCATCCTGCCGACGAGTGCAAAGCATCCACCACCCAACCCCAGCATGAGACGGTCCTTTACAATGTTGACTCCTCACCAGGGGTCTGGTTGCTGTGGATCACATTTGATGGTGCGACTCCTTCGCCGTGCAAGGACAACTAAAATGGTGTGAAACCTGCAGCGGAGTCCTTAATTACACGGCTCCGTGCAGCATCACCGCGGCATAGCTTTAAAAATTGACGATCCGCCTCGACATCGAGGTGCGCTGCACTGCCACCCGGCCAAGCGATCAATGTCGATAAGGGTAAACCAAAACCTCATGATCCTGGCGGAGCTATACTTTTGAATTCCTCAGGATCACGGTTTATGTGCAACATTCTGCGGCCGCCGACCGTGGGAGCATGGGGGCGCACGTTCTTTGAAAATTGAAAACTCTCCCTCGGCTGGCTGGTGTCCTTTTTACGGGCCAGCAAGGACAATATGCTCACCATTATTATTTAGTGGACGATATTGTTTAAAATTGTTTTCAGAACAAGTTTCGATAATAACGGGAATAAAAGGAGGCGTTGATGGTGGGTGCTTCGATAAGGGGCCACGAACAACGAGGAAAAAAAAAACAACTTTTCCGTGCGAATTTTCGACGAATGCGGGACACAACACGGCGCGGCGTGAGATTTTTACGGTTCCGACAGGAAATTGAATTTGTTCCCTGCTCTGTGCATGTGTGTGGGTGAACAGTAGAGGCGTTCTCGACTGGAGGGGGGGAGACTGGGTGAGTGAGTGCTTTTTATTTGAATTCTTTTAATGTCCTTAGCCGTTGTGTAGTTTTAGTGTGTTTTGTTCCAAATAAAAGGGATAACTTTGAACGAGCGGCGCCAGATGGTTGGTTGGGGGACGATGATTGGGTGCCTTTGATTAGGAATATTTATAATGGATGCACGAGACTCAAGAGCTCTCGTTCGTCACAGTTTCTGTTTATGAAAATATTGCCATCGAGGGAAGACAGATGTTGGCAGGGAGGCTCGACAAAAAGTGGAGAAAATGAATTGAGTGCAATCCAGACAGTGTCTTGCCATGTTGGTGGGGGGAGGACCTAAATTGGGAGTTGTTGCTTTCGAAGAGTGCTCTTGTGGATGGTTCAGTCTAAGCTATTGTTTCACGATGTGAAACTGGTTCATTGTACCATCGAATGTCTCGGGAAGCTGGCGAGTATTATTGTTTGCGAGACGCTGGAAAAATGATGCGAAGTTGGTCATATTGATTGGTTTTTTTTTTAAATGAACAACTTGTAAACTCTGGAGTATTCTGCAGGAGTGGTCCTCCTTTGAGGTCACTTACTCTATATACACAAACTGAAGCAGCTGCGTTCGGGTTAAAGGTGCTAAATCAACACCTTTCACTGGGGGTGATGGACTTCGCCAAGGGTGCGTCTTGTCATTTCTTCTTTTCATTCTATCTATATTGCAGTGCAACCGAGGAATGTTTCATCTTCTTTTTGCAGATGACTTAGTTATTCTCACATCCTCCCATACGGAACACCTGTGCGCCCTCGATAGGCTTGTGGCCGTATGTGATGATGCTAGGATGGAGGTTTATGTGGACAAATCAGAAGTTATTGTCATTTCCGAAACGCCTAGTTAATGCACTTTACACTATAGCGGAGTCCCATTGACGTAGGTGGAGAAGGTTAAGTATCTTGGCGTCCTTTTACGAGTGATGGGAGGAGTAATGTTGAGTTTTGCGGACTGACCGAGATGTGTCAAATTCGAATCAGCTCGAAAGATCTGTAACCAGGAAGGCAGAGCTTAGTGTTGAGGCCAAGATAGCGCGTTTATTCCAAATTTTGGGTAATGACCGAAAGAGCAATATCGCGAATACAAGCTGCCGAGGTGAGATTTCTTCGCGCTGTTGTGGGAGTTACTCGCCGCGAAAGGGAGGAGATACACGAAAGTATGCGACGATCTCTATGTTAAACAGCCACTGTTTCGAACGGAAAGGGCTATGCTTGACGATGATGATGATGAACAACTTGTTTCGAATTTTAGATCGAGAGACCCCTTTGACTGCTCCAACTAGGGACGGATAAGTCTCCTTAACATCACAGGTCCATATCAGGGTGGATTTAGAGCAGATTTTCTCACTTTAGCAGATCCTGAATCCAAGAAAATTGCAATTCAGGTCACATATGACAGCGTGCTTAGAGATGAGCTACACAGCTTCATGTCTAGTTTTGACATTCGTGAAAAATTCGCTTGTTTGAGCAGGATGACGATGGAGAATTCTCGCTGCACTTCTAAGTCCGGTGAGGAACTCACCAAGAACTTGGATGTCAAAAAAGGTTCTAAACAAGGCGACGTGCTGTCGTGTGACTTTTTCAACAACATCCTGGAGAGCACCCCCCAATACTGCAACTTACAGCATACGCGGATGAGATTGATGGCATAAGTAGAACATGATGCTGTATTCTGCCTGGCGGTGAGGGAGAGAATAACGAATTATATGCTGACCTGAAGAAAGGACATGTACACACATATGTACATCTACGTCTTGGACAATGGGCAATCAGGACATCTACTTCGGCTCTAAAGTAAACAGTCCAAACAACATCAGAGCCGAGATCAAACGCTGAATAACTCTTGCCAATCGCTGTTTCTATTGCCTCAAGGTATATATAGGCAATAATAGAGCCGTCCCTCGAACGACCAAGCTGACTTTTTACAAGACATTAATTATCCCACTCCTGATGTACGGCGCAGTGGCATGGACAATCTCAAAAGCAGACGCGGAAGTAATTGGTGTCTACGATAGAAAAGTTCAGCATTTGGTTTTTGGTCCGCTGATAGGATCTGGAAGAGAAAGTTCAACCACGAACTGTATGGGCAACGTGAACCTAACCAGGTGTCTAAGGATCCAACCACTTTAGGTTGAGTGATTAGTCGAACATTAAGGGACTCCTTCAGATTGCCAGGCTAGCACCTGTTGTAAGAGCAGGTACATCAGTCAACAGTGATGGCAGACAAGGAGGACATGAAGTAACGTACCATTCGGTGAACAAAATGCTGGCAACTGCAGACTATAGGAGTGCAGGGTTAGTAATAAATTGGCAGGTGAAGAAGAACCCAGGTGGGTCTAAGGCAACCTCAGGAAACCGACTAAACACCAAGCTAGTGAACATAATGATTGCTATAGCCGATCTATTGCAGCCGAACCGGCAACGACTTTAGTTAATAGTTACGTTTAACAAACAGGACTCGGTTAAGTCCCTTCCCTAGACTGACGAACTTATAGCCAGATGCTCATCGTTGATATTAGATGCCAGTCACATCACGTCTTCGTGAATATTGCCAAATACTTTAGCGTCATCCAGCACAGGAAATTAACCTCGACACTGAGTGGGCCTGCCCTACGATTTAGCTGGACTGGGAACGAGGCTGCCATTCGCATCGAATCAGGCGACCCCAAGCAGGCTTCATCAAGCAATCAACAGCTTACCTCTTACATATGTCATAACAATTGCTGGAAGACATGGGTACCATGACCTGAGATTTGTCCGAAAAGAACCAATGCTGTCCTATCGGTGAACAGGAAAGATTTCAGCACGGTTGCAGGTATTATTGGCGGTCACTGCTTAAAAGACAATGGGATTTGGGATGTGCACAAGGAAGAATGTGCACCTCAACTATCTTGAAACAAGGCCGCCGGTCGTAGTTACTAGAAAGGAGCGCATCTATCGGACGTAAAAATCTACTCCAATTTGCAAACGAAACGAAGTGCATGGCTATTAATAATTTCTTTCAGAAAACGTCAAAGTCTAGTGCTGCTGTGTTTTGGTTGCCGGTTAATGGCTGGAATCGAATTCCTGGTCAATTGAAATCACCATGAAGCCCTAAAAGGGAGCTTAGCGAATCGCGGCAGTTGCTTACGTCTTCAAGGAACCTATGTTCAAACCTCCCCCACCCCAGTTTCATCCAAGAATTCATATTGTATCGCTTCCCCATTCTCCTTCCCCACGACCACTGATTAACCAAACTGCTTCGAGAAACTCCAGCGGTTGTAAAAGTTGATGTACTTCGTTGATGGCCGGATAAAGTTGATCAGAAATCACTCACAAAATTCCAAACAGCCTCATGGCGCCACATGACACATCACAAGTTTACTTAATTAAACTTCACAGCAGAAAAAAAAACACCACCGTCGCCGCAGCGGTTTCTTGGTGAAGCCACCCCAACCAGCATCTGACTCGCGTCCGGTTTACTCGTGCCCGCGTTAAAATGCCAATCGATGCGGACGTCCGGAAACCGATTTCCCATTAAATCGAATGGTTATGCCACTAGAAAGTATTCGAACCACCAACAGCCAACCCGTTTCGAGCACTATCCGGACCCGTGGCCATGACTGACAACATAGTTACCAATCGAAAATCACTCGTAAAATCCAAAATCCACGCTTGACACATCCACCAGTTTGCCAGAGTTGGCCGCGATAAAATTTTATTTTTTCCAATTTCCGGGCGAACCAACGTCAAAAGGCTCCCCTCGCCGGCGCGTCGCGGTTGATAGGAAAAGGTAGGAAATGGCATGCAGTAGAAATACCGCTTTGCCGGCGTTTTGGTCTATATCCGACAGATCGTCTAGCTGACTGCCCCGGTCCGAGATGCTGGCAGCGATTTGAGTTGATTTCCTCTGCTTAGCTGTGGCATCATGCGAGGAGATGAAACGCTTCAGCACCGTTTAAGGGACAATAATTGGATTAAATGTATTACTGGAATATTATCGCAGTCATTGTCCCTCCGCCAGGGGCCCCAGGACCGTGCCGGGGGACTGTCATCTTCTGTGGGCAATCGAAAATTAAGAGGTTCGCAATCGGGCGCCGGGCGATGCCAGTGACCATTACACGTTCGCAAGCGGAATGTCCTTCTTGGCTACATAATGTCGGAGTAAACAATGTTTATCGCGAGATCTTAAGGGCTCCCGAAGTGGCGCCATATCAAGGATTTCAGTCTCATTTTCCTCTACCCTTGCTCCACCATTTTTTTCCCTGTCGCCACACAATGGCGTCGTCGTCGTCAGCGACTTTGGTGGACTTGATGACGGTACTGGTACAGAGGTAGCCATTAAGGAGTTTACAATTTTTTTTCCCTCACCCCTTATCGTAGTGTCCTTGTTGGGGGTGTTTTTTTTTTTCTCATGGTTTGGTTAAAGGGGTTAGCACATGATTTTGCCGGGGACATCGTGGGACTCCCTTGAGGGAGTGAAGTGAATTTCATATGAACTGGCGAAACAGGGAAACAGACGGGTGTGGCCCTTAGGAGCCATGAAATATTTTTCAATTTGGTCGGTGTGTAAATTCTCACCAGTCTGACACATGAAATCACTTCTTTGCAATGAACCTCTGCCCGGGGGTGCTTGCAAGTGAATTGTTGGCATTTTTTTTTCTTCTCCTGGTGACTTCCTAAAATATGCTGCGTGAATATGTGCGGGGATATGAGCACGCCCGCTGTGCTGTTAACGACATCGTTTTGCAGCGACTTCGGTTGTCCAAATTACAAGAAATTACGACTTAATATTATTTCAATTATTGGGGCACAGCATTTGAAGCTGTCCGCTTAAATGGGGGCGCAGTAGGGTGTATAGAACGTTTAAAGTCACACAAGATTGAATGAATTTATTTCCTAAAATTGCATCGCAAAGGAATTGTTGGGTTAGAGTGGCTTACTGCTGATTGGTGGCAGTCACACTTAGGCCAGAGTAGGCTAGTTGTGTTACCAATGGTTACCGCAAATCAGTTAGCGCTTTTGATAAAGCAATGGAGATGACTGACACTATTGGTGCTTGGTTCCGTCAAGTTCTTGAAATATTAGGCGTCTAAGTAACATTTTCTACGGGAGGCGAGAGCAGTTGCAGTTGCTCAGAAGATGTGCAATAGTGTCCAATGCCTAATCTGGAGGCATGAGATCCAATGACACAATGCCCGGTCATCACGCCGATAATGATTCTAAGGTTTCGTCTACTCATTCTGATCAGGTTACATTTTTGGGTCGATAGTAGACTATAACTGATTTGTAATAAGGCACCCAGTGCCGGTAGACCATCTACAATTTGCGTGAGTAAGCGTTTCAAGCTTCAGTAGCGATGGGCTTTGCAGTAGCAATGGATATGGATAGTAGCAGTAGGTCTTCATCGGAAGATAGTACGGAACTAGGGCTATCCCAGGGAACTGGAACTGATATCCCAGGGAACTGTGAAGTGGACGAACTGGCTAGAAATGTGTTCGTCCACTTCACAGTTCCCTGGGATGTTACAGTGTGTCGACACCCACATAAGTTGGATGCTAAAATACTTGACTTTTTTCGTTGAGAGGTAGGCGGCAAGTTCAGGGAAGTCTTCTAGCTAAAAAAAATGGCTGCACTCAGAGATTTCATCGATGCCTAGATATTATATTTTTATTGTTTTTGTTAGCCCGAGCAGAGCTTCCTTAATCGCTATAGTTTCTGCCAGAAAAACGCCGCAGTGATTGGTAGTGAGAATGATAGCTTTAGTCCTTAGAACAGACACCCACTCCCACGCCTTCCCGCATCTTCGATCCATTTTTAAAAAAAAAGACCGTCCAGCGTGTGGTGTTCAGACTCCCAGTATGATCTGGGCTGAGAAGACGCTGGTTAAAAAATCCTTGTCGAAGAGGAGTTTAGGTGTCGTGCGATAGCTGTCTTCGGATATGGATCTATGTACATCTACCGAGGATAGTGGAGTGTCAAGAACGCAGTTCTTTCCACATAAGCAGGGATATCAGGCGTATCGCAGTACTGGGTGCGGCCTGTCTTTTTATCTAGCACGGTCTACCAAATCGCGGCACCATACAGTAGTATGGGCTTGACTATAGACTTTTTGACACGTCCCTGGATGTAGAGTTTCCGACTTAGTTTCGTATCTAGAATGAGTCCTAGGAATATTGCACTGTTATTCAGTTTTAAAGGGATTAGAGACAGGGAAATTGAATTTCCTGTTTAGGTGTCTTGATGTATAAATCAATAAGTTTCTTCAGGGTTTTGAGGAGGAAGATGGACTGGCGCACGATCATTTCCCTGTCATCGGTATAAACACCACTGCAGAGAAATACTTCATGGAAATCTGTTAAAAAGCGTATCGTGTGCCTCGGGTTGGGTTTCAATTAAGACTCAAAGGGAGGCAATGGTTCCACTATTTTTTCAATTTTGTTGTCGTTTCATGAACCACTCAACTCATGCAAGTGAACAGAAGTCAAGTTGAAAATGTTGATGTCGTCAAATGCACTCCAGTATATCTAATTCGTTTAATACACGTAAAAATCATAATCGCAGATGTACAGAAGTCGTTGGTAACTATGAACGGGCATAACGTTCAACAACACGTGCAAATGCCAAAATGGGTGTTCTGTTCGGGCAACGTCCCGCTCGTTTTGCCCTAATTTTCATCGAAAAGTCATCTTCAGCGGCATCAGGTTCCACGGCAGTGCGCGATGATCTCAACGTTGAGCAGATGCTTCTTCAAACGGAAGGGCCTGTGCTTGGTCACGTGGCACAAACGTGCCCATCATAGCGACTTCAGAGGCTGAGGTGATCCAACACAAAATCCAGAAATTCGCCTGGTTGGGCTTGAGTATATCTCCTGATGATTTAGAGTCGATGTTGGTGGATCGAGTGGCCTGGTTATCTCTCGTGTGTGTTTTGACTCCGCGACCCCACTGACGTCCTACCGATAAGTTTTATATCACGAGTTCTTATACTCCTGGGATCATTTGTCGACCGTGGACCAGAGTAGGAATCTAAAACCTTCAGTAGGAATCTCATGCACGAAGTTTCGAAATAAGCTTATGGAGGTGGTGAGGCCAATCTAAAACCTCTGCCAAGCACATGGTTGTGTTTTGCCCACTCCACACAGACTTGGATCATGAACCTGTCACGTCTCGGAGTAGCACAAGTTACAATGGACAATGATTCACCCTCTGACTTGTAGGTATGATCCGTACCCCTGCCCGCGATTTGGGTTTTAAGCCACAGCCTCCACGGGGCCAACCTGCAGCGATCAGGCTAAAACCTATGCTTGTCTCAGGGCTTTCCTGATCTCCCGTGGCACCAGACTGTAGCCTCTGGTCAAGCTACCAGTAGGATGCCATAACATCCCAGGACTGGCCACCAATGTCATATCGTTTTGTTTGCACCAATCTATTATTGAGATATGGCACCGTCCATTTTTTTCCTCTTTTTTTTTTGCGAGCTTGTAATTTGAACAAGAACTGGAATGGGGACGTATCCTAAACCAATCGCTCACAGCTCAGGATCTTAGTTGCCTCTTACGACAGGCATGCCTTACCTCTTGTAAATTCTAAGCCCTACCCGGAGGGGGAACTATAAATGCACAGTAGACATGACGGACGGACAGACCGAAACTATAAGCTTCGATTTGGAAGACGGAACATATTATGTGTATGTTTTCAAGACGTGGCGCCAGAACCGGTAATGGTTTTAAGACACGATTTTTGGTACAGTAAACTTTATACTGGCTCCAAAACTCCTGACTCGAAGGACCAAGATCATGCTCTACAAGTCCCTTCACTCATTCGTCTATGAATGGAGCCGAAAGCTGGATGATAAGCAGAGCAGATTCATGGTGCCTTTGAAGGCAAAAATTCCATGTCGGATATATGGTCCTGTCTGTGAGGAAGGTGAATGGAGGAGGAGACATAACCGCGAACTCTAAGAGCTGTACCAAGATGTGGATGCAGTCCGGAAGGTAAACATTCGTCGAGTACTATGGCTCGGTCACATCGAGTTCATAGACACCAGTGTTCCAGTAAGACGGGCTTCGAATCGCAGCCTCCGACGACTTGGTCTTGATGACAGCATGCCCAGGATCGTCAGCGATTGCTCAGCACCAGGCCTGATAAGGAAGCAAGTAAACTTGATACAATATTTGCTTCCATAACTTCTTAGAAGCGTCATGTTTTGTTTACGTAAAACAGACATTCATCAGAAAAAAATCTGCAAAACAGTTCCACCGAATTAACGACTCAGAGAGAAAGACGAATTCTTTCAAAATCAAAAGACGTGGACATAAAATTCTAGTTTTCACGTCGATTCACAAATGTCTTGATTTTGTTTAATGATTTGTACTCTCTGAGAAATTGTTAAGAAATAAAGGGATACCATCTTGCCTCTAGTCCTTTTCAGAATTCCATTGCGTTTGGTAATCTTTTGCAGAGTAGCTAGAATTCTTTGGACAGCCTCAGAAATACGGTCTTGGAGGTGGAATAGATGGGCTTTCATGATCCTTCCTAGAATGCAGCTCAACGGCGTAAGTCCATGAGATCTTGGTGGTCAGTGGATGAGTACATGTCTAGCAGGTCACCGACTTTGGAATTTTTCATTGAGGAAAGCAGTGGTATAGAGGGTGTAGTGGCAAGGTAGTCTATCCTGTTGAGAAACCTTGAGTAAAAGTGGCACTTCTCTAAATTCTGCCTCAATTAAAGTCTGACTTAGACCATATTCTAGGCCCATTGTGCGGCTCATGAGCACCTCCATGTGGGCCTACGGATGAAGAGTTAAATAGCAGCATCTGCCCACATAAAGCAGATTGCACCTCATTCAAAGCATAACCGATGCTTTAACGACATAATATTTATTCTGATGCCTTCGCGATATCTTTAATACACTCGCGCTACCTGCCACCCCACAGCGTCGTGTCTACTCATCAATTTGCAGTCGAGTGATTGTCATGAGAGGCGGAATAAGTTATACACTTCCACATACACATTTGCATTGCAAAACCTTGTGGGGGCGGCGCAATTAGGAGCAATAGGCGCTAGTACTGCCGCCAAGGTTGCGCTCGCGTCGGGTATAAATACCTACTGCCGATAGGTGTAAGGCATCAGATTAGTTTCTTGTTCTCCGAAAGAACCATCCCAAGCAACACCGAAGCAATGTCCTCACAATCGAGCAAAATCATCGGACTCTGGAGTGGGTTGTGCTTGGTGTTGGTGCTCGTGTGCCTCAACAGTCCTTCCGCTGAAGGGGTACAGGTCTGTGGCAAGCAACTGAACGATGTCCTGTCACTCGTCTGCGGCAACGGCTTTGGCACTAAAGTCAAGAAATCAAGTGAGTATCGGCAACTGGTGGGAGTGTAGAAGGATCGTGCTGTAATTCACTTCTTGTCTGCTCTAGTTGATCCTTTGGACTCGGAAGGGGAGTTGTATGGCGCAGAGGATGCAGCATCGGGTCTGGATAGCTGGCCGTTCTTGAGCAGCATGGAGAGCAATTCAATGGCTAAGACCCGGAGGAGGAGGCTCGGCGTTGTCCATGAGTGCTGCATGAAGTCATGCTCTATGAACGAACTGATGTCCTATTGCCGACCAAACACTGGCCGCTAGTCCGAAGACAACGACACCCCTCCCAACTAGACCACACCGTTAATTGTTTATTTTGTTGTTGATATTGTTGTTCTCTGCTCATAATAAAAGCGATTCAATTCGTAGACAATGCGTTGTATTTGTGTGGACAGACGAGGGAAGGTGGATCGACAAAGGGACTGTTTATTTCCGTCCAAAGGGACGCCGTCCTTCAGGCCAACATACGGCGCCCTCCGTCAAGAGTTGACGTCCATTTAGCAATCGAATTATGCATCACCTTATCAGAGCGAGGAGATCAATCTCATTTCCATTCCCATTAAGTCATGTGTGCCCCCATTATCCGCTGACCCGAAGCACACCCTCCGCATGCCGCTTCATGCCGGCATTCACAAGCGACAGCTTAAAGGCTTAAAAACTTTTTCAATATTCCGATGTCACTGGCCAACATGCAGCGCCAGTCTAAGTCACAAATGTTCCCGAGCACAAAACGCCACACACTCGACAGGAAAACACACACAATCTTGCCCGCCCCGCCAGCCGTGGCCGAACACGAAACAACACTCTGCATCGTGGTGGGAGGGGGGGAGGGGCTCTTTATTTTCAGGACCTACAGTTGTATTTTAATTATCGGATTAGGGTCTCCACTTTATTGAATTCCTTTAGCCGGCAGAAACAGAAAGCCAAAAACAATAAACCAATGAACTGGCACTGGCACTGGCACCGGGCGTACGTACTGGCAGCCGAGGCCAGCAGCACCTGCTCCCCCACGACGTGGCGGTGAACGAGAAAACACTCAGAATTGAATGCGATTAAGCCGTCAGATAAAGCGAACAAGTTACGAGTCCACTCCGCAGGGATTCACCCAACTGCCTATACAACCCCACCCCCCCACACCACCCGGATCGGCCACAAAGGAGACAGGAAAAAATAAGGAAAAGCACTCTTCTACCATTAATGACCGCACTCGGGCACACACCTGCTCGTCAGGAGGCCCGGCCAGTGGACGCAAACCGAAAAAGGAATCAGTAGCCAGGATTAGCATACACGGGTAGCAGCTTAAGTCCGGCGAACATAAAGTTCACGTATCGTATGTTTGCTTACTTGGCGCGGCGCAGGCGGATGGTTGTCACCGAAAAACCGAACAGAAAGGTCCTCGATACACACACACGCTTGTGAGGGATTGTGATTTTAAATTGTGACTCAGATTACAGGGGGGCCGTGTGGGCGGGCGTGGACAGACGATAATGGAGCGGTAAACGGATTTCTATTATTGGCCCAATTATTGCGAGAAAGATGCAAAACCTTTTTCGGGGGTGCCGTGTTGATTTTAATGCGAAAACGAGTTTTTAACAATTAAGGTCCCTGCTGATGGGTTCCGCTCCAGTATTTCACTCGGGGTTACGCAGAGATACGAGAGCACGACATGTCCTGGCCGGGCCGTCACGCTCGGTTGGGGGATTACTTCCATTAGAGTGTAAATGGGACTTAGCCGGGCGGCATAAATAGGGATCCCGAATGGGAATTTAAAAGGGACGTCCGGGGCGGGGTTTCCCCGTCTGCGGTGCTGGGCCGTGGGTCCGCCAGGAGGTAATGGCGGTGAACGGGCCGGACCGGTCCCGATGGTTCGGGTGTAATCTGTCGGAACAGAGGTGCATGCTTATCCATGTGCCGATGGGTGGATATGGTGTGGAGGGGGGAGGGGGAGGATTTCTTCTCATTTTCTCACTTGGTATCCTGTGGGGTGGGAGGTGGGTTGTGGGACGAAGACCTTTCGCCAGAAACATTGACTTCACTTGATCTTGTTTGATTTAGGACGCGGGCTTATCGACGGGCACTCAGACGGTGTGGTAGGGACAATGGACGTCGTAGGGACCATGGACGATGTAGGGACCATAGGTGCCGTAGGGACCTTGGATGCCGTAGGGACCATGGAAGCCGTAGGGACCATGGACGCCGTAGGTACCATGGACGCCGTAGGTACCATGGACGCTGTAGGGACCATGGAAGATGTAGGGACCATGGACGCCGTAGGTACCATGGACGCTGTAGGGACCATGGAAGATGTAGGGACCGTGGACGACGTATGGACCAGGGATGACGTAGGGACCGTGGACGAGGTAGGGGCCATGGACGCTGTAGGGACCATGGAAGATGTAGGGACCGTGGACGGGGTAAGGACCATGGACGCCGTAGGGACCATGGACGGCGTAGGGACCACGGGTGCCGTAGGGACCATGGACGCCTTGGGGACCGTGGGCGCAGTAGGGAACGTGGAGGCCATAGGAACCATGGACGACGTGGGGACCATGGACGCCGAAGGGAGCATGGATGCCGTTGGGACCATGTACTCCATAAAGACCATGGACGCCGTAGGTACCATGGACGCTGTAGGGACCATGGAAGATGTAGGGACCGTGGACGACGTATGGACCAGGGATGACGTAGGGACCATGGACGCCGTAGGTACCATGGACGCTGTAGGGACCATGGAAGATGTAGGGACCGTGGACGGGGTAAGGACCATGGACGCCGTAGGTACCATGGACGCTGTAGGGACCATGGAAGATGTAGGGACCGTGGACGGGGTAAGGACCATGGACGCCGTAGGGACCATGGACGCCGTGGGGACCATAGACGCCGTGGGGACCATGGACGCCTTGGGGACCGTGGGCGCCGTAGGGAACGTGGAGGCCATAGGAACCATAGACGCCGTGGGGACCATGGACGCCTTGGGGACCGTGGGCGCCGTAGGGAACGTGGAGGCCATAGGAACCATGGACGACGTGGGGACCATGGACGACGTAGGGATCATGGACGACGTAGGGACCATGGACGCCGTGGGGACCATGGACGAAGTGGGGACCATGAACGCCGAAGGGAGCATGGGTGCCGTTGGGACCATGTACTCCATAAAGACCATGGACGCCGTAGGGACAATGGACGTCGTAGGGGCCATGGACGCTGTAGGGACCATGGAAGATGTAGGGACCGTGGACGGGGTAGGGACCATGGACGCCGTAGGGACAATGGACGGCGTAGGGACCACGGGTGCCGTAGGGACCATGAAAGATGTAGGGACCATGAAAGATGTAGGGACCGTGGACGACGTAGGGACCATGGACGACGTGGGGACCATGAACGATGTGTAAACCGTAGACGCCGCCAGATCCATTTATGGCCTACGGTTCATGGACACAGCTGAAACAGTTTTAATAAGACTGCAAGTCACAACGGAGCGCAATCTTCCCACACTCCTCCCGCATCTCTTCGACTCGCTTTAGGTCCTCGGTGCTTTACTTCCCGTGGCTGTGAAAGCAAACGTCTCCGACACCAGGCTGTGCGATAACTTACCAGGTGCACCCTTTAATCGTCCGTTTCATTAGTGATCAAGGAAAACAGTGCATCCTCTGCAACTAGCTTAAACGCCACCATGACACTCCCATCTCCAGAGCACACGTCGCCTGTCTCACGGTGAGTGCATATTTTCTAATTGCAATCATAAATTCTCGGCAAAAATTAGCACATTCATTGGGGAACTCAAACAACATAAATCAAACTTCATGCCCGGCGACCACCCCTCTATCCGAGCGCTGCTTTGCCCCATGTCGCCGTCGTAAATGACACTTTTCGATGTGTTAATTAATTAATTGCGCCGCGACCTGGGTTCGAGGGACTCCACGGAGCCAACGGCGCGGCGTGCATAAGTGCGTTCCACATCGGTACAAATCATTTCATGATATATAGCGGTTGTCCAAACAACTCGCCGATGAATAAATTACGTGCACCCCAGTGAAAGGAGGGCGGCTGACCAGTCCAGTGCACTTCGCATAATGAACAAAGTTCCGTGTTCGAGTGCGCTCGCTTCGGAAGTTTTCCATTCCACCACCCCCGCGCCCGACTGTTTGACGAATGCCGCCAAGAAATAGTCCTTACACCCATCACTGGCCAGAAGAGTAATAGCCAGCCGGGGCGTGCTGGAGGATCCGCACGGTTCCCCATTCAATTTGCGAAATGAACTCACAGGCTAACTGAGTTATGTGCACGCCTGTGTGTGAACTGTGAAGCTATCGACTAAAAGGATAATCGGTAGTTGCGATGAGTTTAAACTCGATTTTCTTTGCTTTCTCACTTGCAAGGGCTTCGAATGCCCGACTCCAAGGAGTCTGTTGTAAACTTCTCGTAACTTTGGGCGAAGTTCAGGTCGAGGAGTGTGCATCTCTCGGGGGGATGTCTTCAAGAAGCGAGCGGCACTAATTGCAGATTACTTCAATCGCTGTAATGACGATATCTGGGGTCCAGCTTGTGTACGCTTGCGAAAGATTCTCACTGCGTTCTGAAGTTTGTTTTGACTTTAAATGCACTCGATTAGACAAATCAAATAGAGCTGTGCCCGTGGGGACGGGATGGGCTCCCTCTAGAATGCTGCGAGTTGCTCGGATGTAGACGGTGGATTTCTTGTGGCAAGGCGATTATGTGGATAATGGACGTCTTATAGGGAAAGGTCAACTTAATTACGTGGAATCAATTGCAATTTTGATTGGAATGTAATCTGGAGTTCATTCATTGTTCAAAGTCAATAGAGAACTCCGTCTGAAGCAGCCGTCTACGTCGACGATTCAACAGCAGGTGGTGGTTGGTCAAATGAAGACCATTAAAAAGTGCGCTTTAGTCACAGTGACAACAGTGCAGATGAGGGACGCCTCAAGTTCTATGTGTCGTCTTAATTGAAGCTATCGTCGTTTTTGTTGTCTAAATCAAGCCATAGCACATGTCGTACTTTACACTATCACATTGTGCACATAGGGCAACAAATTAGTGATTTTTTTGCTGTTTGGTTTGTCAGTGCTCTATTTTTGACAGCTCGTGAGTGATTCGTGACAGGTGTAAGATTCAAACATGCTCAGTTAGCATTGCCATTATATCACGAAAGAGCTTAAAGTCGAACAATGCGAACAAATTATTGAATTTTTCTATCTGCTCTGTGAAAAATGCATATTTCGACCATTTTAAGGTCATTCGACCTACTAAGCGGGCAATTCAAGCTTTAGTGACCAAATTTCCCACCGATCTCACGATTCTGGATAATGTCCATCTACCCGCATGCGTTGAGTGCATACATAAAATAAAAAAAATGTCTACCGTATCCGCAGAACCATGAGAACAACGTTACGTTGCCCAAAGTGCACGAGCTGACAGTGGTCGACAAAATGGCGTTACATGCGCCATAGAACACGTAAGTCGATGGGCCGATTGAGAAATGAGTTTGGTAAGCAATCTATCTCTCGTTTCGGATCAGTGCGTTGAACGGCTAGATTGTGCGTTTTGACACACGCTTAGAGTGTTTTTTATGGGGAAACATTAAATGACTCATCTATGCCGATAAGTAGCGTCAATTCCAACATTGAAAGGCAACATTACCCGTCTTATGAGCGAGATATTAGCCAATATGCACGAAATGTGGCTCAAAATTGAATTCTGCATGTGCACCAAATAAAATGTAGTCGACGTCAACCTCTATTTAAGAAAATTCCGAATCCATCCGCTGCCTTTGATCAATTCCGTTCAAGGCTTTAAATTCACATAAGAAGAAATGTTCGCCCAGTGTTCTGTGCCGCAACTGACAGAGGCCGAGACAATAGCAGAGATAGTGAGAAATATCATCTCTTGCTTCTTGGTCACCACAGCTGGTGCACATAAAGGCAGGGGTAAGTTCCATTTTGGTTTTATGGTACTTCAGATAATTCTGACCAGTTAGAGCTCCAACTCCGTTGCAACTTTTTGTCCTCTCCCTCTATAAATAGACGAGTCCAGCAAGGATCCATTCTAGATACCTTCTTCTTCTTCTAGTGGCACTACAGTCCGGGGTGGACCTGGGCCCCAGTCAACAAGCTTCTCCATCTGGCACGACCTTTAGCCAGCTGTCTCCAATTACGCGCACCAATTTGGTTGAGGTCCTTCTCCACTTGTTAGCGCCATCGTTTTCGTGGGCGTCCTCTATTGCGTTGTCCCGCTGGTTCGGAGACGAAGACTCTTCGGGCTGGAGCAGTGTTGTCCATGCGCTCTACATGGTCTAGCCATTTTAGGCGCTGAATCCGTAGACGCCTGACTAGGCTCATGTCGCTGTACAGCCCGTACAGTTCATGGTTGTAGCTTCTTCTCTAGAAACCATCAACGCAACCAGGACCAACGATGGAACGCAGAACTTTTCTCTCGAAAAGACCAAGGGCTTCTTCATCTGCTCTTGAGACTGTCCAGGCTTCTGCGCCATAAAGCAGGACAGGGATGATGAGGGTCTTATATATTGTTAGCTTGGTCTTTCGAGAGAGAGCTCTACTACTCAGTTGCCAAAAAAACAGCGGTTGGCAAGAGTTATTCTGCGTTTAATCTCGGTACTGATGTTGTTTGTACCGTTTACCTGGGAGCCGAGGTAGACGAAGTCCTTAACTACCTCGAAGTTAAAGCTGCCTACGGTGACGTTCTGGCCGAGACGTCGTTGTTGTGCGTCCTTTCTAGATGACAGCATGTACTTCATTTTAGCCTCATTCACTGTTAAACCCATTTTTGCAGCCTCCGCTTCAATACCAGCAAACGCTTCATTGACGGCTCTCTGTGTTCAACCAATCACGTCAGTGTCGTCCGCGTATGCTAGCAATTGTACGGACTTCTGGAAGATCGTGCCTCTACTGTTGGCGTTTGAGTTTCGCACGATTTTCTCCAGGATGATGTTAAAGAAGTCACATGACAGCGCGTCGCCTTGTCTAAATCCTTTTTTGACATTCAAGGTCTCGGTGAGTTCGCTACCGACCTTGATGGAGCAGCGAGATTTCTCCATCGTTATCCTGCACAACCTGACGAGTTTGGCATGAATGTCAAAACCAGACATGGCGTTGTATAGCTCGTCTCTATGCACGACGTCATATGCGGCCTTGAAGTCGGCGAATAGGTGGTGGGTGTCGGTCTGCATCTCTTGGGTTTTTTCAGGATCTGCGCAGTGTGGAGGTTTGGTTGGACTTCCCCGGCCGGACACCGGAACTCAAAAGGACCTATGAGGTTATTCACGAATGGTTTGAGGCGCTCGCACAAAACGACAGAGAAGATCTTGTAGGCGATGTTTAGGAGACTTATCCCTCGATAGTTGGCGCAGTTGAAGGGGTCTCCTTTTTTGTGGATTCTAGGTACCATACTATTTTAAATTATTTTTTATTTTTATTTATTCATTATTTCATCAAAAAATGTTTGTTGATGAGTCAACATTGAAACTCATCGGAGATGGTTCAGATATCATAAGCTTTCTGTCAGCCGCAAGACCAAGTTGATGTTATTTAACGTCACTTGATTAAATGTCTGACGATATGACTTTACAGTATCATGCATCCAGCTGCTCAAAGTTTCCACTTTATGGAAATCTTACAATAGTCCCCCTTCTGGCACTTGGTCCGCAGAAATTGGATTATGCAGCCGCCAAGTTATGTTGAAGCTACAGGCTACGCGTTAAATAATTAAATTTCGTAAGTTCTATATATACTTAGTTACTGCCTGTAAATGGTTTTGACGCAGGTTGGTCCTGAGATTGTTCAAGTAACGAAACGCACTCTGTCTCGTACGATATGATAAGTCAGCCAGTTGATGGAGAGCGGTAGTATTTGATTGGATTGAATGCTTGCAGACCTTTTTACTCTTCAACGTCTGTGCGGATTTGGAGTGATCTTGGTATGAGTTGAATCAGGATATAGACAAAAAATTGTAGTACTCTTTTTGGGATCAACCCAACCGTCGAAATTAATGCAAAAAAAATCCAAACTCATCATCACTTCTGCGTTGTATGCTTACAGGCTTCTGGATTTTAGTTCAGACCACTGAGCGCTCAGTTTAGTTCAAATCTGTTTATTGAACTAGTTCGTTTTTCTAGTTCATTCAATTCAATTTAGTTCACAGCTCAGGAAATTGAGTTTTGTGCGATATAACTCATATGTATGCGAATACATTCGTGCATAGATATTCTTAGAATTCCCTTCACATACCCCACCACAATGCTGGACCTAAATCACTCAATTTAATTCAGTTTAGTTCCAATTAGTTCAGTTGTTCTTACTGAGTTCCATGTATGCAGTGTAATGTATATGTACCTGAGTTTGTTGAACTATCGAACTAAATGAAACAAAATAAAATAACACTGTGCGCGTTTAGTTCAGATAGTTCAGTTAGTTCACTTGTTGGAGCTCTTTTTTAATTATCTGGTTCGTAAACTACCAGATATGCTTATATTGTATCACGCAGTGTGTGATGCTGCTCACATTTCCTCCAAAATCAAGTCTGAGGGATTTATCGAACACTTAGACAGAAGACATCTGACGATCGTGTTAAGGAATCGACGAAATGTAGCCGATGACCAATTCTAAGAGGCATGTTCACGCATTACTCAATATCGACCACGGACTATCAGAAAGCACCATACGACAATTGATTCCTGTGCTGATGCAGTCGCGGATCCAACTAGTAAAGTATGAAACATCCATCGACGTTGATCATAAATGGCACCCCTTAGGTGCATCAAGCCGCATTACAGCCGTTTCCATTTCTTGACTCTTGACCGTAAAAATGAAACTACTTATGTACTCAGATGAGTATACATGAATGTTGTGCTCTGTAAAGCGAGAGAGGGCACTCACTCACCATCAGTTGGGATAGACTCACAAGAGAAGAAGATAAGTCTGAAGCAACCGTACCACAATCATACCCAAAATTAGCTCTGTGACAGGCACACGCTACGCTTCTTGACATTCTGCACATAAGCAACAGCACCGTCCGAACTATCAAGATGTCCAGCAGTCCAAGTCCATATCATGGAATCTCCAGCTCGGGCATTAATACGTGCTCCAAGCGACAGCGTCCGAAAAAGAGACTAATTCGATCCATCATCCCACACTCCGCACACAGACGCTGCTGGAGCGCTGCAGAAAAAGTGAAAACAAAATCCCAGACACACTGAAATGTAAGTCCCCTAAGTCTTTTGCATGCTAAGACCCGATTTCGACTCTAATGCTCCCGAGCACAAATCTCTTTCTCACATGCCCTTCTGACAGCTGAATTTGAACAGAAACCGCCCTCGAACCCCATCCGCCCCGCATGGTTACACATTCGTCCCGAGGACAGAAACAAGAACTCCAACTTCAACCCCAAAAGAAGAACAAAAAAAAAAAAAACGCAGAGCTCCCGCCGCCCCGACCCCAACCCACTCCCACAGCCCGGCCACAGGCCAAATAAATTATGAACTTCGAAATAGATTTGGATATATTGTCCTCCCACGAGTGTGCTTGGGATCCTTGAAAACTTTGCGCAAGTACACACGAACACATGTGCCAGTGAATGGGGGCCGTGCCCACGGTCAGCGTTTGAATGACACTCCTGCCCGAGAGGCGAGCAGCAGCAGCAGCAGCAGCGCGCGGCGGCTGAGGGAAAGTGATGAAATAAATATTTTCTAATGGATCCCATCCCCCGCTTCTTGGACCATTAGGAGAAATATAAAATTCAGCCAACGTGGTCAATAAACGTCAAGCGCCGACAAACGGACGAGAACAGAAAAATGAGAGAAAAAAGAAAAGCGGTGACACCGACGGGCATCCAAAGACCGCATCCATGGCTCAGTGGGGAATTTAAATCGGCACACAGTCTTCGCTCTCGGCCTTCAATCCGAAGGAGCGGTTAATGCAATTAAGGATTCCCTCTTCGAGAGGGTAAGGGCTTATGTTTCGTATTCAGACCGATGCGGCTGTGGTCAGCGCTGGTTTTCTATTGTGTGCCAGCTCAGATAGCACATGCGAGCGAGATATGCGTTCAAACGGTTGATGTAGGACATATTTTTTCACTTTCCTTTGTCAGAGCGTGAGTGAGATTCATTTCGCCTTCATTCATCCCCCATTCCACCCACATTCGGGCAAAGGAGGAGGAGGAGGAGGCAACGAGAGACTTATGCTAGAAATCAAATTTAAAGTGCTCAACTTTGTACTATGTTCAAAATTAGTTGGGATTGAAAAACTCTAGAGAAATCAGAAGCTAACATTTCCATTTGACTTTGCAAAGAATCCGCACACACACCCACAGCCGCCCTGGCACACAGGGTGGGCAGCGGGCCGAAGAACCCAGAAAATGCGGAGCGCTTCAAGCGCACACAGAAGACATGGGCGGCGATGCCAAGGACTGTTTGCAGTGCAGTAAGGGACCTCTGTTCGAGTGGAAATTCCCTTAAGGATTTCTGTGTGAATGTTGGTTTTCCAAAAGAACGGTCTTCACGCAAAACTTCTCCCCGATAGATGAAACTGACTGTTGGCCCTCTTTTAGTTTGGTCCCCCGTTCGTGTTCCGTTACAGCCCCCATGCGCCTCTTTTGTATTTATCCCTTTTGCGTCTGTTGTTGTTGTTGCTCTCGTTCGCTAAGGGGCACAAGGACGAGCAGCAGGAAGTCAAGGATGCGCTTTGGAGTCAAGCAACACGAGCGGCACAGAGTTTTGTCAGTTCTATTGATTAGATAAAGTGAAAAGTTAACAACAGCAATTGGACGGGTCAACGGGAATCTTTTGTCTTGTCTTGTCTCTCGGTTGGTCTCGTCCTCTGTGTTGTGCCCTGAGCGGAGATGAACATTCGCTGAAGTGCATTTGGTGGGAGGGCACTGTGGTGGCGTCGGTTTTTTGAAAACACGAGGCAATGGCTTCAGTCAGCTTGCAGGAGACGATGGTCATTGAAGCGCGAAATGTGTGTACAAGGCTTTCGATTGATCATGGAGTGGGCCTTTTGGCCTTTGCAACGCAGATGTGACCTTAATTCGAAATTTGGCCTAATAGACGATGAGTAAGTGTGTGTACCACTGTGGGCCTGGTTCCGACTAGGAGTTCTACAGCACGTCCCACTTTATTCGTCAGATTGTTGTTGGAAGCCCTTTGGCAATTCTATGGTTTAGTTGACAAATCGAATTGATCCAGTAAGTGACCGCTGTTTAACGAGCTTCCCAAGCCGATGATGCAGGAAGGTTAGAATGGATCCGCAAAATTACGAATCTGCTTCCAATTGTTCAAAGATCGTCCTAATTGTCTCTTATTTCTGTTTTGTAGGGACGAGCTTCAAACGACCGACGGTAACGCCACCGCCATAGACTTACAGAAATGGTTCTGCAAAATGGCGCCCAACGTGCGACACACGATAACTCTTGGCAGATTATGGAACATGTATCGGACAGGCAGCGGTGTAGTGACAGTACACCATACAAGCAACGCGGGACTATTAGCTACACTCATTTACCTACGTTGAGGACGATTCATTTCGCTTCCACTTAAGTAACCAAAGTGAACGAAACTTAACGAAACTGAGCCAAGTTGTAATTATGATCAGATTGTATCATTTTCTGTGTGAATACACACAATCGTTTAATTACTATATGACTACGTACGTCCATTATGGTTGAGCTTCAAAATCTACAATCTATTTTTTAAGTTTAACCGGCTTATGTAGATTGCTGAGTAGACTAATGGTCCTGTACCGGGGATTTCTGACGGAAAACATCATTCTCCAGAGATCGCACCAGCTGGAGAAACCTCGGATTGTAGCAGAGCACACAGACTCATCAGCAGAAACTCATTTCCAGACATTTGAAAGTACAGAGTCGCATTGTTAATATCCACTTCAGCAACACAAGGGTCTGGAAGTATGGATTGCAGCAGAAATTGATAGAGATGTTTTTAAAGCCTTGACAGTGGAGGAAAAATTAGTGCAAAGAAAGGGGGCTGAGACAAACAACGAGAGTGCTTTAAAAACAGAATCGAGGAACTTTAGATGCATAAACAAAAATAGTAGTTACGAACGGCATGTAACTCAGTCTAGAAATTGGTACAACTTCGGCAGTCATATATCGGAAGTGTGTAGGAAAAGATCGTCATTAAGACATTAGCGATGCGTACATCCTTGCCTTACCCCCATTTCTAGTGTGAGTCCCTCCCGGGCACTGTCCCATTCGTAGTCATGCACAACGTCTTGCCATCCATCGTCTCACATCGAATACGAAAAAGAATTTAGAATCGTTCGGTCTCTGCTCTGAGAGTCTCCAACTTTTGACTAATAGGGGAAAGCACTTCTTAGGCAGACATTTCCTTGACGAGCTGGATGATTTAAAAAAGTTAAATTTGAGAAAAGTGTTGGGGTTCATAGTAGAATGAATGTACACTGACGGCTCAAAAACGAGTGCGGGTACAGAGGAAGAGATCTTCTCTTACCTATTCGAGAAATCCCTATTACTAAGAGCCGACTGCAACGTCTTCCAAGCTGAAGTGGCAGCGATTCACGAATCAGCACTGCAAAGCTAAGAGAACTCAACATAATCAACAAATCGATTTACATCTTTTCCAACAGCCAAGTAGCCACAAGATCGGACATCTTGACGTCGAAACTAGTCCGGTTATGCGTATAGAGCGTCAGTGGAATATCCTTGGCAATATGCTGGCTACCAGGGCACACTGTCATCCAAGGAAACGAAAAGTCGGACAGGATTGCGAAAAATGCATCTGAGCTGGATGAATCTCGGGCAATCCATTACGCACTCACACCGCTTAGTTCCATAAGAATGAAGAAGAACTGACAGACGTAGCCCTGGATAGAGCCAGATCGCGTGGGCTCATTCTGGAATTTGGAGCAATATCAGGGGCCATGTGGCCGACGCTGAGCAAAAAGAGATCAACATCACTGACCAGCTTTGGTTGCAAGGAAGTGCTAAGGACAGATGCGTTCAAATCAATCTTGATAGGAACTACACCAACTGCGACAAAGCAATAATGTCAGACAGTCGTGCTGCCATCTTGGCACTAGACTCCAACATCATCAAATCTAAGCTTGTGTGGGAATACCTACTGAAGTTCAAAGAATTGAGCCGGAGAAATAGAGTAAAACTCTGCTGGATACCTGGCCATACTCCATTTACCGACTCCCTAGCAAGGAGGGGAGCATCAAAACCTTTCGTAGGCCCTGAACCATTCTGTGCAGTAGGAGACCAGATCAAAGAGGAACGCAGGGACCTAGAAGAACCACGGAATGACACTCACGGCATGAAACAGGTCAAGTAACTTTTGGGCCAATACAACCGGAAGCGGTTTGAGACATGTATAAAAATGAGCAAAAACAACATCCGCATCCTAACAGGCTACCTAACAGGGCATTCCAGACGCAGAGAGCACCAAGGGACACTAAGAATATCAGAGAAAGGTCTCTGCAGATTCTGTGGAGAATCTAGGTTTCTGTGTGGCATTGGGACATAGAAGACGAAGATATTTGGACAAGCTACTATTATCAGAGGAAGAGATGAGATGACTAGAACTATCTCTGATTCTCAGATTCCTCTAGAACACATACTTTACCTACCTACCTATCTAGCAGAAGGAATAACTGTCCGTGGGAATTTGCTACCCATCACGTGCACAAAGGACATACCTTTTTTGGTTTAAGTGAGCAGCGATCCTGTACCGCAAGACACCCAAGCCTACATAGATATCTTGCGTTGTGACTCTTAATGCTCTTAAAAATGACAGCAGAATAAACTGTTGCAGCGATCCTCCATATAAAAAAAAAAAATGGCGCCCAATGGGGGTACTGCCATGCTAACGCTAGACACAAAGTCAGTCCTAGATTGAATCGCCTTTCTTAAGCTGCATTGGCATCATTGTCATATCCACACAATTGTTGTTCACATGGGCAAGGGAAGGAATATGGATTAGCGCTGCAAAGTGGCGCCCAACGCAGATCAACAGATCAGTCACTTACATTCATTCAATGCCAGTTCTGGATGCAATTGCTGTCCCAAAGCGTCGTTTTCTCAACTGTCAAAATTTAGTAAGAAAGCATGCAAAACCTCGCCAAGCAAAGAAACTAAAGTTTTCAGAACTTCCGACGAGTCTGACCCTCTCCACCAGCCGATCACGGAATTGGATAGAATTAAGTGGAAAGTTACCCAGTTGTCAATAGTTCCAGGGACATACGAGTCAGAGTGATCCATCGGCCGAGTGAAATTGAAGCCACACGCGTTCAAAGAAACGCAAAACAAGGAAGTCATTAGCGCTCAATGATCAAGGCTAATTGCAGCAAGGATTAATGTCAAGGTTCAATCGAAAACACAATCACCATCAATTGAAATCGAATCCAGTGGTCAGTCCAGCCAAATTGAATCAATTGCTTTCAAAAAAAAAAAAAAACCACACACAACTTCCGCGCTAACATAATCCGTGAAAATATTGCAAAAAAAAAGGTAAATGCTCACTAATGCAACTAGATTTCGGATAATTAATTCGATTCCCCCGATGGACACAGTGGGAGCCTTGAATGAGTCAGCCTTGCGCCACGGTTCAACAACTGTGCGGTCCAGCGGTCAATTGCTATTTGCTGACAATTAAATTAAACGAATTCTGGCAAACTATGAACCAGAAGCCCCCAGCAAATTAGGTTACGAGCACTAAGCGGTAGGCGAGAGGACACACAAAAACGCAATACCCTCAACTAGCTGGATAGTGGATACTAACTAATTCAATTCGCCGAGTCCGTTTCGAGGACACACGCGAGGTCCGCTGGGTGGGATTGACGTTGGCTGTGTTTTTTTTTTGCGCTGCTCTGAGCTCGCAAGCCGCTTTCGATGCCCATTGTCGGCATTAACAAACGATATTGTTTTAATTACTAAACAGGATGTTAGTTCACAATGGCTCACTAATTTGATGCCGCCGAGTGGGAGTGGTTCGCCTGCAATTCCATCAGTGACCTGGTGTGTTGCACGTAAGGCGGGGGAGGGGGGGGTACGAAGCCAGGTGAATGCGGTGCGTATCGAACAATTGGCTTACACTATTAGACTAAATTGAAATTGAGCCTTAATCAGTGAATTAATTTCTCTCATAATTATTTGGGCAAATTACACTCTCCCGGGTGTGGACGCATTCGGGAGTTACGCTGCTGCGGTGTTTATTCTGATAATTGAACTGTGGTGTCACGCCGGATGAATATCGCTATCAACTGGTGGCGATGCACACAGCACACCAAGAGTGCCCCCAGCAAACCGCGAGAGATTGGCGTTTGGGTGTTGCGATTGCTGCAACATCCATACAATGGCGGGTGGGTTGGTAGTGGGGGCTGAGCTGCACTGGTCTTTTGTACTGTCACTGGGATCATTTTGGTTATGATATGTTGACAGCTGGTGGGAAGGCATTCATTGCTGATGATGGAGTAGAGAGAGTTTACCCTTAAATCGATTGGGATGTTGAAAAAATTGGGACAAAACACACAATCTATCTCCACTTTATCCATGCAAGTCGCTTGCGAAGACGCCTAAATTCCTGACGTGATCTGCCAAGAGATATTATCCTCTAAATGCACCGACCACTTGAGCTGCATGCAGTTTCTTCAAAGGCACCAGCTATTCAATGCAGCGATCGAGATCTAGCTTGGACAAGATCAGCTTGAAGGTTTGGCATGTATTGCTTGTCAGACATCTAGAGTCGTTTGCTTCGGTTACTCTCCTTCGTAGCAAGACACACATGACGAGGGGTGTCCTTATTGCGCCACATTCACTGAACAAGGAGGAGGGAAGTCAAGGTTTGGTAAGTGCGGACAATGAATCTGAAGGAAGTCATCATCGCATGCACAGCCATTTCTTTCACCGTACAGTCAATTTTCTTATTATGGCAGAAGAAGATATCCTGCATGTCGGATGTAATAATGGCTCCTTGTGCCCTATACAGCTGCAAATTGGATGCAAATGGGTACTGCCTCGATCGTAAGAACGACACTAAGGCTCGGTTTACAACATTAAGCAATGCTGTCAACTGTAAGGCACACAAAGGGGTGCAAAGACTGGGCTCACATGTGTTTCAGCGGAGCGTTGAGAAGCTTGCCGCTAGAGGTTTTTAGCAAGTAAGTACCAGCCAGCACACCCCTGAGACTAGAAACACAGGATTTGCAGGACTTATACACCTCATTTGGGTGTAGGGACACTGTGTGATATGCCGGGCAACTGCCTATGAATTCGCATGGTGTGGCATAATTTCTTCTCTAACACCAGGATTAGATCCAGCTTCGATGTCGATCACTACATCCTACCATCTTCTTAAGATGCACACAATTAGATCAACCAACAGCAAGTGGCTAGAACTCTAGAAGCCACAAACTGCTTTAAAACGAAGGAAATATGGGCAGCACTAAATTGTAAACGATCACTCTGTCTGCTCATACAAAGCAGACCCTCAATGGCGTCTTAATTTGGACACTGCGCAATTGAAATACACTCCCGCAGAGTGGGTGTCACATGCAAAATGGTTTCTGCAGAAGTCAATTCGCTTGATATCACTATGGGCCTACTTTGCAAAAGCAATAGATTTTGCTTCACAGTGGCGCCCAACGCTGATCATCAAATCAGTCACTCACCCTCACATTCCAACGCTAAACGCAGCGATCCTTGGATCGAATTGACATTCTGGAGCATCGTCGACACCATCCCAGATTAACTCGATCGCAGTTCCACTTTGCAAAGGTGAGATATTTTTCCTAGCGTTGGGCGCCTGATCAAAGAGTCTTCTAGTCCGACCCTTGCGACAATGCACAGACAAAGACCGCCTCCCAGGTCTCCCACCCAAGTGGAAAAGGACCTCAATCAACATAGCGTGCGAAACTAAAGACAGCTAGCCAGAGATCGCGCTAGTTTCAGAGGGTTGTTGGTTGAGGCCCGGGTCCAACCTTGTCTGTAACGCTATACAAACAAGAAGAAGGACGCACGATCGTCCTTTGCCTTCATGCAATGGCTGCGCTGGACACAAAGTCTGTTCTGGATGCGAGTGACGTTGTCGTTCGTCGTCGCAGATTTCTTCTTTGTCTTCTTCTTCTTAGGGCGATACAGTCCGAGGTGGACCTGGGCCTCACCCAACATGTCTCTGCAGCCAGCAGAAGCTCTCGTCAGCTGTCTCCAGTCTCGTACACCAAGCCGGATGAGGGTCTTCTCGACTTGTGTGTGCCATTTTCTGCGTGGACATCCTCTGTTGCGTTGTTCCACAGGCTCTGAGTCGAATATTCTTCAGATCGGAGCTAAGTAGTCCATACGATCTACATGACATCATCTTAGGCGTTGGATCTGTTGACGCCTGGCTAGACTCATGTCGCTGTACAACCCATACAGTTCGTGGTAGAACCTTCTTCTCCAAATGCCATCAACGCATACAGGACCAATGATCGCGCTCAGAACTTCTTTCTCGAAAAGGTAGGTATGTAGGGTAATAGGCTGCCAGCGAGACCATGTTGGTCAATTGCGATACCAATAGTCAGACTACTACCACTGATCGACTACTCCAGTGATGGGGTAAATGGTGACTGGACCAGATTTGGAAACCGGATAAAGCGTGTTAACATTGCTTTGCTGACTGGGACTTGAACCGGGGACCCGTCTAACCAAGGACAGGCACTCAATCAACGGCGCCATCGAGCTGTTCTCTCGAAAATCCAAGAACATCTTCATCCGCTTTGGATATAGTCCATGTCACTGCGCCGTTGACTAAAACGAGGATGATCGAGTTCTTATGCTGAGTCAACCTGGTCTTCCGAGAGAGGCCTCTGGTACTCAATTGCCTCTTGAGCTCATAGGAACAGCGGTTGGCAAGAGTTATTCTGCGTTTGATCTCGGTACTGATGTAGTTTATACTATTTACGGCGGCGCCAAGAGCTGCCTACGGTGACGTTCTAGCCGAGTCGTCGATGTTGTGCATCCATTCTCGCTGACAGCATATACTTTGTTTTGCCCTCGTTTTCCCGCCAAATCCACTTTAGTCGCTTCCGCCTGAATGTCTGTTCGACCAATCACGTCAATGTCGTCCGCGTATGCTAGCAATTTAACAGACTTCTGATCGTGCCTCTTGTGTTGGCCAGTCTTGCACGGTCTCCTCCAGGATGATATTAAAGCAGTCACATGACACCTCGTCGCCTTGTCTAAAACCTTTTTTGACATTCAAGGTCTCGGTGAGTTCATTACCGACCTTGATGGAGCAGCGAGAGTTGGCCATCATCATCCTGCTCAGTCTGACCAGTTTGGCAGGAATGTCAAAACTAGGCATGGTGCTGTATAGCTCGTCCCTATGCACGATGTCATATCCTTGAAGGCGGGGTTCTGGGGGTGTCGATCTGCGTCTATTGGGTTTTTCCAGGATCTGCCGCAGTGTGGGGGTTTGGTTGGACTTCCACGGCCGGACACCGGAACTCATAAGGACCTATCAGGTTATTCACGAATTGTTGCAGGCGCTCACACAAAACGACAGACAAGATCTTATAAGCGATGTTTAGGAGACTAATTCCTCGGTAGTTGGCGCAGTTGAAAGGGGTCTCCTTTTTTGAGGATCTGGCAAACGATACTGAGATTCCACTCGTCGGCATGAGATGGTGCATGTACAATGCCAGCTCATTTCCAGCTGCCTTAGAGAGTCTTGCAGACAGTCCATCTAGACCAGCAGCTTTATTCGACTAGGATGGGCAGACGGAATTCGCTTCTATCATTGTCCATTGTGTAGAGTGGAACATTCCGCCTGACGTCCTCTGCAGAAATGATTCTTCCAAATTCTCAGTACCGACTGCGACGCTACTACTGGTTGTCCATTCCCGTCACGGGAGGCTTCTGTCCGATCGCAGTCACGCTCTGCAAAGATAGGCAATTTTGCCCGCCAATGAGTCCTAATCTTTTGAAAGCTTGTCAGCCACTTTAATAGTTGCTACAAAAATTATCAAAAATTCCCAAGGGGAGGGGGTGTCTATCCATCAGCCACATCTTTGGATAGAATGCACAGCAGTGGCTGGACATTCCACTGCTATCCCTCCAAAGAGCTCGACCATCACGATCACACACGTGCACCCGTGGCATCGCCCCCGAGAGCTACACACGCGATATCGACAAATTTAAAGCCATCCGTAGTCAAAGAAACGATAATAACGCAGCCATTAAGGGTTTAAGGAGCAAAGCTAATTGAAGCATCGGCAGACCGCAACAATTTCCCATTCAACCGCAGCTACGAGTATGCTCCACGGAATTCACATCTTCATATCTCAGGCTGCTGTCATTGTCGTCATCGTGGTCGTCTTCTCTGCTGCTGCTGCTGGTTCCGACGGTTCTGCTGGTGTTAGTGGTGAGCTGCTTCTGCTATCGCTTCACTGCTGTGTTTCCTGGTGCTTACGTTCTGGGACTGGCACACAACCCCAGTGACATACCGTGTGTATTTGAGTTTGAGTGGATTCCATAAGAGGCTGGGGGGGGGGGGGGATTGATGGTGATGATGGCGACGGTGGCGGCGACGATGGTGGTAACATCATCATCATGCACAAATGTCTCGTCCATCCCATTCATCCATCCAAATCGTCGGTCGTGGTTGCTGCGAGTGAGGGAACCGTGATGGCTGATAGAAAGCAAGTTCTCTGGGGCGGGCGGCGGTGGTGGTGGTGGTGGTGGCAAATTGCGGCATAAGTGATGAGAAAGAAACCACCGGATGGTTGTGGATACCATAATAGAGAGCTACCCTGTGAACATCATAATGCGGTATCTGGTGGTATTTACCCATACAACACATGAAACGCCCGAGCGGTTTTCTCATGGCCTCATGGTTCTCCATTATGGCGGCGACATCTTCCTCCCGTCCTCGTCCTCGTTCTGGTCCTGGCCGAGTGCTAGGCGCAAACTTCCTGGCCACCTCCTGGTTGCCCTGCACTCCGCCAGATTCTCTGAATATGATTAAAATAAATCACTGGGAAAAGTTTTTGCAACATTTTTCCGTGCGATGTCCTCGTGCTGTCCGCATGCTGGGAGTGGTCGTGGTGGTAACGGTGGTGGTGTTGGTGGTGTTGGCTGGTGACGACCTTTGTCTGTCTGCTCAAGGATGTAAGTAATTGCACAACGGCTCCACCGCCAATTGTGATGGACCGGGCGCACCAGTCTGTCAGGCACTGTGTACTGAATTCGTGGCGCCCAACAGGATACTGATGGTGGTGGTTGGATGGGCGATTGTGTGATGGATGGTGGTCGGTCTCACCTATGGGCAACCCTTGCGGGCGTGTATGCTGAACATGCTCTGGTGGCCAGTTTGATGTCAGCTTAGCTAGTTATGCGCTAGTAAACAATTCAAATTTTGGTTTGAAAAAGCCGGTCGTCTACGTGACAAAACTTGAAAACACTGCTGAGTGGCGGTTCGGTTGGCAAGGTGAAGGTATTATGCACGGATGGTGTGCCCGCTGTCAATAGGCGCTCGGGACATGCTAGTGGCCCCACAACGGGGTAATTGTGTGAATGGGCGGGTCTCGGATTTGACTATCGATGCAGGTGCATATAGTTGCGGATCGCCATGGAATACAAAACACACGTTGGCACCATGCATGATATGTCCCTTGAAGTGCAATTGTGGGCAGAGAGCTTTGAGCTTGAGTGCCATTTGGGCGATCCTACGGCCAATGGTGGTCGGGCGGTGGGGTGTTCGAGTCGACGGAGCGTTTTTGCTGACTTCAGACAATGGGCACTCGTTCGTTGCTGGGAATTGGGGAATATGCAAGGCAGCTTGTGGTTCTTGCATTTAAAAGTAGGTGGGCAAACAGACCAAAGATGGTTGTATTGGAGGGGGTAAGAGGAAGGTGTACCATTGTATCTTCGGCTGTTCCTGGCAATGGGTCTCGAGAATACCTTCCCTATTGGACTTCGAGACTACAAAAACCAGGTCTTAGACAAGGCGACTCGCTATCATAGAGCTCCTTCAACCATCTTCCTCATCTCACATCTTCATAAAGTTGACGGAGGCATGTATGAATACGTGGATGACATTGGCCGTGGATCGTCAAACGGCCAACAATGAGGCATTGAGTTGGAATGGGTCAGGCGACAAACGAACTCGACTAGTCCCTAACGTCATAATGGGCAAGTGGGCAACGTGATCTGCTGCGACGAAGTCAAATCACCTAAGGCGGGCAAGAAGCGTCAAACCAACGCTCGCAGTTCGGACTGTTATGGACTCCACTTGGTTCCAGTCCGATACCGACTTAAAACCTCTTGCAGCTCTTGGGGTCGTAGAAACCGACTGTGCAACAATAACAGAGTAACGCAAGACTTCCACCAATCCAACTGCGACGTGGCTGAGTGCTGTAAGGAAAGCCAGTGGCCACACCTAGGAGAGAGCAGCATAGGTCAGCATAGGCCCATTGCTACCACGCGGATCTATGAATACCTATTCCGCAAACCAGTTAGTGGTTTTAGCTACGGATGGCTGGCTCGTATGCCACGGGATGAGAGAGCACTGCAGTGTAAAATGGTTTCTTCCTCATCCTAGTCGCTGCAGTTTCTGCAGAAGCCGTCGTAGGGAAGCCCTGGTCCAGAGGCTTGAGTTCCGATGGCACAATGCCCTGTTATAACGCCTATGAGAGTTCTAAGATTCGACCTGCTCAATCTGATCAGTCTGAGCGGTCGTTTATGGTCGAACGAGGGGCAGAGTTGTTTGGTTATGATCCATCCTCTGCTAGTTGACCACCTACGATTTACTTGAGAAATTGTTTCGATGTACATGCAAAGTCGACATTCCCTAGAATCAGGACTGGCCATGGAAGGGTACGTCGCTGGTGCCTTTGTGCATGGTGACAGCATTAGACTGCACACCTCGTTAACTAAATCGGCGTCAGTTTTCCGAGTGCAAACCTACTCGATTCTAATGGCCACGAACTAAAATGTGAAGAGCGGGTGGAAAGGGCGGAGTATTTGTGTCTGCAGGGACAGCAAAGCAACCCTTTAACCACTTCCAGGATGGTCTAGGAATTCAAGCCTTCTCTGAATTTAACTGTCAGCTTAAATTCGCTAAAACTTCTCTGGGTTCCGGGCCACCACGAGAAATGAGATCGCCGATGAACTTGCTCGACAATGATAAGAGGAGGTACGCTTAGGACCCAGACCTGCGTTGGGACTACTCTCGTCCTTGGTTAGGGCTTCCATCGATGGTTGGTCTTCGCGAGAGCATAACCGGAGGTGACATGACTCTCCAGGACACAGACAGAGTCAAGCGCGTGCAAGTCAAGTCAAGTCAAGCGCGTGCTTCCCTACGTTTGCAAGAAATCGTCGGCATTCTTGTTATCTCTTGACAGAAAAGACTGCAGACGACTTACCGGCGCGACGTACTAACCTTCGCCAAACACCAGAATGTGCGTGGCCTAAGCTATGAAACCCTCTGCAACGCCTGTAGAGAAGACGACGACACTGCAGAGCACTTCCGCTGCCACTGTTCCGCCTTTGCTCAGGTGGCAGTTATTTGGTGCTGATCAGGTGTGAGCAGATGATCTAGAATCCTCACCACAGACGCGTCTCCGGAAGACCAAGAAATTACAACGAATGTAGGTTTCTGCCTGGTAGTACAATGGACCACTTTTTGAGTCTGACTGCAGCAGTGTGTAAAAAACCTCAGACGAAAACCACGAGACTGTTCTACTTCCATTAGATTTTAGGTCTAAATCACAGTCGCCACGACACGCTTCCATATGGTTCGAGTAAAGCTGCAAGAGTTGCTTATTTAAAGCCTCCTAACCACCCGTGGTGCCAGAATGTGACTTCTGGAGAAACTTACCACCAATTGGGTGCCACAACACACACGACTATTTGCATTTTTATGCAATTTGGCTTCACTTATCCACAGTCCAGAGCAGAGTCAATGGAAATACTTTTGTGTATCAGTTTTTCGGTCTTTCAAGGAAATGAGCAATGGAGCAGCAAGGTTTCATAATTCAATGTCCATGTCCACCTCGAATGGTCGCGCCAACCATATATGCCCTGTTTCACTACCGCCCGAAGTGACCTGGAGCCTCATCAACAATACTCTCCAACGCTATCATTGATTAGGTCCTTCCAGTTATGTGCTCCAAGTTAGTTGAGGTCTCTCACTGGAGTGCGCCAACTCAGACCCCGGCTTCAAACTTGGCTCACAAGCTGTCCGAGCGATCTTTATTGTCCAGCCGCCGTAGGCGTTGTAACAGCCGATGCCAGGGCTCTGGACTCACACTTTACAGCTCACATAGTTCATGGTTGAATCTTATCCTTCAAGGTCCTTCAATGCAAACAAACTATTCTTTCAACGAGGGCGCTAGTCACTCGTCATCCGCTTTTGAAATTGTACACGTGTCTATGCCGAAGAGCTCCTCGAAATGTCAAATCTGACATCTCAGCAATACTCACACCAAATGCAAATAAACCAATTAATCATCGAGTCCAATCACTATTCGGATCATGTTCTGTACAAGAACTGCGAAATGTACATGCCATTGACATCTCATGGAACATGACACGGTACATGACATGGAATTAGACACACGACTACTTTGAGTCTGATTTTTAAAAAAAAGAGGGCTTGTTTGGAGGTGGTGCCAATATATGAGGTGACAGGAGGAGGTGACTTAACTGCGCTGTTAGCTCAGTGTAGGCTAACAGACCGTACGCGAATTGCTGACACAGTTTGTTCAGGAACATGAATACCGCCGACATGAATCCGATGAGTCTGCATACAGGACGATGGAGACCGTGGCTTTCTATGGGAAGCGAATTAAATTTAAGTTTTGTCTTAGTTCTGACTTATAAATTGTGAATACAGATAAAACCGAGTTCGATTATTGTGGAAAGTGGAAGGGGGATGCTTAGCCCCTAGTACGCGATTTTTGTTGAGAATCCCCTTAAGGGATTGTTTAACTTACGTGATGTATGAGGTGTATATAGAACATTTTCCAAAAACACAGCCTGGCCAATTTCGGTGGGAGACGAAAATGTGAATAATTGGCTGAAATAGTGCATCAATGGTTCCTTACCAGTGGACGCTTGACATCATCTTCAATCACATCTTGGACGACTTATTTTGAGACCCTGCATCTCTGCAGGCATTAACCATATCTCACTCAGGAACTCCACACGTCTCCGTACGACTGAAATCGGAAAACTAAAACTGGGATTCGAAGTGGAGTTTTCTCTAAACAAGTCAATATTAGTGTTTGCAAAAGAATCCCAGAGTTTAAAGGCCGAAATGTTGAGGAACCACTGCCATGGCTTATACGGAGCACCTTTGCAGACACTCAAGCAGCCATTAAGGCACTGAAATCTGAAATTCAATACTTTTATCAAATCGGACATACCTGAGCATTCAAAACCTCGCCTCTGCTGGGTACCAGGTCAAAGAGACATTCTGGCTAACTGTGCGGCGGAAGATCTTAGCCTGGTACGGAAATTCTCGGTCGCCACACTCTGATGAACGAAATGCAATAGACGACTACGCAAGCGAAGTGTAGGATATCCTAATACTGCCAACTGGGAGAGCTTTTCAGTTCAGACCTAAAACTGCAGCGCCACCACTCTAAGTATGTACTTCTAAAACGATTAAAATCGTTTTTGTCTACAATTTCACGTGAAGCGCCTGGAATTAAATTATGTGTCATGTCACGTACTGTGTGGCAAATAATAGAAATCATTTTCGTTGCAAAGCTGTCAATCGCGCATATTTCCAGTATAATGTACACATCCGTGCAGTGACCAAATATTACGTCTTCAGTGACCGGCACAGGAAAGGGTTGGAATCATTTTTCATTAAAAAGCTTGAATTGAAAATTGGAGGCAGATCGAAGAAGACCGTGGAAAGGTCTTCTGTTGATTGAGGCCCATATGCATCCCGGACTGTAGCGCCATCAAAAGATGAAGAAACCGTTTGAATGCAGTCTTAGATCTAAATGCAGATCACTGCTGGGCAGACTGTTGAAGTAAGTGCATATGGTTAGCTTAGCACTCAGGGCTTTTATTTTTCTAATGCTTTATTTCATTCGCCACTTTGAGGTCCATTCATCTGATCATACCTCAATTTCAGTATCATAGAGCATGTCAGCAACATTTGGAGGCACCATCAAATTCGATTAAATTGTCCAAAATGCTTATATGCATCAAGTATCGAAAATAAATCACGCCACGCCCAGGCCATAGCATCAATATTGTTCCCTCTCAAACCGTCTCGCGTCATGATGAAAAAGTACACCGTTTGTCATCAATTCCGCCGAAACGATGTAACCTCTACCAAAAACAGAAAAAACAAATACGTTCTCATCAACCTGTCCCGTGCACTCGATAAGCCTTCGTCCACACGTCCGCCCTGATTTAGAGGAACTTACGTGACAGATATTTCACACCCGCTTGCCGATATATTCACGACGGTTTGCATAAGCCCCATTTGATAATGGAATAGACGTGTTGTGGCCTTTCGATTGCATAAAGTAACTAAAATGACCAAATCCATCACCACCCGCGATTCGCGAATTTTTTTGCTGTCCTCGATGAACAAACAAGAATTCATCGCGCATTCCGATATTTGGTCGCATAATATTTCGCTGTAATTTTATGAGAACGAACAAAAAATGTACATATACAAAAGGTTGCTGGGGAAATATTTTTTCATAAATTTCAATAAAAATATTTAGTGAATGTACAGTGAGTTAAATATTTGATGAGAGGAAGGGTGAAATAGTTGGTGCCTTGTGACAAGAGTGTCCGGACGGGTGAGGGTAAAGTAACTGCACAGGATTGTGTGGTCTCTTGCTGGGAATAGATTATTAAATGGTTTTGTCTGAATAATTATGTGGTAATTGTACTTAACTCTCCACTCGTGAGAAAACAATAGCACACACGAGTGGTTGCTGGGAAGATAGGCACTGGCCCTCTACGGGCTGTGGCGCCACCCATGTAATTATATTATATTATTATTAGTTGTACTTTAAATTAGGCAACTTTTTCTGATTAACCGTGAACACATGACACGTTCGTACGAAATTTTAGCGAAAATAATTAAAGTGCTTACGTGAAGTTCTGAAAATGAATTGAAAAGGCTTGTGAACACGTACGTCGTACCTTCGACTAATCATTAGGGCATTTTACTACACTTTCTACTCGTACTCGTATATAATTTCGAAGTAATACATCCCATGTAAGGTACTAAGAAAATTTAAATATTTCAAATTTGATGAAAAATGGTAAGTTCACGTGTAGTCGGTTTCGCGGGAAGATCACGAAAAGGAAACTAAGTTTCATTAGTCAAGCCAAATACTTAGGCGTAATAATAGGCAGCAAATTAAGCTGGAAACCAAACGTTTAAGACCGTATTAAGAAGGCGGCGGTAGCTACGTATACATGCAAGAGGGTCCTCGACTTCAGATGAGGACTGAGAATGACACACTGGATCGTTAGACCTGTCCTAACATACGACATCCTCGGTGTCAGCCAGCACTGAGGATCGAAGAAAATTTGAAAAAGACTCCAAAGATATGCGTGTATCTGCATCGCTAGAGCACTTCGTTCGACACCTTTGGCCGCCATAGAGACAATGCTACAACCGCCCCCCATGAACATATACTGGAGGCTGACAGCTATCAAGGAAGGGATTAGTTTAAGCAAGTGTAATCGCTGGCGCAGAACACATGGCCCAGGCCCAGGTGGAAATAATGAAAAATGCGAGAATGCCAAAGCATACAGCATTTTAGACTTGGAATTTGGGTACAAAATGCCGGCAAAAGATGTAAACCTGCCAATCTAGAAGCTTACACGGACGGTTCCAAGACGAACGAAGGCACCGGACTCGGAGCTCACAGCTCAGTAGTTCTGTTTATTGACTTTAAGAAAGCCTTCGACACTTTGAGCCACAGACAAATCTTGAGGCAGCTGGAGAAGATTGGTGTACGGGGTCACATCTTAACATGGTTTGCAAGCTACCTACGTAACAGATCATTCCAGGTCACAATTGGTGATTACGTTAGCAATGAAGAAAATATTGATTATGGTGTTCCACAAGGCTCGAAGCTAGGTCCGCTTCTGTTTATTATATACGTCAATGATCTACTGTCAGTGCTGAAGTATAGTACGGGTTATGCGTATGCGGACGACACAGCGATCGTAGTTAGCCATAGGAGCGTTGACGAAGCGATGAAACTTATGCAATTAGATTTTAATAGAATCGCTGCTTGGTGTCACGACCATGGATTAATTATCAACGCACTTAAGACAAAGTTAATGCACATTCGCCCGCCGCATATTCCCAGAACGAAACTTAAGATAAAAATACACAGCGTAGACTGTTTGCCCAGACATGGCTGTGATGGAATAACAGAAGACGACGATGACTGCACCGTAAATATTGATTATGTGTCAACGTATAAGTACCTAGGACTGACGATGGACTACAACTTTAAATGGAACCACCATATAGAGATATTGAGTAAGAAATTGTGTCACTCTGCATACGTCCTTTTCCATCTTCGTAAACTGTGTACGCCAAGAGTACTCAAACAGTGCTACATGGGCTTGGTGGAATCACATCTACGGTATGGAATAACAGCGTGGGGAAGAGCATCTCAACTGCAATCGCTACAAAAAGTGCACAGAAGACTTCAAAAGCTTGTGGTGGAAACAGGAAGTAGCAGAGAAGTTCAGCAACAAAGACGCCAACCAACACGCATACTTAACATCTGCCAAATACATAATTTGGAAATCTTGGCCAATTTCGATGATGACAACACATACAGGATCCAGACACAGCAGACGGTGAACACTAGAAGACGACAGCAGCAGCTATGTGAAGTGCCGAGGTACTGGAATGAATATGGTCGAAGGACAATTAAAGTGGCAATTCCGACAATCCTTAACGAACTCCCAAGCGAAGTTCGCAACCTACCCAAAAGAGAAATTATAAAAAAAGTTAAAGAAATCTATTTAAACTCTTCAAACTAAAATATTCAACTTTAAATTTAAATTCGAAAATCGTAAACTATTGTATTATTACAACTATTTGTTACTTGTATTGCCTATGTTTTTGCTTTTTTAACTACACATAATTGAATTTAATGAATTTCAACATTTATAACTGTAAAAAAACATTTGTGATTAGTCATCTGCAGACAAGCCACTCAGGCTTTGCAGATAAACAAGTGTAAACACTACAAAATGAAATATAAATAAAAATGAAATTGCAATTGAATTGTATTGAATTGAGAACCAGGGAAAACGTCGAAGACTTCCTTCTCTCTATCCTTCTGCTGCCTAACCACTGCAGTGTATTGCAGGCAGAAGTTAAAGCTATCCAGGAGGCTGCCCGGAACAGTGGTGGGCCTGCCACTGGCAATTAATCAGGAGACCCCCTATGTCTCAATTCAAGTAATAAATACCATGTGACATACAGATGCCATCAATATCACCAGTCGGAGATGGATATTAACTGGAAACTTACAGAACTCCAAGGCGAGTATGGCCTTTAATTAATCCAAAAAAGACGAGTACTAACGTACGAGGCTTCTTGTCAGAGTTTACTTCAACATCTGAACTCTGGTCATCATCATTCCTCAATTATCGTCGTGGGTTCGACATCTTTCGGTGCTGTTCACGGAGCTTGCAATGTCTGTCAGTCGGAGGAGGGAATAGTTTGTGTCAATCAGACGGTTTCAGGGATCAGGGGTCTATTCGTAGTTCAGCGGAATTGGTGGCGTTTTAAATCAATTTTCTCTTCCGCGAATAGATATCAGGCTGGACCAAACCTTCCACTGCACCGATGGCTTTTCGTGCACAAACTCGCCAAATATTTGCTTTCGTACGGACGCATGGACTACGAGTTGTGGAGTGTCAGTTTGTAACTTCTTGATTGATTGGGTCATAGTGTCGCACGTTGACGCACGCTCTTTTCGAACGCAGTACTGGAGGTCCAATATAACTCACTCCTTGTGTTCAAAGACGATTCAACGATAGTTAACGATTTATTCAGCATTGGATAGCGGGGCTTACACCATTTACTGTAATGACCAAGATCCTAACTTCATCGAAGTCATGCCCTCGTGACGCCATGTCCTAGACATCGATGTCCTTTCTCAAAAGACCTCCTCTGCCATTCTAACCCCTTCTCACTCATTGCTAGCAACCCTTCTGACAGCAACGAACGGTTAGTTTTTCGGAATAAGCCACATTTCAGCTTGGTAAGCTCAACTCTGACGTGGTTTCAACTCAATTCGCATTCTCTACAATGTCACTTTTTCTATGTGTAACCCTCGTCTCCATCCCACAACTCGTTCAAAGAAGTCGTGATCTTTCCCGCTTTTTGAACTTATTTCAGATTTTGTGCCGAAAAGCAAGCTCTTAGGCTGCCGCAGCCTCTGCTCAGCACTAAGCTCCCCTGCCTGCCTCTTCTTCCCCGAGCGAGATTGATTCCACACAGACTGTTTGTATAAAGGCCTCTGCGCCGGTAAGCTTCCACGCTCCAGATGCGAATGCCGAACACCGATCCCGCGTTTGCCTAGCATTTTTCCAAAACAAACGGCACAAAATTCTCTTTCACCAAAATCTAAAAGAAACATTCATTCAAAAAAAAAAATAAAAATAATAATATTTACCTCACTGTAGCAGCCGCATCCCACGGGAGCAACGGCATCCTTTTTTATTTCAATTTCATTTGATTAAATTTTGCTCCTCGTCGTCGTCGTCGTTGTAGGCTGTTTATTTGTATAGACTCCCGCTTACGCCATTTGGTGACGTTTTTTTTTTGTTGCCTCCTCCCGTCGGGCATGGCCTTTAGAAAGCACCCCCACCACCCAGCAGACGAGCTGCAGAGGCTCCGAGTTTATTTGTTCTCATTTCTTCCTTATCCACGATGGCTTTCAGTCATTATTTGTTGAAACACATAAAACGCTGTACCGGAAATTGTTGATGTCGACGTCGATATTGGATCTCGAAATATGCATTCAGCCGCCTGATCTCCTCCGTTTCCCCTCCCCCCACCCTCCATCCATCGCATTGTCATCGACAAGAGAAGCAGCGCGCCTGAAATGAATGAAAAACGCAAATGAAAAATAAAACTGAAGCGCTTTTAGGAACTACTACGCCGCGAGCAACTGATGCAATTTATGGAGGGGCCCCATCTGGAGTAGGTCCTTCTATTTGATGGCGGGGGATTAAATTATCCTTTGCATGGCGTAGTGGCAGCTCTGGTACGTGCTCGAATGTCAATTCACGCAATTACCCCTCGCTGAGGGCAACACCGAAAACCACACCGAACAGGACATTACAGCATCCACGAGCATTTGAAATGTCAACAAGTGAGATTGAGGTAATACCTCGTTAGCGTGGCATCCGTACAGACTGCGAAATTTACGCCGCGCAGCGCCACGCCGCCCAGACGGAGGAGTAGGTCATCGATTTTATGGTAGAATACCTCAACAACGAGATACGTGCGTGATTACCTCTTTTCAAAGCAGAATGATCACTCCTTTCGAGGACCCGATGACTATTCGGGTCGACACCCCTCGAGCGCGACTCGAGTGTTGGTGTGCCGGTAATGATGGGTGGCCCTTCATTCGACCAACGCCACGTCGGGTGGCCCCAACACCCCCAACGGACCATCAGCTCGTCACGCTCCAGCGGAGGAGAACAATTTCATGGTTTATCTTTTATGAAACGAGTGTACATACCGCACCGGTTGAGCGAGGAGGAAATCACTTGTAGTTTCTTTTTTTATGGCTAAGGGCCAGGAGGGGGCTCTTCAGGTCAATGGATTGGTGGAGGTGAAACGTTCGTCGACTTGCTTCAGACATTGGAGGACATGTTTGAAGGAGAAACAATTAGGACAATGTTTAAGACAATGTTTATTGTTTACAAGTGCGGAGCGTGGCAGTGGGCCAGGGATGGTGTATTTGACATGGTTTCGGGTCATGCTTGCATGCGTTGAGGATAAACTGTCGCCAATAAACTGAAGGATTTTCAACATGTCTGAGTGGCCAGTTATAGGCGAGGTCTTTATGGTGAAATTATCCTTGAGCCAAAGCACCGACAGACGCAGACGAAGTGGGTGATAAAAACGAGGCTTCGGACAATGCAATGATGACAAGTACGATGGTTATCGCTGAGATGTGATCGTTGGCGATTCTGTCGACACAATGGAATACATCGACCGTCAGGAGAATTGAATGGGAGAGTCTAAGGTGCTATAGTCATCATCTTCAAGAGCGGATATACGAGGACACACAAATGCGCCGTAAAACTTCTGGGAGCGAATGAAAAGTAGGCAGAAGCATCGTGATTTTTCGAAGTGCATCTGCAAATCTCAACACCAGCTGTGGTTTACTTACGTAGAGAGCGATTGATTTCTCTTAAGCCAAAGTAAACGAAACTGAGCGATGTTTTAAATTGGTCTCCTTACAATAGTAAATGTAAATACATTGAGAATGAATTGGCGCCGATGACTCACTCCGATCGAAGAGAAGATGATCCAAAAAGGCTAATTATTCTTAAGCTTTTATCAGAACTGAACGAAAAGTCGTCAGAAGCATCGTGCAGCTTCGAAGAGCCCATAATTACTTCTGGAAACTAAAGCACAATTTAGACGGCAACTGTCATTTGGCATTGTGATTGATTCCACAAAAGACAAAGTGAACGAAACTCAACGAAACTGGGCGAGTATCAGTATTGGTCTAAGTCTCCTTACGATACTTATGGTTGGACATTTGAGAATGAATCGGCGGCGATTCCTCACTCCGATCGAAATAGCAAATGCTGCAAAAGGTGCCAACCATAATTAACTTATGTATACTTAACCGTCGAAAGTCATCAGAAGCATCGTGAAATTTCGAAGAGCCCGTAATTGCTTCTGGAAACTCAAGCACAAGTTCAAGGCCAACTTATACACGACACTGTCATTGATTCCAGTTAAGCCAAAGTTAACGAAGTTCAACGAAACTAAGCGATGCACTAAGAGCCCGTAATTGATTCTAGAAACTCTAGAGCAACTTCAAGTCCTACTGTCATACTGTCATAGATTCCACCTAAGCCAAAGTGAACGAAACTCAACGAAACTGAGCGAGGCGTTTCTCAGATTCGATTGTTTAAGTTGTTTTAAGTCAAACGACGATTATGGTTAAACACGTTCACCCGGAGAAACTGACCGTTTTGATTGTTTCTTGGTATCTGGTGTGTTGTAATGTAGCGGCGCAAGGAATTTCAGTTGCACTGCCAAACATTTCTTTGAAGTGGACACATGGTTGAGATGCGGACGATTTGTTCATGTCGAAATATTCGTGTAAAATATTATGCACCTGCTCAGATGAGTCGAATACAGACTCAGTCACCTCGCTTCCTTTAATTATTCGATCATCCAATGTGCTCTCATGGATTTTACAGGCCAGAAGGACCTCATTTGGGTGACCTGACCGTTCGGCGTCACTTGTGCCGGAACAGAACTCAGTAAACTAACCGCACTCCACAGCATCCTTGATCCAAGCATCATTCAGTGAACCAAAGCCTTTTTCCGGAGTCCCGCACAAATCCTGTGTCACTTTGCTCAATCCTTCATCTTCTCGTATGCTCCGTTTGAAATCCCAAAATAAATGAAATTCAATCACAATCATGCTGCCTAGCCAAACTGAAGCATGCACTCTTCTGGCAGATAAATATGTGGACTCGCATTTCCCCACTGCTCATGGTTAAGGGTGTTTACCATAGAAGCCACCAACGATGTTCAATCAATTGTCGATTCTCATCGTTCGTGAGTCTCCACCCCAGGGATCCATGAATTGCCCAGCAACACCCCTTTCCAGGACGACATTAAAATTTTCAATGGAAACGCAAAGTATACCTTGTTTTGTGTCTCAATTTCTGCTCCTTTGCATGCAGTGCCCCCCCCCCCCCCCCCCCCCCGAATTTTAGAATTCCTAAGCGAACACCAGGACACAAAAGGTGGGCGAGTAATTGCTGCAAGAACGACGACAAAAATGAGAGAAAAAAACATACAAGCACCCCTCCCCCATCGAGGTGAACAAGACGAAATTGAAAAGAAAGGGTGCCAACGATGGTATCACATGGAAAAAAAATCGAATTTTCTTTTAGCATTGAATTCGAGTTTTCTTCGTTTTTCTCTAACGAAGGATATTCTGTTCCGTTTATTGGAAAACGTTTCCTTTCCTCACATGCACCTCCCTCCCCACACACAGTCAGGCACGCATAACGTGGCGTGGAACTGGCAGGCCTACAGATGAGCCTGTTGCGCGGGACTGTTATCACCGAGCACTTCCGATGGAACGTGGAGGATACATCGAATGTTATTATGGCACAATGAATAGATAGATAGACAGATACCTTTGGATGATAAGTATTTTTACAGTAAATACCTCTTGGCTACGATCGATACGGGGCGAGGTGGCGGTGGGGTCACTGGGGCGTATGAGTATTATTTTCTTATTTCATTTTTTTTCCTTCTTCATGCTTCCACCCATCGTCTTCGAACTTGGACTGCATCACACACTCACAGCCAGCAAGGCAGGACGTCGTCGATGGGGCGGATGCTAGAGGAAGCCAGCGACACGTGCTCGGTCTCGCTATGGATTCTGTGGGGCGTGCAAGAAGTTTGCCAACGCTGGCTGAAATAAACTTTTAATCCGCTTACCAAAAAATATCGAAGAGATTACATTACCGGGCGGTGATGTGGTGGGGTCTTGACGCAATGTGGAGCAGTCAGAAAGCATATTTTCATGTTTGGGTGTTGTTGGTTTTTTTGGCAACTAGTGTAATCCCTTGGAGTTGGGGAGCGGCAATTATGGAAATAACGCTCCACCCTTTGATGCGTCTGGTGAGGACTGGCAGGACTCATTCTCTCAGTGGGAAGTTAAGGTACCTCTGATGCCCAAATTGGAAATGGATTGTCGAAAATACTCTGACTTGTCTTTTTTAAAATTAACCCCAGTCTGGTCAATAAATTGAATGATTTCGCAGGAGTCATTCTATCATTGAAGAGAGCAAGTAATTTGTAAACGACGCGACGTACAATTCGTTGTTCAAGAACTAAGAAGACAAGCCTCAAGTAGGTTGGCTTGGTAGATTTGACCTGAAGACAGTGCTACTTTCCTTGCCTTGCAGACTGTGGTCACATCTATTGCTGATGCCAACACAGTGCTTCTTTTCGTGCATACATTCTGTTGAGCGATATTGCACGAGGATATAAGTTGTACCTTTCTTCAATCGTCTCAAATAGCAACAGAAACTACCCTCTTGACCAAAGAAGAAGGGACCAACGATCGGATGTGTTAGAGCGGATATGCCTTGGCCTCGTCCTTGGATCCCGAAAGAATACGGTCGTTGGTTTGCACATTGTTGGATATTTGCACATTATTGGATATTTCGAAGTCGGCTATTGGCCGGAGTCCCGCAAGGGAGGGAAGTTTAATTTTTTCGGTGCCAGCACCTTCGCAGTATTTGAATATGAGCTTAAAGTCGCTAGAAGGTCAACTCAAAAATTCAGAAGAGGTAGCACTAAAATTTCGACGCACTTCATTGGCCCAGCAAACCTCAGATGGGCCACTCTGACAAGCTGTGCAACAGCAGTGAAAATGTGGCCTGAGTACAACGGATTCGAGACAAACGATTACATTTGACAAACTCGTTATGACATCGCCCGATTGGTGGCGGTCTATACGTGACACTGGTTGATAGGAGATCATGCCGTCAAACGATGTATCCCACACAATACACATCTGAAAGGGAGATCTTAACACAATTCAGTTGTATCTGCTCGGCTCTTACTAGCGGAGGATAAACCCTTCCTTAACTATCTGGACGATATCTATGCGAAGGATATTAAGGAACAAAATCCTTACTTAAATGCCTCAGTCTGGATTTAGAGATGTCCTATAAATAAAGTATCGGAGCTGTAGCATTAAATGGGTTCTCACCAGACCACCAGCTACATACCATGGCGATAGACGTGTACATCAAGTGGAAGGCGTACGGCAAACATATTTGAGCAGCTTGAACATAGCTATCGAAATATAAAGTAGTTACTTGAGAAATATTCAAAGTTACGCTTATTTAACAAAGTTTTCTTGTATAAGCAAGTGCCTAGGTCTATTTGGACATACGGCCACAATTCTGTCCTTGTACCGAAGCAAGCCACAGAGGACTGAAACAATAATTTCAAAGCGATATAGTGAATGCTCCGTAATAAGTGCTTAGCTTTTAGTTATCAAATAAAACACAGGAAAATTGCAAAAAAATGATGTGATTATGATTGGCATTCATATCTTGGCGATTCTTTCATCTAAATGTTGACCGCGACTACGTTTTAAGTGCGCGCTACTACGTTTTTTCGAGCGTATTACGTTTAACAAGGTTTAGCTCGTGCATTTTGGGCAAATAAAAGTTCGACTGATAGCAGCGGGCGCCATTGACGGTAACGTTGTTCTCACAGTGATCTGGGGAAATAACCTGATTTAACAGCGGCTCCAGCAGGTGCTCTTACTAAAAATCGACTTGCCTCATGTGGACATTCTTTCAAGCTTCTTACGACCAGCAGATGTTCCTCGTTTGACAGTGGACGCCTTACCAATATGTTGATGGTTACCACCACCGTGGGGATGTTCAACGGGATTCATAGCAACACCACGAACCTTGGGCCAGCTGTTCCTCTTCACCTTGTACTTGTGGTAGGCACGACCAGCCTTCAGGATGGGCTTGTCAATACGACCACCGCCGGCAACAATACCGACCATGGCACGATTGGCAGATGGGACCACTATCTTGGCGCCAGACGGCAACTTGACACGGGTCTTCTTTGTGTCGGGATTGTGGGCAATGACTGTGGCGTAATTGCCAGATGTACGTGCCAAACGGCCACGATCACCGGTCTTCTCTTCCAAGTTGCAAATGATGGTACCCTCAGGCATTTGAGAGAGTGGCATCACGTTGCCAATTTGGAGGTTAGCCTTGCGTCCGCAGTACACGAACTGTCCCGTGTGCATACCTTCTGGGGCAATGAACATCTCCTTGCGGATCTTGTAGCGGTAAGGGTCACGGAAATGTACGACCGCCAATGGAGCACCGCGACCGGGATCGTGAATGATTTCCTGCAAAAAAAAAAAAGAAAACTACTGAATAGACAAACATGTGGTACACGAGGAGTACGGAAATGTCTTGTTTCGTCAGTAGAACTATGACAGTACGCGGTAGCCCCTGAAAAAGAAGACGATTACTATTTTCTGTGGGGATAACATTTTGTATACATCTACCGTGAGCCTTAGTGGCTACTTGCCTGCGTCTACGATCAGCTAGAACAAGGTTGAGCTTCCCCAGAGATAGAGTAACAAAGTTTGACAAAATATGAAGTCAAATAATGGCTGAAGTGAAGAAGGTAATCCATACCACACGTTGGCTGATAAGAGTGTGATCTCAAATCATTCTCCAAACATAAAGGAAAAGAGGATCCAGATTAGAAACTCCTTTGTCAAGCAATTGCATCATTTCATCATCATTGTTCGTTGGGTTCAAAAACACTTAAATCTCTAAGTACTTGATTTTCGAATTTTAGCACAAATTACAGGCCGTAGACCCTGAAAAAGTTGAGACTTAGTCGAAAAAAACTCTACACAGGCGCCATTTTAAAATTAATCACTTCAAAATGTTTGTACACAGTCACTGATCTGATATGTGTAATACGAGGGGCGTTCAATATATTCTCGGTATCGGGGTGAAGCTGTGGTTGTATATATAAATTGACTTATTTATCAAGTAATACTATTATTTTAGTGCATTCATGTAAAATTTCATTGAAATGTGATTATTTATTCGCATTTTATCTCTAGTTAAACAGAATCATAATGGCAACTGAGACGATGATGGTGAAAATTGAGCATCGCGCTGTAATTAAATTTCTTACTAAGCAAGGAAAAAGCCAAGAAACTATTCATGAAGAGATGGTGGCTGTTTACCAGGGTTCCGCACCTTCATTATCAACTTTGCAAAAGTGGTCAAGTGAGTTCAAGAGAGGCAGAGAGAGTATTGAAGACGTCCCCCGCTCCGGCGCCCCGGCTACTGCTTGTACGGGAGAAAGCATCAAAGAAGTCGAAAAACTTGTTCTTGATGATGCCCGAATAAAGGTGGAAATGATGGCAGAGATCACCAAGCTTTCAATTGGTACCATTCACATCATTCTTCATGACCATCTTAACCTTTCAAAGGTCAGTGGGTGCCACGAATGCTCACAGCGCCTCAGAAAAAAAGTGAGAATCGCATTCTGTAGAGAGCTTTTGGAGATGTGTAGTGGCATAAAAAAGGAACAGACCCCCCGAAGAAGTTCAAAGTCACTCCGTCTGCCGGGAAGCCCATGGCCACAGTTTTTTGGGACTCAAAGGGAATCTTGCTCATTGAGTCCAAAAGAAAAGGTGAAACGATCAACGTCACATCCTACGCTTCCACTTTGCATAATTTGCGGGAGGAAATTAAAAAGAAAATACGGGGTAAACCCGCAGCGGGTGTGTTGCTTCTTCATGACAACACCCACCCTGTAGTCCAGACCTTGCCCCTAGTGACGGACTTGAAAAAATATCTTCGTGAAAAAAGATTTTCGGATGATGAAGAACTCAAGTCGGCAATAAATGGGTATTTTGCAGAGAAAGAGGAAATTTATTTTTTTTGAGGGTTTAAAAAAGCTTATCTCAAGATATAACAAATGCATTGATGTTAGGGGAGATTATATTGAAAAATAAAAACAATTTAAATTTAATTCGCATTTTCCTTCACATCGATACCGAGAATATATTGAATCTCGATTTAGTTTGTAGTATTTCTGAAAATTAGCAAATTAAATATTTATTCTGTAAACACGCACTACGCACATAAGCCCCGACTGTAAAAAAGTGACCCTCGAAGTCATCCTTCTCGTCATCATTTTAGCTTTGATGTCTGCTATTGCCATTCGGCATGTTTTCTCGGTCCAACCACCGCTATCGAGCGCGCTTACTTGTCGCAACCAGCGCTGTTGTTCAAATTGATCTATTTGCCGCCACATCTGTCCTGATCGTCTTTCGACTCGTTGCAGCATGGTTATACTGAAGATGGCTCGCCCTTATGCCTCATCGATTGTAGTTCTTAACAATCATCATTCATTCAAGATCAGCGATGAGTTCTTAGACTTCGAGGTCTGTCCTTCAATAAGTCTTTGGCTAAGCTGATGACCTCAAAAGACTGCGTTATCACTGATCGCAGTCAATTTCATGGCATCATGACTCGCTAATCGTTTACTGTGCGTCAATGGCAATTGATTCCACCCACTAACACGTAACTTCCATGTGATGGGCAATAAAATAAGATATCAAGGAAATCTCTTCCACCGAAGCTGAAGTCGTCAACTACTCCCTGAATCGATTGCACTAAAACCTTTCGTTCGCCTATTAATCGAACACGAAACGATCCATTCACTTGACGTGAATTTCATGGCCTACTGCCGCCACAAGCAACCGTTCACACTTCCATTCTATCGGCGACATAGTGACACGTTTAAACCGCGTTAAAATTTAAGATAACCACTTCTCGCAACCGCCACTAAACACATTTCCAATCTTCACCATAAAATTAGCCACCCATAAACCGGGTTAATAGGCAGCGAAATTGTATCGAAAGCGATTTATTTAACAGAAGCCCTCTCACTCCACACTCACAACCAGTCGACAGGACACGCAATGCATTTGCAGAAAAAGAAGAGCCCACGTGTTAACTGCTGCCCGCTTAAGCGCTTCTGTGCATGAACCACTGCGTTCAGTTCGGTTCGGTCTGCTGGGGCTGGCGGTGGTGGTCCTGTCACATAAATCACAGCTCACACCAAAACCATCGAGTGCGAGTGAATGTGAACACAACCAGGAGGCAGAGGCAGAGGCAGAGGCAGAAATAAATCAGACCACACGGTCAGGGCGGGCGAAGAAATCAAAAAGTCAACAGATTCCTGTCATTCGTGCCATGTGATTTGGAATTTTTTGGCCCGGCCCCGCTCAGACTGTATTTTATACATTCCGTGTCCCGTTGAAGGGCTGCCATGCCCTCAAAAATATTTCTAAGCCCGGCGGCGACCGCCTCTGCACGCTACCCGGTCCTGCATACGGTTCATTTGATTTAGGCGAACCACCATGTAATCGGTTATTATGTAACAATGGCGGCGAGGAGATCGCGCCTAAATCCGTTGTAGACCCGCGAACCGTGCCCCAATCGACTAGGCCACGTAGCACAGTATCGACAAGCGGGTAAAGGAATATTAGCGCGCTCTCGGGAGCGCAGGAAGTTCACTGGCGTTATTTTCGTTTTCATGTTTGCTTGCGATAGTTTATCTTGAATCTTGCGTTGAAACAAAGTTTTGCTTTGTTTTGGGATTACCCCCGTCGCTCGGAGGGGGAGAATGGTTGCTTGGGTCTCTGGAAGATTTATTGCATCGAATGCCTGGGAATCGATATGTGTTCGACGCAGGTGGTGTTGGCGAAGGAAAACTCCGATGCCTTGGAGGCAAGTCAAACAACGAACCGTTGATGGTTTAAGCGGAGCGGCATTGAAAGGATTGTGGCTTTGAACTCGTCGAGGGGATGGAGGCTGCCTCCTTGTGGCAGAGGCAATTCATGCGTCATGTCCTTGGCTGGTTTTTGAGATGAGAAGTTGAACTGGGTCAAGCAGGGAATTAATCTCTTCGAAATCAGTGATCAATGGGGGATTGGAAAGTGATGGCAATCAGATGGCTGATCTCTGGAATCTGTCCTGCGACGACTCAATCGAGATGAGGTGATTTTTCCTCTTCGAGAGAACTTGGGACTTATACGCGACAGTGGTCTTAACAATATTCTTTACAAACTCAGAACTGTGATAGCTTCCGATCTGTTCCACTGTCTTTGAGTCATTATTTGCTTCTCATCACATGGCTTTGAAGCTCAACCAGAGCAAGACTTGCCAACTATTCAAGCAAGTACTGGGGAGCTGTCTGCCCTTGGGCAATCTCGGTGTCCGGAAGTGTTTGCTGGCTGACCACCTTCTTGCCTTGTGGCACGGACCATTCCACTCAGCAATACTTCGGAAGGTTCAACATTCGATATGACAATCAGTCGGCTTGAGCCTTGCTTAGGACTGGGTGCCTAACGTTAGCTTAGGGTTCATGCAAAGCATATTGGTCGACTAGACGGCACATGACACTCACATCAATGACAAGACTTGGTCTTTTTTTTTGGGAACTTGTTTGGGAACCCTTTCAAGCACACTTATGTTCTTGTGTTAAGATACCGACTGCAGTGTATGACGGTAGCCCAACGTTTCTTTCATAACTTGGGTCGAAGCTTGCTACGAACTAGCAGACTCTAATTTTTCGACAGCAACTTGTGCCTGCGGGAAGACATCGAGCGATGTTCCTCCCATCGTAGGAACCTGTCAGTTAGTGCACTTGTCTTGATTGCTTCTTTGACTGAACCATCTCCCTCAATGCTTGTTGCGACCTGTGTGCCAAGTTTTTCGAAGGCAACGTGTGCCTGCCAGAGGGAACCTATTAGCTGTCCACCACTTCACTACAAGTCAGCAATGACGACGCACTCTCACTGGACCCATCACAGGTTGCTGCTTCCTCGTTAAATTCAACTACCTGTGCTTGAATCTTGGATGGAATCGAAACGTTTTAATTTTCTACGTCAACTTCCGGCTGAGAATTCAAGACGACGTGGCCTTCTTCTTTGTGTTCGTCGATGGAACAGCGACACATGCATTTATCCCTTGATGGAAGTTCTCCGTCTCCGTCTCCGCTGGACGCCTTTAAGTTTACATATTCAATAACAACTGAAGAATGTACGACTTGGCTTGAAGTAGATGGCAGTTCGATCTTCCAGAAGTCTGTCCAGCTGCATTCGCGGATGACAATGAAATGATTGTCTGAACACAGCGAGCCGTCAATGAGGCGTTTGCAGGCGGAAGCGGCTAAATTGGCGCTGAACGAGGGCAAAACGGAGTACAGGCTGTCCTCAAGAAAGGACATACAACGTCGACGTCATGGGCAGAGCGTCGCAATGGGCAGCTATAACTTTGAGGTAGTCAATGATATCGTCTACCTCGGTTCCGCGGTAAACAGTATAAAACCTCTAAACAACATCAGTATCGAGATCAAACGCAGAATAACTCGTGCCAACCTCGGTTTCTTCTGAATCTAGAGGCAATTGAGTGATAGAGCCGTCACTCGAAGGACCAAGTTGACTCCATAGAAGACACTGATCATCCCAGACTTGCTGTATTCCGGCATGGAATGGACAATCCCAAAAGCGGATGAAAATGTCCTTGGTCTCTCCGAGAGAAAAGTTCTGCGTGCGATCTTTAATCCTGTTTGAGTTAATGGGATATGGGAGAGAAGCACGAGCTGCACAGCCACATGAGCTTAGACAGGCGCTTCCGGATCCAACGCCCAAGGTGGTCGGGACATGTTGAGCACATGGACAACTTCGCTCCGGCCCTAAGAGTCTAAACTAGCGGGACAACGTAAAAGAGGACCCCCGTGTCTAAGGTGCCGTACCCATGTGAAGAAAGACCTCAACCAACTTGGCGTGGGAAACTGGAGGCGGTTAGCCAGAGATCACGCTAACTGGAGCAGCTTGTTGGTTGAGACCCAAGTCCACCCCGGACTGTAGAGCCAGACGACGAAAAAGAAGGTAGCAGTAGAAGGTAGCAGTAGAAGGTACAATTTTCCATAGGGATGTTACTTTGGTCCCTTCTAGCTTTCTGTACCTTATCACCGACAGAGACGAACAATGGCAAAGAAGGAAGATGGACTGTCGACTTCTTCCTCGTCCACGAAACTTCTCCAGGAGTTATTCATTCGGGCTGCCAACGTCCTAGCATGGTCTTCCAGTGCACAGCAATGACGCCGACCATTGTGCTTGCATTGAGTCTGTTTGGGGATGGTAGCTCTGTGGATCTAGTTTCGGTCATCTCATCCTGATTGTTGTACAATTGGTCATATGGGCAACTGTCTCCTCCCGAAAAAGGTTTACAGGTGGTGAGTTGATTGGTTGTTCACTCCTCTTCAGTGCATCTTGGGATGCTTCCATGACATCGTAGCCAATACAGGCATTTTTTCAAACTGAACTACCATCTCCTCGAGACAGCCTGAGAGTCCTTTCCAATGGCAGAATTCACCCAAACACAGTAATCAGACAACGATCTCCCCTAAAACCACCAAACATAGCTGAAACCTCGATGATGCTGTCACAGGCAGTGGCGTTCACAGGCCCCGTCAACTGTGAGCTTCAGCAGACACGTTCTCCACAAAATACACACAGCGCCTTGTCAAGTGCTTATTGGCTTTAATTCAGACTGTCTCCATCGAGAAGTGGCCGAAAATTTGCCTGCCAGGAATTTTATTCAAAATTCCCCCCACACGCGGTGCGCTCTGTGGTTAAGACCAAACTCTCAAATATTGTCCGCACTTTAATTGGCTTTAATCAGCTCTAATCAGACACTTGCCTGGCTCCCGTAGCCGTCCCCACTCGTCGTTGTGGTTTTAAGCTGATTCAATATTTGTCCTAATTAATATCCCCCCCCCCCGGCCAGGAATGGGGGCAAAATAACTAAGTTCCTTAAATATTTGATCCTCTTCCAGGTGGTTCTGGCAGTTCCCTCTCAGGAAGCACATCCTCGTCGGTTTTCCACAGCGGCGGCGGCGGCATCACCACCAGCAGCATTCTGCCGACTCTGGGCACACAGAGACTGCAGCCAAGGACAAAAGGAAAAAAAAAATCAGACGAGGAGGAAAAACTAGGAAAACAACATGCCCACAGACAATTTCCGGTACGTGTCCACTTGTCCAGCATGTGAAACGAATGGCAAAAGTTTTATCGCCAATACCGAAAAACATAGGTAAAGCATACCTGAGAAGGATAACGAAAGTCCTTTGGCCCAGAACGCTGCCCTCTCTCTCGCTCTCCCTCTCACTCAGTCTGTGTCAATCCACGAATGTTCCGGGGCAAGTCCACAAAGCACAGCGAAACAAGACAAACTGCAGAAGGCTCGAACTGAAAAATACCAAAAACCCAGAGGATCAAGTCTAGAATCGAGGACAAAAAGCGTGTGCGGTCCTCGAATGCTCCCCCTGCTGCTCCTCCGCGGGGTGGAAAAAAAATCAGATGAACAAGAACCGACCGAACTACAGGACTCTCGAACTTTGTGAGGACACCGAATCGTGGAGTAAGCCGGAGCCGGGAACACACACTCCAAATCCGAACTTTGAAGTTTTTATTGTCACTTGTTTCAGATTTTCGTTGTCGCGCACAGCTCGCTGCAAGGAGACAGCCACCAGCATGGACCACAATGTCCTTGTACTCTTCAGTGCCGAGCCAGTGGCGGAGGATGTGATGTCAACTCGCCCTCCCCTCTCTCTCTCTCTCTCTCTCTCTCTCAGCCTTACGCAGTCGTGTGCTCCAGTTTCTTTTTTTTTCGTCGGGCTTTGTTTCTTTTGGGATGTGTTTGATTTGTTGTTGCCGCTGTCGCTGGTTTTGTTGAGGTCCGCGCTGGGATCGGTGGCAGAGGAGGAATTAAAAAAGGCCACCATCACCACGAGAGCGCACAGCGCCGCTGTCGGACGGCGGCTGACGCGGAAGGTAGTGCTGGCACGTTTCAATTATTGCCCGAGTTTGTCCCCTCGGTCGAGAATGGCAGAAGGGATTGAAAATGACAGTGCTGCGGAATGATTACAAGGCAGTCCGGAGGCGGGGGGTGGTTGGGAAGCACATGGACGCTGGTCGGGATGTTGTGAAATGCCGGCGGGCGGCGTCGGGTGTGGACATGTGTAATTGGAGGGGCGACGAATTTGACGAAAAAAGAAGAAATCACAACCATATGTAAGCGGATTCCGGCAGATCGGTGGTGGATAAAAGTGTGTTCAAATAAATTAAAATTCATGGAGTGACCCTCAGACGGACGGTCTCTGGATACACAGAGATAGACCAGGTCTGTCGCAACGGAATACAGTCCTTGGGCGCTTTCTCGGTGAAAATTGAGAGATAATGCGCGGACAACGGGCAGTCTGCTACCATCTGAAATGGCTTTGAGTCTATGTACACATTTCCATGCGTTGAATTCAAATAGGTGCTAGAAATGAGACTTTTTCGCGAGTTTGTTGATGATGGACGCGGGGCGATGCATTACGTGTAATGAACGCCATGACATTCAGCATCCCACTTCATCCTGTTGCGTGACTGGCTTGAGAGTGGGTGGACTTGAAATTCGTCACGCATCAAGTACTGGCTTATTCCAAAGAAGTGCTTTGTGTTGGCTCTCTTCCACCTTTCGACTTCAGGTTGCATACAGCAGCGTAAGTACTATTCACACCCTTTGCCAGTCGTTGTCATAATTCAGCTTTCTTTGAGCATAGGCAAAGAAGGACATTCCGTAATTAGTCCGACAGGAAGCGCTCTCTCTTCATAGCGCACTCATCATGCTGGCCAAGCCTGGGGAACAAGTTGTAGAAGCCCCCACGAGTCCATCGCAGAGGCAGTGTCACTCGTCTGCTGTAAGCTTAGCATTCAACGGATCGTATGGCGGTCCAAACCGTAGTAGACCTGGGCACCAGCCAAGAAAACTCTCCAGCTATGGCCATCTCTGGTTAGCTGCCGCCAGTTTCGCACACCAAGTTTTTTGTGATTCTTCTCCAAAACTACTTGTAATTGCTTCCGCCACCTTATGGGGAGCGTAAGCTGTTCTCTGTGCTTTGTCCTCTGTGCTTTGTCTTCTGTTCTGTTGTCATCATAGTAGTCTCTTCACTCCGGCAGGAACCAAGTTATGCCACGTCCTCTACTTGGACTTAACTGGCCTGAAGGCAGGCTGATGATGAGATTGTTTACGAACACCTTCAAGTGAACACACAAAACGACAGAGAAGCTCTAGTATACGATGTGCCGTCAAGGAGGAGTCTTTTCTTGTGGATCGGGCAAATTATATTGAAATTCCACACGTCGAGCACCCATTCCACCGATCACATCGTATACAGGATGGGCCAGATACAAGTCTCTTTTTAAAAATGAACTAAATTCCCATTAAATATTAAGTACAACGTCGTCAAGGGGCTGCCTCGGCTGTCTTCGCAGTAGCACATTCTGTCACCCCAATTTTCCAAGATATTTTTGATGGTTTCGAGCTGTAACTCATATTTATATCTATATTCCCCTTAAGTGCTTGAATCGTTTCCGAATTATTGGCATAGCATTTTCACGGTTCCACAGAAAAAAAAGTCCAAATCGCAGCTCCGAGGCGGCCAATTGAATAGACATCGCCAAGACGGCTGATAACACGATTTGGGAATTTGGTGTGCAAAAGATCGATTGTGGCATGTGCTGTGTGGCATGGCGCGCCATCATGCATGAACCAGAGGTCGTCCAAGTCCATGCCTTCTATTTCAATAAAAAATAAAGCCGGTTAACGTAGCTCTGTGGTGGCCCGTGGCATTGTGGGTATGTGCGTCAACGCCTACGCACTTGGACCTACCTGTCTAGGTTCGATTCCTGGCACGACAAGAAATACTTTTCATGGCCCCACCTCTTTCGAGTCACTGACAATGCTCAACGAGTATAACTGTCTAGAAAAAGCTTCTCAAATTGACCGTTCGGAGTCGGCATAAAACGGTAGGTCCCTTCCACTCGTGACAGAACAATAGCACGCACAGCACGAGTGGTTGCTGAGAAGCTAGGCCCTGGCCCTCTACGGGCTGTAGCGCCACCCATATTATTATGTTAACATAGCTCTGTAACGTCCAAGTTGACCGAAACGTTTGTTTGTGTATTAGCATTCTCGGCGTCACGTGTCAAAAGTAGTACATAGCGAAAAATGGGTGGGACCGAGAATGGATCCTTTTGGTACTCCAGTTACAGCTTCTCAAACGAACAAAACAGGAACGAACAAAGCTGCCGGCCCACCAAATACACATTTGCGACATCTTCGTTGTTACAGCGGACGGTTAGCAATCAAAAGAATATTTCCAGTCTGATCTCATGGTAGAAAAGTTGTTGCCACAGTAGAACTGGACACGTCATTTGGCATGAAGTGGATTTAACCAACAACTGTTGAGCGTCCAACCGATAGACTAATCCACGAATTACCTGATGTCAAATTCACTACTCCGCTGACGCTGGTACTGTTTTGCTTCACTTCATCCATCTTCATCGTGACTGATCACCTCTTTTGGTATTCCTCAACTGGCCAATTGTGGCCAACCATTCAACCCTTTTTCATAAGCAATCCGCGTTTTCAGTAAATTCGATGTTAACGTGTTTATTTTTTCCAAATAAGTGTCATAGTTTTAGCACAAAATCTAAACCCAAAAATGTTTTGATGTGTGTGTTCGTCCATGCGCCTGTTTGTCTTCATTTATCAAGAATATAAAGGGTGGTTAAATTTTAATTGCCGATGTTGACACAAATTATTTAGGAAATGATTGTCATTTATTTTTATTATGATAATATTGGTATGGTTCAATTATGTATGGAGCAAAGTATCGGCCAAATGTACACTTTTTCTTTCAAATAACCCCAAAGAAAAAAATCCATCGGCTTCAAATCACATGATCTTGGCAGCCAATGGACATCGCCACCTCGTGAGATAACACGGCAATTGAATTTGTCGCGCAAAAGAGCCATTGTTTCGTTAGCTGCGTGGCAAGTGGCACCGTCCTGTTGAAACCACATATCGTCCACATTCACACTTGAAATGGTCAAGAGGCTTTAGTTCTTGAGTCAATTGCACCTTCTAAGCGTGTGAATGCAAGTCTTTATGCATAATGTTCATCAACGACAAGCATGAGAGGTGCAATTGTTGGGCACGACAACGAGTTGAGTTGGACGGCCCTTCAGCCACACTATCGTGAAAAGCAGCAATATTTTCTGCAGTACGAGCTGTACGAGCATGCACTGGTGTTTTCACATCTCCTACGGACCCGGTTTGCTAATTTTTTCCGATTGTACGCACATTTGAACGATTAAATTGACCGAAAAAATCACGAAGTGCGCGATATGCATTTTGATTTGAACGCCCATTTTCATAATAAGCCAGAATAACTGCAACGCGTTGCTCGATTGTGTATCTTTCCATGGTTCAAATTGAGTTAGTCTGAAATTGAGAAATGTCAAATGTAATGCTAAAAAAAACTTGACGTTTAGGTGTGGTTTACATTCAACATCGGCCCTTCAAATTTAACCACCCTTTACTTAGGTGGTGCTACAGTCCGAGGTGGATCAGGGACCATCCTATACAGCAATTGTTCGTTCACGAGTGAAAAGGTCCTGCAGGCAATTCACTTCCGCAGGCTATAAGATAAAACTGCCTCATCTAATTCATTCCTCACTCAATTTTCCCACGTCATTCCTGCAGCTTTACAGTTTCCGAACTCCATCGTTTCAGGTGTAAATTGCAACGCCTTCTTCTGCATTTTCTAGCTCAAATCCATTCTTCAGCACTGTTTATGGGTAAAAGTTCCCGCTCAATTCTGCAGCTCTTTCTCCCAAGCATACCTTCCCATTGGAAAGCCTCTAAACATCCTGCCTCGGGAAAACTTCTTCGTTACGACCCGCTATCATACGTGGCACCCAGTGTGATCTAAGCAGAAACGCATCATCTTCAGGAGAACAGAGAAAACTTGTCACGACAGTCCCGAATCGCAAAGTTCTTCCGTGCCAATGGCAAGCCTCCCTCGATCACCACTCCACCGACGGGCCCGTAGCACGTACAAATCAAATTTGTTGCCAACACCGCAATTCCTGGGAAACTTTTCCAATAGTTACACGCTGCGACTTGACTTCATATTCCCAGCTTCTCCATCTCCGCAATTTGAATCCTCAATCATGTGCTTCGTGCCTGCGCTGGGTGGCCTTAAGTCGGCCATCAATATCCGCTCACTCAACCGGCCTGTCGGCCGATGTCCTTCACGCAAAATGAGCCCACTCATGTGAAGGACACACGCATTAGGTCACGATGTCAAAAAGGATTTCTGCTCCTCGACAGTCCATCTAATCTCGGCACAGCACCCACCGTCTGCTGCCGAGCCTGGCACGCTCGCTGCCATTGTCTATTGTGTCTGCGTCGGCGAAATGCCGACCTTATTTCTCATCAACAACAAGCTAATTCACTGAACAAATGAACGCTTGTTAAGGCATCGCATTGCACGTGTTGCCAAAGGATAAGCCATAAGTAACAGACAACCAGAAGCAGAAGCGGAGCAGCTTCGGCTTTTCTTTATGGCATGCTAATAGAAACAACAATCAGTGCTGGCATTATGTACTCGTATTTTAAGCATGTTGATCTCCCTTATCCCATGGGAAGGGCGGACGGTGCGGCGGGAGGAAGCGGCCGTGGCGGGCGAACACATGGAAAAACATTCGTTCGCAAAGCCTCCTCGAGCCAATTTCCACGCATATGTCGGATGTTCTTGTTTCCAGAAAAGCAGGCACTTAACAGTCGACTGGATCTGACCCCCCCTCCGGCCGCCAGCCTCCTCTGATGTTTGCTGAATTGAAAAATGTACACACAACAACAACAAATAAATATCCTTTCCATATCCTGGCAGTGGCTCCCTCAGCCCCCCGCCCCCGGCCGACAAATAATATTTCAAGTGGTCAAATAAGGCAAGGGGTGGGGTCGTCGGTTTATTCAAGACGGAAAACCTTTCAGACACTTCTTTCGATTGTCCTTCACCAAGTGAAATGGAAAAGGACACAGTGTGTGGGGCACCGCGCAGCGAATGGCGAAGGGGCGAGACGAACAAAAACAGCAAAAAAAAAACCAGTCGATTTTGTAAAGAAAACAATAATGTGTCCAGAGGCAAATTCGTTGCCTAGTTTTCGGCCAGAAATGTATCTCTCGCCGAGCGGAGCTTTCGCCGCAGCTTTTCACCACGCCGCCTGAGTGAGATTCACTGCGACGACGCGGTGACAGTGAGCACTGAGAGAGAGAGAGCCAGTGAGTGCGCTGTCTGCGGCGATGTTTTTTCGCACTCGAACTTCGAACTTCGAAGAAGCTTTCGCAATCGCAGCAGGGACTTCGAAGTTCGAATGACACCTGTCGGCATTTTGCTGGGACTCCGGTGACATGACACAAATTTTCGGAGGTGGCAGGTGGCTTGTTAAGCACCGCCACCCATGACCTCAGTTAGTGTAAATTTTATTAATTTATTATCTCTCTATTTTACTCTCTCTCTCTGTCTCTCTCTGTCTCCATTTCGGTCTAACTGGTGGCGCTGCTGCCATGCCGGAGTAATTACCGAGTGGGGCGAGGTCATGGTTGAGTCTTGACTTGACGCACCGCATGCATGGAGCGGTGGGTTCGCCTTTTGTTTACCCGAGGGTGTGGATGTTGGCGATGGTGTTGTGTGTCCACCGAGGGGATGGGGCGCCCAAGTGAATGCGTGTGATACAACACGTCCGGTTCGGTGGGGGGGCGCAGAGGGCGGACCGAGTGTGTGCTGCTGTTGGCTGCTCGCAACAAGGCCTCAATTAATGATTAGTTCCGGGAGTTGATTTCTTCTGAGACAAGAGCAGGAAGTTTGGGATCCAATTAGGGAATGTCAGAATCAGAGGTTGATTCCTGGCGAAAGGGGAACTGGAGCCAGTCAGCCGAAAGACTTCTATTTGCACTGGGAGAGGTCTGAAGTCAAGCGTGATGAGTGCCAATGAACAAGGCGTCTTTGCCTTTGCCATTGGCTTTGGCTGTGGAACTGCAAAACTGATAATAATCGAAGTGGCCCTTAAATGTGGGCCGAGGGGGTTTCTGTTTCAAGCTGTCCTGGAACTTTTATTCGGTTTGTCACGACGACTACCTAGTGATGGATCGAAGAAAGCGTCGGGATTCGAACGACTTGTCGACTATTTTGACGGGCGAATATAATTTCACGCTCGTTGAACAGAACATACTTACACGTGTTTTTTGGTGGGTATTGCTTCAATTGGCCACACTCATTCCACACGCAGTATTTTGCCAGCATTCGTTCACTCAGTCTGATTGCCTCTCAAGAGTCGATGATCATTTCATAGAGAAGCCTATTGCGTGTGGCTAGTGTTTGGTGGCGGTTCTTGGCACTAGGCGTCATTTTGATTTCACACCTCTGAAGAGAAAATTTGGGCTGTAAGTAGGTTAGACTGGGATTCTATTGGAAGCATTGAAAATGATTAATTCCTTGATGGTTACATTGGAAATTTCCTCGAGGGAGTCTGCCCCAAGTAAGTGCGGGACCGGTGTAAAGAAAGTGAAACAAAGTCACCCTTTGTGCTGCAGCACTGCAGCTGCGCCAATTGTCGAAATGAGGGATGCCCAGATTGACAGCATGCCGCCCTATAGGGCAGATAGTGTGACGATCCTTCTATTTGAGCGACATCGGTCTGGACGTGTTGGATTGTTAGATCATCGTTCGGTTGATCTAGCCAAGTTATAGCCAGTCCTGTTAGATGTGCCATATATTTAAACTGATCCATCTAAGACTGTCCACCTTCCGGAAGTGTACACTTATTCTGAACCTGACCAACCAAAGGGGACGTGCACTTCCTTACCAGCCGAGAGAGGAAGTGGAAATCCTAGCTATAGTGTCGCCTAGCCAGTCCAAGCGGTCTTATCGGTGGTCGGATAACAACTACTCTGAACAAGATTGGACATGATACATGTCATGAGTATTATGACATATCGAAGAGCACCTCACACTGTATACCATGTTGTTGCCAATATAATACAATAGTATCCCAAGTTCGGCAGCTTGCTGGTAACGATTAACATTGCTATGTCCTGCTCATTCAGCGAAGTCAGCTTGTTGGGCCATTACCTAATTAGCTTGATTTTATGCAGACCGATTCAATATCCTTAATGGCAGCTTGACTGTCAGTCAATGTACCTAAGACTGCCAGTGACTCGAAAGTAGTGCGAATTAAGGGCATTATGTCTTTACATCACTGATACTGATGAGAAGGGCACATTCAGCTGATGACTTTTTGAAATAACTTGTCGTTCAACGAACCAGCAATTGCAGTTAGCATGACTGCCATATGTGCTGCTCAAGTTGGAAACACCGCTTTAATGACGACCGTCTTCCGCTGCTTATTTATACTGGTCTTTCTCATACTGTCATTGTAGGTGGATAATCCTGATGGAAACATAAAAAGCGAACAACCTTGTAAATTTTAACGAAAATGGAGTACAATTTTGTACATGAAAATCATCACCGAAACCAAGGAATAGCTTGATAAAGGCTTTGCACCAGGCGTCTGCACTGACAATGGTTACGAAGGGATTTGCTGAGCTCTGACAGATAAGCTTAATCTTGTGTCCACCCTGATCATCTTCAGTTTCGTTAAAGATTTCCACGGACTGTCCATCTGCTCCAGCAGCTTTGTTAGACTTCAGTCTTGGTATTACTATCTTGAACTCATCTACATCGATGAGACAGACTTCTCGTCTATGATCCTCCAGATTGAGAGGAAAATTGTGCCTGACAGCGGTAGTTGGGTGCTCATCGCTGCTATAGACTGCGAGATACTACCAGTTGCCTCTTTCTTCTCGACAAGCTTCTGTTGGAACTGTATATCCATACGACAATTGTTTCAAATTTTTGTAAAACTTTCGGGTGTCATTCCTACCATAACACCAAACCACGTCGATCGCGCGCTTTTCCTTCGGAGAAGCCGGTGCTGTTCCCTTCGTCTCTGTTCGTAGAGCTAACGAACGGATCTCTATGATCATTACAGCCTTGACTTGTAGGCATGTACTTTCGCATAACATGCCTGCTTCCCATTGTACTCCGAAAGAAAACGGTTTGATATAATTTAACTTTCGACAGTGTTCACCACTTAATAGCTTGTTTGCTTCCATCCCCGATCTTTCGTCCTGTTTGCGTTGATGGCGTCTAGAGGAGAAGATTCAAACACGAACTGTACAGGCTGCACAGCGGCATGCACCTAGTTAAGCGTCTTCGGCTCCAACGCTCAAGATGGCAAGGTCACGTCGAGCGGATGGACACCACAGCTTCGGCCCGAAGAGTCTTCTATTCCGAACCAGTGGAATACCGCAATAGAGGACGCCCACTGAACCGATGACGCAGAAGAGTGGACAAAGACCTCAACCAACTTGGTGAGAGAAGTTGGAGGCAACTGGCTAAAGGTCGTGCCAGCTGGAGAAGCTTGTTGACTGAAGCCCAGGTCCACCCCGGAGTGTAGCGCCACTAGAAGAAGAAGAGCATTTTGAAATTAGTCTTCAACGAGTTTTCATTGCCTCCAAGTCTGATCCATCTGACAGTCCTTATATATGTTTGCTTAAAAGATTTAAGAAACGCGTTAAACTAATTGATAAACGCCAATTTGGACGTATCAAGGGGGTATGCATACATAATCGTATATCACTCTGTTTCAAGTGGAGTGGTGGACCAGGATCATAAATGAAATATAACTCCAAGTAATAGAAGCAGTTCACCGTCTTTAAACCATTTTTTTTAAGACGTTCGCTTACAATTTTCTCCTTTAATTGAATCTTGTCCCCTACTCACCGTATCTTGCGCACATACGTCAAACGCAACACGTCCAATGAAAGCCTGTAATTAGATAAGCCGAATTGCCGGCGAGTGTAGCGTTTGTTTGGCGTTAATTGGAAACCAAAATATCAAATGTATCTCATTAGCTAATTTTAGCGCTCGGATAAAGGGGTTGGCTACACAAAAAAGAAGCAAAAAAGTGCGAGAGAAGAAACGAATATCAGTAGACGGCACCAATTAGACGCGATTATCAGCCGATGACTGAATATGTTATCGAATGCGAGCGTTCACTGTGAGTTGTGAGACTGGTGACCCACACCGTTTTCAGAGCCGTGGCCTGATATACAAATATTTTCAACCGGAGCGCGCGTTTGCTGATTCATTGCGGGGACATTCCGAATTTCAAAATCGTAACTGTGACTATTTTTAGACCATGTGGTTTCAACTAGTTGATAGGGCTGGATACTGGATAGGCGCGATTAGCTGGCGTACGCATGCGACGATGTCCGAAGGTCGACGCTGACATTGAATATAGTTCTGCTTGCTGCTTAGGGTTGTAGATAATGTGTTGGTTGATGGGGGCGAGCTGTTGGACCTGGTCCCAAATTCTTAAAACAACCACTCGTGCTATTCTTCTCTTGCCTACTCTTTGCCTACTCTGAACATCGAAGATTGAGTAGGTTATTGACAAGTATACGCGTACAATGTTGCTACAGTGGCATCTGGGAAATGTGTCTCCCCGCTCAGAGGCGTACATTGGGTTGCCCTTCGTAAACCGATTTGAGGGCAACTACATGCAGCCTCGGAGTCAATCCTCAGAAGACGGAGTGCGGTCTCCCTCCTCACCAACATATAAAGGGTGACCGGAGACCAATGATAGTTTCTAAAACTGCTATGTTTCAGCACTTGTTAAAGTTTCCAATGACGTCTACCGCTCAAAATATTCAGTGAAGTTTTCCATTTGATCATGCATCGTTTCATATATGTGCGGAAATCATAAAAAAATGTATCGAAAGCTGTTGTAAATACGCAACGTGAATCTCGTCATAAGGTCGGTAGTCATCATGGCTTCAGTGTGCAGGCTACAACGTCGCATTTGGGTGCGAGTACACTCTTTTGAACCTTAAACCGCCAACCAGGCAGGGCTGGTTAAAAAATGCAGAAAACTTAGCAGCAAATAACGAAAAAGAAACGGAACGTCGATTCTGCACCGATCAGTTGAATTAGGCATCGGCTGACTCTGGCGGCTTATTTTGCTGTTGGATATGAACCTACATCCTCATAAGATTGTACTGAAGCTAGAATTGAAGCCGGGCGACACCGCCGTCGGTTTGCTAATTGGACGCTGAAAATGTTGGCCTTACATCCGGATTTTGGCCAAAAAATGATCTTCTCTCATGAGCCCCAATTTTTGCCTCAGTTGCTGTGTCAACAAGCAAAATTGCTTCTATTGGAATAAACAAAATCTACAAGTATTCGACTAAGGATCAATGCAACTACAAATATTGACTGTTTGATGTGGCATCATCGGACCGTATTTCTTTCGAAAATGGGGAAACAATTGCAGAAGGCCTCCACAGCCAGAAGGTATGAAACGATGTTAACCAACTTTCTATGGCCAGAGCTTGACAACATTAAAATATCCGAGCTGTTGCTAGAGAAAAGAAATTTTGCGACCGAGTCATCTCATGGGGAGCTTTCATCAATTGGCCACCGCGACTTGACACCACTCTATTATTCTCTCGGGGCTACATACAGACCTTAGTACTGTTGAGGAAAAAATCACTAACTGCGATTTTTTCATAGTGATTGAAAAAGCCCAATCACTGTCTGCGATCCACTAACATTTAAACCGCGATTTCGATCTTAACTACGATTACGATTGAGTTGCTACTTTCACAACCGCAATCGCAGTTTGGAATGATACATACATACATACACTCTCTTTTCCACAACCCCATTCGAATATTGATTCACACAATCGATTTCATGTTTGACGTCATGAAGCGTGCCAGATGGGATGAAATGGTGTGCGTGTGTACAAAATCTGACAATGCTTTGCCTAGAGTTGCTCTTTATATTTTGTGACATTACTCTTTTCTTTTGTTCATTTTTATTTTGCTGTTCATGATAATCTTATATACTAGATAAAAATCAGAACGCCTCGTAGTGCAGCATACAACGAAATATAAGTAGTCGCAATTCTGCATTCATTGTTTGAATTCACAATTTGAAATCTCAGTTTAAAATCACTGCGAATAGAAAATCGCAATCACAGTTGTACCCGGAAATATAAAATTACAACTTGGCCAACTCTAGCTCTTAGTCGTCGCTAAAACCCATCCAGTCTGTACAAGCTTGAGGTCAACACTCCACAAGCGGGACGCACATATTGGACCGAGTCATCAAAAAGTGGACCGACCACTAGAAGCACTTTCAGCCAAGCGGATGGAGTCTTTTGAATCATGTGCTATACCATACATCATTATGTTCTTCATACGATACAATTTAACAGGATACCGACCAATAGCAATTCTGCCCTATTATTCTAAGATTTTTGAAAAAGCTCTGCTTACACAACTTCTTCAACACCTTGCGGAATATAGTCTTAGCTCGTGTCAATCGGATTTCTGACGTAAGCGAGGCTGCCGACTGGATTTGTAATGCTTTAAATGTTTCTACCGAATCGAAAATGGCATGTTTATACCGTACTGTTAGACAGCAATCTGTAGTCGTTGGGCATCGGGTTTTTTAGCTTTGATGACAACTGGTGTACCGCAAGGACCTATACTTGGGTCCGATCTTTTTCTATATATGCGAACGACCTTCCTACTACAGAGCAACACTGCAAGGTTCTTATGTATGCTGATGTAGTGCTATACCCCACTATTCCCACTTATATAGACACGACAATATTTCGTCCTATGCTTAACATTCCTTTCTGGCATTGCATCGAAAATGTACTAAAATACCTCTCACTAACGTGCATCCATGACATTATTGCGACACAATCGCCAGACTACCTTTACAACAAGCTTAGGCTGCCATTGTCACATCGAACTTTTGTTTCACTACAACCTACGTATTATTGCGCGCCTGTCCGTGCGCCAATTCTTAGTTTATGTCACTCGCCTATGGAACTCCCTCTCGTTGGGTCTTGTCATTGACACTCAACTAAGCTGGAACTCCAATTTTCCAGGTAACGAGTCAGAGAACGTAATCGCCCTAGATCTCGGATCAGCTTCTGTACATTTTTTGGCCATTCCTTTATCGACCTCTATTCTAACGCAGACCTTGATTGCTAAGTCAAAATACTCGTAGGTCTGAATTTTTTCAACGAAAATTATTTGAAAATGCAAACAAAATCTCAACCAAAGACTTTTGTGGAGAACCTCTGTGAGGTTAGCACTAATAATTCTGTTCTTCCCCGTTGAACCTACTAACCTCCCGTTTGCCAAGAGCTCCCGTCGAGCATCGTTCGTTGTTAAGCGTACTCATAGATTTTGCATCCATTCCGAGTGAGTTGCCCTCAAGTGCGCTATTTCAAGGAGCAGGAGCACCCTCCTCCCTCTCCCGTCCGTTACTCCCTATTAAGCAATTTCCTCCCCATACCCCGTCCAGCGCTCATCCCTCTGGGAAGCGTTTGAATGAACTTGGCGAACGTAGGCACACAGTCCACAGTCGAACACAAATGCACTTAAGCTTGATCTGATCTGAATCTTAATTTAAATTGCCACATTCCATTCAGCCAGTGGCCACCCCCCACGTAGTAGTTCACCTGTAAAATATTTCCTACACAAGGACACAATGGGTGGAAGGGGGGGGAAAAAACACAAGTTTTTAGTTGAATTTCTTGTTTTTTTTTTCTCTCCTTTTTGCAAGGATCTGGCACAGGAACTCAAAGTATTTCTTAATTAAATTCCTTTCGATGAAACGAATAATAGGGCACAGATCCAGTCGAGGAACTCGTCTATCTCCCAACGACCATCGTTTGCATCGCAATGACCAGGAGTCATTCCGCTTCCCCTGCCCACCTGCTCCACCGTTCACGATGCAATGCCCTAGAGTCCTTCATAATTATTTATATTTTCTGATTCCCCATTCCCTCCATTCGTCGGTTGCTGCATCAATCGTCCAGGCATTCCGGACAAATGTTCCTCCCTCACCGCCAGATCCAGTGCAGTCCAGGCCAACCGTTCCGGGATACATTTCTAAAGGCCGACACCCTTCGCGTTGTCAATGAAGTCGAGAACAAAAAAGAGGAAGCAAAAAACAATCCAGCACACACCGTCTTCTGGGCTCTTAATTAGCCTCCCGGCACGTAATTAAAAGTCCCCAAGTTCGTCCTCTGCCCCCAAGTCGCTGGATGGTCCCAGGCACTTGTCAGCACCCGTAGTTTGCATAGCAATTCAGCTCGAGTCCAACTCTGAGTCCAAAATCGTCGAGAATGGTCAGAAATAGACGAACGCTTATTGGACCCAATTAGAGGGGAACTGCTTGACTTGATGTGACAGCCCGGCGATGTTTGCCTGTTTGCCTGTTAGCCCCCGCTTGAGCGGTGGAAATTTTCGCCAGTGTTCGAAATAGCTGAGCGCTCTATTTTTGGAACACCGACAGTGATCTGCCTAATGCCGTTATCACGCGGCGAGTTGCCGTTTCATTTGGGAGTCAATCTAATAAGCACCTCCAGAGGTGACCGTGACGGCGAGGGTGTCGAATGGAAAAGTTATTCGTGCCGGTGGGCGTGAATTAAATTAAGTCCGCAGTAATTGCACGTAACGAGGGTAGATTCCGTATATATTTTTTTTTATTATCCGCAATATTTTTTTTTTGCAGGTCCCCCTGTCACCAGGGGAGGTGGTTGTTGTTTTAATTTTTAATTGCTTTGCCTTGCGGGGTTAACGGGAGAGTGGACGGATGGCCGGATGGATAGGGGCTTTATTGAGGGGTTTTTGTGGTTTGAATCGAAGGGGGCTAGCACACTGGTGAGTGGGAGGAGGCAATCAGCATCTTAGCCAGGTGATGATCTGTGATGTGGGGAAGATGGCCGAGTTTGGAAATAAAAGCCTGATCGTGGCTTAATTACCGACACTGTACTGACATGACAAGGCCGAAAGGACACAGAAATAAACCGGGCCTATGTCTCCGAGCAAAATAGCTCTTGCCAACCGCTGTTTTGTATGGGTTCTAGAGGCAATTGAGTAATAGAGCCCACTCTCGGAAGACCAAGTCGACTCTGTATAAGACCTTGTCATCCCCGTTTTGCTCTACTGCGCACAGACATGGACTATATATCCGAAGTGGATGAAGTGGTTCTTGGCATTTTCGAGAGAAAAGTACTGCGCGCGATCGTTGGTCCTGTTGGCGTTGATGGCATTTGGAGAAGAATGTTCAACCAAGAATTGTATGGACCGTACAGCGACATGAGTCTAGCCAGGCGTCTACAGATTCATCGCCTAAGATGAGAACATGTAGACCGTATGTAGACTACTTAGGTCCGGCCAGAGGAATCTTCGACTCTGAGCCTGTGGGACAACGCAACAGAGGGCGTCCACGCAAAAGCTGGGGCACACAAGTCGAGGGGGACCTCAGCCGGCTTGGTATGTGAAACTGGAGACAGCTTGCGAGAAATCGTGCTGACTGGAGAGACATGTTGGGTGAGGCCCATGCCCGCTTGTAGCGCCCTAAGTAGAAGGAGAAGGATGTCTCCGAGCGATGCCAATGACTCTAAGAATGCTGAGTCGTGCTCGTGTCGGGGATTGGACCCACAGGGCGCCGTACGCGTAGTGGTGGACGCACCTGTTCACTACGCATCTACCGGCTACGGGGACTATAGACACAGAGACCATACCGATGATGGATCAAAATCAACTCAAGTGCACAGTCAGTTGTTCAAAGCCTTCAAAGGGGGGCCAAAGGTGTTACGAATACCCATCAAAAAATAAGACACAGCACGTGCCTTAGGTACAGATGGAGAAAGGGTTCCCTCCTTGTGTCTGTGCACAATGGTCTTTAATGGCTGTAGATCGTAGTGACTGGGAAATAGACAGTTGACAAGACCATTCCATACAATATGGGAGGTGCTGCAGTCTGCGATGACTTCGCCGTAGCTTCAACACCAACCACTCGTGTTTTGAGCTGAAGTGAAAAAATATCAAATTGTTTCGTTTTCAAAGAATTGTTTGCATTGTCTTGGATTCAAGCACCTAGCATTAGAGCCGACAAACATACCTCACCCGACACCAACTAGTCTTTGAACTCAACTGTGCGTCTGAAAGCAGGCTGAATCATGAATTGATGATTATTCCTGTCGAGTCCACTATTGCGGGGGAATTCAAGAAGGGTTGTACAGCAGTTGGCCGGCTCACTAACCAGACAAAGAAAACACAGTACTCCGTTGGTCACGTAATTCGACTGACTTTCCAACAGTGCTGTTTACTAAGTTTACCAAGCTTAACGGCTCGCTTTTGGATTCAATCACCAGACCAAGTGAGAACGCTGTGCTCAAGCCTGTGGTGAATATAGGCAATTTGAGCCACACTGAAATGGGGTGAAAATGGGATGCATCGTTTGAGGAATCCTCGACATTTCGCAGCGAAATACAAATGTGATCATTCCAGCGTGAAAGTGTTCTAATGCGCTGTCAAGTGCTATTCCTGGCTGATTGTCAAGTGGGTGTCTTGAGTGACAACAGTGGGTCTTAGGTACATCAATCACGCATCGAAGAAGTGTGAAAAATTAAGAGTAAATGCTTAATTGAATTAGAAGCAGCAGTGAGGAGACCATTCATGAAATGACAAAAAGCACAGAAGACGTAGCACCGCCTTGAGGGACACCAGCATTTGTTAGGTGAGCCCATTCAAAACAACTTAAACTAAACGGACGGTGGTTTATATTCCAGATAAGTAGACGATATGCACAAATTGTCGACAAAAGAGCTTGATGCCGAGCTCTGCGAAATGTGAAACGAAAGAGCAACGATTATGGTTTCGACTATATTGAGCAAAGATTGCTTCGAATTTTAGGTGATGTATGCCATCAAATCGCCAGTGGATCTGTAGCTGGGGAAATCGTGGCATCACTAATTAGGTTGGGTTCAGTTCAAGCGGTTAAGCGCAGGTCATGCCAACATAAGACTATTCTTCTACCACGCGGATGTAAAGGGTGGTTACATTTTAAGGGCCGAATGTGAACCACACCTAAACGTCAAGCTTTTTTCTGCATTTCATTTGACACTTCCCAATTTCAGACTAACTCAATTTGAACCATGGTAAGATATACAAGTCGTCAATGGTCAGAATGGTGGCAAGAGATGGCAACAGTGGATGATCAATTTTCGAAGAAAATCATCTTCAGTGATGAGGCACATTTTCACCTCAGTGGATTCGTCAATAACCAGAATTGCCGCATTTGGGCATGATAATCCAAGTGGGATTGTCGAAAACCCAATGCACCCACAAAGAGTGACTGTTTGGTGCGGTTTATGGGCTGGCGGCATCAGCGGGCCGTATTTTTTTCCAAAATGAGGCCGGTCAGGCAGTTACTGTGAATGGTGTTCACTATCGTGAAATGATAACGAACTTTTTATGGCCCGAATTGGAAGATATGAATGTGGACGATATGTGGTTTCAACAGGACGGTGCCACTTGTCATACAGCTAACGAAACAATGGCTCTTTTGCGCGACAAATTCAATGGCCGTGTTATTTCGCGTGTTGGCGATGTCTCTTGGCCGCCAAGATCATGTGATTTGACACCGTTGGATTTTTTTCTTTGGGGTTATTTGAAAGAAAAGGTGTACGTCGATAAGCCAGCAACAATTCAAGAGCTTAAGGATGAGATAATTCGGCACATTAACGGCATAGAACCTCAATTATGCTTCAGCGTCATCGAAAGTTTGGACCATCGGAAGGAGGTGTGCCGCCGAGGTCACGGCGGCCATTTGGCCGACATTTTGTTTCATACATAATTGAACCTTACCAATATTATCATAATAAAAAGAAATGATAATAATTTCCTAAATAATTTGTGTTTTATTCAAAATCAACATCGGCCCTTAAAATTTAACCACCCTTTAGTAGGTCCTTCTCCATAAACCAGTTGCTTAAAGTGACAAACGATGCAATGATGTTTTGGATAGGTTTCAGTATGCAAATGCTGGTGTTTCCCAAGGCTGCACTCTATCTCCTGTGTTTTTTCTCATTTTCATAAAGGATGATGTTACTGTAAGTAAATCACCGGTGAGCTGTGTCGAAATGGGTAAGTGCTCGAGGGCTCCCTTATGTACTCCCCTTTGCACCGTCTGCGGGAGAAACAGTCCGCATAGCTGCCCTAGTTGGTTTTACGACTCTTTGGATCTAAGAAGTGATAGATCATCGACTCTGTTATCCTCTTCTTCAGCTTCATCGCTACATCCCCTGAACATGTAGTCATTGAGTCATTGCCAATGATGGAAATTACATCTTGATTTTTGGAGAACATCTTCAGGGCATATTTAACTCGCTGAAGCAGGGTTTAAGAATGCGCCAAGTAATACATATTCCCCGGCACATGGGAAAACAGCTGTGGTACAACCGATCCCTAAACGGCACAAGGACAATCCTCCGGTCGATCAGTCTTCTTCCTTGCATAAGCAAGGCTTTTAAAATAAAATCATACCGGACAACCAGTTCGGATTCAGGGCGGGTCATGAGACAATACGTCCAAACTGGTGTCCGACATTCAGTGGAATAAAGACAAGAAACAATGCACAGGTGCCTGTCTGATTGACTAGGAGAAGGCGTTCGGCACCGATTGGTTTGGTCTCCTCCTCAAGCTAAGGAGCCTCGGCATATGGAAACCAAAATACATGAGCTATGACATGTGGATCGTTAAAAATGGCCACGTAACTTCTACCACAGTTTTTGACAACAAAACTGTTCTGTAACAGAGTCGGTTGGTTCACCAATCTTCTTCTCAATATTCACTGCACATCTTATAGGTTCCATGCCGCAGCTAATAAAGGGTGATTTTTTAAAAGCTATAGGAAAGTTTTTCAAAAAAAAACACATAAAATTCAGAAAAATTCCTGAAATCTTTATTTGAATCGATAGAACGGTCCATATTATTTAATGTTTGAAGATAATTTCATGCAAATGTTGACCTTGACTGCGCCTCAAATGGGCCATCCGCTTAGTCCAATTTTGGCATACTCTTTCCAACATTTCGGCCGGTATCTCACGAATAAAAGCTTCAATGTTGTCTTCCAATGCGTCAATTGAAGCGGGCTTGTCTGTATAGACTTGAGCTTTAACATAGCCCCACAAAAAATAGTCTAAGCGTTAAATCGCACGATCTAGGCGGCCAATTGACCGGTCCCGAACGTGTTCACCGAACTCGCCCCTCAATAAGTCCATTGTTGCGCGTGCTGTGTGGCATTTCGCACCGTCTTGTTGAAACCACATGTCATGCAAGTCAAGCTCTTGCATTTTGAGCAAAAAAAAGTTGGATATCATCTCACGGTAGCGCTCACCATTCACAGTTACGTTACGATTCGCATCATCTTTGAAGAAGTACGGTCCACGGATGCCACCAGCCCATAAACCGCACCAAACTCTGACTTTTTCTGGATGCAACGGTAGCTCTTGCAATGCTTCTGTCTGATATTCACTCCAAAATCGACAATTCTGCTTATTTACGTACCCATTGATCCAAAGTCAGTGAGTCGATTAAACTGACAATAAGATGGAAGAACCGCGCGATGAACTTTCTTAACAGAGCACGCATTTTGATAATAAAATTCAATAATTTGCAAGCGTTGTTCGTTTGTAAGATGATTCATGGTTAAATTATATACCAAACTGAAGATGTTTGACAATGAAACAAAACACGAAATGTGCGTCAGCTGCTTAAACCAGTGTTGCCAAAAAGATTATAGCTAAAAAATCACCCTTTAGCTTACACGGTCTCCCCAATGTAACATTTCCATCCAATTCAAGGCTGCATATGAGAGCGCAAATTTAGACAAATTCTACATGTATCTAGTCGTGTTATGACGGTGGGGGTTTCGCACCGAAAACAAATGATGACAGCCGTGAACTTTCTGAGAAAGTGGTCTCATTGACTATCCACGGGTGATTAACAACAACACATCCTGGATTTCGAGCCTGTGGGACTGTGCCAACGACGACGTTTATGATTAAAATGGCGAACACAACACCAGGTACATCAAGTGACCTAAACCAAAGTCGCGTACGAAACTGAAGGCAGTCGGCGAGTTGAGCTATTTTGACAGCTGATTGAGGCCCACTTTCACCCGGAACTACAGAGTACAAGGTCATCCAAGGAGAATTGCATAAAAAAAACCCCTAGATTCACTCACAGAAGACCCGGACGACGCACAGCTCATTTAGGTAGGAACAGTAGCTCTTTTTCGTCTACAAGGGCCGACCGTCACTCACGTTCCATCGAAAATCCCGAGATGTTGACGATGAGGACAATCCTCCGGAAACCTGGTCTTCCAAATATACAATGGAAACTGCACACTGAAGCTTGTACATCCGACAAATCGTTTAGAAAGAATTCGGTGACACCACAGGAGATGGAGAGACTGCCTGAAACCAATTCCTGCTGCAGGCAATTATAATCCCCTCCCGAGGAGATTTGCTACACTGCCGGGAGCACTAAAAGGCGCACAACAACGGGGTTGATTGATCCCTGGGGCGAGTCATTTCCTTGACTACCTTCACAAAGGGGTCTTTCGTTCTCATTGATTTCGGGCAGGTAGATGCATTTTAAATGAAGCCCGCTCGGTTTCTCTTGCCGTCACGTTCGTGTGCATGCCGCACTAATCCGGTCCATCCTGAAAGAGAAAGGCCAGGGGACAGGTATGCGACACGATCCTTTGTTCTCGCTAGCACGGCAGTGATGCTAGAGGAGATCATTTGAGTGGAATCGTCTGCTGTTACATCACCAGCTTCACGAATGGAAAATTCCACGAATGTCCGCTTGTCAAATTGAGGGCATCGTTGCATGCATTTGATTGGTCCTCCTTTTCGTCAGACTACGAAGGGGATTGAGTTGCTGCCGATAACCACATGAAGTCGTCAATTCAAACGAAGCGGCAAGGTCGGCAGTGTCTGCGATCTCCGACAAGATCGTTCTTGACTTTCCCCATTTGAGGACTACCTCCAGATGCAGATCCATGTGAAGGCAGTTAGTCCAGCAAACGTCAGTGAAAGTCTAGCGAAGCTTCCAACCATTTCCAGCTTCCCGCTGTCATCCCGAGTGTATGCACATTCGAACGACTCTCGCCGTGGAGCGCAATCTTAAGAGTGACGATCTTCGAAAAGCTCCCGCTCGAAGAGAACCCCCACGATCGACACTCTCTTCACTTGTCAATCAGAATCAGCAGCGATCGTACGCTCACTAATCCCCTTGAACGTTGATCGTCGCGTCGATAAGAGAATGTTTACTTTTCACCCACTCCTCGTCATTCGCTCCACAGAACAGACCGTTTTCACTATCACTCCACGAGAGCGACGGCCGCGGCCGCCAGGCGTGAGCGTGTATTCACTCTCGTGCGCCGTCTCTTGCTCTCAGGGAAGATCAAACAAGAACCAACGAGGGATTGGGATTGGATGAGTGTGCGACAAGTGAGAGTACACCACCGAAACGTGATTCTTATCGAACCGCTCCGCGCGATCGCCCTTGGCCAACAAGGCGGCAATGGTGCGACAAAACAGCTGAAGGAGCGCGCACACATGCGAACGAATGCACATACATGGACGAACACACACACACACACACACGCGCCCTCGTGTGCGCAAAGTGCGAGTACACATGGGGTATTCATAGCTCGTCGTGTCAGCATGCGGCAAGCGTTTCGTAGCCCGACCGACCAATCAACCCGTTCGACAGTACGGCATTCGTCTCATGCCCTCATCGTCGTCATCATCGACTCTAACGCTAACGCGCCGCCACATGAGGCCCACTTAAAACGTGCTGCGCTCGGGAACAGTAAATCATTGTTGCGAGAATCGGCAAAGGAGTCGCAGCGTGTACTCCTCTCTTTCTCGTTCTCGTTCTCATTCTCTTGTTTCGTGTTTGTTTATCGTTAATCTATCTCCGGCTTCGGGCTTACATATATTTTCTGGTTCTGCTTTGGTCCCGTACTGTTTTTTTTTTCTTCTTATTTTTTTTCCTGTTTCATTTTGTGTTGCTCATCTTTGTGGCCAGTGCCTAGAATAAATTTCCAGAGCACACCCCGGAGACGATACATTTTCTGGACTCACTCCGCTGGTCCGCTGGTCCGTTCGTTCGTCGGCTGTGCCGCCGCTGTGTCCTCTCGGTTAAGGCCACATTTAGATAAAAATCACTGAAACGTGAAAAGAAAGAACGGACGAGGTCGCAGGCACGCCGCGATAAGCACTTGTGCATTCACTTGGGACTGGGACTCGTGTGAGAATCTTCTGACCATCCGCACCATCCGAACCCAGTGCGGCTCCTCGCTCCACATATCCGTGTATTTCTGGTTTTCTATTTCGGCTTGCAAAAGGCCTTCGGCGACGTGTGGTGGCAGTGCGCTCGACGGTGATAAAATTTATTTTTTTTTTTTGTGAAAGACCAAGAGAGTGTTGTGCTTGTTGTTGATTTCTTTTCGATTCAAGTAAATTTAGAGAGTGTAGGGTGACCCCCCTCGTCCGCCACTTCTGTGTCCCTGCGTGTACGCGAGTGTGTGCGTGACCGAACTGACAGAAGGACTTGCCTGTTTGTGACAAAAAAAAAAAAAAATAATAAAAATTTTGAAAGAATTTGTTTAAAAATTCGATTGAGTGCCTCTCTTGGACTGTGTGTGAGAAAATTCGTGTTTTCCTCGTGTCATTGTGTTTTTTTTTTCCATTTTTTTTTTGTTTGGTTCGTGTGTGCCGTACGAACGCGCAACCACGCCAGGTGTAGGCCTACCAACGGAATACTCAAACAGAACGCCGCTGCTGATTGCTTCGAAAAGGGTGAGTACCGGAGATAACGTTAAAAAATTGCAACAATAAATCGAGAGGGAAAATAATAATGGTTGACATGTCAGGGGAGTCGTGTTATTCTTCGCCCTCTCTCTCTCTCTCTCTCTCCCCTCGAATAGGGTTGCCATGCGAACGCGACGACTAACGGGGCGGAATGGGAAACCTGTTCTGCGGGGGGACACTGAGCAGACCATGTGACAAATGTGTCCCTTTGGAGGACACATTTTTTATTTCTTTTTTTTTTTTTTGTAAAAATTTCCGTGGCTGGTTGGTGGAATGTAATTTATGGAAAATTGTGCCGTCTTCGGTGATGGAGGAGTCTTCAATGTCTGTCATTCGTTGCTGGTTCTGTCTTCAGTTCTAATAAATCGTAGTGGAAGCAATCAAAATGGAATGTATTTTTTTTTTGAAGAAAAATAAGGATACAGTTGTGGAATGAAGGTGAAGTGGAACTAGTTGTAGTGAACGTCCAAAATTGAACCATGCGGTGGTTGTTAAATACTTCCTCACTTTAGGAGACAAAAGGGTATAGCGGGAGTCTACAATTTGATTTGAACTCAAGAACAAAAAAATGAGAAATAAGAAGTGTACAGTGGACTCTTCCTAAGTCGAATTTCTCTTATTTTTGTTCGCCATATTTTGGCAATCCCCTCAATTTTCCATACAAAAAACCATCCTATAAGTGGAACTCCCTCTAAATCGAACTAATTTTGATATCCCGTGAAATTTCGACTTCGAGGGAGGCGACTGTATTCATTTAAAACTGTGGCCGGTTCGGTGTCACTATATGTCCTCTCCTTCTAGGCAGGAATATTGCCAGAGGGATTGGACTCCATGGAAAACAGCCTGTCTTTTTAGTCAGTTCTCTCAAAACATTCCCACGTCGTCAGGCTATCGCTTAAGATTCCCAAATATTGTGCCCTTCAGACGTTCGAAAAAATTCACAGATTCTCCATGTTTTTTAACTCCATTTCTATCACAAACTCAACACATCGAGACTTCCTTCCTCCTCCTTCTCGCGTCCGTAGTCCCAACGCTGTGCCTTGACTTCAGAGGAATAGAGAAACTCTCTCATAAAGATTAAGCTTCCATAAACCTCCCGAGTTTGTACGCGAATGAAAGCCGTTTTCAAATCTTACAACTGCTTCCGCTGACGTGATTGACTGCTTAGCTGACGTGATTGATCGAACACGGTGAACAGTCAGAGAGGAGAGTGCAAGCATGTGTCTAAAATGAGTCCAGCAGTAAACGATCGTGGCATTATTAATAGGCCCTCAAATGATCGTCAATGATTATAATGATCAAGCTGTCAGACTTCGCGGGAGACGCTAAATTCTGTGCTGTCTTTCATACTTGTGAACAATCGTGTAACTTGACGCAGTCACAACTCCACAATCAGCAACAATTTAGAAATATCGAGAAAACTAGTTCTATTCCTTGTCATTTGTGAAAAACTCCTTGCTAATCGATGGTACATCTTTTGTCTGACAGTCAGCCGTAATGTCACGCTGGAGACATTGAACAATTTCGAAGTTGGATGATAGCCGAAGCACTTACAGTCCATTAATCCTTCTTTGCATTAAAGAGGACTAGGAAAGATGCAAAATGACATGAGCAGCTAGGTTAAGTTAGGTTGATGGGTATACGGGCGTAAGTTACGCCACTTAGGTCCTGCTGCACGCATTCTGATGCCCATTGGGGGATGGTATCCTCTTCAATCTCTTTCCGTAGCAGACATCTCTATGTCTTGTTCGGTTATGCAGTTAGGTTAGAGTAGTTAGGTGACTGTGCAGGGCCATCGGTTTCGTGACCAGATACACATCGACTAGCGTGGCTTCAACCAGACTGGATTCAGTGCTTTAAAGTGCTCTCTGAACTTGTACATCGAAGCCAACGAACACGAAAAATTCGAAACAACCAACGGTTCGCGAGCCAGTCCATTCACGAGAAAAACGGAGCGAACTCGAACAACTTTCGTCCTTGAAGGCCTTACGACCAGAACAGAGTCCGTGACCAAAATTAATGGTGAACTGACTTATCATTTGAACCAATTGTCATTTGATACTGAAGACAACGAGGTTAGGTAAGGCCTAGGCTCACCACGGATTACAGTGCTTCAGTCACCATGAAGTATATTAGGATATGATAGGATAGTCTTCAATTAACCGCCAATGCAACAGAGGACGTCCTTGAAAGAGTTGGCGCACACAAGTGGAGAAGCACCTCAACCAACTTGGCGTGCGCAATTGGAGGCAGCTCGCGAAATATCGTTCGGCTGGAAAGGCTTGTTGGTTGAGGCCCAGGTCCACCCCGGATTGTAGCAAACAAAGAAAAAAAAGAAGAAGAAGAAGAAGAGAAGAGGATTGTAGGTGGACGCGTCGGAGCACGTCTCGCTTAGGTCCGTATGGACATATTGTCATACTCAGTGCATTGAAACTGGCTATCGACGCAGAACTACATCTTGATGACAACATCCACATTGTCTAGTCGAAGAAGAAACCACTGGCCGTGTTCAACTGAAGTCAGATTTCGAGAGGAAAGTTAAGAAAGTTAAGAACGTTTAATTTGAACTTGTTGGCTTTTAAGCTCTCTACTGCGACTCTTAGTCACAAAATCGTTCTTTGAAGCGGTGGTACTTTCAGCTCTTGGGTGCTTTCAAGAATTAAGTCGACTGCTTAGCGCCTTCAGTTGCAGTCCAGACAATTGCTCAAAAATTCACCCGAAAAGACAGCTGCGTGGAGATGTCTTCTTCTCGGACGCTTTATTTCGGGGAGGACCTGAAAATCAAGGCGGTTAGCATGATCTCTAGTTTCGCATATCAAATTGTTTGAGTTCAGTCTGGACTTGTGTGTGCAAGACCTCTGTTGCATTGTGGCACTGATAGCGATTGCTTCTTGAGGTCTACATAGCCTGACTTTCTTAGGCTTTCAATCTGGCAATTACACATGTGTACAAACAACTTCTTACCATTTAACCGACAACATGCATGCTTTTTAACTAACTAGGAGGATTGATTGTGGTGGCCCGTGGCGTTGTGGGTATGTGCATCGACTCCTACGCATTTGGACCTACCTGTCTAGGTTCGATTCCTGGTACGACAAGAAATACTTTTCACAGCCCCACCTCTTTCGAGTCACTGACAATGCTCAAAGAGTATAGCTGTCCAGAAAAAGCTTTCACAACTTTGGCCGTTCGCAGTCTGGCCCCCTACGGGCTAGGTTTGATGACTTCAGTGGATCCTATTCACCCGCTGTTATAATAAATTTGTAGATCTATGTGCACTTTCGAGTTGTTTGAAAGGTCGAGGTGATGTTTTCCTTCCTTTTCAAGCGAAATCAAATACAAACAATCATCCAACAGACAAGATGATTCACATCATTTACGACCGGAAAATACGTGTGCACATATGTCCATAATTGAAGTGCATCGCATTCTGTCAACAATCACACTTGCTAATTGTTTCCTAGAAGAGGATAGGCATCTCTCACTAACACTCGTAGCATCTAGGCTAGATTGATTCTTGATGCAGCTGTGAGTGAATTCATAGAATCCAGTAAAGGCATTCGAAATCAGCTTGATCATCCAGACGATCCACGATCACCGCTACATTGTTTGAGAGAGCTACTAAGTGAATGAGTTGCAGTCTTAAATGTTGCTGAAATCGCTCATAAGCATGATGCGCTTGTTTCTAAGAACTTGATGGCAGAGATTGGTTGACGCCTATGTCCATTTGGGACTGTAACGTCGCACAAAGAAAAAGAGGCGCGTGAAGCAACCAGCGGCAACCTTGCGTGCTTCATGTAACTGCCACCTACACAAAATAGGTCAAAGCACTGGCCAAAGTACTAAGAAACTGCAGACAAGCTAAAGAACCAAGCGAGCATCTACCAATCGAAGTCAACATGCTCAAAAGACTGACTAAGACATCATTGACTTGGACTTGTTTCCAAAGCAACTCCTCTAGAGAGGCTACAACGTTTCCAAAAATAACACTCAAGTCCTGCATCAATGAAGGAGCAATAGGTCCTTGAGATCGCACTCCATGTGCTTCAGAACCGACCCATTACTTTAAATTCGATTCAAACTGGCCGTTCTATGGCTCGTCAATTTTAATGTGGCTCCAATGCTTGATCTTTGCAGTGTTGCACTAATTTTCTTCCCCGTTCCGTGAAGTTTGCTAGTAAATACCGTCGAATCAACTCACACACAACAACTTTCATTTCCCTTTGTTTTCCGTGTGAGCCCTTCTCCAACGTTTCTGAATCTAAATGCTTCCTAAAATAGAACAGGGTTGAGAAATTCAAATGGGCATGCGACCTCTCCGATGGCCTGAACCCCAACCCCACAGCTCCATCATAAGGTGAAGAACCTTCGAAAGCATAGCGCCTTCCCTCGCCAGCTCACTCCTCAAATATTGTTCAAATCACAAGCAATCATAATCATCGAACATGCTACGAGTAGGAAGCATAAAACATAAAAGCCGGCAGCAATTAATTACGAGCACCATAAATCCATCCATAAACACGGCTTGTTTACGGAAAAAAGAAGAGAGGAATGCTTTGTCACCAGCCAGAGAGCTGCTGATTCAACAGATTGCCGACCGGAATCTACGTCGTATTGTGTACAACGTGTCGTCAAAAAATGCGGAATGTCGAATTTTAATGAGACAGCGTGACACGTTCGATATATTTGGTAGTCAACAAAATTCAAAATTCGATGCGACCTAAATATGTTAAACTCATCCACTCGTCACTGGCGACGCGACGGACGTTGGGGGTGGTCCGGAAAGTGATGTGATGTGACTTGTTGCGTTGTGGGGTGCTTTCCGAGTCAATGGCTTTTGGGGAAATCGGCAGTTTAAGCAGAGAGAGAAAGAGATCAAGATGAGTGGCAAATTTTGAATGTTTAAGTAGACCCTTTTAAATGAGATGTTTCTCGGTACTTGTTGGAGGTAATGGCCACTTGCCAGATTCTAGGTCTTATTTGTTTGGTGCCGGGGATGGACGAAGATTCAAGTGCTGCTCTTAATCGAACGTCTAGGTAGTTGGGAAGTGGAAGTCTTCTCTGATGCTTCATCTTTTCATTATCTTCATTTTGAGCGGCCGCATGGTCCACAAGACGGGTCGTGGGGTAAATAACGCACGAGAGATATCCCGGCAACTCGATCCTCCGCCATCGACTGCCAACTCATCAAGAGCAATGCTCAAGCGATTCTAAGAGAGTTCGTCCAACCGCCTCATCCAGGGTCTGCCATGTGGTCGCCTACCTGTTGTAATCGCATTCAAGGCACGCCTCGGAACTCGTGATGATGGGGACATACAAGCGTGCCACGTGACCAAACCATCGAAACATAGCCGTTTCCGTTCGATGAAGGAGGTGCTCAACATTAAGTTTCTCGCACACTGCCGTGTTTCTCACAAAGTTGTTAAGGTCTTCCCCAACCCTGGACAAGTAAACAATGGCAGGAACAAATGGTTCTAGTAGAAGGCATTCATTGACGACAAACGAGCGCGGGTACAGGTGCCCTTTTCGAAAGATCCCTTGCACTTAGAGACGGTTGTAGCGTTTTTCAAGCCGAAGTGGCTACTATACAAGTGGCAACACTTGCGTTGAGAGACCACAATATAGCCGAGAAATAGAGCACCACATTTTCTGATAGCCGGGCGCCAATTAAAGCCATGGCATCGGATATTCTGACATCGGAACTGATCAGGTTATGCAGACAGAGCGTCGGGTCAGTGAGTTATCGTTGATAGTCCTTGATGACTCGGTGTTGGGTCATCAATACTGGCATCCAAGGAAACGAAAAGGCGCACAGTCGGAGTTGGGAGGGTCTCTGGCTCCACAAAGGAAAAAACTAGAAGATGAAGCTCTGGATAGAGCAAGGTTGAGCTGGGTATTTGAATCAGCAGCAAGGGCCCTGCAGCCGACTCTTAGCAAGGAGAGATGATCATCATTGTTCAGTTTTAGTTGTAAGGAAGGGTGTACATGCTAATAGGAGTCCTTAACGGGCAGTTTGCCATGGGCACAAACACATTGCGTATGATAGTAGCGCGCGATTTCTGCAGAAGCTGCAGGGACAGAGAAGAAATGTAATTTGTCCAACATCTGCTCTGCGAAAGCCCAGCTCTAGCAAAGAAAAGTTGGCAGTTCCTAGAGCAGAACTTCTTCTTAGAGCTGGAGGACTTAAACCTTTTTATGGTCGTGTGGTATATATGAACATGTGTAACAAACCAATTAATCAAAGAAAATGCAGTGCGCAAGTTCATCGAAGCTCCAGTGCGAGTTGTGCCAAAGAGCACTTCTTTTTAAGTGGAAGATGGCCTTGAGAGTGGACCCCATGATGTGGTTATCAAGGGCAGAGCCAAGCGTACTCCATTTGAAGTCAATGTTCCACGACGGTGTTCCACGCCCGTTCGACGCATCATAGTGCATTTTTTTACATTATAGTTGGGGTTACTTGTATTACAAACTCGTACGAAGGCCACTTGCTCCTGAGTGACGTTTACAAAAATCAACAAAAAATATAAAAACTAACCCCGTTTCATATCTGCACTGTAAAGTGTCGTAGTATTGTGCTAAAATAAGCAAAACTGCTTCAAAAAAGCGTGCTGGATGGCGCAGTTGGTTGAGTGGCTGCCTTTGGTTAGAAGGCTCCCCGGTTCGAATCCCAGTGAAAGAAACGCTTTTATTCGGTTTTCAAATCTGGACTATAGGTAAAGGGTGATTTTTTAGCTATTATCTTTTCGGCAACACTGGTTTGAGAAGCTGACGCACGTTTCGTGTTTGTTTCACTGTCAAACATCTTCAGTTTGGTCTATAATTTAACCATGAATCGTCTTACGAACGAACAACGCTTGCAAATTATTGAATTATTATCAAAATGCGTGCTCTGTTAAGAAAGTTCATCTCGCGCTTCTTCCATTTTATGGTCAGTTTAATCGACCAACTGACTTTGGCTCAATGGGTACGTAAATAAGCAGAATTGTCGTGAATGAAAGTGAATATCAGCCAGAAGCATTGCAAGAGATACCGTTGCATCCAGAAAAAGTCACAGTTTGGTGCGGTTTATGGGCTGGTGGCATCCGTGGACCGTACTTCTTCAAAGATGATGCGAATCGTAACGTAACTGTGAATGGTGAGCGCTACCGTGAGATGATATCCAACTTTTTTTTGCTCAAAATGCAAGAGCTTGACTTGCATGACATGTGGTTTCAACAAGACGGTGCGAAATGCCACACAGCACGCGCAACAATGGACTTATTGAGGGGCGAGTTCGGTGAACATTTTATTTCACGTTCGGGACCGGTCAATTGGCCGCCTAGATCGTGCGATTTAACGCGTTTAGACTATTTTTTGTGGGGCTATGTTTAAGCCCAAGTCTATACAGACAAGCCCGCTTCAATTGACGCATTGGAAGACAACATTGAAGCATTTATTCGTGAGATACCGGCCGAAATGTTGGAAAGAGTATGCCAAAATTGGACTAAGCGGATGGACCATTTGAGGCGCCGTCAAGGTCAACATTTGCGTGAAATAATCTTCAAACATTAAATAATATGGACCGTTCTATCGATTCAAATAAAGATTTCATGAATTTTTCTGAATTTTATGTGTTTTTTTTTTTGAAAAACTTTCCTATAGCTTTTAAAAAATCACCCATTATCACAAGTGTCTTGGCGATTACGTTGACAGCCCACTTATACCTACCTACCAAGGTTGCTGCTATTAGTACAATGGACCAGTTTTGAGTCTGAGTGCTCCAGTCTAAAAAACACCACAAAAAAAATCCTTCAAAGCTTTCATATGTTATAGGGGATCAATATGAGAATGTGTAACATTGTGGTGGCCCTTGGCATTGTGGGTATTTGCGTCGACTCCTACGCTCTTGGACCAATCTGTCTTCCCACCTCTTTCGAGTCACTGACGATGCTCAAAGAGTATAACTGTCTCAAAAAAGCTTCTCAAAATTGGCCGTTCGCATAAACTGCAGGTCCCTTCCTCTCGTGATAGAACAATAGCATGCACAACACGAGTGGTTGCTGAGAAGCTAGGCCCTGGCCCTCTACGGGCTGTAGCGCCACCCATATTATATATCTGTCACACTAACGCTTTTCCCATTTATTGAGTTTCCTAGTAAAAAAAAACTGCAAATCTGAAAAATACGTGCTTCTTTCATTTATTTAAACCTATTAAAAAATCAACTATTTAAAGGCATATTTGTTGCTGAGTTACAAAGGCTTAAAGAGCTGACAACGAAATCCGCCATCACCTCAGGAAATCAGTCAAAAACCACAGTTCAATGTGGAAATCATTATTTGATTGGTTTTCCAGAACAACAGTCTGTAACAAACTGGGTTGCCTTGAATAATCTTTTAGTGCCTCGTAGGCTCCATAATTGCTGTTGACACGACACAACGAGGTGTTTAAGGTTCCCAAACAAGTTTAAGGTTAACGATGGTACATCTCGTTTGCCAGTCGTGTCTAAGGTATACAATCAATCTTAGAGGGTAGCTGGAAGTGTTGCTGTGATCATTGTGTGCATTTACTAGTATTCGTCTGAAATGATCATAAAATGCAATATCTTGTGACCTTTTTTAACAACCACATGCCGGGGACGGAACACATTTGATGCAAGTGGCGAAATGCACACTGTTCTCTGCGATCAGAAAAATATGTTCACGGTGAAAAGTCATTCTTGGAAAACTGTTTACGCCCGCAGTAGAAACTTTGTTAAAATGCGAGGTTTCCATCCTTCACCATCCTAAATCTCGTATCATTTTACACAGACTATTTGGTCCCCATAGTGGACAGATGTGCAGGGTTCTCAATTGGGCAATCCACCGTGAAGACTCCACGACGGGCTGTGGATTCGGTGCGGGTGTGTTCTCGGAATTGATGAACATTTTCGAAGCCAGGTTGCTAGACAAAGGCAGGCAGCCAGACAATTCCAGCGTGTTCCAGAAGGAACTATTTGCAATCAGGGAAGTGTGTCGTCAAATCAATATACACCCAAATATTCTGGCAAGGCGAAGGGTTGTTATATTCATGTTAGAGTGTATCTAAGCGTACACAATTGTATAAACATGTTTGAGTTGACTGCCATCAGATCTCAGAGTCAAACGAATGAGTCGAAACCTAGACACCAGACGTCAGAAGGGAGGGTGCGTCGCAGAACTGATTTTTTATTTATTACGACGATTTTTAATTAATTTCTAGCATGTCTTGATATCCAAGCTATCACCTTCTTTACTTCATATTCGAAACTAGTACAGGAGAGCCAAACTGAGCTGGCCTCGTTAGAAGGCCAGCCCAAAATGTCTCCTATCTGGGTTGTAGGTGACAGTGATTTCCCAGAAAATGAGAACTTCGAAGAACCATCAGGGATCAGGAACCTTCAGCGTTCGCCTTCAGACACTATCCACTAGAAGCTGACTAGGTTAAACTCTCTACGCACTTCTTTGGTATAGCACACCTCAGATGTGCCCTACTGACAAAACTGTACAAAATCAAGGGAAATGAGTGCAATCGATCGTCGGATTGGTGGCGGTCTTTGCGGGACACTGACCGATAGGAGATCATGCCGTCAAACTAGGTATCCCACACAACACACATATGAGACCTTACTTACTTAATTCTGGAGACCTTAGCGAAAAGAAATGGAGACCTTAGCCCATTTAATTTGTACATGTCCGGTTCCTGCTGCAGCAAGAGAGCGACGGCTTAGTAGACCTTCTTCAGCTTACTTGACGAGATCCCTTCGAAGGTAATTAAGGGACTAATGCTTTTCTTAAGTGCCTCAGGTTGGATTTAGAGATGTCTCGAAAATACAAGCTGCAAATAAGGCAACAGAGCTGTTACTCACTGACGGCACTTAGTGGTATTTGGTTTATCACCGAATCACCACTTCGACCTACCTTCCGAAATCTGCCTAGAAATAAAGTTAAAGCTAAAAATACCTTGAACCTGATGTTTGGTTTACGTCCACTGATCCAAAGTGTGCCTTCTTAAAAAGTGGTGCATTCTTAATGAATTCTGTCACCAAAGATGGGACACACAAGTGGGAACGCAATTCTGCTGTCTCTCTGGCATTGTATCGCCTCCGCTCGCGTCGATGCAATCCAGAGCTTCTGATCGAAAAATGACCCGGAAAAGAAACTCAGGCAATTCCGCCATTCGTTCCACATCCATTCAAAAACTTTCGCAAGAATGCTCGCGTATAATTCGTCATCGTCCGCGAAAATATCCGATGTCCGAATCCAAATCATTCGCGCGAGATTCTTATTTCGAATGCCCTTATCTTCCCTGGCGTCCCCCGAGAATGCACATTCACAGTACAATTGCGCGATCGCATTTCTAGACCAGCTATTATCTGGAATTTTTCGCGTTGTGACACATCCCCCACTTCCGTTAAACTCCGATTGCGATCGAAAGCACATTTTTCAGCGAATCAAGGCAAGCTTGTCGCCGCCACAGCTCTCCCATCGGAAGCAACTCAACACAGGCGCGGGAATGCTAATCGCCCGTCTAATGAGGCCTGATGTGAGGATCGACTTCTAGGTTACAAGGGCAAATGTGTCGTTTTGGATGACCTCTCGCGTGATGCGACTTGTATTCAGACATTTCGTTTTCCACGCCAGAAGGGTGTTTGAACTGCTGATCACTGAGGTAGACGTGTAATCACTGGCGTCGCAATTAAGTCGCCAGATTAATTTCGGGCCAATTACTTGGGAGCTTAGTCAGTTCTGTGTAACGACGTGAGTGAGACGAGATCGCGTGTTGACCATCCGAGGGAAGGGCATTCACGTGATCAGTGAAATTCAACGATCAAGGCTACGCGGTGAGTGACGAGCGATTAAGTTGGGTGGGCCACCTGCCACCTGGTTTGCTCGGAAAACTTGAAGACAGTGTCTGTTACACAAATCGATCCCCTTTCAGTAAAAAATATGATCACTTGTCAAATACCCTGCACGTGGCAACCCTGTCCCCACGTGAGCTGTAGTCAATGGAACAACCCTTAATTGCGTGTGACTCTCTGTCCACACCAAACGTGAGTTTTACGTTAGCTCTGCGTCACACCACCAGACCCACGGAGGGTAGTTTCACTTGCAAATTTCTGCAGCCATCTGTGGGCACCGCCGACACCGTCCAGCGATTAGATCGATTCGCTTTCAATGTTTACTTGTGTGTCTACGTAGTGAGCTCTCGGTTGGCCCAATTTCATTATTTGTTTTGTTTCGATAAATAAACGGAATTTCAAGAAACGCGATTTTTGATCAAGACCACACGGCCAGTGCGATGAGTGAAATGCATCCGTTTTGATGATGGTTTCCTTGGACTTGACACAGAAGCGCATGAGGACACCGGCTCGCTCCCAAGGTGAGTGCCCTTGAAGTCGCGAACAAGACTATTGCAATCAATCGATAAGGTTTTCGACAAGATTTTCAATTACCGTGACAGCTACTTGGGACGCTCTTCAGTTGAACTCAACCGTCAGAGTGTAATGCGTTGTTGTGACAAACTTATTGCAGCTCGCCTCGTGACAAAATTATCGCACTTGAAGTTGAGGGTCCTTCATGTGTGACACTCGAATGGCGGGGAATGGAGTATTTTCAAGGATCACTCAAAGTTGTGTGCGTGGAGAAAGAATTTTAAAGCGATTGTCTTTCTTGTCGAAGGCTAGTCGATCCGGACATGTGCTCAGTTGGCGTTGTTGATCCGCAACACTTGTGATTCAGTTGTCTGAGTGGTATTTGGGGTGGGGTGGCTAGGGGTTCACATTCAGGCTTTGCAAGTTAGCAAGGGTGAGCCACTTCAAGTGATGACTCTTGGAGTATTGTTTTCGAGGAAATGTGGGTCTTTGTGGTGCTATGCGGATTTAGTCGGTCTTAGGAGGGAACTGCCGCATTTTTAAGGAAATTTATACGAATGACTCTTAGACGGACAACGGCAGAGGCTCAGGAAGCAGATATCACACATCTTGCTCTTCCCAATTAAAAGTGTAGACCCGCATACAGCCTGTGATGAATCGGATTGACGGGAACTCTATCGCTTGCATAGACTATGCATAGACAACCAAGGCTCTAGATATACCATCAATCAGATCCAAGGTGGACAAATGTCGCAGTCTGTCTTTGAGGGAGAGAACAGTCAAATGCAACTTTGTCCTTTGCTAAATCTATGGGCACGAGGATATCCAGGCTTGCACAGAGTAGGCTTGAATTTAGCACCACATGAAGAGACTCTCCCTCTATCACTTAAAATTACTCAAATCAATGTGGTTACTAGCAGATGCCATTCACGTCAAAGTGCCACCCCTGGCCGATGTCGAAACAAAGATGGCCTTTACCGAACCAAAGACTAACGAATTTACTCCTAAGCGTAAAAAAGATTTCAGTAAGATCACAGGTCTTCTTACCGGTCACTGCCTTGTTGGAAAACAAACGAGAAAAAGAAGAGGGCGCTGTACAGATTTTTGTAGGCAATGGAAAGATAAACAAGGGGAGACGACGACTATTTCGAAAGCTGTCCTATATTTGCAGGGGCTAGAAAAATTACGGTAAGTGGATACTCGTTCAGCGGCCTAGAAGATATGTCGGATTTAAACACCCGTGATATGGTAAGATTCCCAAGAGCAATAACATGGAACAAACGAACAAACGAAGGAACGACTGAGAATGACAACCGATGTAAGCCCTATTTAACAGCTGGATGGTGCAGTTGGTTAAATGCCTGTCCTTGGTTAGTTCAGTCCAAGGACAGTTCAAGTCCCAGCGAAAGCAATGTTAATACGCTTTATCTGGTTTTCAAATCTGGTCCTGTCATCATTGGATGACTGTAGTTGTCGATCAGTGGTGGTAGTCTGACTATGGGCATGACAATGGACTAACATTGCGACTTCGCAGCCCACCGACATACCTAGCCTAAGCCCTGCCTTAGTTGGAAACGACAGCACAATAGACGCAGATCAGCGTCTAAATAGACCGTGCTCGTGAACCTAACATAACCTGAGACTTGTCAATTGCTGTTCCTTTGCGCTCAAAAGAAGTTCAGGATCGTTAAGTTGCCGGTGGTGTATGTGAAGCGAATTTTAAGAATGTACCAACCGGCAAAAATCGCATACGACTCAATTCCGTGAGCAGTCAACTACATTGAACTAAATGAACTAGAAGAGCGAACTAGCTTAATAAACAGATTTGAACTAAACTGAGCACTCTGTGAACTGAACTCAAAATGTGCCAGTCTATGGACGACATGATATCAAACTGGTGTCTCCGTATTCAACACAAAAGGTGTCCGGGCCATGAACAGCACATGAGCATGTTGGTGGACCACAACTTTTGGAAAATGTAGAAGTACATGTCCAAGGAGGTGTTTAGACCCTCTTCTCTGAAATCCAGTCGGTCACGAACTACTTCTGGAGAACGGTGGAGTGCAGTGTGGTGGGTTAATCCCCTAACATCCTTCCGTCTAAGCGCCCTTCTGCAAATAGCACTGCACACACTTGGCGACTTTCCTTTTCACGGACACTACAAGCTCTCTGAAAATGCCATCACAATGTCAAGCTTTTTGGGATTTATCCTCTGGTAAAGATCAAACTCAACCAAAAGAACTATGAATGTCCTGATCGCGCTCTCTGTCAGTCGACTAGCAATCGGTAAGAAATGAGTCTTTAATCGCATGTAAACTACTGGATCTATGGACATATGTATAATGATAGACGCATTCTGTTATCTGGCGCATTCATTTGACGGCACATCCTAGAGTATGTTGGGCACTATGACATCTCTAAGAAAGTTTCAACGTCAGGCGTGCATCCGCATCAATTGATCGCTCAGAGCCATACTCCGCAGGGCAGCTTCTGTCGACAAACTCCATAAAGTCTCCTAGGTTCCTCACAGTGATCTGTTCCGATGCTCAAGACTATTGACTTTCGACTCAAAAATATCTAACAACGCTGCTTCTTGACCAAGAAATTTAATTTCCCAGCGGAGTCTGGACGTTAGAGGCTACAGTGACACCGAGACATTCACTGTGACTGTGGCGACTACGCACATGCCAGCTACAACCAGGGCACTGTATACTACCTAAACCACAAAATAGACCTACACTCCTTGCCACTTTTGGACCACGTATTAAGAAGCCTGCAGTCCAACTAACGAACACACAAGACGTGCAGCACTTCTAGAATGGTCCGAATTAATCTTGATCCCAAAATCTCCTATACATGTCTTTGCAGAGCTGAGCCTGATCCGCGACCGTCCTGGCAGACCAAAAATGACACTAAGATGACTTAAATGTTCTTAAAGGACATGCTTCATGTCCTAACACTCATAGCACAGGTTAGTTAGCAAGATTGACTCCGACTTCTGGCCCAAGTGCACACTTAAGCCACCACTAGCTCCCTAACATCCCGTCAATGGATTTAATGTGACTGCATCCATCACCCATGACTCACGATTCCAGAGTATTTAACATTCCCGCCAAAAGAACCGCTCTCGTCACGCCTTTACCCGCAGTCTTCCAGCCTCATCCGCATCTGCGACTTGACTCAATTCAGATTGAGTCTAACGAGGAGATCCAGTTTTGCGGCGGCTTGCAGATAGCCACTTATAGTGAATGTGAAACCTGTCTGTTGAATAATTAGTAGAAAATAAATCTCGGCGAGGTTTTGACCAAATTTAGCGACTTATTGGCTTAGTCATGCGACACAGTCGCGTAATAACTCCGTTCAACTTTAATCCGCAGTTGGCCAGTGTTCCTGTTTGTGATTCAGAACTAGACACAGACCAAATTTGCGCTGATGGCAATCTGTTGCGCGCGTGAAGACTTCGAGAATATCTCGATCGGTACTTTTGTGCCATGAAGGAAGCAGTGAAGGAGTGAGCACTTGGCATGCAAAGCAGCCATGGATGAGGTAAGCGAGTGAATGTTCGAGTAGAAGTCAGGCAAACTTGGTCTATGGCTAGATTTGAACGGCAAACAAGACTATTCGAGCAGAAGTCCATTGGTACTTGTGTCGTGGGAGCAAATCAAGACTAAAGGGGTTATATTTTTTGGCCATTTGATTAACGAAATGAGCCGACGAACTAAGGTTGTTCCAAATCCACTCAAGAGGAGCTTACGATTGTGGCACTTCATTAAGAGAAAACTCGCTGTTTTCTTTTTCTGATCAGCGGCGTGTAGTCGTCTCGGAAGTTTACTTGATTTGCAGCACACGACTTTTCCATGTCGTGCTGCTGTTACGAACCGTTTAAGCCAATAACCACAGTCAATTAAAAGATGAAAGGGATTGAAAGTGGAGAGACAAATGGTTCCTATGAGTGGCTCAGCACGAAAAGTATATCATCGTCGCATTGGGGGGTGGTATGAACTCCCAGTCGTGGGACTCGTCTACGAGGTATCCGCATGTTAGCCAGAGCAACTGGTTCGGGGACAGATGTGAATGGCCTTTGGGAACGAGCTTAATGCGTGCTAAATGATTGTGAACCAGTTCAATGTTTCATTGTGGATCTTTGAATGGATGTCTTGTTGCTCTTATTTGTGCGGCACAACTGTCCGAGGTGGACCTGGGTTTGAACCAACAAGCGAACGCGTTCTCTGACTGCAGTGATATTCCAGGTGGACCGGAACCTAGCATCTACCGCATTACTATCGATCTCTCACGAGTATACGGACTTATGTCGTCTCTGAACTACGATGTTCGATGCGTGCTTCCAGGGCAGAATTAATCTCTGGGCGTTGTTTTCAGTGACCCGAGAAAGCTGGAGCCCTAATTAGATTGCTGTTCGTGCCAGAAATCGAACCAAGCCACTCAGCGTAGGAGATGATGTACCAACCCACAATATCATGGCGGCTAAAATAGCACGGTCTAATTTCTAACTACTAAGTAATTTTGGGAAATGATAAATGACTTGATAAATGTGTACGTTCACTGTGAACGCATCCTCAAACCAATGAGCAAACTGCATTCAGTACAAATAAACCTGTTTATCATGGAAAGCGTGTTAATTGCCGCCTCATTAGACAAGCTGATTGCAAATTTGAGTCAAAATGTTCGCTGCTGGGTCTTCACGTGCCAGTGAGACAACGGATCGGTCGAAGTGCTGAGAATACTGCTGCGTCCGTCGCAAACGAGCAAAAACTGTAGGTTCCACGGCCACACTATGGCGAACTTTGGCCCGTGTCCTTACAAGATGAAATAAACACAAGAACTAAAGACACTCGATCATATAAAGCGACGTACGAATTTGACAAAAGGAAACATTTTGGAAGATGATCAATTTCATCTTCACTGGTGAAGAGTATTTGTGGTAAAAGGCCTCGTAAAACAAACAGAATATCCGTTGTTAGCCTGGAGGGAATCCCGGTTTTCATGGCGGTGGTGTCATTGGGCCGTTTTTTTTCGTCGATAAAAATTTCCGTCACGTTAAAGTCAACGAAGATCGCTACGTAGATATGTTGCAACCTTTCTGTGATCAGATGCATGGACTACACATAAATGATGTGTGGTTTCAACAAGACGGTGTCAAACGCCACAGAGGCAGCGTGTGCATAAATCGACATATCATATCGCAAAAGGATCCTGTAGATTGGCCGTCTAGATCGTGTGACACCTCCAGACATCTTTTATGGGGTTACATAAAATCGTTGGTTTATGCTTCAAGCAGACATAAAACAAGTGATAATAGCCGAGAAGAAGAAACCAGTGGGACAACGCAATAGAGGACGCCCACGAAACCGATGGCGCCAACAAGTGGAGAAGGACCTCAACCAAATTGGTGCTAGTAATTGGAGACAGCTGGCTAAAGATCGTGCCAGCTGGAGAAGCTTGTTGACTCAGGTCCAGGTCCACCCCGGACTGTAGTGTCACTAGAAGAAGAAGAAGACTTCAATATAGATTTTCAAGTCCTTATTGGAAACCCCGATAGAAAATATTTAAAAGAATCTGCAATGCAGTGACAATTGTTAAAATGAGTTCCAAGGATCTACGGGACACATTGCAAGTGAATTTGTGTGTATGTGGGAGATGGTGGTTCTATGAGAACCCATTTAGAACTGAATGTCACACAATGGCGTTTAGGCACATTATCAAATGTTCATTTTGGATATCTCGCCGAGAGATTCGAAGAAGGGTTCCCCTTGCTCTGGCAAGCGCTGGATAAGAGCACATGAAGCGCGCAAGGATTATGGATCTGCCGTGTTATTATAGCTACGGCAGTGTGTGTTATGAGGATTTTTTTTTATAACTTGCGCGCGCTCGATTTGCTAATACCCTTAAGTGTCCGGGTTCAAGACACAGCACGGCCTAAGGTATAGAGGGAGAAAGGGAGAGGAGGTACCTGTGCACATTGGTCTTAAATATCTGCGGGTTGTAGTCTGTGGGAAATATGGGGCTATATCGCGTAGTACGGCTGAAGAACGAGTCTCTAAATTTAACTGTGCGTCCGAAAGTAGGCTTAAGGGTAAACTGATGAGCATTCCTGGCGAGACGAGTATTGCGGGTGAATTCATGGAGAGGAGGAATGCAGTTGGCTAGCTCACTTGAGCATCGTTTGTTGCAATAGCGATCAAATACGGACAAAAAAGTCCATGTTCGAGCGAGTCTAATGACTTTGCGACATTGTTGTCTCCTATAAGTTTTATCGCTCGCTTTTGGATTTTATCTAGTAGGTGCAGGGTGGTCTATGGGGCACCAGACCAGATATGAGCGTTGTACTCAAGTTTGGGGCGGATATACGCCTTATACATGAAAGCCAAATCAGGGGGGTGAAATATTTCTTGCATCGATTAAGGAAACCTAAACATTTCGCAGCATTTTTGGCGACCTCAAATATGTGATTGTTCCAACTAAGTGTTGTGTTGATACACATACCAAGGATGGAAAGCTTTCCGGTTTCATCGACACAAGCGCCATTCATGGATAATTGCTGATTAACAAGGGGTCCGCTTGAGTGACAGCAGACAGAACTGAGTTTTTGAAGCATTGAATTCCACCCCAGTTAATCATGCTGTCAAGATCGGAATTCAATGTGCTTTACATACGCTGCCGTTCCAATTCTACGGCCGAAGGGCAGGGTCGTGTGTCTCGGAACGAATATGAAAAGCTGAGGGTGCTGTCATCAGCGAAGGAATGGATTGGATTAGAGGTAGCAGACAAGAGATCATTAATAAAAATGAGAAAGAGTGTCGGAGACAGAACAGAGCCTTGGGGTACACCAGCATTTATTTGGTGGATATCAGACTTTAAGCCATCCAAAAAAACTTGAATTGAACGGTTCGAAATGTACTTTCTAATCCATAGAAGAAGAGATTCATCGATATATATGCACGCATTTTCGACAAAAGAGCTTGACGCCAAACTCTGTCAAATGGCTTAGAAATATCAAGTGCAACGATCTTGTTTTCGCCTGCATTATGCAAAGATTTGTTCCACTTTTCGGTGAGATAAGCCAGTCGACCTGTTGCTACGGAAACCGTACTGCTGGTCATTAAGAAGCTTCCGCGATTCAAGATATTTCATAAGCTGACAATTTATCAGCGTTTCCATGACCTTAGAAAGAAGGGACGTAAGTGCTATGGGTCGGTACGAGGTGGGTCGGGCCCTTTTTAGGGACGCGCTGGACAAATGCTGTTTGCTCGAAAAGAGACCTAAAGAGTAGGATAGATGAAACAGCTTACGCAATGGTTTTGCCAGCGCAGAAGAACACCTCTTCAGTAGTATAGGGGGAATACATGATCCCCTATCGGCCAGTGCACCCTACTTATCACTGTAACTTTATCAATATCAGTGCGAGACCTCTTGAGAATATCGTTAGTTAGTGATACTATGTAGCAATCTGCTTATGTCTTCTTAGATATTACACAGTTAGTTAGCAGAGACCTACTAAGGTTTGCCATTTTCAAGAAATCGGATGTAATTCATGCAGATACTAGACCCCCTAAGTGGTATGTGTACATCTATAGCCTTCCTTCGCCAGTTAGTCTGATTTCTCGACTAACTGGCAAGACCCTGGAACCATATTATGGTGGCTACAGCAAGCTCACTGTGACATTCCGGGACCAATTCGGAGGTTTTGAAGATCGATGCAACTGTCTTGATGGCAGATTGATTGTCAACGAAGATACCTATTATTTGCATTGCCGGTGTATTCGGATGAGATTTAAGTGCACGGTAGTCATCCCAATTGGCGAAGTGAATGTCCGCGTCGACTCCGCAATTCAGCCTTGAACCGTCTGCGTACATACTCGCATTCAGAATGAGGCCTATACACTTGATATCCCAGTCGCAGCATGTCTACATATTTTGAAAATCAAATGTAGGTGGAATTATAGTCTGCTTGTCGCCATATGAGTGCACTCTGTATCGAATCCAGGATGAAACTGTGGCGATATGGTCTTGAGATCTGCAGCCGAGTCTGATCGCACTGCTTGTCCCTATATTTTGAGTGAGAAGTGAGAGATGGAGAATGGCCGTCACAGCGTCTTAAGTGGTTACCCTTATCGCCCCTGTTGTGCCTGTGCGGGTACTAAGGAACCAGGGCAATAAAGTAAGCGATAATTTTGCTATACACATCCTCCTGGCGCCGAATAAGTCTCCACTATACCTTCCATGATTAGTGACTGCACGTCATGGAAAAGGGAATAAACAAGCCTACAACTTTTCAAAATCTTAATGCATCGCAAGTAAGCATGGTTACAGACCCTCGGTTGTTATTTTGGTCCATGCATTTGAAACTTCAATGAGTAAAAATCCGCTACAGTCAGTCAATCAAAAATAGGAACAAATTCTCAGAAATTACATTCAGTAGCTGAAGACACATCTCTCACGTCATCCCTCGTTCATTCATCCATCCCCTCCAAGGTGCGTCTTCTTCAATTAGACCCATCTGTCCGCACACCGTAGGATGACCCAAAAATCGAAAGAGCAGGCAAATTGGCACTGTATCCAAGGCACTCATCAGATACCAATGCACACCAACCAGTCCAGTGTTCCATCTAAAAATAGGCGCCTCCGATGAGAGGCATTTCGAAACATGAGTCCACAATAAGTTGTGTGTCTTCATTTCGAAGAACCGAACGAGGCGCCAGTTCGTTCACCTCCATCTGTGCTGCCACCTTAAGTGCTCGTTTGACCCATAGGTAGCTGTCTAAAAACAAGGCAAGCACGTCGAAGAGACCCACGACGAGAAAATCATAAAAAAACTAACGACACCACGTTCGATTTCCATTCGTAGGGGAGAACTCTCATGTTGCAGATACACTTTCCGTCTGCTGCATACTCAGCCACGCACGCACAGTCTGTCTGGGGGAGTTGTTCAAATGTATCGGTTCAGTGGCTTTTTACGTCGTATCCAACCGATTACATATATATTTCACGGATGAACGTATCCCATAACAGCCAGCGCACACATATCGCCTAAGCCATCGGTTCGTGAATCTCTTTCACTCGTTCGAGCTGCCTGCCTGCTCCGATAGATACTCTCAAAACAAACACACTTTGGCATTGGATACGGATACATGGGGTATTTATTCAATATTCAGAACCCCCTCCCCCCCCTCCCACCACATTCCCCCTCCCATCGACCACATTAATCCAAAACAAAATTATTTGTGAAGTTTATTTTCAATTCGAATTCGTTTGCTCCGATCCTCCGCACAAAGCGTGTCTCCACCGCCCCTCCCCCCCTCCGCCAGTGTATCTGCGCCCCGCAATCGGTTCGCGTTCAATTACTTAATTCACTGCCAATAATGATTCATTAGAAGCGCGGGACTGGTGGTGCACAAAAATGGAACAAAAAAAATCTAGAAAAGGAATATAGTACGTTGGACGTACGTTTATGACTGTCACTTGACGTTCTAGGCCACACATCGAATTCGCTGCAGGCTGTGATTTGTGTGCACATCGACTGGTACAGACGCAGATCAGCGGCAGGTGCAGTAATAATTGCACGACGCTGCTGCACCGACTTTTACTCGTCTCGGGCATGTGAAGGCGTTGGATGTTGGCTGCGATTTAATGACGGTATCCCGGACTCACCGACGGACGCCCGTGAACATGGGGTCTGTGCAATATCTGTCGGCTGAGTTTATTAGGCAATTGGTTCGACGGAATGGAAAAAAACCGACGATTGCTGTCGAATCGTTGGATTTGCTTGCCAAGAGTTCTGTCTAAGAATAAAAATCGGCACGAAGGGGCACGAGAAATCGATATCGCCACGTCTGTGGACAAATTTCACAGACGAATCGGCTTGTGCCGATGCATGGGCGGAGGAAGATGCTGCATTCCCATTTCGATTCCGACTGCACTCGCAGTGGCTTGACGTGATTCACTCAGAATGCATTGATTTCCTTCCTGTGCTGGACTTGTGATGCATTTGTCCGTCGATCGAGGAGATGATTTTCGCATCGGTTGACTCATCTCGAGTGTGTCATCGCATTGCATGGCAATTAGGAATGCGATGCAATCTTCCATCAGTTTGCGTTCGTCCTTCTTGCAATCGATGACTCGGCAGTTCTGGACTGGATTGGTGGGACGGAGTGGAACACATCTTGTTTTGTTGTCACACTGACTCAAGCTGTTTTTGATGAGTTTTCGAAGCTATTATGGATCGCCTGAAATTCGTCGTTTGTTTTTCTATTTCCGGAGACATGTCAATTGATGTCACTTTTTTCGTTGAAAATACATTTCGAAGGATTCACGGAGCTGTTGCATTGAATGACGATTGTGCTTGAACATCATTTCGAAACACAAAAGTCGATATCGTGTTGAAGTGCAGCCTGCCTTCCAGGTCTCCAGTTTAGAAGACCTAGTAGTTTCCACCCTCGGAAGTATGTTACAGCGTTTTGGTGAATTCTTGCCGAATATTGCAAGGCTCTTGGAGAGGAGATTGATCCTGTTGTTGTCGGCGATTTGAAACACGATTTTCTGATAGCCGCCTACGGGTAATATTTCTCTGCATGACATCGAGTCCAGCGGGGAATCACATTGCCTTGGATGATGTCATTAGAATTGACGCAACATCAACATCTTGTGATGAAATTTGTTTCAAATGATTCGTAGATGAGTCATGCGTGGATTGATGAGGGAGAAGCTCAACTGGATCAGGAAACTTGGCCTGCCACGTGATGCATCTTCACTGAGCTTGTCTACTTACGCAGTCTACTTACCCACACCCAGACCATCCTTTTCTTCGTCCAAACAACTCCAGCAGATGTCAATTTTGTGAGGATCCATAAGCGAATCTATGACACCAGCAACAGCACACAGCATTTAAACTCTTGTAAGTGTGCACAATTTTGGTGGATTGTTTATCGACTCGTGCCAAGATCTATTATTTGCCTTTTGAGTCAACTCGTCTCCTCGATGCAACATGCTGCGACGCGGGTGGGCAGTCTTACCTACAGTCACAGTCGATGCTGAGAACTTGTGAAAAATCATTTCTGCTGACAGTTGAACGGCAACGAGTGCCACAACACCGAATGTTTTCCTCACTCTGGACTATGGCAGGAGAAATCGATTCGAGAGGATTCGATACCCACCATCAACATTCATGCCGGACCCGTCAGAACCGTGAATTAGGGAATTAGGAAAGTTGTTCGTCCTGGCAATTGAACCTAAACAAACTATCGCCCGATAGTGTAGAGCAGGGTGCTGATAGAGAGATCTCCGCGGATTTAGAAACTGCCACCGCAAGAACATAATAATTATGACATGGCTGGCGGAAGAGTCTGACTTGACCTGGACAGATATTCTACAACACGGCGCTGTTTCTAAAAGCACGGCACAGCAAGATAACGCTCTCGGAACCTTGCCCTACTCCATATGACGATAGTTGTGAAGGTTCACTTCCCAGGACTAACAACTTTCATAATTCACAGCTCCTGCTCTCCCGAGTCACTGACAGTGCTCGTTTTTTTAAATCTGTCTGGAAAATCCCCTCATTCGCAATCGGATTCGGACAACTCCATACACAGCACGAGTGGTTGATGTAGAAGCTGGATCCAGGGCAACCTCGGACTTGCGAGGTAATTGTAAACTCAATTGAGGCATGATCTGGAAAATGGCCGAGGAACAACGGTCACTATCCGCTAATGACATTGACGTCCTGAAGCTGGGCTAAATTGGGTATTAGTCCACGAGAAAGCCCTCACATCGACGTCTTGGCCAGGCCGTCAGAATAGGCTGCTATCATATTTAGGACTAGCACGAGGTGGAACCTTTCATTTAGGAAACGTCCCTACTTCAGTGGTTAACGCTTTGAATGTCCCACGAGCTTGTAGACAAATGTATTTCCATCGATTATGTCCAATCTTCTTATAGAGCCAACTTATGGTGTAGATTCGGTTGCGAAAGTCCTACTAGAGTCTATATCTTGGCACCACGGAAAGTCATGAGCCCCTGAGACTCGGTTGCGGTTCCAGCCTCACTGAATCAGTTGGGCCCTGTTTACACTGTGCGGCGTCGGCACCTCATAGAGGATATAAGGAAAGGGATGATTTCCAGATTCATTCAGTAATTGTCCAGACAGAGATCAGAGTCGACCAACCTTAGACGAAGTCATTGGGCAGATTGTGACCAGAGCGGAAATAAACATTCTATCCATCCGACTTGTGTATTTATTTCAGGGAAAAACTCTGCAACCAGCTATTGAACAGCCCCCCTGTGGGAGTGTCGTACCATGCACTTTATCTCAACTAAAGCGTTCCAAATTTTGGGTGACTCTGAGACGTGAATATAATTCAAATCGATGTAAAGTTGCAACAGCTTTAATATCACCCTCGCACAGCAGTTCAATGTAGAGGATCTGTCCATGGAACATTAACTCAATTGGTACTCAAGGCGTTGTATCGTATCGGCACTTCAGGACACCTTGGGTGAATGGACCTCGTGGTATAAGCCTAGGGACAATCAGACGGACCCGGTCCACATCGGCCCCACGACAATCAGCACAGAGAACATTCGAAGCGAGTTGTAACGCGAAATAACTCTCGCTGATCTCTCTTCCTTTGGAATCAATGGCCGTTTGTGTAAAAGAGCCCTATTTTCAAAGACCAAGCTGACTGACTGTTCCAGACTTGGTTGTACAGCCGCGTATGACTGGACTATTACTCGTCATGCGCTTGACGTAGTGGAGTCGATCGAACTTTATCTCAAAATACCAAGGACTTCTTTATCCGCTTTTGAGATTGTTCATGCCTCAACGTTGTACAGCATGACTCGGACGATCAGTGGCTAACTTTATGACCAAGCTATAAAGATCGACTGACGGCTGTATCCTTCAATTGCCTCTAGAGTCTAGAGCAAGAATAAACAGTGGTTGGCAGGAGGTGCTCATGTCGTTCAGTTGACTTCAGAGCCGAAGAACACGAAATCCTTAACCACCTCGGAGATACGTCTGCCCATTGTGATGCTCCTCAGAGAGAGAGACCTCGATGTGGTACATCCTTTCTTGTTGACAGTATGTACTTCGTTTTGCCTTCATTCACCGACATACTCATTTTAGCCGCTTCCATCTCAACGCCTTGTGGACGGCTCGCTGTGTTCTGCCAATCGTCAATGTCATCATCGCGAATGCTAACAGCTGGGCGGACTTCTGAAAGATCGTACCTCTAATGCTGGCATGGGAGTTTTGCACGACCTTCTCTAGGATGGTGTTCAAGAGATCACGTTACAACGCGTCGCCTTGTCTAAATCCTTTTTTGACAGTGAAGGTCTCGGGGGTTCGTTACCGACCTTGTTGGAGCAGCGAGAAATCTCCATCGTCGTCGAGCAGAACCTGACGACTTTGGCAGGAATGTCAAAGCTAGACATGGAATTGTATAGCTCGTCTCTATACACGCTGTCATATGCGACCTCGAAATCGATGAGCAGGTGGTGGGTGTCGACTTGAACATCTCGAGTCTCTTCCAGGATCTCCCTAGTGTGAGGATCTGGTCTCCTAGCCTGAAGCCACAATCCTGTCAGTTTATTTATAAATGGCTTCAGGTGGACACACAAAATGGCACAAGAGAGGAGACTTATCCTTCGATAGTTGGCGCAGTCAAAGGTCTCTCCTTTCTTGTGGTTCGGGCCGTGATATAAAGTCTTGACTGACAATATTTATACGAGTCTTTGGACAGAGTCGTCTTTGAATCGATTTTATCTCAAAACGATGCCAAATTCCGCTACATTTCTTCTTTTCCTGTTCAGCTTTCGTCTCGTTTCGTCGAACATATTTGTTTTTTTTCTGGTGGGCTGTGGACGGTTACGGGCATTTAAAGTTCCACATGAAATCTTATTTTCTGCATACAGTTGAAGGCTCACCAACTTCGCTGATCCTGGGCCATTTTTTCTTGGATGTGCTCGAGAACAATGCCTGACCTAAGCGGTCTGTGTACACAATCAAATGCCAGCTCTCATGGCATGATGAGACATCTGAGAAAATGCGACTCGGAAATGACTAATCTAGAAGACATTCCTGTCACTTAAGTTAGTCTGCCAGTGGTACCAACGGATTACTCAACTCAACATCATTTAATGAAAGCCGACATCTTGTCCACATCAATTTGACACTTGTAAGCAGTCCCGATTTAATCTAATTTATGCAAGATGCGAATCTTCGACGCACGTTTTGGACACTGTGAAGGAATGTCCGGGACATGACTAGACTTCCATTCAGCTGTGTGCCCGTATGTCAATTCGAGCAATGTGTAGCTAGCCGAATTGAATTTTCTAGAATTAGGGCATATCTCAAGTGTGCTTCGGCTTATCAGCGGTCTGACCGAAACTGATTAACAGTGACGAAGGTGTGATGTCTGCTTTGGTATACGGCAGCAACCGCAGACGTCGGCGGTGCACATATCTGAGAATGACAATCAGTTGTGGTATTTTGACATGTGATTGCCATTTTTACCAAACGAACGATTTTCAACCGGCTTGCGATATGGGGCTGGGGACAACGTGGTTGTGTCACAGAAGAGGTTTTTTCTGGAAAAATTTGAGTTTTAATTGATTTTTTAGAAGGCGTTGGAAATGGTGGACGTTTTGAAGAGGTTTTGAGGGGGTACTGAGAACAACAAGCGGCCCATCATTGCAATCTTGTGGCACGCCGTACAATCGTCTCACAAATGTGTAGTCTTTCATCGTCTTGACTTGAGTTCCACGTCGGTTTAGCAGGCGTTGATGGCGTTGATACATGTGTACCTAAGACGGAACCTTGTGGGAATCCAATGAGCTCTTCAATTGCTTGCCCTTATAGAATTAGGTCTCGTCTGCCGGTGGAAAATTAACCACGAAAACCTGCTCAAATACTGCTTAAGTCATTCAAATCCAAACTAAATGTCAGGAGTTTCTACAAGTGCCTGCTCCGATAGAATGCCTCGCTCAAGAGATCAGCTGTAACGACAAGCTTTCTTCGTAAAATCGAATGTGACAGTCATGAAGGCTCTTAGTCGGATGTTTGCCTTCCTCGATGTTGAAGGGGGAACCCATTACTCTCAAAATGAAGTGCAATTTACAGAACGTCTCTCGCAGTGAGATCATTTACAAGAAAAATTGATGTCCCATTCACCTTACAGCACTCCCTCGCGTCGGTGCAACAGAATAAATTGCCGAATGCCATTAACCTTTGGGCGACTGTTACATTTCGAGGCGGCCCAACCTCGATCCAAATAAACATCGAATCAGCCGCACCGCTCAACGCATCACCGAAGGTTGCCATTGAGCAGAGTCGAGAAAGCGAATCGGCCCGGTTCGAGAACTGAACGCTTGTAAGAACACGACTGCATTGCACTAGTGTCTCTGGTTCTCGATCGGCGATGCGTGTTCGACTGCATATGTGCCACTCTCCGGTGCGGCGCACGCCGTGGGTTACATCATACCGCACGGTGCCCGGTGAACTTCAAGTTGCATAAGGAAAACACGTTTTGAAGGCGGCATCTAAACCTGCTGTATCGATCCGGTTAAGAGGCGCGCACACACATTCACATCCCCCCAGCCATGGGCGGCCACCACCGTGTGCACATGATCACGTGTCTCTTGCCGCTGTCTGCGAGAGCATCTTCTAAATATAGTCGGACCCCACGGTCCGTTCCGAGACGCGTGCTTACTTGTTCAGTGATCAATAAACTGATCAGTTCGCACCTACTTAAGCACCGGTCGGATCTTTAATACTCGCCATTGTCACACCGCGCCGCCGCCGTTTTGTTTACACAGCCGCAAACGAATACGACAAACATTTGAGCAGAATGCTAATTGTAAATAATCTTGGAACAGCGTCTTGTTGGCTAAAGGCTTTCGGTTGTTTGTCTACACGCTGTGGTGATGTTCCGCTGGCGCTGGTGGTGGTGGTGGTGGTGGTCGGGGCGATCGTATTTGCTCGTCGCGGACCCCGCATGAAGCGGAATCGCGTGGGCATTTCCAAGAACGAGGAAGACCTTGTCGGAGGAAGTGCTGCGGCCAGTCGGTTGTGTGACGAAGACGTGGGAATGTTAAGAGAGTGGAGCGAGCGGAAGAGATTCCTGTTCTCTTTGGAAGCATTTGACTTGCGAAAGATCGCAACCTTGGCTGGAAGAACGTTCGGAAAGAGTTCGGTTTTGGTGCCTTTCACCATTTCGTGCTCGTGCCACTCCGTATGGGAGAAGACTGGGGTCACCATGTCGTGCAGGGTTATTGACCTCTTCTGGCTTGTAATTTGTAACCGCACGAGGTGAATGTGGTTACATCAATGGCCAGACGGATGAGAGCTCATTTGAGTGGAATGCGACAGCATATAGCTGTTGTCGGACAGTAGTTCGGATGATGTCGTCCCTTATGGTGAATCATGGTCGCCATAAAAGTGTTTCGGGTGACATCATGTGCTTACATTCAGTCAAACATGCGCCACAAGAATGCGTCCAGTTAGGGGGCGTTAACTGGCTGCTGGCAGTGGTTGTACCCCTTGTTAGCAACTTACTGAGAATCAGAGTCTGAGCTAATGCTGTCGTCCATGCTGGAGGGTTTCGGGCGCGAGGTCCAGTCTGTTGGTGACCATGTCGCCAGCACTTGTTCAGCATTTTTCTCGTCCTCAAACCAGACGAAGACTCCTTAGCTGTGTCACCCTAGCTCCATGTGGCCGAGGCAGTACATTCGACGAGCTTTCACTGTAAGACGGTGTCCACATAATTGTGCAGCTCATGGATTTCGCGCAGTTTCAATGTAGATGGTATCACTGAGACCATAAGCTACATTGCACCACCATTGGAACCGACTGGAAGTTCTTAAGCCTGGAACCAGTTTTGTTTCAGGGATACCTACATCTTCGTTCTGTTGTGGGAGTCACTCGGCGGGAGAGGGTGATTAACACGGCAGTAAGCGAGGAACTCAGTGTAGAGCAGCTGCTTCTTCTAACGGAAATGGCTATGCTTCAATGCTTTGGTCACATGGCACGAATGTGCTCATCATCACGACTTCCGAGGCGTGTCTTGAATGCTATTCCATCAGATAGGCGACTGCTTGGAGGTGGTTGAACCAAGTCCAAAAAAGACATAACTCCTGATGAGTTAGAGTCGATGGCGAGGGATCGAGTGGCCTCGAGATCTCTCGAGCGTGCATTACCCTCGCAACCCCTGAAGTGGGTCAGAAGATGACGATGGTACCCACATCTCAAAGAGGTCTAAATGTCAGAGGAAGTGTATGTGATTTTCCTCTTCCTCATCGTCAGACAGCGTCCCCTCTGGACGGTGCTTTTCTAGAATTTATTCAGAAGTCCATGACCGGTGCCAAGTAGTTACGGGTTCCTTGTAAAATAATCAAGTTCCTTGCCGCCCCTAGAAAGACTCTAGAATCTGACTTCATGCTTAGCCACCATCACCTCAAAAACATGATCGTCGACAATGCTGTTTACACGACATTCCTCGAAAATGTCGAATACCATGGCAGGCGCCTTACAACCCGCCACCGCATGACCGCCAAATAACTCAAATTGTTCACCTTTTATCCAGTCAGTCATGCGACGTGTACATTGCAAGTAATCTCGAATGTTTATGACATCTGTCAAACAAGACGTTTACAATCATGACGCCATAAAAGACTATCGGGTGACATCATGTGCTGACATTCAGTTCTGTGGAGAATGCGTCCAGTCGCGCCCGCTAATTGATTTCCGGAACTCTTGGCATCTCGCTGGCTTGGCCCCACCAGCATTTTCTAGGCTTGGCAACTGAATTCCAATCAACCTGCGAGACACAATTTCCCGCATAGCATCGCACAACGAACCCCCGTAAAACAATAAAATCTGTGTGAGCCAACGCGTAAATAAAGCAAACCGTTCTTATCAACGCCGAGAACGATTTCAAATTTGTGAACACACCCCACAATGCGAAGAGCATTTCGTCGCATAAATTACACACGACGAAGAATACGTAACGCGGCTCGCAATCTCTCGTCGATTGCTTTATCGGGGTTTGATAATTTGGACGGAGATAAATAGCGCTGACCTTATCGGGCGTTCGCGGTTGTTTTTCATTTAATAAAACTTATTGACTTTTGATTTGGCAATTATGTCAAAGTTAAGTTCTTCGTTGAAATTTATTGATCATCGATTACGCGTTTACTGTCTGGTGTCTGGTCGATATTAGACTCTCTTTGCCGTGGGGGTGGGCATGGCTGCTCTTTTGATTGAAGACGGTTCTCTTAAGGAGGGGCTGCGTCTTGTTCTCTCGTTCTCTCGTCTCTGTGGAAGTGTGGCAGTCCGAGATATGAGCTTTGCAGAAGAAGAAGGTGTCGAAATATGAAACGGCTGGCGAGTGAGTTACGTTTTTTGGTGGAATTTGCTATCATTCTGCTAGGTTGACACTTGCGGGCAACTCCTTCCACTCAAGTCATGGTCTGACTGCGAACGAGTCCACTTCTTGAAGTTGAAAGTAAAGTATGAGTCGTGGCATGAATAGTTTCTCCAAAATGTGAGAGAGGCGATGTGCAGACTGCAGGGTGTTTTTTGTTTGGGCGCCATTTTGCTTTGTGCTTGACAAATGTGATCTGTCTAGCAACATTTGATAGAAATAGAAAATTATATTAAAAATTTAACTAAATAAGTCATGTAGGTAGGTAAGTAGGTAGTGGCATTAATGAACTTAGGCCAAAGTAAGCCTATTGTGCCTCCAAGTGGGTGCTTCAAATAAGAGAGAGGGGTGATTATGACAGCCAGCCAGTTTTGTCATCAAACTCGACTGCGTTGACCAGTATTTTGCTGTGGTTTGGAGTTTAGACTGTCGTCGAAGCTTTCCTAGCTGAGGCAAGAGCAGGGCAGTTGCAGAGGAGGTGGTGGGTGCTTTCCTCTTCCTCTTCGTCTAGGCAGCTTCTACAGAAGTTGTTGAAGAATAGTTAATTTTACTTGAAAGCCTAGTAGGCAGTGTCCGGTAATTAATCCCACAGCAGTGCTAATTCTAAATTTCTTTAGGAAGATCAGGTTACTTGATCTTTTTGGATCGAGATTTGGCCAGATTTCTTTTGAGATTCGACAAGTGATGCCTGTCAACCATCTGGCATTGATTTGCTTTGCATAGAGATTATTGAGCTGTAACTTGAAGGTAATCATAGGGGAACCTACGCTGTGAGAGAACCAATCAACAGGCACTCGTAGTGGCGCGTTTAGCATGTTCATCAGCTTTGGAGTTTCCCGGGATGTCCCTATAGCCTGGCACCCAGAAACAGGCGAATGTTGAACGCTTCGGATATCTCGTTAAGAGACGCGCGGCGGTTGATTACTATATTGGAGTTTATGGAGAATGATGCCAGGGACTTAATTGCTAAATGGCTATTAGTGAAAATGCAGATATAACGGATGGATATCAGTTTCCACCTTAGCCGGGACAGGGCTTCCCTAATCGCCATTACTTCCGCTTGTAAGACGCTGCAGTGATTGGGTAGACGAACGGATTTGTTAAGACCTACCCACTCCGAGAAAACGCCATTTCCTACTCCATTATCCGTGTTGGATCCATCTGTGTAAAAATGTATGACTTTACCAAAGGGTATGGTGCCGCTGTACCACAGGTCTCTGTCCAGAATCAGGGTTTCGAAGTCGTTCTTTGGGAAGTGTCGTGGTGAAGTGTAGTCTAAGTGAGTTGAAGTAAGGTTTTTTTCGTGTATAGTCTTTGGTGTGTTATTTAAAAATGCCCGTGACATGCGGGGAACATGACAATGGCGGCCGGCAGCTTTCCGAACTGACTATTGATGACTCTGTTCATAGATCGGACTGACATTTCAGCGATGGTACGAGTTATTTTGACTTCAATAGACCAGTCGCTTGTGCATTATTTTCACTGATTTAAGGAAGTCCAACCGATGAGGTCTAGAAAGGGTCTGAAAAGGTATTTTACGTCACTTCTTAATTGGATAACCTTGCCCCCCAATCACTTGAGCAGAACTGCTTTGAGTCAACGATCAGCAGTTCATGTGTCCGGCCCTGAACTGAACTGATTACCTCCGTATCCTCTGCAATCTTTAGCGGCGAGATTTTCGCCTGATCTTGGGTTTCGTTGGCATACAGAAGAGGGTTGAGAGTCCGCTGAACGGATCAATCGATATGTACGTCGAATAGTCGACTGAGTTGTTTTTACCATATAGACCGCAAATTGGGCGTCGCATCGTTGGCATAAGAGTACCTGTTGTCACAAAAAAATAACATAAAAAAATAGCATAGGAGCAACAGGCAAAGCTACATGGCTGCTATGAACTGTCACAATAAACACACTCTTATAGGGAATGCCTTTACAATCATTATGGGAAATTTCTACGACGATCAAACTAACAAACCGTGTCATTTCGCTATCCAAAGACGATTGCCAAAGAAACGTCGTCTCTGATCCATCCGATCGTTGGCCACTCCCTCTTTTGCTCAAGAGGGTAGTCTTTGTTGCTGTTTGAGGCGACTGGGAAAATTTTATTGCACAACACAATATTGTGTCGTGAAACGAGTTTTATTAGAACACCGACCAAAAGCAGTGTGGGTAACTCGTTAACTATGTGCGGTCAGAGTGCATAGACGTGCTTTTTTCTCGCTACAGTTAGTAACATCTTAAGTCCTTTATCTAACTTAACCTACATCTCATCACAATATCAACTAAGTCTTCATCAAATGGTATGACTACTCGCAACAAGCAGCAAAGAGAGGTTATTTCTTCTTCTAATGTGAGCTCCCACTCTCCAAAGCATACACTTCTAAGCAACGACAAGGGACAAGGTATCGCCACTAAAACATTAGAAGTCCAACTAAGCAAGATCTTGGTTTCACTTCAAAGTAGCTTTATTGTAGAAATTATATAAAGATGCGTAACGATTTCTTAGACAAAATCGAAGGAATCATTGATAGTTGCGCCAAGCGGTTCGATGGCATAAATAACGCAATTGCAATCATAGCCGCTCGAGTTGATCAATAATATGAGAGCACTGCCTCTCAAATGCTCTTAAACAACGAGTGATTTCACTCGCCTGTGATGCTGTGCTCTCTGGTGTTACTACCCTTCCTGGTGAAAATCTTCCGCAACTCTTCTATAAGCTGTATGTGAGTCGATTAACTATAGTCCTCCTCTTCTGGTTTATGTATTTAGAGCGAGAACGCGTTATATTGGTAACAAATCTGCTCTCATCACTCCACCAGTATTCCGTAACCAAGTGGCGGCAGTGTGTTCTAGAACCCATTTGGGGAAGAATAATTATCGCCGTGTTGGCTACAGCAGGCATGGTTTAGTAAAAGCGTTGAGTCTTGCGACTTGATCAAAATTGAGTAATAAATACGTTCTGCTCAGTGCCAATTAGTCGAAAGGGGAAACTGTGTAATTAAGTAAAAAACTTGACTAATTAGCCTCACCTCAGCAAGTCGCCAGAACGCAATGATTGCCCTTTGAAGAGCAATAAACCCTCGGGGGTGAACAAAAAAAAAATGGGGCGACACATTTTCCAGGCTCCGCCGAGCGGGAGACGCATTCCGTAATCACAGACAGCACCTGGTGTCTCCGATGGGCAGGTAATTACATTACAGTCGACACCGGTTTTATTACCCCACCCGGACGGCGCGGCGCGGCGCGGTGGTCGCTTGCATCGATGCCAGCAACCAGATGTCTGTGGAAGTACCGTAATCAGATCAAAACAGTCACTGAATCGCTGGTGTGCAGTCGGTGACGACTTGTCTCGCCGATTCGATGCGTTGCTTGTGATGTGACTCGTGATGCAGTGTTCACGGTGAACAGGCTCTCCAATCGGCTGTGTCGTGTGATCGGCATTCGCTGGAGCTGTCATTTGAGTTGACGTCATTAGATCGATTCTGCTTGTGTTTTTCTTTGCACTCGTTCTCGGGGTAATGGATGCGAAACGCTGAAGCGAATAGATTTATGCATAATCTCAGGGCGACTGGTCGAGCTGAACTGAGGCAATCCATTAATTGAAGGTTCTTGCAAGTAGTTCGTTGGACTGAAGGGGGAGGGCAAAGTTTATTGCGGTACAAGGTCTAGTTCTTTTAGAATTCTCCATTGACGATGATTAATTGAGTCTAGCCAGACTGCCAAACCGCAGTTGTCACACTTAGAAGAGCGTAGTCGCCGTGTGATTCAACGGGCCTACTCCGCAAACCAGTTGACACAAATGTCTCCTCCCTCCTTAGATGACTTTTCCATCGAGCGGCGAGCACGATGCAATACCAGGGAAGGTATACATTAAATTTCTGCACTTCCTCGTCGCTTCATCTTCTGCAAAAGTCATTTTAGTGTAGATCCAATATGAACGCGAGTTCCAATGGCGCAGTGCCTTGTGAAAATGCCGATAAAAAGGGTCTGATGGTCTGCCAGAGCAATCTGATCGTTTCAAGTTGAAGGTAGGTCATCATTGCCTTGTAGTGCCATCAACGATTTGTGCGATCCCTCGTTGCAATCATCAAGAGATTTTTTGCAGTAGTAAGAGGCATGGGTGGCAAGCAGATCTCCACCCGAAGAGAACGCTGAACTAGTGTCCTTTCTAGTAAATTTCCCAATTTTCTGAAATGTCAGTGCCCTGGCATTCGCAAAAGATGTATGCTGAAATACTTGGACATCTAGGTAAGAGACAACTTTGGAAAGCTTTCGAGTATAATCTGACTGAAAAAGAATGGGAAGGCAAGACATGTTTCAAAGTCTAGAAGTAACTTCAAGGAATTAGAGAACTTTAGGACCAATTGGGCCACATACAAAGATGCGACTGAATGCGGCCGAATGCCAACATCTCCATCCCGACGAATCGCACCGATCTTGATCATTCGGTGGACAAACCGACTGTTAGCAGGCAGAGACGTAAATCCAAATTTTCTTGGTGGATCTAGGAAATAAACCATCTGCGCAAGGAATGTAAAGGGTGTTTTTTTTAGATGTATAGAACTTTGGGATGGAGCAAAGATGATTTTTTTTAAAGTGACATGAAATTTACTTTATTAGAAAGATATGACCGCCACGGCTGGCTCGGACGTAGTCTAGTCTGGAGGTCCAATTTTCGATGACTTTTTCCAACATTTGTGGTCGTATATCGGCAATAACGCGGCGAATGTTGCCCGCCAAGTGGTCAATCGTTTCGGGCTTATCGGCGCAGACTAGCGACTTCACATATCCCCACAGAAAATAGTCAAGCGGCGTTAAATCGCACGATCTTGGAAGCCAATTCATGGGTCCGTACGTACGTGAAACTATGCGGTTACCAAACGTTTCCGTCAATAACTCAATTGTGGCACGAGCTGTGTGACATGTTGGGCCGTCTTTTTGAAACCACAGTTCCTGCACATCATGGCTGTTCAATTGATGAACGAAAAAGTCAGCAATCATGGCTCTATATCGGTTGCCATTGACTGTAACGATCTGACCACCATCGTGTTGAAAGAAGTACGGACCAATTATTCCACCAAGCCATAAAGCACACCAAACAGTCGGCTTTTGTGGATGTAACGGTGTTGCAACATACACTTGAGGATTATCATCACTCCAAATATGGCAGTTTTGTTTATTGACGTATCCACATTCAACCATACGCTCAATACGTATTTCGAACAGAACCATGATTTTGAAAATAAATTTGCAGAATTTGTAAGCGCTGTTCAGGCGTCATGTTGAAATGCCAAACCAAACTAAAAATAAATCACTTGACAGCTGACAAAATGGGCGCCAGTTAAAATAGTGTTGCCAATTTAAAGATCTATACCTCTAAAAAAAAACACCCTTTAGAAGCCTTTTCAACAAAGTGAAAAAGATGTCCCGATGCCACAGATAGGAATTCCTTAGTGCTTTCAAAAGTGAGCTAAGGACAGCCCAACGAGCTTCTTGAAGTCTATTCTGTGGCAAAATTGAAGAAGGGCTCAGCATCAAAAATTCTTCAAAAATTCGATGGGACCTGGATCTCATGCAGCGAGGAGACTCACAATCTCCTTTTCGATACGCACCCAGGCACCTAGTCCATAAGAGCAGCTAACCAAGACGTATCACCTCCCCAATGTGTGTCATGTGGGCGCTTCCTCTTGTTAGCAGGCCTACGCCTCGTAGAGGGTCCAAACCTGCGATATGGCTGCCTTCCATCGTTAGCGGTCCTGGGCAGGCTGCTTCCAGTAATCAAGACCAAACTGTCAAACAAGTTCGGTCCTCCTCTCCTTCTAGAGGCTCGGATTCGAAGACCCTCTTACCTGGAACTCTTATTGTCCATGCGCTGAATGTGCCTGAGTCAGTGCAGACGACTGATTTTTGCTTTCGTGGTCATGACCTTCCTCGCCGATGGGACCATTTATCCGACGTAGAATTTTTTCTTTCGAAGGCACTAAGAATCACCTCCGCAGTTTTGCTTAACGTCCAACTTTCAGCTCCATGTAGCAGGACTGGCAAAATCAGGGTTTTGTAGAGCATGATCTTGGTCCTTCGAGTCAGGAGCTTTGAGTCCAGTTGTTTTAACAGACCGAAGTAGCAGCTGTTGCCAAGGGCGATTCTATGCCGCATCTCCATTTGGATGTCGTTTGTGGAAAGCTTTAAATCCCATCAAGTCAGCAGGACCTGACGGCATTATCCCTGCGAAGCTCCAAATAACTGCAGACCTTGTAGTGCCATGGCTAGTTAGTATCTTCAAAGTCTGCATGTTCTTAGGTCATGTTCCCAGCTCTTGGAAGAGAGTAAAAGGAGTATTCATTCGGAAAGCAGGGAAATGCTCTCCTTCGAATTTCCGGATGGTGTTTTTAGGAACCATTTTGCGTGAAACCTTTCGGATTCCCTGCAACAAGACAAGAACCACTGTCAACTTGATCGCTGTTTGACTGTCACATTGCTTTTATGAACCCAGTTACCGACTGCTGCCATGCAAAGGTAATGCAGCTTATTCGTGTCGGGCTGGCGCAGTTTTCCATTTATGACCTCGACCATAACCTCATCTTACTACTTTTCTCGATGGCACTCATCTTTTTGTTCTTCTGCCGTCGATCGTCTAATCTGCCTGCTCAAGTATTCACGTATGCCAATGTGCAACATTGCGTATATATTTCTTTTTAGATGTCCATTCACTATTTCTAGAGAATACACAAACAAACACAGTATCTCCGACATTCGTCCGAGTTAGTTCTCAACAAAAAAAGTAAATATTTACACCACCTAAGTCGATAATTCACGATCGTGTCCAAATAAAGGCGCACATAAAGAAGCGCACTCCCATCGCGGTGCGCGTAATCAAAGTCCCTCGCGCCGTGATAAACGATCGCAAATTATTTCAAATTACTCGACAGGCGAACCGCCGAGCCGAGTATCTCACTCGGTGTAACTTTGACACGAAAAGAATGTCTATTTCGAGCACAGACCAATCCTGTGCACGTGAGTTGCTCCTCCGCGAGTGATAGACAACGAGCGAAGATTGTATTTGCTTATTTGTTGGCCTCGCCGAATGCGATGGGTAATCAATCAGTGCCCGCCTTGAATTGTGTTTTTATTGATTGAACGATACATTTACGTTTTGCCTGTCTGCGCACTTTTGTGCGGCTGTCAACCATCCATTCGCTGAAATATGACTTTAAACTGAGGTATCAGTCTCCCGTCGAAAGTCATCTAATCTTTGTTTGAAATTCAATATTTTACCGATGTCGTGTGGATGGTGCCCTCTCCAGTGGCTGCCTGCCAGGAGGTGGGAGCTTAGTTTGTAAACTAATTAAAATATAAATTAGGTTGCATCATTATCCGTTAGGCTTTGGCGAGGGGAGGAAATGGGATGAGTGTTGACTGTATCATGTGTCGGTGCAACCGCAAATGGGTAGCGTGCGGGGTTTCGGTTCGAAACTGTTGCGCAAGAGTGCGAGTTACACAAGCGACTTTAAAGTGCTGCCTCGGTTAATGGCCGGAGGTGCAATGGGGGGAGGTTCTCGAAGAATTGAATGGAATTGTGAAGGTGGGTGGGTGGTTTTGATGCTGTTCAAGGACATTGAGGGAAAGTCAGGCAAGTCGACCTTGTAAGTCTGTAGAGCATTTGTGTCGCCTCTGCCCTAAGAACGCTCTCCAAGACACAACCCATGGAACTCCCACCCACCACCTCATCCATATTAGCAATCGAAAAACATCGAAGACGCACTCAGACAGAGAGGGAGACGCAATTCCTATCTATTCCTGAAACGCATACTCAAAGTGCCGCCTTCGCTTCACTCGTTAGCTAACCGCCATAACTCACAATTGAAATCCGTTGTGTGATTTGAAAACACAAGTCGAATAGCACCCGCACCTCAAAATCACGTGTAACATCATCAATTAGGGAGAACAACGTAGCCGCAGCCGCTTAACAATAAGCTCACGCCTAATCCGCCGACAAGCTGTGATGATCGAACGAACCAGTGCGCGAGACGCAATACAAGCAGGAAGCAGTTAGTTTACAGCCCTGCGGTCGATAATGCTGCTCTTGAAGATGTCAATAACTCTGACCAACACCCTCCCACCCCCACACAAGGCCCCCGCGAGCAGACAAAAGAGACTGAAGTCAACAAAAATCAGCTGAGCAACGAAGATAAATCACACCCCGTCGCTAGGAAAATCCAATAAATCATTCGAATTTTTGGCCGTCATAACTTTCAGCAAATGCCAGGGCCTTCCAAAATAAAATTGATAGCCCAAAAGTCACCTCAAATCACAGGGGTCTGGGGGAGCGGTCACTAACACCTTCAAAGCAAGATCGATAGAGATAGCGCCGCGGATAGGGTGTCACCGTCTCGCGGATTACACGAACTTGGAAAACTTCAAAAGTGTCCCAGACCAGCTGAGATATCCGCCGTTTCCATTGTGATAGATGGGCTCTGTCGAGAGTGTGTTGATAAAATGGGAGGCGAGTGAGCTGGTGGCAGTCAAGTGAGCGAACAAGAAAGCAACTAGTGCACCCGGGCGCTTGTTGAACGTGCAACATAGCGAGTGTGACGTCTCTGCTGCTCTCCCTCTCGGGCGATTTAATCGCCCTAATTAACCTCGTGGACAAGCAATTGGCACGATAAGGTCCCGTCACCTCCTGTATCACGAGATCAATACCGAAGTAGAGTTTAATTAAAAGAAACCAATCGAAAGACAGAGCACAGCCAGAGCGCTAGACGACGACATTGGGCTGGCCAAGAGAACGAATATTTCGGGGGTGCTGATAAATAAGTAAATAAATAAATTATTTCGGGGGGCAAAGGAATCAGTTGTCGGCTCAAGCGGTTCGGAGCAGGTATCTCGGTCGCTTGTGTTTGTGGGCTAGTGCGCTTTGCCGTTCAGTGCTGTTCCAAATTTTTGTTCGAGGAGTTCTTTTTAATTGCCGCTGTGAAGGGTAAGTTGTGTGGGGGAAATGGTGCAGGGCCGGGCTCCTGAATAATTTACTTAAAGTGTAATTTGTATCGATTGTGTAATCAGTGGACAAGGACACTAATTATTTTGTTGTCCTCATGACGTCCTTCGGTTGCTATGCCGAATTTTCTCTTTTCTATTTGTGGATTCATGTGACGGCAATGAGGGTAGGTTCGGTGAAGCAATGAGGTTTAGGAGGTCCAGACAATTTCAAGGATTAACAAAGTGCACACAATTCCCTGCGTCCTCAGATTATTCGACTCGATGACGTTTCTCAAGGGGGACAGTTTACAACCCTTTGTCATGCAACAGTCTACAGTGCGGAATATAAGGCGTTTTTGAGTTCAAAGTTTCGCCGTCATTTCGTGTGTACATCTTCTCGGAGCCTGTGCGTCAAGACAACAGAGGATGACGGCATAGAAGGACACTCTAGTGCGCAATTGAAGGCATATTGGCTGAAATCGCACTAGTTGTTGGTTGAGGACCAGGTACACACTGGATTTTAGCGGCACACCAGGAAGAAGAAGGTTTGCGCTTACACGTCCTGACGCAGCGTTTCAAGATATCGTATTTGATGGACATTTCAAGTGAATCATATGCAACTTGATCGCGTACCTTCTCAATATAGACCTCAGACTTCACTTGGATTTTTGTAACAAAATTCGGCTCCTACTCTCCATCTTGAACTAGAAGGCTTGGATGTGGTCTTCAAGTCTCTCTCTTATTTTGAACTGGTCGATGCAGTATAGGCGCAGACTGTTACCTTTAAGTCGCCATCGACGTCTCTACAGTCGCCCTGGAACTCCCGTCAAATCAATGAGCAGTCTGACGAAGTCGAAGCAGTGCTTTTGAACGGCGCAAGGCTTAATAAGCTTCCGGTCTACCCACGAAGGAGTCAGTTGTAGCCGCAAACAGTTCAAGGCCTCCATTCACTTCAAGCCAAGATGTACAATTGTCAGTTGCTGCCCCTATTACTTACTTTACTTACTTATCAAGCTAACGGCCCTTGGAGAGTCTGAGCTTCCATCGCTGACGATCCTGGGCACGCTGCTTCCAGTGCTCCTGACCACGCTGTCTTAAGCCCGCGATACTTAGCCTTTCTTCGGTCTTCCTCTCCTTCTCGAATCAGGAGGCTAGGACACGAAGACCCTCTTAGTTGGAGCATTGGTGTCCATGTACTCGATGTGGTCGAATCAGTGCAGCCGACGGGTTTTTGCATTCCGGACTGTACTCGATTCTTGGTACAGCTCGTAGAGTTCACGGTTGTGTCTCCTCCACCATTCACTTCCCGAGCAGAAGTTTCCTTTCAAAAGCACCAGGAAACACTTCTGCCGTGTTGCTTATCGGGCTTTTGAATTCGGCAGTATAACAGTTTCGTAGACTAATTCAAGGAAGTTCATGTTTGCACCGAATTAGAAGAAAAGGTCGTTTATTACCCCAAAATTGTGTAAGCGGCAGTTCGCGTTTTTTGAACAACGGAATAAAATTAGTGGCGCTCGCTGTTCTTCACTCGGGGTGAACGCTTTTATGTGGTACGTTGGGGAACCCCCCGGACGACGTCGATGTCATCTGCGCAACGGAAATTTGTGAAAAATAGAGTGTTATGTGCGTTGTCAACTGCATTTAACATACACTACCACCTTCCTTCGCTGGATATATTCGGCAAACAGTACAGACCTTAAACTCAAGACACTTCGACGGCAGTCCGAACTCACCTGCGGTAACTCAACTATTCTTATTGAACTCAACTTCTTCCCCAAAGTCACTGATCGTCTACGGAAGGAGATCCATCCACCATGGCGTTTGCTACAACCTACCATCTCCTCAAGATTCACACAATTACATCAATGAACCACAAGCAGCTAGAAAGCACCGCCTGCTTTTAAACAAAGAAAATCCACTTAATCTAAAACGATCACTCTGTTTGCTCAGACTAAACAAACCTGCACTCAGGGCCTTTATTGGTACCATGACAGGGCACTTGGCAATTGGCAGAAGGATGGAAGAGGAATTAGTAACCACACAC